>CM022301.1:426057381-427349203 GCA_011799875.1 Thinopyrum elongatum
CCCCTGGCCGGCCCCCCCACCCTCCTTAACCCCCACCCCCGGTAAACCTAATCCCCACCCTCGCCCCACTCCCCCCCCCCCCGATCCAGAAATTTGGATGGGATCGAACCCCGTCGCCCGCGCCGCCTCGGCGCCCGTCGCCGGCCGGCCTTCTCCGACGCCATCGCCGGCCTGCCTGCCCCGCCGCCGGCCGCCTCCTCTCCTTGCCACGCTCGCAGCCCCGCGCCTCACCGCGCCCTCGGCGCCCGCGCCACTCACCGTCGCCCGAAGCCGTCCCCGACGTCCGCCCTCCACCTCGCCCGGCCGTCCCCGACCGCCTCCCCGCCCGATCTGCCTCGCCGTCGCCTCTCCTACCGCCTCCTCCACTCGACCCCCCTCCCCTGGATCGGACCGGGGCAGAGGCGCCCCGATCCCGTCGCCCGTCGCCGCGCTCCCCGCCGCTGCTCGCGTCGCTTCCGCCTCGCCGCCCCGCGCTCGGCGCCGTCGCCGGACTCCGCCTCCCCGTCTCCTCCCCGAATCGCCTCAGCGAGCGCTCGCACCCGTCGCCGCTGCCCGACGCCGTCGCCGACTCGGCGCATCGTCGCCGTCGCTTCCTCGCCTCGCCATCATCCCCGTCCGGCCCCCTGTGAGCCGCGCCCTCTCCTCTCCTCTCTCCCTGACGCCGCGCCCCACGTCGCCGCCAGTCCCGCTCGCGCACGGCCTCACCCTTCCCCGTCGCCTCGTCCCCTGCTCCGCCCCGAGCGCGTTGCGCGCGACGCGCCCAGGGAGCGGGCCACGCGGAGCCGTGCCCACGCACGGCTGCGCTCTGCGGCCCGTCGCCGCGCCCCGCGGCGCCCGCGCACAGCGCTGGCGCCCGTCTCCGCCTCACCCGCTGGCCGCACCCGTGCGCCCGTATGCGCACCGGACATGTCCGGTGCCCAAACGGGCACAACCCGGACATGTCCGCTGTGCCACTGACCGGTGGGCCCTGCCCCCCCCCCCCCCCTGTGCCGCTGACAGACGGGGCCCAGCCCCAAAAACGTTTTAGAAAAAAAAATGAAAAAAAAATAAAAATAATAAATTAATTAATTAAATAATTAAATAGTTAATTAATTAAGTTAATTAATCCTGATTAGGTTAATTAATTAAGTAGTTAGTGTTAATTAAACAGTAATTTGATTAGTTAATCACATAATTAACCTAACAGCCTATGACAGGTGGGACCCACTGGTCCTGACGTCATGCTGACGTCATGCTGACGTCAGCAAGACACTGTTTCGGATAATGTTAATTTAAATAATTAATTAAATTCGAAAATAATAAAACTTTAAAAAATCATATAAAAAACCGTAGCTCAGATGAAAATACTTTCTACATGAAAGTTGCTCAGAACGACGAGACGAATCTGAATAACGCTGGTCGTCGTCGTCACGCGTCCCTAACTATCCGAACTTGCAACCGTTCCCCTCTTATCCTCTGTCCGATAATTCCAAAGACCGGGAAATATCGTCAGATATTCTCCCGCTCCGTCTGTTACGTGTGATGCTGGTTAGACTACCCCTAGCACCGTGTATCGTATTGTCATGCTCATGTTGCTATATATTTATACTGTTTCCTCCCCTCTTCTCTTCGATAGCCCCCGACCCTGACGTCGTCCGAGACCGACGCAGCTCCGGATCCCGAAGACACCATAGACGACCTTGCCTTGCCGCGAGCAAACAGGCAAGCCCCTTTTGATCATCCGATATCGCCCATTCTAATTTCCCATGCTTGCATTAGAATTTGCTACTACTGCTTTACCTATTCTGATGCATAGCCTGTTCATTGTAACCTACTGTTGATAATTACCTACATATCCTAAACGTTTAGCTAGGCTGGGTAGAGACCTATCCAGTGACCCCACTTATCCCGACTGCCGCGCGTGGATCGTTAGAAGACCGAAATGGGATTGAAGACCAGGACCCGACACCGCACATCACCCCCCTTGAGTGTAACGACACTGCAGCGTTACTATCGAGTGCCGAGGGTGAAACCTCTTGTAGCCCTTCTGATGTTAACTCTGTAGAGTAGCTATTCGGTCGTGGTCATCGAGGGTGATTCTCTTCTTCACCGCTTCCGATAACGACGCTGTCCTACAACGCCTCAAGTGTGGACACGTGAGGGTGATTCCTCCTAGTTCACCTTGACGGATACACGATGGGAATTCAATGAGGGTGATACCTCGGATTCCCTGATGTTATGGACACACGGATACTTGGATCTTACAATGTTACTTGGAAAGGCGGGTCGACCCTGAGGGGTACCCGCGTGTGATGTGAAGGCGGGTTGCCAGTGTGGTGCCCGAGTGGTGAATACGAGGCGCGGCCGGGCATTCTTAACCCTTGCCGCAAGCTCGAGACGGGGGACGGGGGTCACATCTTTCGTGAGTCTCTGCTCGTTACCGCAACCCCTAGTCCTAGCGATTTGGATATTTGATCCGAGCAGGCCTCTGGTCTGATAGCACTAACCATCACGTGGGCATAGTAGGGCGTTCTGCATCGTAGCATCAGCCGAAAGCTGTCAGACGTCTAGTTCAGCCATGCGGCCGGGACGGACGGCGCCCCCCTGGTGCCTGGCTTCCCCCTGACGCAACGACTCGGAGTGCACAGGCGATGGCCCAAGACCTCTGAGCGCTTAGGATGTAGACCGACGGGGACCTCTCTGCTGAGCTGTAGGTAGGGTTGCGATGTGTCGTTTGGCCGAGGCGGGCAGACCCAGGAAAGTGTGTCCGGCCGAAGTTAATCGACGGTGTGTTGGGAAGTTGGTGCACCCCTGCAGGGAAGAACATTTCTATCGATAGCCGGTCCTACGGTAAAGGACACTCGGAGTTGTATCCTGATTGATACAATTTAGAACTGGATTGTGATGAGACCTGTATATATGGCTCTGGGATTGCTTCTCGCAGGGAGTCGAGAAGGGATCTCAGGACGAGGTTGATGAATGTATGGCTCTGGGATTGCTTTCTCGCAGGGAGTCGAGAAAGGAGATCTGGGTGAGGTTGATATTATTACTACTAAATTATATGGCATTGTTCTACTCTCTTCTACTGCTGCAAGACCGCTGAAGATGCTAGTCTTCGATAGGACTAGGCCTTCTCTCTATTCTGGCATTTCTGCAGCCCAGTCCACATATACAGCCTCCCCTTGATAATGTTGCATATGTAGTGTAGATCCTTGCTTGCTGAGTACTTCAGAGTACTCACGGTTGCTTGTTTTCCTTTTCTCCCATATCAGTTTGACGTGACCAGAGGACGGAGCCCCTGAGACAGCTGCCTGGACGATCGCTACTACTACTACCCGAGGAGGATACTACTACGAGTTGACTGACGACCAGGAGTAGGATCGGAGGGTCCCAGGAGGAGGCCTTCGCCTTTCGATCGTAGTGTTTTATTTTGCCCGCCGTTCTAAAGGCCTTTCTGTTCTATTTCTATAGTACTCAGATATCTGATGCTTCCGCTGACGCTTGTTCGCAAGCTTATGTATTCGAGCCCTCGAGGCCCCTGGCTTGTAATATAAAGCTTGTATGACTTTATTTATGTTTTAGAGTTGTGTTGTGATATCTTCCCGTGAGTCCTTAGGCTTGATCGTGTGCATTTGCGTGTATGATTAGTGCACGATCGGGCCGGGGGCGTCACAAGTTGGTATCAGAGCCGACTGACTGTAGGAACCCCCCTTTCCAACTCCTTGGCCGAAGTTGAGTCTAGTAACCGAAAATTGTTTTACTAACCTGGCTGTGTGGCTTACGGGCCCACGTCGCCAATTGGGGGGTATTAGTATCTTTTATTCCTCATCTTTACTCTGGGACTCTGACCTCTCTTCCTTTCGGGTTAACTAAAGTTTATAATGCCGACATAGGATCTCGTAATTCTCGTCCACCCCGAGAGCTGGATATCTGTGCCATTTCCCTGACATTGATCTGATTAGTCTGATAATCATTTTCCTTTCATTGTTTTGTAACCTTTCTCTCCGAGATCGGTTATACTTCTCCTTGTCTTTTGACAATCATGAGTTTCCTCTGTTCCAGATGGTCGTTTGTTTCCACCACACCCTGCGACGCAGCTACCAGCTGTTCGAGCAGGGATACATCCAGAGTACATTCTTATCCACTGGGGCAGATGTCAATCCGTTACATACCCCAGTACTATCTCCTCCAGATACCCACAAAGACTTGTGATCTATTGTGACGCATCCCGTGAAGGATTAGGCTGTATCCTAAGCAAGAGCGTAAAGTGATTGCCTATGGCTCCTCAGTGCGACCGCATGAAGAGAATTATCCGGTACATGATCTAGAACTAGCTGCTGCATCTATGCACTGCAGTTGTGGCGACATTATCTCCTCGGTAATCGTTGCGAGATCTACACGGATCATAAAAGTTTGAAGTACTTGTTCACTAGCCATCTCTGAATCTCCGTCAGCAAAGATGGATGGGACCATTGCGGACTATGACTGGGTATTTCTTATACCCCTGGCAAGGCTAATGTAATGGCTGATGCGTTGAGCCGCAAATCCTATTGCTGCGAACTTGAGGTTCAGCTACAGCAACCCCTTCTGTATGAAGAGCTTCGAAAGCTAAATCTCGAGATAGTTCCCAAGGATACCTAAAAACCTTGGTTGTTGAACCAGACCTTGAGAAAGCCGTTAAGAATGCGCAGCTAAAGATGCTGAAATTGATCTGATGAAGAAAGACCTTCACCTTGTAAAGTACAGGGATTTCTCACTGTCTGAAGATGGAACCTTGTATTTCAGAGACCGCATTGTCGTACCTCGCTTCGAGCTTATGACTGACAAGGTCATGAAGGAGGCACATGATACACCGCTGTCTATTCATCTGGGTAGCACGAAGTGTATCGTGATCTCCGTCAAAGATACTGGTGGTCTAGAATGAAGCAGGACATTGCTCGATATGTTGCTGAATATGATGTGTGTCGTCGCGTTAAAGCAGAACATCAGAAGCCTGCTGGAATTCTGCAACCACTTCCTATTCCTTTATGGAAATGGGATAAGTTCAGATGGATTTTATTACTGGCTCTCCCAAGTCACAGAAGGGTCACTATGCTATTCTTGTCGTCGTCGACCAACTTTCTAAAGTTGCACACTTTCTGCTGTCAAGGAGACTATCACTGCTAGTCAGTTAGCAGAAATATATATCTCTAGAATGTTTCACTCCACGGCATTCCGAAGGAGATTAGTTCGGACCGTTGCGGCCTTTTCACTTCTAAGTTCTGGGAAAGTTTCCAAGCAGCAATGGGAACTCATATCACCTGGAGTTCAGCATATCATCCCCAATCCCAAGGCCAAGTTGAGCGAGTAAATCAAGTGCTTGAAGACATGCTGCGAGCTTGCGTTATTTGTTTCGGCAAGAAGTGGGAAGAATCTCTTCCGTAGTCGAGTTCTCTTATAACAACAGCTATCAAGCCAGCTTGAAAATGGCACCCTTCGAAGTGCTTTACGGACGTAAGTGTCAGAACCTCTGAATTGGTCAGAAAACTGGGGAACGGCTGCTCGTGGGTCCGAGATTATCCAAACACGCCGAGAGAAGTCCGTATTGTCGAGAAAATCTCAAAGCAGTCAGGACCACCAGAAGAGCAAACTACGATCGCAAACGATGGGGTTTGATCTATCAACCTGGTGATCAAGCTTATTTGCGAGTCACTCTATGAAGGGCACTCACCGTTTTGGAATCAAGAGCAAGTAGCTCCACGCTACATTGGTCCTTTCCGCATTGTTGCCAGACGTTGTCAGGTGGCATATAAATTGGAGTTGCCACCGCAATTCTCTCATATCCACGACGTATTCCACGTGTCGCAGCTTCGAAAATGCTTCAAGGAATCCCCGCACCACGAGTGGATCACGAGATGCTCCAATTGCAAGATGACCTATCTTATAAGGAGCATCCGATCCGCATTCTCGTGAAGCTGAACGTCGCACTCGTCAGAAGGTTACCAAGTTCCTCAAAGTGCCGTGGTCAAATCATACTGAAGATGAAGCCACTTGGGAACGCGAGGATCATCTTCGCAAGGATAACCCCGACCTCTTTCCTTCTTCCTCCTGAATTCGGGGACGAGAATTTTTTAGAGGAGGAGAATTTGTAACACCCCTGTGTAATAGCCACTATGATCAACTGCTAATAATGCCAAGTCACTCCTATTGAGTGCTTAATCACTTTGGTTAATTATTCAATTCAAACTCTATCCAAAAAAAAATCATCAAATCAAATACAAAAGTGAAATGTAAGTTGCTCAAAGCTTGTGGAAAAATGTTCACATTATTGCAAATATTCCAAAACAATTAAATGTTAAGGAACACAACATCACTCTTGAGAAAGATGGCATTATCAATTAAAACAGCACCATTTCAGCATTTTTAAATGTTATTTTATTTTAGAGAAATACCAAAAGAATTCCAAACCTGCCCAAACTTTTTGTGGCAATGTGGAATAATGCAATGTATTGTGTGACCCAGTTTCACATTTTTGCAGAGGCATTTGGTAGCTCAAATAATTGTAAAAGCCTACTGAAAAATTCCAACAGAAATTAAAAAAAAGAGAAAAAAAAGGAAAAAGGCCAGTACAGCCGACTGGTCTGGGCCTAAGTGCACAGTGCACGGCCAGCCCTGCCGGCCTCCCTCTCTCTCCTCTACCGTCTCCCTCCTCCCCGTCGTTCCCACCATGGACGCACGCGCGCGCGCGCCGGTGAGGAGACGACAGCACGATGCCCACGACGGAGAGGGGATAAGGAGGAACCCCAGCCTCGCCCCCTGTCGCCTCGCCTCACTCTCCCCCTTCCTCCTCGCTTTCCTCGCTCAGATCCGAGCTGCCCGAGCGTGCCATGGCTGCGCCGCCGTCGTCCACGTAGCCACAAGGCTCCCGCGACCAGCCACCGTGCCCACGAGATGCGCCTCGTCGCCACGTCGCTGGAGCCAGCCGTTGGTGCAGGAGCCCTGGCCAGCGCCGGATCTCCACCGCCCCTTTCGTCTCTGCCGCCGACGAGCATCTCCAATACAGCGCCGCTGCTGTCACTAGCCATCGCCGGACCTTCTGTGTCCCCACGGTGAGCCTCCGCACCCCCCTTTCTCTATCTCAATGCCGTAGAGTCCCTGCGTACGCTCGTCTCGCGAAGCCGTGCTCCGGTCGCCGCCATTACCGTCGTTCCCGCGCTCCCGTGCCTCACGGGCTCGTCCGAGCACACCGTCGCGCTCGTAGTGCTGCGTAGGAGCTGCCGCACGCGTAGTTCGTCGAAAGCACGGCCGTAGCGCCGATCACCATCTCGCCGAACTCCGATCGCCGCTCGATCCAGTGCCGCCCTCGCTGTGCGTCCTCCCCGGCCCTTCTGAGGCCACCGTTGGACTCGGCCGACCCCCAGCGTCCCGTAGCACCTCTCCGCGCCCGATCCGTGGGGAAGCCCGTTTCACGCCGACGCTGCCGTCTCTGGTGGTCGCGGAGCGCGCGCAGGCGATGAACGCCGGTGAGCCGACGTGGCGCCGCTAGGGCCACCCCAGGGGTCACTAATGGTGGCCCCTGGGGCCGGCTCGCCCCGTGACCGGAGTCAACGCTCACTGGGCAGCCTCAGCCGCTGACAGATGGGCCCACCCCTAATTATGAGTTAAATTAATTAGAGTTAATTAGCTAACTAAGTAGACACTGACATGTGGGCTCCTATCCTTAGTTAACTAATTTGGATTAGTTTAAACGCTGTTAAGACCCAGTGTCAATGACAGGTGGGTCCCACCTGTCAGGTTTGACCCGGTAAGCCGTCCTGTTGACTATTGATGTCACCATTGTGTCATGCTGATGTCACTGCTACTGTTATGGATAATGTTGATTTAATAAATAAAATAAATTTCAGAAATGATTAAACTTTAGAAATTCGTTAGAAAATAAACCGAGCTCGGATCGAAAAACTTTGTACATGAAAATTGATCAGAACGACGAGACGAAGTTAACCGTGCCATCTATTTCCGTGACAGGATCCTCTATGGAGGTGAACCCGTAAACTTTTAGCCTGTTTCCGATAGATGAATAGTGCTAACCACCGGTTAATAACTCCAACTTAACCCTAAAAATAACTATTATGCCTTAGACATGCTTTTAGGCCGCACTGACCGCACGTTAGCGTAGCCTGCTGTGTTGCTTTGTCTGCCTTAATATTATACTGTTTCTCCTTTTCTGATAGAGCAGCCGGTACCGACGCAGCTCCGGTGATTGGCTACACCACCGGCGACCTTGCCTTTGCCGCCGAGCAACTAGGCAAGCCCCCCCTTTGATCATCCCGATATCGCCCATTCTATTTCTCATGCTTGCATTAGATTTTGCTAATGTGTTACTGTTATCCTATTTCTGCTGCATAGCATGTTTATTGTAACCTACTGTTATACCTACCTGCTCATCCTAAACTGTTTAGAATAGACGGGGTAGAGCCCCCATCAGTGACCCCCACTTATCCCGACTGCCCGCGGGAGTATCAGAAGACCGTTCAACGGGATCAAAGATCAGACCCCGGACACCGCACCTCCTCCCTTCGTTGCTCGACAACTGGGTTACTATCGAGTGCCGAGGGTGATACCTCGTCAGCACTTCTGATGATAACCTTGTAGGTAGCTAATCGGTCATGGTAAGCGAGGGTGATTCTTCCTACACCACCCCGATAATGACGAAGTCGTGCAAATCCTAAGCGTGGACCTCGAGGGTGATTCCTCTACGTCCACCTTGATTTTACATTAGGTGGGAGTCCAACGAGGGTGATACCTCGGATCCCCTTGATATGGTAGCCTCACGGATGCCTTACATTACTGTTGATACTGATATTGGAAAGGCGGGTCGACCTGAGGGGTACCGCGAATGATGGATAGTTACCGTGAGTTATTTTACGAGGTGCGGCCTGGCATTCTTAGCCCTTGCAGCAAGTCCTCGAGATGGGCGATGGGGTCACATCGATCGTGAGTCTCTGATCGTTACCGCAACCCCTAGTCCTCTAACGATTGGATATTTGATCCGAGCAGGCCTCTGGCCGATAGCACTAACCATCACGTGGGATAGTTATGGGCACTCTGCATCGTAGCATCAGCCGAAAGCTCTGTCAGACGTCCGTTCAGCATTGCGGCACGGTGGGCCGGCGCCATCCATGTTATAAGGTGGTACCGAGATTCGCCCTGCTCGCAACAACCCGGAGTGCACAGGGCGATGGCCCAAGACCCCTGAGCGCTTAGGAGGTAGACTGGCGGACCTCTCTGCTGAGCTGTAGGTAGGGCTACGGTGTGTCGTTTGGCCGAGGCCGGGCATGACCCAGGAAAGGTGTACGGGCCGGAGTTAAGCGAGTGTGGTGGGTAAGTTGGTGCACCCCTGCAGAGAAGAGAAAACATCTATCGATAGCCGGTCCTACGGTAAAGGACACTCGGAGTTGTATCCTGATCGGTACAACTAGAACTGGGAATGGTATCTGGATATGTGGCTCCGGGATCGCTTTCTCGCAGGAGCCGAGGAAGGATCTCTGGGCGAGACTGGTACTGATTCTACTACTACTTTACATTATGCTAATCTGCACTCTTCTAATGCTGCAAGACCGATGAAGCTGTGAAGATGCTAGTCTCGATAGGACTAGGTCTTTCTCTCTATTCTGGCATTCTGCAGCCCAGTCCAACATATACAGCCTTCCTTTGATAATGTTGCATATGTAGTGTAGATCCTTGCTTGCTGAGTACTTCGGAGTACTCACGGTTGCTTTGCTTTCTTTTTCTCCCACTATCAGTTGTCGTGACCAGATGACGGAGCCCCTGAGACAGTGCCCCGCCGACGACCACATCTACCACCTCGACGGTGGTATTCTATGAGCTGGCCAACGACCAGGAGTAGGATTGGAGGGTCCAGGCAGGAGGCCTGCGCCTTTCGATCGTAATGTTTATTTTGCCCCGCCTCTTTAAAGGCCTTTCTGTTTCTCTTTATATCTGTACTACTAGATATCTGATGTTCCGCTGACGCTTGTATGCCATGAGCTATGTATTCGAGCCCGAGGCCCTGGCTGTAATATAAAGCTTGCATGACTTTATTTATGTTTTAGAGTTGTGTTGTGATATCTTCAGTGAGTCCTTAGGCTTGATCGTATGCATTTGCGTGTATGATTGTGCATGATTAAGCCGGGGGCGTCACAAGAGCTACTAGGAGCTCCCTGATGCACATGTATCAGGGTCGATGTTCATTTCTTGAAGCGATTGGGTAGAGTTGTTTGGTCATGCACCAGGTTGGCTATCAGTGGGCATCAGGTGCAGAGACATTCCCATGGCGGCCTTGTTCCGAAATTGGTTCATGCGTAGGCCAGGCGTGTTGTCAGATGTGGCCAGGCCTAGGCGTAGCCGTGGGGTTGTAGCCTGTGGCAGGTAGGTGTGGCTGGGCATCAAGGTGTCAAGGCCCTTATGGTATTAGCGTCACGCCGTCACGTGATCAGTCGACAAACCACAATGGATGGGCAAATGTTGCGCTAAGCTCGAGCTTTTCACCTAGCATCAAGTAAAACCAGGGTTCTTGAAGCGTTTATGTCTGCTGTGCTTGGAGTTTTATTTTTAGTGGGACTTGCTTGTGGTAGCCAGGCTATAGCTGTGTGGTTTTCCTTAGGTGGCTGGTAATGGGCTGGTAGGTCCATTCCTAGTTTAGGACAAGATAGAAAACAGGGTAGCTTCAGATTTCGGAAAATTGTGCAGAAATATTTTAGCGTACTAGACAAACCAAAGATGACACACATGATATTTTTATTCCAGTATCATATAGATCATTTAATTTTCCATGTTACACCAGTGGAAACATACATTTGTAACCATATAGTTAGAAACTTAAACTAAGAATCCACGAAGCACGGACACGACTGAAAATGCAGAACGATGTACTAATATGGTGAGACACGGCCTGATATGAAGCCTAATTTTGCAGGTCTGCTCGACCGCTAATGCCACAAAGGACTTGACGCCAATGATGCCCTACTCCTCAAGAGGTAACCTCCGAGTTCTCACCTCGATTTTTTGCCGTTCCTGTTGAGCTACTGCTTACTTCCCATGCTGCTGGTGTTTCTTACTGTTGCTTCCCCTTGCACCCATGCTGTGAGCTGCTGCTGCTCGTGGTGTTGTTGAAGGTTGTGTGTTGTGATGATTACTGCTCGCTGTTAGGGAGCATGGCATCTGGGAGCCAAATATCATTGCAGAATGGAGATTGGGTAAGAACCTTTGATCGCTTCCATGCACTTAAGATTTGTTGTTTACCAAACAGAACCCAAGCCAAAATTCAGGAAGCATATGTTGTTTCCTCTCAAATATCCAAAGTTGCACTGCAAAATATTTAATTCATATGTCCCATGTTCAGTAAACAATGACTTTCCCAATACAGAGTTGAGTCAAGAAATGTGTTCTACAAGGGTGATTCAAGTATTTGCTGAATTTGAACTGTGTCAACATTAAAAACATGGATATAAGCTGAATTTGTCTGTAGTAGAAAACAAAAAAAATTGTATAGTTTCAGCCAAACCATTTTACACTCGTGTTCGTGTCTCTGTATCCATGCTTTTAGCTAAGAATTACCGTACTTCTGCTGTTCACTTACTCAAAATTGCTGCTTGTGGAAGATGGAACTGGCAGTGCACCTAACAAATGTAGAAAGAATTTCCTCACTTTTATTTACATAGCTCAATCACTGAAAGATAGGATAACCATGGTGATTGATATTCCTATGGTTGGTTACAGATATATGATTGATAGAAAGTTTGACATGGCTTCTTTTTATTTACAGGTCACGGTATCGATCAACAAGATTCAAGAGGCATGTTTTGTGAGCTAAAAGGATCTTTTGCTGAATCGTTTCTAATTGGATCCGGATGATAATCTGCACTTGTCTATGATGTATTGCAGACTTGTGACCAGAATTGTATGCCAATGTATGCACGAAGACAATAATACGGATCCTTGTGCTTTTGGTATGCTGTAATACTTGACTTGTCAACATAGTATGTATGCATATAGACATGGTCTGGGTCTTTGTGCTTTTGGATGTGTTGTAATACTTGACTGTCAACCTATATATGTATGTATTACATGATTGATTCCTGGATGCATTTATATAATGTCCAAGTGATGCAACACTAGTTAGTGTGCATGTGTGTTATATTTATAACACACTTTTGGCACAAAATGGGAGTGAAGATATATGTATATAAATGATACATGTGAGTGATTGCATGTGGACGCTGTATACACTAATGGCAGATAAATGCCGGGAGTTCTAATATCTGCCTTGCATTGGTAGTCTGCCGGGAAAAGTCTACGTGACCGGCAAAAGATCTAACTACCGGGAAAGGTTTGAGAAGGGACGTCACAGTATTTGCGGGGATTCCTGCAACTGCCGGGAATAGTTTTCCCCGACGGGACTTTCAAGGGCAGTTCTCCTGCCGGCGAAAAATCTTTTCCGCAGTTACACTGCCTTCACTGACATGTTTTTCCCGGTAGATATGATGACCCCCTAATTTTTGTCATGGTGTAGTGACACCCATGGTGGCATCCGTTGCTCGGCGCGCCAATGGAGGGGTTTGCGCGTCCGCCACCGCGTTCGGACGGCACACCTAGCATGGATCCATGCGCCAATTGGACGGACGCAATGGATTCCAGACCAAGGGAGTCAGAGCGCTGTCTTGCACGGGCCTCCTCCTGGGAGCGGCGAAGCGCAAGGGCGACGGCCATCTCCTCCTCGGGGCCGATGGGATGAGCTCGGGGTCGAGAATCTAGAGGTGAAGGACTCGGATCCACTGCGCGCCATGCCGGAGACGGCTGGACGGGAACTTGGGGTGGGGGGAAGAGTGAAGTGAAGTGGCTAGGGTTTGGTCAGAGAGCGAATGAGGAGCGAATGCTCGGGTGGGCCATCGTCGGCCGGAGACGACGTGACGGACGGGCCCGGACGCCCCTTATCCGCCCCATATTTAAGTAGATATAAAGGATGCCGGTTAGACCGAGCGCTTGAGGCTCATTTAAGGCGGCCGTCTGGAAACTCTGGATCAAAGGTTCGTGACGATGGTCGCCCGAACGTTGTGGTGGGTTTGAGACGCCCGGCTGAAGATGCTCTTGCATTACCATCTGGCTTACTGGCTCAGGCTAATAATCAAACAGAGTTGCGTGTGGCTAATAGATTCTCTTGATCGCTCGATTAGGAATACAATATAGTTGGATGATTGGTACAGTACGTAGCTCCTTCGTGCTCCAATGTACTTGTCCAGTATTGTCCGGCGGCGATTGATCGCGTACTATACTAGTAGCAGTACAGTAGTCAAGAATTTTGTCAAGCAATTAATTATGATAGAACGCGACTAACCATTCGAGTGCTCAAGAGCTGTTTTGTCGCCTACTCAGTCTTATATCTAAGAAAAGCTGGAATCACTGGCATGTGTCCCCTTCCAATCCATCCTCAATCTCATCCACGGCGGTTGGAAGCTAGCTCTGCGATCGGGGACGACGGTGACTTGCCTTCTTGGGCCGTGCCAGCTTCCCGAGCACCGAAAGGCCGCACATCTTACAGGGAACCACCGGCTCTGCCGGTGAGCCAAATCGTCGCGGTTGAATCCGCGACGTCTCGTCCGCGTGTGTTTGTTTGTTGTGTCCCGACGTCTTCCGGTCCGTCCCCCTCAGTAGTTGCACTAGCCGGTAGCACCCTTTCCATCTGTGGAGTTAAAAACTTGGGATTCCTAAAAAAAAAGTTAAAAACTTGGGGAGACTTTCGCCGCGAGTCCCGTAAAGAAATGTCAGAACATTTAGATCATTAAGGTAGTAATTTAAATGCTTTTATATTTTTTTACGGGGGAGTAGTAAATAATTCCTCCGAGCAAAACTTTCGGTTTAGCGCAAAGCGGAAGCTCTCTGCAGCTAGTGATCTGCTTCTTGGTGGTACCACTTTCCCTTTTGGGTAAAAAGGGTGGGTAGCAGAGAAGGACGGGAAACAATAAAAATGAACAGCACGTCTTTCTTTCTTGACCTGCTGAATGAAGTTGAAATCGATGAAAGTTGTATACTAAAGCTACGACAATTAATTTAAACCGAAGCAGGTATTTGACACACTATGGCACTGTGCCTTGGGTAGTATCATAAGGTGCAGGGGAGGAGGGTAGCAACGAGTTTCGTGCTGCGCAGCAGTACATGTTTTCATAGCTTTGATAGGTGAAGTCGTAGCCAGAAGCCAGCTGTGCAGGTCGTTGTGCGGTGGTGTGATCGGGGGGGCGGAGATATATTTTTTTTCCGAAACGGAGGCCAAAACTATTTGCTCATCGATTAATTAAGAAGAAAAGAATTGCCGGTTAATTTACGGAAAACGGGCAAAAAAACCGATACAGACTCCAAATGCGGACTATTCGCAAAGTAGGAAAACACAAAACCGCTCAAGCTGCCCTCTAAACAAACAACAACCGCAACCCTCGACACTTGTGGAACACAATGAAACTCCTAACAAAATACACCAACGAAAAACTGGACCACCTCCATCATGAAACCACGGACGCCTTTCGGATGGCGCCCACACTTTGTTTTTCTTCTTCTTGGTTTCTCCTTACTGGCTTCTTCTTTGCAGGGTCAATTGTCTTGCCAGATGTCGGCTGTGTGAGCCACATTTGTCAAGAAAATAGTAAAACTCATGAATTTCTTGGTGTCGTTGTCGTCAACCAAGGGGCTCGTAAGGAGCAGGCACCAACCAAACCGGCAGCATCAACATCATCGACCTGAGGAACCACCGACAAACATCCTCCACCATAGGAACCATCGACACATCGACTTCGGCGCCTTTAGTTGTCATGATAGGATGAATCGTGTTCCTACACAAAGTTGTCGATGAGTCCACCTCCAATCGCTCCAAGGACAAAGGCGAAGCAAGGTTCGAACATTATATCCCGAAGCTCGGGCATGAGTTGCAACACCGAGAGCCAGCGCAAGCCCGACGATGGACTCGCCCACAGCGGGAGGGCAACACAATGAGAGAAGCAGACATCGATGTGTGAATGTCCCGAACACGAGGAGAGAAACAACCATAGGGCTCTGCCCCAGGTCCTCGTGGAGTCAACAACTGCCACACCAAGAGGCTGTGGCGTGGCCTGCAACATAGCCGGCACAGGGAGAGCTACTCAAAGCAGCCTCTGCCCGCTCCAGGAAGCTCTCAATTCGTGCCTGTCAACCTTGAAGCAACTCAGTCTGATCAGCAAGAGCGGTCTGAAGCACACCTGGTAGAGGAGTGTCGGGCTAGCGGAAGCAGAGAAAACCACAGACGCCCAAGACCCACGGCGAAGCACAGTGAAGGGGAGCGTGGATTTCATTTGACCTCTCTTGAAGGAGGAGGTGGACGATGCTGGGTGCCAAGGCGAGAGACGGGCGGGACGACAGGACATGCCAATGAACTGAGAGGACGCCACTGTAACACCCTGGATTTTGCCCATTTTCTTTTTCTTTTGATTTGGTTCGGATTCGCTTTCTTGTGGCTTACTAGTTTTGCAACCTGGAGGGATCACCCTTGATAATCTTCCTGAGTAGCTGCCAACTTCAAAACCATCCAAGACCATATCATTTTCACTGGACCAACCCCAATATTCTTTTCCTCGGGAAAAATTCATTTTTTCTATTAAAGGAATAACCCTGTTTGTACTGGGTTGTGAGCAACCCACATTTCTATCATTCCCAAGACTCCCAAATAGTTCTCATAAAGTGTTTGGGTCAGATCTTCCACAAAATATGTCAAAACCTTCCTTGTCATGTTCAAAAATATTTCACAAATATTGCTTTTCTGATTCTGCTCCAGCTGCCAAGTTGAGAAGCAAGTTACTATATATTTGCTTGTTTGGTCTAAACTTTTTGGGCAATCTTTTCTATCCATATCATTGCCACATGCCAAAATTCAACTTTATTTGGTTATTAAATCTCCCTTGGCTAATTTCAAAAGTTCTGGTCAACTGGAATCTTTGTGAAGCAAGTGCTAGCTAGGAGTATACAAATGAGCTGAATTTCCAAGCATCTTCATATGCTCAAATCATAACTCTCCACCAAGTTCCAACCCATCCAATCAATTATGTGAGCACAGCCTTAAATTGGTTTCTGGTTAGATTTTAACATTGTGAAGCAACCATATTTTATATGCTCCATAATTCTGAAACTTTACCAGAGCATTCTCTTACCCATAAAACTATCTCCAAAAAATTTGGGTCATTTCATCTAACCAATAATTCCCTAGAAATTTTTCTAAGATTCTGGTCAGAGAGGATAGTTGTGAAGGAAGTACCATTTGGCTTCTCCAAGTGGCATGAAATTTTTATGGAACTCTCATATGACCAAATAATCATGCTATACCAAATTTAAACCCAATTGGCTACTCCATGTGAGTGGCACATCAAGATTGAGTTCTGGATCAGATTGGTCAGTTGCAAAGCAAACTATGAAATCTTGGTCCATTTCTCTCCAAACTTCACAGGATTGTATTTATTCCTATCCTAAACTCCTAGACACCATTCTTGCTATTATCACTCTCTGTTCATCTCAGGGCATGGTCAAGTTTGCCTACAAGCAAACTTCAGGTGACCCACTCCCATCCAACCACGTGCTTCTCATCGAGCCATCACCTCCTGAGACTGTGCCTTGAGGGACTACCACTGGACATGATTTGGCCGGTCAGGGTGCGCTGCATGTGCCAGTGCACGCGTGACACGCGTTTGGCATGCCGTCAGCGGCCTCTGGCAATGAAACCGCTCGGTTCCGTCCATTCCCTTCGCCCCCTCGCCACCTCTCCATGTCCAGGAGGTTCGTCTTGTCGTCGCCCATCCTCCTGGAAGCCTCTTTCCCCCTCAGTTTCTTCTCGGACGCGCTGCGACAAGCTCCGCACTGTTCGGCCCGTGACCGTTCGTTGTAGTTTTTCCTGTCCCTATCTCCCGCGAGCTCTCCCGAAGCCCCTACCTGCTTCTCCACCCTCCCGGAGCTCTTGCCGACATCGCCAACGCCCTCCGCGTGTCCCCGACGCGTAGGCGGCGATAAGGGCCGCCACGGCGGCCGTCCTCATCGCCTGCCTCACCGCGGCTATATAAAGCCCTCCCGACATCTCCCCAGCTCACCGACGCCCTGCCTCACTCCACTAGCCCTCCCCAACCCCTTCCCCAAGCTCCAGGAGCTCCCCTTGCCTCCAACCATCGCCATGCCGCCGCCCCTGCCCTCTTCAATTCGAGTCGGGTGGAGCTCCTTCCTCCTCATTTCCACTCCATAGCTCCCCCTCGACCTCCGTAGCCGCCCCATCCACTCGCAGGCATCTCCAGGGAGCTCTGCGCTCGTCTCCATCTGGGCCGATGCCGTCGTCCGCCTCGGCGGATGTTTTCGCTCGTTCCCGAGCTCGTCGGCGGCCGTGCCTGCCTGGACGGGACCCGTCGTCCCTCTGATGCCGACGGTAGGCCGGGCGCCGCCACGGTAGCCGTGCCGCGGCTATCGTGGTCGGAGAGCCGCGCCCCCCTCGGCCAGGCGCGGGCGGGCGCGAGAGGAGACGACGGCGGCCCGCCCCTGCCCGCGGGCCCCGGCTCGCCAGTGACCCTGCCCCTTCTTTTTTTTTTAAAAAAAAGGGCAACAACGGGTGGGCCGGCCAGGTGGAGCAGCGACGCCCGCACGACCCAGCCAGTGACCAGGCGCCAGCCACATTCGGCCAGGCGCACAGTGGCTTTATCTTTTACAGAAAAAAAGCAGCCAGGGACCCAGAGTAAATAGTTATTTACAGAAAGGTCCCTTTTCCTTCAAACCATCACAGCTTTTTATTCGTTAACTCCGATCGAGGTGGATCCAAAGCCCACTCTTCGTCTCTTCGAGCCGTCATGTTGGTATCGTTTTCACTATGTGGTCCCTTTGTGAAAATGACCATTTTGCCCTTGCCCGTAAAAGCCCCATCCGGGAGAGAACTATTTCGACATCACTCCGCGGATTCTCCGCCACTCCTCTCGGATGGTTCCTTCTCCCCAGGGCAAGCCACAACTCTCATCTGATAATCGCATTGCAATGTCATAGTTTAAACTATTTACTTAAACAACAAGTAGGAGTTATTGTGAAATTGGATTGGATCATACAATGCTTGAGTAAATTCTTGGATAGGTGGACTACCATGTTGAGTACCGGATTGTTGTGACTATAGTTTACCCAACTCATTGATGCCATGATGATGAGATTACCATCTATGATTATCTGGATTCATCCGGCAGGGAGTGAGGAGATGAGTTAGTAGCAGTGGCTTAACGCATACTGGTTACCGGATTTCCAGCTAGATATCATTTTGACTGGATTGCTATGATATCGGACTGTCAGCCATGACAAAGATTGTTTGGAGATTTAGATAATTCATGGTTGATCCAGAGTCACCTGTCCGGACTTATAACGTGCAGCCACATTTACCGGTTTGGGATGGCCTTGACTTGGTCTGATCGCGTTGCTCTTTCACCGGTACCGCCCGACAGGGAAGGTTTCGAGTGCGCGCTACCCTGGCCCGTAGGCAGGCGATAACCTTGGAGCCCAGTTGATTATATTTGGTACCAGGTCCCCGTTTGGGACATTTTGTTACCCACGACGATGGCAGGTGTCACGCGGGTGACACAGGGGCCACCCAGCGCAGGACTCCGGGGGATGGAGGATGTGATGGCGTGGTGGTCGATGGAGAGTCACGGGTCAGGGGGTTCGTTGGAGCAACAAGTGGTCCCCACGCGAATGGGATCACGAAGATCAGGTGCTCCATGGTGTGGGTAAAGTGCGCAACCTCTGCCAGAGTGTAAAATCTATTCGAATAGCCGTGTCCACGGTATTGGACAGTCCGTCCAGACCTCTTACACTGAGGGTTGTGAGGCAACACGAAGGAGAGTAAGTTGGTCAGACTTGTTGTGCAGAGGGAATCAGGTATATGATATATTCGCCATGGGATAGCAATGGGATGAGTGGTCGGATGACCACATGATTGGATTGGACTTGGAACCGATTCGGATTGGATCCTGAGGTTACGGGGATGGATTAAATATGCTTTACTTTACTGCATCTACTTTACAGTAGCTATCTTGCTATGATGTTGTCTTGCCTAATGCTGATGTTTGCTGTGAGCTTGCGAGTACATTCAAAGTACTCACCTGGCATGTCATGCCAGTTTGCAGGTCGTGCCATGATTGCTGCTTGTCGAGGATCCTGAGTTTGCGGACCTAGGATACGCGTTCTAGCCAGAGTCCCCTGCTGAGTGGGAGTCCATCACCGCGTTCGCTTGTTCGCTTGTCGGAGAGAGTTACTCCGCTGTTAGCATAGAGATACCCGGGCAAGGCTCGTATCGACGTGCCGATGTAACCTTGTACCCTTTGTAACCATATCCATTGTAATAAAGAGCTGATGTGTTCTATGCCAAACAGTGCCGTATTTCAGAGGGACTTGTCCCTGGGCTGGAATACGGGGCGTCTCGATCTTCTCTGAGCCGGGGTGCACAGGCGTTGGTTATCAGAGCAGGTCTGGTTATAGGAAGCGCGGCTCAGGCCGAGCGTTGTTAGTAACCGGTAGTATAGGATCCAGTTGTTTGCTTGCACGTGGTTGTTGCATTGGTTTGTGGCATAGAAGGCATATAGACTAGATATCTTATCACTAACGAGGATTGGTGAGTGTAGGTGGAATCGGTTTCAATTCTTACCCTCGCTCTCCAGTTTGCATATTTGTTCCTCGGTGTGGTGTCATTTTGTCCCAGAGGAGTGATGCAAGGTGCTTGGTGGTGTCGATCCCTTGCGGATTGAACGCACCCGGTACCACACAATTTATCTACTTCAGCCACCTCGTGTTCGGTGATAGACACGTTCTATCCCGGATCGTGCCATTCCACTAGCCGTTTTGGCAACCCGTACTGGTCTTGGGTTATCAGCAAGGGCAATGCCTGCAAGCCTTTCTCTCCACCACTATCTCATTTCGGCACTTATTCTTTGGACGTGTACGATTTTCTTCCGACGCTTGATGATGATGTGGTCGTAACTTCTGGTTTCCGACCCCCGATCACCAAGTTCGACCTCGCCACGTGTCCGTCCAGATGGAACGGTCGGTGTAAGCCCGTAATGGTGTAACCTTTTTACACCAATTTTCTTCCACACCTTGAGTCATTTCGTGCACATCGCTACAGCATGTTGATCGTAATACCGGTAGTTCTTGCGAGATTTGTGTGCTTAAAGTAGGAATGCATTTATTGTTGTGAATAATGTTAGAATGTGATATGCTTGTGTGTGTGATCTTGCGCTTTGTGTGCTTTTGTTTTGTCGTTTCTTTTGCTTCTTTTATTTGGGCCATGGTGTTACTTATTTTCCCCTTATGGAAGTTGCCTCACCGCACCCCTAGTTTGGTATTTTATATTATTTATTTTCCTTTTCTGTTTTCTCTTTTATTTTTATTCCAAAAGACTTTTGTAAAATACGAGACTTGCTCCATTATTTACAGTGCATTATCTGTCACTGCTAGAAATTGGTTTGGGGTCCATATCTTTTTGTTTGGATTTTATTTAAATTGAAAAATGATTGAATAGTGCTATGTTGCTGCTGTTTCTATTTGTTTGAGCCACTTAAATATTTTAGTTAACACTGCTGCTAATTTTATATTAGCCTCTGGATTATTTGCAACATGATGTACATTTTAGTTTTCCAGTTTGAACAACTTTTATTTTCCACTTTAATTTAATTTGAATTTGAGTTAGAAGTTGAAATGCATTATGATGCAAATGATGATCATGCACTGTTAATCATGCTGACTTGGCATTATCAAAATGGGATTACTGTGGCTAACCACCGGGGGTGTTACATTAACCAAAGTGATTAAGCACTGCAAATAGGAATGACTTGGCATTATTAGCAGTTGATCATAGTGGCTATTACACAGGGGTGTTATAGCTCTGCCCCTGGTTATGATGAAGAATCTCACCAAAATCTGCAAGTGGCACTTGTCCAGTATTGATGGCTGCAGCTTGATACCAGCTTCTTCACTTGCCAACCTAGACCTTAATAAAATTCAGTTTAGGCTTGTTAGCCTGCAAAGCATAAAAAATATAATTAGCATGGGTGAAGAACAATCAACAACACATGCCATCTAAACAGAAAATACAAGTAAACAATGTACATCAATTTTAACTGGAATTAAGTAATTTGCTACAGACCAAAGCCCCATCAAGATGCACCACAAACTTCTCGAATGCATCATCCAAATCATTAATGAAACTAAATCAAAATACTAAATCATATACTCCTTTACAAGGCACCTTATAGGCATATCTGTTAGACCAATAGCTTAGAACTACCTCGGCACAACAAGAAAATATTTGCATTTTCGCACAATAAAACAAGCTTCTAAATGCATACCTGTAATGACCGAACACGAAGGGAGAAGAGAGCTCAGTGGCAGCCTCTATTGGCGACTCTGAGGCTGTTGTTGCTACTTCAGTTGACGGGTAGCACGAACAGTACAGAACAGAGCTTGGGACAGGGACGTGGACGCGTGCCTTCAGGCTGTGATGCAGTGCGAGGTGAAGTAGGGGACGGGGGTCGGGAAGGGGATGGGGAGGCATCATTGCTCGGGATTGGGACAATGTTGTGGGTGGTGACCGGATGGGGCTGCGTCGTGGTTGAGGAATGGGATGGCGGCGCTGGATGGGGGATGTTGGTGTTGTGTGCGCGGGGATGTGGCGGCGGCGTGGTTGGGGAATGGGGTGGCGGCGCTGGGTGGGGCTCGCGTTGCGGCGTGGATGTGTGGATGGGCGGCAGCGTCGGTCGGAGGTGCGGGTGTGGGGCGCCATCAACGGGGATTGGGTGGCGGCGTGAGTACGGGATGCAGGGGAGGCGGCGTTGGGTTGAGGGCGCCGATGGGGGCGACGGCGGGGGTGGGGGTGAGTCGGCGATGTTGTTGCTAGGGTTAGCGGCGGCGACGTCGATGCTCATGCGGCGGCTGAGGGAGAGCGACTAAGGGGGGCGGTGTGGATAAGGAAAAGAAATTGGGCCTGTGTGGCCGTGGTGGGCTTCTAGTGGCTTCTAAAAATAACTCTCCCGCGCGTGCCTCGCGCGCTTTTGGGCCCCAACTTTTAAAGTGAAAACGTGGTTAACGGCAATACATTTGCCCGCATTTGGATTTCACGGCAATTGCATTGACTCTGAAGATGCCGGCAGATGGTATGCCGTTCTAGTTTTAGCATCCCCGACAGTTACAGTGACCTACAAAATTTTGCCCGGCACATAAATCTTCCCCGGCAGTTAATTGACCCGAATTCTTTATCTTTCCCGGCAATTGATTGCCCCTAAAATTTTGTCATGGTGTAGTGTGTCGATCGACGAAAACATGGCACGGTTTGCCCGTCGTGCGAGGCAGCAGGCACGAGAGGCGACAACAACCCTCGTGGCGGTAGACGTCGGCGAGCCGGAGTCGCATTCTCCGGCGTCCCGTATGGTGCAGCAGTCCGGGCGCCGCAACCGCGTTGTGGTGGATGTCGCCGGCTCATCCCAAGACGAATCCATCATCTATCTGACGTCCACCGGCACTGTTCGGGTTCTGGGCTCAGGCGAGGATAGTATGGCATGGGAGACGGCGACGCCTTGATTCCCGTGAGCCGGTTCGTGTCCCATGCCCTGCTCTACCTTCCTGGCAACCGAACCTGCACTCTGGGGAGCGCAGCCGGCCGCCGAACATGGGCAAGATGAAGCTGGACGAGCTCCGCTCAAAGATCGCTACGTTGCATGTAATAATATGGATTTGAGGTTTCTAATTCAAGGTATCTGGATATGGAATGCATTATTTGAGGCGTGACCGGTCAGTGTCCGCGGACACGTCGCGTCTGCGGGCATTTGAAGGGTTGGATTGCCAAGTCCTGCTGTAAGAGCATCTACAAACAGACTTGGCAAATCCGACCCGCTATACGTCCATGCCCGCGGGCGCGTCCAGACGGGACCTCATATTTCCCTCCCAGCATCTAAATATCTCAATTCCGGACTCTCAAATCCATGCAAATTCATGCACGTCGATCATACAAGCAAATATCGCACGTAAATAGCAAATATTGGTACCAAGCATAGATAGCGTTGACATAAATTTATTTTAAGTGCCAAACTCAAGCATTGGCTCCTTGGTTATCATTGTGGGTTCACATGTGCTCCACAAGATAATTGAACACATCAAATGCAAGGCGAAGCCAGGGAGTTGTCGGACGTACCACTGTGGCATCCGGACCGTCGACGACGTCCCCCGCGGCGAGGACGGGAGAGAGGACTGCTCTTCCGGAGCTAGCGGCGCAGAGCCTGGAAACGGCCGCGGAGCGGCGACGGAGCGCGAGACGGACGGCGCGGAGGAGGAAGAAGAGGAGATAGAAAATGGATTCGGCTGGTCTTGAGGGTGGATTTGGTGCAATTTGGGTGGGGTCGGGCTGTCGGGTCCGACATGGCGGATGTGCCCTGGCGCACCCATATCCCCTCCACATTTAGGCTGGATATTAGGGATGCCGGTCAGCCCGGATATTTGAGGGCCGTTTGAGATGATCATTTGAGTTAAAATTTTACAACCGAACAGTGACTAGACGGCCGCCTAGACGTATGAACCGGGTTTAAGGTGTCCGGACCTATATGCTCTAAATGCTTTAAGTTGACGGCTAGAAGGGCGTCCCATTGATTGCCAGCCGGCCGGTGGTGCCGATACGTACGGCGCTAAGCGACCGGCGTATCTTACTAGACCGATCGGGACGTCTACGGCCTCGGTCTGATAAGCCGTCTGTGCTTTCTAAATGGTGCCACTCAAAGTTGACACGTCTCTGTAATCTGTGTGCATTTGGTAATGCGGGCGCAGTCTGTTTCCGATGACGATGACGGTCATGATTTGTGCTATTTTTTTTTGGGTTTGTCTAAGACACATCTAGATGTGACATAATTATGTTACATCTAAACTGACGTCCACTCTGTTTGTGGTCTATTTTTTTTTTTATTTTTTTTTGTTTCTTGTTGCTGCATTATATATTTATGGGAGTTTAGATGTGACATTATTAAAAAACATCTATACGTGAATTAGACAAGCTGGTTTTTCTTACTCACCAATCAATCCGTGGTGGATGCGTACGTGTGTTGTGCGGACCGTCATGTGTCCCGTGATCAGAGAATTCCAGTTTCTCTTGTGCTGCTCTACGAGCGCCCTCTTCCGCTTCCGGCCATCGTTTTGCCATTCCCTGTTTGTGCTAAATTGTACTACGCCACAAGATTAGGTACTAGCCTTGTAGATTTCTTTCGAGCATAGTAGGGTCAGCGTATCACGGCACGTCCTAAACAGTCGATGTCTGTCTGGTCAGTGTGAAAGATGGACGGCCACAATGTCGTCTCATGGATCGATCGATGGAGCCTCACCGGCGCAGGCATCTGATGAATCAGACCGGCACGCTTGACACGCCCTCTGCTACTCCCTCCGTCCCATATAGTGTCAAAAACGCTCTTATATTATGGGACAGATGGAGTACCTTTTACTTCGGTTGGCCTGTAGAAGGACCTCATCGTAGCGCCTCCTCGATTCTATCCTAATCCAAAACTTCGTACGAACACCAACCAAATACTAATTCCACTCCATCGAGTACTATAATATATGGTATAGTAGAAAAAAATCCCACGTGTTCATTTTTTTCCTAACAAAATTAATCGTTGTCGCAAATTTGTTCAAGCTAAAGATCGCATGATTTGGACACTGATACGGCGGTCGGTGTCAATGGAAATCGCAAGCGGATGCCCGCGCGAGCCATGAGTGCAATCACTGTCAGGTGGTACCATTGTGTACGACCGCGAGGTACGTACACAAGCTAGTACAGCCACACTACTATGTGAGACTCCGGCGAGAATCCGACGAACATTCAGGCCCTGTTTCGATTCCCCTTTTTCTTTTAAATACACTTGTAAATAATACACGCCTCGGCCCTTCGTTTCATTTCCAGATGTAAATTACTCACCAGCCGGTAAAATACGGGTGTAAGTTAAACACCTCCGTATCGAAATACATCGATTCCAAGCGCGTCCTCATTTGATTTCTCATTATCCTGAGACACTCCCGTGCTACTACCCGTCGTCCCCATCCACGGCCGTACTCCTCCCCTCCATCCTCACCACAAACGGAGCATCATAACATGAGTAACATCACCTACATGACAATGTGCATGTCTGTCACCCGCCATCGCTGATTCCGATGAACAGTTACGTCGCAGACCACGCCATCGAGACGCAAGGAAAATGAACCAATTCAGATGAAGAATTACTAGAACTGTGGCCCGTGGAGGACGAATTTTGCCTACTTTCTCGACTCCTTACTCGCACTTAGTGCCTAGGTGCCCTCAGTGAGGCTCTATCAAATTGCCTTTGCACGTCATTTACCTTGCGGGTCATAAAAAATATGTGCGTCTTATAGAAAACAACATTTCGCTAACATTTTGGAGAAAACAGCCTCTTTTCCGATGCCGAAAGCACTAAATGCTCGGTTGAGCTCGTTTTGACGCGAAATCTGAAAAGGGACCCGCCGTTAGTGTTGACATGGCTACAAAAACTCACACCGTTTGACTGTACGGTTAGATTGGCGTATGTCCCACCTATCAGTGCCTGCACTCCTCTCTCTCTCTTTCTCTCTCTCTCTCTCATGCATTTTACTGAGCATCCCGTGCGCTGATATGGATGGGCCGGGGCAACAGCATGGTGCTGCATCCATAGTACATGCGTTAAATTGGACACGCCGATAAGGTTGTCGCCTTGTGCGGACGTTTTTATCTTACTTTGCGTGTTAGTATGACTCTCAATTTTTTTTACCTTTGAGTAATATACATATTCAAGTAGGCATACTTCCTTCTCTCCCTATATATAAGCAATCGACTCGTTATAGACTTGGCGAGATTTTCATGGCAACTATAAAATTTGAGAAATATGTGAAATCACATAGCATTTTTTCTTCGATATTGTCTCATTTACTATGCATGTATGTCCTTGGGAAAAATTGTAAAAGAGAGCATCTCATGGACTGCGGATAAACAAGGCTGCTTTATGTGGTATATGCTTCGACTGATGCATGTAGCCATATATGGCAAAGAGATTGAGATGGAGCGTGAGGCAGAAAATAGGCGACAAATCTACGAGAACACTTACCGGTTGTCGTTGCGGTTGGGACCAAAATGTACAATGTCGGGGATGTTTGATGTTTCTACCGTAGCATTTCTCATGACCTGATGCGTACAAAAATATACGCCCTCCGCTTTTATTTACTCCGCATATTAGCTTTAGCCGAAGTGAAACTTTATAAAGTTTGATCAGGTTTATCGAAAACAATCTAAACATTCACAATAACAAATATATTTGGTATGCAAATATATTGAATGATGATTCTAATGGTATTGACTTGATATTGTGGATGTTAATAATTTTTTGTATAAACTTGGACAAAGTTTACAAAATTGGCTAGAGACAAAGCTAATATACGAAGTAAATAAAAATGAAGGGAGTATCTAACAACGATGAAACTAAAATCCAAAAGCCATGAAATAAAATCTAGAAGTTTTTTTTACAACATTGAGACAAGACGTCTATACGGTGCCAGAAAAATTCAAATCGAAATTCGATGCATAAACTCAAGCAACAAGAAAGGTACTACACTATTTGGAATCACTGGCATTCGTTATCCAGAGCCTCTATAGCAACTAATCGTGGGCAGGATGGATGTAGCTGGTAGCGCGACAGCCGATGAGTACGGCCGCGACAGCACTAACATGCGAGCACAAGGCATCTGATCCAGATCATAAATAACACAAATTTGGTAGATCGACCGACATGACGCATGCACTTGGTCAATCGTGTTGGACATGATATGTGTGTGCGTGTGTGTGCCTACGTTATCTCTCTGACTCTCTCCCTTGGAAGTCACTGACAGGCACATGCTTGCTTCCCTCTCAGGAAAGGTTCATGGGGCGGCCGGTGCAAGTTTTTTTGGACGGAGGGAGTAGTAAATAGTCGCTTGTGCAAGTAGAAACTTGCTCCTTTTTTTTCTGTTCAAAAAAGTGCTGCAACTTGTTGGGATCGTAGACCTGGAGTGTTGGAAACGTGTGAAACTTGGAGTAGCTTGCAAGCATGCATGCTTGCATGGATCATCTCCTCGGCCGCCTCGTAACATTGACCTTCTTCGCTTGTTCATCAATGCGCAGACATATGTCAATGTAGGGCCGGTCGAACTGTGCACGTAGCAAGAAACCCGCACGCACGCACAGCCGCCCTGTAGCTGGCTACGTACTCCAGCTGTGAAAACATGCACTAGGGCAGCACGAAACTGGTTGCTTTCTCCTCCGCTGCAGATTTATAATGTCGGAAAGGCACGGTTTGCTTTAGGTCAAAGACGCGATGTTCAATTTGATTGTTTTTTTTTCTTCAGCTCCTTTCCGTCTCATGCCTCATCAGTTATTTTGCTGCTGGAAGTTTGGTCGGAGGAATTCTGTTATGCATCGCTGTTGAGGAAAAGCAGGTGGATCACTGACGAGAGTAACTCTGGAGTCTGGGCAGAAGCGGAAGCTACAGTACTTCACTCTGGATCTCCTCTCTTGCAAGTGCGTGGCATAGTCTGCAGGGGCGTCGTGCGGAGCACCGTGGAGGGAGGAATGGGGGGCACACGTAGGGCGCAAAAGAGCTGTCGCACGTTTTCCTTTTTGAGTTTTTCCTTTTGCGGTGATTTTTTCCTTGTGCTGTGAGTCCGTGACGCGGATGGACAAGTAGAAAATGAATCGAGGAAAGGAACCGCGTGAAGCACGCCTGTCCCAACAACAGTCCCACGTCTCTCCCAGCCCCAGCCGTCCCTTGCGTTGCTGGACTGTGTACCGCACCTGGCACCTGCACGCCCCTGGCTGCCTGGTCCAGCGGAGGAAACAAGGCGACTTGGCCACTACCAGCACAGCACTACCCCGGGCCCGGGATGGGGTCGACGCGTTCAAGCCAGCCACCTCAGCCGTGTTTTTTTAGAAATGCCATGTTTATATTAATAATATCAGCAGATTACCACATACTCAAGCAAAATCTGAGGAGAAATCTAAAGAGACAGCACACCAAGCGAAATTGCAAGAAGCAAAAAAAATTACAAAAAAATTCTTCATCCACCAACAAAATGACCACAATCTTCAGCCACCGCCATCGTCAAAGCGTATGTCGAAAAAGAGAAGAAAATGCCTCCATCAAGTCAAGATTCAAAGAGAAAGTCATAGCAGCAAAACTGCGCTGTGAGCCTCTGAACAGACGCTGCCACGAACAACATGGTTTTCACATCATGAACATACGCACCCGGGGGTGCAATCCCGCCGCCTCGCGCGACGTGGGACTGAATGATTAGACGGCGAGATCGACGAGCATGCAGCCGCCAGATGCAAACCAACGGCTGAGTGGAGTTTCATCTCATGCACATGCCCATGCACCACGGGTCTTTTCTGATAGATCATGAATGCACCCAAGTTTACCATCTGCGTGAGCCTCATCGACCCATGGTTTGAGAGAATCTTCCGCTGGGGAGTAGCTCTCGTCAGGACCGGCCAAATTGGAGATACCTATCCCACTGAGATGTCTCGCGCGCCGTCAGATCAAACGTCTAAAATACATACTCTTTTGGTACCTGATCTTAGATGCTCCGCCGCGTCCCTCTCCCGTGCAAGCTGCCTCTCGCGACGCGTGAAGCGCGTCTCTTACTCCGGCGTGCGGGCCGGCGGTGTGAGCACAAGCACTCAGCGCTGACCGCGTGGAGGAGCGGACGGCGGGGGAAGGAGATGGCGTGGACTGTGCTGTCCTAGCGCCGTTGCGCGCGGGCCGGGAGGGTCCAGCTCCAGCGTCCGCGCTGCGCTGGCGCGGGAGCTGCGTCGACGCTTCAGATCCGAAGCTGCTGTCGGTCTCCGCCTTGGACCGCTCCAACGCAATGCGGAGGGCCATCTCCTCCTCGTAGTTGAGCTCGGAGCCGGAGTCGCTGTCAGAGCTGCTCAACGTTGTGGATGGGATCGGAATCAGAGAGGGAGAGGAGTGGACGGAACGAGAGAGAGAGCTAGAGAGAGAGAGAGAGAGAGAGCTAGAGTTTGGAGCGAGGCGCCCGGATTGGGGTTTTTTGTGTGGTCGGTGATGGGTCGGGCCTGTCAGGCGCATGCGCCCGGGCGTACCAGGGCCGCCCTATATTTAGGCTGGATATGAGGGGTGTCGGCCAGCCTGGGCGTTTGTTCGTGTTTTGAGAGGTCCGTTGGATCCTTCTTTTTGACCGGTCAGTGATCGAACGGCCTGCCCGGGCGTTTGAGACGGATATGAGAAACCCGACTTTAGGTGCTCTTTAGAGCAACTCCAACGCGCCGATCAAAACGGACGGCGATTTTGTCCTTTTTGTCCGTTTGGGTCGGCCCGACGAACACCCATATCCGCTTTCGTGTTTGGGTCGGCGCTTGCGCCCAACGCAGACCCGACCAACTTTTGAGGTCGCGCGAAAATATACCGCAAATATTTTGAAAATAAACAACATCAATTAAACATTAATGCTGGCCATAAAGGCCAGCGAGAGTCCACGAGTCCACTTTACATTAAGTGAAAACATTTAATAAAACTAAAAACTAGGAGGAGGCGTGCACGGGAGAGGGCTGTGGCGACGTCCTGCGGCGGCGACATGACCGCCGCCGGCTAGGCTGCCCCATTGCGGGCACGACGCTCCTCCTCCCCTGCTTCGCGGCACTCATCCTTCGCGTCGCGCTCTAGCTACTCGAGCCGCTCGCCCTCGCGGTGCTCCTCCGCCAGCCTGTGCCGCCGCCATTGCTCCAGGTAGATCTGCTCTTGCGCCGATGTCGCCCCAAGACAGACGGGTGGCGCGCTGACCCACTCGTGCACATACCCATCCCATGTGTAGCGCTCGGGCTTGATGGGGGTCGGCGCCGGCTCGGCCTTTACGGGGGACGGCGGCATCAGGGGCGGCACGACGTAGTCACCGGCAGCGAAGAGCGCGATGTCCACCGACAGGCGCGCTTGGTACCCGCCTCCTCCTCCTCCACCTTGTGCCGCTCTTCCTCCTTGCTTTCATGGAGGGCAGCCGCCAGCGCCGCCTGGTAGGCGGCCTCCGCCTCCTGGTCCTCGTCACGCACGACTGGGGGCGGCGGGGTGCCAGCCCGCACGTCGAGGACGCCACGCCGACGCTGCTCCTTGTGCTCGAACTCGAACCAGACCTCCCAATCGGGAGAGTATGATGCGTTGGCGGGGTTGAGGCGTTTCTCTGGCGCCAGCTACTGCCGCCGGCGCTGCACCTCCTCCGCGCGCGCCCGCATCGACCTCGGCACCGCCGGCACTAGGATCCTCTCCGGATCCAAGTGCCAGTCATGTGGCAGCGTGACATCGGGGTAGGGAGGAGGATGTGGTGCTCCTAGTGCCACTTTGCCTGGTGCACTGGGACGCTAATCCGCTGCTGAGGCCAGCAGTAAGATGCCGGCAGAGCCGGGGGGTGTCGTGGCAACAGATCTGACAGTAGAGAATAGGGATACGTATAGGAGGGTGATACGTCCATTTTGCATCATGTTTACCTACTGCTATTTATAATGTTTTTATGCATAATAATGCTTTTGGGAGTAATTCTAATGCTTTTTCTCTCATAATTTGCAAGGTTTACACAAAGAGGGAGAATACCGGCAGCTGGAATTCTGGACCAGAAAAAGCACGTCAGAGCTACCTATTCTGCACAACTCCAAATAAGCTGAAACTTCACGGAGATTTTTATGGATTATTTAAGAATTATTGGAGCAAATAACTACCAGAGGGGGCCTACCAGGTGGGCACAACCCACCTGGGCACGCCAGGCCCCCCAGGCGCGCCCTGGTGGGTTGTGCCCTCCTCGGCCCACCTCCGGTGCCCCTCTTCTGGTATATAAGTCATTTTGACCTATAAAAAATAAGACAACTTTCGGGACGAAGCACCGCCGTCTCGAGGCGGAACTTGGGCAGGAGCACTTTCCGCCGGGGGAACTTCCCTCCCGGAGGGGGAAATCATCGTCATCGTCATCGTCATCACCAACAACTCTCCCATCTTTGGGAGGGCCATCTCCATCAACATCTTCAACAGCACCATCTCCTCTCAAACCCTAGTTCTTCTCTTGTGTTCAATCTTTGTACCGGAACCTTAGATTGGTGCTTGTGGGTGACTAGTAGTGTTGATTACATCTTGTAGTTGATTACTATATGGTTTATTTGGTGGAAGATTATATGTTCAGATCCATTATGCTATTTAATACCCCTCTGATCTTGAGCATGATTATTATTTGTGAGTAGTTACTTTTGTTCTTGAGGTCACGGGAGAAGTCATGTTGCAAGTAATCATGTGAACTTGATATGTGTTCGATATTTTGATGATATGTATGTTGTGATTCCCTTAGTGGTGTCATGTGAACGTCGACTACATGGCACTTCATCATATTTGGGCCTAAGGGAATGCATTGTGGAGTAGTAATTAGATGATAGGTTGCGAGAGTGAAAGAAGCTTAAACCCTAGTTTACGCGCTACTTCGTAAGGGACTGATTTAGATCCAAAAGTTTATTGCTATGGTTAGATTTTATCTTAATACTTTTCTCGTAGTTGCGGATGCTTGCGAGGGGGTTAATCATAAGTAGGAGGTTTGTTCAAGTAAGAACAACACCTAAGCACCGGTCCACCCACATATCAAATTATCAAAGTAGCGAACACAAATCAAACCAATATGATGAAAGTAACTAGATGAAATTCCCGTGTACCCTCAAGAACGCTTTGCTTATCATAAGAGACCGTTTTGGCCTGTCCTTTGCTACAAAAGGATTGGGCTACCTTGTTGCACTTTATTTACCATTATTATTAATTGCTCGTTACAAATTATCTTGCTATCAAACTATTGGTTACCGACAATTTCAGTGCTTGCAGAAAATACCTTGCTGAAAACCACTTGTCATTTCCTTCTGCTCCTCGTTGGGTTCGACACTCTTACTTATCGAAAGGACTACGATTGATCCCCTATACTTGTGGGTCATCAGGGCTCTTTTTTGGCGCCGTTGCCGGGGAGTGAAGTGCTCTTGGTAAGGAAAAATTATTACTACGTGCTGAAATTTATTGTCACTTGTTACTATCGAGAACAATCCTTTGAGGGGTTTGTTTGGGGTATCTTCACCTCAACCGGAACTACAATTAGTTATCCCTCAACCTACTGCACCTACTGAAAATATTGGTTATGAAATTCCTTCGGGTATGATAGAACAACTGCTAGCTAATCCTTATGCAGGAGATGGAACCGAACATCCTGATATGCACTTGATATATGTAGATGAAATTTATGGATTATTTAAGCTTGCAAGTTTACCCGGAGATGAAGCAAACAAGAAGGTTTTTCCTTTATCTTTGAAGGGAAAAGCATTGGCATGGTATAGGCTATGCGATGATATTGGATCTTGGAACTGGAATCGAATGAAATTGAAATTTCACCAAAAAATTTATCCTATGCATCTAGTTCATCGTGGTCGGAATTATATATATAATTTTTGGCCTCGTGAAGGAGAAAGTATCGCTCTAGCTTGGGGGAGGCTTAAGTCAATGTTATATTCATGCCCCAACCATGAGCTCTCGAGAGAAATTGTTATTCAGAATTTTTATGCTCGGCTTTCTCGTGATGATCAATCCATGCCCGATACTTCTTGTACAGGTTCTTTTTATGAAGAAGACTATTGAATTTAGGTGGGATCTTTTAGAAAGAATTAAACGTAACTCTAAAGATTGGGAACTCGACGAAGGTAAAGAGTCAGGTATTAAGCTTAAGTTTGATTGTGTTAAATCTTTTATGAATACTGATGTTTTTCACAAGTTTAGCACTAAATATGGACTTGACTCTGAGATAGTAGCCTCTTTTTGTGAATCATTTGCTACTCATGTTGATCTCCCCAAGGAGAAGTGGGTTAAATACCATCCACCTATTAACGAAGAAATTAAAGAACCAGTTGTGGTTAAAGATGAATCTATTATTTACAATGTTGACCCAGTTGTTCCTACTGCTTATATTGAAAAACCACCTTTCCCAGTTAGGATAAAGGAACATGTTAAGGTTTCGACTGTGATCAATAAAAGTAATATTAGAGCACCTAAACCTGCTGAACGAATCAAAGTAGAACCTAGTGTTGCTATGGTTAAAGATCTCTTGGTAGAAAATATTGATGGGCATGTTATTTATTTCTATGATGAAGCTGCTAGAATTGCTAAACCCGATGAAAAAGATAAACATAGACTTGTTGTTGGCATGCCTGTTGTCTCAGTCAAAATAGGAGATCACTGTTATCATGGTTTATGTGACTTAGGTGCCACCGTGAGTGCTATTCCTTTTACCTTATACCAAGAAATTATGAATGACATAGCACCCGCTGAAATAGAAGACATAGATGTTACTATTAAACTTGATAGAGACACCATCACACCACTTGGGATTGTTAGAGATGTTGAAGTCTTGTGTGGGAAAATAAAATACCCTACTGATTTTCTAGTTCTTGGCTCCCCACAAGATGACTTTTGTCCCATTATCTTTGGTAGACCTTTCTTGAACACTGTCAATGCTACTATAGATTGTCTTAAACAAACTGTCAGTGTTCGCTTTGGTGATGAGTCTCATGAATTTAATTTTTCCAAGTTTAATATGCAACCTCATAAGAAAGAATTACCTAATAAGGACGAAATAATTGGTCTTGCTTCTATTGCCATGCCTCCTACTGATCCACTAGAACAATATTTGCTAGACCATGAAAATAATATGCGTATGCATGAAAGAAATGAGATAGATAAAATATTCTTTGAACAACGACCTTTGCTTAAACATAATTTGCCTATTTAAACTCTAGGAGGACCTCCTCCGCCTAAAGGTGATCCTGTGTTTGAACTAAAACAATTGCCAAACACTTTGAAATATGCTTATCTTGATGAGAAAAAGATATATCATGTTATTATTAGTGCTAACCTTTCAGAACATGAATAAGAAAGATTATTGAAAATTCTGAAGAAACACCAAGCTGCTATTGGATATACTCTTGATGATCTTAAGGGCATTAGTCCCACTCTATGTCAGCACAAGATTAATATGGAATCTGACACTAAACCCGTTGTTGATCATCAATGACGTTTGAATCCGAAGATGAAAGAAGTGGTAAGAACTGAAATATTAAAACTTCTGCAAGCAGGTATAATCTATCCTATAGCTGATAGTAGATGGGTAAGTCATGTTCATTGTGTCCCTAAGAAGGGAGGTATTCCCGTTGTTCCAAATGATAAAAATGAACTCATTCCACAGAGAATTGTCACTGGCTATAGAATGGTGATTGATTTTAGGAAATTAAATAAAGCAACTAGAAAAGATCATTACCCTTTGCCTTTTATTGATCAAATGTTATAAAGATTATCAAAGCACACACACTTTTGCTTCCTTGATGGATATTCTGGTTTTTCTCAAATACCTGTTTCACAACCTAATCAAGAGAAAACCTCCTTTACTTGTCCTTTTGGAACTTATGCTTATAGACGTATGCCTTTTGGTTTATGCAATGCACCTGCTACCTTTCAAAGATGTACGACTGCTATATTCTCTGATTTTTGTGAAAAGATTGTTGAGGTTTTCATGGATGACTTTTCCGTTTACGGAACTTCTTTTGATGATTGCTTAAGCAACCTTGATCAAGTTTTGTAGAGATGTGAGCAAACTAATCTTGTCTTGAATTGGGAGAAGTGTCACTTTATGGTTAATGAAGGTATTGTCTTGGGGCATAAAATTCCTGAACGAGGTATTGAGGTGGATAAAGCTAAAGTTGGTGCAACTGAGAAAATGCCATGTCCTACAGATATCAAAGGTATTCGTAGTTTCCTCGGTCATGCTAGTTTCTATAGGAGGTTTATTAAGGACTTCTCTAAAATTTCTAGGCCTCTTACAAATCTTTTACAAAAGGATGTTCTGTTTGTTTTTTATGATGATTGTGTAGAAGCCTTTGAAACACTTAAGAAAGCCTTAACTTCTGCACCTATTGTTCAACCACCTGATCGGAACTTGCCTTTTGAAATTATGTGTGATGCTAGTGATTATGCTGTTGGTGCTGTTCTAGAACAAAGAGTTGATAAGAAACTAAATGTTATCCATTATGCTAGTAAAACTCTAGACAGTGCTCAACGAAACTATGTTACTACTGAAAAAGAATTTTTAGCAGTTATGTTTGCTTGTGACAAATTCAGATCCTATATTGTTGACTCTAAAGTTACTGTTCATACTGATCATGCTGCTATAGAATATCTTATGGAAAAGAAAGATGCTAAACCTAGAATCATTAGATGGGTTCTCCTGTTACAAGAATTTGATTTACATATCACTGATAGAAAAGGAGCTGAGAACCCGGAGCTGATAACTTGTCTAGGTTAGAAAATATTCTTGATGACCCACAACCTATTAATGATAGCTTTCTTGATGAGCAACTAGCTGCAATAAATGTTTCTCATAACACTCCTTGGTATGCTGACTATGCTAATTACATTGTTGCAAAATATATACCACCTAGTTTCACATACCAACAAAATAAATAATTCTTCTACGATTTAAGACATTACTTTTGGGATGACCCACATCTTTACAAAGAAGGAGTAGATGGTATTATTAGACATTGTGTACCTGAGCATGAACAGAAACAAATCTTATGAAAATGTCACTCCGAAACTTATGGAGGACATCATGCGGGAGATAGAACTGCTCACAAGGTATTGCAATCTAGTTTTTATTGGCCTACTCTCTTCAAGGATTCCCGTAAGTTTGTTTTATCTTGTGATGAATGTCAAAGAATAGGTAATATTGGTAAGCGTCAGGAAATGCCTATGAATTATTCTCTTGCAGTTGAACCATTTGATGTTTGGGGTTTTGATTATATGGGACCTTTTCCTTCCTCTAATGGGTATACACATATTTTGGTTGCTGTTGATTATGTTACTAAGTGGGTAGAAGCTATTCCAACTAGTAGTGCCGATCACAACACCTCTATTAAAATGCTTAAGAAAGTTATTTTCCCAAGGTTTGGAGTCCCTAGATACCTAATGACTGATGGTGGTTCACACTTTATTCATGGTGCCTTCCGTAAAATGCTTGCTAAATATGATGTTAACCATAGAATTGCATCACCCTATCATCCTCAGTCTAGTGGTCAAGTTGAACTTAGCAATAGAGAAATAAAATTAATTCTACAAAAAACTGTTAATAGGTCCAGAAAGAATTGGTCTAAGAAATTAGATGATGCACTTTGGGCTTACAGAACAACTTATAAAAATCTTATGGGTATGTCTCCTTATAAAATGGTATATGGGAAAGCTTGTCATCTGCCTCTTGAGTTAGAACATAAAGCATATTGAGCAATCAAAGAACTCAACTATGACTTCAACCTTGCCGGTGAAAAGAGTTTATTTGATATTAGCACACTAGATGAATGGGGAACCCAAGCTTATGAAAATGCCAAGTTGTTTAAAGAAAAAGTTAAAAGATGGCATGATAAAAGAATCCAAAAGCGTGAGTTCAAAGTGGGTGAATATGTCCTTTTGTACAACTCTCGTTTCAGATTCTTTGCAGGAAAGCTTCTCTCCAAATGGGAAGGAACTTATGTTATTGAAGAAGTTTATCGTTCTGGAGCTATCAAAATAAATAATGCCGAAGGCACTAACCCGAAGGTTGTCAATGGCCAAAGGATTAAACACTATATCTCAGGTATGGCTATTAATGTTGAAAGCAATATTATTCAAACCATGACACCGGAGGAACACATAAAAGAAATCTTCCGGAACACTCCAGAATCATGAAAAAAGAGGAGGTACGTGATACGGTAAGTAAACAGACTCCGAAAAATTTGCAAAAATATTTTTTATCAGTTCTGGAATATAACAAAAATTAGAAAAATAAGAAACAACCAGGAAGGCAACCCTGGTGGGCACAAGACACCAGGGCGTGCCTGGCATGCCAGGCGCGCCCAGGTGGGTTGTGCCCACCTCGGGTACCTTCCGGACTCCATTTTTCTCTCGTTTACTTGTTTCCCAAGATAAAAAATCGTTATATACCCCCCGAACCAATTGACCACCGTATCGCGAAGAAATCTTCTGTTCTTCTTTCTTGCTGTTTTACTGGCAGATATGAAAATATGTCATCTCAAGATTCAGAGGATAATAAAGCTTGAGATAGAGAACGATGAGTTGAAAATAGATAACTTTTACCTTCGACACAAGCTGGAGAAAAAGGACAAACTCGCTACCACCTCATCACCACCATCACCTTCTTCATCACCAAAGGAGACTTGAGTATCGGGTAAGGGCACTCCCCTTGGCTTGTGCCAAGCTTGGGGGAGGTGCCCCGGTATCATATCACAATCACTATCTTTTGCCTTTACTTATCTTAGTTCGATCCTTAGTTATCTTTTGATTTAGTTGAATACAAGTTTTTGTTCGATCCTTTCCTTTCGAGTGTTTGCTTAGTGATTTTTCTATCGATGTAATCAAGTTTGAGATATATAATAAAGAGTAGTTCGAGTTTTGCTTTATTTACTTTTTTATCTTAATAAAAAGAAAGGAAAATAAATGAAAAAGATCATATACTAATCTTATGGTAAGTAATGACATCACATAAGGAAAAGTATAAGTGGTAAAATTTGTTGGAGATTGACAAACATAGCATTGGTCAATCATGCAACTCATGAAAGAATTAATAAGGGAAGAGAAGATTCACATGCAAATACAGTATCTTGGACATCTTTTATGATTGTGAGCCCACATTAAATATTTTGTGTCAAAATAGTTGATGTTGGACAAGGAAGACAATGTAATGATTTATGTTTGTTCATATTCACATAGAAGTTATATTGTCATAGATCCTTTAACATGTGGTGCTTTCTCAATGTCTTTTCTAGCCAAAAATTCCGCACTAAGTAGAGATACTACTTGTGCATCCAAAACCCTTAACCCAAATCTTATTTTGAGAGTCCACCATACCTACCTATGGATTGAGTAAGATCCTTCAAGTAAGTTGTCATCGATGCAATAAGGCAATAAAAATTGCTTCTAAAAGTGTTGGATCATTTAGTGTAAGAGAAAATTGAGTGTTGTATGAACTTGTGATGGCAAAGAATAAAAACGACAGACTGCATAATAAAGGTTGCTATCATAAGGGGCAATATATTGTGACGTTCTTTTGCATTAAGGGATTTGGCATACAAACAAATAAGCGCATGACAACCTCTGCTTCCCTCTGTGAAGGGCCTATCTTTTACCTTTATGTATTACTTTTATGCATGAGTCAAAGTATTCTTCTAAATTCCTTTTTATTTTCTCTTTTGCAAGCATCATGTGGTGAGGAAAGATCTATGCACATATATCCAGTTGAATATGGGTGGGCATGAGTTATTATTGTTGACATCACCCCTCAGGTGAATGAGTTGGGAGGCGAAACTATAAGCCCCTATCTTTCTATGTGTCCGGTTGAAACTTTTTGTTCATGGGTATGCTGTGAGTGTTAGCAATCATAGAAGATTAAATGATGGTTGAGTATGTGGACTTGCCTAAAGGCTCTGATACATGACCCTTCGTAAAAAGATGATGAATTGTAGTTGCAAAGTTGACTGAGAACATAGTTTGTTGGTTTTCAATAGAGTTTATGCTTTATACTTCGATGTTGTGATGAATTGTTACTTGTTCATGAGATGTTTATGATGAAAGTTATGCGATAAGAGTTCTATGATCAAGTTTGTTGCTGTTATAATAATATACATGATGCTTCTATGTCTGTATTTTGTTTTTATCGACACCTCTCTCTCTAAGCATATGGACATGTTTTTCGATATTGGTTTTTCGCTTGAGGACAAGCGAGGTCTAAGCTTTGGGGAGTTGATACGTCCATTTTGCATCATGTTTACCTATTGTTATTTATAATGTTTTTATGCATAATAATGCTTTTGGGAGTAATTCTAATGCTTTTTCTCTTATAATTTGCAAGGTTACACAAAGAGGGAGAATACCGGCAGCTAGAATTCTGGACCAGAAAAAGCACGTCAGAGCTACCTATTCTGCACAACTCCAAATAACACTACAAAAAAAAGACACATCCGTGACATTTTGGGCCGAACGAATTTTTTTTCTGTCATGCTTATGACACTTCTATGACGATAATTGTGACAAAACCCGGTATCATCATAGATGTGGTGGGCTCCTACTTCTATGACAAAAAATCATGACAGAAAATGGGCTTTTCATCCTGGGCAGGCCGGAGACGCACCTGGATGACATTCTTTGGGCCGTCCATGACGGAAAAAATCGTGGTGGAAGCGAGGACGAGGAAAATTTCGGGGAGTTCCCGGTTACGGTGGGTGGTCGGGGCCGAGCGTTGCACGAAGGTTTGCGCATTTCTCTCGTATACGTACGTACGTGTGTGCGAGGTGTTGGGCTCTAACTGAACCCGAGCGAGAAGTTCGCTTACTAAACCCGAGCGATTGCACTGGCTACGTTACTGAACCCGAGGGATCGATCCCTTGGCTGTTAACTGAACTCGAGCGATTCCTTCACTACTGCTGCTAACTGAAGCCGATCGAACCTACTGCCTCTTGATGAATAGTGACTGTTGTTGGGGCTTGGATGAACAGTTCCTCCTGGTGGGGGTTGGATGAACAGGACCCCCGTGGTAATAGAGGCCGTTGCCGCTGGATGAACAGGACCCCGATCGAGGAGGCCGCCACACATACCCGAGCCGGTTGGGGGTGGATGAACAGGACCCCATGCAGGGCTGGTTGAACAGTAGCCGGTGGAGGCTGGATGAACATGACCCCATGGATGAACAGTAGCTGGTGGAGGCAGGAGAAAGTCGACGGTGGATGAATAGTAGCAGGTGGAGGCAGGAGGAAGTCGACGGTGGATGAACAGTAGCTCGTGGAGGCTGGAGCGAGGCAGTAGACGGTGGATGAACAGTAGGCCGTGGAGTCCCGTTTTGCGGTACGCCACACCCCTCCCGATGAACAGGACCCCGTTTCGACCGTAGGCGCTCCAACACAAGTCCGTTTCCTCCGTTTTGCGGTAGGCCACACCCCTCCCGATCAACAGCACCCCGTTTCCACCATAGGCACTCGAACAGAAGGCCGTTTCCTCCGTTCTGCGGTACGCCGTACGCCACACCCTTCCCGATGAACAGGACCCCGTTTCGACCGTATGCGGTTGAACAGAAGGCCGTTTTCCACCATTTTGCGGTACGCCAGACCCCGTTTCGGCTGTTCCATCCAAGCCAGTTGGCTCCCATTAAACATGACGCATTCCGACCCAGTCTATTGCCTCCCGATGAACAGAATGTTGTTTCTTCGTTTCGACCCAACCGGTTGGCTGCCGATGAACATGACGCCGTTGCTACCATCCGGTGCCTCTCCATGTACACGAGCCCTGGCCGTACGTATGCGCGAGTAGGCGTTTGAGACCCCGCCCGTATGTACGTACGTGGCCGTATTTTTTGGCATCTGGCTGTATGTACTTGTACACGGTTTTGACTGGACTGCCTGAACTGCTACGTCGGGGGCTCTACTACTACACATGCCGCTGCTTGCTCGGCCATGGTTCATCGTTGCGGAGAGACCGATCGACCAGTATGTACATACACGTTCGCGACCAGACAGACAACCCTACGTACGGTTCGACCGGGTGGGTCCCAGCTGTCAGGGAGGATAAGGAGGCACTTCCTTGCGTGCGAAGATATAACTGGTGGGTCCCAGCTGTCAGGGGGAAATATTTTTTTCACAAAATACAGCGGCCCTTCCGGTGGGTCCCCGCTGTCATGTGGAGGAATAATTATTTTACGCGTAATAAGGAGGCACTTACTTGCTGCGGCCGTGGACCCAGCTGTCAGCCTCTCCACGTACAGTCCTCTTCCGATGGAAGTCGTTCCTTGATCACGTTGACCACGCCGCGCCGAGAGCACCAAGGCGGTGGACGACGGCGAGGCCTAGGAAGGGGACGATGCGGAGCCGGGGAAGACGCGGCAGTGCATGCCCACGCGAAGGGGAGTACGAGGGTTGACTGGTTCGGCTGCGGTGTGAGGCTGCTGTCGCTGCAGAATAACAGGGGTTGTGGGTGAGTAGAGGGATGGCCTAGCCAGCGGTTGGAGTTGGAGGTGGCGGTGAGGCCTGCGTGGCAGCACAGCCGGCCACGGGAGGCAGGAGCAGGCGGCACGGTCCGCGATGGTTTGGGCGGCTGGAGCAAGAAGACCAGAGGTTGAAGAAGCACGACGGCCATTGGATGGACATCGTACGGCCACCGTAGCTAGAATCGTTTATATTGACTAAGTTGACAAAACCCTGCGTCCGCGTCAACTTAGTAGGCCCACAAGTCAGCCTCCAAATATGGTGGGTCCCACCTAGCAGCGGGGCTATTCATTTTCTTGTGCGTAATAAGGAGGCACTTCCTTGCGTGCGAAGATATAGCTGGTGGGTCCGAGCTATCAGCGGGAGGAACTTTTTTTCGCGAAATACAGAGGCGCTTCCGATGGGTCCCTGCTGTCAGGTGGAGGAATCATTATTTTGCGTGTAATAAGGAGGCACTTCCTTGCGTGCGGTCGTGGGCCCAGCTATCATCCTCTCCACGTTTGACCACGCCGCGCCGAGAGCACCAGGGCAGTGGATGACAGCGAGGCCTAGGAAGGGAATGACCCGGAGCCGGAGAAGTCTCGGCAGTTGTTTTCCACACGGAGGGGAGTACGAGGGTGTATTGGTTCGTCTGCCGTCGCCGGAGAATAATAGGAGGTCTGGGTGAGTGCAGGGATGGCCAGGCCAGCGATGGGAGTAGTGTGGGGTGGTTAGGCCTGCACGGCAGCACAGCCGGCCACGGGAGGCATGAGCAAGTAGTACGGCCGGCGCTTTTTTGGGCGGTTGGTGTAAGAAGACAAGAGGTTGAAGAAACAGCACAGGCGTTGGATTAAGAATCCAACGGTCATTGCTACTAGAATCGTTTGTGGACTAAGTTGACAAAGCCTTTCGTACACGTCAACCTTGTAGACCCACAAGTCAGCCTCCAAATCTGTCCCAAACAGCATACAGCCCGAAATTTCAAGCCAGATTCAAATTAATTTAAAAAATAAACATACCTTAATGTAAAATCCAATAAATTTTACCTGCACAAAAACAATGAAATTTAAAATATCAAAATCAGAAAGAAAAAATTAATTTGGAACTAATTGCCTTTTGCTGTATTTTTCATTTTACATCCCATTTCTTATTATTTATAGCCCATTTTATGGGGAAGCCGAATGCATCCCTCCTCGTCTTGAAAGATTTCAGGCCCAGCAGGGCGTAGAAAATCAAGTAGGCCTACGTTGGTTATTCTGCCAAAAACAAAATAGCTAGGCTAGGCATTTTCAGAAAGAAAAAACAAAACTGGGCTGGTCATGTGGTAAACATATATGAAATAAAAGTCTGGGCTGGACGGGCCATAGTTGATACCCTGCACCGTCCCGAAAACAAAAAAATAATACTGCGCGAGCTACTGGGTCTCGGGTGTCAGCCGCTCCTTGTGCAGTTATCTCGCTTATTGACTACGTTAACAGTGGCGTGCAACCCAGATGTCAGGAAACCATCAGGAGGAACCATTTTTTTCTTTTAATAAAGGAGGCACTTGCTTGCCTACTGCCATGATCCTGGTGGGTCCCTACTGTCATCCTCACCATGTACAATTATCTCCTTATTCCTCTTGGTTGCTGACCATGTTGACAACACCGGAGGGCGGCGCCGCGGCGAGCGAACCAAGGCGGCGGACGATGGTGAGGCCTCGGACGGGAACGAACAGGAGCCAGGGAAGATGCGCAGAGTTTTAGGGTGCGATGTGGCTGCGATGCATGCGCGACAGCACATCCAACCATGGGAGACGGGAGTAGGCGGTCCTGCCAGCGCTGGTTTGGCTTTGGCGGCCGGAGGAAGAAGAGACTGAAGAAATACGATAGACGTTGAATGTCAATTCAACGCTCAAGGTTGGCACAATCGTTTTTTACTAAGCCGACACCACGTAGCATAGTTTTTTAGAGGAAGAAAAGAAAAACTGGGCTCGTTCGCCAGATAACATTCCCGAAACTGCCACCGTTTGATCTTGCGTCGCAACTAAAACTGCCAGGAAAATGCGTTCGTTTGCCGTCCTCCTCCCAGGGAATGTTCGCCACATAACATTCCCGAAAATCAAAGACTTGAGAAGGCATACAGAACAAGCTAGTGTACCAGTAAAGCGACGTTGCAGAGTTTTAGAAAAAAGAGAGATGTTCTCCTGTAGCTGGTTCGAATCTGTGGCACCCCCGACTCAATCGTACACTAATCATACACGCAAACGTGCACGATCAAGCACAGGGACTCACGGGAAGATATCACAACACAACTCTAACACAATTTAAACGGAGGTCCACAATATTACAGACCAGGGATCCGAAGATCCGAATACATAAGTCAGTCATACAAATATTATCTGAGTACAGACATAGTTAGACAAGTGTTGCCTTAAGAAGGCTAGCACAAACAGCGACACTAGATCGAAAGGCGTTGGCCTCCTGCCTGGGAGCCTCCGATCCTACTCCTGGTCAGCTGGCTCGATCCAGTAGTAAGTACCCTCTGGACCCTCCTGGTAGTAAGCTCCGGTGGTGCCATCTGGCTCCTGGACTCCATCGTCTGATGTATCATCAATGTGGGGTATATGGGGAAAATAGAAAGTAAAGCAACCATGAGTACTCATCCGAAGTACTCAGCAAGCAAGGATCTATACTACATATGCAACATTATCAATGGAGAAAGGCTGTATATGTGGACTGGGCTGCAGAAATGCCAGAATAGAGAGAAGGCCTAGTCCTATAGAAGACTAGCATCTTCAAACATCTTCACAAGCCATCATCTTGCAGCAGTAGAAGAGAGTAGAATAGCATTTTATTTAGCCAACATGTTGAAGTACAGCTTAAAGATCCTTCCTCGACTCCCAAGCGAGAAAGCGATCCCGAAGCTTCAATTAAGTAACAAGTATCCAGTTTAAGTAGTAGATCGGGATACACAAACTGAGCGTCCTTTACCGTAGGACCGGCTATCGATAGAAGATTCATCCCTGCAGGGGTGCACTACTGTTACCCAACACGCTCGATCAACTCTGGCCGGACACACTTGCTGGGTAATGCCCGTCCTCGGAAGATCAACACAAAGCAGCGCTCTACCTAGGCTCGGCAGAGAGGTCAGCACGCCGGACTAACCTATGCACCCAGAGGTCTCGGGCCATCGCCCTGGGCACCCTGCGCGTTGCGAGAATGGCCGGGGTGCAGGCGCGACACTGAACTCGTCAGTGAAGTATCCAGCCCAATCCCGACAATCAGCCCGCACGGTGAATCATGACGTCAGACGAGCTTTCGGAGAAACGTACTTCGCAGAGGGTCCCATAACCATTATCCCGCGTGGTGGTAGTGCGTATAGGGCACGTCGACCCACTCAGATCACACACCCAAATCCAATAGGCTCAATTAGTATCACGCGGAGACAATCAGAGTCTCTGATGCTCCGCCACAATGTCACACTCGAGTGCCCTTCCGGCACACCCGAAAATCATAGATCCCCAGCGGGTACCCACCAGGGTGGACCCGCCTGTAACAGAGGTCAAGTAATCGTGTGGTCATAACATCAAGGGGGAAACCCGAGGAATCACCCTCGGCGGATTCCACTCGACGAAACAGTCAGGGTGAACGCATGAGGTATCACCCTCGAGGTTCACACTGAGGGGTCGCACGACAGAGTCATATCGGAAGTGGAGAAGTAGGAATCACCCTCGATGACCACGACCGAATAGCTACACTGCAGAGTATTCATCGGGAGTGCGTTACGAGGTATCACCCTCGGCACTCGATAGTTACTACGCAGAGTCGTACAACTAAGGGGGTGTGAAGTGAGGTGTCGGTCTCTGGTCGACGATCACGTTGATCGGGTCGTCGATGATCAAGCAGGGGCAACAAGGGAAAAGTGGTGGGGTCCCTGATAGTTCACTACCAGCCTATACTAAACAGTTTATCATAGGCAAGTAAGGTAACAATGAACAGGTTACAACAGCAGGCTATGCATCAGAATAGGAGCATACATTAAAAGTAGCAAAATCTAATGCAAGCAGGATAATAGAATGGGTGATATCTGGAATGCTCAAGGGGGGGGGGGGGGGGGGGGGGGGGGGGGGGGTGGGGGGGGGCTTGCCTGGTTGCTCTGGCAAGAGGGGAAGGTCGTCAACGGGCTGCTCGTCGGTAGGGTAGTCATATCCAGGTGCAGCGTCATCGGTCTCGGCGTCTATCGAGAGAGAGAAGGAGGGGGAGAGAAACAATAAATTCACGGCAATAATGCAAACAACATGTATGACATGCCTAAATGATATGCCGGGGTGTTCTACTGCCTAACTAAATGATTTAGTTAATTTAGGAATTTATTTGGATTTATTTAATTAAAGTTGGACACTATTCATTTATCGAAATCGGTCTAAAAGTTCAATGTTCTTATAGCTAGAAGCATCCGACGGGAATACGGAGGGCGTATCCGGGTTCGTATCGGAATTCTGAGCAAGTTTCATGTATAAAGTATTTTCATCGGAGTTACGGTTTATTTAATATGATTTTCTAAAGTTTTTATTAATTTCTGGAATTTAATTAATTATTTAAATCAACATTATCCGAAACAGTGTTGCGATGACATCAGCATGACATCATGCTGATATCAGCGGGCGTCCTGACAGGGTGGGTCCCACCCGTCATAGACTGTTAGATTAATTAGGATTAACTAATTAATTAACTATTAATTAAACTAATTAATTAAATTAGATTAGTCTAAACAGAGTTAATTAACCTAATTAATTAACTAATTAATTAATTTTAATTATTTTTATTTCCCTAAAACGTTTTTGGGCCGGGCCCGCTGTCAGTGGCCAGGGGGGTTTCGGGCCCAGCGGCCAGGGGCCACGGGCGGGCGCGGGTGCGCGGCGAGGGGCAGGGGCGAGCGCGGGCAGCGGCAGGCGGCAGGCGGGCGCAGCAGCTGCAGCGGAGCCGCAGCAGCAGCGCGGGGCACGGCGGCGGAGCGCAGGCAGGCGAGGCGAGCGGGAGGGGGCCACGGGCGGCGAGCAGCAGAGGGAGAGGCGAGGCGAGGCCGACGCGGTCGGGCGCGCGGGCGTGGGGTGCGCGCGCGAGGGAGGGAGGCAGAGGCCGAGGCCGGGCCTCACCGGCGTTTGCAGGGGCACGGGGTCGTCGAGGCTCGACGAAGCGAGGCGAGGGGGAGACGGGGACGCGGCGACGGTGGTTGGCGACGGCGGGGCAGCGCAGTCCGGCGAGGGAAGACGAGGCGGCGACGGGCGCGGCGTCGAGGGCGAGCGCGCGCTGGCGCGGGGCGCGGTGAGCGCGGGGGCGGGCCCGATCCGGTTCTGGATCGGGTGGGGGGGAGTGAGCGAGGCGGTGGGGGAAGTGGGGTGTCGGTTAGGGTTTGGGTTTCCCACAGGTGGGGATATGGAGGGGGGTTTGGGCCGGTCGGTTGGTGGGCTGGCCGACTGTTGGCTAGTTGGGCCACCTGGCCCAGGGGAGAGGGGGATTTCTTTTTCTCTTTTCTTTTTCTTTATTTCCTTTTCTCAGTTTAGTAAATAGTTAGGCCACATATTGAATTTTGGAAAACATAGGAACTGCTCCAACAAATACTAGGCATTACCTAACACTACCAAAAACTAGTTTGGAGGCAATTGGAGTTCACACAATTTTTATAATAATTAATATGCATTAATCCTCACTGTTTTAATTAAGTTAGTGCCACCTAATTATTTTATTATTTGTTGGTTCAATTTTAGACTAGCCTCTGCAATATTTGTTATTTATCGAACATTTTAGTTTTTATGTTGGACAACATTTATATTTTACTTTCATTTAAATTTGAATTTGACTTAGGAGTTGAAATGCAATATGATGCTAATGATGATTATGCACTGTTAATCACGCTGACATGTCATTATCAAAAGTGATTACTGTAGCTAATGACAGGGGGTGTTACAACTCTCCTCATCTATTAAGAATTCTCGTCCCGAGAATTAAGAGGAAGACTGAAAGAAAGAGGGGTATTCTTAACGAAGACGATCCTCGCGTTCCCAAGTGGCCTCATCTTCAGAATGATTTGACCACTGAACTTTGAGGAATTTGATTGACTTTTGACGAGTCCGACATTCAGTTTCATCAAGAACACGGATGGGATATTCTGGATAAGACAGATCTTCCCGTAATTCAAGCACTTCGTGATCCACAGCTCGAATAGGATCCTTGAAGCAGCGACGGAGTTGGGATACATGAAAGACATCATGTACTTGAGAAAGATTTGGCGGCAATTGCAATTGATATGCCACTTCTCCTCGACGGGCAAGAATACGGAACGGGCCAATGTAGCGAGGAGCTAACTTGCCTTTGATTCCGAACCTATGAGTGCCTTTCAACGGAGTGACGCGGAGGTGAGCTTGCTCGCCAGGTTGATAGACTATTTCCTGGTGCTTTCGGTCATAGTTGCTCTTCTGACGAGACTGAGCAGTTTTCAAATGTTCACGGACAATGCGGACTTGATCTTCAGCTTGCTGAATAATGTCCGGTCCGACGAGTGAGCGTTCCCCAGTTTCTGACCAATTCAGAGGGGTTCGACACTTACGACCGTATAGAACTTCAAACGGTGCCATCTTCAGACTAGCCTGATAGCTATTGTTGTAAGAGAATTCGGCATACGGGAGAGATTCCTCCCATTTCTTACCGAAGGAGATGACGCAAGCTCGAAGCATATCTTCGAGCACTTGATTAACTCGTTCAACTTGACCCTGAGACTGAGGGTGAAAAGCGGTGCTGAACGACAGATGTGTTCCCATAGCTTCTTGGAAACTATTCCAGAATCTAGAGGTGAAGAGGCTGCCACGATCAGAACTGATCTCCAACGGAACACCATGGAGTGACACAATTCGGGAAACATACAAGTCTTCTAACAGGCTAGCAGTGATTGTCTCTTTAACTGGCAGAAAGTGAGCAACCTTGGAGAATCGGTCAATGATGACAAATATAGCATCATTACCCTTCTGGGATTTGGGAAAACCAGTAATGAAATCCATTTGGACCTTGTCCCATTTCCATTCAGGAATTGCAAGGGGTTGCAGAGTTCCTGCGGGCCTTTGATGTTGAGCTTTAACGCGGCGGCAAACTTCACACTCAGAAACATAACGAGCAATATCTCGCTTCATATTAGGCCACCAGTATCTCTGACAAATGTCACGGTACATCTTTGTGCTACCAGGATGAACTGACAGAGGAGTGTCATGAGCTTCCATCATAACGTGTTCCCTCTCATCTTTGAACTTAGGTACGAAGAGACGGTGTTGGAAAAATAGGATCCCATCATTATCAAGATGGAACTCCGACGGTTTTCCTTTTTCAAGGTACCGCTTGATCCTTTCAACTTCAGAGTCATACCGTTGCATAGTCTTGATGCTGTGTTCTAAATCTGGTTCGACAACGAGGGTATTGAGATAACCCTGTGGAACAATATGGAGGTTCAATTTACGAAACTCTTCATAAAGAAGAGGTTGTGATTCCTGAACCATATGGTTGTTGCAATAAGCCTTATGGCTCAAAGCATCGGCCATTACATTTGCCTTGCCAGGGGTGTATGAGATATTCATATCATAATCGGCTATTGTCTCGAGCCATCTTTGTTGACGAAGGTTCAGATCCGGTTGAGTATATAAATACTTCAAACTTTGATGATCCGTATATATCTCGCAACGGTTACCGAGAAGGTAATGTCGCCATAGCTTCAAGGCATAAATAACCGCAGAAAGTTCGAGATCGTGCACTGGGTAATTTTCTTCGTGAGGACGCAATTGTCGGGAGGCATAAGCAATCACTTTGCGTTCTTGCATTAGGACACAGCCTAATCCTTGACGAGAGGCATCGCAGTATATTACGAAATCCTTTTGGGAATCCGGGGGTGCTAATACTGGGGCAGATGTCAATTTATCTTTTAGTGTCTGAAAGCTTTCTTGACATTTTTCTGTCCACTCAAATTTAACACCTTTGTGAAGCAGATTTGTCAATGGTTTTGCAATCTTGGAAAAGTTCTCAACGAATCGACGACAATAACTAGCAAGTCCGAGAAAACTTCTGACTTGCTTAACATTCTTCGGGGGAGTCCAGTCAAGAATAGCCTGAACTCGTTCGGGGTTAACAGCAATTCCATCCTTGGAAATCACATGTCCAAGGTAAGTTACTTCAGATAACCAGAATTCGCATTTGGAATACTTGGCATACAACTGGTGTTCTCGAAGCCTTTCTAGTACCAAACGGAGGTGTTCAGCATGTTCTTCTTTATTCTTAGAATAAACCAGAATATCATCCAAATAAACCACGACGAATTTGTCGAGGTAATCCATGAATATATAATTCATCAGACGGGAGAACGTAGCTGGGGCATTCGTTAGGCCAAATGACATGACGGTGTATTCATAGGAGCCATAACAAGTGACGAATGCAGTCTTGGGAATATCCTCTTCACGGACACGGATCTGGTGATAACCCAACCTCAGGTCGAGTTTAGAGAACACCGATGATCCAGTGAGTTGATCATAAAGATCATTGATCCGGGGCAGTGGGTATTTATTCTGGATAGTGGCTTGGTTAATGGGCCAATAATCCTGAACCAAACGGTTAGTTCCATCCTTCTTCTTAACGAAGAGTGAAGGTGCACCCCAAGCAGAGGAACTGGGGCGGATGAAACCACTTTTAAGCGACTTGTCGATTTCTTCCTTAAGTTCGAGTAGATGATGCGGAGGCATCTTATAAGGTCGCTTGGCAATAGGGACGGTGCCAGGCTTCAAGTCGATGACAAACTCGACAGCTCTAGCGGGGGTATTCCTGGAAGTTCTTCTGGAAAGACGTCTGGAAAATCTCGAACGACAGGAACGTTCTCGATCCCTTTCAGAGGTGAGGCGTTCAAAGCATTCAGAGCATATATCTGAGCTTCAGCGTCTCGAGTAATGCGGGCGGTATAGTTCACTATCTCATCGGTGGGGTGAAGAAGTTGGACGACTTTAGTGGCACAATTGATCGAAGCAATGTGAGCTTTCAACCAATCCATTCCAAGTATGAGGTCTATGGTGGAAGACTTCAAGACGATGGGCGATGCAAGGAATTCCAATCCTTTAATTTCGACGGTAACGTTAGGTGCTATTACGTCAGCATGACAGTGACCTCCGGGAGTTTTAATGACTAACGGAGTATGCATTTTCTCATATCGAATGCCATGCATAAATGCAAATTTTCCAGAGATGAATGAATGTGATGCTCCTGAATCAAATAAAACAGAAGCAGGTACTGAGTTAACAAGAAGGGTACCCATCATAGTAGCAGGTTGATCCTGGACTTCTTCAATGTCAATGTTGTAAGCGTGTCCACGACCATGTGCAGCAGACCCAGTATTATAGTTGCGGGTCTGGTTGTTGCCACGACCATTGCCACGGCCAGTACGAGGAAAGGCTAACTGATTCTGATTCTGGCGGCAGTCTTTAGCCTGGTGACCTGGTTTGCGGCACTTGAAGCATAGACCATCTTCAGGACGAAGAGGAGCATTGTTTTGAATAGCTTGAGTTTTAGGCTGCCTCGGTGGTGGAGGAGGCATACGTGGTGCAGCATAGTTGTTCTTTGGCTCAGAGGTATTGGAACGAAACACATTGTTGGGAATCCAAACTCGACGCTTCGATGCTGAGCCCGAAGATGAGCCAGCATCACGATAGCGCTTCTGCGAGTCCTTGTATTCCATCTGAGCGGTCTCAACAAGAATAGCCTTGTTCGTCAGAGTTGAAAAGTCATTGAAGTCTTGAGCAGCTAGTGCAAGCTTGAGGTCAGGGTGTAGTCCACTACGGAACTTCTCTTGTCTGCGTGCATCTGTAGCGATGTCTTCTTCAGCATAGCGGGAGAGGTCTAGAAATTCCCGCTGATAAGCTTCGACGGTCTTGTTGCCCTGAGTGAGGTTACGGAACTGGGTCTTCATGCGTTCCATAATTGCTTGAGGGATGTAACATGTACGGAAAGCAGCCTGGAACTCATACCAGGTGATGACTGTTCCAACTGGCAGAGTACGCTTGTGTGTGTCCCACCATTGAGCAGCGGGGCCCTTTAAGAAAAAGGCCGCGAAGTTGACGAAGTTGGCAGGGGCGACATTAGCAGACTCCATATCATGAGTGATGTCGCGGAGCCAGTCATTGGCATCCAGTGGCTTGTCAGAGTTGCGGAACTGCGTTGGGTTGAGTCGCATAAACTCTGTCAAAGTTATTGAAGCTGGGTTCTAGTTCTGGTTGTTCTGATGCGGAAATTGAGCCATGATTCCAACCATGAACTGGCGGTTGAGCTCAAACTGTTGCATCATAGCCGCCATATAGTCTGGCGGTGGTGGGCGTTCAGGGGCACGACCACGACCACGACCACCTGGTCTAACCATCCTGCTAAGTATCAACAGGGGGTAGTTTAGTAAAAGCAATTGCAAGCGTTTAGTGACAAACATGATGTAACACGACAATTCTTTAAGCAGTGTATCAGATACATAATAGTAGTCAATTAAGACATACAGATCCATACACAGAGTCGGGTACATGCGGACAGCATAACGGCACAATTTCAAAAGCTAGACATACTAGGCGGCGCGCAGGCACGCGGTAAGGAAGTACACAACGAGACATAGCAAAGGCTACATCAACGTCGGAGAAAACCACCGAAACGGGGTAACTGCAAGTGCGGACGACGAATGTTCGTCGCGAAAGGATCCTGCGCTCCATGTGCACTCTGATGCAGAATCTGGTCTCGAGCTGTAAGAAGAGATCCACGTGCAGGTGTATGACCTCCAACAGCAGGCCAATCAATACCAGCATACATCTGAGTCCTGCGCGGGTAAAGGATGTGCTCAGGATGTATCCCTGCGCGAACAGCGGGTAGCAACTGCGTCATAGCATCGTAGAGACGTGCTCGAGTGGCAACCAACTCGACGGCAAGAGCCCGAACAGTGCGATCCAGAGCCTGAGTGCACTGAATCAGAACGCGCGGGTCATAGCGACGAGGCTCGAACGGGGCACAGATAGCTGTGTAGTATCCAGTAGCATCTCCAGCAGGGGCATACGAAATGTATCAGAACTCAGAGTCATCCAAGATATCGCTGAACTGTCCTCGGAGACGTGCGACGGCAGAGTAGGCGGCATCATGGACTGCCATCTCAATCGTCACGCCGATACCGTGGAAAAGGTGTAGCTCAGTGTCTGAGTCATTTTGCTGATCATAGATACGAACATCAGCATGGTACTGCTCCTGATTGAACTCGCGTTAATCCTCGTAAACCAAGTACTCAGGATACCAACGGTAGCCAAGTCTGGTCATGAGAGCGATCAGGAAAGCTGGAAACCCAGGGGTATTACGAGCCCAAGTGCGAAGCACAAGCTGTGTCGTAGGACGTGGTGGAAACAAACGGTCCATCTGAAACAGAGGAAATTCAGATTTGTCAAATGACAATGAGAAGTTTAACACAACTCGGAGAGAAAGGTAAAACAAAACAATGGAAAGGAAAATGATTATCAGACTAATCAGATCAATGACAGGGAAATCGCACAGATATCCAGCTCTCCGGGTAGACAGGATTTACGAGATCCTAAGTGTCGGCGTTAGTAAAATTTATTTAACCCGAGTAGAAGAGAGATCAGAGTCCCAGAGTATAGACGAGGAATAAAAGATCCTATTACCACCCAGTTGGCGACGTGGGCCTGTAAGCCACACAGCCAAGTTAGTAAATTAGTTTTTCGATGTCTAGACTCAACTTCGGCCAAGGAATTGGAAGGGGGCTTCCTACAGGCAGTCGGCTCTGATACCAACTTGTGGCGCCCCCGACTCAATCGTACACTAATCATACACGCAAACGTGTACGATCAAGCACAGGGACTCACGGGAAGATATCACAACACAACTCTAACACAATTTAAACGGAGGTCCACAATATTACAGACCAGGGATCCGAAGATCCGAATACATATGTCAGTCATACAAATATTATCTGAGTACAGACATAGTTAGACAAATTTTGCCTTAAGAAGGCTAGCACAAACAGCGACACTAGATCGAAAGGCGTTGGCCTCCTGCCTGGGAGCCTCCGATCCTACTCCTGGTCAGCTGGCTCGATCCAGTAGTAAGTACCCCCTGGACCCTCCTGGTAGTAAGCTCCGGTGGTGGCATCTGGCTCCTGGACTCCATCGTCTAATGTATCATCAATGTGGGGTATATGGGGAAAAGAGAAAGTAAAGCAACCGCGAGTACTCATCCGAAGTACTCAGCAAGCAAGGATCTATACTACATATGCAACATTATCAATGGAGAAAGGCTGTATATGTGGACTGGGCTGCAGAAATGCCAGAATAGAGAGAAGGCCTAGTCCTATCGAAGACTAGCATCTTCAAACATCTTCACAAGCCATCATCTTGCAGCAGTAGAAGAGAGTAGAATAGCATTTTATTTAGCAAACATGTTGAAGTACAGCTTAAAGATCCTTCCTCGACTCCCAAGCGAGAAAGCGATCCCGAAGCTTCAATTAAGTAACAAGTATCCAGTTTAAGTAGTAGATCGGGATACACAAACTGAGCGTCCTTTACCATAGGACCGGCTATCGATAGAAGATTCATCCCTGCAGGGGTGCACTACTGTTACCCAACATGCTCGATCAACTCTGGCCGGACACACTTGCTGGGTAATGCCCGTCCTCGGAAGATCAACACAAAGCAGCGCTTTACCTAGGCTCGGCAGAGAGGTCAGCACGCCGGACTAACCTATGCACCCAGAGGTCTCGGGCCATCGCCCTGGGCACCCTGCGCATTGCGAGACTGGCCGGGGTGCAGGCGCGACACTGAACTCGTCAGTGAAGTATCCAGCCCAATCCCGACAATCAGCCCGCACGGTGAATCGTGACGTCAGACGAGCTTTCAGAGAAACGTACTTCGCAGAGGGTCCCATAACCATTATCCCGCGTGGTGGTAGTGCGTATAGGGCACGTCAACCCACTCAAATCACACACCCAAATCCAATAGGCTCAATTAGTATCACGCGGAGACAATCAGAGTCTCTGATGCTCCGCCACAATGTCACACTCGAGTGCCCTTCCGGCACACCCAAAAATCATAGATCCCCAGCGGGTACCCACCAGGGTGGACCCGCCTGTAACAGAGGTCAAGTAATCGTGTGGTCATAGCATCAAGGGGGAAACCCGAGGAATCACCCTCGGCGGATTCCACTCGACGAAATAGTCAGGGTGAACGCATGAGGTATCACCCTCGAGGTTCACACTGAGGGGTCGCACGACAGAGTCGTATCGGAAGTGGAGAAGGAGGAATCACCCTCGATGACCACGATCGAACAGCTACACTGCAGAGTATTCATCGGGAGTGTGTTACGAGGTATCACCCTCGGCACTCGATAGTTACTACGCATAGTCGTACAACTAAGGGGGTGTGAAGTGAGGTGTCGGTCTCTGGTCGACGATCACGTTGATCGGGTCGTCGATGATCAAGCAGGGGCAACAAGGGAAAAGTGGTGGGGTCCCTGATAGTTCACTACCAGCCTATACTAAACAGTTTATCATAGGCAGGTAAGGTAACAATGAACAGGTTACAACAGCAGGCTATGCATCAGAATAGGAGCATACATTAACAGTAGCAAAATCTAATGCAAGCAGGAGAATAGAATGGGCGATATCTGGAATGCTCAAGGGGGAGGGGGCTTGCCTGGTTGCTCTGGCAAGAGGGGAAGGTCGTCAACGGGCTGCTCGTCGGTAGGGTAGTCGTATCCAGGTGCAGCGTCGTCGGTCTCGGCATCTATCGAGAGAGAGAAGGAGGGGGAGAGAAACAATAAATTCACGGCAATAATGCAAACAACATGTATGACATGCCTAAATGATATGCCGGGGTGTTCTACTGCCTAACTAAATGATTTAGTTAATTTAGGAATTTATTTGGATTTATTTAATTAAAGTTGGACACTATTCATTTATCGAAATCGGTCTAAAAGTTCAATGTTCTTATAGCTAGAGGCATCCGACGGGAATACGGAGGGCGTATCCGGGTTCGTATCGGAATTCTGAGCAAGTTTCATGTATAAAGTATTTTCATCGGAGTTACGGTTTATTTAATATGATTTTCTAAAGTTTTTATTAATTTCTGGAATTTAATTAATTATTTAAATCAACATTATCTGAAACAGTGTTGCGATGACATCAGCATGACATCATGCTGATATCAGCGGGCGTCCTGACAGGGTGGGTCCCACCCGTCATAGACTGTTAGATTAATTAGGATTAACTAATTAATTAACTATTAATTAAACTAATTAATTAAATTAGATTAGTCTAAACAGAGTTAATTAACCTAATTAATTAACTAATTAATTAATTTTAATTATTTTTATTTCCCTAAAACGTTTTTGGGCCGGGCCCGCTGTCAGTGGCCAGGGGGGTTTCGGGCCCAGCGGCCAGGGGCACAGGGGCGTGAGGCCCCACCTGGCGGTGGCCCAGGGGCCACGGGCAGGCGTGGGTGCGGCGCGCGTGCGCGGGCGCTCGGCGAGGCAGGCGCGGGCGCGCGGCGAGGGGCAGGGGCGAGCGCGGGCAGCGGCAGGCGGCAGGCGGGCGCAGCAGCTGCAGCGGAGCCGCAGCAGCAGCGCGGGGCACGGCGGCGGAGCGCGGGCAGGCGAGGCGAGCGGGAGGGGGCCACGGGCGGCGAGCAGCAGAGGGAGAGGCGAGGCGAGGCCGACGTGGTCGGGCGCGCGGGCGTGGGGTGCGCCTGCGAGGGAGGGAGGCAGAGGCCGAGGCCGGGCCTCACCGGCGTTTGCAGGGGCACGGGGTCGTCGAGGCTCGACGAAGCGAGGCGAGGGAGAGACGGGGACGCGGCGACGGTGGTCGGCGACGGCGGGACAGCGCAGTCCGGCGAGGGAAGACGAGGCGGCGACGGGCGCGGCATCGAGGGCGAGCGCACGGTCGGCGCGGTCGGGGGCGAGCGCGCGCTGGCGCGGGGCGCGCTGAGCGCGGGGGCGGGCCCGATCCGGTTCTGGATCGGGTGGGGGGGGAGTGAGCGAGGGGGTGGGGGAAGTGGGGTGTCGGTTTGGGTTTGGGTTTCCCACAGGTGGGGATATGGAGGGGGGTTTGGGCCGGCCGGTTGGTGGGCTGGCCGGCTATTGGCTAGTTGGGCCACCTGGCCCAGGGGAGAGGGGGATTTCTTTTTCTTTATTTCCTTTTCTCAGTTTAGTAAATAGTTAGGCCACATATTGAATTTTGTAAAACATAGGAACTGCTCCAACAAATACTAGGCATTACCTAACACTACCAAAAACTAGTTTGGAGGCAATTGGAGTTCACACAATTTTTATAATAATTAATATGCATTAATCCTCACTGTTTTAATTAAGTTAGTGCCACCTAATTATTTTATTATTTGTTGGTTTCAATTTTAGACTAGCCTCTGCAATATTTGTTATTTATCGAACATTTTAGTTTTTATGTTGGACAACATTTATATTTTACTTTCATTTAAATTTGAATTTGACTTAGGAGTTGAAATGCAATATGATGCTAATGATGATTATGCACTGTTAATCTCGCTGACATGTCATTAACAAAAATGATTACTGTGGCTAATGACAGGGGGTGTTACAGAATCCAAACCTAGACTATGACTATATATAGTGCTATGCTACTCTGCAAGTAATGAAACCGACATATCCAACGTTCACGTCTCCTCTTCTCTAATTACTCTGCCTAGCATCAGAAGCTCAGGCCGCAGCAACCATGTCCGCTGGCGGCTCGTCCACCTGCTCTTCAGCAGGCAACATCCAGATATGCACCAAGTCGCCACCCGTACCATCCCCTGTGGGTCTCATCACACCCCCGCCGGCACACTCACCGCAGCCAGTTGCTCATCGCAACCCGCTGCCGTTGGTGTGGTGCCACTGCTGCATATCACTCAGAGTCATCCGTCGCGTCTCAACTACAATCCTCAACCCTGGCCGAGTCTTCTACAAATGCCCGAATCATGGGGTAATAATATGTTTAAGTGTTTTTCGCCTGCTTTCAGTTGCTGATTTTGTAAATAATTTCGTTGATGATCTTCCAATTTGATTCGTGCAGAAAAGGGAAGATTCGTGTGATTTGTATTTCTGGGAAGTTGCTGATGTGGGGGAATGGAACTACGCTGATTATTTGGTTAGCCGAGGAATCCCAATACCAGCAGGTTGGGGTGTTGGACAAGTAACTGAAGGACCGGCAGAAGAGGAAGATGCAGAGTAGAAGGTTAAAGATGTAGTTCATCTGATCATGGCCAACCAACAGCTGCTGAACAGCCTTGGTAGCAATGAGGAGATGAAAGAGCTTGTGAAGATAATGGGCAAGATCGTTGTGCTCTGTAGGATGAGTGTCTCTTTATTTGCAGTGTATGTAGCACTCGTGATGTATTCAGTGGCTATGACATGAGCACTTTGCTGAAACTAGTAATGAATGAAACCTGTTTAGCAGGCTGGGTGTAGTGTTGTGAACATTTAATAATTTCTATTAACAAAAATCAGGGGGTATACCCTTTTGCTCATAAATAAATAAATAAATAGCAGAGGCCCTTTTGCTAGTAAATAAATAAATTAGCGGAGGCCCTGTCGGGTCAGCTTTGTTCCCATTCGAAGACGTCGAGCACAATGCAGTCCAACAGCAAACTATGTCATCAAATACAAGTTTCACATCCAAATATGAGTACAACTAAACAACAATGTCATCATGTTTTAGTCGTCATACAATCACCAAACACAAATCAATATACATAATAAGTGATGTTCTCACAGCAAAATACTAAACAACAACTTCATCAGGTTTCAGTTGTCATAGCAAACACAATTTCACATAGTAGATAAAAAGTTGTCTTCTCACAGGCAAATACGACAAAAGCAATCTAATCATCATCTGCTGCAGCAGCGTCAACATCTTCGCCATGTGTATCAGTCTGAATCGTAATTCCCCCCAGTGTCATCTTCTTCTTCATCCTCAATGTCCTCGAATTTTGGCGTCTTATTGATCAACTCTCGTATGTCCACAGCCCGACAGGCAATCTTTTCACCAGCGTCATTGACGTGATGGTTCTCAAAGATATTAGGAACATCTATGGAATCTTCTACATCAGGAGCAGTGTAAGGATCATCTTGTTGTGCAACTTCATTAAACGAATTCCTCTGCTCAAACCTTTGCAATACTCTCTGGTCCTCGCTACATGCATATGTGTCTTTCAAGAAAAATATCTGTGTTTCTTGTTTTTCCAAAATAAAAGGCTCATCGGTCTGGTACGCCGCCTTGACATTGATGGATTTGCAATAATCATCAGCTCTGGGATTTGCGATCCTAGAAAACACGTTATACCAACGACAGCACAACATAACCACACACCGATGAACCTCAAAACTAGAGATATACTGCAACTGAACAATGTCTGTTATGTTAGCATACATTTCAGTTGTCTCTTTGCCGTATGTATTTGTCTGTTATGATGGCACTGTTTTGTGTCTTTTTGCCTTCGTCGCGTGCAAGGGTGTTGTAGCGCACATCTCCAACAACATAAGATTCATAATGTCTTACCCGAGTATCAGGACCCATTGCTAGTGCGTAAAGGGCAACATCAACCGCCTGCCCATCCTCCCGCATCTTCTTAACCTATGGTTAGAAAATAGACAAGCTGATCATCTTATGTACTCAATATATTAAAAAAACTAATAGTGCAATTCAAAAGCTTGCATGGCTCTTGAACCATTTCGCAAATCCTGCCATAACCAGTTTGTCAATGTTTCTTGGATTTTGCGGCAGTAACTCCTTTTTGTAGATGCTGCACAACATAGTGATCGCGTCAAACATCTAAATATATAAGAATGTGCTACAAGTTTAGTAGATTACGATGTATAAGCTGCAGTACTTAGCACTTACTCGATATAAGGTAGAATCTCAGGATAGTTATTCAACACATACCAAACCATTTTGTCCAAATCTTTAGGTTTGTCGTCTTGTCGACTCTTCCCTGTAACTCGAACAGAACAATCGAAAACATTGAGCTCGGGATTGTCTTCACCCACTTCTTTGCTAAGATGATCAGCTGTTTCAATGTATTTTGAGCAGAATGTAGGCCTCTGCAATGGAACCCTCAGGTCTAGCTCTGTTCCTAACCTAGCCCTTGAAAGTGCCTAGCCGCCTTTCAATAGGGTACATCCAGCCATACTGTACCGGACCTCTAAGTAATGCCTCATCAGGTAGATGAACAGCCAAATGCACCATCACATCAAATAAGGCTGGAGGATATATCTTCTCAAGGTCGCATAGGATAGTTGGTATCTTGTCTCTAAGACACTCCAAAGCATCTATCCTGATATTTCTACTACAGAGTTTCCCGAAGAATTGTCCCAACTCTGCAACTGCTCTGTATAAGTCAGGGCGGCCCAATCCTCTAAGGATAACAAGTAAAACTCTTTGAAGTAGGACGTGGCGGTCATGAGTTTTCAACCCTTGTACCTTGTTTCCATCTGCACTGACTCTCCTTTCAGGGTTGGAAGCAAATCCATGTGGGAATCTCACACGTGAGAGGACCTTGCAGAATTCTTTTCTTTTTACCTTATCCAAGACGTACATAGCTGGTGCCATATCCTATGGCCCACCTTCATCTTCCACCTGCAAATCCTATCTGATACCCGGGTGTGTCAAATCAATCCTAGATTTTACGGCATCTTTCGTCTTGCCTTCAATATTAAGAAGTGTGCCGATAATGCTGTCACATATATTTTTCTCAATGTGCATCACATCAAGATTATGCCGCATATCCAAATCTTTGCAATACTCCAAGTCCCACAAAGTGGACCTGCGGGGAAACAATAATCTCTCTTCTGCCCTGCCATGCTTCCTTTTTCCTCTACCATTATCAGGATGGTTTCCTGGTGTAATATGCCTGACCTTCTCTAATTCCACTTGCAACTCATCGCCGGTGAGCCTCTTTGGCGCATCACGGTTTTCATGCTTTGCATTGAACACATGTCTTCGGTATTTTGTAGGACACGGGTTGTCCTTGGCAAGGAAACGGCGGTGTCCAATGTAACAGATCTTGCTAAGTATTGTGTATGACAGCGGATTCTTGTCACAGTGAACACATGCATTGTAACCATGTGTCATTCGCCCTAACATAGTGCCCAAAGCCAGATAATCATGGATGCACGAAATTATAACAGCACGCAGAAAGAAATCAGCTGGTGGGCTGCTATATAGGTCTCGAGTGAGAACACCCCTCCATAGCTGTTGAAGTTCCCCCACAATAGGCTCCATGAATAAATCAAAATCCTTTTCCGGACTTTTTGGACCTGGGATGAGCAAGGCCATCATGTAGTTTGATTCTTTGGTGCAGACATTTGGTGGCATGTTGTAAGGGATAACAAGCACTGGCCACATGCTATATGTGGCACTCTAGTGGCCAAATGGGTTAAATCCATCTGTAGCTAAGCCAAGTCTAATGTTTCTCGGGTCAGCAGCAAACTTTTTGTGTTTCTAATTGAAGCTTTTCCAGTCACTACCATGAGATGGATGGCTCATTACATTCTGATCTCTGTACTCCTGGTTCCTAGAATGCCACAGTACATCCTCTCTTGTTTTAGCATCATGAAACAACCTCTGCAATCTTGGTATAATTGGAAAATGTCTCAGAACATTATGAGGAATCCTCTTGACAGCATCGTCATCTTTCCATCTTGATGATTTGCATTTTGGGCATTCACTTAATTTGGCATAATCCTTCCGGAACAGAACACAATTATTCTTACAAACATGGATCATATCATATCCAATTCCAACTACACGAAGGAAATTCTTCATTTTACTATAGGTGTGTGGCAGCTCAGACGCATCTGGGAAAGATTTGCGGAAAGCAGCCAACATCGCATTGAATGATTTGTTGGTCATCCGCTCAGATGTCTTCACCTGAAGAAAGGTGACCATAGCTGAGAATATTAACAGCTTATTTCCTTGGGTGACTGCCACGTTGCATTGTTCCAACATGCGGGCCCACCGTTTTTCTTCTGCAGGTGAAAGTTCATGAAATGCGCGAGCATTTCGTAGCATTGTTTCAATGTTGGTCAAACTTGCTGGCTCCGCCGCCACCACCACCACCACCTCCTCCTCCTCCACCTGAGCATCAGGCAGATCAAGATGGTGATCTGCTGCTTCCACATAGTCAGTAACATTGACGTTCACAACTTCACCATGATGAACCCACCTAGTATATGTGACCGACATCCCACACAAGTGTAGATGATTTTGCACAGTTGATTGGGGTCTTGTAACTGAATTCATACAAATGCTACACGGGCAGAGCACATCTGATTTTGGACCACCGTACTCAGCTCTGATAAAGTTCATGAAGTTTTCAACCCCCTCGACATATGCAGCGGAGAATCTTCGAGCAGAAGTTATCCAAGTCCTGTCCATCTGTTAGACATACAAATTAGTTCCTCTACTAGATATTACAGGAAAAACATATATGCTTTTTTATAAAGTCTAGAAAAAACACCTAGGTCGATGTCTAAAGCTATGGCAAAATATTTGGACAAGCAGATCTAAGTAACGAAATATATGTAAAGCTAATTCAGCAAACAGATTTGAGTGCTAAATTATGGCAGGCTATTTTAGAAGTCAATGAGGCCGGGCACACAGCCATCAAAGGCCATCTGAGCAACAAAGATCGAGTATAAAACGGTGTCGAGCTATTTCACCTAACAGATTGGCTACTAGACCATGGCAATCTACTTCACAATAAATATATGGCAGGATATTTTAGCAACTAATCGGGCGTGGCATGCCATCTCAGCAAAGCAGATTGAGTGCAGAACATGGGAAGGAAGCTTCTTAAGCAAAGCATATTGACTGTAAACTATTTTGGCAAATAGTGAGATTAACAGCGTCTATCAGCTAACATTCAGCGCTACTCCGACATGCACAGGGCCTCAGTCTAGAATGCGCATACCGTGGAAGAAGCTGACCGCCGTGCGTCTCCAGAAGAACGTTGCCAGCGGTGGCGGCGCGGCTGGAGGATGGCAGTCAACGAGAGCGTACTGTGGGAGCGAGAGGATCGCCGTGCGTCCCCTCGATGAACCGCGGGGCCGACGTATCGGCGCGGTGGGGAGAGCGGCTTTGGCGGAGCGAATGGAGTGGAGGGGGCCGGGGCGGAGGGGGTTTGGGGAATATTATTGGCTAGTTGGCCGAAGGGCAGTTGAATTTGGGATTTGGGTGGAATTTTTTGGGAAATTTACGCGCGGTGGGCGGGGGAGTTTGGCGCATGGTCGGTTTCTCCAAATGCGGTCCCACGTGTCAGTGAAGAGGCAAGCCGAAGCGCGTTCTGTTTGCGTGAGCCGTGTGCAGGACCGACCGTGTGAGGGGTGGAACGCGACTGCGACAGGCGTGCTGTGAGTGTACCGCCTTTTTCCTTTTAAACTTGGTGCTTCGCGCGATCCATTGATACTACTACTAGTAATCCGGTAATCCCGACTAAAACGGCGCGGCCGGGTCTTTTCCCACGCGATATGCTGGGAGGTTGGCTTAGTTGGTTTTTTTATTACTTTATTTTTTATTAGGACAAGGCTTAGTTGGTTTGACAGATAGGGCAAGAGAAAGATGTGAGATGCGTGAATGTGTAGTGGACGTACTATTGGAGTGCCTAAGATAAATTGTGTATGTATACCTATGTGTTTATTTACTTCGCATGTTAGCTTTGTCTCGGGTCCAACCTTCTAAAATTAGACTAAGTTTATACACACAAAAACGAATCATCATTCAATATATTTTCATACAATATATCTTACTATTATTGTGAAAGTTCATATACACCGGACGAGATTCATGCAAACACGACAGATTTTCAATACATTTCAAACTTTTATAGGACAAAAAAAAGAAAAGAAACCCGACCCTAAACCTATTCTACGGTGGCGATCGACGTCCACTTTCCTTTGTACTTCCGCATCGGCGACGACGTCCTCCATATGTCGTCTCCATGAACGGCGGCGGGGTTCAAGACCCGTGAAGTGAAGGTGCGGTCTCCGGCGAGGAAGAGTAGAACACGGCAGACGGACCAGCCAGTTGGCACACCATGCCCTGCCGCCTCCCATGCCCTACTCAACCTCGGAGGAGTCCCCGACCTCAGCGATGCCAGTGGACGTGAGGTCGATGATGATGGACGTGGACGGTCCATCGCTTCACCTGCCACATGCGCCACCGAACGTTGGACGGTGGCAAGTAGGACGCGTGGCTGGCGGTGCTCTCATCATCGGCCACCAGCGTGGCCACCGCTTGTGCGGTCGCGTCCGGCAACGCTGGTATTGCATTGCGAGCGGCGAGTTGAGCGAGGGCGGCAACCTCGAGCTTCATCCCCGAAGACAAGCTCTCCCGCAGAGCGTTCCCTCTCGCGGTCATGGTGGATGTGGTGCCAGGTACGAGGATGCGCTATGGTGTGGAGTTTAGCTGGGCGTTGCCACTTTAAGTAGCGCATTCCGGTGAGGCCAAGCGTCCGGGTGCGTCAATAAGTCGCCGGAGTTGGTTCCTCGGGCAGCGAGCCTGCTTAATGACGGCATACGGACGGACGACATCAATGCGGGCAGCTGACGCCGGCTGGGAACGCACGCGCGCGACGGCGTGAGGGACAAGGGTTTTTTGTGTGCCAGGGTAGTCAGCTGCGGGCGTGGCAACGTTGGACATGCCCTTTGCTCACATGCGATCCCACATGTCATTGAAAGACGACTTGGCATGGTCTCGGGTCCTGGGGATGCAGTTGGCCGCGCTAGAACACTCCACGGGCGTGCCGCGGCGCGCGTGCACTTCGGTGCCCCGTGCATCCTCAACGAGCCGGGTGTTGATCTGCTGGTCGTGCCACAGCGGCAGCAGCACCCTCGCCACCCTGAAGCCGAGCGTGTCCAGCGGCGATGAGTGTGTCGCTCACCGCGGTCGCGGTGCCCAAAGGCGGTGCGGGAGCTGCGCCACGTTGCTGGCCCCCACGACCCACATGAACGGTTGCCGGTGGCGAGGAGGTCGTGCGCCAGCTCCTCCATTGGACTAGTCTATGCCACATCATCCCGACAGGTGTGCCCCACATGTCGGTTTCCCTGTTTTCCCGGCCAAATTCTAGCGTCAGTATGGCCTCATTAACACTCGGCCGATCTCTCTCTCTTCTAGTCTAGTAGTATCCGTAAATGACACGGGCGGGGGAGGGGGACGAACGTCGGTTTGCTCTCAACTGCAGTCCCACAAGCGAGCGAAAACGCAAGACAAAGCGCGTTCCATTCGGTGAGCGGCGTGCAGGGTCCACCGTGCCGGGGTGCAACGCGAACACGACAAGAGTGATGTACACCGTCCGTTCGTTATGAACTTGCATACTTTGAGTACTCCTTTTTTTTAACACAGTACAGACGTAAGCGCTCATACATGCATGATACATCTCCAACATATCTATAATTTTTGATTGTTCCATGCTGTTATATTATCATTCTTGGATGTTTTACAATCATTTAATAGTCATTTTATATCATTTTTTGGTACTAACCTATTGACATAGTGCCAAGTGCCAGTTCCTATTTTTTACATCGCAGGAAATCAATACCAAAACGGAGTCCAAACGCAGCGAAATTTTTTGTGGACCAGAAGACATCCAGTGGGCCGGAGAAGCGCCTGGGGGGTGCTCCGAGGGGAGCACAACCCACCAGGGCGCGCCTGGAGGCCCAGGCGTGCCCTGGTGGGTTGTGCCCACCTCGGGTGCCCCCCGAACCACCTCTTTGCTCTATAAATACCCCAATATTCCAGAAACCCTAGGAGAGTCGACGAAAATCAATTCCAGCCGCCGCAGAGTCCAGAACCACCAGATCCAATGTAGACACCATCATGGAGGGGTTCACCACTTCCATTGGTGCCTCTCCGATGATGCGTGAGTAGTTCTTTGTAGACCTACGGGTCCGTAGTTAGTAGCTAGACGGCTTTCTCTCTCTTGTTTGATTCTCAATACAATGGTCTCTTGGAGATCCATATGATGTAACTCTTTTTGTGGTGTGTTTGTTGGGATCCGATAAACTTTGAGTTTATGATCAGATCTATCTTTTTATCCGTGAAAGTTATTTGAGTCTTCTTTGATCTCTTATATGCATGATTGCTTATAGCCTCGTATTTCTTCTCCGATATTTGGGTTTTGTTTGGCCAACTTGATCTATTTATCTTGCAATGGGAAGAGGTGCTTTGTAGTGGGTTCGATCTTACGGTGCTTGATCCCAGTGACAGAAGGGGAACCGACACGTATGTATCGTTGCTACTAAGGATAAAATGATGGGGTCTATTTCTACATATATAGATCTTGTCTACATCATGTCATCGTTCTTATTGCATTACTCCGTTTCTCCATGAACTTAATACACTAGATGCATGCTAGATAGCGGTCGATGTGTGGAGTAATAGTAGTAGATGCAGGCAGGAGTCGGTCTACTAATCTTGGACGTGATGCCTATATAATGATCATTGCCTGGATATCATCATGATTATTTGAAGTTTTATCAATTGCCCAACAGTAATTTGTTCACCCACCGTTTGCTATTTTTCTCGAGAGAAGCCACTAGTGAAACCTACGGCCCCCGGGTCTCTTTTCCAATATATTTGCTTTCAAGATCTGTTTTGCTATTCGCTCTTTTCTTTATTTGCAACTTTTATTTTCAGATCTATTAAACCAAAAATACAAAAATACCTTGCTGCACTTTATTTTATTTGGCGTTCGATCTATCAATATTTACTACTCTCTCATGTCCTTTTGCCAATTTTTGGTGCCGTTGCCCGAAAGGGATTGACAACCCCTTTTACACGTCGGGTTGCGAGTATTTGTTATTTGTGTGCAGGTGCTGTTTACGTAGTGTTGCTTGGTTCTCCTACTGGTTCGATAACCTTGGTTTCATCACTGAGGGAAATACCTACCGCCGCTGTGCTGCATCATCCCTTCCTCTTTGGGGAAATACCGACGTAGCTTCAAGCCGCATCAATGCGCGCATACACTCACCCCTATGAACGCACACACGCACACCCTACCCCTATTAGCACCTTCGAGAGACTGAGCTATCATATCTATAATACTATATCTCTACTCTTATCTCTACTCTCGGTGATGATGGTGTGCCTGCCATCTTGCAACGTAGACCGTCCGGTCTATATCTGACGGATAGAAAGTAAACTATGGCAATTTTGCAAAAGGATACCCGCATCTCTCTCGTTCATCCTTATCTCCCACAACTTCATTGTTGAGTAATTAAAAAAGGAGCCTCTGGAACAGTCTGGCATGGCGGCCGCTGCCAGCGTCGTCCATCCCCATGCCTCCGCTAAGTCCGACCACCAATCACCACCGCGCCCCACTCCTCCTCACCTTATCTCTCATCTTTCTCGAGATATCATTTTTCGATGAAATTCTCGAGATACCATTTTTTCGATGAAATTCTTGAGATATCATTAGTTTTTACACATGGGATTACTCCTTCATGAGTCAATCACAACAGTTGTTTTGTAAAAAAATGCATCCTGATGTTCCGTGCAATGCACGGGCAGCTTGCTAGTCATCTTGAGATTTACGAAGTCACCGCCTCGTCGTCGACAGGAACGGTGGGGAGGTCCGGACGTCTGCCACGTGAAACTCCGAAACTTTGGTCCCATCCCACCCCACAACTCTCCAGTTTCCAGCCGCCCGGCTTTGCAAACTCCGCACAGTCAAAAACGATTGACCGGTCGTCACCGGAACCACTATTCACACCAAAACCTTCGCTACTCGGCCTACGCCAGCTACTGTCCGGTCGGTCACCACTGCCCCAAAACCACACCTCCTCTCCAGCCCATTCCCCCACCTTCTGATCCCCTAGCCTGCATCAGCCGCCCGCTAGTTCGCTGAAAAGACATGGTGCGCCGCAAGATCATGTACTACAAGATGCTGACGCCGGAGCGCCCCCAGAAATCACGGCGGCGGTCTGCGCCACAGACCTCCGTTCCCAAGCTTGCTTTGCGGCGGGCCAATCCTCAAGTTCTCTGGAGCCAAGCTCCGAGGAGGAGGAAGCCGATCCAATGTTCATGGCGGAGGTCGCGGTGCAGAAGGCCCCCCGATGCGTATGAGACGATGGACATCGACTTCATGCCGGCGTCCGGGTCCCCCATGGTGCAGGCGGACCAGCGGTTCAACCTGGCAATCCTAAAGGAGGACCGGGAGGCGGAGGCTCAACTCGACGTGGAGCGTGCGGATGCCACTGCCAACGAGGCCCTCCTGCAGGCGGAACTGGATGTCGTGGATGTGAACTGGGCGGCGGAGGCTCAACTTGACGCGGAGCGCACGGATGCCGCTGCCATCGAGGCCCTCCTGTAGGCTGAACCGGACGTCCTGGACTTGAACTGGGCGGCGGAGGCTCAACTCGACGCAGAGCGCGCGGATGTCGCTTCCATCGAGGCCCTCCTACAGGCGGAACCGAACGTCGTGGATGTGAACCAGGCGGTGCTCGCGTCCGTGCAGAGCGCCCGCACGCTCCGCGTGAACGAGTAGCTGGAGGCCGAGGACAACCACGGTGCGGAGACACACGTCGGCAACTACGGCTGGTTCGCGCCGGCAGCCAAAGACAACGAGGTCGTCTCATTCCGCGAGAAGTTATAGTTTTTCTTTATGTTGTTGTTTTAGGGATCTTTTGCTGTGTAAAAACATATATTTATGCAAGTCGCCTGACTTTCGTCATTTGGGTCAGTCGACCATTTCAGGCGGTTGGATGAATATCCTATGTCTCCTAACCCTTTTTCTTCCTCACCACTTCTTCTTCCGCAACAGACCACCACACAGGCCGCACGGATCTTCCCCAACATGCGGTTGGATAAACATACTGTATGAACGAAAATTATGTGTCAGCGGTAGGATGGCTGAGTTTGGTTTGATCACATGCGGTAGCACGTGTCAGTGAGGGTGCATTCCCTTGGTTGGGTTTGCGGCGTGCAGGAGCGACTGTGTGAGGGTGCGGTGCGACCGCGACAGCCGTGCGCAAGTGTACCTCTTCATTTTGAAAAACTTTAGGCAAGCTTGGCAAAAATGTGTGGCGAAGTATGGCAATGCAAGGCCTAGACCCAAACAGGATACAAGTACGTACGTACTACTTGTGTTAAAAAAGAAAGGCGGGGTTTTCCTTCGCGGGATTGATCGATACAAATCCTCGTTTGACGTGTCAATTAATGCGTATTTTTTTCTCCAATGCCCAAAGAGCTAACCATCTCACTCCTCATTGCTTGATTAATGCAGCGCCATGCAAACAAACCTTCTCACTTCCGCATGCATGCAAGGGTATATTAATGTGCTTGGTTGCTAGTACGAGGCAAACCCCATCAATTTTGTCTCGATTAGTGTTAGTGGCCTTCTGCAAATTGTAATTTTGATACTGGCCTTGTATACAAAAAAATGGAGGTAGTAACTATTTGACTTCCTTCCCCATTGCAGTGACGTCGACGATATCTCTAACGTTGTGGCTTTGGTGAAGTGCGTTCGACGGAGCATGATACGTCTCCAACGTATCTATAATTTTTGATTGTTACATGCTATTATATTATCTATTTTCGATGTTTTATATGCATTAATATGCTATTTTATATTATTTTTGGGACTAACCTATTAACCTAGAGCCCAGTGCTAATTTCTATTTTTTCCTTGTTTTTGAGTTTTGCAGAAAAGGAATACCAAACGGAGTCCAAACGGAATAAAACTTTTGCGATGATTTTTCTTGGACCAGAAGGAAACCAGGAGACTTGGAGATGAAGTCGGAGGAGCTACGAGGCGGCCACACGGACAGAGGGCGCGCCCCCACCCTTGTGGGCCCCTCGTGCACCTCCTGACCTAATTATTTCGCCTATATATACTAATATATCCCCAAACCAACAGAGGCATCCACTAAAATACTTTTCCACCGCCGCAACCTTCTGTACCCGTGAGATCCCATCTAGGGACCTTTTCCGGCACCCTGCCGGAGGGGGATTCGATCACGGAGGGCTTCTACATCAACACCATTGCCCTTCCGATGAAGCGTGAGTAGTTTACCACAGACCTACGGGTCCATAGCTAGTAGCTAGATGGCTTCTTCTCTCTCTTTGATTCTCAATACCTTGTTCTCCTCGATGTTCTTGGAGATCTATTCGATGTAATACTTTTTTGCGGTGTGTATTGCCGAGATCCGATGAATTGTGGATTTATGATCAACTTATCTATGAATATTATTTGAATCTTCTCTGAATTCTTATATGCATGATTTGATATCTTTGTAATTCTCTTCGAACTATCGGTTTGGTTTGGCCAACTAGATTGGTCCTTCTTGCAATGGGAGAAGTGCTTAGCTTTGGGTTCAATCTTGCGGTGTCCTTTCCCAGTGACAGTAGGGGCAGCAAGGCACGTATTGTATTGTTGCCATCGAGGATAAAAAGATGGGGTTTTCATCATATTGCTTGAGTTAATTCCTCTACATCATGTCATCTTACATAATGCGTTACTCCGTTCTTTATGAACTTAATACTCTAGATGCATGCTGGATAGCGGTCGATGTGTGGAGTAATAGTAGTAGATGCAAAATCATTTCGGTCTACTTGACACGGACGTGATGCCTATATTCATGATCATTGCCTTAGATATCGTCATAACTTTGCGCTTTCTATCAATTGCTCGGCAGTAATTTGTTCACCCACCGTATTATTTTCTATCTTGAGAGAAGCCTCTAGTGAAACCAATGGCCCCCGGGTCTATTTTCCATCATATAATCTTCTACTTTTCATCATACAAGTTTCCGATCTACTATTTTGCAATCTTTGACTTTCCGATCTATAAAACAAAAATACCAAAAATATTTAATTTATCGTCTATCTATCTCTATCAGATCTCACTTTTGCAAATAACCGTGAAGGGATTGACAACCCCTTTATCGCATTGGGTGCAAGATGTTTGATTATTTGTGCAGGTATTCGGTGATTTGTGCGTTGTCTCCTACTGGGTTGATACCTTGGTTCTCAAACTGAGGGAAATACTCATCTCTACTTTGCTGCATCACCCTTTCCTCTTCAAGGGAAAAACCAACGCAAGCTGAAAAAGTAGCAGGAAGAATTTCTGGCGCCATTGCCGGGGAGATCTACGCCAAGTCAAGACATACCAAGTACCCATCATGAACTCTCATCTCTTGCATTACATTATTCGCCATTCGCCTCTTGTTTTCCTCTCCCCCACTTCTAAAATGATTTTCGAAAAGATTTGCCTTTTTCTTCGCCCCTCTCTTTGCCTTTTCTTCGTCGCTCTTCCGTTCGTCTTCTTCGTTTGCTTTTTGTGTGCTCGTGTGTTGGATTGCTTGCTTTGTCACGATGGCTCAAGAGAATACCAAATTGTGTGACTTTTCCAACACCAATAACAATGATTTTATTAGTACTCCGATTGCTCTCGCCACTAGTGCGGAATCTTGTGAAATTAATGCCGCTTTGCTGAATCTTGTTATGAAAGATCAATTTTCTGGCCTTCCTAGTGAAGATGCCGCATCCCATCTAAACAATTTCGTTGATTTGTGTGATACGCAAAAGAAAAAAGATGTGGATAATGATATTGTTAAATTGAAGCTATTTCCGTTCTCACTTCGAAATCGTGCTAAAACTTGGTTTTCATCTTTGCCTAAAAATAGTATTGATTCATGGAATAAGTGTAAAGATGCTTTTATTTCCAAGTATTTTCCTCCCGCTAAGATCATCTCCCTTAGGAACAAGATTATGAATTTTAAGCAACTTGATCATGAACATGTTGCACAACCTTGGGAGAGGATGAAATTGATGATACGAAATTGCCCTACTCTTTGTTTGAATTTGCAGATGATTATACAAAAAATTTATGCCGGATTGAATTTTTCTTCTAGAAATCTTTTAGATTTGGCCGCGGGAGGCACTTTTATGGAAATTACTCTAGGAGAAGCTACTAAACTTCTAGGTAATATTATGGTTAATTATTCTCAATGGCATACCGAAAGATCTTCCACTAGTAAAAAAGTGCATGCAATTGAAGAGATTAATGTTTTGAGTGGAAAGATGAATGAACTTATGAAATTATTTGCTAGCAAGAGTGCTTCTTTGGATCCTAATGATATGCCTTTGTCCACTTTGATTGAAAATAATAATGAATCTATGGATGTGAATTTTGTTGGTAGGAACAATTTTGGTAATAACACGTATAGAGGTAATTTTAATCCTAGGCCGTTCCCTAGTAATTCCTCTAATAATTATGGTAATTCCTAAAACATTTCTTATGGAAATTATAATAAGATGCCCTCTGATTTTGAGAATAGTGTTAAAGAATTTATGAGTTCGCAAAAGAATTTCAATGCTTTGATTGAAGAAAAATTGCTTAAGATTGATGATTTGGCTAGGAACGTGGATAGAATTTCTCTTGAGGTTGATTCTTTGAAACTTAGATCTATTCCACCCAAGCATGATATTAATGAGTCTCTCAAAGCTATGAGAATTTCCATTGATGAGTGCAAAGAAAGAACCGCTAAGATGCGTGCTAAAAAAGATTGGTTTGTAAGAACATGTTCTTCTAGTTTCCGTGAAAATAATGATGAAGATCTTAAAGTAATTGATGTGACTCCTATTGAATCTTTGTTTTCCAATATACATCTTGATAAAGATGGGACTGGAGATGAGTCAACTTTTGTTAAAAGGCGTCCCAATGATTCGGAGTTTTTAGATCTTGATGCAAAAATTGATAAAAGTGGGATTTGAGAGGTCAAAACTTTAAGTAGCAATGAACCCACTCTTTTGGATTTCAAGGAATTTAATTATTATAATTGTTCTTTAATAGATTGTATTTCCTTGTTGCAATCCATGTTGAATTCTCCTCATGCTTATAATCAAAACAAAGCTTTTACTAAACATATCGTTGATGCTATGATGCAATCTTTTGAAGAAAAGCTTGAATTGGAAGTTTCTATCCCTAGAAAACTTTATGATGAGTGGGAACCTACTATTAAGATTAAGATTAAAGATTATGAGTGCTATGCTTTGTGTGATTTGGGTGCTAGTGTTTCCACGATTCCAAAAACTTTATGTGATGTGTTAGGTTTCCGTGAATTTGATGATTGTTCTTTAAATTTGCATCTCGCGGATTCCACTATTAAGAAACCTATGGGAAGGATTAATGATGTTCTTATTGTTGCAAATAGGAATTATGTGCCCCGTAGATTTCATTGTTCTTGATATAGATTGCAATCCTACATGTCCTATTATTCTTGGTAGACCTTTCCTTAGAACGATTGGTGCAATTATTGATATGAAAGAAGGAAAAATTAGATTTCAACTTCTGTTAAGGAAGGGCATGGAGCACTTTCCTAGAAATAAAATTAAATTGCCATATGAATCTATTATGAGAGCTACTTATGGATTGCATACCAAAGATGACAATACCTAGATCTATTCGTGTTTTTATGCCTAGCTAAGGGCGTTAAACAATAGCGCTTGTTGGGAGGCAACCCAATTTTATTTTTGTTTTTGCTTTTTTGGTTCTGTTTTGCAATAAATAATTCATCTAGCCTATGGTTAGATGTGGTTTTATGTTTTAATTAGTGTTTGTGCTAAATAAGACCTTTGGGATGGCTTACGGTGATAGTTGTTTTGATCTTGCTGAAAAACAGAAACTTTTGCGCCCAGGAAAATAACTTTCATTTTTTACATAAGAGTGATTTTGATCTGATTATTTTTGCACAAGATTGGTACACAAATTTCCCAGGTTTTCCTAATATTTCATAATTTTTGGAGTTACAGAAGTATTCGAAGTTCTCTGATTACTACAGACTGTTCTGTTTTTGACAGATTCTGTTTTCTATGTGTTGTTTGCTTATTTTGATGAATCTATGGGTAGTATCGGGGGGGGGGGGGGGGGGGTATGAACCATGGAAAAGTTGGAATACAGTAGATATTAAACCAATATAAATAAAGAATGAGTTCACAACAGTACCAAAGTGGTGATTTATTTTCTTATACAAACGGAGCTTATGAGATTTTCTGTTGAGTTTTGTGTTGTGAAGTTTTCAAGTTTTGGGTAAGGATTTGATGGACTATGGAATAAGGAGTGTCAAGAGCCTAAGCTTGGGGATTCCCAAGGCACCCCAAGGAAATATTCAAGGACAACCAAGAGCCTAAGCTTGGGGATGCCCCGGAAATCATCCCCTCTTTCGTCTTCGTCTATCGGTAACTTTACTTGAGGCTATATTTTTATTCACCACATGATATGTGTTTTGCTTGGAGCGTCTTGTATAATTTGAGTCTTTGATTTTTAGTTTGCCACAATCATCCTTGCTGTACACACCTTTTGAGAGGGACACGTATGAATCATGATTTATTATAATACTCTTTGTGCTTCACTTATATCTTTTGAGCTAGGCAAATTTGCTCTAGTGCTTCACTTATATCTTTTTAGAGCACGGTGGTGGCTATATTTTGTAGAAATTATTGAACTCTCATGCTTCACGTATATTATTTTGAGAGTCTTTAAACAACATGGTAATTTTCTTTGGTTATAAATTTAGTCCTAATATGATAGGCATCCAAGAGCGATATAATAAAAACTTTCATATAAAGTGCATTGAATACTATGAGAAGTTTGATTCCTTATGATTGTTTTGAGATATAAAGATGGTGATATTAGAGTCATGCTAGTGAGTAATTGTGAATTTGAGAAATACTTGTGTTAAGGTTTGTGAGTCCCGTAGCATGCACGTATGGTGAACCGTTATGTAACGAAATTGGAGCATGAGATATTTTTTGATTGTCTTCCTTATGAGTGGCGGTCGGGGACGAGCGATGGTCTTTTCCTACCAATCTATCCCCCTAGGAGCATGCGCGTAGTACTTTGTTTCGATGACTAATAGATTTTTGCAATAAGTATGTGAGTTCTTTATGACTAATGTTGAGTCCATGGATCATATGCACTCTCACCCTTCCACCATTGCTAGCCTCTCTTGTACCGTGCAACTTTTGCCGGTACCATACACCCACCATATACCTTCCTCAAAATAGCACCATACCTACCTATTATGGCATTTTCATAGCCATTCCGAGATATATTGCCATGCAACTTTCCAACGTTCCGTTTACTATGACACGCATCATCATTGTCATATTTGATTTGCATGATCATGTAGTTGACATCGTATTTGTGGCAAAGCCACCTTTCATAATTCTTTCATACATGTCACTCTTGATTCATTGCACATCCCGGTACACCGCCGGAGGCATTCATATAGAGTTATATTTTGTTCTAAGTATCGAGTTGTAATTCTTGAGTTGTAAGTAAATAAAAGTGTGATGATCTTCATTATTAGAGCATTGTCCCATGTGAGGAAAAAAAAGAGGCCAAAGAAGCCAAGCAAAGAAAAAAAAGAAGAAAAAAAGAGAGAAAAAAAAGAAAAAAAATGAGAGAAAAAGAGAGAAGGGGCAATGTTACTATCCTTTTTCCACACTTGTGCTTCAAAGTAGCACCATGATCTTCATGATAGAGAGTCTCATATTTTGTCACTTTCATATACTAGTGAGAAATTTTCATTATAGAACTTGGCTTCTATATTCCAATGATGGGCTTCCTCAAATTGCCCTAGGTCTTCATGAGCAAGCAAGTTGGATGCACACCCACTTAGTTTCTTTTGAGCTTTCATACACTTATAGATCTAGCGCATCCGTTGCATGGCAATCCCTACTCACTCACATTGATATCTATTGATGGGCATCTCCATAGCCCGTTAATACGGCTAGTTGATGTGAGACTATCTCCCTCTTTTTGTCTTCTCCACAACCACCATATTCTATTCCACCTATTGTGCTATGTCCATGGCTCACGCTCATGTATTGCGTGAAAGTTGAAAAGGTTTGAGAACGTCAAAAGTATGAAACAATTGCTTGGCTTGTCATTGGGGTTGTGCATAATTTGAGTATTTTGTGTGATGAAGATGGAGCATAGGCAGACTATATGATTTTGTAGGGATAAGCTTTCTTTGGCCATGTTATTTTGAGAACACATAATTGCCTTGTTAGTATGCTTGAAGTATTATTGTTTTTATATCAATATTAAACTTTTGTTTTGAATCTTATGGATCTGAACATTCATGCCACAATAAAGAAAATTACATGGATAAATATGTTAGGTAGCATTCCACATCAAAAATTCTGTTTTTATCATTTACCTACTCGAGGACGAGCAGGAATTAAGCTTGGGGATGCTTGATACGTCTCCAACGTATCTATAATTTTTGATTGTTCCATGCTATTATATTATCTGTTTTGGATGTTTTATATGCATTAATATGCTATTTTATATTATTTTTGGGACTAACTTATTAACCTAGAGCCCAGTGCCAGTTTCTGTTTTTTCCTTGTTTTTGAGTTTCGCAGAAAAGGAATACCAAACGGAATAAAACTTTCGCGATGATTTTTCTTGGGCCAGAAGGAAACCAGGAGACTTGGAGATGAAGTCGGAGGAGCCACGAGGCGGCCACAAGGACAGAGGGTGCGCCCAGGGGGGTAGGGCGCGCCTCCCACCCTTGTGGGACCCTCGTGCACCTCCTAACCTAATTCTTTCACCTATATATACTCATATATCCCCAAACCAACAGAGGTATCCACGAAAAGACTTTTCCACCGCCGCAACCTTTTGTACCCGTGAGATCCCATCTAGGGACCTTTTCCGGCACCCTGCCGTAGGGGGATTCGATCACGGAGGGCTTCTACATCAACACCATTGCCCTTCCGATGAAGCGTGAGTAGTTTACCACGGACCTACGGGTCCATAGCTAGTAGCTAGATGGCTTCTTCTCTCTCATTGATTCTCAATACCATGTTCTCCTCGATGTTCTTGGAGATCTATTCGATGTAATACTTTTTTGTGGTGTGTTTGCCGAGATCCGATGAATTGTGGATTTATGATCAGCTTATCTATGAATATTATTTGAATCTTTTCTGAATTCTTATATGCATGATTTGGTATCTTTGTAATTCTCTTCGAACTATCGGTTTGGTTTGGCCAACTAGATTGGTTTTTCTTGCAATGGGAGAAGTGCTTAGCTTTGGGTTCAATCTTGCGGTGTCCTTTCCCAGTGACAGTAGGGGCAGCAAGGCACGTATTGTATTGTTGCCATCGAGGATAAAAAGATGAGGTTTTCATCATATTGCTTGATTTAATTCCTCTACATCATGTCATCTTACTTAATGCGTTACTCCGTTCTTTATGAACTTAATACTCTAGATGCATGCTGGATAGCGGTCGATGTGTGGAGTAATAGTAGTAGATGCAGAATCGTTTCGGTCTACTTGACACGGACGTGATGCCTATATTCATGATCATTGCCTTAGATATCATCATAACTTTGCGCTTTTCTATCAATTGCTCGACAGTAATTTGTTCACCCACCGTATTATTTTCTATCTTGAGAGAAGCCTCTAGTGAAACCTATGACCCCCGGGTCTATTTTCCATCATATAATCTTCTACTTTTCATCATACAAGTTTCCGATCTACTATTTTGCAATCTTTTACTTTCTGATCTATAAAACAAAAATACCAAAAATATTTACTTTATCGTTTATCTATCTCTATCAGATCTCACTTTTGCAAATGACTGCGAAGGGATTGACAACCCCTTTATCGCGTTGGGTGCAAGATGTTTGATTGTTTGTGCAGGTATTCGGTGATTTGTGCATTGTCTCCTACTGGATTGATACCTTGGTTCTCAAACTGTGGGAAATACCTATCTCTACTTTGCTGCATCACCCTTTCCTCTTCAAGGGAAAAACCAACGCAAGCTCAAGAAGTAGCAGAGCACACCATTGAGGGAGACCACGGTAAGTCATTCGCAAGGGCCGCCTACTACACAATAGCGTCGTCCGTCCAGCTTAGCGCAGTAAGGTGGTTTCTCGAAGAAGACGATGGAGAAGCGGAGTCAGCAAAGTGTGAAATGATGGTTGTTTCGTCCGTGCTTTGTGATTTGACGCCTCACTACTTTGTGATTTGTGATAGAAGGGACGGGGGAGTAGACTCTGTGCTCTATACTGTACATGCGTCCAAGCATGGGAGAAAGAGGAGAGATGTTGCATTTTTTATTCCTTCAATCAATCAATTAGGGAGCTTCGGTTCCATCTTTTTGGCTTTGGCAGCACCCTCCACAATGGTTCCCATCGATGCCAAAAGCTATTTTCACATTTGGCTACACATTGTGGATGCCCTTAACCGTACCACTTGGTTTTGCTCCTGTGTGCTATCTATACAAATCTCGATTATATTGATCTAGAAAATTATAGTATCAAGATTAGTAAAAATGAGGTGATTTTGCCGCGCGGAAGGCGGGGGAGGTTTCTTATTTTTAGAGGACGTTGGCCTGTCGGTTTGCTAACATGCGGTCCCACGTGTCAGTGCTTTACCAAGCCGATCCGCGTCCCACATGAGGCAGAACAACGGCAGAAGCAACACGTGGTTAACTTGAAGAAGATGAGGGAGAAGCGGATTCAACAACGAGTGAAATGATGGTTGCTTCATCCCTCCAACTTCTTTTTTTAGCATTACTTCGTCCCTCCAACTTAACTGCGGGAAAGGTGCAACTTTGTGATTTGACGCCTCATTTCTCATTACTACACCGGCGCCATGACTGGGGTGCTTCACCCCTGCTGCTTTGCACTGTTATTTCGGTATGGCACGTGGACTCGGTTGCTTGTCCCACATGTCGGTGAAAGGGACTAGAACATTTATGAAAGCGAGCGCTCCACTCTTACGACGGAGGAGTACACGACACGGCGGACCAGTGAACTGTTACTTGTACTGTAGTACTACTATAGTTTTGCTGTTTCACACGATCCATCGATACAAACCCGATTAAACAGGCAAGGGCGGGATTTTTTCCGCGCGGTAGATGATACGAGCCATACATTTCAAAGGCAATTTTAATGTATGCAAACTGAATAATTAAGTAACAATATGAGATCTAATAAAACTAAAAACACATATGATTTATTGTGTTAGAGTGTAGTAGTAGTAGTAGTGCTGTATTGCATAGTTGTTAGAGGTAACATGCGAGAACGTGTAGAGATGTACTTTTGGAGGGCCTACAGAGAGAAATTGAGAATAAAGTGGATTCAAATATTTGTATTCGTCTTCATAGCATTTGTAACTCATATCTACAGTTTGTACAGTAGACGTGAATGCTTGTTCGCTCTTACGAAACCAGTACAGCAATAATGGGGTGGCGTGCGCCAATTTAGGCACTGGCACGTTGGCCTACTCGGCTCCACAGAGAGAGCGAGAGAAGAGAAAAATACACTGGCGGTCAGTATATTTCAAGCGAAAAGCATAATACGGTCACCGGACTTCAGAATACGCTCATTACGGCCACTATATACGTTTTGCGGTGATTATACGGTCACTTGCTCATCGTTCAACATCGAATTGCACTCTGTTGACCGGACAAATAGTCTGTGTGGCACTATGTTGACTGGTTAAATTGACCACGTTCCTTGTGGGTCCCACCTATCAGTTCGCATAGGAAAAATGTAAGATTAACACAAATTTACACAGGCGCGACAAGACTCCAACCCGTGCACGGGAACCACCTGATTGTGTATGTGTCTGTCAGGGCCTGATGTGTGTGCATGCACGTGTAGGTTGAGCATTTGAGCGTGAGCGTGTGTGTTGGTCGTGTGGTGTGTGAATGCATGCGTGCGTGTGTGCGTGTGAGTGTTGCGTGCGTGCGTGGCTGTGTGTGTACGTGTGAGTGTTGCGTGCGTGCGTGGCTGCGTGTGTACGTGTGAGTGTTGTGTGCATGCAGTTCGTGTGCATGCGTGCGTGTGTGTATAATCAGTTAATCACCACACCAACTCCTGTGTGTTAAAACAGACGGCTCAGCATACCAATACAAGGCCACCTTGTCCGCTGTGCCCACGGTCATGACTTTGAACCACCGTCCAATATTTTTTTATCGTTTGTTTTCATTCTTATACACACCGACAGGTGGGCCCAATGGTAGTGAGATAATGTGATGTAACACTAGAGGTGCCACGTGGAGCGTTTAACTGGTCAACTACTCGTGTCTTGAGCAAATACAGAGCTGGACGGTGAGCCCGTGACTGTATAATAACCACAAAACATAAATGGTGACCCTAATGAGTGGATTCTGAAGTCCAATGTACATATCGTGCTTTCGCTTCAAATACAATGATCGTCACTGTATATATCGCGAGAGAAAGATGAAACATGCGTGAATGTGCTGGGGGCGTACTTTTAGAGGACCTGAAGATAGTTTGTGTGCGTACGTGAAAGGGGCGTAGAGGGGGTGTATGCGATGGAGAGAGAGATGCTCTTCGTTTCTCTTTATTATGACTAACTTTATATATAGTATAAAAATATAAAAATTCACAATGCGGAATAAATATCATTGGGTGCACCTTGCAATGCAAATTAACGTTCATACTCCTCCATATAACTTTGTAATGTTGTATATATGTAGAAATTCTAAAATAATTTTTTGGCCACACTTTGTGTGGTTTTATTCAAAATGAATGTTGTATGCGAAATAAACATGAAGAGAGGGCTTTTTAGATCAATGGTGTACGTGATGTAACATTTGTGAATGTGTAGTTGACGTATTTGGCAGGTCCTAAAGAGGGTATGTGTACGTATTACGTATTCGAGAGAGGCATGGATAAAGGGGCCGGGGGGGGCGTGGGAGAGATAGCATGAGAAATGAGAGAGGTCTAGAGAGAGAGAGAGACGAATAGGATGTCACGGCGAGAGATGCCCTTGAGTGTGTATATGCAAGGGGGGAGGGGATAGAGGCATGAGGACAAAATATTTTGTGTGGTGTCTGTGTTGGTATGTGTGGATGTGAGAAGATAACGAGACCTAGGGGCAGAGGGTGTGTCATCGCGTGAGGTCCGGTGGGCCGAGGTGAGGCCCTTGGTTCTGTTTTGTCCTGCACCACATTGGTCGGCCCGTGACGCATTCAGGGACACCCATGGAGGACTAGTCGTACAAGACAAAGATACCAGAGCCGTGAAGGACTCTGTGTCCACTGACAAAGCTGGCTAGGATTTGTAACCCTAGGTCCTCGGACTAAGGTAACCCCTTATCTCTGATATTACCATTCATCCAACCTAACTTTAAGGGGCATCCTACAGAATGCTCTACTGGAGTCATACTCATCAATTAGGAAGAGAGGTGGAGACAATGCGTGCGAGACAGGCCTAAAGATAATGTGCGTGCGGGAGACACGTAGGCAGGTCTATGTATAGAGAAAGGGTCGATGGGGATTGTGCGTGTGACGCCCCCAGCTTAATCGTGCACTAACCATACACGCAAATGCACATGATCAAGCCTAAGGACTCACTTGAAGGAATCACAACACAACTCTAAAACATAAATAAAGACATACAAGCATTATATTACATGCCAGGGCCTCGAGGGCTCGAATACATAAGCTTGATGTCAACAAGCATCAGCGGAAGCATTAGATATCTGAGTACAGATCTTAAATAAAGACAGATAGGCCGTTAAAAGGCGGGGCCAAAGAAAACACTACGATCGAAAAGGCGCAAGCCTCCTGCCTGGGACCCTCCGAACCTACTCCTGGTCGTCAGCCAACTCGTAGTAGTAGCCACCCTCGGGGTAGTAGTAGTGATCGTCGACAGGGGTAGCTGGCTCCGGGGCTCCATCATTTGGTCGCATCATATGGCTATGGGGAGAAAAATGAAGCAAAGCAACCGTGAGTACTCATCCGAAGTACTCAGCAAGCAAGGATATACACTACATATGCAACATTATCAAAGAAAGGCTGTATATGTGGATTGGGCTGCGGAAATGCCAGAATAGAGAGAAGGCCTAGTCCTATCGAAGACTAGCATCTTCAGCGGTCTTGCAGCATTAGAAGAGTGTAGATTAGCACAGTATAAAGTAGTAGCAGTATTAAGTATCAACCTCGGCCAGAGTCATTTCTCGACTCCCTGCGACAAAGCAATCCCAGAGCCATACTATTCGTTATCAACCTCGCCCAGAGATCCTTTCTCGACTCCCTGCGAGAAATCAATCCCAGAGCCCTAGTATCCATATCTCATCTCAAGTATCCAGTTCTAGTTGTATCAATCGGGATACAACTCCGAGCGTCCGTTACCGAGGATCCGGCTATGCATAGATTAGTTCTTCCCTGCAGGGGTGCACCAACTTACCCACCACGCACGCTTAACTCTGGCCGGACACACTTTTCTGGGTCATGCCCGGCCTCGGCCAAATGACGCACCGCAACCCTACCTAGACCTTAGCAGAGAGGTCCCCGTCGGTCTATATCCTAAGCGCTCTGGGGTCATGGGCCATCGCCCTGTGCACTCTGGGTCATTGCGAGCAGGGCGAATCTCGGTACCACCACTACAGGATGGCGCCGGCCCAGCCGTGCCATGATGCTGGACTGGACGTCTGACAGAGCTTTCGGCTGATGCTATGATGTAGAGTGCCCATAACTTTTCCCGCGTGATGGTTAGTGCTATCGGGCCAGAGGCCCACTCAGATCAAATATCCAAATTGTTAGTGCATTGGTAGTGCGGTAACGAGCAGAGACTCACGATCGATGTGACCCCGTCGCCCCGTCTCGAGGACTTGCGGCAAGGGCTAAGAATGCACGACCATGCCTCGTATTTATCTCTCGGGTACCGTCCAGGTTAACCCGTCTCCACATCACTCGCGGGTACCCCTCAGGGTCGACCCGCCTTTCCAAGTAGCTGTTGTAAAGTCCAAGTATCAGTGTGTCCATAACATTAGGGAATTCGAGGTATCACCCTCGTTCGATTCCTACTCGATGTATCCGTCAAGGTGAACTTAGGAGGAATCACCCTCGAGGTTCATACTTGAGGTGTTGCACGACGGCGTCGTTATCGGAAGTGGTGAAGGAGGAATCACCCTTGATGACCACGACCGAATAGCTACTCTATAGAGTTAACATCAGAAGTGCTAAACGAGATATCACCCTCGGCACTCGATAGTAACGCTGCAGTGTCGTACAACAAAGGGGGTGATGTGCGGTGCTGGGGCCTGGTCGTCGAGTCTTCTGATAATTCAGCGGGGCAACCGGGACAAGTGGGGTCACTAGGGTCTCTATCCAGCCTATACTAAGCAGTTTAGGATAAGCAGGTAAGGTATCCATAGCAGGTTACAATAAACAGGCTATGCATCAGAATAGGTAAAGCAGTAGCAGCAGCAATTCTAATGCAAGCGTAAGAAAGAAGAGAATAGGCGATATAGGCATGCTCAAGGGGGGGTGCTTGCCTAGAAGCTCTGCGGCAAAGATCTGGTCATCAACTGTGTAGTCGTACTCCGGAGCTGCGTCGGCCTCGGGGACTACGTCGGTGTCGGGGTCTACCAAGAGAGAAGAGGTAGAGGAAACAGATAAATACACAGCAAGCATATGCAATACAGAGCATGCTAGGCTAACGTGCAGTGCAGGGTTGCCTTAAGATATGTCTAAATTATATTAGTTATTTTAGGATTAAAGCTGGATCTAGTAATCGGTATTTATGCACTATTCATCTCCCAGAAACGGATGAAAAGTTGCGGGTTCACCTCCGTAGAGGGTCCTGACACGGAAATAGATAGCACGTTCGGATTCGTCTCGTCGTTCTGAGCAACTTTCATGTATAAAGTTTTTCCATTGGAGCTACGGTTTATTTTCTATGGTTTTCTATAGTTTTAATCAATTTTTGGAATTTATTTTATTTATTTAAATCAACATTATCCAAAACAGTGTCTGGAGACGTCAGCTTGAGGTCATGATGATGTCAGTGGTCAACTACGGCTGACCAGAGTCAAACCTGACCAGTGGGACCCACTGGTCAGTGACTCAGGGCTAAATAGTGGTTAACTAAAGTTAAACTAGGTTATTTAGCGGGTGGACCCCACATGCCAGTGTCTGGTTAGAGATTAGATATATTTTAAAAAAACCTATTTAGCTAATTAATTACGCGGGCCCACTGGTCAGTGGCAGTAAGCGCCACGTCATAGAGTTGACCTGGTCAACTGTTCAACTGGTCCGTGGGGCCCAGTTGCCAGCGACTCGGGGTGGCCCACTGGACAGGACACGTCGGCGCCGGCGCCGGAAAATGCTCCGGCGAGCCGTTCCGCGGTGGCCGAACACCGGAGATGCTCGGAATCGAGCTTCAGGGCACTAAACCAGGCGCGGCCGGTGCCATTCGATAGGGCGAGGAGCACCGCGTCCAACGGCAGCAACCACGGGAGCTGAGGTGGGCGGAAATCATCGGAAACGAGCTCGCGGCAGCGCCGGAACTCGGGAGTTAGCGGCTACGGCGATGTGGTGCACGGTAGGCGATGCTAGCTGGCTCGTTCGACTCCTACGGTGGCGCTGAGCTCGACTGCGAGCTCTGACGAGCTTGATAGCGACGCCATGGAAGGCGATGAGTTCGGCTACGGTGGCGAGTTCAGCCACAGCGAGATCAGCCGCTACAGGCGCGGGGAAGGGCAGAGGAGAGAGGGGAGAGGAGAAGAAGCTCACCGGGGAGGCACATGAAGGCCCGATGATGGATTAGGAGCAGCAGCGCGGCCGGAATCGGTGGTGCTCGCCGGCGACCAAAACGAAGAGGACGACGGCGATCTCGTCGAGCAGAGCTCCCCGGCTCCAACGGCTGGCACTGGTCGGCGTAGTCGACCACGGAGGATGCGATGGACAGGGAGGCGCGGCTCGGGAACGAGGGTGGTCGCGAGAACGACGGCGTGTGGCGATGAGCGCGTACTGGAGAGGAACAGAGAGCTTGGGGAAGCGAGGGAGAGAAGGGAAGAGTGGATCTGGGAGGACGAGGGGGACGAGGGGCGCGTCCTTATCCCCTCGACCTGCCTCGGGCGTCGCCGTGTCGATCTCTGGCCGGCGAGCGCGCGCGCGGCCATGGCGTGGCCGACACGGGGAGAGAGAGAGGAGGGGAACGGTGGGAGCGGGCTGGGCCGCACTGTGCACTTAGGCCCGTGCACAGTGGCCCATTTTTCCTTTTCTTTCTGTTTTCTTTTTACAGAAGAGTTTTGCAAATAAATGTGCTACCAAATGCATTTTGTAAAATTCAAAACTTGTCCACAAAATACATTGCATTATTCTGCACTGCCACAAAAAGTCTGAACCTCATTTGAATTCATTTGATTTACGGTTAGAATTTAAAAGTGATGGAAGGGTGCTGTTGGGTCATTCAAAAATAGCTTGGGGCATTTTTGGAGTCTCAAATATTGTTGGTTTTATTTTTATAATTGCTTTAGGAATATTTGCAACATTATGAACATTTTAGTTCTTGATTTGAACAACTTTTATTTGCATTTTAAATTTGAGTTGCAATTGAAATTGGAATATGTGATGAGATATGATGCTAATGATGATCAAGCACTGTTAACCATGATGACTTGGCATTATCAAGAGGGTAGTCACTGTGGCAAAACAGGGGGGTGTTACAGTGCGTGCGTATGCGTGTGAGAGGAAGAGTGCTTGTGATAAAGGTTAGTGAAAACAGTCGTAAATGGTTGCGAGAGGGAGGGAGGGTGATATCGAGAGCCTGTGTGCGAGAAAGACACCTCGGGAGAGAGTGTGTGAGCATGTGTGAGAGACCACCGATGGATATACACCGTGTGCGCATACGTGTGATAGAGAAAGTTAGCGCGTGTGTGAGGAGGGGCCTATGGAGAGTGAAACTACACGTAAAACACTGATGTACACATTGATTAAAAATATAAATTGTATCCAAATATTAGGATGGGATCATGATATTTGCAATTCGCGTAAGGAACGGTCATTGATCCATCAGACATCTATATTCTATCGAATTTGAGAATGTCTATGTTATTATTCGACATAATTGATCCATAGAGTCATTATTTTGAACTCCAGACAATGCATCGCTTTAGCAATTCGAATATAAACATGAGTATAATTCATGTTGTGTGTGTAAAGCACATTATACATACAAAAGTGTAGGGTAATGCAGCAGAAAACAAAAATTTCCGACCTACGCACCAGCCCAGGACCACTATGGAGACTGCATACAAGGTTTGATCTTTTCGTTACCGACTCGTAGCGCAGCGCAAGTAGAGTCGATGACGATCGGCGGTGCAGATCCCCGCAGCTAGGATTTACAACCTCCCAACCGCGAGGATGTATACCCTCGTCTTCCCTTCAGACAGCCCTCCGGGTGGCGGTCGAACAGTCCCCCGGACGGTGTCGCAGACAGCCCTTCGGGAGGACCTTCGAAACTCGAACGGTCTCTCGGACAGCCCTTCGGGAGGACTCACAGAACTTGGACCGTCACTTGGACAGCCCTTCGGGAGGCACTCACGAACAGCCCCTCGGGCACTAAGATCGAAACTACGACCTCTCTACAGAGTTGCACACATACGGTGTCATCTATCCGGTAGGGCTTCGCCGTCCAGAACTAGTTCCCACCGGAACCCAGACAGCCTTTCGGCTCTACGAAACTCTTTTTGTGGGAGGGAGAGAGAAGCCAGATCATTGCATGGCACTTGTATGTGAGAAAGGATGAAGTTTGTGGGCAGCCCACTCTCCTCTATTTATAGGAAAGCCAAGGGGTAAAGTTGGCATTCACAAATACCAAAAGTACCCCCACTTTATGTCATTTACATAAAGAATAAAGCAAAAAGGAGTGCCATGTGGAGCTCCATGGAGCTCCACCCTCCATGGCCGGCCACCCCTTGCCCCCCCCCCAAGAGGGCTTCCTTAGTGCCCAAGGCTTCTAGAAGCCTTTTGGGAAATTTCCCAAAAGGTGCTTTCCATAAAAAATCCCAAAAAGCACTTTCACTATTCACGACGACATTTTTCAGCGTCCGTTCGAACTGAAAATATTTATGTGGGCTTAGAACATTTCCAGTACCCACTAAAATAATTTTCAACGCATTCTGGAACAATTCCAGTTTAGTGATTTCATCTGCGAAAAGCATCTGAAGCGGTTTCGGCAGCTCCGGAACATTTCCGGTTTTCATCTCTGAAAATTCCAGAAAGTTTCCAGAATGATTCTGGCACCCTCCAAGAATTATCAGGCATGTCTCGAAACCAATTTGACTTTATGGTATCCTCTGAAACAACTTTTCAGTATCACCGGAACTCATCCGGTGACCTCTCTCGTCGGAACTTTTCCGCTGTCTCCGGAAAAGTTTTTCCGAAAACTTTCTCTCAGACTCCCTGTCTAGTATTCAGCAGATAGATGACCCTTAAGCGTGTGACCCTATAGGTTCGGTGAAGTATAGACATGACCCGGAACCCCTTCCGATCAATGATCAACATCGGAGCCGTGGACACCCATATTGACCCCTATACCCACACGAATGAATATTCGAGTGAACCTCCAGTTGTCGTGTGCTATTCCTGTTGCTTCGCGATATGTTACAAATACCCGAGGTGAGACATGATGGCATCCCCGTGGGTCAACAACTTGTCCACTATGCCAGTTACCTCGTTACCGGTATTTGTTCTCTTTTCTCGTTCCCGTGTTCCGGCATCCCCGTGATCAAATCACAAAGTGTCTGGCCAGACGATGATGGATACTGTAACACCGAGAGGGCCCAGAGATATCTCTCCATCGTCGGAGGAACAAATCCAAATCTCGAGCTATCAAGTTACTTGACACACTTTTCAATGAACCCGTAAGCCGCCGTAATAGCCACCCATTTACGGATGACATTTAACAAACCCCAAAGTTCATGAATCAAGCATGAAGAAACTCGATACTCTCATGGTCTGAGGAATCATGCAAACGTTAACCATCTCTGTGTTATTAACCATTAACTTGTGACGAAAGTATCCCATAGCATAACATCAATTCGGGTCGATTCAACACAAATGTTCTTCTAACATTGTGCCCTCAAAGTTGCCGGCATAGTCATGCCCATGATCAGGAAAACAGAACCATCATGCAACACTTGAGCTAGTCTCAGAGGCCAGACTAGGAATACATTTTACCGTTTATTATTCCACACGTGCATATGAGTCTTCCTCCGAGCCTCGTGGTTATTGTAGACTCGAGAACCATAGCAGTTATAGCATGGAACATAAACCTAATTATGAACAGGGAGATAATCAATAACATTTATTATTGCCTCTAGGGCATATCTCCTACAGACTCCCACTTGCACTAGAGTCAATAATCTAGTTAATGCTAATGCACTTTACACCTGTGGCACACTGGTGTAAATATGCTTCGCATGTGGTATAGCCTGATGTCCAACGGATCTGACAACTTCAGCTCCGTGTGTATCTTTGCGTATCCTCGCGTTTTCACGCTTTCACAAAATTCATATTTTGTGTGGACTTGGCTTCGTATGTATGTGAATCACAGGTCGAACCTGGATTCCTCAGACTGAGTTATGGAGCAACTACCTGCAGTAGTGTCCCATTGACCAAAGCCTTCTTGGAACCATACTAAGTTCATGAAAGAACTATATGATTCAACATCTTGTTTGTCACTTTTAAAAGCGGCAACATACTTCGCCTCTGTTATAGAATTCGCCACAGTAACTTGTTTGGAACAATTTCCAACTACCGTGCGACCATATTGTGTGTTACACAAAACCCTCAATTTAAATCGAAAATCACTTGGAGCATGGATGAAGACTGTATCGATGTAACCTTTTACAACGAACTCTTCATGATCTCCGCTTGCGAGAAAACATGTCATCGGTGCTACTATAGTACTCAATGACCCTTTTTCACTGTTGTCCCATGATGAGAACTTTTGATCACTTTGGTATCTATACTCGCAACAACTTTGGGAGTATTGGACATATCTGGTTGTTTTTACATACCATGGAATACATGATTAATCCAAACACAAGAGTGTGTGGAATCTCCATCATGTATTTTTCTCATCAGTGTTTTGGGACACCGAGTCTTGCAAAAACTCTTTCCATGTGACTTTGGCAAGAATCACTCCTTGACGTTTTTTATGCTAAAAGGTTTTAGCATCTTGTCAATATGTATCTTTGCTCAGCCCCATTAGGTAAATCTATCTTCATAGATCATCATGCCTAATATAAAGGCTATTTAGCCCAAGCACTTCATCAAAAAACTATTTTCTAATGAAGTCCTAATTCGTGTCAAGAAATTTATTTCCAATTAACAATGTGTCAAGCACACAACGTTTTTTAGAAATTTTATTATGCTCCCACTTACTTTCTTGAATCATAAGCATCTTCGTTACCCATTGATGAAGTCAAACCCCTTTGACTATTTCATCAAAACACGAAGATTCCAACTCCATTTTGCTCTCTTCTGTCCATTGCTGGAACTCTGAAGTTTGCATACTTACTAGCATCCTCTGGACTGACAAAATACCTTGGACTGTAACACATGTAAGTCCTTTGTTTCATTTCCATCAGATGGAAATCCTATTGTCATCCATGTTTCATATCTCATGATTGAAATATGTATCAATTGCTAGTTCAACCTGAACCGACTTTAAGCATCGCTACGATGAAACAACCTCATCGTAGTCAACTCCTTGAACTTGTTATTGCAACAAGTCGAGCTTCATGGATAAAACATTTTTTATCCGTATCAGTTTTAAGTTCCATAAATATTCGTTAGACTCTAAGTCTTCTGAAAGGTGTATCAAGGTTTTAATCTTGAATCACTTATATGGAAACTAACTCGGGTTGTAGTGGCATTTAGCCAATTCCGGAGTCAGGGCCCATCAACGCTTCCTTGTGTATCGTAGGTATACTATTGTCTAACAACAATATCTCGTTTGCGCACCTGAGAGGTTTGCACGAGCCTTGCCTACGTGGTTCAGCTGCAAGTTTGACCGAAGTCCATACATTTTATTGTAGAGACTTCCGTATCAGTCGCAGTAGGAAAACCTGGAATTACTTCCAAGGTCTCTTTCCTTTGATCTAATGATGAAGATACTGTTTATCTTGTCGAGTTGCACTATTCTCCCACTCACCTTTTTGAAAGAACCATTTTCTTCAAAAAGCATACCGTTCTTTGTGGCAAACCTATTTGCCTCGGTATAGTGAGGGAGGAATACCCAATTACTTGGGATAACCTACAAAGTAGCACTTGTCTGATTTGGAATAGTTTTGTAACCTTTTACACAAGCCCCATATTCCAAATGTTAAGAAAAGATATAACATGGTTGGGCGTACCATACCATGGTGTCATTTCAACAGACCCGATGGAGCTCTTTTCAGTGTAAAAGCCACAGTCTCTAAAGCATCACTCTTTAAAAGGGATAATGGCAAATTTATTTATGTCATCTTTGATCTTACCATGTCATAAATGGTTCGATTACATCTTCACAGACTTTCCACTTGCAGTGGTGTTCCGGGAGGTGCAAGTTATGAAACCCCTTTCACAACTCATCAGACATTCGCTAAACTTGTAACTCAAATATTCCTTTCTGCAATCGAATTGTAGAAACATAATTTTCTTGTTACAATAACTTCTACTTCATTCTTAAAAACCTTTTGAATGAATTCAAAAGATCTAGACTTATGTCTCATCAAGTAAATATCCATATATCTACTCGAGTCATTTCTGAAGATAGATAAATCCACTACTAACAACATTTATCGGACTACTCACATCAAATGTATGACCACCAATAAGTTTGTTGTCCATTCCTTATGGCCTGTGAATGGTATTTTAGTCACTTCACTTTTCAGAGAAAAGTTGCAAGTGTCAGATGATTCAAAATCAAACGACTTCAAAATCCATCATAATGGAATTTTCCATGCGGGTTTCTCCAATGTGACCAAATGCAGCGCCACACTTGTGTGGTGTTCTTTTAGTCTTGCGACATTTAGCGTCAGTGTTATGGATGTATCATATTACTATCAATATTCATAACATACATCCCATCTAGATGGAAGCATGGCTCTAAATGTTATTCATAACACTGAACAACAATTGTTCTTTTATGAACAACCCTTTTGCAACAACATTGTGCAAGGGGCTAGAGTGTAAAACTCTAAAATGAATTATGAAAGTAAATCCAGAGGTAATATATTAATATCATTATTCATAACATACATCTCATTCTCAATGAAAGTATGGCCCTTATGTTATTCATAACTTCGAACATAAAAAGTTCTCTTATGAACAACCTTCTTGCAAGATACCTTATGCAATGGGCTAGAGTTTAAAACTCTAAATGAATTATGAAAATAAATATAGACAGTAATACACCGATGGAAGGTATAGTAACATTTACTATGTTCCATGTGTATACCTAAACCTCATCCCTGGCTAGTCTTTCAGGCCATAGTAGTTCTTACATCGAGTTGCAACAGAATGCAATCGAGCGGGTATCTTTGTGATTGTCTCACAATACCCAAGAATTAGTGATTAACATGTTTAACCATAATTCCCAAGAACTATATCTTTGACCAGCCTTCTATACATCAAAAACTTGTATGACATTCATACATGAGCTGGATATTCCAGTCTTCTTTCTTATTGCCTTTATACTTCTAACAGTTTAACTTTTAGTATTTCTCCTACTTCCAGAAGAAGCACCCAACTTAAGAGTGGCGTTAGCCCCGGAGTTCCTAGGCGTGAAAGTTTCACTAACACCCTTCGGACACTTCCTTTCTCTTTAAGTTGTTGTTTTATTCACCTTTCATCATATGACAGGCGTTCTTCTGGATCCCTCTCTTATCAGTCTAATGCATAGTAAACACCTTTACTAATAGTTTGCAAACAAACATTTCTTTGGATATCTCATATCTTTTAGCCTTTGTCTGTCTCTGAAAATGATTTTCAGATTCCATGAATATCACATAACTATCCAAACTTTCGAAGTTTGGGTCTCATGGAAGCAAACATATTGTACTTGACTGAAACGGAATTCTAGCTTTTGGATCGAAGGATGAGAGTCACATGATCCATAGCATAAGCGAGAGAATACCGAAAGTATGCGATAGGACAAAGTCCTTCTTGGCACTCTTGAGGACAATCCTCACATTACGTTACCAACCGTAAAGTTTTAACCAGATATTTAACAGCTATTCAATTTTAACAGGGAAGGTGGAAACGCGAGCCATTATTCTACAACTATTTTGCAAACCACACTTAGACAGTGTTCATAATTAATTGCACTGAGAATTAAAACAAGTTAATTCAAAAGTGCGCTCCCACTCAAATCAATATCTCTCAAAATTGATTTTGAGTGATACAAGATCCAGACTTCAATTCATCGCCATAGAATCATCATCTCATGACGGGAATTTTAATCGGTAGGCCAACTTGCCGATCACATCTCTATGTGACTCTTGTTCATCTTTCGATGCGTGTGTTGCGAGCTCATGACTTTCATGCCTGAACGTCAAGACAACCAAGTGATCACGCTGCGAGGTCTCAACTCACCCGCCTCACACTTCCCTAATCGTTCATACCCATGCATCCATGGCGCACCCCGAAAAGTTAGGTGCCGTGACGGTGCTACACTTGGGAGAACACTAACTACTTGATATTTTTGTGAGAGATCACCCTAATAAAAAGCGACTACCGCGCAATCAAGAAGGGTGCATCATAAGGGATAAACATCTCAGGCAATTCATAATAGCATGATATGGTATAGCCCTTTCTGACGGAGAAATCTTGTATTTCTTCGTCTTCGGCATTCGCGTCGGTGTTCACCTTCGCGAAGATTGCCACCACCTTGTCGACGCACCAGATAATATTGCTATCTCTATAGCTAATAAAATAATGCATTACAACAAGGTTGACACGCAGGTCATTAAAGTGCAATCATATGGCTCCAGCCATCATGCCGAATCATGACACGCAGGTCATGTTAATAAATTTACATTATATAGTCATCTCATACATAATCAAATTATTATGAGCACTCCTATACCACATCACATGCACATGCAAACCCTCCTGCAAAACCAAGTTAGACGCCTCTAATTGGTTCATGCAAAAACTTGTTTTTCGTGGCTTCTAAGGTTTCGAAACAAACCGAAGCTACCAACGTCCATCATCAAGTATGATAATTCAAGTCGCTAGATTAACAATGCGGGGTGTATGAAGCACGAGATAATAAAATCTTGAACCCCATACTAAACTTCGTCATACGCATGACCCCCGTGCAGATCATATCTGCATTGCCCTTTTGTCTGCGAAATTTCATCTTTCTTTTTAACTACGGTGGAATTCAATGAACTGTTAGCACTTCGTTGATCAATCAGGATCGCGGATTGCCAGAACATTGAAACTCCACCATGCTATTATCAAGATCAGAAATATGCAAATTCCAGGGAAGCAACAAGAACATCGGGTAATAGATTTCGTCTGCTACCCGCACAAATAATTTTCAGTAATAGAACTCATCTACTACCTAATTATATTGTGCAACACCCATACATCTCATGTATTCTAGATCGCAACCTGCATCTACGCATAGCACGGCTCATGATGCCACTGTAGGGTAACACAGCAGAAAACAAAAATTTCCGACCTACGCACCAGCCCAGGACCACTATGGAGACTGCATACAAGGTTTGATCTTTTCGTTACCGACTCGTAGCGCAGCGGAAGTAGAGTCGATGACGATCGGCGGTGCAGATCCCCGCAGCTAGGATTTACAACCTCCCAACCGCGAGGATGTATACCCTTGTCTTCCCTTCGGACAGCCCTCCGGGAGGCGGTCGAACAGTCCCCCGGACGGTGTCGCAGACAGCCCTTCGGGAGGACCTTCGAAACTCGAACGGTCACTCGGACAGCCCTTCGGGAGGACTCACAGAACTTGTACCGTCACTTGGACAGCCCTTCGGGAGGCACTCACGAACAGCCCCTCGGGCACTAAGATCGAAACTATGACCCCTCTACAGAGTTGCACACATACGGTGTCATCTATCCGGCAGGGCTTCGCCGTCCAGAACTAGTTCCCACCGGAACCCAGACAGCCTTTCGGCTCTACGAAACTCTTTTCGTGGGAGGGAGAGAGAAGCTAGATCATTGCATGGCACTTCTATGTGAGAAAGGATGAAGTTTGTGGGCAGCCCACTCTCCTCTATTTATAGGAAAGCCAAGGGGTAAAGTTGGCATTCACAAATACCAAAAGTACCCCCACTTTCTGTCATTTACATAAAGAATAAAGCAAAAAGGAGTGCCATGTGGAGCTCCATGGAGCTCAACCCTCCATGGCCGGCCACCCCTTGGGGGGGGGGGGGCCCAAGGGGGCTTCCTTAGTGCCCAAGGCTTCTAGAAGCCTTTTGGGAAATTTCCCAAAAGGTGCTTTCCATAAAAAATCCCAAAAAGCACTTTCACTATTCACGACGACATTTTTCAGCGTCCGTTCGAACTGAAAATATTTATGTGGGCTTAGAACATTTCCAGTACCCACTAAAATAATTTTCAACGCGTTCTGGAACAATTCCAGTTTAGTGATTTCATCTGCGAAAAGCATCTGAAGCGGTTTCGGCAGCTCCGGAACATTTCCGGTTTTCATCTCCGAAAATTCCAGAAAGTTTCCAGAATGATTCTGGCACCCTCCAAGAATTATCAAGCATGTCCCGAAACCAATTTGACTTTATGGTATCCTCTGAAACAACTTTTCAGTATCACCGGAACTCATCCGGTGACCTCTCTCGTCGGAACTTTTCCGCTGTCTCCGGAAAACTTTTTCCGAAAACTTTCTCTCAGACTCCCTGTCTAGTATTCAGCAGATAGATGACCCTTAAGCGTGTGACCCTATAGGTTCGGTGAAGTATAGACATGACCGGGAACTGCTTCCGATCAATGATCAACATCGGAGTCGTGGACACCCATATTGACCCCTATACCCACACGAATGAATATTCGAGTGAACCTCCAGTTGCCGTGTGCTATTCCTGTTGCTTCGCGATATGTTACAAATACCCGAGGTGAGACATGATGGCATCCCCGTGGGTCAACAACTTGTCCACTATGCCAGTTACCTCGTTACCGGTATTTGTTCTCTTTTCTCGTTCCCGTGTTCCGGCATCCCCGTGATCAAATCACAAAGTGTCTGGCCAGACGATGATGGATACCGTAACACCGAGAGGGCCCAGAGATATCTCTCCATCGTCGGAGGAGCAAATCCCAATCTCGAGCTATCAAGTTACTTGACACACTTTTCCATGAACCCGTAAGCCGCCGTAATAGCCACCCATTTACGGATGACGTTTAACAAACCCCAAAGTTCATGAATCAAGCATGAAGAAACTCGATACTCTCATGGTCTGAGGAATCATGCAAACGTTAACCATCTCTGTGTTATTAACCATTAACTTGTGACGAAAGTATCCCATAGCATAACATCAATTCGGGTCGATTCAACACAAATGTTCTTCTAACATTGTGCCCTCAAAGTTGTCGGCATAGTCATGCCCATGATCAGGAAAACAGAACCATCATGCAACACTTGAGCTAGTCTCAGAGGCCAGACTAGGAATACATTTTACCGTTTATTATTCCACACGTGCATGTGAGTCTTCCTCCGAGCCTCGTGGTTATTGTAGACTCGAGAACCATAGCAGTTATAGCATGGAACATAAACCTAATTATGAACAGGGAGATAATCAATAACATTTATTATTGCCTCTAGGGCATATCTCCTACAAAAAGTTACACAAAGAACATTATAAATAGCTAGCTATGAACTAGCATACATTTGAATTCAACTTAAGGTGGTTTAAAATATTCGAATTCAACATGAAGTCCATTCAATTATTTGAATTCGAGATCGTGGCATTTGTAAATCATACCTAAATTATGGGGGCACCAATCTTTGCTCTGCTTTTGTACATAATAGCATATATAGTCGCGTACAAAATAGATTCGAATTTACCTCCTCCATTCCAAAATAATCGTAGTCATAGGATTTTCAAGTGTCAAAATTTCAAAAAGAAGCGCATAATTTAATGAGGTTTTCAAACATACAAGGTCAAATTTAATGTTGTCTATTTAGGTCAAACCTCAAAGTTCAAGAGTACTCTAAACGTGAATGCTTCTATTTCAAAATTTCGAACGAAGCGCTAAAAGAGCCTCTACTCACCCGAAACCACGTGAGACCAATGTTTGGTAGAAGGAAATTACTTTTCTAACTCCGACCCATGAAGCCTACCGGCCCGACGTCTATAGGTCTTAACCGGGGTAGGTTTGTAACTTCATCTAGACGCCACACAACCGCCTCCGAAAAACATTCATACACCGTGGCCGCCTAAACACACATTCGCTTGGCCGAAATCGCTCCCGCCCACTATTTGGGACACCTGGGATTACCGTCCTACCACCGACCCACAGTAGGTCTGAAATTTAAGAGGGGGGCAAACTTTGTACTTTCCCGAAATTTCAAACAAGCGCGTTCCATCTATTCAAAAAAAAAACAAGCGCGTCGTAGACCGAAACATGGTTCCCCCTTGGCCCCCCCGTCCGATTCCCCATTCGTACTTCGTGGGCGCCAAAACTACCTCTCCACCAGCCGTGAAACCCCGGCGTCCTCCATCCGCCACCCCATCCCACCCATCAACCGCCGGCCTTGTCCATCACGCCGGAGCTGATACCCCGACGTCGTCGTCCACCGCAACCGCAACCGCAACGCCCTCCATGGCTAGTAGTTGAAGCCGAGGCCGAGCTGCCTCCAGGACGCCGACGTGCGCCGTACCCGAGCAGCTCCAACGTCGCCCTGCGCCTCACTGCTGCCGCTCCAACATCGCCACTGTCCACCGCACCGAAGCTGTTCCCGCTACGTCGTCCTTCATCGCCTCGGATCTGCTTCCCCTCCGCCGACAGACGGCCAGCGCAACACAGTCAACAATTTGGCCATGGGTTCGTCCAAGGCTCCACCCTCCTCCAAAACATTGGTTCCCCCAGTAAAAAGAAGAACATCACCGCGATATCAGGAGGACATAGCACTGGCAACCAGAATTGGTACTCCTCTTCCCTTATTCGTGCAAATCTTACGTGTCTGCTTGCACGGTATTCATCCCATAGAAGACACTAGTTGACCGCTTCTTCCTACACCTTCTTCCTGATACTAGATGTTCCTAATAACTCCCGATGCACAAGGATTCTCCTCATATACTATTTCACCTTAGCTAGAGGTCCGTCGCCCCCCTGGATTTCAATTCATGGTCAGTTGATTCCCAATTAAAGGAAGCATTCCCCGGTGTAACAGGCGCTAGTCCGCCTATTACGCCGGGGAAGCAGAGCCTCGGTGTTTATCTTAGCGGTGTGTGGGGCCTAGGAGCTGCTGGCGCCCGATCTGGAGGTCGGCCAGGCTTAAAGGGATGGCCGGGAGGCGCTGCCAAGCACGGCGGTGGTGTGAGGTCGAGGGGAGGGCGGGGCGGCAGAGGCAGGGGTCTGGGCCAGTGGTCGCTGGCAGGTTCGAGAAAGATCATCAACAGTGACTGGCGGGAGGTAGACGAAGGCCATCTGCCCATTCCTTGTAGATCGGACGGTTCATAAAAAATCGACTGACCTATTTATTTTCAGTCGACTGTTATTTTTGATAGGACCACTGAAGGAAATATGCCCTAGAGGCAATAATAAAGTTGTTATTTTATATTTCCTTATTCATGATAAATGTTTATTATTCATGCTAGAATTGTATTAACCGGAAACTTGATACATGTGTGGATACATAGACAAAATATTGTGTCCCTAGTAAGCCTCTACTAGACTAGCTCGTTAATCAAAGATGGTTAAGTTTCCTAACCGTAGACATGTGTTGTCATTTGATGAACGGGATCACATCATTAGGAGAATGATGTGATGGACAAGACCCATCCGTTGGCTTAGCATTATGATTGTTCAGTTTTATTGCTATTGCTTTCTTCATGTCAAATACATATTCCTTCGACTATGAGATTATGCAACTCCCGGATACCGGAGGAATGCCTTGTGTGCTATCAAACGTCACAACGTAACTGGGTGATTATAAAGATGCTCTACAGGTATCACCGAAGGTGTTTGTTGGGTTGGCATAGATCGAGATTACGATTTGTCACTCCGAGTATCGGAGAGGTATCTCTGGGCCCTCTCGGTAATGCACATCATAAAAAGCCTTGCAAGCAAAGTTACTAATTAGTTAGTTACAGGATGATGTATTACGGAACGAGTAAAGAGACTTGCCGGTAACAAGATTGAACTAGGTATAAAGATACCGACGATCGAATCTCGGGCAAGTAACATACCGATGGACAAAGGGAATTACATATGTTGTCATAACGGTTCGATCGATAAAGATCTTTGTAGAATATGTGGGAGCGAATATGAGCATCCAGGTTCCGCTATTGGTTATTGATCGGAGAGGTGTCTCGGTCATGTCTACATAGTTCTCGAACCCGTAGGGTCCGCACGCTTAACGTTCGATGATGATTTTGTATTATATGAGTTATGTGATTTGGTGAACGAATGTTGTTCGGAGTCCCGGATGAGATCATGGACATAACGAGGAGTCTTGAAATGGTCAAGACGTAAAGATTGATATATAGGATGATGGTATTCGGACACCGGAAGTGTTCCGGAGGGTACCGGGTACATATCGGGTCACCGGAAGGGTTCCGGGCACCTCCCGGCAAAGATATGGGCCTAATGGGCCAAGAGGGGAAACACAGCAGCCAGCAGGGGCTGCTGTGCCCCTAATATGGGCCGCACCAGAGGAGGAAGGAAAGAGGGGGAAGAGAGAAGGAAGGGGAGGGATTCGGCCTCCCCCTTCCTTCCCTCCTCCCTCCTCCTTCCTTCCCCCTCCGGTAAATAAGGAAGGGGGGGAGGCCGAATTGGATTAGGCCCCAAGTAGGATTCCTCCTACTTGGGGTGCCCCAAGGCTACTCCCCTCCCCCTCCCACCTATATATACATGGGGAGGGGGCGCCTAGAATACACACCAATAACTGTTAGCCGTGTGCGGCGCCCCCCTCCACAGATTACACCCTCGGTCTTATCTTTGTAGTGCTTAGGCGAAGCCCTGCGCGGATCACTTCACCATCACCATCACCATGCCGTTGTGCTGACAAAACTCATCTATTTCCTTGACACTTTGCTGGATCAAGAGTTCGAGGGACGTCATCAAGCTAAACGTGTGCAGAACTCGGAGGTGTCGTACGTTCGGTGCTTGATCGGTCGGAATGAGAAGAAGTTCGACTACATCAACCGCGTTGTCAAACGCTTCCGCTTTCGGTCTACGAGGGTACGTAGACACACTCTCCCCCTCTCATTGCTATGCATCTCCTAGATAGATCTTGCGCGAGCGTAGGAATTTTTTTGAAATTGTATGCTATGTTTCCCAACAGTGGTATCAGAGCCAGGTCTATGCGTAGATGATATGCACGAGTAGAACACAAAGAGTTGTGAGCGGTGATCGTCATACTGCCAACCTTACATGACCACGTTCATGAGACCGGTTCCACCGACAGACATGCAACTAGTTTTGCATAAAGCTGGCTCGCGGGTCTCTGTTTCTCCTACTTTAGTTGAATCGATTTTGACTACGGCCGGTCCTTGTTGAAGGTTAAAACAACAAACTTGACGAAACACCGTTGTGGTTTTGATGCGTAGGTAAGAACGGTTCTTGCTAGAAGCCCGTAGCAGCCACGTAAAACTTGCAACAACAAAGTAGAGGACGTCTAACTTGTTTTTGCGGGGCATGTTGTGATGTGATATGGTCAAGACATGATGTGATATACGTTGTTGTATGAGATGATCATGTTTTGTAAAAGTTATCGGCAACTGGCAGGAGCCTTATGGTTGTCGCTTTATTGTATGAAATGCAAACGCCATGTAATTGCTTTACTTTATCATTATGCGTTAGCGATAGTTGTAGAAGAAATAGTTGGCGAGACGACCATGACGCAATGATGGAGATCAAGGTGTCGAGCCGGTGACGATGGAGATCATGACGATGCTTTGGAGATGGAGATCAAAAGCACAAGATGACGATGGCCATATCATGTCACATATTTTGATTGCATGTGATGTTTATCTTTTATGCATCTTATTTTGCTTAGTACGGCGGTAGAATTATAAGATGATCCCTTCTCTAAATTTCAAGGTATAAGTGTTCTCCCTGAGTATGCGCCGTTGTGATAGTTCGTCGTGTTGAGACACCACGTGATGATCGGGTGTGATAGACTCTACGTTCAAATACAATGGGTGCAAGATAGTTTTGCACATGCGGAATACTCGGGTTAAACTTGACGAGCCTAGCATGTACAGACATGGCCTTGGAACACTAGAGACTGAAAGGTCGAACGTGAATCATATAGTAGATATGATCAACATAGAGATGTTCACCATTGATGACTACTCCATCTCATGTGATGATCAGACATGGTTTAGTTGATTTCGATCACGTATCACTTAGATGACTTGAGGGATGTCTATTTAAGTGGGAGTTCATTAGTAATTTGATTAATTGAACTTAATTTATCATGAACTTAGTCCTGATAGTATTTGCAAATTATGTTGTAGATCAATAGCTCGCGTTGTAGCTCCCCTATGTTTTTGATATGTTCCTAGAGAAAAATAAGTTGAAAGATGATAGTAGCAATGATGCGGAATTGGTCCGTGATCTGAGGATTATTCTCATTGCCGCACAGAAGAATTATGTCCTTGATGCACCGCTATGTGACAGACCTATTGCAGGAGCAGATGCAGATGTTATGAACATTTGGCAAAGCTCGATATGATGTCTACTTGATAGTTTAGTGCACCATGCTTTACGGCTTAGAATCGGGGCTTCAAAGATGTTTTGAACGCCATGGAACATATGAGATGTTCCAAGAGCTGAAATTGGTATTTCAGACTCATGCCCGTGTCGAGAGGTATGAGACCTCTGACAAGTACTTTGCCTACAAGATGGAGGAGAATAGCTCAACAAGTGAGCATATGCTCAGAATGTCTGGGTACTACAATCGCTTGAATCAAGTGGGAGATAATCTTCTAGATAAGATAGTGATTGATAGAGTTCTCTAGTCACTATCACTAAGTTACTACTAGAACTTCGTGATGAACTATAATATGCAAGGGATGACGAAAATGATTCCTAAGCTCTTCGCGATGCTAAAATCGGCGAAGGTAGAAATCAAGAAATAGCATCAAGTGTTGATGGTTAACAAGACCACTAGTTTCAAGAAAAAGGGCAAGGGAAAGAAAGGGAACTTAAAGAAGAATGGCAAGCAAGTTGCCACTCCCGTCAAGAAGCCCAAAGCTGGACCTAAGCCTGAAACTGAGTGCTTCTACTGCAAAGGAAATGGTCACTGGAAGCGAAACTGCCCCAAATACTTGGCGGATAAGAAGGATGGCAAAGTGAACAAAGGTATATTTGATATACATGTTATTGGTGTGTATTTTACTAGTGTTCATAGTAGCCCCTGGGTATTTGATACCGGTTTCAGTTGCTAACATTAGTAACTCGAAACAGGAGTTGCAAAATGAACATAGACTAGTTAATGACGAGGTGACGATGTGTGTTGGAAGTGATTCCAAGGTTGATAAGATCACCATCGCACACTCCCTCTACCTTCGGGATTAGTGTTGGACCTAAATAAATAAATGTTATTTGGTGTTTACGTTGAGCATGAGTATGATTGGATCATGTTTATTGCGATACGGTTATTCATTTAAGTCAGAGAATAATTGTTGTTCTGTTTACATGAATAAAACCTTCTATGGTCATACACTCAATGTAAATGGTTTATTGAATCTCAATCGTAGTGATACACATATTCATAATATTGATGCCAAAAGATGCAAAAGTTAATAATGATAGTGCAACATATTTGTGGAACTGCCGTTTAGGTCATATTGGTGTAAAGTGCATGAAGAAACTCCATGCAGATGGGCTTTTGGAATCACTTGATTATGAATCATCTGATATTTGCGAACCATGCCTCATGGGCAAGATGACTAAAACTCCGTTCTCCGGAACAATGGAGCAAGCTAATGACTTATTGGAAATAATTCATACCGATGTATGCGGTCCGATGAGTATTGAAGCACGCGGCGGGTATCGTTATTTTCTGACCTTCATAGATGATTTGAGCAGATATGGGTATATCTACTTGAAGCACGCGGCGGGAATCCTGTACTGGAAGTCATGTTACTAGACCAAGGCAAACCTACGAACTATGAAGAAGCTATGATGAGCCCAGATTCCGACAGATGGCTTGAGGCCATGAAATCTGAGATAGGATCCATGTATGAGAACAAAGTGTGGACTTTGGTGGACTTGCCCGATGATCGGCGAGCCATAGAGAATAAATGGATCTTCAAAAGAAGACTGACGCTGATGGTAATGTTACTATCTACAAAGCTCGACTTGTCGCAAAAGGTTTTCGACAAGTTCAAGGAGTTGACTACGATGAGACTTTCTCACCCTAAGCGATGCTTAAGTCCGTCCGAATCATGTTAGCAATTGCCGCATTTTATGATTATGAAATCTGGCAAATGGACGTCAAAACTGCATTCCTTAATGGATTTCTTAAAGAAGAGTTGTATATGATGCAACCAGAAGGTTTTGTCGATCCTAAAGGTGCTAACAAAGTGTGCAAGCTGCAGCGATCCATCTATGGACTGGTGCAAGCATCTCGGAGTTGGAATATACGCTTTGATAACGTGATCAAAGCATATGGTTTATACAGACTTTAGGAGAAGCCTGTATTTACAAGAAAGTAAGTGGGAGCTCTGTAGCATTTCTGATATTATATGTGGATGACATATTGCTGATTGGAAATGATATAGAATTTCTGGATAGCATAAAAGGATACTTGAATAAGAATTTTTTTCAATGAAAGACCTCGGTGAAGCTGCTTACATATTGGGCATCAAGATCTATAGAGATAGATCAAGACGCTTGATAAGATTTTCAATGAGTACATACCTTGACAAGATTTTGAAGGAGTTCAAAATGGATCAGTCAAAGAAGGAGTTCTAGCCTGTATTGTAAGGTGTGATGTTGAGTAAGACTCAAAGCCCGACCACAGCGGAAGATAGAGAGAGAATGAAAGTCATTCCCTATGCCTCAGCCATAGGTTCTATAAAGTATGCCATGCTGTGTACCAAACCTGTTGTGTACCTTGCCACTAGTTTGTCAAGGGGGTACAATAGTGATCCAGGAGTAGATCACTAGACAGCGGTTAAAATTATCCTTAGAGGACTAAGGAAATGTTTCTCGGTTATGGAGGTGATAAAGAGTTCGTTGTAAAGAGTTACGTCGATGAAAGCTTTGACACTGATCTAGATGATTCTACGTCTCAATCTAGATACGTATTGAACGTGGGAGCAATTATCTAGGGTAGCTGCATGCAGAGCATTATAGACATAGAAATTTGCAAAATACATACAGATCTGAATGTGGCAGACCCGTTGACTAAATTTCTCTCACAAGCAAAACATGATCACACCTTAGTACTCTTTGGGTGTTAATCACATAGCGATGTGAACTAGATTATTGACTCTAGTAAACCCTTTGGGTGTTGGTCACATGGCGATGTGAACTATGGGTGTTAATCACATAAAGATGTGAACTATTGGTGTTAAATCACATGGCGATGTGAACTAGATTATTGACTCTAGTGCAAGTGGGAGACTAAAGGAAATATGCCCAAGAGGCAATAATAAAGTTGTTATTTTATATTTCCTTATTCATGATAAATGTTTATAAGGAAGGGGGGAGGCCGAATTGGATTAGGCCCCAAGTAGGATTCCTCCTACTTGGGGTGCCCCAAGGCTGCTCCCCTCCCCCTCCCACCTATATATACATGGGGAGGGGGCGCCTAGAACACACACCAATAACTGTTAGCCGTATGCGGCGCCCCCCTCCACAGATTATACCCTTGGTCATATCTTCGTAGTGCTTAGGCGAAGCCCTACGCGGATCACTTCACCATCACCGTCACCACGCTGTTGTGCTGACGGAACTCATCTACTTCCTCGACACTTTGCTGGATCAAGAGTTCGAGGGATGTCATCGAGCTGAACGTGTGCAGAACTCGGAGGTGCCGTACGTTCGGTGCTTGATCGGTCGGAATGAGAAGAAGTTCGACTACATCAACCGCGTTGTCAAACACTTCCGCTTTCGATCTATGAGGGTACATAGACACACTCTCCCCCTCTCGTTGCTATGCATCTCCTAGATAGATCTTGCGTGAGCGTAGGAACTTTTTTGGAGATTGCATGCTATGTTTCCCAACAACCACATGTGGTGGTGTGCTAGAGGAGTACCTGCATTTCCCAGCCATCCCTGTGCTCATATATTACAAAATCATACGGAGTAGAATCTAATTTTGTTTGCCATGCAATGTTGTAGAGCTATCATATGTCTCCTGTCATTTATTTTTCAGCCACCTGCTATCTGCTACTTTTACAGTGCACTAGTTCTACACACACTTCACCCATACTCTCACTATTGTTTTTTTATGCATGGGTATTTCAGCCTCTGCCAAACTGTTGGCAGAAGCACGAAATAAAAGAAAGAAGTCGCACCTGCTTTCTTCGTTGGCAGGCAAGACACGTCTCGGCACTTTAAAGGTTGCATGTTCAACATATGGAGACGGTAAACGTAGCTCTGGAGTTGATGATCTCGCTCGCCATGAACCACCATCCCAGGTGCTTGCTTTATCTTCGCGGTGTCATATGTGGTTGCATGTTGCATATGGTGTCTAGCTTGTATTCGAAAGGCTGAAGTCGGTGTTTATTAAGATAAGGAAAGATATTTTTTACATGAACCACCATCCCGGGAGCACCAGAAGCCAAATAGCTAGTCAGGGCACAGGCCGAGCCAGTGACAAGCCTAGCACGGACAGGCATCACCTGCAAGCCAAATAAAAAGCCACGGTGGTGGCGAAGCAGCCCGCCTCCCACCAGGCTCTCAGGTCCTCGATGATCATGCATCACCTGGGTCTCTAGCTTGTATTGCTTCCAATTTGGTTAAATTGCATCTGCTTAGCTTACACATTATACCTTTGAATATGACATGCCTCCCTGTTTTTGGTACATACTACTACATCTGTCTATTAACCATGTTCTTACATCAAACAAATATTCTTGTGTATCCCTCATCAATCACTTATGATGAGACAGTTAGGCCAATGGATTACTATGAGAAAAGATCGTCTTTTAAAGAATGCAGTGTCAGCCTCCCCACATGATTCTCAAGAAACAACAATGCTAGATGAAGATAGTCAACATAGCTCTGTAGTTGATGACCGCATTTCCCCTACACCACCATCGCAGGTGCTTGCTCTAACTTGGCAGCGTGATATGTGGTTGCATGTTGCATATATTGTCTAGATTGTAATTCTTCCAATCTGGTTAAATTGCATGTGCTATTCTGCTTAGTTTATACATTATACCTGTTAATGTGACATGCCTTCCTGTTTTTGGTACATAGCACATATGTCTATTAAGCATGTCCTTACATAAAACTACTGTTTTTTTGTATCCCGCATCAATCAATTATGACGAGACACCTTTAGTATAAGCAGAGTGATATTGGTTGCATCTTTCATATGATTTATAGCATGCACTGCTTCTAATTTGTTAAAACACCATTTATGATGGGACGCTTTTAACTTGGCAGTCATATGGGTTACATCTTTCATGTGGTGTCTAGCTTGCATTGCTTCTAATTTGTTGAAATGGCTTCTGCTTAGTTTACACAAATAGTTGTGAATATGCCATGTCGTCCTGTTTTTCGTACATATTCCATCCTCGTTTCATGTGTTTGCCTTACATCAAAGTAGTGGTTGTCAGTATCATGCATGAATGAGTTCTGAAGAGTGAATTTTATTGCTTTTTCTTCTCGGTTTTACTTGACAATGCAAAATCAATAAAGCGGAAGGAAATTAGCAAGGCAGTGGATAAAGGTGCTCCTTCCAAACAACTGAAACGGAGGGCCTCTACAGATTCTACTCCGCCATCCCCCCAAGAAGATTTGCAAGACAACACATGCATAGACACTCAACGTAGCTGTGTTGATGATGAGCACGCCTCCCCTAGTCCACCATCATAGGTGCTCCCTCTAACTTGGCACTGTTATATGTGGTTGCATGTTATGTATGATGTCTAGCTTGTATTGCTTCTAATTTTGTTGAATTCCATCTGCTTACTTTACACATTATGCTTGTGAATAAGACACGTGTTCCTGTTTCTAGAACATACAATATCTGTCTATCACACCATGTTCTTAGATTAAAGTACTACTGTTGTGTAACCTGCAACAATCACTTATCATGAGACACATTTAACTTGGGAGTGTGATATAGGTTAGATCTCGCATTCTTTTCTAGCTTGTACTACTTCTAATTTGTTGAAATGGCACTTATGACGAGACAATTTTAACTTGGTAGAGTGATATTCATTGCATCTTTCATATGGTGTCTAGCTTTCATTGCTTCTAATTTGTTGAAATGCCTTCTGCTTAGTTTACACATGATAGTTGTCAATATGCAATGTTGTCCTTTTTTCTTACACATTCAATCGTCCTATCATGCGGTCGCCTTACATTAAAGTAGTGCTCGTCAGCATCCTGCATCAATGAGTTTTGAAAAGCGAATTTTTATTCCTTTTCTTGTGGGTTTGACTTGACAAGGCAATAAAATTAAGAAAGAGGAAGGAAAAAATTAAGGCAGGGACTGATGGCGGTCTTCCGGCGAAACCGGCATCCTAGGTGCTTTCTCTAGCTTGGCAGTGTGATATTGTCTTGCATGTTGCATACGGTGTCTAGCTTGTATTGGTTGTAATTTGATTAAATTACTTCTACTTAGTTTACACAAATAGTTGTGAATATGCCATCCTTGTATCATGTGTTTGCCTTACATCAAGGTAGTGATTGTCAGTATCATGCATGAATGAGTTCTGAAGAGTGAATTTTATTGCTTTTTCTTGTCGGGTTTACTTGACAATGCAAAATCAACAAAGCAGAAGGAAATTAGTAAGGCAGTGGATAAAGGTGCTCCTTCCAAACAACTAAAATGAAGGGCCTCTACAGATTCTACTCCGCCATCCCCCAACAAGATTTGGAAGACAACACATGCATAGACACTCAACGTAGTTGTGTTGATGATGAGCACGTCTCCCCTTGTCCACCATCACAGGTGCTCCCTCTAACATGGCACTGTTATATGTGGTTGCATGTTATGTATGATGTCTAGCTTGTATTGCTTCTAATTTTATTGAATTCTATCTGCTTACTTTACACATTATACTTGTGAATAAGACACGTGTTCCTGTTTCTAGAACATACAATATCTGTCTATCACACCATGTTCTTACATCAAAGTACTACTGTTGTGTAACCTGCAACAATCACTTTTCACAAGACACGTTTAACTTGGGAGTCTGATATAGTTTACATCTCGCATTATTTTCTTGCTTGTACTACTAATTTGTTGAAATGGCACTAATGACGAGACAATTTTAACTTGGTAGAGTGATATTCGTTGTGTCTTACATATGGTGTCTAGCTTTCATTGCTTCTAATTTGTTGAAATGCCTTCTACTTAGTTAACACATCATCATAGCTGTGAATATGCAATGCTGTGAATATGAAATGGCACTAATGACGAGAGACCTTTAACTTGGTAGTGTGATGTTGTTTGCATCTTGCATATGATTTATTTCTTGTACTGCTTCACATTTGTTTAAATGCCAGTTATGACGAGACACTGTTAACTTGGCAGAGCGATATTTGTAACATCTTTCATATGGTGTCTACCTTCCATTGCATTGCTTCTAATTTATTGGAATGCCTTCTGCTTAGTTTACACATCATAGTTCTGATTATCTCATGCCATCCTGTTTTTCGTACATATTACATCCTCCTATCATGCGGTTGTCTAACATCAAAGTTTAGTTCGTCTGTATCACGCATAAATTTTTTCTGAAGAACTAAATTTTTATTCCTTTTTCTTGTCGGCTTAACTTGACATGGCACAGAGAAAGAGGAAGGAACACAGAATGGCAGGGGATGGTGTTAGTACTCAGGATGCACGGAAACGGAAGCGGAAGAATTATGCAGATTTTGCTGGTACTGATGGTGCAATAGAAGGTCAAAGTCCACCGGAAAATAGTACAAACACGGTATCCCGTGCTACACCAGCTGCAAAACAATCCAAAGAGAAACTAATAGCTGCCACCAAACAAGCAGTGACAACCCTAGTTGTTGCAACACCTTCCACAGTACCACCAGCTGCACGAGTTACTCGTTTGTCAACTCAGTTAGCAGCACGTTCCCAAGCTCCCTTGCCACCTAACACTACTTCCGAAGCACTCTTGACACAAGACGAGTTGGCAAGATCAAATGAACCTTGTGAGCTTCAACAACAAGAAGGTAGTTGCTGGAGTCAAGTTATAGTTGCATGCTTCTTTATATGTAGTCTCACAGTTTGATGTACACTAACACTTCCTATGTTCGTTGTTGGACTAGCACCTAGGCGCAAGAGGAAACAGACATCAGGGATAATGCTCAATAGGTTAACTAAATCTAGAGGAGGAAGAATGGAGATCCGTTTTGAGGCAGGTTTAAAGAGGCCACGTGATGCTACAGAGTCAGCCAAGTTAGTATCAGAGGCAGCGGTTGCCGTTAGGTGTCATGCACGTATGCTCCCAACATGGATTCAGTACAGGAATAACAAAGACGAATCCCAGTTCAACACCTTCCTCGACCATTTATCTGTAAGTATGGTTATGTATGAAAATTAGTAAAATCGTCTTAGTCTGTCCCATACTTTCTAGGTTGCTGGTAATGAGACTCCCATAATTTTCAACAGATGAGGTTCAAGTTGTATAGCCAAGATGATGCAACCAGACAAGCATGCACCCATGTTTTCAAGTCTGCTGTGCGACAGTATCGGTATAACTTGAAGAAAACTCACTTTGAAGGCAAGGCTAACAGTGAACTTGCCCAAACATCTCCAGTGGAAAATATATCGGATGAAGACTGGAGAGGCCTCGTTAAACACTGGTCTGATCCAAAGTATCAAGTACGTTATATATATGTGATCAGATCACATGTTGACTCCTATTTACGCATGTGCCTCACAAATCTATCTTCTTGTAGGTGAACTGTTAAAACAACAAGGCCAACCATACATAAGTGAAATTCCAACAGACGACAGGATCTCGTAGCTATATTACACACTGCGAGGATCTTGTAATTAGCTGTTGTTTCACTATTTTCGCTGTGCCATATTATCAGATCTATATTGACCTGTTCCAAATGCAGAGGAAAGCCCGCAAGGACCAAAAAGTACCTGAACCGAATGTTGTGGAAATCTTCAAGGACTGTCACACTAGCAAGACGAAGGGCATGACTACACCAGTCAAAGCCGCTATTGTAAGTCCTTAATCCTCATGCCTTTTAACTACTACTTACTCTGACTTGTGCATTGAACGGCATGGTTTGCAGCCAATGTCTATTACTCTTTTCAATTTTATACACAATTGTCTTACCATATCATTGTACCTTACAAAGTTTAAAAGAGAGGAGTGATGTTCCTTTCATCTTGATCTGTAATCCAGTTCCATGCTGGACTTGTCTACACAACGTTACAATTGCATGTTTGTCTGTTCTCAGTTGTTTTGTGATATGAATGATGTCATACTATGCTTACCGTATTATAAACTTTGTCTCTTTATCCTTAGCTGTCAATACAATGTGAAGAAATAGACAATACATTAGCCATGGTACATGGTCATATGTTTGGAACCTTGTTTTATTATGTAAGTTTGCAGTAAAATACAACTAATATTTTACACGGGTTCACCAGAATAAGTTCTGTATATAGACCAAAGCTATTTTGTTTGGTTTTGCTGCCTCCTTAATATCTTCTGTTCTGGTACTACTAATGTAAAAACTCAACTTTTCAGCAAGCTATGGAACAACTGGTGGAACCACCACCTTCTGAAGGTGACGAGGCAACTACAACCGCAATGTCACCTCTTGCTACAGTGGGTCAGTACCTGTCCACTAACAGTGCCAAAAGCACGTTCCTACATAATACTGGGTTGGTTGTTAAGGCAATCTCGTCCAAACTGCCTCATGATCAAGATATGCAAGCTCAAAACAATGTTATATCTGAGCTCCAGACACAAGTCCATTCCCTAACAGAGACCCTTTGTGAAACAAGGACAGCCTTTGTTTGATGTCATCAAGATATGCATGGTTTTGAAACCAGACTATCATACATTTGCTATGTTGTTCAGGAGCCTAGGAGAAATGAAGGCGAAGGTTATGGTGCTCCATCGGACAGTACAACATGCAAACATAATAGTCAGGTCAAATGAACTGAGCTTCTGAACTTCTGGTGGTTCATTTATCTGCCGGACTGTTAACTTTTATGCCAACCTTCCTTTTGTTTTATGGTTGTAATTTGTTTTGTTGCGATACAAAATTTTTTCTTAACGTGCAGCGAGCGGCTGAAGAAAATAGCAAGCCATTTTTGTATAGTGTAGGGTGTTCCCTATATTTGTACTGGTGGCGAACTTTGATGCCCAGTGGACGTAATCTGTGCAATCGCCTTAATAGCCTAGCGTTAGTTTCTGGCTTATTTATTTCCCTAGTCTTCTTTTTCCTTGGTTTGCTAGTGGCCACAACAACCATGGGCCATCTACGGACCATGGTAACCTTGAGCCTGCTACGGGCCATAGGATCCATGGGCCTCCTACGGGCCGTCGGATAAATGGGCCTCCAACGGCCCGTAGATTCAGTGGGCCTCGGGCCGTCGGATAAATGGGCCCACATGGGCCATAATCGGGCACAATTGGTATCGGGCCAGCACGGTAACTGGACGTTAACTGGCTGGAAGATAGCAAAGGCTTAATTCTGTCATAGGCATAAGGGGTCGTTAATGGGCCAGAATATAGGACGGGCTGGAAACGGCGCAACGGGTTAACAGGCCACAAACGGGCCGATTCTAACCATGGGCCGAATTTGGCCCATTAGGGGAACAGGCCAGTAACGGGCCGGAAGTAATCGAGGGCCGGAAAGGTGCCCAAGAATGTATGGGCCGTAAGTAGGCTGAAAGCTAACACGGGCTGGAAACAGCCCATGTGAATCATGGGCCGTTACTGGGCATAAAGAAATTTACTGTTTATTATGGGCCAGAGTCACCGCGTCCCATTAAAGGGCCCAAAGATACGAAAGGCCTCGTATAGGCCGAAAGACGTCGTGGGCCATACATGGGCCAAAAATGAAACGGGTTGGTATTATACTGGACGGCCCACATGACGTTGTTGGGCCGATTTCGGGAACGCCATAACGGGTCATGAGTTACCGGGCTGTAAAATGGGCTATATGCGAACAGACCGTTAACAAGCTTTTCATGGGCCGACCCGCTATCTTTTGACCAAGTCAAACGGTCCGGCCTTTGTAAGCTAAATGGGCCAGTGTTGGGCCGTCGCACGTGTCGACATATCATAGGCACGTATCTGACCCAATGACGAGCTGACACGTGTTTCCTCCGGCCAATGAGAATTTTACACGTGGAAAATCGCCATTGGTCGTTGCTGTTAACGGGTTATCGGATCCAAAACCGGACCCGATAGATTAACGGCGACCCGTTACGGTGGATGCCACGTGTCAGTTACCCTTGACGAAAGCACTTCCATGATGCGTCATTTATCGTCATGGAAGTGAACACTTTCGTGATGATAATTTTGGTATTGTCATGGAACACTTCTACGACAGCACAGGTATGACTATCTTGATTCTGTCATAAAATCGTCATGGATGTACATGCATGACAGAAAACGTGACCTACTGTGACAAACACGTATCATCACGGAAGTGTATTTTTTTGTAGTGTAAGCTGAAACTTCACGGAGATTTTTTATGGATTATTTAAGAATTATTGGAGCAAATAACTACCAGAGGGGGCCCACCAGGTGGGCACAACCCACCTGGGCGCGCCAGCCCCCCAGGCACGCCCTGGTGGGTTGTGCCCTCCTCGGCCCACCTCTGGTGCCCCTCTTCTGGTATATAAGTCATTTTGACCTATAAAAAAATAAGAGGAGGACTTTCGGGATGAAGCGCCGCCGTCTCGAGGCGGAACTTGGGCAAGAGCACTTTTGCCCTCCGGCAGAGCGATTCCACTGGGGGAACTTCCCTCCCAGAGGGGGAAATCATCATCATCGTCATCACCAACAACTCTCCCATCTTTGGGAGGGCCATCTCCATCAACATCTTCAACAACACCATCTCCTCTCAAACCCTAGTTCATCTCTTGTGTTCAATCTTTGTACTGGAACCTTAGATTGGTGCTTGTGGGTGACTAGTAGTATTGATTACATCTTGTAGTTGATTACTATATGGTTTATTTGGTGGAAGATTATATGTTCAGATCCATTATGCTATTTAATACCCCTCTAATCTTGAGCATGATTATTATTTGTGAGTAGTTACTTTTGTTCTTGAGGTCACGGGAGAAGTCATGTTGCAAGTAATCATGTGAACTTGATATGTGTTCGATATTTTGATGATATGTATGTTGTGATTCCCTTAGTGGTGTTATGTGAACATCGACTACATGGCACTTCACCATATTTGGGCCTAAGGGAATGCATTGTGGAGTAGTAATTAGATGATGGGTTGCGAGAGTGACAGAAGCTTAAACCCTAGTTTACACGCTACTTCGTAAGGGACTAATTTGGATCCAAAAGTTTAATGCTATGGTTAGATTTTATCTTAATACTTTTCTCGTAGTTGCGGATGCTTGTGAGGGGGTTAATCATAAGTAGGAGGTTTGTTCAAGTAAGAACAGCACCTAAGCACCGGTCCACCCACATATCAAATTATCAAAGTAGCAAACACAAATCAAACCAACATGATGAAAGTGACTAGATGAAATTCCTGTGTACCCTCAAGAATGCTTTGCTTATCATAAGAGACCATTTTGGCCAGTCCTTTGCTACAAAAGGATTGGGCTACCTTGCTGCACTTTATTTACCATTACTATTAATTGCTCGTTACAAATTATGTTGCTATCAAACTATTGGTTACCGACAATTTCAGTGCTTGCAGAAAATTCCTTGCTGAAAACCACTTGTCATTTCCTTCTGCTCCTCGTTGGGTTCAACACTCTTACTTATCAAAAGGACTACGATTGATCCCCTATACTTGTGGGTCATCATAAGGCAGAGCCTAGCTACGGTGTGGTTGTACACTCGGATTTAGGAGTTCAGGCCCCTCTCGAAAGAGGTAAAGACCCTACGTCTTAGTGCTGCAGGAGCTTTGTTATCTGGCGTGATGTCTTACAGGAGGTGCGAACCCTTGTGCAGGAGCAGAGGGGTGGCTTATATAGAGTCTGCTGGCCCCTCATGAATGCCCCGTTACCCAAGGGTTCAATGGAGAATTAAATGGTGTGAGCGTTACTGGTAACATCAGTATTAGATGCTCTTTATGGTGGCGAACTGATCGACTGACCTTTGCTGTCTTAGGGTGATTCTTGGTCTTCTGCCGCCGAGTGACGCTTGGTACTCCGAGTGGATAGAGGCGGTCGAGTGATGGGAGAGCTTCCGAGTGAACCCTGTGTTCGAGTGACTTGCGCGTTGCAGGTATTCCAGTCGGTGACTTCCTCCTAGCTTCGTGGGCCTTGGATTCTTGTATGTGGTATCTTTGGGTAAGGTGTGTAGGTCAGGCCTAGGACCCTACCCTAGATACATGTCCTCGTCATTAGCCCTCGAATGGATCAGGGTCTAAGTGAAAAAGAATTGGAGCGGAATCTGATTGGACTCAGTGCCTCGGAGGTACTTTTGAGCTTTGCAGATACCAGCGTTGTCTTGATTTCTTGTCAATCGCCTCGATCGATTCCGGCTCGTCGTGGGGTCGAGTGATTCTAAGCATCTGGTCTGGCCCGATTGAACAAGGAAACCTCCGGCGCGATCGACTGTTCCGTCAAGTCCCAGATTTCGCGGGATTCGAAATTTTGGAGAAGCGCGCGGATCGGCAACGGCGCGGTAAGTAGGGCGAGACTCCTCGATCTTTGCTCCCCCTTTATCGCCACGTATCACGCAGACTCCGATCGTGGGATGCGCTGGGATCTCGCGGGCCCACAGGTCGGTGACTCAGGCGCGCAGTTATAAGGAGCGATGCCACCGAGGGGTGAAATAGTGCTTCTCCTCTTTTCCCCCTTTCCGCTCGTCTCCCACATCTTACGCCCCCACGCCATGCAGCTCTGCTCGACTCCGACAACCACCGTGGAGATGGCGAAGGACAAGACGGCGAAGCTGGAGAGCGCTAAGAAGGCGGCCAAGGGGAAGAAGGCGTCGAGTTCTCGGGCAGCGCCGCCGCCGGGCTGGATCCATGGCGACTGGCTGCCGTCGACGATCATGACGGAGGACCTCGACGGGCTCGCCGCCGATGGCCTGCTGGTCCCAGGGACCTGGAGGCTGCCAGAAGGAGGGGAGGTCGAGCCTGCGCCACGCCCCAGAGAGCAGGTCCTCCTCCTCACCCACGTGGAGAGATGTTTCTCCTTGCCCCCCCCCCATCCATTTTTCGAGGGTTTCTGAACTTCTTTGGTGCGCAACTCCACCACCTTCCCCTGAATGCCATATCATATCTTGCTGCCTTCGTTTCCATGTGTGAAAAATTCTTGGGTTGTCATCCTCACTATGGGTTGTTCAAGCATATCTTCATATGTCGTTCTCAGTTGGTCAAGAAAGCAAATCCGAGTGACGAGAGGACACACGTGATTCAGCTGTGTGGTGGTTTAGGTGTCCAGATGAGAGGCAGGAGTGCATTCCCCGCAATGACCTTTCCCGAGTCCGTTAGAGGTTGGTAGTCGACCTGGTTTTACTGCAACGACGTTCCATCTTCTAGCTCGTCGACTGGCCTTCCTTGTTACACATCTGCAAGGATCAACGCTCCCCGCTTGCTGATCGTGGACGAGGAGGAGAAAGCTGAAGTGGCAGTCTTGGTAGAATCCATAGTCGAGTTAATCCGAGGTGGAGTGACAGGCTTAGATCTGTTAGAGTTGTTCCTCAATCGACGGATTCAGCCCCTGCAGGCACGAGGCCATCCCATGTGGCAGTACACAGGTCCAGATGATTCCACTCGAACTCATCCAGAGGAGATCAAAGATGAGACCATGATGCAATGGCTTAGTAGCATCACCGGAGCTCGTGACAATCCACGTGGATCCAAGCGGGTTTAGCCCTTAGATGCCGCGCACCCACCATGGGAGGTGAGACATGCCTTGTCGAGTGTTTTCCTTTTTGTTTGCAACATCCGACTGAATTGATAAATCGACTGACTCCAATTTTTGTACTTCCCAGGAGTTCACGAAGATGCTTTCTCCTGTGCCGAACGGAGAACAACTTGTTGAAGGTGCAGAGAGTGAGGGTGGGAGTGCTGAGGACATCTATGCCAAAGATACTGAGGGCAGCAGTGACGACTCAGAAGACAGTGAAGAAGTCGAGTCTCCTTCGCGCACCGAGCGTCGAATCAAAGTGAACCAAGATCCGACTACCAGCCTAGGCAAGGCCTTGGCGTCGAGTGTCAGGAACCTAAAGTGCACTCGGACGGCGACACCAGATCCGACTGAGAAGACCGCGAAACATCTCAAGGTCGCTCCACCGAAACCTCGGAAGGCTTTGCCCAGAATAAAGGTCACCGTGCGTGTAGCTTCAACATGAGTGTTATCTCTTTCTTACTGTTGCAGATCTTTATACTTTTGCTGACCGAATGAGAATTGTGTGCCAGAGCTGCTACTTCTACAATGTCGCCCATGCAGATTGATAAGGAACATGCGGACGTGGATACTGCGGACACGGCCACTTCCCGTCAAGGTACGCCCGGTTTTCATTCTCTTCTGTTCCACTGGTCAATTCGACGATTGATTGAATTGTTGTTGTTGTCGAGTGGCTGCAGAACCAACAGACATCAACCATGTTGCTAACGACGATGAAGACGAGCCTCAGAAGGACACAGGAGGAGAGGGTACGACCTCGACCGTCTCCCGCAGCCTCACTCGGAGAGTGCCGTCGAGCCAAACGCCCCGTGCACCGCTTGCGGCTGTATCTCAGGAGCAAGGTGGTTCGTCTCGAGCTGGCGCTATCTCTGCTGCCCCTCTGTCAAATTTGCCTTTGGTACCGACTCCTCCAGCTTCTGGACCGACTAGTCAGCCTCAAGTGCGGATCCCTCCGGCTGCGTCACCGACTCCACCACCTCATGTCTTCACTCTGCATCATGTTCCTGAGGACCAAACTGGAGCTAGCAAAGAGGCCATGATTCAAGCCAATCTGATGATGCAGCGTCTAAAGGAGGCGTATGAAGCCAGCAAGTTGGCTTATGATGCAAGTACAGCTCTTCAGGCGAATGTCCGAGTAAGTGCGATTGTAAGTTGATTTCTGATTGGGTTATTTCCTGTCCATCTTGACTCTGTACACCCACCGGGTGTTTTTGACTTATGATGCCAGTACTCATGTGCTCGTTGTTCTTCACTCAGACTAGTCAGGCTGAGCCGAGTGGAAACGGATCCAGTGGGGGCACGCTGAGTGCACCCACTGGGTGTAGTCCCCGAGACCGTCGTCGAATGTTCGATTCGGCGAGGGTCTTAGAATATGTTTGCTTGTAGCTCTTCACTCGGACCAGTCAGGCTGAGGCCGAGTGGAAATGAATCCAGTGGGGGCACGCTGAGTGCACCCACTGGGTGTAGTCCCCGAGACGGCCGTCGAATGTTTGATTCGGCGGGGGGTCTTAGAATATGTTTGCTTGTAGCAACTGGATTTGCTCTTCTCCACTCGGAAGTAGAGAAATATTTGAGATTCTTTTTTCATCGTCGGCTGAATTGTTTCTTTGTTGATCTCAGAAAACTTGTGAGCTCGAGACCCAATATGCTGCCCTGGAGAAGGAGAAGATCCAACTCCAACTCGACTTGGAACTGGCGAAAAGGAACTTGGCTCGTGCTCAGACGGAGGTGAAGACCATGGGAGGTAATTCTTGTCGACTGTGTATACCGTCATCTTTTCTTTCTGTCCTTTGAGCCGAGTAGTTTCACTCGAACAGATGTGCGTAATGAGAACCGTCAATTTCAAGTGCGACTCAGGAATGTTGTTTCTTTAGACACCATGAAGCAAGCTCTGGAAGATAAGGACAAAGCACTCGCGGGGGCGTAGAAGGTGGCTAAGGAGAAGGCCGAAGCCGCTGAGGCAAAACTAGCCTCAGTTGGCTAGTTGCAGGAGGAGAACGCATCTCTGAAGGCTGCTATTGAAGAGGCGAAGAAGGAGGCCACTGAGCTTAAGAAAGAGCAAGCCGAGTGGACCAAGAAGATAGAAGATCAGGCGAGTGCCTTTGAACTGGAGAAGACGGCTCTGAATGACAAGGTGGACCAGCTCACCCAGAGGAGGGATGCCCTGGAGAAGTATTTGGGAGGATTTGCGAAGAAGATGTACGGCATGCTTGAAGGTACCTCTCTTTGCTCGAGTGAATTTCTGTGAATCTTGAAAGCGATGGCATAACCAGTCTTTTCCTTCTCCCTCATGCAGAATTCTGTCAGAATTTCGAGCTGGAGACTGACCGGATCGAGACAGACCTGGATCCAACCAAGTCACTCGTCAAGGACGCGGTGGCTCTGAACATGCTGTGACTCAAAGCTCGTCTCAACGATGTCTTGTGGTACATCACTCATCTGAGGGCTGCGCTGGTGAAGATAGACAAAGAGCTGTGGCTTGAGGATACACTCCAGAGTGACCTAGAGTCAATGATGAATCGACTCAATGAGATCCCTGGTCGAGTGCAAGCATGGAAGAAGTCTGCCACCCGCTGCGGGGCCGATGTGGCACTTTCACTCGTCCGTGTCCATTGCAAAGATGCCAAGGAAGAAAAGCTGAAGGCTCTCCAGGTGGCGAACACAAAGAAGATCAAGTTTGAAGACTTCATGGAGACTTTCATTGAGGCAGCCACTCGGATTGCGGATGGCATAGACTTGGACACTTTCGTCGAGCCTGCGAATCCCACTGGTGCGTGAAGGAGAACTTTATGACCCGAGTATCTTCCAGTCAGAACTTATTTGCCTCGGTATGCCGAGTGATTTTATATCGTTAAACCTCATTCGGGCTTTCTACCTGAGTACTTTCATCTGCACTTGAGAACTTTTGTCCGCAGTTGAGATTCTGGATTTATCCGAATGTTGCTTTCCAGTTTCTTGCATAGTTAAGTTTATTTCAGCTGGTTCGCAGCTAAACCTCCGAGTGAGTGGGATGCTCGCCACTCGGAGAAGTTTTTAACTTAGGCAAAGACTGGTTTGCAGCTAAGCTCCCGAGTGGGAGGGATGCTCGCCACTTGGAGTAGTTTTTAACTTAGGCGAAGACTGGTTCGCAGCTAAGCCTCTGAGTGAGAGGAATGCTCGCCACTTAGAGTAGATTTTAACTTAGGCGAAGACTGGTTCGCAGCTAAGCCCTCGAGTGAGAGGAATGCTTGCCACTCAGAGTAATTTTTAACTTAGGCGAAGATTGGTTCACAGCTAAGACCCCGAGTGAGAGGGATGCTCGCCACTCGGAGAAGTTTTTAACTTAGGCGAAGACTGGTTCGCAGCTAAGCCCCCGAGTGAGAGGGATGCTCGCCACTCGGAGAAGTTTTTAACTTAGGTGAAGACTGGTTTGCAGCTAAGCCCCTTGTAAGTGCATCTAGTGCCCCTTAGTGATTTTGGTGTATTGAAGACTTATAGGTTAAGGGTCTAATGTGTTTGTGAGTGTACATAGGTCTATAAGTCTATGAGGAGTTTGTTAATTACGATGAATGTCGACCCCTAAAAATGAATGTCTTCAACTGAAGACTTTGGTTTTCTTGAAGACTTTGAAAGTGAAGAAATTGGTGTGACCCTGAAGACTTGATATTCATGCGAGGATTATGAAGCGTGAAGACTTTTGTTTTCGTAGTTTCATTTTCTTCTTCTTGAGTCATAGGAAACACCGTACTGTTAAAGGGGGTCGAGGTAAAACTAAGAAAAAATTTCCAAGTGATGCTCAACTCAAAATCCTACACCTACCCAATCCTTTCGAGTGAAGCCATTGGAAATCTCATACAGTTTAGTCAAGTTCTTCAGTGACAGAGACGAAGTTCTTCTGTTCTCTGAGGAATTTGTTCTGACTGAGGAGTTAGAAATTCGCCAGTGCGGATTGCCTACAAGTGAGGTACATGATAGCCCTGAGGAATTTGATACTCAAATTTCCGACCGTTGCTGTGCTACGCGCCAGTTGTCCAAATATCCTACCCACCTAACGGTCATATCATTGAAGGGCATTTATGTCTTGTCATGTCGGGCTGCTCCCTAGGCTATAAATAGCCGCCCCCTTCAACCACTAGCTGGTTGGCTGCTCCGAGAGATAGATTGACACTTGTCATTTAGAGCATCCCATCCTCCGAGGACTTTGAGCGAAAATCATCAAGTGAGGAAAAACCCAAAAACCCAAACACCTACAAACCCAAAGTGATTGAGCATCACTGAAGAGATTGTTCCTGTGTGGAACCGACGCTTGTTACCTTTGAGGACTGTGCATCCTCCAGACGGTTAGGCGTCATGGTCTAGAGCATCCAAGAGGAAATTGTGGATTGCCGAGTGACCGAGTATGTGAAGGTTTGGAAGTCACCTGAAGACTTACCACGAGTGGTTGGGCGAGGTCTGTGTGACCTTAGCTCAAGGAGAATACGGTGAGGACTAGGTGTCCTGGACTGTGTGTTCAGGACTGGGTGTCCGGGACTGTGTGTCCTCAGGTTTAAATACCTAGCCGCTCCAACCAGACGTACAACTGTCACAGCAGTTGGAACCGGTCTACCAAATCAGTGTCTTCACCAAGCTACTGGTTCTATTTCCTCAACCCTTTCATTTCCTCGCATACTTGCTATGTATTTGATCATTACTGTTTGAAGACTTTGTCTGAAGACTTTCTCAATTTCCTTAGTTCAAATTCTTCAGTCAGTTTGTCTTCAGCCTGCTTATCCTGTGTTTACGCTACTCGTACTCTGTGCTTGTTTTCATTTCATCATGATGACTGTGCTACTGCTCTGTTATGCTTGCATTTGAGTACTCATTCCGCTGCTAAGTAGTTCGTCGCTCAGGAATTTCCTCACCTTGAAATTCCTCAGTGACGAATTTGTAAAAATCGCCTATTCACCCCCCTCTAGTCGATATAACGCACTTTCAATTGGTATCAGAGCAAGATACTCCCTTGTTCTGTGTGATTTTGGTTTAACCACCTGGAGTTTTAGTTATGTCGACTGCAGGCATGATCAAGGTCTCAGCTGGGTGTCCTACCTTCGATGGGACGGACTACCCCTACTGGAAGAACAAGATGCGCATGCATCTTGAGGCAATTGACAACGACCTCTGGTATGTTGTGGAAAAGGGTGTTCCCTCTGTCACTCCTTCCGTAAACGCTGCTGATGTGAAGAGATTCAAGCAACTCGACTCTCAAGCGAAGAATATCATATGTGGCCATCTGAGCAAAGGGCAGTATGGCAGAGTGAGTGCTTTGGAGACAGCTAAGCTTATCTGGGATAGGCTGTCCAAGGTCAACGAAGGAGTCTCAACTCAACGTGACTCTCGAGTTGACGTTCTTCGCAATCTCTTCAACCGCTTCAAAAGACTCGACAACGAAAATGTTCAGCAAACCTTTGATCGCCTCACTGACATTTCAAACGAGCTTCAAGCACTGGGTGCCACTAACATCACCGACCATGAGGTGGTGAAGAAATTGCTGAGGTCACTCGATTCTTCATTCGATACACTGGCACTGATGATTCAAGAACGTGGTGACTACAAGTCACTTGATCCTGCTGATATCCTCGTGAGGCTAAATACTCATGAATTCCAACTAGCTGAGAAGAGAGATCTCTACGGACCGAGCTATGGTAGATCTCGTGCACTGAAAGCCAAGGCAGTCTCTGAATCTGAAGATGAAGATTCTGGTAGCAGCCTTGGTGATCCTGAAGAACTGAGTCCGGAGCTAGCAATGCTCGTGAGGAAATTCCAGAAGTTCTCTAGACGTGGCCGATTTGGAAAATCCACAAGAGGTGATGACATGAAATCAGATTCCTCATCCCGTGATTACAAGAAGAGAACTTGCCATAAATGCAAGAAACCTGGTCACTACATTACTGATTGTCCTCAGTGGGAGAAGGAATCAAAGAAGAAGAAATACAAGGATGATAGTTCAGATGACTCTAAGAGGAAGAAGAAATCTTCAAAGTCCTCATCGTCAAGATCTTCAAAGTCTTCATCTCACAAGAAGGGCAGCTCCAAGAAAGCTCGGGCATTCATTGGCAAGGAAATGGACTCTGAAGCTGAATCTGAGGAACATGAGGAAGAGGAGGCATCTGAGGAGTCAGACTCTGGTGTGGCGAGCCTAGCCCTCGCTACTGCTTACGTTAGCAAGTCCATCTTCAACACTGAGGAAAATGGCTTCCCCAACACTGCTGATGACGGCAACGATGACTATGCTCCCACCTATTGCTTCATGGCAAAAGGTGCCAAGGTACTCAAATATCCCTCCTCTGAATCAAGTGAGGATGAATCTGATGATAACCTCAAACCCAGCTATTCCAAACTTGCTAATATTGCTGTTAAACAACAAAAGGCTTTGGAAAAGGTTCAAAATATGCTAGACAAAAGCGATGATCTGTTAGGTGAGGAAATGGATCGAACTCAAACACTGACTGATAATCTTCAACAACTACAGTCTAAGTTTGACAACCTTCAAGGTCGTCATGAAACTCTCCTAGCCGATCATGAGAAGCTTTCTTATGAATTTCTTCAAAGAAAGCAAGATCTTGAGAAGCTAAGGGTGAGTCATGAAGATCTTCAGAAGGAAAATGATTCTTTGCTTGCTCAACAGATCAGTTCCGCTCAGGAAGAATTTATTCCACCATGCTTGAAATGCATTGAACGTGAAACTGCTAATTCTTCACCTGAATGTTCAAATGCTTCCATTGCTGCAAATTCTTCAACTATCTCTATGGTCACAAATTCCTCATCTGAGGATACCACTAGTATCACTAACGAAAATGCAGGGTTGAAGGAATTGTATGTGACAGGCATGTACAAAAGCCTCAAAGGGCATCAGACTCTTTGTGATGTGCTCAAAAAGCAGATTTTGAACAGGAACCCTAGGAAAGAGGGTATTGCCTTTGAGAGGAAACTCAATGCTGATGGAACCTACTGGAAACCGGAGCAGTATCCCAAAACCTCATGGGTTGCTGCGAAGGGACCTCCCGTAGATCCATCCACTTTATCTGGCTTTACTTGTGAATCCTCATATTCATCTGATGAGTCATTTGACTCCAACTATAAACTGTTCAAAAATCAGAATGGTGAGGTATTTGCTAGATATGTTGGATCTAACTGTAGGAATGGTCCCCCTATGAAGAAAATCTGGGTTCCCAAAAGGTGCCTTGAAAGTCTTCAGGTGAATGTCCTCATGACACCACCTGTGAAGAATAAGAACCCCAGATCAAATTCTTCATATGAACCAAGGTCTTCATATGGATCCAAGTCCTCTTATGGATCAAATTCCTCACATGGATCCAAGTCCTCACATGAACATCATCGTGCTAACACTTCTGTTTCGCAGGGAAAGCCTAAGGGCTATGAATATATGCATTATTCTTCAAATCATTATGTTCATAAGTCCTCGAAGAATTTCTCTGCTTATTCATATGCTTACCCTAACCCCTCTTATGTGAAACGAAGTGGTCTGGCGTCTATGCCACCTTTCTCTTATGGAGCTCGCAGAATGATGAACTCTTTGCCACCCCTCCAGATGTGGGTGGTGAAGAAAAGGAACTAATCTCTTATGCAGGGTCAGGTCTCCAGACGAACTAAATCGTCTGAAGAATTTGCTGGAGACCTGAAATGCTTGAAAGGACGCAAGCTAATCATGAAGAATTGATTTATTCATTTCCCATGTCCTCACATTGCTATATATACATATGTTGCTTTAATTGATGAAATATGTCTGATGAATTTGATGTCATATTCTTCACTCCGAAGTATATGAGTTCGTAAGATGCACTAATTCATCTACAGGATGATTTACCCAAAGCTACTGAGTGGGTCCTCGATAGTGGATGTACAAATCACATGACCGGTGACAAGAGCTTACTGATGAACACTCCTTTATCTCCATCACACTTGAAGCATATCACCTACGCTGACAAAGGCAAAAGCAAGGTATTGGGTCTAGGTAGGGTTGCAATCTCAAAGGATCGACACATGGATAAAGTCATGCTTGTCGAGTCCCTCGGATTCAACCTCATGTCTGTCTCAATGCTTTGTGATCTTGATATGGTTGTTGTCTTTGGCAAATATCGTTGCTTAGTGCTCATGGAATCTGACAATTCCAAAGTCTTCGAAGGCTTTAGGAGAGGAGACGTGTATATTGTTGATTTCTCTGTAGGACCACAGCCTGCCACTTGTCTACTTGCTAAAGCTTCAGAAGGCTGGCTATGGCATCGACGACTGGGTCATGCTGGCATGAGGAACTTACACACGCTTGTAAAGAAAAAGCACGTCATTGGCATCGAGGGTGTCAAATTCCTCAAAGATCATCTTTGTGGGGCTTGTGAGGCTGGAAAGATGACCAGAGCCAAGCACCCCTCGAAGACTATCATGACTACTTCTCGTCCTTTTGAATTGCTTCATATGGATCTCTTTGGCCCTACTCATTATGCCACACTAACAAATGCAGCATCTCTATATGGCTTTGTCATTGTTGATGACTATTCTCGTTACACATGGGTGCATGTCATTACTTACAAGACTGAAGTGCAGGAAGTCTTCAGACGATTTTCCTCAAGGGCTTCGACGAATTTCGGCGTGAAGATCAAGCATATACGTAGTGACAATGGGACTGAGTTCAAGAATACTGGTCTTGATGACTATCTCGATGAACTTGGTATTACTCATGAGCTATCTGCCCCATACACTCCTCAGCAGAATGGCGTTGTGGAGCGCAAGAACAGGACTCTTGTTGAGATGGCTCGCACCATGCTTGATGAATACAAGACACCTCGTCACGTCTGGCTTGAGGCAATTGATACTGCATGCCACATCATCAACAGGGTATATCTTCACAAATTCTTCAAGAAGACCTCATATGAACTCCTCACTGACAAGAAACCCAATGTGAGTTATTTCAAAGTCTTCGGTGCTAAATGCTGGATTAGAGATCCACATCACAATTCTAAATTTGCACCGAAAGCACATGAAGGTTTTATGCTTGGTTACGGAAAGGACTCGCACACCTACAGGGTCTTCAATGCCTATCACAACAAGGTTGTTGAAACTGTAGATGTGCGGTTCGATGAAACTAACGGCTCGCAAAGAGAGCACCTACCTCCTGTGCTAGATGAAAAGACGCCTGAGGAAACCATCAAGTTTAAAGCTACTGAGGATGTCATTCCTACCGAAGAATCTGCTGAAGAAATCATTCCAGAACATGAAGAACAGCATCCTGGCGCATCTGAAGAAAATGGCTCTGAAGAAAAGGCTGAGCCAAATCAAAGTCGTCAACCTGCTCATCCCCGCGTTGCAAATGAAGTACAGATTGAGAGAATCCTCAACGACATCAACGCACCAGGTCCTCTGACTCGCTCAAAAGCTTCACATTTATCTAACTTTTGTGGGCATTTTGCTTTCGTCTCTATCACAGAGCCCACCAAAGTTGATGAGGCATTTCTGGAGCCTGAATGGATTCAAGCAATGCAAGAGGAATTACATCAATTCAAGCTGAACAATGTGTGGGAGCTTGTCAAGCGACCGGACCCATGCAAGCACAATATCATCGGTACCAAATGGATCTACCGCAACAAGCAAGATGAAAATGGCCTAGTGGTGAGGAACAAGGCTCGTCTTATAGCTCAAGGCTACACACAGGTTTTGAAGACCCTAAACATCCTGACAAAGTCTTCAGACTCAATAAGGCCCTCTATGGCCTCAAGCAGGCCCATCGGGCGTGGTATGATACTCTGAAGGAATTCCTCATGAAGAAAGGCTTCAAACCCGGTTCACTCGACCCAACTCTTTTCACCAAAACCTATGATGATGAATTATTCGTGTGCCAAATATATGTTGATGATATTATCTTTGGCTGTACTAACCAACATTACAGTGACGAATTTGCTTACATGATGAGTGAGGAATATCAAATGTCCATGATGGGAGAATTGAAATTCATCTTAGGTCTTCAAATTCGTCAACAACATATTGGCATTTTCATTTCTCAAGAGAAATACCTCAAGGACGTTCTGAGAAAATTCGGTATGCAAGAATGCAGAGGCGTCAAAATCCCTATGCCCACAAATGGCCATCTATGCACTGATGAAAATGGAATAGACTTCGATCAAAAGGTATACCGCTCCATGATTGGTTCTTTATTGTACCTATGTGCATCTAGGCCGGATATTATGCTTAGTGTTTGCATGTGTGCCCGTTTTCAAGCTACACCGAAGGAATCACACTATAAGGCTGTGAAACATATTCTTCGAATGTCCTTTGAAAAGGACACACATCCTAACACTTATGCAAATTGATGACTTAGATGTGCAACACACGAAGAAACGTTTTTCTTCAATCAATGAAGACTAACCCTCTAAGTGTGAAGAAATTAATGAAGAATTTGATTCTCAGAGCCCTACGACAATTGTACGCGGTGTCTGAAATCATCATTCTTACACGGTGGGTCACGCCACCACAAAAAGTTGAAAATCTTCAAAATTTGAGTTTTTCATCATTGTGCAAATTCTTCAAATTTTCAAATTCTTCAACTTTGCAAAATCTTCACTCTTTCCGTCTATGTTCTTCATTGACTATATATATATATTTGAGTTTTCTGTCCTCTACAGCATTCACTTATTGCTAATTCTTCAAGTTGTGTTTCTTCTAAGTGAATGTGATCGGACCCGTTCCCCCTCTATGCTAAACTCAATCCAGTCCGTTCACAAATTCTTCATGTGCGTTCTATTTGAAACCCGTTCAAAGTCTTCACTGTGTCCTTGACAGCTGAAGAATTTGCGAACGAAACATTAAAATATTCTTATTTGAATTTTCGGCTTTTGCCGTTCAAACCGTTCCTTATCCCTCGATAAGATTTATCTATTCACCCTCGATCTAACACGATCTCCACTTCACAGTTCGTGGGTGACACATGTCGCTAGGATGAGAAGGGTCAGGGGCACGTTTGTCCATTTTCTTCGAACGAGCGGTCTTTCACCTCTGCTATAAATACCCCTCACCTTCCTCAGAGCTCATTTACCCCGCTCGATCTTACTCCCTCGCTCGAGCTCTCAGACCTAGCGCCGCCGCTACACTCCATCGTCGCCGGTGAGGAAGAGCTTCACTGCCTCGACCTCATCGCCGTCGTACTCACGCCGGCCGCGGAAATCCTCACTCCGCCGCCGTCGTAGCTGTTTTCCATCGCCAAGTTAGGCCGTGGAAGATCTGAACGGACGAACATCTCCACTGCCACTCTCAGTTCGTCGTGTTCTTCGTCAAGGGTAAATAAAATTTATTTTTACTGCCCTTGTTGATTCTGATGATTTCCACAAAATCTTCAAAAGGTGTTTATTCTTCAACTTTCATGTTCTTAAACACCAACTTGCTTCTGTCCTTGATAAGTTTCTCTAAGCAACGTTTTTCTTCAAGATTCCTCAATTGTGTGGATTTTCAATCTACACAACTCTGGAACCTAAGTCAAAATGCTTAGTGAAATTCCTCAAGACACCCCTGGTCATCTTCCTCAAACTTGATACTTTTGAAAATCTTCTGAGAACGCATATGACCTCTCCAAAACTCTTCGCACCTATATTCTGTTCACAGGTACACATGTCCGCTGCTGAATCTCTAGGTTCTCATCAACTTAACTCATTTGCAGCGTTCCTTGAAGAAAAATTGCACACCTCATCAGAAAATTCGATTGTTCAAAACCCTCAAGTGAAGAAAATGGCTGATGGTAAAAGACCTCAGAAGGGAGGAAAGAGGCCAGAAACAAATACTGCTTTTGAGATCCCTGATGACATCTATGATGAATATTGTACTCCTGATGAAGCAACTCATGGCAAGGAGAACAAAAATTAGCGCAAAGTGCGCATTCAGAAGATTGAGAGGAGATGGGCAAGAGAATGGAGGGAATATCGCTATGTCACTCCCAAGTACATGAAGAAATTTGCTGTTAACCCTCCATGTCCAAGACCTCCATTGGCTCCTGGCCAAGAAGCTGATCCCACTAGCATCAGAAGAGGTGAGGAATTTCCTCAGGAGTGGGCTAAGCGTCAAGCCAAGCTGGCCAAAGTGGCTAAAGAGGCAGTAAAGAAATTCAATGAAGATTCTGTTGCTGCCGCCGCTGAGGCCTCTGCTATCAAGCCTAAGAAGGCTATGCTGAAGAAATCAGCTGTTAAGACAAGTTCCTCAGCTGCAATGCCCTCATGGCCTGTTCCTCAAGCAAATTCCTCAAAAGCAGCTCCAACTCCCTCGGTTGCAAAATCCTCAGCTGCTCCTGCAAAGTCCTCAGCACCTGTGCATCTTGCCACATGCCAAAGGACTACTGGAATCTCAATTGCTTCAGGAGTCTCTGCAAGTTCTTCAGCTCCACCTCAGTCTTCAACAACTCCGACCTTGCTGAAGAAAAAGGCCACTGCTGGACGAGGCACAAGGCCAAGTCCTCACAAGAAGCTAGTCGCCTTTCAGGTTCCGTCAAGCGAAGACGAAGCTGATGATGAAGAATTAGCTGAGCTCATCAGAGATCGACAACAAAGGGCCGCTAGAGCCAAAGGCAGTGTTGTGCCCCTCATGCTGGATCCAAGGAAGATCCTTGATTTTATTGATCTATGGCACAAGAACCCTAACACACCTTTGCCTGAATTAAACCTCACTCCTGGTCAAAGTCACATGTTGACGGCCTTCATAAATGAAGAAAAATGGAAATTTGAAAAGGCCAGGCAGGTGAAGAAGGCTCAGTACAAGAAGGAGCGTTTTCTGAAGAACAATGTTGTGAAAATGTCTCCTGAAGAACTTGTGACTATGCAGGCTGAGATCAAAGCACTCAGTGATGAATTTCATGCATTCCATGCAGATTGGCTAGGTGCCAAAGTCAGATTCGTCAGAATGGCAAAAGGATTTACTCCAAGTGTTGCAGCTTCATCGCAACCCAAATTTCCTCAGACTGGATCATCTGTTCAGTCTGCTGAAGAAAATGAAAGCGCCAGAGCTGATGAAGAAATTCCAGTCTCTGAAGAAAATGTCAGGGCAACCTCCAATATTGCGCCTGAAGAGCAATCCAGGCCAGTTGAAGCATCTGCTACTGTGCCTGAGGAATCTGAACAAGCCAGGGTAACTGCATCAGTTGTGCCTGAAGAAATTCAACGAATTTCCTCTGCTCCTCCTGCACCGATGACAAGCATCAACCTTCCTTCTGCATCAGAAGCGAAGAAAACCAAGGCTGCGGAGCGAGCAGCTGTGAAGAAAAGGAAAGCATCTGCATCTTCAGAGTCTTCAGCCCCCAAGAAATTGAAGACTTTGAGGAGTTCATCTGAAAACCCAATTGATGCTATTCCAATATCAAGCATGCCATCAAAGAAGATCATTCCCTTTGGTGAGGAATATGAAATTCCAAGTAAATCTGATGAAGAAATTCCTTCTGCTGCTTCGACAGAGCAGATGGATGAAGAAATTGAAGTGGATACATTCCCTTCAACCCCACTGGTATCATCGCCCATGCCTCAGTTCACAGCTGAAGAGGCAGGCGTCGAAGGAACTGAAGAAGATGAGGATGTGGATATTGGGTCTACAACACCTATTCTGAATGATGACTTTTGGGAAAGTCATCACCCCAATTCACCTCTGACAACCCCTCTACATCATGTTCCTCAGTCTCCTGTGCAAACTGAAGAAATTCATACGGGCTCTGATGAACGTCAAGCTTCACTTCACTCTATACCTGAAGAAGTTCCAGTCACTAGCGCTGATGTACATATGTTTGAAGAAATGAAGGCCAAGGCTGCTGCTGAAATTCCTCAGCCAGTGGCTCCAGTGGCTATACCTTAAGAGGCTGTGAAGACTTCAACTATAAATCTTCAGCCCAAGCCACAGAACCCTCACTCCAAGAAGCAGAAGTTTAATGCTGAGGATTTCTTCAACGAGCACATATTCTTCACTGACTACAATCCCTATGACTCTGCTCGTCTTCGTCGCAAGCGTTTCTGGACTGCAAGCCAGATGAACTTCTACTCCTCATTGTTGGTTGATAAGGATAAGATCTTTGAACATGAGCAAATTCCTCATGTAGATATGGAATCGCTGCCCTGCTTCACACCAGTCCTCAGTGTTCTTCATGACGCTGGGTTACTCCATTTCTGCACCGACATCTGCGATTGGAATGAAGAACTCATTCTTCAATTCTTCGCCACGCTGCACATTACTGGAAATGTTGATGATGTCAATTCATGGGTATTGGACTGGATGACCGATAATACTCATATCAAAGCACCGGCCTCTGAATTGCTTCATGCCGTCCCAGTCAGTCCTCCCACTGAAGGTGCTAGGCTTCTCTATGTTGAACCTGAACTGTCTGATCATCTGATGCAAGTGCTGATGAAGCCTTTGAAGCCAGGCCAAGCTCCAAGGACCAAATTCCTCGTCAAGGAATTGCTCTATGTGCCAAGGACAGTCTATCGCATATTAACCAAAACCCTCAGTCCAATCAAGGGCCACAACTCTGATGATGAAGAAGTTGTTGGCATTATGAAGAATCTGCTGTTCAATATCATTCATGGTATTCCTATCAACTACCACGATTTCTTCATGAGGACTTTGGCCAATGCTGCACTGTCACCTTTTGAGTTGAAGCCTTATGCTCCCTGGATCATGAGATTCATCAGATCAGGGTCTTCAATTCATTACATGGCTGACTTTCAAAATCATCTCAGCTATTTGCCCCCTATTGAAGTCCTCAAACGGACTATTTCCTCAGCTGACGAGAAGGGCAAGGCTGCTGTTATTGATGAAGGTACTCGTCCATTCGATGGACAGTTTCGCAAAGCTACTTCCTATTCCACCAATGATGACTCTGCAACTCAAGATTCTGCCGCCAAAGCTTCAGAACATCATCCTCAAGCCACAGCTCCGCGTGTGATGACTGATCGTGAACTTCTCCTTAGTCTTCATCAGAAAGTTGATGGAAATCACAAGTGGGTCAAGCGTCAGTTTGGCGCAATTCTTCAGAACATGACAGTCACTCAAAATACTGTGAAGAAGAATCACTACTACTTGCATGAAGTCTTTGACCGCACTTGGGCGATTCTGTCTAATCTTCATAGTGCTGAAGAACTCAAGGAGATGGGCTTCCAACAGGACTTTGACTGGTCCCAGCCACCTTCGAAGAAATTCAAGAAAGTCAAAGTTCCTCAGCTTGTTGCCAGTTCATATTCTTCATCGCGCGAGACGGATGAAGCTGAAGACTTGAACGACACTGCGGCAGGCCCTACCTCAACAGTCGACCCCAACAATGCTGGCGCTCCTCCATCGACATGATGATGATATTCTTCAGGGGCGTTAGTCCTCATTTTTCGTCCCTTTTGGTCATTCGATGACAAAGGGGGAGAAATTTGAGTTTAGTCTTCAAACGGGTCTTATATATGGGCTATATTTCTGTTAAGTTTCAACTCTTGCTCTTCTGAGGTGTTTGCTCTGATGAGTTGTAAACTTAAGTCCTATGGTGGTCCGATACTTTTGAACTGCTTTCTGCATGCTTATTTCCTCAAGTACCTTAATGCACGCATGCTGAATTCCGTCAAACACCATATTTCATCATGCATTTCAAATTCTTCATATCATATGATAAATGCGTGTATGAATTTCAAGATATAGGAGGAGATCTCCATGATATTACTCAACAATGTGCATTTGCTATTTCAAAGCAAATTCTTCAAATATGCACATCTTCAGGGGGAGTTCCTCTATATCTTGCAATCAAATTCCTCAATATTAGTATTTACACTTCATATGTTTATCCCCGTTGAAAACTTAACCTATATTGTCATCAATCACCAAAAAGGGGAGATTGTAAGTGCATCTAGTGCCCCTTAGTGATTTTGGTGTATTGAAGACTTATAGGTTAAGGGTCTAATGTGTTTGTGAGTGTACACAGGTCTATAAGTCTATGAGGAGTTTGTTAATTACGATGAATGTCGACCCCTAAAAATGAATGTCTTCAACTGAAGACTTTGGTTTTCTTGAAGACTTTGAAAGTGAAGAAATTGGTGTGACCCTGAAGACTTGATATTCATGCGAGGATTATGATGCGTGAAGACTTTTGTTTTCGTAGTTTTATTTTCTTCTTCTAGAGTCATAGGAAACACCGTACTGTTAAAGGGGGTCGAGGTAAAACTAAGGAAAATTTTCCAAGTGATGCTCAACTCAAAATCCTACACCTACCCAATCCTTTCGAGTGAAGCCATTGGAAATCTCATACAATTTAGTCAAGTTCTTCAGTGACAGAGACGAAGTTCTTCTGTTCTCTGAGGAATTTGTTCTGACTGAGGAGTTAGAAATTCGCCAGTGCGGATTGCCTACAAGTGAGGTACATGATAGCCCTGAGGAATTTGATACTCAAATTTCCGACCGTTGCTGTGCTACGCGCCAGTTGTCCAAATATCCTACCCACCTAACGGTCATATCATTGAAGGGCATTTATGTCTTGTCATGTCGGGCTGCTCCCTAGGCTATAAATAGCCGCCCCCTTCAACCACTAGCTGGTTGGCTGCTCCGAGAGATAGATTGACACTTGTCATTTAGAGCATCCCATCCTCCGAGGACTTTGAGCGAAAATCATCAAGTGAGGAAAAACCCAAAAACCCAAACACCTACAAACCCAAAGTGATTGAGCATCACTGAAGAGATTGTTCCTGTGTGGAACCGACGCTTGTTACCTTTGAGGACTGTGCATCCTCCAGACGGTTAGGCGTCATGGTCTAGAGCATCCAAGAGGAAATTGTGGATTGCCGAGTGACCGAGTATGTGAAGGTTTGAAAGTCACCTGAAGACTTACCACGAGTGGTTGGGCGAGGTCTGTGTGACCTTAGCTCAAGGAGAATACGGTGAGGACTAGGTGTCCTGGACTGTGTGTTCAGGAATGGGTGTCCGGGACTGTGTGTCCTCAGGTTTAAATACCTAGCCGCTCCAACCAGACGTACAACTGTCACAGCAGTTGGAACTAGTCTACCAAATCAGTGTCTTCACCAAGCTACTGGTTCTATTTCCTCAACCCTTTCATTTCCTCGCATACTTGCTATGTATTTGATCATTACTGTTTGAAGATTTTGTCTGAAGACTTTCTCAATTTCCTCAGTTCAAATTCTTCAGTCAGTTTGTCTTCAGCCTGCTTATCCTGTGTTTACGCTACTCGTACTCTGTGCTTGTTTTCATTTCATCATGATGACTGTGCTACTGCTCTGTTATGCTTGCATTTGAGTACTCATTCCGCTGCTAAGTAGTTCGTCGCTCAGGAATTTCCTCACCTTGAAATTCCTTAGTGACGAATTTGTAAAAATCGCCTATTCACCCCCCCCTCTAGTCGATATAACGCACTTTCACCCCTGAGTGAGAGGGACGCTCGCCACTCGGAGAAGTTTTTAACTTAGGCGAAGACTGGTTCGCAGCTAAGCCCCCGAGTGGGAGGGACGCTCGCTACTCGAAGAAGTTTTTAACTTAGGCGAAGACTGGTTCGCAGCTAAGCCCCCGAGAGAGAGGAACGCTCGCCACTCGGAGAAGTTTTTAACTTATGCGAAGACTGGTTCGCAGCTAAGCCCCCGAGTGAGAGGGACGCTCGCCACTCGGAGAAGTTTTTAACTTAGGCAAAGATTCGTTCGCAGCTAAGCCTCCGAGTGAGAGGGACGCTCGCCACTCGGAGTAATTTTTAACTTAGGCGGAGACTGGTTCGCTCCTAAGCCACCCACTGGGGGTTCAAAACATGCGTTTGTACGAGTGAAATCATCGAAGGACTGCAGGAGTCATGTCTTTGATAAGCAAACATTTCTCAAAGTACTCTTATTACATCTTGACAAGTCGATCGTCAAGTATAGAATCGACGAAGAAGATCAGCGTTCCAGGCGCGCGGTTCGTCGATCTTCTTTGCGAGGTTGTAGATGTGGTAGGCCCCATTATGTAGCACCTTGGTGACGATGAAGGGGCCTTCCCACGTGGGGGCGAGCTTGTGCGGCCGCTGTTGATCCACTCGGAGCACGAGATCTCCCTCTTGGAATGCCCGACCCTTGACGTGTCTTCCATGGAAACATCGAAGGTCTTGCTGATAAACAGTCGACCGTATCAGGGCCATCTCTCGCCCTTCCTCCAAGAGATCCACAGTGTCTTGCCGCGCCTACTCCGCTTCGGCTTCTGAATAGAGTTCCACTCGGGGCGAGTTGTGGAGGAGATCACTCGGCAACACGGCTTCGGCTCCATACACCATGAAGAAAGGGGTGCGGTCAGTGGACCGGTTAGGAGTCATCCTTAAACCCCATAGGACGGACGGCAGTTCAGTCACCCAAGCTCTAGCTGCATGCTCGAGATCACGCAAGAGTCGTGGCTTCAACCGTTGAAGGATAAGGCCATTCGCCCTCTTAGCCTGACCATTCGACTGCGGGTGCGCAACGGATGCGTAGTCCACCCGAGTGCCTTGGGTGGCGTAGATCCTTCTGAACTCTTCCGAATCGAAGTATGAGCTATTGTCTGTGATAGTGCTATGTGGGACTCCATATCTGAATATCAATTCTCTCATGAACTTGATGGTTGTGCGTGAATCTAGCTTCTTAATAGGCTTAGCTTCAATCCACTTGGTAAACTTGTCGACTACCACGAGCAGATGGGTGAAACCACTCCTGCCTGTCCTGAGTGGTCCAACCATGTCCAATCCCCACACGGCAAACGGCCAGATGAGTGGTATGGTCTTCAAAGCGGATGCAGGTTTATGGGACAAGTTTGCATAGAACTGGCATCCGTGGCAATGCTGAACGATCTCTTTGGGGGCTTCATTGGCACGTGGCCAGTAAAAACCGGCTCGGTAAGCCTTGGCTACGATTGTCCGAGAAGACGCGTGATGACCACAGGTTCCCGAGTGGATCTCTTCTAGGATCAATCGACCTTCCTCTGGAGAAATACATCATTGGGTACGCCAGTGACACTTTCTCTATAAAGTTGTCCGTTCATCGTTGGGTACGCGCCTCGACTTCGTCCTCTGGGAGTTCTTGGCTGAGTAAATATGCAATGTACGGCACTGTCTAGTCGGGGGTAATTACCAGAATCTCCATAACCAAGTCAATGACTGCAGGGACCTCGATTCCAGTCGGGTTAGAGGGCTTATCGCCTGAGGAGGCTCTTCAGTGAAAGGATCTTCCTGCACTGACGGGGAATGGAGGTGCTCAAGGAACATGTTGCTGGGGATAGGCTTCCGAGTGGAGCCGATCTTTGCCAAATCATCAGCTGCTTGATTTTTTATTCAGGGAATGTGATGAAGCTCGAGACCCTGGAATTTCTTTTCTAACTTTCTCACTGCATTGCAGTATCCTGTCATAGCTGGGTTTCTGACATCCCATTCTTTCATCACATGATTAACTACCAGATCCGAGTCTCCGTATACCATCAGGCGACGGACGCCGAGTGAGATGGCCATACGCAACCCGTAGAGGAGTGCTTCGTATTCAGCCTCGTTGTTGGTAGAATCAAAGTGAATCTGCAGGACGTAACTGAGCCGATCGCCTTTTGGGGATACGAAAACCACTCCGGTACCAGAACCATTCAACATCTTGGAGCCATCGAAGAACATAGTCCAGTGCTCCGGGTGAATCTGAGTTGGCTGCTGCTGTTCTATCCATTCGGCCAAGAAATATGCGAGTGCTTGGGACTTGATTGCCTTCTTTGCTTCAAACTTAATATCCAAAGGAAGGAGCTCAATTGCCCACTTGGCCACTCGGCCGGTTGCATCCCGATTGTTCATGATTTCAGACAGCGGGGCATCACTAATGACGGAGGCCGAGTGTTCATGGAAATAGTGTGCAACTTTCTTTGCTGTTAAGTAAATGCCATAGACAAGCTTCTGGTAATGAGGATACCTTTGCTTAGACGGACTCAGGACTTCAGAGATGTAATACACTAGTCATTGAACTTTGTAGGCCTTGCCTTCCTCTTCCCACTCCACTGTGAGGACTGTGCTGACGACTTGGCCAATGGCCGCAATGTACAAAAGCATAGGTTCTTTGCTGTTCGGGGCAGCAAGCACCGGCTGGGTGGAGAGCAGGGCTTTGAGCTCAACAAATGCTGCTTCTACTTCGGGGGTCTACTCGAACGTATCGGACTTCTTCATCAGTCAATATAAAGGCAATGGCTTTTCTTCGAGACGAGAAATGAACCGACTCAGCACTGGGAGACAGCCTGTGAGCTTCTAGACATCATGCACGGGCTCAGGGCGCTTCATTCGGACAATTGCACTGATTTTCTCGGGATTGGTATCTATTCCTCGTTCGGAAACGAGAAAACCGAGTAACTTGCCTCCAGGCACTCCAAAGGTGCACTTGGACGGATTCAGCTTGATGTCGTACCTCCTTACGTTGGCAAAGGTTTCAGCGAGGTCATTCAGCAGGTTGGAACCTTTGCGCGACTTGACCACGATATCATCCATGTAGGCCTCAACATTCCGACTGATCTGAGTGAGCAGACACTTCTAAATCATGCGCATAAAGGTAGCACCAGTGTTTTTGAGACCGAATGGCATGGTGACATAGCAAAAACACCCGAAAGGGGTGATGAAGCCAATTTTTATTTTATCTAGTCCGTACAATCGGATTTGATGGTACCCGGAGTACGCATCAAGGAAAGACAAACGCTCACATCCCACAGTGGAATCCACTATCTGGTCGATGCGGGGGAGTGGAAAATGATCTTTCAGGCAGGCCCGATTGATATGTTTGAAATCAATACACATACGAAGTGACTTGTCCTTCTTAGGAACCATGACGACGTTAGCAAGCCACTCGGAGTGGTAAACTTCACGTATAAACTCAGCTGACAGGAGCCGAGCTACATCTTCACCAATCGCTTTTCTCTTCTCCGCAGCAGAGCGACAGAGATGTTCCTTAACAGGTTTGGCCTTCGGATCAACTCTCAAACGGTGCTCAGCCAGTCCCCTGGGCACACCTGGCATGTCAGATGGTTTCCATGTGAAGATGTCCCAGTTCTCACGGAGGAACTGGATGAGCGCGGCTTCCTATTTGCTGTCGAGTGTTGTTGAGATGTTAGTCGGAGCGGCTACAGGATCTTCCGGGTGAACGTGAACTTGTTTTGTCTCACCAGCCGACTAGAAAGTAGATTCAGAGGCTGGCTTCTTGGAACAAAGCAAATCAGTCGGATCAGCATTTCTCTGGTACTCTTCCAATTCCACCATTGCCATTTGCTCATCAGCAATTTTTGGATCCTTGCTGAAGACACTCCTCGGCTCTCTGCCTATTCCCCGTGACCGTGATTACACCCTTGGGCCCGGGCATCTTCAACTTGAGGTACACGTAACACGGACGGGCCATGAAACGTGCATAAGCCGGTCGGCCAAGGATAGCATGATAGGCACTGTGAAAGTCCACCACTTAAAATGTCAGCTTCTCCTTCTGAAAATTCTTCGAGTCACCGAAAACCACATCCAAAGCAATCTGACCGAGTGATCTTGCCTTCTTCCCTGGAATGACTCCGTGAAACTGCATGTTGCTCTCGTTGAGTTGGGACATCGGAATGCCCATTCCCTTCAGGGTCTCAGCATAGAGTATGTTCAAACCACTCCCACCATCCATGAGGACATTACGTAACCAAGTGCCTCCCACAATTGGATCAACCACCAGCGCCTGCTGCCCAGGGGTAGCAACATGAGCTGGGTGGTCTGACTGATCGAAAGTTACGAGAGTTTTCGACCACTTGAGGTATGTCATAGTCGCTGGAACAGCCATATTCACCTCTCGATTAATGACTTTCAGTCGGCTTTTGCTCTCGACGTCGGCGAAAATCACCAGAGTGGCATTGACCTTGGGGTAATCCTCAGCCTTTTCTTCATCGTCATCTTCGTCAGGGCTCTTCTCAGTCGGCTGATCTTCGCGGAACTGTTGAATCAAAAACATGCAGTGTCGAGTGGTATGCTTGGGTAATATCAAGTTACCCTCTTCGTCTTTCTTGGTGTGAATGGCACAACGCAAATCAAGGATGTCCTTTCCCGACTGATCCCTCTTATTCTTGGGTATCCACTGCTCTTTGGCTTTCCCTTTGTACTTGCCCTGCGCAGCCACAGCGGCTGCTTCTGCCTGACCTATACCTTCGGCTTTGCGCTTCTGTTTCCGACTGGGATTATTGTTGTTGGTGTCATGCTCACTAGCTTTTCCTTTGCCGTTGCGGAGACGGTCTTCCTCCTCGCCATTCGCATACCGAGTGGCTATCTCCATCATTCTGCTCATGGTCAAGGTCCCAGCCCGTCCAAACTTCAGGATGAGTTCTCTGTACCTGACACCAGCCTTTAAAGCACAAACTGCCTGATGGTCGGTGACATTCTCAACCACATGGTGAAGCGTGGTCCAATGTTGTATGTAGTCTCTCGAGTTTCATTCGGCTTTTGAACACAGAGTTGCAATTCAGTCATCCCGGTGGGACGTTTGCACGTGCCTTCGAATGTTTTGATGAACACCCGAGCCAGGTCTTCCCAGCAGTATATGCTAGCGGGGGCCAACTGGTTCGTCCACGCCCGTGCTGACCCTTCCAACATCAAGGGAAAATGCTTCATGGCGACATAATCATTGCCTCCGCCAATCTGCACAGCCACTCGGTAGTCCTCTAACCACGTCTCTGGCTTCGACTTGCCAGTGAACTTGTTAACTCCAGTGGCCTACCTGAAGTTGGGTGGTATCTCTGCAGCCCGTATGGCCCTGCTAAAACACTCGGGCCCAGAGACAAACACGCCACTTCCACTCGGACGATCTCTATCCAAGCTCTCTCGATGAGCTCTGCCTCTGTCGACTAGATTTTGTATGAGGACTGACCTTGCGTTGAATCGTGGATCTCGGGGATCGATTGGCTCCCTCCGCTCGTTGTCGTATGGGTGCCTGTCGTCGTACCACTGGGGCGCGTACGAACAACCCCTCGGAGGGGGCGTCGGCACTCGACGGCGGTCGTCACGGTGATGTCGAGGAGCAAACTGACCGCGGCCTTTATCCAGGTACTGATCCTGGTGGTAACCGCGACCTTCACGTCACAGAGGCGATCTCGGGATGTGGGCCGACTGAACTGTGTCCGCCCTCACGGACCTTCTGTGAGTTTTGTTGCGCGACTGGGAAACGGACGAATTCTGCTCCCCAGCCGCTTTGAGGAGTGCTCGGATCTGCCGTAGACCTTCTCCAGCTTCGGATCAAGACAGCTGGATAGAATCTGCAATCCGTGCAGCAGCAGCAATGTTTTGGATCGGAGTGCGGAATACCTGGTACTCGTTTTGCGATCCACTCGGGAACAATTGCCGCTGCCGTCGATTGGAGCTTGGGGGTTGCCTGCGAGCATGGTCGTCGAGTGATTTTTGGAGCTCCTCAAGACGCGTGTGCTCAGCCAGAGTGGCTATGCGTGCAGCTTCCAAAGCCTGGGCCTCGGCGGTCGTGCTGGCGATGGGAGTCTGAAGGACTTGCTTGTTCCTGCGCAGCAGTTCTTCCCTTTGTTCCGCAGTGAGGGGTTGCGGGTAATACTCATCGTTGATATGCGACGAACCACCGCTCCCATCTCCATCACGGGGAAACCCTGGCGGCCTACGATGAGAGCCAACTGTAAGCACCTCCGCCGCCGGGTCGCTGCTCTCGAACTCGGAAGGAATATCCGAGTGATCAGACAACGGATCGAACAAGTCATAGAGAGATTCGTCGGGCTCGATTGCCGTGATCTGCAGAGTGGATGACTGATGATCCACTGCATGCCTCACCCACCGCTGGAGCCGAGAGCGACCGGATCGCTTGCGACGGCGAGCAGTGGGAGGGAAAACGCCACCAGAGCCGACTGATACTGAGTCGATGGCTGCCGGAGGAGGACGCCGCAGGAGCTTGCACGGAAGTCCACGGCCCCGCAAATAGGGAGCGCCTCGACGTCCAGAGGGGCTTCTTGGAGCCACGCTGAATCATCGGCGACGAAGCTGAGAGCGCCGAGACGGATCTTGCGACCCAGGGATAATCCGCCGCCGGAAACCATGGTGAAGATGATGAAAAACGCAACCACGCTGGAAGTCGCCTAGACGCCTGCCCCAAGGTGGGCGCCAACTGTCGTGGGAACAGATCTGACAGTAGAGAATAGGGGTACGTATAGGAGGGCAGAGTCTAGCTACGGTGTGGTTGTACACTCGGATTTACGAGTTCAGGCCCCTCGCGGAAGAGGTAAAGACCCTACGTCTCGATGTTGCAGGAGCTTTGTTATCTGGTGTGATGTGTTACAGGAGGTGCGAACCCTTGTGCAGGAGCGGAGGGGCGGCTTATATAGAGTCTGCTCGCCCCTCATGAATGCCCCGTTACCCAAGGGTTCAATTGAGAAGTAAAGGGTGTGAGCGTTACTGGTAACGTCAGTATTAGATGCTCTTTATGGTGGCAAATTGATCGCTTGACCTTTGCTATCTCAGGGTGATTCTTGGTCTTCTGCCGCCGAGTGACACTTGGTACTCCGAGCGGATAGAGGCGGTCGAGTGATGGGAGAGCTTCCGAGTGAACCCTGCTTTCGAGTGACTTGCACGTTGAAGGTATTCTAGTCGGTGACTTCCTCCTAGCTTCGCGGGCCTTGGATTCTTGTATGTGGTATCTTTGGGTAAAGTTTGTAGGTCAGGCCTAGGACCCTACCCTAGATACATGTCCTCGTCAGGGGGAGTGCACGCGAAGGGCCGGCGGGGGCCTTGCCCATGCTCTTGCCGGAGAAGAAGCCCATGGTGGCTAGGGTTGTCGCCGATGGGGAAGTAGAGGGATGGCTAGATGGGGACGGGTGTCTGGAAGAGGATGAGGACGCCCCCCGCACGCTCGGATTAAAAAAGGCCGCCCGCCATCGCTGACACGTGGGCTCGCGGTCGGCGGTTGTCATTAATAAAGATGCGGGAGGTAGTTGACCGGTCGTCATGTGGGAACGCGACGGACACCGAGAGAATGCGGGGCGCGTCCGCGCCGACGCATTTCATGTGCAAATTTGGGCCAAAAATGGGTCCGCGCGGACGCGATGCTGACGCGTTTTGGGAATGGGTCGGCGCATTGGGCCATCACTTTTGTCCACGGCGACCCAAACGGACGGCGGCGGACGAAATGGGTCGCCGCGTTGTAGTTGCTCTTAAGTCTCCCGATTTTTGTTCGAGAGAAAGGAAGGGGGCGGAAGACGGCGCGCACGTCGAGACATACAAACGCACGCGGACGAGACGTCCCGGAGACTGACCGCGATGATTTCGATCTCACCTCAGCAGGCAGTTAGGCGGATAGGAGTAGAAGTGTGGTCTTTCGGTCCTCCGAAAGCCGCCAGCCACGATCGCAAAGTTTCAGACCCAGTACTGTAGTGGATGTGGATCACACATGATCCAGGTAGCATGTCTTACGTGTTTAGGGCATCTTCAACACCGACCCGCAAACCTCCCGCAACAGTGCAAACCGCATAAGACATTCAAGGCGGGCATGTATCGGTTCGCGGGGCAATTCGGACGCGATTTCGCTCGCAAACCGGAGACAAAAGTGGGGAAGTTTGCGGAAGTCTGGACTGATCCCAAGCCCGTTTCTGACCGTCCTGGTCCACAAAAAACACTCAACCCACACGCGCGTTTTTTGTTAGCGCCGCTCCACAGCGTCAATGCCCGCATTCATGCTCGCCCAGAGCGGACGCGACCGCTCACTGGAACCGGCATTGAAGCAGCACGCCGGCCGAGAGAGCATCACCCACGCAGCTTCCCGGTGCAGGCACCTGCCACGCATTCAAACGACACGATGGCCGCCTGTCCGTCCGTTTGCTGCCCACATTGATGGCACGCGTTTGCCGAGGCGTCTCCTCCGGCACCACCTGTTCGCCCGTCTGCCGCCCGCCGGTGCTATATAAACTGCTGCCCCGCTGCCCCGGCCATAGCCACAGTCATCCCTCTCCACACAACTCCCGCCATGGATCCCTCCGCTGCCAAAGCCCTCTAGGATGGGCTTACGTCGGAGCAGAAGAAGGCCATGGCCGCCATTGCTGCCGACTGGCAGGCCGGCAGGCAGTCACATGACGTGCAAATGGAGGACGCCTCCTCCGACGAGCCAGCGCCACCCTCCTCTTCCTCCGCGGCACCCTCCTCCTCCGCTCCACCCTCGCCTGTGCATTGCACCCTGACCATCGGCGAGGCCCGTGCCCAATATATGGACATGGTGTGGGAGGAGCGGGAGGAGCAGTTCCGGAAAGCGCAGGCCGACGCTAACTACAACCACAACCTCCTCCTGGAGCATCTGCGGGCAGAGGAGCAGGTCGCCGCGGACAGGGTGATCGCGCCGGACACGGACCTGGCGAAGCAGGAGGCGCTGCTCGGGTCCTACCGGTCCGCCTGCGAGATCCGCCTCGCCCGCTGGTAGTACCGGCAGCTGGTGGTGGAGATGCCGGCCGCCGGCAAGGAGTGCGACGATGACACGGGCGAGGCGTTGTTCGGCAATACCGACGAGGAGGACATTGCCGAGACCGCGCCCCGGCGCCACGACCTCGAAGAACCGGCACGTCCGCGGGTGCCGCTTGCAGCGAGGAAGAGTAGTGCACGGTAGGTCACCTCCGCTCGTGTCCCAGGAAGGCCACCGCTCCTCCCCTCTCGTCGACGCCAAGCTTGGTGGGCTCAACATCTTCGGCCGATTAGTCGCTTGGCGGTGACGTGCAGGCGGACAACTTGAATTCCCGGGGCTCCGGAGGCGGAGGTCACGGAGGCAGAGCTAGAGAGCGTCGAGGCGGAGCTGGAAAAGGCGAAGCTTCCATTCTCTTGGTTCATTGTCGGACATGGGGAATGGGCGCCGGCGATCATTTAGATTAGGTATTAGTTATACCTCTAGAGCCGGACTAGCACCGCTTTGATGTAAACGTAATGAAATCCGGTGTGTTTATATAAAATGAGGCCGTGTTTATATGAAATCCGGACTTGTTTAAATGAATTTCGTCCGGTTGGTTTAAGTTGTTGTTAAATGTATGCAGCTAGCGGTGTACGGATGTCTCCTGCATTCTGGTCCACTAACTGGTTCCCCTATGCGCGGACGGATGCGGGAGGTTTTTGCAGGTTGCAATTGGAGATGCCCTTATATATATAAGATGGTCTCGCACGCCCAGCTTGCAAGAAAACACCCCGTACGTACCTACACCATCCACCGGGGCCTCTTCCAATGAGATTTGAACATACTATCTCTGTAGTCTGTAAACAAATATAAGAGCGTTGTTGTTACGGTCTAGCCACTTCCTCGTTGAAAATATATATTTCTTTTAATATTGCAACACAACAGACCCACGCGCACATCACATGTCCGTTCGAATGCAGAAACTGATCGAGAGAATGAATTGGTAAAAAAAAAATGTGACCCTAGCTAGCTGCTAAGCCAAGTCATTTTTTTGGACAATATAAAGAGTGAGTTGTACACCGTGAAGTATTGGGAGAGGCCTTAACCACACGCATCTCTGTTTCATTATTAACCTTAGTACGGCAGCCCGCAGTGTACGTCTGACGGCTAGGAGGGCATCGTGCACCGTCTCACTGACAGCGAGTTGGCCGGCCGGTGATGCCGATACGTACGGCGCACTTGGGCGCGTGGTAACCTATCACCGTCGATCGATCGCCTGCTGCAGCTTAGCTTAGCTTAGCTGCCGGTCGCGCATATCTTATCAGACCGATCGGGACGTCTACGGCCCCGGTCTGATAAGCCGTCTTTGTTCTTGATTTTGTCCGTGGTCGATGCATGTCAGCATACGCTGTGTGGGCCGTACGTGCATGTGGTATACGTGTACGAGAGAAGTCCGATTTCTCCTCTGCTACCAGACGCAACCTACCGACGTCGAGTCGCGCATGCTGGAGCCGTGGAAGGTACGTACGTACGGCGCCTAAACCTGATGCCTGACCGGCCATTGTTTTGTGCCCGGTCTGTGCAATTTTGGACATAGAAATCTCGAGTGCTGGGTTTTGCTCTAAAGAGCACACGGGAGACGGGACCAGCTAGCATGCAGACCGTCCAAAACTGTCGGTGTCTGTCTCTGGTTCATCTGCGGCTGGAGGGAGACACAAGTGGACGGCCGCAGTTTCGTTCCGTCGACCGATCGATGGAGCCTCACCGGCGCACGCATCTATCTGTCGTGTCGGTCGGATGGATCAGACCGGCGCGCTTGGCTTGACCCACTCTGTGCTAGCGCTTTCACTGCAGTCGATCGTAATCCAAAAAATCTCCTAGCTCGATCAGTCGAGTATCAGTTCAGCTACACGTCAGTCAGCTGGTTTTCGAATTCGAGGTCAGTCGATTTTTAAACGAAGAAAGGATTAGAAGGGCCTCGTCGTCACCATCCCATTATCTATCTTAGGGTTCACGTGGGGACGGTGGTCGGTGCCGGAGCTAGGCTGGATATTCCGCCACAGGTTAAAGTGGCTCAAAGTTTGCTGGAAAAATGTTCACCTTCTAGCAAATATTTCAAAACCATTTGCTGTTAAGGAATACAACATCATCATCAATTCTAAATGAGCCAAACCATTTAATCCAGTACCAAAACAGCACTTTAATTGTCCTATTCATTTTTGAAAAATCCAAAAGGATTCCAAAACTCCTCAAACTTTTTGGGGCAGTGCAGAATATTTCATTGTAATTGTGTGACCAAGTTTCACATATTTACAATATCATTTGGTGGCTCCAAATATTGCAAAACCCCCTCTGAAAAAGAAAAGCAGAAACAGAAAAAGAAAAAGGAAAAAGGCCACTGTGCACTGGGCCTAAGTGCACAGTGCCTGAGGCCGGCTCATCTCCCTCTCCTCCCGCTCTCTCTCCTTGCATGTCGCCGTGCCCGTGGCCGCGCCGGCGCGCTCCGGTCGTTCGTCGACACGGCGACGGCCACCGACAGCCGAGGGGATAAGGATCCCCTCAACCACTCACTCTGGCTCCTCCCCGTCCATTTCCCCCTCCTCTCGCTCGCTCTCTCGCACGCGCGCGAGATCCACCGAACGCGCTCGCCACCATGCCTCGCTGTTGCCGCGGCGACCGGCGCCTGCTCCTCCTTCCGTGGTGTCCAGGAGGTCCACCGGCGACCGCCTCGTCGTCCGGTGCTCTCAGCTAGAACGGGGAGGCCCTGCAGCTGCCGAACACAGCCGCCCCCTTCCGCCTCTGCTCCGGTAATCTTCCTCCTCTCCGGCGAGTCCTGCTGCTCCTAAACTTCCAAGGGCCTCCGTGTGAGCCGCTCGGTGAGCTCCTCTTCCTCCTCCCTCTCCCTGGTAGCCCTGACGCGCCCCTAGCTACCTCCTCCATGCGCGCCCGAACGAATCGCCGTGGAGCTCATCGCCGGCGAGTCTCCAGTGACCAAATGGTCACGGGCTCATGCCCGTTGTACTCGCCGCATCACGTAGAACGTGCCTAGCCCTTTGGCTCGAGCCGTAGCGCGCCGCAACCCCGATTTCGTCGACGCCTGAAAAAGCTCCGCCGCTGATCTCGTCGCCGGCACCGTTTCCGGCCATCTCCGGTCGATCCAATGGCACCACTCGACGCGGCACTCTCCTAGCTTTCGAACGCAAGCAACCACGATCGAAACGAGCCACCGTACGCGATTTATGGCCGCCTCCTGAACGCGCCGCCGCGCGATTTGGTCGCCGGCGTTGAGCCGCCGGCCGCCGCCACGCTGGCTGGCCTGGCGCCACCCCTGGCTCGCTGCCAGTGGGCCCTGGGGGCACCGTTGACTGGGTTGACCCAGTCAACATGCGGACTGGGCAGCCCAGTGTCACTGACACGCGGGCCCCACCGCCTAATTTAGTTAAATAAAACGTTTTAATAATTAAAACACTAATTAGTTACTAATTAGAGACTGAAAGGTGGGCCTACTGGCTAATTCACCCTGTTTAGTTCAAAATAAAACTCTGTTAGCCCCTCTATCTATGACATGTGGGCCCCACTGGTCAGGTTTGACCTGGCCAGCCGGCTGTTGACTGCTGACGTCACCCATACGTCATGCTGACGTCATATTTCATTACTGTTGATTTAAAATAATTCCAAAAAATGAATTAACTTTTGAAAATTCATAGAATTTAAACTGTAGCTCGGATCGAAAAACTTTGTACATGAAAGTTGCTCAGAACGACAAGATGAATCCAACCGTGCTATCTGTTTCCATGTCGGGACCCTCTACGAAGGTGAACCCGTAACTTTTAGCCTATTTCCGATAGATGAATAGTGCATATATACCGGTTAATAAATCCAACTTTAATCCTAAAATAACTTACATGGTTTAGACATGTCTTCAGGCAACCCTGCACTGCACGTTAGCATAGCATGCTCTGTGTTGCATAAATTTCCGTGTATTTATTTGTTTCCTCCCCCTCTTCTCTCTCGGTAGACCCCGACACTGACGTCATCCCCGAGGCCGACGCAGCTCCGAAGACCGACTACTCCGTTGACGACCCTACCTTTGCCGTCGAGCAACCAGGCAAGCACCCCCCCTTTGAACATGCCTATATCGCCTATTCTCTTCTCTCTTGTGCTTGCATTAGAATTGCTGCTGTTACTGCTTTACCCATTCTGATTCATGACCTGATTTTGTAACCTGGTTTTGATAATTACCTGCTTATCCTAAACTGCTTAGAATAGCCTGGTTAGTGAACCCCAGTGACCCCACTTATACAAGTTGCCCTGCTGGATCCCCTTAGTTGTACGACACTGCAGCGTTACCATCGAGTGCCGAGGGTGATACCTCGTATAGCACTTCTGATGTTAACTCTATAGAGTAGCTATTCGATCGTGGTCATCGAGGGTGATTCCTCCTTCACCACTTTTGATAACGACGTAGTCGTGCAACACCTCAAGTGTGAATCCATCGAGGATGATTCCATCGAGTTCACCTTGAAGGATACATCGAGTAGGAATCCAACGAGGGTGATACCTCGGATTCCCTAATGTATGGACACACAGATACTTGGACTTTACAACTGTAACTTGGAAAGGCGGGTCGACCCTGAGGGGTACCCGCGAGTGATGTGGAGACGGGCTGATCTGGAGGGTGCCCGAGAGATAAATACGAGGCGTGACCGGGCATTCTTAGCCCTTGCCGCAAGTCCTCGAGATGAGGCGACGGGGTCACATCGATCGTGAGTCTCTGCTCGTTACCGCAGAACCCCAATACATTAACGGTTGGGATATTTGATCCGAGTGGGCCTCTGGCCCGATAGCACTAACCATCACATGGGAACAGTTATGTGCACTCTGCGTCATATGCATCATTCGAAACTTAATGGACGTCAGCGACTGAGCGGCGCACGCTGGGTTGGACCGCGTTAAGCACCCTCCGTTGTACTGGATGCTGCTAGGTCTGCTCACCGGCCGCGTACGCAACATGCAGGAGCGCCCGGGGCGATGGCCCAAGACCCCTGGGGGCATAGGTTTAGTCCGGCGTGCTGACCTCTCTGTTAAGCTTAGGTCAGGTTGCGGCGTATCGTTTGGCCGAGGCCGGGCATGACCTAGTAAAGTGTGTCCGGCCGGAGTTAATCGAGCATGGTGGATAAGTTGGTGCACCCCTGCAGGGAAGAACTAATCTATGCATAGCCGGATCCTCGGTAACGGATGCTCGAAATTGTATCCCAATCAATACAACTAGAACTAGATACTTGTGATGAGAAATGGGTACTAGGGCTCTGGGATTGCTTTCTCGCAGGGAGTCGAGGAAGGATCTCTGGCCGAGGTTGATACTTAATACTGCTACTACTTTATGCTGTACTAATCTACACTCTTCTAATGCTGCAAGACCACTGAAGATGCTAGTCTTTGATAGGACTAGGCCTTCCCTCTATTCTAGCATTTCTGCAGCCTAGTCCACATATACAGCCTCTCTTTGAAAATGTTGCATATGTAGTATAGATCCTTGCTTGCTGAGTACTTCGGATGAGTACTCACGGTTGCTTTGCTTCCTCTTTTTCCTCATATCTGTTTGATGCAACCAGATGACGGAGCCCCGGAGCCAGTTGCCCCTGCCGACGACTACTACTACCACCCCGAGGGTGGTTACTACTACGAGCTTGCCGACGACCAGGAGTAGGATCGGAGGGTCCCAGGCAGGAGGCCTGCGCCTTTTCGACCGTAACTTTTCTTTTTCCCCGCCTTTCTAAAGGCTTATCTGTTTCTGTTTCATGTCTGTACTCAGATATCTGATGCTTCCGCTGACGCTTGTAAGTGAGCTTATGTATTCGAGCCCTCGAGGCCCCTGGCTTGTAATATAAAGCTTGTATGACTTTATTTATGTTTTAGATTTGTGTTGTGATATCTTCAAGTGAGTCCTTAGGCTTGATCGTGCGCATTTGCATGTATGATTAGTGCACGATTAAGCCGAGGCGTCACAGGTTGGTATCAGAGCCGACTGCCTGTAGGAACCCCCTTTCCAACTCCTTGGCCGAAGTTGAGTCTGGTGGTCCAAAACTGTTTTACTAACTTGGCTGTGTGGCTTACGGGCCCACGTCGCCGAATGGGTGGTATTATGATCTTTTATTCCTCGTCTATACTCTGGGACTCTGATCTCTCTTCCTTTCGGGTTAAAATTTTACTAACTTCAACATTAGGTTCTCGTGATCACATCCACCCGGAGATCTGAAATTACCCCCCTTTCTTCAAGATTTGTGGACCAGGTTCTGCTTGTAGGATCCTTTTGTCGAGGACACCCTGTGTTGTCACTTGCAGATTCCTCGCTCCAACAGTTTTCTTCGACGTTGATGTAGCCTTTGCTATGTCTCGTTGTGTACTTTCTTACCGCGTGCCTGCGCGCCGTCTAGCATGTCTAGCTTCTAAATTGCGCCGTTATGCTGTCCGCATGTACCCGACTCAGTGTATGGATATGTACATCTTAACTGACTACTGTTAAGTATCTATTACACTCCTTAATTATTGTCGTGTTACATCATGCTTGTCGCTAAACATTCGCAATTGCTTTTACTAAACTACCCCTGTTGATACTTAGCAGGATGGTTAGACCAGGTGGTCGTGGTCGTGTTCGTGCCCCTGAACATCCACCACCGCCAGATTATATGGCAGCTATGATGCAATAATTCGAGCTCAACCGTCAGTTCATGACTGGGATTATGACTCAGTTCCCGCATCAGAACAACCAGGACCAGAACCCTGCTTCAATAACTCTGTCGGAATTTGTGCGTCTCAACCCCACTCAGTTCCGCAACTCTGATAAGCCACTGGATGCTGATGATTGGATTCGCGACATCACTCATGAGATGGAGTTTGCAAATGTCTCCCCTGCCAACTTTGTCACCTTCGCGTCCTTTTTCTTAAAGGGTCCCGCTGCTCAATGGTGGGACACACATAAGCGTACACTGCCTGCTGGAACAGCCGTTACTTGGCCTGAGTTCCAGGCTGCTTTTCGTGCCCGCTATATTCCTCAGGGAATCATGGACCGGATGAGAACCCAGTTCCGCAACCTCACCCAAGGCATCAAGACTGTCAAAGCCTATCAGCGGGAATTCCTTGACCTGTCCCGCTATGCTGAAGAAGACATCGCCACGGATGCTCGTAGACAAGAGAAGTTTCGCAGTGGACTCCACCCAGATATCGAGCTTGCACTTGCTACTCAAGACTTCACCGACTTTGCTACCCTTGTGAACAAGGCTATTCTGATTGAGACCGCTTAGATCAAGCACAAGGAGTCATAGAAGCGCTATCGTGATGTTGGCTCATCTTCGAGCTCGTCTTCACAGAAGCGCCGTATCTGGATTCCCCACAGCATGTATCATCCAACTTCACCTGCACCAAGGCCGTACCATGCTGCACCACGTCTGCCTCCTCCACCACCGAGGCAGCCTCTTTGAGCTGCACCACCCTGAGCTCCTGCTCCCAATCCCAATGATGGGCTGTGTTACAAGTGTGGCAAACCGGGTCACCTTGCCATGAACTGCTATCAGAATCAGAAGCAACTGGCTTCGCCTCCTAATGCCCACAACAATAATGCCAGGCCTTCTTATGGTCGTGGGCAGGCTTATCACGTCAACATGGCTGAAGCTCAAGATCAACCAGAAACTGTGATGGGTACACTACTTGTTAATTCAGTACTTGCATCTGTTTTATTTGATTCAGGAGCATCGCATTCATTCATGTCAGAACATTTTGCACTCATGCATGACGTTAAATGTGAAACGCTTCACCATCCATTAGTGGTAAACACACCCGCGGGTCAATGCCAAGCCTCCATATTCAGCCCTGAAGTCTCTGTTGAGATTGAAGGGAGGAATTTTCAGGCCTTCCCCATTATCCTGAATGCTTTCAACATTGATCTTATCCTGGGAATGGATTGGCTGAAGGCTCACTACGCCTCAATATATTATGCCTCTAAAGTTGTACATCTCATGCACCCAACAGCTGGGCTAGTGAATTATCATGCTCATATCACTCAAAATGCCGAGGCTCAAATCTATGCCTTGAATGCATTGAACGCTTCTCCGCTTGAGGGGATCGAAAACATTCTAGTCGTTCATGACTTCCAGGATGTTTTTCCAGAAGAACTTCCAGGAATTCCCTCTGTTAGAGCTGTCGAGTTTGTCATCGACTTGAAACCAGGCACAACTCCTATTGCGAAACGTCCTTATAAGATGCCTCCGCACCACCTTCTCGAGCTTAACGAGGAAATCGACAAATCCCTCCGCAAAGGCTTTATCCGTCCAAGTTCCTCTGCCTGGGGAGCACCTTCTCTCTTTGTCAAAAAGAAAGATGGTACGAATAGGTTGGTTCAAGATTACCGTCCTATCAACCAGGCAACCATTTAGAATAAATATCCGCTTCCTCGGATCAATGACTTGTATGATCAACTTGATGGATCATCGGTGTTTTCTAAACTCGACTTGAGGTTGGGTTATCACCAGATCCGTGTCCGCGAAGAGGATATTCCCAAGACTGCATTTGTTACTCGCTATGGCTCTTATGAGTACACTGTCATGTCATTTGGCTTAACTAATGCTCCAGCTAGTTCTCCCGTCTGATGAATTACATCTTCATGGATTACCTCGACAAGTTCGTCGTGGTAAATCTAGATGATATTCTGATATATTCGAAGAATAAGGAAGAACATGCTGAACACCTTCGGCTTGTACTGGAAAGGCTCCGAGAACACCAGCTCTATCCCAAGTATTCCAAATGCGAGTTCTGGCTTTCTGAAGTAACCTACCTTGTACATGTGATTTCCAAGGATGGAATTGTTGTTAACCCGGAACGAGTTCAAGCTATTCATGACTGGACTCCTCCGAAGAACGATAAGCAAGTGAGAAGTTTTCTCGGTCCTCGCAAGCTATTGCCGTCGATCTGTCGAGAACTTTTCCAAGATTGCTAAGCCCCTGACGAATCTGCTTCACAAAGGCGTTAAGTTTGAGTGGACAGACAAATATCAGGAAAGTTTCCAGACTCTCAAAGACAAGCTAACTTCTGCTCCAGTGCTTGCTCCTCCGGATTCTGGCAAAGACTTTGAGATATATTGCGACGCCTCTCGTCAAGGATTAGGCTGTGTCGTAATGCAAGAACGAAGAGTAATTGCGTATGCTTCGCGTCAACTGCGTCCACATGAAGAAAATTATCCAGTGCATGATCTTGAACTTGCTGCAGTGATCTAAGCATTGAAGCTGTGGCGACATTACCTTCTGGGTAACCGGTGTGAGGTATATACTGATCATCAAAGCTTGAAGTATTTGTTTACTCAGCCGGATCTCAATCTCCGTCAACAATGATGGTTGGAAACAATTACGGACTATGACTGTGGTATTTCATATACCCCTGGCAAGGCTAATGTCATGGCTGATGCCTTAAGCCGCAAGTCCTATTGTAACAACCTCATGGTTAAGCAAGCTCAGCCTCATCTTTATGAAGAACTGCGGAAGCTGAATCTGCGTATTGTTCCCCAGGGTTCTCTTAAAAACCTTGTGGTACAACCAGATCTTGAGAAAGCTGTTAAGAACGCGCAAGCTAAAGATGCTGAAATTGGTTTGATGAAGAAAGATCTTCACCTGGAAAAGTACAGGGATTTCTCGCTGTCTGAAGATGGAACCTTATATTTCAGAGACCGCATTGTGGTACCTCGGTTCGAGCTAATGACTGACAAGGTCATGAAGGAGGCACATGATACACCGATGTCTATTCATCCGGGTAGCACCAAGATGTATCGTGATCTCCGACAAAGGTACTGGTGGTCTAAAATGAAGCAGGATATTGCTCGCTATGTTGCTGAATGTGACGTTTGTCGTCGTGTTAAAGCAGAACATCAGAAGCCTGCTGGAATTCTGCAACCGCTTCCTATTCCTTTGTGGAAATGGGATAAAGTTCAAATGGACTTCATTACTGGCCTTCTGAAGTCACGGAAGGGTCACGATGCTATTCTTGTCGTCATCGACCAACTCTCTAAGGTTGCACACTTTCTGCCTGTCAAGGAGACTATCACTGCTAGTCAATTAGCAGAGTTGTATATCTCCAGAATTGTATATCGCTCCACGGTATTCCGAAGGAGATCAGTTCGGACCGTGGCGGTCTTTTCATCTCAAAGTTCTGGGAGAGTTTCCAAGAAGCTATGGGAACTCATATTACCTGGAGTTCAGCTTATCACCCCCAATCCCAAGGCCAAGTCGAGCGAGTCAATCAAGTGCTTGAAGACATGCTTCGAGCTTGTGTTATATCTTTCGGCAAGAAGTGGGAAGAATCTATTCCTTATGCGGAATTCTCGTATAACAACAGCTATCAAGCCAGCTTGAAAATGGCCCCTTCGAAGTACTCTATGGACGCAAATGTCGAACCCCTCTGAATTGGTCAGAAATTGGGGAACGACCGCTCGTGGGATCGGATATTATTCAACACACCGAAGAACAAGTCCGTATCGTTCGAGAAAATCTCAAGGCGGCTCAGGACCGCCAGAAGAGAAACTATGATCGCAAACGATGGGGTTTGACTTATCAACCTGGTGATCAAGCTTATCTGCGTGTCACTCCTATGAAGGGCACTCACCGTTTCGGAATTAAGGGTAAGTTAGCTCCACGCTACATTGGTCCTTTCCGCATTGTTGCAAGACGTGGTCAGGTGGCATATAAATTGGAGTTGCCGCCGCAATTCTCTCATATCCACGACGTCTTCCATGTGTCGCAACTTCGTCGTTGCTTCAAGGAGTCTCCGCACCGAGCAGTGGATCACGAGATGCTCGAATTGCAAGATGATCTTTCTTATAAGGAGCATCAGATCCGCATCCTCGATGAATCAGAACGTCGAACCCATCAGAAGACGACCAAGTTCCTGAAAGTGCAGTGGTCAAATCATACAGAAGATGAAGCCACTTGGGAACGTGAGGATAATCTTCGGGCGGAATACCCCGACCTCTTTCCCTCCACCTCCTGAATTCTCGGGACGATAATTTCTTTTAGAGGAGGAGAATTTGTTACACCCCTATGTAACCTAGCACTGTGACTCTCTGTTAAACATGCCAAGTCATCATCTATGCAATGCTTGATCACAGAGTTAGCTCAACTCAATTCAAATTTCTCTCTGCAAATCAATTCAAATTCAAGTGCAAAATAAAGTGGCTCAAAGTTTGCTAGAAAAATGTTCACCTTCTAGCAAATATTCCAAAACCATTTGTTGTTAAGGAATACAACATCATCATCAACTCTAAATGGGCCAGAGCATTTAATCCAGTACCAAAACAACACTTTAATTGTCCTATTCATTTTTGAAAAATCCAAAAGGATTCCAAAACTCCTCAAACTTTTTGGGGCAGTGCAGAATATTCCATTGTAATTGTGTGACCAAGTTTCACATTTTTACAAAATCATTTGGTGGCTCCAAATATTGCAAAACCCCCTCTGAAAAAGAAAAGCAGAAATAGAAAAAGAAAAAGGAAAAATGCCACTGTGCACTGGGCCTAAGTGCACAGTGCCTGAGGCCGGCCCATCTCCCTCTCCTCCCGCTCTCTCTCCTTGCGTGTCGCCGTGCCCGTGGCCGCGTCGGCGCGCTCCGGTCGTTCTTCGACACGGCGACGGCCACCGACAGCCGAGGGGATAAGGATCCCCTCGACCACTCACTCTGGCTCCTCCCCGTCCATTTCCCCCTCCTCTCGCTCGCTCTCTCGCACGCGCGCGAGATCCACCGAACGCGCTCGCCGCCGTGCCTCGCCGTTGCCGCGGCCACCGGCGCCTGCTTCTCCTTCCGTGGTGTCCAGGAGGTCCACCGGCGACTGACTCGTCGTCCGGTGATCTCAGCTGGAACGGGGAGGCCCTGCAGTTGCCGAACACCGCCACCCCCTTCCGCCTCTGCTCCGGCAATCTTCCTCCTCTCCGACGACTCCTGCTGCTCCTAAACTTCCAAGGGCCTCCGTGTGAGCCGCTCGGTGAGCTCCTCTTCCTCCTCCCTCTCCCTGGTAGGCCTGGCGCGCCCCTAGCTACCTCCTCCATGCGCGCATGAACGAATCGCCGCGGAGCTCGTCGCCGGCGAGTCTCCGGTGACCAAATGGTCACGGGCTTATGCCCGTTGTACTCGCCGCATCGCGTAGAACGTGCCTATCCCTTTGGCTCGAGCCGTAGCGCGCTTCAACCCCGATTTCATCGACGCCCGAAAAAGTTGCGCCGCTGATCTCGTCGCCGGAGCCGTTTCCGGCCATCTCCAGTCGGTCCAATGGCACCACTCGACGCGGCACTCTCCTAGCTTTCGAACACAAGCAACCGCGCTCGAAACGAGCCACCGTACGCGATTTATGGCCGCCTCCCGAACGCGCCGCCGCACGATTTGGTCGCCGGCATTGAGCCGCCGGCCGCCGCCACGCTGGCTGGCCTGGGGCCACCCCCGGCTCGCTGCCAGTGGGCCCTGGGGGCCCCGTTGACTGGGTTGACCCAGTCAACGTGCTGACTGGGCAGCCCAGTGTCACTGACACGCGGGCCCCACCGCCTAATTTAGTTAATTAAAATGTTTTAATAATTAAAACACTAACTAGTTACTAATTAGAGACTAAAAGGTGGGGCCTACTGGCTAATTAACCCTGTTTAGTTCAAAATAAAACTCTGTTAGCCACTTTGTCTATGACATGTGGGCCCCATTGGTCAGGTTTGACCTGGCCAGCCGGCTGTTGACTGCTGACGTCACCCATATGTCATGCTGACATCATATTTCATTACTGTTGATTTAAAATAATTCCAGAATATGAATTAACATTTGAAAATTCATAGAATTTAAACTGTAGCTCGGATCGAAAAACTTTGTACATGAAAGTTGCTCAGAACGACGAGATGAATCTAATCGTGCTATCAGTTTCCGTGTCGTTACCCTCTACGAAGGTGAACCCGTAACTTTTAGCCTGTTTCCGGTAGATGAATAGTGCATATATACCGGTTAATAAATCCAACTTTAATCCTACAATAACTTAAATGATTTAGACATGTCTTTAGGCAACCTTGCACTGCACGTTAGCATAGCATGCTCTGTGTTGCATATGTTTGCCGTGTATTTATTTGTTTCCTCCCCCTCTTCTCTCTCGGTAGACCCCGACACCGATGTCGTCCCCAAGGCCGACGCAGCTCCGGAGACCAACTACACCGTTGACGACCCTACCTTTGCCGCCGAGCAACCAGGCAAGCACCCCCCCCCTTTGAACATGCCTATATCGCCTATTCTCTTCTCTCTTGTGCTTGCATTAGAATTGCTGCTGTTACTGCTTTACCTATTCTGATGCATGACCTGATTTTGTAACCTGATTTTGATAATTACCTGCTTATCCTAAACTGCTTAGAATAGGCTAGTTAGTGAACCCCAGTGACCCCACTTGTCCAAGTTGCCCCGCTGGATCATCGGAAGACTCGACGACCAGGCCCCAGCACCGCACATCACCCCCTTAGTTGTACGACACTACAGCGTAACTATCGAGTGCCGAGGGTGATACCTCGTATAGCACTTCTGATGTTAACTCTATAGAGTAGCTATTCGATCGTGGTCATCGAGGGTGATTCCTCCTTCACCACTTCCGATAACGACGTTGTCGTGCAACACCTCAAGTGTGAACCCATCGAGGGTGATTCCTCTGAGTTCACCTTGACGGATACATCGAGTAGGAATCCAACGAGGGTGATACCTCAGATTCCCTGATGTATGGTCAAACAGATACTTGGACTTTACAACTGTTACTTGGAAAGGCGGGTCGACCCTGAGGGGTACCCGCGAGTGATGTGGAGACGGGTTGACCTGGAGGGTGCCCGAGAGATAAATACGAGGCGTGGCCGGGCATTCTTAGCCCTTGCCGCAAGTCCTCAAGACGGGGAGACGGAGTCACATCGATCGTGAGTCTCTGCTCGTTACCGCACAACCCCAATACATTAATGGTTTGGATATTTGATCCGAGTGGGCCTCTGGCCCGATAGCACTAACCATCACGTGGGAACAGTTATGGGCACTTTGCGTCGTATGCATCAGCCGAAGCTTAATGGACGTCAGCGACTGAGTGGCGCGCGCTGGGTTGGACCGCGTTAAGCACCCTCCGTTGTACTAGAGGCTGCTAGGTCTGCTCACCTGCCCCGTACGCAATGTGCAAGAGCGCCCGGGGCGATGGCCCAAGACCCCTGGGGGCATAGGTTTAGTCCGGCGTGCTGACCTCTCTGTTAAGCTTAGGTCAGGTTGTGGCGTATCGTTTGGCCGAGGCCGGGCATGACCCAGTAAAGTGTGTCCGGCCGGAGTTAATCGAGCGTGGTGGGTAAGTTGGTGCACCCCTGCAGGGAAGAACTAATCTATGCATAGCCGGATCCTCGGTAACGGACGCTCAGAGTTGTATCCCAATCAATACAACTAGAACTGGATACTTGTGATGAGAAATGGATACTAGGGCTCTGGGATTGCTTTCTCGCAGGGAGTCGAGGAAGGATCTCTGGCCGAGGTTGATACTTAATACTGCTACTACTTTATGCTGTACTAATCTACACTCTTCTAATGCTGCAAGACCGCTGAAGATGCTAGTCTTCGATAGGACTAGGCCTTCCCTCTATTCTAGCATTTCTGCAGCCCAGTCCACATATACAGCCCCTCTTTGAAAATGTTGCATATGTAGTGTAGATCCTTGCTTGCTGAGTACTTCGGATGAGTACTCACGGTTGCTTTGCTTCCTCTTTTTCCTCATATCCATTTGATGCAACCAGATGACGGAGCCCCGGAGCCAGCTGCCCCCGCCGACGACTACTACTACCACCCCGAGGGTGGTTACTACTACGAGCTTGCCGACGACCAGGAGTAGGATTGGAGGGTCCCAGGCAGGAGGCCTGCGCCTTTTCGACCGTAGCTTTTGTTTTGCCCCGCCTTTCTAAAGGCTTATCTGTTTCTGTTTCATGTCTGTACTCAGATATCTGATGCTTCCGCTGACGCTTGTAAGCGAGCTTATGTATTCGAGGCCTCGAGGCCCCTGGCTTGTAATATAAAGCTTGTATAACTTTATTTATGTTTTAGAGTTGTGTTGTGATATCTTCAAGTGAGTCCTTAGGCTTGATCATGCGCATTTGCGTGTATGATTAGTGCACGATTAAGCCGGGGCGTCACACCAACTAAGCTCCGCCGTTGGCGGTGGCAAGGCTTCGCTGGAGAAAAACCTCGACGCAGGGGGGCTAGAGGGATGGGCGGGGCGGTGCAAGACAGACGGGAGGGTGGTTCAGGGGAGGGTCGGGGCGGCGGCGGGGGCCGGCGGCGAGAGGAAGGAGATGTGTGGGAAGTTAAAGAAAGGTTGTGGGCCGTTGATTTCGCATCCGACGGTTTACAAAATCGACTAACCCTGTTATTTTCAGCTGACTGATGTCTAGCCACGCCCGTCGAGTATAATAGTATAAAATAATCTCATGACACGTGTTTAATTAATCTGCAAAGTCATTGGTTTCCGCGCGAGGGCACACCAAGTTTTAAGATGTAGTATAATTTTTTTAGAATTTTGTCGTTCGTTTGTGTCAAGATTCAGCAAATGAAACTTGATGAAGTTTTGAAAACTCTTCAAAACATCACAAGGAACTTGACAAAACTGGTTGATTTCTCCTCCCTTTCCTCAAATTATAAGAGCATGTACAACCGAACTTGAAAAATCTAGCCCACTATACGCCCGCGGGCGTGTTCGGACGCGTCCGTGGACAGCGCCCGCCGGCCCTCATATGTTGCGCCACACATCCACATACCTCAAATTTCGATCCTCAAATCCATGCAATCCATGCACGTCAATCATACGGTACAAGTTGTCCATATTCAAAAGTTCGAAAAAAAGCAATGCAAATCATAGTTCAACAAACCGGACATGCCAAAATAAAATCAATGTCCGAGCGTGGCGGATGGCCTCGGATCACTGCCCGGGCGCCTACTCCGAGCGGAGTAAGTCATGCTCCAGGGGGAATGCGTCCTGCTCATCCTGCTCAGCCTGCATCCGGGCTACCTGCTCCGTCTTCATTCGTGTCGCAGCCGCCCTCGCCGTCTCGTACTCGCAACGGTCATTGGTCTCCTTCTTCTTGTCCGCAAGCCACTTCTTCGCATGCTTATCCAAGAGGGTTTCATCCGCCAACATGATTCTCGCATCCTCTGTGTCTCGTGCGAGTTGCAACCTCTCCTTCTCAAGCTCTATGCCGCCAAATATCTTGGCATTCTCGAGTTCCCATATGATCATCGGTTGTTGCTTCTTCAACTCGATCTTCTCCCTCTCAATTTCGAACTTCTTCTCCGCCCTCTTCTGTTCCCACTCCATCCTTTCCTTTTGCGCATCCAACATGAGCTTGTACCTCTCCTCCTTCTTGTTCGTCCTCGCCGAAAGATGCCCGTCCATGTGGACGACTTTTTTGTAGCCGCGGCGTCACGGGAGGCACGTGCCTTCTCCCACTTGTTTCCCATGACTTGGCGGTTATCCTTTGGCACAGTGACTTTTCCATTCGTCACGACAACATCGTCCAACCCAATTGATTGGTTGGAGCTTGAGCCATCATTCATCATCTTGCCGGACTTGAGATCGGCCACAAGTTGGTTCCACTTCGGCTTGCCATTCAATATGATCTAATAATAGCTAAAAGCAAACGGCTTCTTCTCCACCTCGTGATACAAAGTGGCCACCACCGCCGTCTAGCAAACAACATATGTATGAGTATGAGAATGTAAACACAAGAAGCATATGCAAATGACGACAAGATGAAGCAACTGAGCTTACGTAAGTTGCCACTCCCATTCCACTTTGAGGGCGTTTGGTCACTTGTGAGTAGTAGCCGACGTACTTGTTCACTTCTCCTTGAATGATCCCCCAACATTGCGGGTGGTCACGATAGGATGCGGCTCCACATACTCCTTTTGTTCATGATACTCCTTCCAAATTTTCTCATAATACTTGTTCCCAGTTTGCTCGGTGCCGCATATTGGATCCATTGTTGTGGCCAACTATTCTTTGACCAACAAGATGTCCTCAAATCATGAGAATGTCAGACCTCTTGCCTTCATCGTCTTGGTCTTCTTCTTCTTCTTCTTCTTGCTCGGATTGGGATTGCATGTTGTCCCAACTTCAAATGCAATGGTGGCCTCCAATTCATACTCCATTTCGGTCGGATCTTCATTGATCATGTTCGACAAGAACGCCTCCTACATGATTATGGTTTGCAAGCATTCATCATGTGCTAAATGAACAAGTGGTCTATGCAAAAATCTGATCGGACAGGAGCAAAGAAAACGCACCGACTCTTGTTCGGTCATTCCGTCGAACATGTCGAGGGCAACCCGGGAACTGCCGGTGCCCGTGCTCATCCGCGCCCGAAGGAGCTGCGGCGAGTCACATCCGTCGACCGCCGGCATTTGCATCGGTGCAAAGCTCTTCGGAATGGCCTAGCCGACCGTCGAATCCTCCTCCGTCCCAATGGGGTCGGACAGCGTAATCCGTGTCGGCGTTCAGATGGAAGGGGTGCGGGGATCCGGGCGCGGCGGAGGAGACAGCTGCTCCACCATGTCCGAACCTTCCTGCGTCGCCGTCGTCGCCTCCCTCTCTTGTTGCCGGCGTCGCAACAACTTCCGGACGACGTTCTCCGCCTTGCAAGTCGCAGCCGACAAAGGGGCGCTGACGGGTGAGGCGGACTGCGTCTCCATCGTGGCGGTCTGGGTCGAGCTAGACGACATCTCTGGCGATGGATCGGGACCAGTGGTGAGGATTGGGAGCAAGGATGGAGGACGGCGAGGGTCCGGGAGCCGGAAAGGTTGAAGGGCGGCGGGAGGAGGAGGAAGGGTTTGATGGATTTTGTGCAATTTCCGGTGGGGTCGGGCTGTCGGATCCGACGTGGCGGCCATGCCTGGGCACTCCTATATTCGCCCCATATTTGGGCTGGATATGATAGGTAGGGCTGCAAACGAGTCGAGTTCGAGCGAGTTGGCTTAGGCTCAGGCCAGATTATACTAAAATTCGAGCGATCTCAAACTGAGTGAAGCTCAAGGTCGAGCAATAGAAAGTGGCTCGTGCTCAGCTTGTATCGATCTCAAGCTGATCTCGAGCTAGTTTCGAGCTAAATAATAAGATGATTTTATGAATTGGCATTTTTTCAAACATTATGGCCAACAACACAACATAGAAAACCACGACAAAATTTGCCTTATTCTCTCTCAACTAAAGACTAGCACTTGATAAATAGGGATAAATGAACTAGAAAGATAGACAATTGAAGGTATGCCTGCTCTTAAACTTTGGTTGAGAATAATAGAATATTTGACACATGACTGACCACGCACCATATTGAGGCTAAATTTCTCATGCTTACTAGGCCTCCATGTTTCCTACTAGGTAAAATTGAGAAAAGTTGGACACAACATATATGGCAATAAATTATCCTATTTCCTATAAATATACATCAAGATTATTTAATATAATTATATGTCATCGAACTATCGAGCTAAATCGAGCGAGCCAGTGTTGGCTCAAGATTAACTCGTTTCTCGATCGAGCTACATAAAATTTTCATATTCACCTCATTTCTTTTCGAGTCGATCTCGAGTCGAGTCAAAATACAAGTCAATCTCGAGCGGCTCACGAGCCTCGAGCTTTTCTTGCAGCCCTAATGATAGGTGCCAGTCAGTCCGGGCGTTTGAGGCCTGTTTAAGGAGTCCGTCTGGGTCAAAAAATCATGACCGGTCAATGACCGGGCGGCCCGCCCGGGCGCATGAGGCGGGTTTGTGGCGTCCGGCTGTAGATGCTCTAATGTCCGAAAGTCACAGCTGTTGTTTCCGCTCATTTTTGGCTACCACCCTTTGTTATAACGAGAAAGGGGAAGAAATCAGATCACTAGCTGCAGATCGCAGAGCACTTTCCTCGGCATTTTGTTGCTGGAAGTTTGCTCGAAGGATTTTCCTTTTGGGGGAGAAGCAGTCAGATCAGCACGGCCCGGTCGGAGCACCGTGGCATATACTAGCACGGTACTCTATTCTGCAGGTGCATGGGGAAATGGAGAGCCGACGACGCAGAAGGTACGGTACAGATCATGGCCGGTCGCACGTTTTCCTTTTGATTGAGTTTTTCTTTCTTGCTCTGACGCGGACGGGCTAGACGGAAAACCGCGTGAACTGCAGTGCTGGACAGCCCCCGCTTACCAGGACCAACGGCGGAGAAGAGAAGCCAAGCCAAGCCCGAGAAAACTGCACTGATCCGTTGCCCTTCCCCGGGTCGGCCATGCGCGGTTTCTCAACAATAACGGACGCACGGCAATCAATCCCGCCTGCGACGCGGGACTCTAGTTGCAAACCAGGGGCGTCTCGTCCACTGCAAAGTTTGCCATCTGCTTGAACGACCGATGGTTTGCGAGGAGAATCTTCCGCTGCCGCTGGAAGGAGGCACTAGCTCTCGCCATCGCCAGGACCGGCCAAATTAAAGATAGCTACGATAGCCGACTTGAGTCAAGAAAAAACATTATAGCTATCCGACCGGGATGTCTCGGTCCCGGTCAGATCAAACGTCCAAATGCAGCGGGTCACAGTGAAAGTCTCCCTGGTTTAAACTCGGGCGGGGTAGTGAGTACGTACTGACGGGGACGGGCGGGAAACGGCGCACACGTCGGGACAAACGCACGAGAAAGATCTTTTTAACTCGTTTTCCTGGCGGTCTGGCCACTTCCTCGTTGAAAATATATCCTTTTCTTTTAATATTGCAACACATATACGGTGGCAACAGACCCACGCACGCATCACACGCCCATTCAAGTGCAGACACTGACGGGGACTACGAATGGATACAAAAGAAAAACTTGTCTACGGTGAGCATTATGGTATGAACCCTAGCTATATAGCTGGTGAGCCAAGTCATTTTTCTCGATATACTTGTATAAGAGTGAGTAATGCACTTCTCGCGATAAGACCACCCCTTGAGCACGCCAATAGTCGCATTCTCTTTTTTTTCTCCAGGAAAAGTATGACCCCCCCGGCCTCAATAGTCGCATTCTATCATAATTAATTTGTTGACGATGCTCCTGCGTTATACAACACTCGATGGATGGCCGCCAGACAGGAACGAGAGTGGTATGTACATGTGAGCACGAAGGAGCTGCTATAGTGTTAGTACCAATTAATCATCCAGCAGATATATATTCCTAATCGGGCGATCAAGAGAATCTCTTAACCACACGCAACTCTGTTTGATTATTAGCCTAAGCCAGTACGCCAGCCCGGCCGGAATGTACATCTTGCGCCGTCCCATTGACAGCGAGCGAGTTGGCCAGCCGGTGATGCCGACACGTACGGTGCGTATGCACGCTTTGCTCACCCGCTAGGTGAGCTATCACAGTCGATCGCCTGCTGCAGCTTAGCTTAGGCTTAGCTGCCGCTGGCTCATGTCTTATCAGACCGATCGGGACGTGGACGATAAGCCATTTGAGTTTTCGACATTGTGTGTAGTCGCTCAACCTGGCACGCCTCTGCAAACCTGTACTCCTATGTGCTGCACTCTGTTTCTGATGACAATGACGGTCTTGATTTGTACCGCTCTCTTATCTCCTGATGATATCGTATGTCTGCATGCATGCGTACGTGGGTGTGCACCGTGACAAGGGAACTCCAATTTCCTCTTGTGCTACTCGTTAGCTAGCGGCACCCTGCCAGCCACTGCTTGTTTGTTTCCCAGATCGTGCAATTCTGTGATAGAGTTCCGGTGCTGGATTTTATTTTGCACACAGGTGACAGGACGGGACCAGCTGCTAGCAATCGCGTACCGTCCGTCCAAAACGGTCGGTGTCGTCTGCCCGGTTCAAGCGTGGATGGTCGGTAGAGAGACACGGATGGACGTACGGCCACAGTGTCGTCGTTTCATCCATCCATATCTGTCATCTATATCCTCGAGCGTCGTCGATCGGATGGATCAGACCGGCACGTACACTTGACCCACCCTGTGGTAGCTAGCCATAGCTTTCATTATTGTTGACACCAGATTTTTACATGGCAAAAAATCCAACCAAGATGACATCGGGTGGAAAAAGTTTCAACTGCAAAGTTCTTCGTCTCGTCGAAACGGACGATTTTGATATAAAAATTGTTCCCATCCGAGATCTTATGTGAAAGTTACAGCTAAAACTGCGCGCTGCAGCACTGCGTGGCCGGATCATCCGGGCCGGGGTCCAGATCATCTGGCCGGAGGCCGAATAAATGACCCAAACAACAGAAGCTAAAAGGTGAAGCCGGATGATCTGGTTGTAAACCCAGATGGTCCGGGTAAAGACCATCTGGGCAAGGTTCCGGTCTTCCGGACGTCCGGACAAGTTTTTCTGCTGCAGACTTTAGAAAACAGCCCGAAACCCCTCAAGATGGCCATAGATCGATAAGTGTTCAACAGTAAAGTTGTGCGTCTCGTCAAAACGGTTGATTTTGATATAAAAATCATCTTAATCCGAGTTCGTATGCAAAAGTTACAGCCCGATTAGTGATCTGCTGTCAGAAAACTGGGATAGGCCGGATCATCCGGGCCTTGAGCCGGACATCCGGGCCGGAGGTCGTGAATAGTCCGTGTTTTATTAGATTTTGATGATTTGGACGGCTAGGCAAGTCCTTTTTTTGTACGGGAAGTCCATCCCCCTCTTATATAGATAAGAGGTGACAGCCGATTAAAAAACAACACACAATCGAACAATCATGTATCACTTTTTACCTTTACTTTTATCTCTCTTCCTTGTTCTTCTTCTTCCTCGTTCTTCTTTTGCAAGGCGGCGAACCTCGAGGCCCTAGGGGCGGTCAGGCCGACCTAGGGCAGCCCATAGCCGCCGCGCGCCCTGACGGGGTCCCTCCCGGACGTGTAGGGTTTCGGATGTACAAAAGCGCCTGCTGGATTGCTTGCGTACCGCGCTTCCGGGCGGGTCTCCTTCGACGTGAGCTGCGGCGCATCACCCTCGGCGTCGAGGGTACACGGTGACGTGTTCGTGTGCGAACAATTATCATCACAAAAAATCTCCGAGTTAGCTCAGTCGAGTATAATAGCACAAAAACATCTCACGTGTTTAATTAATTATTTCAGTATCAGTTCTTTTATGTTATCCCCTTGTAAAAGCTCAAGATCGCAACCTACTCATATTTTTTTTTTCCTACTCATATATATGATGAAGATTCTTCGTAGTAGCTAGCTTGTTCAAGCTCATGATCGCATGATTATGACCGACGGTGATCCAGTCGGTCTGTTGCTGTATGCCTATATCCGAATTGCAAAGCCGATGGCGCGCGAGCCACCAGTGCAATTGCTGTCGAGTGTAGAGTACCAATGTGCAGGGACCGTACGCCCGCGAGGTACACGCGCTAGTGCAGTGCGTGCAACCAGTGGTGATGGTCCACGATCGTCGTGCGCGCGTGCGTGCGCCTGCTCCCGCTTATGTGTCGATCTGATCCAGAAACCAGCATATAAAAGCACGTGCCCGCAGTCTTGACAGAACCGTTCGCGAAACCACTCGCGTACTGCAACAAGAACGATCTCAAGGTGTGAGATCGACCGAGTGGTGGCTTTTACCGACCTTTTCCTTTGGCTAACGGTAACAAACCTTGCTGTTACTCATCTTGGTCAAAATTATTATGTCCGGGGATGCTTTGACCAACTGTTCTTTTTCTCTTTTTCAGAGACATCAAGTCATGTCTACTACCGGCAGGTGATGCAAAGTGGCTCTGGCAGAGGTGTCATGTTTAGTCTGTTGTTGTTGGATCGAAAATGGTGCGACAGTAGCGGGATGCAGGCAGTATGGGATGTCTTTGTCTTCTGTTGTCTTTTTCAGAGGTATACAACTATCGAGGCGTCGGTAGACAGATAAGGGCAGAAGGTGGTGTCGACGCGCGTCTGCGTCGTGTCCTTGCTGAAGGTGGTGGACTAAAGCTTAGTTTTGGGGATGAGAATCCAGAGTCCAACCTTGTGGTGGACTCGTCGTCATCGACGCACGTGCATCGATTCCTTCTTGAAGGCGTAGCCTATCAGTTATGTATTTTTCGTTTCTGATGTGTCTTGTAACATAGGGTTAGTGGCTATCTGGGGAAGTTACTGTCGCGAAGTATAGAGCCTTAGGGTTTGTTTTCAGCCTTATTTCCAGGTTGAGGTTGTTCGACTGCTAGATTTTGCATTGTTAATAATATATAGCTGCATGTATCATTCTAATGCAGAGGTCGGGGGTCATTCTTCTTTTCGAAAAAAACTGTTTTTCTTTTTCTTTTTTGCGGATTGGATGCATTGACCAACTTCTCTACCTAGTCTCGTGAATGTGTTCGTGAACAGCTGCCTGCCATGGTAGGAAGAAGATTATTATGACACATTTCACAGAATAGCTTGGGTAGGATCATAAGCTTCCGTTCTTACATGTGTGCCAAGTGCCATAGAGGTACTTCCTCAGTCCCATAATATAAAAAATGTTTTTCAAGCTTTTGTTGGTGTCGACGACTCTTCCGGCCAACGGTGCACATCTTACTTTTTTAAACAATTGTGGAACCAAATAATTTGGCTTTTTATGCTGGTGTATAAAAAACTAAAAAACGTAGGTAAGCACAATTGGGCTGCATCTTATCGAGCCCATTTAGTGGGCACTCCGTTGAGCCCAAGTAGCAGCACTACACCGCTACAGCTATATATCGCCTACTACGAGCGCTCCATTGGACCGGCCCATTATTGTAGCATGATTTTTTCAGTTTTCTCTGTTTTGCACGGTTTTTTCCGTATACATTTTTTTCATTTTTCTCCATATATGTATTGGTGTCTATTTTTATACATATTATGCATTTTCCTTATATATAAAGAATATTGTTATATATGTTTAATATTTTTAAAATGCCTAATTGTTTATTTAAATAGATGTTTTGATGTCTACTCCTTTAAATACATAGTATACATATGATAGTTTTTTTTATACACGAGTAAAATTTCCAAATACATGAGTAATATTTTTTCAAGCTTATGTTTTGATGCCTACTTTCTTTGTATACATTGTACATTTTTAGTATACACCTGAAACATTTTTTATACCCATATAAATATTTTGAATACATGATTAACATTTTCTCAAACACAAGTTTTACCTTATGTATACATATTGTACAGTTTTTGTATACATTAGGAACATAGTTCGTACATCAGGGACATTTATTTATACATGTTTACTTTTTTATAATATATGACTAACATTTTCCATATATATGTTTTGATTTCTATTTTTTTCATACATGTTGTACATTTTCCGTATACATGATAAGCATTTTGCTATACACGTTTAACATCATTTTTACACAGCTACACTATTTAAAGAACGCTTTAAGAAAATAAAAGTAAAAACTGAAAAGAGAAACATAAAAAAACTGTCAAGAAACAAAAAACCTTAAGAAAAACCGATAAAAAACTGTGCCTACGAGGTTACTCACGCGGCGAGAGCGGGTCGCCGCGTGCTGGCCGTGTGACGGACGAGGAATCGTCCCTTCGGTGCTTTCCCCGGGATGAAACAATCGACTCAGAATTGGTACGGACAAGGAGAATCCGACTATTTAATTAAAACAAAACATTGCAATGGTGCTCGCGAATGCTGACACAATGTGATTTCTGCCCAGTGTTTTGAATGTCAAAGTGAAGAAATTAAACCAAGTGCGGGTAAATGGCGGGAGTAACTATGACTCTCTTAGGGTATCCAAATGCCTAGTCATCTAATTAGTGACGCGCATGAATGAAGAGAGCTCCTAACCATCACCTTCAGCACGGGTTATTAGTTATAGCGCACAGGGGCACGCTGGTATGGGCCGGCCCATGAATTGCTTAGTCCGTCCCTCACCAGCATGACTCGCACTTGTCGTTCGGTTCGCACAACTCGTCTACTTTTTCGCTCGTTCTGTAGAAATTTATTGGTCTAGCCAAAAAAGAATCATTTTTTTAGTATTTAATAATTTATGAATCGAAAAAAGTTAGAAGGTTTGATCTCACGAATTAGAAAAAGGTTTCCGAATTTACAAAAAGTTCATGATTTAGAAAAAAATCATGAAATTGAAAAATTTCATGAGTTTGGAAAACAGTTCAGAAAAATTTAAAAAGTTCACCGATTTTGAAAAAAAAGTAACCAATTTTTGAAAAAGTTCATCGATTTGAAAATTAGTTCATCAAATTTTTAAAAAAGTTCATCAATTTGAAAAAATCACCGAATTCCAAAAAAATTTATCAAAATTTTTAAATCACTAATTGCAAAAAGTTCATCCATTTTGAAACAATATCATCGATTTTGAAAAAAGTTCGTGAATTTTTAAAATGATAAAAAATTAGATGCTTGGCAGGCACTCCTTCAATACCTTTAGACACTACAGCTTTCCAAATGAGGAATTCACTACCCTGTCCATGTATGCACATCTACTTGGTAACCATAAACAGTTTGATGACACTATTCTTTGTAAAAAAAATACTAAAAGTTCTTTCTGTGGTGCATGGTCAAAGGTTTAATTCTAGCTAGAAATCATTTGCTTAAGTGACAGTATTTCTGAATCAGTATAGTGTGCCACTACATGGAACAACACTTTACCAGTTTGCATACTCTTAGTTTCGGGCACCGAATAGCCTTTTCCTCCTATTTTTGGGAAAAAAAAGGGAGTTAAACCTAAATGGTTTTGATGGATTTAATATCCCTGCTATGTGGAAGTCATTGATACCATTAACTGGAAGGATCATACATGCTTTACCAGTACCATTTTTTTTATTACACTACGGAAGAGCGAGATGCATATGTACTGCATCGTAACTCGGGAATGGTGCCATGTCAAGGGCAGGCAAGAACTCTTCTGGCTTGTGTGCACTTGCTGGATGAAGAAGTGATGGCTCTGTTTCTTGGATGTGTAGGGAGCTTCGACCTGGTAGGTAGCTCATTACATCTATTGTTTATAGCTACAAATAATTATGCACAGTGATATATGTGGTCTAATCAGCACAATGTACCATACCTTATCTGTCCTTTTTGCTCAAGTTTTTAGTTCTTTCTGTAATACATTTGTATTACATCTATGACTAGCGAGTGAATTCCCTTCATAAAATACAAGTGATCATCAATAAGCTGTGCCTCACTGCTGTTTATTTCTGAGAGTGTGAAGTAAAAAAAACTCATGTTTCTCTAGGTATATCCCAAACATCAAATTTGAAATAATTTTGACTTCCTAGATAAAGACACTTAGGCACACAAGTTTGCTGGTAAATATATTTCTGTCAGATTATTGAAAATTGTCATGATGTCTTATCATACAAGGTACGTATTATTTTAGCTATTAGCTATGAACAATGATATGATTAGAAGTCCACTGCCATGCCTACAATATCAGCTTGGAATGTATCTCTACTATCTAAGTATCGCTTCGCTGAAGGGACGATTGACAACCCTAGCTCTATTGTACGGTTGTTTCATGCACACAAGTTTTAAGCATATATTTGATACTTTTGGGGAAACTTTTTCCTCGAGACGTTTTAAGTTTGCATACTCGACATTGGGCTGCTGGAAACATTTGTATGTCTGAAGTCTTCATGAGTGAGCAGTTAACTCTTTGGGGACTCGCCGAATCTGCCTATGGTTTCCAAACCCTTCCTTAAAGTTAATCAGTTTGGTTGTTTATTAGTTATGTTCCAAGTTGCAAGTTGCAGAGTCAATGTGAGGCTGCTAATTTTTCCCCATTAAAGAGGTTGTCGGTTTATTTGTATTTCTATAGTAGTGATTCAAGCTATCTCATAGAGAGATGTAATGCCTGCTGAATTTATTTATTTTGCGGGCGCCTTCTTTTTTATACAATGAACTTCACATGTAGAAGTATTCTTTTCAAGGCAACAAGTTCGAGAATTCACATTAGTAATTTGGCTTCTTTGAGTTTCAATGTTCAGTGATAATATATTTGATCAGGATATAATAGTTCTTATCCCTTTCTGTTTTTATAGAACACCGTAGATTATTTTGCTAGCTACAACCTCTGCAAAGCCGTTTATCTGTTGATTGTTGGAGCGGCTCTAGCTTGTGCCTCTGTCCGGCCCTCGCGAGAAAAGGGCTTGCGCCTCAGCCGTTTCGCTTGATTCGGACCTTGTGGTTGTAGTCACAGGGTACAAAGATTCCGGTAGACCTGCGGAGTGTGTGCAACACAAATGTGAGCTAGCCGTGTTCCATTGGCCACGAGGCTGTTCCCGATCGACCGGAGGAAGGAAAGCACTTGTAGGTCACTGAAGAGTGCTACACTAGATGTAGAAAGGTGAGCCGGCGTGCTCACAATGGTGTCTGTAGGCGTTTGCTGGACGTGAAACCCGCTTCCATTCCTGTGATCCATCAATGATGAAAATGCATTGTATCTTGGTAGGAAGATTCCTCGTTCATGCTAGTATGGCTGTTTTATATTCTAGTAAAAAAAAACAATGTCTGCTCGGCGTTTATTGAAGATTAGGAACCTGAATGGAAGTGTTACAAACACGAAGAGATTTCAATAACAACCAATGACCTCCATCCAGGTACATTTTTCTGATGCTGCACATCGGCATTTCAGAAATCACATCACTAACCAATCAATTTACATGGTTTCGTATCATGTAGAATCATGACAGGCCTGTAGGGCCGTCGAGTACATGGAAATGTTCCGCAAAGTGGATTTCCAAGAGCACAAATGCACAATCACAATAGAAAGAAGTCCATGGAGCAAGAGCACATCTGGCTCGTGCAAGTTATGCATGTGTCGCCTCCATCATATCCTGACTATAAACGGTTTTAATCAGGTTACTTTTGTGTCATCACTTGTGTATTGGTATTGGTTGTGTAATGTATCCACCTGCACTCTGTGTACTGTATAGTCGTGTCAATTTTGGTCATACTGGTGTCGGTGCGCGTCGGTTTCAGTTTCATCATATAACTTTTCCGTCTGTATCCTCTTTGTAAGAGGTTTTAATAGCACCAGTAGGTCTAGAATGATTGTGGATGATGTTTTTTTTGTCTTTGCAAATAATTCTATTCAACACAAGTAATTGAACTATGTCACTGTTTCTCAGTGGTACTACCTCCGTCCGAGTTTATTAGGCCCCATTATATTTTGGGTCCAACTTTGACCATGTATTTGACTTCAAATATATAAAGTATATGCTACAAAAAATATATTGTTGGATTTGTATTTGAAAGAGGTTTTCTATGGTATAGTTTTCGTGACATATAGTTTGCATTTTATTAGTTAAATTCATGGTCAAATTTTGGCTCCAAATGAAAGGGAGCCTAATAAACCCGGACGGAGGGAGTACCTATTAATCTATACCTACTAATAAAAGAAATAGATATTCTTAGTCTGTTTTGCTATTTTATAGAAAACCTCCTAATGTTTCTTACATTAAACCCGTAGTACATGTCAAATGTTTTTTAAAATACTCATATCTTCTAAATAGTAACTCCAAATTTAACATTGTTATATATAGAATTTGATTAGAAAAATATGTAGAATCTAAATATGATGTTATTTTACATGTTAACAATTTTAAAAATACTATCTAAGCTGCAATGTTAATTAACAATGCATTATCCGTCTTTTTTTCATACCGGTATTGATTCAGATTGGGGATGAACATCTCAGCAAAATCAGGATTGGACATGAAATTGAAGATAAATTTGCTAGAGACACCCAATAAATAAGGACATGCATGACAAGAAATAAAAGAAGGATCCAATAAAGATGGGATGTCCACAATAAAACAAATAAAAAAGAAAATGCAGAGGAGATCCGATAAAGATGAGATGTTGCGCTATTCTCCTATATATAAGAAGAAGAAGAAAAGGACATGCATGAAAAAAGTAAAAAGGAGACATGCATGAAAAAAGACAAGTTTTATAAGATACAAATAGTGATGAAACATGACCAATACCTATGACATGTATGGCAGGAAATAGCGATGAAATAGGGGCGCAAGTACCTGCGTCCACAGAAGACCATACAAAAATGTTATTTTCCTGACAAAAAAAACTCTTTTTATGATTAAAAAATCATGTATCTTTTTAACAACTCATCATGTATTTAAGAAATATGCATGTAAAAAAAGTGTTCAAGAGTTACCCTAAGTTGGTGATTCTTAAATGAAAACTGCCATTGATGCACATATGTCTCAGTAGTGTGCTAATGTGTCATCGTTTGTTTTTGTCGTTTTTCTGTACTCGCCGTAACAACACCCTATTCCGAACATGACATGAATAAATGCATAATCACTTGCCCGTTTCTTTGTATGGATTAAATCTACATGCAAGCCGTGTTGAAATAGAACACTTATAGAATCTCAAACTGCGCTTTTATAGGTTAAGACCATCTTTGTTTGGGCCGTAGCTACAAATTCTCAGATTCCAGACCATTTTTTGTAAATTAAGAACGTGTGGTATTTTTTTCTCCCGTTGCAACGTACGGGCCTTTTTGCTAGTCGATATATAATAGAGCGAAGCGAGCAATCCATTACAAGCCGATTATTGTAAGGATATATGCAAACTGAGAAATACCGTATAATCCAATGCGCTTTGCTCACAAATCTGGACATGGCGCTACATGCGAGTGACCCGTACGTAGATACTAGCATTTTTGTTTGTCCAGTTCGAGTAGTCCTACCGATGATGCACATGGGAAGAGTTTGTCACAGCTCACATGATGTTCTTCTCATAACATGTTTGCATGAAATTGTAAAGTGAGGATCTTCTATATCAACGGTGATAAAAAAAGCAAATGATTAAAAGTAGCCTTTTTTTGGCGAATCAACATGTCTTTGGTATTTATGTTAGAATCCGGGGAGTAATTAGATGGGGAAAATGTAATTCGTGTTCAGCATGATTTTTGCACAACACATACTAAGCGATGATATCTTTTATTCATATATAACAAGAAATACACATACATATGCCATGAGAACTCGGCAAGCCCATAGGTACGTTACATTTCCCGCTTATTCAGCTTAACCTTGAGCCCATTCTTCATTTGCAGAAGGCATGACAACTTTGTATCGATGGTTTGACCATCTAACATTTTCACGTCAAAGTTCCACACGATAGCAGCAACGACGATCTTCATTTGCATGATTGCAATGTCCTTGCCAAGGCACAATCTTGGCCCCGAGTTAAACGCCAAAAACTTGTGAGAGGGCACGTGTCGCAGCTGGCGTCCATCCTCCGAGAGCCACCTCTCCGGCCTATACTCCCGGCAGTCAGCTCCCCAAACAGACTCCATTCTACCGATGGAGTAGATGGAGACGAGGACGATGTCCCGAGCACACACCTCATGGCCACTTGGCATTACATCGGTGGTGACAACAGACTTGCGCTCGATAGGGATCGGCGGGTACAACCTGAGTGTCTCCAATAGGGTGGCTTGCAAATAAACTAGGGCTTTGACCTCCTCTAGATCCAACATAGTCATTGTGACGCCTGCAACAGATGGTTTGCGGGATATGATGGGTGCTAGTTCATCACGTATGCTCGACACGACGTGCGGGTTCTTGGCGAGGTTGTAGATGACCCATGGCAAGGTGGTACCGATTGTGTCCCTCCCGGCGATCATATAGGTAATGAGAGTTGCCTGGAGTAAATCATCATTGTATCTTGGGTCATTGACATAATTGGACAGAATGTCCATGTGTACCTCTTGAACAATAACATGGTCGTTTGCCCTTCTCTTCATGATCATGTCCATTGTGAAGCAACGAAGCACCGCTTGCGCGGCAGCGAGCTTCCTCTCTGGACCAATGTCCAGGCGCCTCATCACCTTCCAGAGAAATGCTGGCACAATGTGTCGGATGAAGGCCACCTCCATGACCGTGTCCATCGCATCCGCAACGTGCACCGGCGGCATGTCAAGGGACAAGCGAGCCGTGTCCACGCCGAAGATGGTCATGGCATACAGGTCGAAAACGAGCCTCATCATGAGATCATTCATGTCGACATGAGCATTTGTTAACGCCATGTGGGCCATGAAGGACAGAAGGCCCTTCTCCACCTTATCACGACAACACATGTTCATCAGCCCGACCACCCGTGGGCTGCTCAACACACCCTGGTAATTTGTGCGCTCACGACGACATGGCTCGCCGTCGACAGTGAAGAGTGAGCCCCTTGCCACATCGAAGATATCGGCGAACGCCTCACCCTTGGGATAGTTTGTGTGATTCAAGGTGAAAATGTGTTGGATATTCACTGGGTCGCAGGTTAGGAATATCTGTATGCTAGCTATGGCAAACTTTAGGCTGTGGCCGGACGGTGATAGGAGGTCAAAGGCGACATAGTGATGCAATCTGTGGAGGTTGATGGCTAGGGAAGGGAGGATGCCCACTACTGGCCAGTCCACTGGCAACAGTGGATTCTTACTAGACTTTATGTAGTACAAACCTAGAACAACTACAAGTAGCACAAATATGGAGATGAGCAGTTCCGGCAAGAACGAGAATGCCATTCTTGGAAGAGATGTGTGCTGCATGCATGGACATGTAGAGAGAGATCTCAGAGATGCAAGCGGATCTCTATTTATAGAAACATTTCGTTGTCAACTTGGATACCTGGCCGAAAAGGAAATAAAGAAACTTGTGTGCACATATGAAAACTCTTGCCATTTTCTTGTTAATGAAAGACAATAAACGTGGCATGTTTCTTTTTTTTTTTGCGGGGGAAACGTGGCATGTTTCGTGACCACAAGTTGTGTATCCCATTAATAATAATGGTTGTACTCCATATAAAAATATCTGCAAGTTAGTATAAACCTAGTGGGCACGATGGCGTAGATTCCTACCCGGTCGTTCTGACAGGTGGGGTAACAATTTGCAGGGTTTGTCAGCATGGCAGTGGAGGCTACCTTTTGCAGTTTGGTTCTCCTGCCTCGTCTCCGTCACGTGGATGTGGCCTCTAGTGCTGAAGTGAGGCCTGTGAAAAATGGAGAATTGTCTCTTGGATATGCAACTAGGGCTGCACACGAGTTGAGTTCGGGTGAGTTGAACCTGGCTTCGCTCAACTCATATTAAAATTTGAGCGAGCCTAAACTAGGTGAAGCTCAATGTCGAGCTGTAGAACATGACTCTTATTCAGCTTGTAACGATCTTGAGCTAGTTTCAAGCTAAATGAGACAATAAAAATATATAATAGGTGGTGATTATTCCAACTAGATAAGGCACAACACCACACAAAAAACATCAAAAAATATTGTTCCAATCAAAACGATGATAATATAGATTTGTGAGTAGTTTGACTTATTTTCTCACCATATATGCACGTACCATATTAAGGCCTAAATTTTCTCTGCACTTAATTAAGCTTCCATGTTTGATGATAAATAAAATGGACAAAAATCAAGCATAGAATATATAGTAATAAATTACAATGTTTTCATTTATTACATGGCATGACATTATGCCGAGTTATCGAGCTAAAATCGAGCGAGCTATTGGCTCAAGATCAACTCATTTCTTGATCGAGCTACATATACTGTTTGTATTTAGCTTGTTTCTTTTCAAATTGATCTCGAGCCGAGCCAAAAAACGGGTCGATCTCGAGTAGCTCACAAGCCTCGAGCTTTTCTTGCAGCCCTATATGCAACTCTTTCGGTGGCCCTGGCTTCCTCTCTAGGACGTTAGTCTGGCAGGATGGTGGTCTTGATGGCCTCCCATCCATGATCAACAATGACATACTGGCTCTGGCGACGAAGTGGCATGTGGCGTTGAAGCATCGGCTTCTTCAGGTGGAAGAAGATGGTTGCCCTAGGGGATTTAATGCAATTTCTTTATTTTTAGGGGTGTCAGTATTAATAGGTTGGTTAATAGAACATAGTACATTTCCGCCAAAAATAATGTAGGATGGATGGTTATACTCCCAGCCGACACAGATGAAACTGCATGTTTAACAATTTGCATGTTTGGTAAATTATTACAGATTATCTGTTTTGATGGGAGATGACTTGAAGGTTGTAGTGGTAACTGCTCAATTTAAATCTCCACAACTTGGTTAGTGTGTCTGTACTAGTTTTTCTTTTCTTGCGGGGAGTGTGTGTGTACTCTGATCAATATGTGTGTGTGTGCGCGCGCACGTGCGTGTGTGAGCCTTTATTTCGTACTAGGTGTCCAAACTCCGGAGAGTGTGTGCGTGTATTCTGGTCCAGATGTGTGTGAGAGCGTTTAGATCGTACTCACGAAGTAACATCTCCAGATAGCCTACGCGCTAGTACGAACATAACCAGGTACCCTACACGCAAGTATGAACATCACCAGATAGCCTATGTACGAGTACAATGAAAAGAAGAATATAATAGGCCGACTTCCACCTACAAGACAAAAAAGATGTCACGCTCTGAGGCAAACAACGATGTCCAAGCAGTCGGCAACGATAAGGAATGGCGTCAAAGAAATGAAAGGACCATGTGTCCAACTAATTAGACAATCCCACCACATGCGGATGACCATGTCCAACTAATTGGACAACCCCACCACATGAGAATGCGACCAAAAATGTTATTCCACACATAAAAATTTCAGCTTTTCTCGAATAATAATGATTACATCTCTCATCACCATCGTAGGATAGCAATGAAGATTTGAACACTATCAGCATTTAAGCACGTCCCGCTCAGGCTTAGGCAACTCGTTTTTAGCCATGGCAACCACATACGGTGTGAACATCCATAACAGTTCATGTGCTGCCTCTGTGGCACCAACCTTGTTTTTCTCTTGAACTATTTAAAAACATAGTAAAATAGGCTTTTCTCGTTGTATTGTCAATTATATCATTTGTCTGAAATGAATTAAGTTTACATTATTTAATACCGATATTTTTTTTTTGGCAAATCATAAGCCCATAAATAAGTCCAGTTGTTTGTACTCTTGGAATAGATTTGTGCTGCATGCATGATATGTAGAGAGATGCAAGCCAGTTTTAGTTTACAAAAGAAGCTCGTAATCAACTTGCGCACAGATCCCTCGCATAAAAAACTTATGTACATGTTTCGGCATTTCCATGTTAATGAAAAACAATAAACATGACATGTTTAGTGATCATAGTTTAGGTATCATATTAATATAGTGATTGTACTCCAGGGTCGCGCTATTCGTCACCCAGGGTGAGGAATAGTTATTCTTCACCCCTCTCTATTTTGAGGTCAATGCACCGTATTTTTAGGTTTCATAAATTTTGTCTTATTTCATACATAAAACGAGAACGTAAGAAAATATATACTCGCCGTAAAAAATATTTTATGTTACGTAAAATTACGAACGAAAAACATAGTGTAAAACATACATAAAATGCGATATTTCTGGTCTTATAACCTATTTTTTTTGTTTTCTTATACCAAATTTTACGTAGTGAATCAATATGAATGTAACTATTTGTATTACAAACGTAATTTATTTATGAAGCGATCGTAAGATTACCTCGGGTGAAGAATAACTTATTCTGCACCCTGGGTGATGAATAGGATTACTATTGCACTCCATATAAAAATATCTAGTCTTCTCGATATGAGTTTGTGTATCATGTTAATAATAATGGTTCTACGCCATATAAAGATATCTACCTATTCCCAGCAAAAAATCTACCTGTTACCCCCTCCTTCGTTTTAGAAGGCCTAAGCCTGTTTTCGTCAATTTCAGAGTATAAGCCCACATTACCGCATAGTGTTAATGCCCTCATTCCATAGATATGCTTGCGTACCTCGTTGTGGTAGGCTGAATTGGTGGGGCTTCCCAAGAAGGTGGAATTAAATTTGTTGTGCATGCTAGTTCTATTAGACAATTTGAATCCATAGAATTAATCCATTGCCGGCTGGCCCAATTTAGAAAGATTAGTTGAGTTTTATATGAAGGTAAGATTTCTATTTGGCAATCTGAATCCAAGTTTTTGGAGAAACTTTACCTACGCAGAAATTTGGGAGTTGGGTCTTCTAAAAGGGAGGGAGGGAGTAGGATAAACCTAGCTTGTCAGGACTACGATTACAAGATTATTGCTGCAAACATTAACGATTATATGCATATTATATTTCGCATGGCTACCAATCAAGTGACCACATTAATTTGTACTATGATTTTCCCATCCATCATTAATTTCATTACAAAGTTTATTAGAGAGAAGTTACAATGCTACACGAAATTTGGATGTAACATGCCACCTTTTGTTCTAGGCCAATTACTTTAACAACATAAGTAATTGATAATATATCTCAACAATGCAAACAACACATAATACACATGTATAAGAAACTAATGAATTTTAAGACTTCTCATTAATTCTAAAGATAAGAACTTTCACACTAATTACAAAATTAGGAACACCTCATATTTATCTGAGAACCAACATGTAGTTAGTATGGTTCTACTCCCAGCATAATAGAGATCTCACAACAGCTCTAACACTTTGTGTGTCTCGTAAGTTTTAATGGATTATCTTTTCAGTGGGAGACCATTGGAAGGCACCAAGGGTAATAGGGGCGGACCAACTATAAAATCGATCATGTGTCCACATATAGTTGAGATATGTAAATGTAAATCAATAATCAGTATAACGGTCACACACTTACAAGTGATACCGTGCATAACAATGACACATTTTACAATTTAATATAGTTAGATAGAGGGGTAAAAGTGAAAATGCTTACCAAAATAAAAAATTGCACTTGAAATATTAAAAGATCATAGAATATTAAACAATAAGGCACCAAAGCTTTGAAGACCATAAAGGAGTGCAAAAATGCAAATTTATGTCTCGATTAATGAAATCATTTAACCATTCCATAAAACTTGAGAGTTCTCATTTAAGATGGCTTTCTATGCTCTACACATGCACCTTGGTAGTAAATATTTCAATTGGTAACAATATCACGCCAAAATAATTTGGACCTATAGTTTTCGCCACTTTTCCTTTTAACCAAAGGAGCCTTGAGAACCAAAGGAGTTATGAGTAGTAAGAACTAGGAATATGAATCATATGGCAACCATCCATGGTCATCTAGGGGAACTGGGGAAGTCTACAATTCATCGTTCCCACTTCTCTAGCAACTTAATTAGCAAGGGATGCCAACCTGGGCGACAACAACATGATCTGGGCAACGACAACATGACAATCTTGGCAAAGAGAATGTATGCAATGATTGAGACCGATTGATCAACCATGGTATAGTAAAGGCGGCAAATCGCTTGCCACTGGGCCACATGGTTGCATCGGTTGGTCGTGCGCCTTCTGCTAGCTGGGATGCCTGTCTCTCCAGTGTCCAGCTAAGATTAATATGCCTGAAATGCTTAGGATCTCACTTCAGCAAACCCCCTCTGACATCTTTACCGAGAACCACCTAGGGATTGGTGGCCCAGTTATATTTCTTCTAGTATGTTCTCATGTCGATTTAGTTGGTAGTGTTCTAAATGGTACTTCCTGGAGGCCATGCATGCCCCTCATCATAAAGGCTGACGTCTCCTAGTTATTATCTTCTATATTTTCTCAATCTGATTGTACATTCAAATTTATTTCTCCATAGTTCTCTGACATGCGCATATCAGCCAATTAATTCTTTCTTAGCAAAAGGAAAAAATATTTTGGAAAATCCTTAGCAAACTTGAAGGAAATATAGCAACGTGACACACGGCCTTGCTTAGTATTTCAGCGTGTGATCTATGAATTAGCTAACCAGACCCTATATTCTCATGGACATTTGCTTCTTTATGCTTGCCATGAATGTAATCAGACAAACATCATCTAGTTAAACATAATTCCAAAAAAAAAGACGAAGTACTATCATCCTGTACACGATGTTGATGTACCATGCATATTGACGTAAGAACTAAGTAATGCCATATTTGCTTATTATTCTATCAGTATTACATTCTAATATTTTCTCTTAGTATGAACTATGTATATCCTAAAATCTGGTATTATTTAATGCAATTTCATAAGAACACAAATCCCACATTTATACTCAAAATTTCCTCTCCAAATGTGTTTTTCTGAAAAATCTTGAAATGCCAATTCTTAGATTACAAGCAACAATGGTGACCTGTCAATTCGAACCTCTGCAACTCCGGTGTGTGTGTGTGTGTGTGTAATCCGGTCTGTACGCGCGCCTGTGTGTTTATGTCGCACTAGTTGTTCGCAACTCAGGTGAGTGTGTGCTTGTACTCCATCCTGTAAGGTACATTGCTAGGATGAGCAAGCAATATAAGTTCTATCTCACGGTTGATTTCCCAGGGTATCATGGACTTGTCTGGTTATGATTTTTCCTTCGTAATTTATTCCTACATAAGGCATCGCTGTAATTAAGACAAGGATGTGCAATGAGCCTATGACGCATTAGCCGCCGCCGTGCTCGTCAATCGCATCGGCGTGCTCCTCGCTCGGCACCATCGCCGCCCCACTAAGCTCGTAGCACGTGCAGTTATCGCTACTATGCCGTAGCCATAGCCACAGTTGCTCCACCTCCACTCGCCCTCGCTACTGCCGTTCAGTACCTGCCGGCTCACGCAATACTTACATGTTACACACTGAATAGTACATACACGCTAGGCACATGTTTGATCACGTAAATGATTAGGAATTTAGGATATTATACTACTACTGCTCGTCCAGTGACCACCAATGGAATGAACAGAATACTACTACCGCCATACGATGAAGTGCATCGAAGAAATTGAGAGAATTCCTTATTTAACACTGTCTTAAATTTTCTTTCCTTATTCGACACTGAAAAATGTTTTCTTCCTTATCTAACACAAAGTCTAAATTTTGTTCCTTTTGTGACACTTTCATCCATTTTGACTACTAAAGGTGTTAAATGACATGTGAAAAGACGACTTTACCCCTATGCAAACTTGTGACAAGAATTATACACGACCAAAGAAGCACATATTTACATGGCCATGGAAGGTAGCGGACAAAAGCAGAGCTGTCTTTACCCCTGATGCACACGTACAAACACACGTACATGTGAAACTGGACAAAAGCAAAGCAAACTTAGCCTGCCCAACCACGTGCACGTATGCAAAGTTTATGGTGTTACGTACCTGTGTGTGGTATTGATCCAGGAATCAATCAAGCTGCCTGCTAGTCTGCTTCTTTGAGCTAGCTTTGCATGTACGCAATTTGTGATGACTTGATTTAGAGTTTTAAGTTGGATGTTGAAACGTGACGCCGGGCAGCTTAGTGGTCGAGTAAGCTAAACAAAGATTCCAACATAATTTAAGTTGGATCTTAGTGATCGCATGCACAATCAGGCTGTGACTGACTGACTGCAGCACATTGTTGTTGCTAATTAGCCGATCAACAAGTCAACCAACCTACATACTGGTGTCTTGCGAAGACGCAGAGGGGTAAAAATGAATATTGCCATTTTAGTCATGTGAATAATGCACTAGGGGTAAAATCATCTTTTCACATATCAATTAACACCGTTAGTAGTCAAAATGGACGAAAGTGTCATAAAGGAAACAAAATTTAGATTTGATGTTATATAAGGAAGGAAAAGTTCTTCAGTGTCAAATATGTAAACAACTTTTAAAATAGTGTCAAATAAGGAATTCTTTCGAAGAAATTCAGGGCAAAGCATATCTCTTGACTTGAGAGGAAATCGTTCATCCGAACAAAATCAAAGTATTCATGCGGCGAGTTTGGTAGGCCATAATGTATGAAAGGTCTCAGCTCACTGGAACTCCGGCCGTAGCTGCTAAGTCTTACCACGACGCCAACACGATGCGCAAGCCAATTTCCGTTAGTCCGCCACCATCCTGCGTCTCACCCGTCAGAGGTGACCAACTGGGGACGATGAGACAAGCTTAGTTTGTCGGCAAGGCATGAAAAGTCGACCACCTTATAATTTTACACAAGAATTGAGGGATTTATTTTCTACATTTTCAATTTTATTTTACCCCAAAGGGGCTTGGTACTGCTCAGGTTTCCTTTGTGATGGCAACTGATACTACCGGCAATGGGAGCAGTATAGATTTATTTAAACCTTTCGACTGATAAGAATAAATTAACGGTCTATGTTTAGTTGAGGGTACTACTCAAGAATTAATATCTTTAGACAACCTACATACAAGTCCGATGGGTCTCGGAAAGACCCGTAACATCTCCAGATAACCCACACATGAGGACAATGGCAGGAAGACAATGAATACCAAGCAGAGACGTTCACCTACGAGACAGCCAAACCACCCACCTGACAAACAACGATGTCACCCACGAGAAGACAACAAAATTCAAGTAGTCGGCACTGAAAAAAGACGTCCTCAAAATTGATCGACCATGTTCAACCAACTAGAAACTGCCACTATATGCGGATGCAACCAAAAATGTTGTTCCACACATAAAAAAAATCAGGTATTTCCGAATAATCATGATTACACCTCTCATCTCCATCATAGTATAGTAATGAAGGCCGACTGCTATCCTCATTTATGCTCGTCCAGCTCAGGCTCACGCAACCACATATGGTGTTCCCATCTAGAGAAGAGTTCCTTCCTTTCCTCTGTGGCCACCTATCATTAAAGAGGTGGTCCTACGTGTGTTTCTCTTGAACCGCTTAAGATTATTAGTAAAATAGACTCTTCTCATGGTATTTTCCATTATATCATCTGTACAAAAAGAATACATTTTACATATATTTATACTGAAGATAACAACGGGAAAATCATATGCTATTAAATATATGTAGTTGCTTATACTATTTTTGTAATATACACGAGCGATCAACAAAAACTCTTGCAGCTTGAAAACCAAGCTGCACTAATCTTGAAAGATTGCCGCATGATGCCAATGTGAGACTAATATTGTCCCTCATCTTGCTCTCCAACGGCCAAACAAAATGGTCCATGCAATGCTTTTAGGGTGGTTAAATAAATGGTTCATGCAAAGCTTGTAGGGCCGTTAAATAAGAGCAATTTTTAACATGCTCCCTCTTACCTCATCTTTTCACATGAGAGGTAAGAGAATATAATAGATCCGAGCCGTTGATTCATTAAGTAGTGGTTCTGATAACTCTTACCTTCTTATCTCCCATGTGAAAAACAAATCCACTTGATGAGCCTTGGTCGTGTGTCAAGGGAAGTCCTGAGGAGGCTCAAACCAAGATCCGGTGGCATACTAATTAGAAGCATCTTCTGAGATGTTATAAAAAGATACCTTTCGAGACAACACATTATTTTTACAAATAATCCATTGAATTTTAAAGTAAATCTATGTAGGCAATTCTGATTTACAATGGAAATCATATATGCTGTAAGATTCCTCACAATTCACAACTCCAGTATGTCTCTTCTTCTCTTGAAAATAACTTCGTACAATCCATGGATTGTTGCCAGAAAAGTTCCGATTGATGAGCCTTGGTGATGCATCAAGGGAATTGCCGAGGAGGCTCACGACATGAGCCAATAGGAAGTACTACCTGGACGAGCTCCTCCTACGCGTCAATCCCCTGTATCCGGTATTATCCAGATGTAGGCAACGCCCATGGCATCACTAAGGATTATGGTCTACGTATATACCACTTCTTCCGTGCTTAAAGGAAATTTTGGTTGAAGTCAAACAGCGTAAAGTTTGGCCACTTCTATAGAAAAAAAAAATCAAGAACTACAATACCAAAAAAACTAGTATAATTAAAATACATAACAAGATATAGAACTATATTATATGTACCTAGTATTGTAGCTGTTGATGGTTTTTCTATGAACTTAATCAAATTTTACACAGTTTAACTAAGGACAAAAAAAAAATCTGGATTTGTTCACGCGCGGTGGAGTAATGGACAAATGAAAATCGATTTGCTGTCATATGCCTTTGTTCCACGTAGTGGCATTTGTGTTCAATGCATGGGTAGGTGAGCTTATATATATATATATCCTTACAGCATGAGATTATTGAGTAGTTGCAGGGAGCAGCTACAGTAGCCCCCCACCCCCCACACCCCAAGTTGTCTGGGTCGTTCCACACACAACCTTGACTCTTCTAGCTAGATCCCCTTCTCAGCTTCTGGCCATGACGACCTGGTCGCCCTGACTGCACAACCCCCTCCTCTCCTGTCCGGCGTCACAGCCCAGCCCAACCAGGCCGTAAATCACCTGGCAAGTTCTTCGGAGCCGTGCACATCCCACCACTCAGCAAAAGTGGTGTCAAATGCATGCAAGCAGCAGCCATGAACGAGCTGCAAGGGTGGCAAAAATGGCTTGGCCATCATGCTAACTAAGCTCGGGCTGCCAACGGATGAGTAGGAAGAGAAATTCCCTCGGAAGAAAAAGAGTGGGAAGCGAAACTGAACCAAAGAAGAGAAGGTGGAAAAAACGATGGGATGGATTACTATCGGAGGGTGTGGCTCCACACTTCCACGGGACACACACTGGGAAGGGTTGGTACGAGTATGTCAGAATACATATTTCTTTTGAGGGTAAGAATAGATAGCTTCAATGTGCATTTTCTTTGTGCTAAAGATGTGCGTGCAAGTGATTCTCATGCATTATTATTATATACTAATATAATGACCGAGTTTGGACATGCGAATCTAACTAGTTTACTTGCCGCACCGTAAAATAACTTATTGTACTCATGAAGTTATATCTTCAGATAGCCGACATAAAAGTCCGGTGGCCAGACCTATGAACATCTCCGGATGGCCCACGTATAGTGCAATGGCAAGAAGGCTTTGAATACAAAGTGACAATGTCCACCGACATGACAGCCAAATCATCAACCTGACAAACAACGACATCTAAGTAGTCGGCAATAGAAAAGACCACGTCCTTAAAAGTGGTCGACCTCATCTAACCACTGGATACTGCCACCACATGTGGATGCAAGTAACAATATTATTACACCCATAGAAAATCCATTGTATTTTCAAATAATAATGATTACACCTCTCGTCACCATCTTAATTTAACAACGAAGATCTGGCTGCTATCCGCTCTGACTCAGGCGCAACCAACTTGTTTTCGGCCATGGTAACCACATATAGTTGGCCCATCTTGATCAATTCCATCCTTCCAGCGGCTACCTGCCTTCAAATATGTGGTTCTACCTGTTTTCTCTTAAACCTCTTAAAAAGTACTCTCTCTGTTTATTATTATAAGACATTTTGAATATTTTAATATGGATCACATAGGGACTGTGAGTGAACAAATACACTAAAACTCGTCCATATATATCCGATTCAGAAAGAAGTTAGAACATCTTATCTATACCAATATAAAAAGACTCAAAGGGGCAGATCCAACTGATCTCGGCCATCAAACTAAATCAATCCAACGACCTAGATTGCTCCAATGGCGAGCGTTCAACGTGTTTAACGTGCAATTAATATCATACCAAATATTGCACTAATCATAGAATTAATACACGAATAATAGCATACCTAATATCCGCATGCAATTAATATATTACCTAAATATTAACGTGCGTTGCACGTGCGCATTTACTAGTACAAATAAAAGTCGTTTGCTTCTCTTTTCTTCCATTAGACAACCTTCGCTTAAGAGACAAATCACTAGCAAGAATTGCAGAGCAGTGTCACAAGAATACCACCGCAACGCGTATAAGGGAGGGGAGATCAGCAAGCTTGTGCTCCTGCTGACGCAGAGGTGGCATGAGATGAGCGAGGATTAGGAAAAAATAAACAATTTATGCTCGAGGTGATCAACTTTCAACCTTTTCATATATAATTTTACACAACGTAAATTAATGCCACTATAAGGCACCCATGTATTTTGGGTCAAACTGACCATGAATTTGACTAGTGAAATATGAGTTATATGTAACACGGAAGTATACCATTGGAAGGTTCTTTTGAATACGAGTCCACCATTATACTTTTGTGGGATATAACTTATATTTTGGTGGTTAAATTTATGCTCAAAATTTAATCCAAATATGAGTTTATCTTACAAACCCATATGGCCATGATGAAACATGGTTCAAGTACAGATGATTTGCTTCTGTTGGGATATATCTATACCAATATAAAAAGACCTAAAGGGGCAGATCCAACTGATCTCGGCCATCAAACTAAATCAATCCAATGACCTAGATTGCTCCAATGGCAAGCGTTCAACGTGTTTAACGTGCAATTAATATCATACCAAATATTGCACTAATCATAGAATTAACACACGAATAATAGCATACCTAATATCCGCATGCAATTAATATATTGCCTAAATATTAACGTGCGTTGCACGTGCGCATTTACTAGTAATAGTAAACAGAAGAAGTACTGAAATAGAATTTTCTTCTTTGTATAATCCGGAAATAAAACATGTTCACATATTTTTAATGTTGAATGTAACAAAAGATACACCACATGCTATTAAATATGTATATTCTTTTTGCAGAGAAATCTGTATAGTTGTTAATACTCTTTTTTGCAATATACATGAGTAGTCAACACAAACTCTCGCAGCATGAAGACTAGCAACCTCCAAGTTCCACTCACCTTGAAAGATTGCCGCATGATGCCAATGTGATACTAATATCGTCCTTCATCTTCCTCTCCCACGGCCAAATAAAATGGTCCATGCAAAGCTTTTAGGGCAGTTATATAAATGGTACAAGCTAGGCTTTTGAGCAGCCTCCGTTGCACCAAATAAGTCGCTATTTCCCAAAGTTCTTGCAAGGCAACCCTATATGTATTTTGTAACACAATAGTAGCTAGCTAACTTAGAATTGTATTTTCTAACTTGAAGCACCTTTTGAGATACCACGCTAAATCTAAACCACTGAATCTAAGAGTAAATCTATATTGATGGTTCAGTTTTACCATGGAAATCACATACCAATTGTAACAGTCCTAGCAAATCAAATGTCCTATCTGAAACAAACCCACTCAACGATCATTGTCTTGCATCAAGGGAAGAGTTGAGGAGGCTCACACTTAGAGTCAGTGGCATCTGTTTGGAAGCCCCTTTCAAGGCACCACATTAATTTTGAAATATGAATGAGACCTAATCCATTGAATCTGGAATTAATCTACATATAGATTGTTTAGACTGACGATGGGAATCATTCACCGTTGTAAGAGACCTAGCAATTCACACCTCCTATCTGATTTCTATTCTCTTAAAATGATTCATAGAACCCACATATGTGTTGCAAAAAAGTTTGCTCGATGAGCATTGGTTGTGTGTCAAGGCAAGTGCCGAAGTGGCTCACGCCTAGAGCGGGTGGTGTACTAACTAGGAACACCTTTCGTCTATTCTACAACCGGTTGAAGAATAGACAGTTTTGAACTGCAGAGAACCCTCCCGGTGGGACAGTACCCTTTTTGGCATGATAATTTTCAAACTGTTTGTCGGAATAACACGAATAGTACACGGTTGGAAATATATCGATTATTTGCATTTTTTTTCTATGTCGAACACTTTTCCAGATTTGTTACGGTTTAAGAGCAATTTTAAAAACCACGCTACCCATCGAGTGGAACATAACTTATTTTCATTGAATCGAGACGCATGAACTGTGCGAGGGAATTTTTTGTACTACGACGGCCGAGCGCAGCTCACTGAGCCGTACACATGAACTGTGTGATATGCACATCCAAGTTGCAGTGGCTGGGGTGCATTCAGATGACTCCTCTCCCATGTGGAAGTGAACTTCAACAGGAATAAGCGACTTGCTTGGGAAAATTTTACCTTTTTTTAACATTTTGTCAGCCTTTCCAATAACGAAGTGAAATTCTCGACTACCTTGCATTTTGGCTGTTCTTATGTACATTTTTCGAAGCTGTGTGTAAAACGAATCTGGACTATGAGGGACGTGAGTGGTGAACTTCACGGGTTTTCCTAATTTTTTTCTTCTTACAGAGTGAACCACCAAACTTGGTAGAATGAACTATTTTTTTTCCAATAATTACATAAGGGATCATGATATTTTATAGAACATCCCCTCACACAAAAAAATGTGGTGGGACAAGAGTAGTGTAGAATACAACCACCCTAACGTTTTTGGCATAGGTCACATGATGTTTTCCTGCAACATGGTTTTCATGTGCATGTGAATGCACCGCGGGGTATATTTATCAATGAGGGATAAATAAATAAATCGTTAAAAGCACTACATCTTGATATTTATGTTTGAATTCTGGGAGTAACTATGTGTGAATATTATATTTCATGTTAAACAGGGTTTGCACAACACGTATTAAGCAATGATGACTTCCCTTTATTCATATATAGTGACACATACATACATATACCCTTATATTTGTACTTTACTCAAGTGCACCTTAAGCCCATTCTTCATTTGTAGAAGACATGACAACTTCGTATAGATGGATTGTCCATCAACCATTTTCACATCAAAGTTCCACACGATAGCAGCGATGATGATCTTCATCTGCATGATTGCAATGTCCTTACCGAGGCACAACCTTGCCCCTGAGTTAAATGCTGGAAACTTGTTCGAGGGTACGTATCGCAGTTGACGTCCATCCTCAGAGAGCCACCTCTCAGGCCTATACTCCCGACAGTCAGACCCCCAAACAGACTCCATTCTACCGACGGAGTAGATAGAGACAAGGATGATGTCCCGGGCACAAACCACATGGCCACTCGGCATCACATCAGTGGACACCACCGACCTGCGCTCGATAGGGATCGGCGGATACAACCGGAGTGTCTCCAACAAGGTGGCTTGCAGGTAGACTAGGGGTTTGACCTCTTCTGGCTCAAATATCATCATCGTGATAGCGTCAGCAATGGCTGCTTTGCGGGACATGATGGGTGCTAGTTCGCTGCGAATGCTTGACACGATGTGCGGGTTCTTGGCGAGGTTGTAGACAATCCATGGCAAGGTAGTGCCGATCGTATCCCTCCCAGCAATCATATAGGTAATGAGTGTCGCCTGTAGTAAATCATCATTGTAGTTTGGGTCATTGACATAGTTAGACAAAACATCAATGGGTACTTCTTGACCAATAATATGGCCCTTCTTCCTCCTCTCCATGATCATGTTTGTGATGAAGCGGCGAAGAACCGCTTGCGCGGCGGCAAGCTTCCTCTCCGGACCGATGTTCAGGCGCCTCATCACCTTCCAAAAAAATGCCGGCACAATGTGACGGACAAAGCCCACCTCCATGATCGTGTCCATCGCGTTTGCGACATGTACCGACGGCATGTCAAGGGACAGGCAAGTGGGGTCCACACTGAAGATGGTTGTGGCATACAGGTCGAACACAAGCCTCATCAACATATCATTCATGTCAACATGGGTATTGGTTCTGACCATGTGGGCCATGAAGGGTAGGAGGCTCTTCTCCACCTTGTCATGACAACACTTAGTCATCAACCCAACCAACAGCGGGTTGCTCAATACACCCTGGTAGTTAGCACGCTCCCGTCGGGATGACTCGCCATCGGCGCTGAAGAGAGAGCCTCTCGTCATGTCAAAGATTTCGGCATAATCCTCGCCCTTGGGATAGTTTGTGTGGTTCGAGCTAAAGATGTATTGGATATTTGTTGGGTCGCAGGTTATGAACATCCGTATGCTGGCTATGGCAACCTTTAGGCTGTGACCAGATGGTGTTAGGAGGTCAAAGGAGATGTAGTGATGCAACCTGTGTAGGTTGACGACCAGGGAAGGGAGGATGCCTACTATTGGCCAGCTCACGGGCAACAACGGGTTCTTACTAGACTTTATGTAGTACAAACCTACAATAACTACATGTACCACAACTATGGAGATGACTAGTTCTGGCAGGAACGAGAATGCCATTCTTGGAAGAGATGTGTGCTGCATGTATGGAGATGTAGTGAGATGCAAGCCGAGATCTCTATTTATAGAAGAAGCTAGTACAAAACTTGTGTGCACATATGGAAACTCTTGTCGTTTTCTTGTTAAATAAAATTAATAAATGTGGCAGGTTTGGTGATCACAGGTTGTACCGCATTAATTATAAGGATTGTACTCCATACGAAATATCCACCTATTAGGATAACAGGTAACGCTTACAGAATCGTCTGCGGCAGCGTTGTGGCTCGCTGGCGTAGATTCCTGTTCTAGCCGGTGAGGTTTGGGTTTGCAGGGTTTGTCAGGGTGTTGACGGTGGCTGCTTCCCTTTTGTAGTTTGATCCTCCTACCTCATCCTATCGCGCCGTTACAACATCTAGTGTCGGCGTGAGGTCTGTGAAAAATAATGGAAGTTTGACTCTTGAATCTGTGGCTCTTCCGGTGGTGACGACTTTCTCTCCTAGGCGTTATAGTCCGGCAAGATCGTGGCCTTGATTACTTCTTGTCCGCGGTCAACATAGGTATACTGGCTTCAATGATAAAGTGGCATGCGGCGGCGAGCCATCGGCCCGTCTAGGTGGAATAGGGAGAATATCATACGAAAATCAACATTCGGTGCAAATCGGTGAAAACCACATGAAAATGATGTTTTGAACTTTCAAAAAAATCTCAAAAAAATATGGGATGTAAGAGGGTGATGTTCTATTGGCATGCAAAATTTCAATTTAAAACACATTAAGGGATGTGAGCTATGAAAAAGACAAAATCAACGTTGAATAGTGCCGAACACTAACGTCACTATTCATTACTGATTTTCTCTTTTTCATAAATCGCATCCATAATGTGTGTTAATTGAAATTTCACATGACAGTAGAACATTATCCTCTTAACATCCCATAATTTTTTAGTTTTTTTTCCAGAACTTTCAAACGTGGTTTCCACGAAGTTTTCTTTGAATATTGATTTCTGTATGATATTCTCCCGGTGGAATAAGGTCGGACCCTTGGGACTTTGAAGTGTTTTTTTTTCAATTTTCTAGAGGTATTTATATTGCAAATTTGGTTAATAGAGCTGCATGCTTTTTTCACAAAAAAAGGTTAGGATGGGTGGACATATTCCCAACCGACCACATATGCAACTCCAGTTTTAACACTGTACTAGGTATTTGCCCGTGCGTTGCTACGGGGTATAAATTTTCTAGTACATTAGCCCATAATTTTGTATTATATGATTGTGTAAATAAATATTTACTAAATTATGTCATGTTTTTTTGTAATCACTTATTGACTTGCCAAAAGAAAATATAGTTTATTTGGTAAGTCAATAAAAGATGAGACAATTAAGGCGGCTTTCAAGAAATGATCATCAGGAAAAATATGGAATGTTGGACGAGCACTCCGCCTGGCAGGAAAAGGAACAATATTCTTTTTTTTATAATATAAGACAATGCCCTTGTGTTGCAACGGGATATAAATATTCTAATACGCTAGCTCTGATTTACATGCCCATGTTAATGTGATTGTGTAAATAAATATTTATCAAATCCTGCCCGTGATTTACCTTATGTTTGGATGAGAAGTTTGGTAAGTAAGTTAAAGTGGAATTGATTCAGAGGTAAGTAAATTAAGGTGATTGATTATCATATGAGAAAGGTTGAACGAAGAGGTGGTGGGAAGAAATGTGAAACGGGAACCTTAGAGCATCTACAGCCGGACTCCTCAAATTGACCGGGCGGGCGCGGGGACCACTGACCGGACAGGAGAGAGAAGCAAAAAGTTGACACAACTGGACCTCAAAGCCTCCTTAAATGCTCGGCTGTCCGGTAGCCCTCATATTCATCATATGGGATGAGTATGAGGAGTGCTCGGGCATGCCCGGTCAGTGGTCCTGCGTCCGCCACATAGGATTGGACCCCATAGAGCATCTTTTTTCTTTCTTTATTATTTTTTTCTTTCTCTCTCCTTCTCCACCAATCACATGCATGTGACTGGACATATAAAGAAAAAGTGAGGGACATGGCTGCGTGAAGGAAAAAAATAAGAAGACGCGTCACATATAAAGAAAAAGTGAGGGACATGGCTGCGTGAAGAAAAAAAATAAGAAGTCAAAGCGGGCACGTCCGGACGCGTCCGGGGGCGTTTGAGGGGCAAATTTGTTCAGTCCGGCTGTAGATGCTCTTACGTTCTTTTTAGGTAGTAGAGATAATTTATATAATAAGACAATGCCCGTGTGTTGAAACAGGATATAAATATTTTAGCACGCTAGCTTCTGATTTACCTGCCCATGTTAATGTAATTGTGTAAATAAATGTTTATCAAATCTTGTCCGTGATTTACCCTATGTTTTGATGAGAAGTTTGGTAAGTAAGTTAAAATGGAATTGGTTCAGAAGGTAAATAAATTAAGGTGATTGATTATCATATGAGGAGGAAGGTTGAACGAAGAGGTGGTGGAAAGAAAGATGAAATGAACCTTACGTTCTTTTTAAGTAATAGAGATATGTCTGCTAAATTATTATGAATTATCATTTTTGGGTGGTAACTCATCAATTCGAAGGTCGACAACTCTGGTGAGTTGTGCATGTACTCCCATCTTATGTGTGTGTTTGAGTGTTTATATTGTACCGGGTGTCCGTAACTCCGGTGAGTGGGTGGGTGTACTCCGGTAGTTTATATCGTCTCAAGAGGTGATATATAGCGCACACACGAATTCGACGAAATGACCTATGAACATCTCTAGATGGCCCACATACAAGGACAATGGCATGAAGACTATGGATACAAAGCGACAAGGTCATTCTACGAAACGGTCAAACTATCCGCTAGACAAAGTAGTCGGCAATGAATAAAAAAACATCATGAAAATCAAACAACCACATCCAACCTACTGGACACTGCCACGGCAAAAATGTCACTCCACCCATATTTAATTCTAGATACTTCCGAATAATAATGGTTACACGTCTCATCACCATCGTAATATTGCCACAAAGACCTGAATACTATCATCATTTATGCCCATCCTACTCAGGGCCCAGGTTGCTTGTTTTTGGCCATGGATCCACATGCTGTGGTCACATCCAGAGCAGCTCATTCCTTTTGTCTCGGCCACCTGCCTTCAAAGAGATGACCCCAGTTGTTTTCAATAAAATTACATCTGCATCTGCAGACCACCTAGCAACGACTACAAGCATTGAAGGGAGCCGAATGCACGCCACCATCATCGCTTTAGTGCTAAGGCCTCATAGGACCAGCGCCAGAACAGCAACCGCCGCCAATGAAGAGTAGTCTAGATCGGAAGGATCCAACCTGAAGGCACACAAACATCGACGAACGACGAACAGATCTGAGCAAATCCACCAAAAACAGATCCGCCGGAGATACACCTCCACACGCCCACCGACGATGTTAGACGCATCACTGGATGGGGGCTAGCTAGGTGGAGAGGACTTTATTCCATCTTCAGGGAGCCGTAGTCATCTCGTCTTCCTGAGCAGAACACAAACTCTAACAAAACTCAAAGAAACATATAAAAACGGAGCCCTCCCGCCGGCAAGAGCCGGGATCCACCGTGCCTCCATGGCCCTAAGGCCACCTGAAACAATATGGACCGGCGGCGGCGCCGGTGGGAGGTAGAGGAACCCTAGTCCTTTTTTGAAGTTGAGGCGGCTTAGTTTATGGAACACTGTCTAAATTGAATTAAGCTTACGTATATTTAACATAGAAGGAAACAAAAGGAAAAATCATATGCCATTAAGTATGTATAATTTTTTATACTCTTGGAAGAGATGTGTGATACATGCACTGCATTGCCATGTAGAGAATGGATAAAATGCGTCTAGATATATCAGTTTCTCCGACAAGTAATTCCGGACGGAGGAAGTAGCACATAAGGTACCCCACATGTCATTGACAAAATGAAAGGTGCGGTTGGTCGGGGAAGGTCCGGATTTGTGTAGTTTCTCAAGCTACGGATTTGTGTTCCCAGCTATATCTATTCTAGTACATTAGTAGAAAACAGGACATTAGTCCCGGTTCGTAAGGGCCTTTAGTCCCGGTTGTGCAACCGGGACTAAAGGCCCCACTTTTTAGTCTCGATCGTGTCACGAACCGGGACTAAAAGGGCTTCACGTGGCCACTGTGGGGCGCTCAGGCAGGAGGACCTTTAGTCCCGGTTGGTAAGGCCGTCAGGCTCTACCGAGCGCTGGGTTTTAGGTTTTTTTTTTGAAAGGAGGGGTTTAGGGTTTTGGAGGGTTTAGGGGTTTCATTTTGTGTTTCCCCCTTTTCTTTTTGTGTTTACCATTCAATTCTTTTATATTTAGGGTTTTCATTTTTATTTTATGTTTTCCATTCAACTCGACGCTAGCCACTACATATAGCAATGAAGGAACCATTACACAACATCATCATGAATATAGAGAGAAGTGACCTCTTTTTCTCCGTGCTTGGTCGAACAACAAGTTTTCATATATGTATTCGACGCTACTACATATAGTACACGTTCATGCATATATACAATATAACATCTCTTACGATCCCTAATATCTAATTATCTGGAGCATCTAAAACATACATTGAAACTAACATACAACTATGTAAAATATTTAAATGCAATAACAAATGCGATCAAAATCTTAACTAAGGTAACAATTGATCCAACAGCATAATGATATCAAGCCTCTTTATCAATGGCATATTTTCTAATCTTTCTAATCTTCAAGCGCATTGCATCCATCTGGATCTTGTGTAGATCGACGACATCGGCAACATGCAACTCCAATTTCATCTTCTCTTCTTCAATTCTTTTCAATTTTTCTTTCAAATAATTGTTTTCTTTTTCAACTAAATTTAACCTCTCGACAAGAGGGTCGGTTAGAATTTCTGGTTCACATACTTCCTAGATAAAAATATCTATGTCAAGTTGGTCGGCATAATTGTCATAAACACTAAATGAAACAAATAATTATAAAAGATAATATACCACATCCGAATCATAGACCGGACGAGAGCCGACGGGGGCGGATATCAAAACCATGGCACTATATAATAACAAACAATAATACAAGTAAGAAAATTATACAAGTAGCTATCTAAATCATACAAGTAAGAATTTTTTCTTAAAAAAAAATAAGAACAAGAGGCTCACCACGGTGGTGCCGGCGACGAGATTGGCGCGAGCGATTAACGGCGGTGAGGACGAGGACGGGGACAGGATGGCACCCTACACATGTGCAAACTAAGAAGTTAATTTGAGCTCAAATTATGCATCTAAATCAAATAAACTCTCACATACACACTTCCACTAAAACCCACAAACCACTCTACTTCTAGAGCATGAAATGAGCTAAACTAGCAATGAGAGACGGAAGGATGAAGTTGCTAACCTTTTAGAACACTTGGATAGTTGGTGCACCGCCAAATCTAGACAAATCTTGGTGAAAATAGAGCTTAGAGGTCGAGCTTGGAGGAGGAACAGAGGAGAAAGCTTAAGTGTGGCTCGGGCACCTCATATCATGTTTGTTTTGTGTGAACTCAAGTGGCATCATGCTCTCAGGCATGTCATCGAACACCTCATGTGCATAGGAAGGGAGAGAACAAAGTAGCACACACCTCCCACCTTTTACGACGAAAAAACAGAGGAGAGGACAGGCAGGGGCGAGGATATATATAGGCAAATTTTTTGTCCCGGTTGGTGTCTAAAAACAGGACTAAAGGCCTACCCTTTAGTTTCGGTTCCAGACACCAACTGGGACTAAAGGGGTTGCGGCTGCCGCAACCCCTTTAGTCCCAGTTGGTGTCTGGAACCCCGCAACCCCTTTAGTCCCAGTTGGTGTCTGGAACCGCAACCCCTTTAGTCCCAGTTGGTGTCTGGAACCGGGACTAAAGGTTTCATTCGAACCGGGATTGATGCCTGCCGAGCCCCGGCCGACGTCCTAGCCGCTCGAATCGGGACTGATGCTCACATTACTCCCAGTTCGTAATGCGACCGGGACTATTGCTCCGATCCGGCTAGAATCAAAGCCCTGTTTTCTACTAGTGGTAGTTTGAACGGTCTTCCATAGAGGCCCCTCACATGAATTTAGCTGGCAGTATTTAGACGATCTTCCATAGAGACCACCATCATAAAGGTCGATGCCTCCCAAAAATCCAATTTGACTCCCGGGACCATGTGCCATGTACCCATAAATTTGTTTCTTCCTAGTTCTCTGACTTGTGCGTATCAGCAAACTAGTTTTTCCTTAGCAAAAATAATAATTAAATGTATTGATAGCTATTAGCAAACTTGAAGATAATATAGCAAAGTGCTCTACGATCTTGCTAAGTTTGTCGGCGTCTAATATAGGAGTATGACTTAGCTGACCAAACCCGATATGTTCTAGGACATCTGGTTCATCCTTCCAATGAATGTAGTTAGGCAACATCATCTTCCTATAAACATCTCTGGATGGCCCACGTACGAGGCAATGGCAAGAAGAATATGAAGCGATGCAATCCAGCTACAAGACAGCCAAACCACCCATGAGATAATAAACAACCAAGCCAAGTAGTCGGCAATGAAGAAAATGAGGTCCCAAAAATCGACAAACCACGTCTAACCAACTGGACGCTGCCACCACATGCAGATGCAGCTAAAAGTATTTTCAATCCTAAATAATGGTACACCTCTCGTTACCATCATAGGCAAAGAAGACCCGTTGTTGTCGTCACTTATGCTCGATCGTCCCGCTGAGGCTCAGGCAACTCGTTTCAGCCATGACAACCACATACAGTTGGCCCATCAAGAGCAGTTTCTTTCTTGTCCCCGTGGCTACCTGCCTTCAAAGATGTGGTCCTTCGTGTTTTTCTCTTTAACCCATTAAAAAATAGTAAAATGGAATTTTCTCGTCGTATTGTCCGTTAGATCATCTGTATGAAATGAATTAAGTTCACATATATTTAATACTAAATGAAACGAAATAAAAAATCATATGCCGTTAAAGATGTATATATTTCTTCTCAGGGAAACAATATAACTGTTTACTCTTTCTAGCAAAATGCACGCGCTATCAACAAAAACTCTCACAGCTTGAAAACCAGCAACCTATTTCGCAAAAAAAAAAACCCAGCAACCTACAGGTTCCACTGGTCTTGAAAGATTGCCGCATGATGCCAATGTGATATTTATTTATTACGCTAACAAATGTCATATTTAGTTATATCATTTCTGGCCAATGGTACATGCAAAGCTTTTTTGAGCAACCTTTGTATAGATGGTTCAGACTGATGATGGAAATCATATAACGTTGTAAGAGCCCTAACAATTCACAACCCCTATCTAATTCGTGTTCTCTTGAAATGATTCGCACAACACATGGTTTGTTGTGAAAAAGTTATGCTCGATGAGCATTGGTTGTGCATATTGGTTGTGCATCAACGGAAGTGCCGAAGAGACTCACTACGATTGCAATGGATTGCAAAACATCTTCCACTAAATATGTATAGTTGTTTTGCATGGAAATATCTATAGATGTTTATACTCTTTTCAACAATATACATGGGTGATTGACAAAAACTCTCGCAGTTTGAAAACCAGCAGCCTCCAAGTTGCACTCATCTTGAAAGATTGATGCATGATGCCAATGTGAGACTAATATCGTCCCTTATCTTGCTCTCAAATGGCCAAACAAAATGGCCCGTGCAAAGCTTTTACAGTGGTTAAATAAATGGTACATGGTAAGCTTTTGAGTAGGCTCCATTGCACCTAAGAAGTTGTAGTTTCTCAAAAGTTCCTTCAAGGAAGTCCTATATATTTTTTGTAACACAATAGTAACTAGACCATCGTATACTTATATTTACTACTTCCTCCACCCAACATTATTTCTTGGAGAGAACAATTGCGCGTTCTTATTCCAAAGGCCACTGGAGGAAATCGCGCATGGTTTTCTTCTTCGAGTTAATCTCTATTATAGGGACATGCTAGTTTTCTTCTTCGCGCATGGTTTTCTTCTTCGGTTTTCTCTCTAATTTGCCATGCATGTTGCATGTCATCTGGGTATGATTTCTTCCAACAACCTTAATTATCAGCATTAAATTGTGTGGAAACTGAAATATCAGCTAGTAACTACCGCCATTAGTGGCTTGAGTGGCTCTGACTGAGTGATATATCAACACGAGCTTGCCTTGATCCTAAAGTTTTGGCCCTCAGACCGAATAATCCCGAATGGGAGGAGTAAGTGAAACACCTTTTGAGGCGCCATGTTAATTTTAGAGAAAAATAGATTTGATCTATGGAATCTGAAAATAAATTCACATAGACTATTCATATTTGCAATGAAAATTATATACTGATGCAAGAGTCCTGGCAGTTCACAACTCATAACTTCTGTTTTCGTGGCAACTTCGAGACCACCAACTAGATATTTGTGCTAGTTGTATTGTAGCACATTATCTTAACTTAGTGTTAACAAATGTGCATAAGTGATGGATTCTCGATGGTAGGTGCATCTAGAACCAAAACACACATCATGAGTAATATAAGCCAATCAATGAAAAAAGAAATGATAACTTTCGGACTAACATAGTTGTAACCTCATCAATAATTGGATGCTAACTTTTAATAGAGGAAACATTTGTTGAAAGACACACATATATGGTAACTAGTTTTGAATTTTGTAGTGCACTTGACTAATTCTACTAGGCTGTTGGATCCACTACTGCAGGCAAAGAACGATGGCTGATGTTAAGCAATTAGGTCATCGATTCCTATCTCAAAGCCGGCCAAGCTAGGGGGGTGATTTGATGGTAGTAAGAGCATCTATAGCCGGGCTCCCCAAATTGATCGGGCGGAGGCAAGACCACTAGCCGGACAGGAGAGAGAAGGAAAAAGTTGACCCAACCGGACCCTTCAAAGCCTCCTTAAATGTCCGGGTTGTCCGGCACTCCTCATATTGGCCTCATATATCGGATAAGTATGAGGAGTGTCCAGGCATGCCCGGTTAGTGGTCCTGCGTCTTCCACATAGGATTTGGCCCACCACGAAGCATCTTTTTCCTTTCTTTTATTTCTCTCTCCTTCACCAATCACATGCATGTGACCGAACGTATAGGGAAAAAGGTGATGGACATGACTATGTGGACGGACAAATAGGGAGTCAAAACAGACACGCACAAACACTGACTGGGCGTGCCCGCGGACATTTGAGGAGCCAAATTTGCCCAGTCCGGCTGTAAATGCCCTAAGCCTCTTCGATGGTACCTGCAAGCATAGCTAGCTACTCACTCGATTCCAAAATATTTGAAGTCTAGGTTTGTTCTAAGTCAAACTTCTTTATGTTTCACCAACTTCATACAAAATTTGCTAACATCTACAACATCAAATATATATAAATGTTATGGTGAATCTAATGTAACTAATTTAGTGTTATAAATGTTCGTATATTTTTCTAAAAACTTGGTTAAACTTAAAAGAAGTTTGACTTAAGACAAACCTATAATTTCAAATATTTTGAAACGGAGGGGATACATGACTGGAACAGTGTTGGAGAGTATCGGGTTTATTGACGTTCGAAGTTAGATCATGAAAAAATGATGCCGCCATGGGAGTGAGCGCCACCATTCTCCTTAACTCATACTTGCCACCATCCAACCACCCATGTAGGGGGAATGTACAAAACAGATATAAGGATGTAGACAGTACTTGATTACCGAAGATGCCAATCCTATGCTATTCATGCAAGATGGTCATCTGGTATGCGGTCCTTTTCTATTATGATAATTGATCATTTGAAGATGACAGTCCTAGACATTGGGTGTCGACAAACAACATACAAAATGGGACCATTCATCATTTGCACCAGTCCCCTAATTTGGTCAAGTGGCGAGAAGATTAATAGGTTCTACCATACCCCCGTAATAATCTGATCATTTACATTGGGACATCAGGTAGAGCAGCCACACAAAAGATGGTGCACTCCCATGTTTTTCCCCGGAGAAATATTCCACATAAAAGATGGAAAGCATGAACCAGATTGGCAAGCGTTTTACCACTTATTTTTGGAGTCCCGGGAAGTCAGCATGTCTTTTTTTCGAGAAGGCATGTGTCATTTTTTGGTGTTCAACCTGGTTCATGCTACCCGTGTTTTGGGTTTGTTAGTTTCCATCTCTGGCATTGGGTTCAGAGTTGTGCAGTTCAATTGTGTTGTTCTATATTCTTTGGTTCAGAGTTCTATTCATGCCAAGTGCTCGTAGTCCAGAGTTCTTATGTTTTTCTGCTGCTATTCGGTTTCCCGGTGACAGGCCGCCTTAAATCCTCCCGTTTGTGTTGTCCGAATATCATTGGATTTGGTAATGATATACCAGATTTAATTTCAGCAAAAAAAAATTGGTGGTGTGTTGTTTTCAAGAAACAAAGGTTCAAAACTAGTAAATTCATGACAGCTTTTTGAAATGATTTCGCCCAGGATTTGACAATTCAGGAATTCCCACTGCTTGATCATGATTTTACTTGGTCCAATATGCAAAATTATCCAATTCTCACTTAGATTGACCGTGTATTCATCAATGTAAAATAGGATTTTACCGTAAGTTAGAGAGAATAGGGAGAATTTGCCACACGGTCGTGGTTTCTGTGTTAGGAGAAATAAAAAATATATACAATGAATAAACCCAATCAAATTCTAACCAAATTGTCCTGATTACATGCTATATTATCAGACACAAGGGAACTAACCGCAGCTCAGATGATTAGGTTCTTTGTGGTAGAACTAGTTCATCAGGGTTCAAGTCCTAGACTTGGCGCCAGTGCTCACATTTTTCTGGATTTATTTCAGGCTTTCCGGCGATGTTCGTTCAGTGGGAGGAGATGTTTCTATTGACTATGAGGCGCCTATGATGACTTCGTTAATCTCAAGATGTTGTGTCGGCTTAGCATATCGGAGGTGCTCATAGGGTAAGGTGTGCATGTATGTTCATAGGAATGAGTGTATGTGAGCATATGCGATTATACCATGTTTATAAACATTATCAGGCGCAAAATATGGTAAAAAAAACCCGCTGAATGTCATATAGGTATTTGTTGCCTAACGCTCCCTCACAGTCACAATGGGAGATTCTCGGACGGTGAAACTGTAGAGAAGTCACAATGGTGATGGGTTGATGGCAGCCCCCTGATGAACATGTCGGCGAACTGGTGAGAATATGGTACATGAAGTACGCGGATGTGGCCCAGTGCGACATGGTCCTACATTAAGTGAAGTTCAATTTCAATATGATTCGCGTTGTTGGTGTGAGACCTAGACCTTATGAAAAATGACTAACCTAGATTCTAGTGGAGAATGCAATGGCATGTTTTCTTCGAACAGTGGCTGCATGTGTGTGTTTTTAGATGTCCTCGTATCCAACCATATTTTTTAGATGAAAGGATTGAACCGAGCCCGAGTAGGGCTCGATCTTCACCCGACTTTGAATTAATAAAGTCATCAACTGGCCAGGATTACAAGAGCACAACATACAACCAAAGATAAAAACGGAAAACGGGGATGCAACCCCAAGGCAGCAGATACAAGGCGCCATGGAGGCTAAATTCTACGACCAAAGAAGAAAAAGAGTACAACTCGGGGACCTAACGAGGGCTAGACAGGATTGCGCCAAGGGAAGGAGCTCGCCATCGACACGCCGAAGGCAAAGTGGAGCGGCTCTCGCCAGAGCCAGCAAGAACACAGAGAACAGGGCAACCACTCGAGCACACCCGAGGCCACAAATTGCATCTCGCACACGAGGAGCAAGCCGCAGACACTAGCCAGAGGAGTAGAGCACTTCACGAAGACACATCGAGCAATGGGCAATGAAGCCACCAGGAGGGCCAAGTCATGCCAAGACCAGCGACACTCCTCCAACAACGCGACCAGATCGCCGTAGAGGGGACCACTATCCCCTCTCGCCCAAGCCGAGGGCGTCGACCCACTGGACAACCGGACCGCGCAGAGGAGGCAGTGAAGCGGCTTGAGGAGGGCAACGATCCTCCATGGCGGGAAGTCACCGCTGGACGAAGGAGCCGCCGCCAATTAGAACACCAAAGGCTTGCTGCAAACCACCCTCCTTCCCATAAACTCAAAACGACGCCTTCAAGAAAGAGGTGTAGAAGCATCGTCGCCGCCCAACCAAAAGGTTGTGGATTTTCACCCGAGAGCAGGGGAGGGAGATGGACCTCAAAGTCACCTTCGGGAAGGGGAGCGGCGCCCGGAGCGCTGCCGATGATGTGGTCGCCATCGTCGGCCAAGAGGTTATCCCAATCCAGGGCTCCCCACCCCACCACCACGACACCGTCCATCGGATCCGGCCAGACAGGGCGTACGAGAGGCTGCAACACATGCCAAAGGGAGGCGTCTTCAGATCTGGAGAGGATGACCACGGGGAGCAGACCACCAGCCACTCGGATCCACCGCCGGCTCGCCGCCCACACGGCCGGGCAGAGGTGTCCTACCGCGCCGAGGGACGATGCCCGCACCACCTGGGGCTGCTGCCCCAAATCCAAGCCCCCTGCCCAGCGACAGAGCGGCAGAACCCCACCGCTGCCCTCATCAACGGCTGTGCGGGGGACCCGGCGACTGCCTCCGGCAACGGCGAGGAGGGAAGATCCGAGGAGGCGGGGGGTGGCGGCGGACAGAGGAACGGAGCCCTCGAGTCGCCCTTGGGAGGGCGATGCGAGGGGAGGAGGGTTGTTTTGTCCTTATCCAGCCATATGTAAATTGTTACATCACCTTTTTTGTGTGGGAGGATGTTAAAATGACTGGTTCTGTTGCTTGAACTTGTGAATGGATCAGAGCAACTCCAACGCGCCGACCCAAACGGACACGCGCTTCGTCCGCTTTTTGTCCGTTTGGGTCGGCCAGGTGGACGTGCGTGTCCGTTTTTCATTTGGGTCGGTAGGTGCGCCCAATGAGAGGCATACTCATTTTTGCCGACGTGGCCAAAACTGACTTAATTAAGCACAATTATACATAAATGGCCAGTCAAACGCCGGCTAAAGTTCACTTAAACATAACCAAACATTAAAAACTCTAATAAACGCCCGCACACTGCCATAGTAGACCGCCTTGCCCTTGCCCTTGCCCTTGCTATCACCGTCGTCGCCGCCGGTGAGGTCGATGAAGACAGGAGGCGGCCCAGCCCAACCGAACGTGGCTTGATAGGCCGTCAGGGCAGCCTCCTCCGGCGTCTATTGCGGCGGTGGCATTGCGGCGAGCCGGGCGCTCCTCCTCCTTCTCCTCGCGCCGCAGCGCCTCCTCCTCGCGGCGCAGCTGCTACTCCCGGCGCATCTGCTGCTCGGCGTCGGCCCCCTCCTTCACGATCCAATGCGCCTTCCAGCGCTCAAGGTGGGCCACCTCCTCTTCCGGCGTGGAGGCGCAGTAGCAGGGAGGCGCGCTCACCCATTTGTGGAGCTCGCCGGTCCACGAATAGGACTCCTTGGGCCAAGTGGGGGGGGGGGGTGACTGCTTACGCGTGGGCGTTGGCTCGCGCTCCGGCTTCGGCTCGGCCTTGGGCTCGACGAGGGGCGGTGGTGGCACAAATAGGGGCGCGTGGACGGAGTCCCCCGCCGCGGACAAAGCAAGGGCTTGCTCCATCCCATTCCAATGGGCGTCCTCCTCGAGCCGGCTTGCCTCCAGCGCGTGCTGCAGGGCCTCCTCGAGGGTGGCTTGGTACCCGCCTCCGCTTGCTCTTCCTCCGGCTTTACTCGCAGGGGCGGCGGTGGAACATCGTGGTCGATGTGGGCGTCGAGGCGACACTCCTCCTCGTGCTCTAGCGCAAACCAGCGCTCCCAATTGGGAGAGTCTGGCGCGTAGGCACGCATGACGCGCTGCTCTGGCGTAAGGAGCTCGCGCCACCGGGAAACCTCCTCCGCATGCGTCCGCGCGGACGCGGCGCTGCCGGGACGGGGATGCGCTACGGGTCCAGATGCCAGCCGTGCGGCAAGTTCACATCTGGATAAGGCAGGGGCTGACGGTACTCCCAGTGCCACCGCGCCTGGTGGACTAGGATGTACAGCCGCTCCCGCTCCCGCGGTGGCGTGCCGCGTCTAGCCGGCAGCGGTGTAAGAGGTAGCCCACGGGAAGAGTTCGCTCCGGCGCTGAACCTCCCCTTCCTCCCCCCTTCCCGCTCAAGATGCCCATGGCTTTGCTAGGGTTTGGGGCTGGCTGGCTGGCTAGGGTTTCCTGGTCACCGGCGAGGAAGCAAAGGTGACCAGATATGGACGGGGGGAGTGGATGAGGGCGGCCCCACTGCATGCGTCCATTAAAAAGGATGGGCACTGTAACATCCCGAGATCCTAACCCTGTCTTCTAGCTAATTAACTTGCCATGTCATCATATTTTTCTAAGTCATACTGCCACTTGTCTCAAAATCAAATTCTAATTCAAATTTAAATTGCAAGTCAAATAATTATTTTTTCAAACAGCCAAACTAAAATGTACATAATGTTGCAAATATTTCAGATGCAATTATAAAAAAAATATAATCCATATTAATTGAATTGGTTAAGTCACTCTAACAGCCTCAACAGTACCTAAACAACAACCTTTTCATCCATTTCTTTTAATCCAAAATGCAAATGGAATTATATTTTGTCCAAACCACTTTTTGGGGGTAGGTAATATTGTACTACAATTTTCAGTCCAAGTCTCATGGTTTGTGAAAGTCTACAAGTGGCTAAGCATTTGTCTAAACAGAATGAATAAAAGAAAAACAAAACGGAAATAAATGAAGATAGGACTGAGGCTTACCTGGCACTGGGCTGAAGCCACAGTGCGGCCCAGGCAGCCCAGCAGGCCTCCCCCCACCTGCTTCGCCTCGCTGTCCTCGTCTCCATGGACGACGGCGCTCCGTCAGTCGCCGCGCGACACCGCGACGAGGGCAGGCAGCGAGAGGGGATAAGATCGCCACGTCCATTCCCCCTGCCTCTTCCCCACTCACTCTTCCCTCTCCCTCGTCTCCCCCCAAGCTCCCTTCCTCTCCACCGAAAGAGACCGACGCGGTCGCCGCCGTACCTCGCCCGTCCTCGCGGCCACAGAGCTCCTCCGGCCACGCCGAGCCGTCCATGCGCGCCGTCTCCATCGACCGCGTCTCCTCGCCGAGCCACACGACGCCGGACGCCTCCAGGAGCTGCCCCGACCCCTACTTCTTCCCCGGATCCCCGTCGCGTCGCCGCCTCGATCCACCTCCTCCGGCAGCTACTAAGCCCCCGAGGGACCTCCGTGCGTCCACACGGTGAGCACCGCCGCTCCTGCCTTCCCTCTGAGCTTCGGCTCCTCGTAAGCGCGCGCCTCCTCGTAGCTGCCGCTCCGCCGCCGCCATGATCGCCGCGCGCGAGCCGTGCGTGCCCCCGAGCATCCGACCGCGCCACTAGCGCGCTCTAAAGCGCATCCAGCGTCGGGCTCGAACCCCAGCTGACACCCTAACCCACTCTCGCCGCGTTTCGACGAACGGCCGAATTCCGGCCGCCGCGTCGCTCGTCACCGCCGTCACCACGGGCCACTCCGCGACCTCCCGTTCATCCCATCGGATGCGCGCGTGCACCAGCTCTCCAACGAGCCTAGCCACGCCTCCAATGGCGCCCTGTAGCGAATTCCCGAGCTGCTCCGGCACTCGGCCGCTGTGAATGAGCTCGCCGGAGCTCCTCCAGCGACGCGTCCGACGTGGCACCGGCTGGGACCCACTCGGAGAGACTGCCAGTGGGCCCCGATGCCTGTTTGACCGAGTTGACCGCGGTCAACTCGCGGTTATTGTTTACCCCCTGCCGCTGACCAGTGGGCCCCCGACGCTTAATTAAGCTAAATAGGTTTTTTTAAAATAAATCTAAATACTAATGTCTCACTGACAGATGGGGCCCACTCCCTAATTAACTCATTTAGTTAGATTAGCTCACTGTTAAAGCAACAGAGGCTGACATGTGGGTCCCACTGGACCCACATGTCAGGTTTGACCAGGTCAGCGTCACTGTTGACCTGCTGATGTCAGCAACACGTCATGCTGACATCATAATTCAATTCTGTTAATAAAATTTATTCCAGAAAATCAAATAATCTTTAAAAATTAATAACTTTTAAACCGTAGCTCAGATCGAAAAAGTTAAAACATGAAAGTTGCTCAGAACGACGAGACAAGTCTGATCGTGCCGTCTATTTCCTTGTCGGAACCCCCTACGTAGGAGAACTCGTCACTCCGAGCTCGATTCCGGTAGATGAATAGTGACTAATCGCCGGTTAATAAATCCCAGATTAATTCTAAAAATAACTAAAATGACTTAGAGGCATATTTAGGCAACCCTGCACTGCATCATAGCATCGCACGCACTGTGTTGCATCTGCTTGCATTGTATTTACTTGTTTCTTCCCCCTCTTCTCTTTCGGTAGACTCTGACGTTGCCGTAGCTCCTGAGGCAGGCGCCGCTCCGGAGTACGACTACGTCCCCGACGATCAGGCCCTTGCCGTCGAGCAGACAGGCAAGCACCCCCATTTTGAGCATTCCGATATCGCCCACTCTCTTCTCTCTTATGCTTGCATTAGAAGTTACTGCTGCTACTGTTGTCCTATATCTGCTGCATAGCCTGTTTTATTGTAGCCTACTTTTGATACCTGCCTGTTCTCCTAAACTGTTTAGTATAGGATGGGTAGAGCCTTATCAGAGACCCACTTGTCCCGACTGCCCCGCTGGACTCGTAGAAGACCCGAGCAACGGGATCGAAGATCAGACCCGGGCACCGCACGTCACTTCCCCCTTAAATTGCGCGACACTACTGGGTTACTATTGAGTGCCAAGGGTGATACCTCGTCAGCACTTCTGATGATAACCTTGTAGGTTAGTTATTCGGTCGTGGTAAGCGAGGGTGATTCCTCCTACACCACCCCTGATAACGACGTCGTCGTGCAACTTCTCAAGTGTGGACCTCGAGGGTGATTCCTCATTCGTTCACCTTGACGATAGCATCGAGCGGGAATTCCATCGAGGGTGATTCCTCAGGGTTCCCCCTTGGTGTCAGACACACGGAGACTTGGTTACTATGACTGAACACTAAACCATGATACTATGATACTAAAGACGGGTCGGCCCTAAGGGGTACCCGCGCGAGCATGAATGCGAAGTGATGTGGAGTCAGGTTGACCTGAGAGGTGCCCGCGAGATAACTACGAGGCGTGGCCGGGCATTCTTAGCCCTTGCCGCAAGTCCTCGAGACGGGACGATGGGGTCACATCGATCGTGAGTCTCTGCTCGTTTCCGCGCGCTCCTAAACCACTTAACGGTTTGGATATTTGATCCGAGGGGCCTCTGGCCTGATAGCACTAACCATCACGTGGGCATAGTATGGGCGTTCTGCGTCGTATACATCAGCCGAAGCTTATTTGACGTCAGTAAGGAGCGGCGCACGCCGAGTTGGACTGGGAACGCAACCGCGCTTGTATAAGGGGTTGCTAGGTCTGCTCTCGGTGGCCCCGTAACATGCAGGAGTTCCCGGGGCGATGGCCCAAGACCCCTGGGGGCATAGGTTTAGTCCGGCGTGCTGACCTCTCTTATAAGCCTAGGTCGGGTTGTGGCGTGTTGCTTAGCCGAGGCCGGGCATGACCCAGTAAAGTGTGTCCGGCCGGAGTTAAGCGAGTGTGGTGGGTAAGTTGGTGCACCCCTGCAGGGAAGAAACTTCTATCGATAGCCTGTCCTACGGTAACGGACACTCGGAGTTGTATCCCGATCGGTACAACTAGAACATGACCTGAGATGAGAACTGGATAGTACGGCACTGGGATTGCTTTCTCGCAGGGAGTCGAGAAAGAATCTCTGGCCGAGGTTGATGACACTGTTATACTTTACATTATGTTATTCTGTTCTCTTCTAATGCTGCAAGACTGTTGAAGATGCTGAAGATGCTAGTCTTCGATAGGACTAGGCTTTCCCCCTCTATTCTAGCATTTCTGCAGCCCAGTCCACATATACAGCCCTCCTTTGAAACTGTTGCATATGTAGTGTAGATCCTTGCTTGCTGAGTACTTCGGATGAGTACTCACGTTTGCTTTATTTTCGTTTTCCCCCTTTATTCCTTTGCCGCATCCAGACGACAGAGCCCCGGAGCCAGTTGTCCCCACCGACGACCACTACTACTACCAGCCCGGAGAGTACTACTACTACGAGGAGCCGACCGACGACCAGGAGTAGGATCGGAGGGTCCAGGGTAGGAGGCCCACGCCTTTTCGATCGTAGTTTTTATTTTGCCCCGCCTCTGTGAAGGCTTATCTCTCTGTTCTGTAATATATCTGTACCCAGATATCTGACACTTCTGCTGACACTTGTATGCCATCGAGCTATGTATTCGAGCCCTCGAGGCCCTGGCTTGTAATATAAAGCTTGTATGAATTTATTTATGTTTTAGAGTTGTGTTGTGATATCTTCAAGTGAGTCCTTAGGCTTAATCGTGTGCATTTGCGTGTATGGTTAGTGCATGATTAAGCCGGGGTCGTCACAGGTTGGTATCAGAGCCGACTGCCTCTAGGAACCCCCCATTTCCAACTCCTTGGCCAAAGTTGAGTCTAGTGGTCCAAAACTGTTTTACTAACTTGGCTGTGTGGCTTACGGGCCCACGTCGCCAACTGGGTGGTATTAGGATCTTTTATTCCTCATCTATACTCTGGGACTCTGATCTCTCTTCTATTCGGGTTAAATGATTTTACTAACTCTAGCATTAGGTTCTCGTAACCACTTCATCTCGGAGAGCCCCTTCACCACAGATGATCGACTGTTTCATCAGAAAACACCGAAGATACTCCTCGAAGTTCCCAAGACCCTTGTGCCCACTATCTTTACAATTCCTGACCACCATTAAATCTCCATGGATAACATCCTTTTTGTTGCACCCTCTTCCCCAGTTGCTCTGGTTATTACCAGATATCCCGAGAAACACTCCGTTGACCTGAGAATCATTTGAACCTACGACCGTGCAGCTTCTTTCGCACTGCGAATAATCCCTCACACTTATCGGGGATTCGTTCATCCCCAGTTGTTCATATGTCTCACAAAATTCTTTGAAATGCAACTCGATCTTCTGAAGATCCTCTGCAGCCTAGTGCTCCCGAAGGTCTTGTCTGTCTGCATTATGGTTAAATCCATATGTCTCGCAATATCCATTAGCATTCTTTGTCATTGACGTTCCGAATCAGTGGATTCAATATGAATGAGAATAGTCCCTATCATCCGTCGATTCTTAGAAATTTTCCTTCCGGCTCAATCACCATTCCGAACATGAGCTGGTTCTCGATCAATCCAGTATTGATTGATTGTCCAACTAAGCATGTAAAAATCACTCGCCCCCCTGCCCACGTGAACTAATTGTCACTCCTGGCTTTGGAAATCATGAACCCTCTGAATTTTATACTTGGGTTGTTCAAGTGCTTCCTTAATTCGATGTGCTTGCCTCCCGTCTTTTCTCGAAGGACTCTCATGTGTAACCAGTTGTTTAAACCTTACCTCGCTAATTTTTACGGATCACTTGATTCCTTTTGCGGATCCTTATTCAACCGATTCTTCCCTATTCTATGAACCTTATCGGTTCCTTCCCCGATGACATTGCCTTTGGCACTGAAGCATTCTCTGCTTCTTGCCGACTGTAGATCCGCCCAGTTTGCATGGCACGGAGAGGTAGTGCATTCCTTCTCCATATTGACCTGGGACTGACTACTGACCAGGACATGTCACGTAACCATGGTTGGAGATCTCTGCAAGACAGAACGCTAAAGTTGTTCATCTAGTTCTATTCAACCTACTCATATTTGGACAAAGCTTTTGCTTCTGATCCTTCGTTTCTGAACCATAACTCCTTTGTACTTAAACATCGGATTGTTCCGATGTTTCTATAATCTGATGCCGTCACATTCTTTCTTCTTCTGGTTGAGTACCGCTACTCACATCAGATCCTTTGCTGACCACCTGCTCTTTTGTTGGATTATTATCCGACAATGTCCTTCATCTTCTATCTGTGAGAATTCTTTCCCTGTTGCAATTGCCTTCGGCAATGCGGTATCATGTAATTCTTTTTGTCCATATTCAATTATGAAATGTTGTTTGTTGCTTCTATAAGCGTGGGGTATAGATCCGTAAAATGCCCCTATGGGTTGAGTCTATGCCTTCGCTAGCTGTGAGAACCTACAAGGCTTCATGTGCCATATCTTCTGTTGTTCCACCAGTTAAACTTTCAAACTCTAAACATTCTTAACAGAGAGCAGTGAATGAGAAGTTGTTCATTGAAGAAGTGGGGGTCGACCTTGAACCTTTGTGTTCATGCCCATGGACCCGATGTAGAACTTATCAAGGAAGCTGCTCGCAAAAATAATTCCCCCCTTGATATAAGTTCATCTTGTATCTGTGAATTGATCCTTTGCAATCATGGTTCCGGCCATATTAATATTATTGATTCCTTTCTCGGACAAGTCCTAGTACTTGTCTTCTGCAAATCATTTTCCCCCGTCCAACCTCTACACTGAAAATTACCTTCCAGTATTACCCCTAGTACTTGTTACTGGGAAGTTTAATACCCCATCACATCATCCCTAGCCTGATCGGCTATATCTTTATCATGCCAACTTTTAACTGTGCTACCTGATCCTTCTTCCCGGAGCACAATTTTCGACGATGAGCTAAGCTTGTGTCAATCTACCTCATCTTGTCATTTCACCTTGAACAACAAGCTTGACTTCGAGCTTGTGTCGTATCCGTGGTTCCAATAACCTTTCGCTTCATCATTCCTTTGATTTGATGTCATCACCGATCGATTACATCTTCTTGAAAACCTCTCGACAAATGAGTCATGATCATCATCAACATTCCGAGCTCTAACAGGTTATCAATTGAATTCACGGCTAGAAATACCATCCTTGCTCTTCGATGAATTGTGATATCATCAATGACATCCTTGACTCTCTACCAACACATACCTGGTTGTGTTTGGTTATTCCTTGCGTTCTGAGATAATCTTGGAATTGTTTCTCTGTAATCTCTTGGTATCTTCGAACTCAATCTTCACTTGACACCATATCATTGCTACCTCGAAGCGTGGTAGTGGTATTCCGAATCTCAACAAGAACATTGGAAGCACAATGCCAAATGTGTCTCGATCAATTATCCAAACACCGTTGTATGGGTAATATCATGATTCTTCCTTCGCCCCTCTGTCTAAATGAGTTGGAACTTGCTGTCCCATCATGTATGTCCTGTTCCGCTTTTCCTAGGACAGAATATACTCCCAATACTTGTGTGAAAACACATTTTTCCTTTCCATTGTTTTGTTTAACCTTTCTTGTGATCTCTATGATATAAGCAGAAATAATTCCCTGCTTATAAAACACCCCGGTCAACAGCTCTGACAGTGAGATCCTGTTACTATTGTTGATGACATTCCGGTAACCCCCGATGGACGAGAACTTTACCTATTGGTCCGCCTCGTTCAACGAGCAGGAAAATGGTTCTCTTCGTCCCTCGCCCTTTGTACTGACGTTGTTGCCGACATAGTGACAGACTTTCCTCTGACATACCTTGTTGTCGTGACCGGTAAGATGTCACCATTCTCCCTACTTTGATCGACCCCCTCACAGCTCCACAGGATCGGAACCTGACTCTCCTGTAACATCCTTGATTCTGAAGCATTCTTTGCCCTTGACTTTGTGTGTTATCCCGAGCCACCCCTTGAGAGATGATCTACTCCCGATACCCTGAACCCCTGTTCATACTTCGTTCAGGTATCGATCGAATGTCCATTCGATTGATACTTCTTATTGTACCTTCATACTTTGCTCTCGACGTTTCCTAAGTTTCAAATCGAGAGATACTTCTGCCACATTCCATGAAATTGTCCACTTGATAATCAACCCTATAAGATTCAGTTCTTCCGAAGTTACCTTTGTCTTCCCCACTTAAATCTCGGGACGAGATTTCTTGTAGTGGAGGAGAATTGTAACATCCCGAGATCCTAACCCTGTCTTCTAGCTAATTAACTTGCCATGTCATCATATTTTTCTAAGTCATAGTGCCACTTGTCTCAAAATCAAATTCTAATTCAAATTTAAATTGCAAGTCAAATAATTATTTCTTCAAACAACCAAACTAAAATGTTCATAATGTTGCAAATATTTCAGATGCAATTATAAAAAAAATATAATCCATATTAATTGAATTGGTTAAGTCACTCTAACAGCCTCAACAGTACCTAAACAGCAACCTTTTCATCCATTTCTTTTAATCCAAAATGCAGATGGAATTATATTTTGTCCAAACCACTTTTAGGGGGTAGGTAATATTGTACTACAATTTTCAGTCCAAGTCTCATGTTTTGTAAAAGTCTACAAGTGGCTAAGCATTTGTCTAAACAGAATGAATAAAAGAAAAACAAAACGGAAATAAACGAAGATAGGACAGAGGCTTACCTGGCACTGGGCTGAAGCCACAGTGCGGCCCAGGCAGCCCAACAGGCCTCCCCCCACCTGCTTCGCCTCGCTGTCGTCGTCTCCATGGACGACGGTGCTCCGTCAGTCGCCGCGCGACACCGCGACGAGGGCAGGCAGCGAGAGGGGATAAGATCGCCACGTCCATTCCCCCTGCCTCTTCCCCACTCACTCTTCCCTCTCCCTCGTCTCCCCCCCCCAAGCTCCCTTCCTCTCTACCGAAAGAGACCGACGCGGTCGCCGCCGTACCTCGCCCGTCCTCGCGGCCACCAAGCTCCTCCGGCCACGCCGAGCCGTCCATGCACGCCGTCTCCGTCGACCGCGTCTCCTCGCCGAGCCACGCGACGCCAGACGCCTCCAGGAGCTGCCCCGACCCCTACTTCTTCCCCGGATCCCCGTCGCATCGCCGCCTCGATCCACCTCCTTCAGCAGCTACTAAGCCCCCGAGGGACCTCCGTGCGTCCACACGGTGAGCACCGCCGCTCCTGCCTTCCCTCTGAGCTTCGGCTCCTCGTAAGCGCGCGCCTCCTCGCAGCTGCCGCTCCGCCGCCGCCATGATTGCCGCGCGCGAGCCGTGCGTGCCCCCGAGCATCCGACCGCGCCACTAGCGCGCTCTAAAGCGCATCCAGCGTCGGGCTCGAACCCCAGCTGACCCCCTAACCCACTCCCGCCGCGTTTCGACGAACGGCCGAATTTCGGCCGCCGCGTCGCTCGTCACCGCCATCACCACGGGCCACTCCGCGACCTCCCGTTCATCCCATCGGATGCGCGCGTGCACCAGCTCTCCAACGAGCCTAGCGACGCCTCCAATGGTGCCCTGTAGCGAATTCCCGAGCTGCTCCGGCACTCGGCCGCCGTGAATGAGCTCGCCGGAGCTCCTCCGGCGACGCGTCCGACGTGGCACCGGCTGGGACCCACTCGGAGAGACTGCCAGTGGGCCCCGATGCCTGTTTGACCGAGTTGACCGCGGTCAACTCGCGGTTATTGTTTACCCCCTGCCGCTGACCAGTGGGCCCCCGACGCTTAATTAAGCTAAATAGGTTTTTTAAAAATAAATTTAAATACTAATGTCTCATTGACAGATGGGGCCCACTCCCTAATTAACTCATTTAGTTAGATTAGCTCACTGTTAAAGCAACAGAGGCTGACATGTGGGTCCCACTGGACCCACATGTCAGGTTTGACCAGGTCAGCGTCACTGTTGACCTGCTGATGTCAGCAACACGTCATGCTGATGTCATAATTCAATTCTGTTAATAAAATTTATTCCAGAAAATCAAATAATCTTTAAAAATTAATAACTTTTAAACCGTAGCTCAGATCGAAAAAGTTAAAACATGAAAGTTGCTCAGAACGACGAGACGAGTCTGATCGTGCCGTTTGTTTCCTTGTCGGAACCCCCTACATAGGAGAAATCGTTACTCCGAGCTCGATTCCGGTAGATGAATAGTCACTAATCGCCGGTTAATAAATCCCAGATTAATTCTAAAAATAACTAAAATGACTTAGAGGCATACTTAGGCAACCCTGCACTGCATCGTAGCATCGCACGCACTGTGTTGCATCTGCTTGCATTGTATTTACTTGTTTCTTCCCCCTCTTCTCTTTCGGTAGACTCTGACGTTGCCGTAGCTCCTGAGGCAGACGCCGCTCTGGAGTACGACTACATCCCCGACGATCAGGCCCTTGCCGTCGAGCAGACAGGCAAGCACCCCCATTTTGAGCATTCCGATATCGCCCACTCTCTTCTCTCTTATGCTTGCATTAGAAGTTACTGCTGCTACTGTTGTCCTATATCTGCTGCATAGCCTGTTTTATTGTAGCCTACTTTTGATACCTGCCTGTTCTCCTAAACTGTTTAGTATAGGATGGGTAGAGCCTTATCAGAGACCCACTTGTCCCGACTGCCCCGCTGGACTCGTAGAAGACCCGAGCAACGGGATCGAAGATCAGACCCGGGCACCGCACGTCACTTCCCCCTTAAATTGCGCGACACTACTGGGTTACTATTGAGTGCCGAGGGTGATACCTCTTCAGCACTTCTGATGATAACTTGGTAGGTTAGTTATTCGGTCGTGGTAAGCGAGGGTGATTCCTCCTACACCACCCCCGATAACGACGTCGTCATGCAACTTCTCAAGTGTGGACCTCGAGGGTGATTCCTCATTCGTTCACCTTGACGATAGCATCGAGCGGGAATTCCATCGAGGGTGATTCCTCAGGGTTCCCCCTTGGTGTCAGACACACGGAGACTTGGTTACTACGACTGAACACTAAACCATGATACTATGATACTAAAGACGGGTTGGCCCTGAGGGGTACCCGCGCGAGCATGAATGCGAAGTGATGTGGAGTCGGGTTGACCTGAGAGGTGCCCGCGAGATAACTACGAGGCGTGGCCGGGCATTCTTAGCCCTTGCCGCAAGTCCTCGAGACGGGGCGATGGGGTCACATCGATCGTGAGTCTCTGCTCGTTTCCGCGCGCTCCTAAACCACTTAACGGTTTGGATATTTGATCCGAGGAGCCTCTGGCCTGATAGCACTAACCATCACGTGGGCATAGTATGGGCGTTCTGCGTCGTATACATCAGCCGAAGCTTATTTGACGTCAGTAAGGAGCGGCGCACGCCGAGTTGGACTGGGAACGCAACCGCGCTTGTATAAGGGGTTGCTAGGTCTGCTCTCGGTGGCCCCGTAACATGTAGGAGTTCCCGGGGCGATGGCCCAAGACCCCTGGGGGCATAGGTTTAGTCCGGCGTGCTGACCTCTCTTATAAGCCTAGGTCGGGTTGTGGCGTGTTGCTTAGCCGAGGCCGGGCATGACCCAGTAAAGTGTGTCCGGCCGGAGTTAAGCGAGCGTGGTGGGTAAGTTGGTGCACCCCTGCAGGGAAGAAACTTCTATCGATAGCCTGTCCTACGGTAACGGACACTCGGAGTTGTATCCCGATCGGTACAACTAGAACATGACCTGAGATGAGAAATTGGATAGTACGGCTCTGGGATTGCTTTCTCGCAGGGAGTCGAGAAAGAATCTCTAGCCGAGGTTGATGACACTGTTATACTTTACATTATGTTATTCTGTTCTCTTCTAATGCTGCAAGACTGTTGAAGATGCTGAAGATGCTAGTCTTCGATAGGACTAGGCTTTCCCCCTCTATTCTAGCATTTCTGCAGCCCAGTCCACATATACAGCCCTCCTTTGAAAATGTTGCATATGTAGTGTAGATCCTTGCTTGCTGAGTACTTCGGATGAGTACTCACGTTTGCTTTATTTTCCTTTTTCCCCCTTTATTCCTTTGTCGCATCCAGACGACGGAGCCCCAGAGCCAGTTGTCCCCACTGACGACCACTACTACTACCAGCCCGGAGAGTACTACTACTACGAGGAGCCGATCGACGACCAGGAGTAGGATCGGAGGGTCCAGGGCAGGAGGCCCACGCCTTTTCGATCGTAGTTTTTTTTGCCCCGCTTCTGCTGACACTTGTATGCCATCGAGCTATGTATTCGAGCCCTCGAGGCCCTGGCTTGTAATATAAAGCTTGTATGAATTTATTTATGTTTTAGAGTTGTGTTGTGATATCTTCAAGTGAGTCCTTAGGCTTAATCGTGTGCATTTGCGTGTATGGTTAGTGCATGATTAAGCCGGGGTTGTCACAGGTTGGTATCAGAGCCGACTGCCTCTAGGAACCCCCCCTTTCCAACTCCTTGGCCGAAGTTGAGTCTAGTGGTCCAAAACTGTTTTACTAACTTGGCTGTGTGGCTTACGGGCCCACGTCGCCAACTGGGTGGTATTAGGATCTTTTATTCCTCATCTATACTCTGGGACTCTGATCTCTCTTCTATTCGGGTTAAATGATTTTACTAACTCTGGCATTAGGTTCTCGTAACCACTTCATCCCGGAGAGCCCCTTCACCACAGATGATCGACTGTTTCATCAGAAAACTCCGAAGATACTCCTCGAAGTTCCCAAGACCCTTGTGCCCACTATCTTTACAATTCCTGACCACCGTTAAATCTCCGTGGATAACATCCTTTTCGTTGCACCCTCTTCCCCAGTTGCTCTGGTTATTACCAGATATCCCGAGAAACACTCCGTTGACCTGAGAATCATTTGAACCTACGGCCGTGCAGCTTCTTTCGCACTGCGAATAATCCCTCACACTTATCGGGGATTCGTTCATCCCCAGTTGCTCATATGTCTCACAAAATTCTTTGAAATGCAACTCGATCTTCTGAAGATCCTCTGCAGCCTAGTGCTCCCGAAGGTCTTGTCTGTCTGCATTATGGTTAAATCCATATGTCTCGCAATATCCATTAGCATTCTTTGTCATTGACGTTCCGAATCAGTGGATTCAATATGAATGAGAATAGTCCCTATCATCCGTCGATTCTTAGAAATTTTCCTTCCGGCTCAATCACCATTCCGAACATGAGCTGGTTCTCGATCAATCCAGTATTGATTGATTGTCCAACTAAGCATGTACAAATCACTCGTCCCCCTGCCCACGTGAACTAATTGTCACTCCTGGCTTTGGAAATCATGAACCCTCTGAATTTTATACTTGGGTTGTTCAAGTGCTTCCTTAATTCGATGTGCTTGCCTCCCGTCTTTTCTCGAAGGACTCTCATGTGTAACCAGTTGTTTAAACCTTACCTCGCTAATTTTTACGGATCACTTGATTCCTTTTGCGGATCCTTATTCAACCAATTCTTCCCTATTCTATGAACCTTATCGGTTCCTTCCCCGATGACATTGCCTTTGGCACTGAAGCATTCTCTGCTTCTTGCCGACTGTAGATCCGCCCAGTTTGCATGGCACGGAGAGGTAGTGCATTCCTTCTCCATATTGACCTGGGACTGACTACTGACCAGGACATGTCACGTAACCATGGTTGGAGATCTCTGCAAGACAGAACGCTAAAGTTGTTCATCTAGTTCTATCCAACCTACTCATATTTGGACAAAGCTTTTGCTTCTGATCCTTTGTTTCTGAACCATAACTCCTTTGTACTTAAACATCGGATTGTTCCGATGTTTCTATAATCTGATGCCGTCACATTCTTTCTTCTTCTGGTTGAGTACCGCTACTCACATCAGATCCTTTGCTGACCACCTGCTCTTTTGTTGGATTATTATCCGACAATGTCCTTCATCTTCTATCTGTGAGAATTCTTTCCATGTTGCAATTGCCTTCGGCAATGCGGTATCATGTAATTCTTTTTGTCCATATTCAATTATGAAATGTTGTTTGTTGCTTCTATAAGCATGGGGTATAGATCCGTAAAATGCCCCTATGGGTTGAGTCTATGCCTTCGCTAGCTGTGAGAACCTACAAGGCTTCATGTGCCATACCTTCTGTTGTTCCACCAGTTAAACTTTCAAACTCTAAACATTCTTAACAGAGAGCAGTGAATGAGAAGTTGTTCATTGAAGAAGTGGGGGTCGACCTTGAACCTTTGTGTTCATGCCCATGGACCCGATGTAGAACTTATCAAGGAAGCTGCTCGCAAAAATAATTCCCCCCTTGATATAAGTTCATCTTGTATCTGTGAATTGATCCTTTGCAATCATGGTTCCGGCCATATTAATATTCTTGATTCCTTTCTCGGACAAGTCCTAGTACTTGTCTTCTGCAAATCATTTTCCCCCGTCCAACCTCTACTCTGAAAATTACCTTCCAGTATTACCCCTAGTACTTGTTACAGGGAAGTTTAATACCCCATCACATCATCCCTAGCCTGATCGGCTATATCTTTATCATGCCAACTTTTAACTGTGCTACCTGATCCTTCTTCCCGGAGCACAATTTTCGATGATGAGCTAAGCTTGCGTCAATCTTCCTCATCTTGTCATTTCACCTTGAACAACAAGCTTGACTTCGAGCTTGTGTCGTATCCGTGGTTCCAATAACCTTTCGCTTCATCATTCCTTTGATTTGATGTCATCACCGATCGATTACATCTTCTTGAAAACCTCTCGACAAATGAGTCATGATCATCATCAACATTCCGAACTCTAACAGGTTATCAATTGAATTCACGGCTAGAAATACCATCCTTGCTCTTCGATGAATTGTGATATCATCAATGACATCCTTGACTCTCTGCCAACACATACCTGGTTGTGTTTGGTTATTCCTTGCGTTCTGAGATAATCTTGGAATTGTTTCTCTGTAATCTCTTGGTATCTTCGAACTCAATCTTCACTTGACACCATATCATTGCTACCTCGAAGCATGGTAGTGGTATTCCGAATCTCAACAAGAACATTGGAAGCACAATGCCAAATGTGTCTTGATCAATTATCCAAACACCGTTGTATGGGTAATATCATGATTCTTCCTTCGCCCCTCTGTCTAAATGAGTTGGAACTTGTTGTCCCATCATGTATGTCCTGTTCCGCTTTTCCTAGGACAGAATATACTCCCAATACTTGTGTGAAAACACATTTTTCCTTTCCATTGTTTTGTTTAACCTTTCTTGTGATATCTATGATATAAGCAGAAATAATTCCCTGGTTATAAAACACTCCGGTCAACAGCTCTGACAGTGAGATCCTGTTACTATTGTTGATGACATTCCGGTAACCCCCGATGGATGAGAACTTTACCTATTGGTCCGCCTCGTTCAATGAGCAGGAAAATGGTTCTCTTCGTCCCTCGCCCTTGGTACTTACGTTGTTGCCGACATAGTGACAGACTTTCCTCTGACATACCTTGTTGTCGTGACCGGTAAGATGTCACCATTCTCCCTACTTTGATCGACCCCCTCACAGCTCCACAGGATCGGAACCTAACTCTCCTGTAACATCCTTGATTCTGAAGCATTCTTTGCCCTTGACTTTGTGTGTTATCCCGAGCCACCCCTCGAGAGATGATCTACTCCCGATACCCTGAACCCCTGTTCATACTTCGTTCAGGTATCGATCGAATGTCCATTCGATTGATACTTCTTATTGTACCTTCATACTTTGCTCTCGACGTTTCCTAAGTTTCAACTCGAGAGATACTTCTGCCACATTCCATGAAATTGTCCACTTGATAATCAACCCTATAAGATTCAGTTCTTCCGAAGTTACCTTTGTCTTCCCCACTTAAATCTCGGGACGAGATTTCTTGTAGTGGAGGAGAATTGTAACATCCCGAGATCCTAACCCTGTCTTCTAGCTAATTAACTTGCCATGTCATCATATTTTTCTAAGTCATACTGCCACTTGTCTCAAAATCAAATTCTAATTCAAATTTAAATTGCAAGTCAAATAATTATTTCTTCAAACAGCCAAACTAAAATGTTCATAATGTTGCAAATATTTCAGATGCAATTATAAAAAAAATATAATCCATATTAATTGAATTGGTTAAGTCACTCTAACAGCCTCAACAGTACCTAAACAGCAACCTTTTCATCCATTTCTTTTAATCCAAAATGCAGATGGAATTATATTTTGTCCAAACCACTTTTTGGGGGTAGGTAATATTGTTCTACAATTTTCAGTCCAAGTCTCATGTTTTGTAAAAGTCTACAAGTGGCTAAGCATTTGTCTAAACAGAATGAATAAAAGAAAAACAAAACGGAAATAAACGAAGATAGGACAGAGGCTTACCTGGCACTGGGCTGAAGCCACAGTGCGGCCCAGGCAGCTCAGCAGGCCTCCCCCCACCTGCTTCGCCTCGCTGTCGTCGTCTCCATGGACGACGGCGCTCCGTCAGTCGCCGCGCGACACCGCGACGAGGGCAGGCAGCGAGAGGGGATAAGATCGCCACGTCCATTCCCCCTGCCTCTTCCCCACTCACTCTTCCCTCTCCCTCGTCTCCCCCCAAGCTCCCTTCCTCTCCACCGAAAGAGACCGACGCGGTCGCCGCCGTACCTCACCCGTCCTCGCGGCCACCGAGCTCCTCCGGCCACGCCGAGCCGTCCATGCGCGCCGTCTCCGTCGACCACGTCTCCTCGCCGAGCCACGCGACGCCAGACGCGTCCAGGAGCTGCCCCGACCCCTACTTCTTCCCCGGATCCCCGTCGCATCGCCGCCTCGATCCACCTCCTTCGGCAGCTACTAAGCCCCCGAGGGACCTCCGTGCGTCCACACGGTGAGCACCGCCGCTCCTGCCTTCCCTCTGAGCTTCGGCTCCTCGTAAGCGCGCACCTCCTCGTAGCTGCCGCTCCGTCGCCGCCATGATCGCCGCGCGCGAGCCGTGCGTGCCCCCGAGCATCCGACCGCGCCACTAGCGCGCTCTAAAGCGCATCCAGCGTCGGGCTCGAACCCCAGCTGACCCCCTAACCCACTCCCGCCGCGTTTCGACGAACGGCCGAATTCCGGCCGCCGCGTCGCTCGTCACCGCCGTCACCACGGGCCACTCCGCGACCTCCCGTTCATCCCATCGGATGCGCGCGTGCACCAGCTCTCCAACGAGCCTAGCCACGCCTCCAATGGCGCCCTGTAGCGAATTCCCGAGCTGCTCCGGCACTCGGCCGCCGTGAATGAGCTCGCCGGAGCTCCTCCGGCGACGCGTCCGACGTGGCACCGGCTGGGACCCACTCGGAGAGACTGCCAGTGGGCCCCGATGCCTGTTTGACCGAGTTGACCGCGGTCAACTCGCGGTTATTGTTTACCCCCTGCCGCTGACCAGTGGGCCCCCGACGCTTAATTAAGCTAAATAGGTTTTTTAAAAATAAATTTAAATACTAATGTCTCATTGACAGATGGGGCCCACTCCCTAATTAACTCATTTAGTTAGATTAGCTCACTGTTAAAGCAACAGAGGCTGACATGTGGGTCCCAGGTTTGACCAGGTCAGCGTCACTGTTGACCTGCTGATGTCAGCAACACGTCATGCTGATGTCATAATTCAATTCTGTTAATAAAATTTATTCCAGAAAATCAAATAATCTTTAAAAATTAATAACTTTTAAACCGTAGCTCAGATCGAACAAGTTAAAACATGAAAGTTGCTCAGAACGACGAGACGAGTCTGATCGTGCCGTCTGTTTCCTTGTCGGAACCCCCTACATAGGAGAAATCGTTACTCCGAGCTTGATTCCGGTAGATGAATAGTGACTAATTGCCGGTTAATAAATCCCAGATTAATTCTAAAAATAACTAAAATGACTTAGAGGCATGTTTAGGCAACCCTGCACTGCATCATAGCATCGCACGCACTGTGTTGCATCTGCTTGCATTGTATTTACTTGTTTCTTCCCCCTCTTATCTTTCGGTAGACTCTGACGTTGCCGTAGCTCCTGAGGCAGACGCCGCTCTGGAGTACGACTACGTCCCCGACGATCAGGCCCTTGCCGTCGAGCAGACAGACAAGCACCCCCATTTTGAGCATTCCGATATCGCCCACTCTCTTCTTTCTTATGCTTGCATTAGAAGTTACTGCTGCTACTGTTGTCCTATATCTGCTGCATAGCCTGTTTTATTGTAGCCTACTTTTGATACCTGCCTGTTCTCCTAAACTGTTTAGTATAGGATGGGTAGAGCCTTATCAGAGACCCACTTGTCCCGACTGCCCCGCTGGACTCGTAGAAGACCCGAGCAACGGGATCGAAGATCAGACCCGGGCACCGCACGCCACTTCCCCCTTAAATTGCGCGACACTACTGGGTTACTATCGAGTGCCGAGGGTGATACCTCGTCAACACTTCTGATGATAACCTGGTAGGTTAGTTATTCGGTCGTGGTAAGCGAGGGTGATTCCTCCTACACCACCCCCGATAACGACGTCGTCGTGCAACTTCTCAAGTGTGGACCTCGAGGGTGATTCCTCATTCATTCACCTTGACGATAGCATCAAGCGGGAATTCCATCGAGGGTGATTCCTCAGGGTTCCCCCTTGGTGTCAGACACACGGAGACTTGGTTACTACGACTGAACACTAAACCATGATACTATGATACTAAAGACGGGTTGGCCCTGAGGGGTACCCGCGCGAGCATGAATGCGAAGTGATGTGGAGTCGGGTTGACCTGAGAGGTGCCCGCGAGATAACTACGAGGCGTGGCCGGGCATTCTTAGCCCTTGCCGCAAGTCCTCGAGACGGGGCGATGGGGTCACATCGATCGTGAGTCTCTGCTCGTTTCCGCGCGCTCCTAAACCACTTAACGGTTTGGATATTTGATCCGAGGGGCCTCTGGCCTGATAGCACTAACCATCACGTGGGCATAGTATGGGCGTTCTGCGTCGTATACATCAGCCGAAGCTTATTTGACGTCAGTAAGGAGCGGCGCACGCCGAGTTGGACTGGGAACGCAACCGCGCTTGTATAAGGGGTTGCTAGGTCTGCTCTCGGTGGCCCCGTAACATGCAGGAGTTCCCGGGGCGATGGCCCAAGACCCCTGGGGGCATAGGTTTAGTCCGGCGTGCTGACCTCTCTTATAAGCCTAGGTCGGGTTGTGGCGTGTTGCTTAGCCGAGGCCGGGCATGACCCAGTAAAGTGTGTCCGGCCGGAGTTAAGCGAGCGTGGTGGGTAAGTTGGTGCACCCCTGCAGGGAAGAAACTTCTATCGATAGCCTGTCCTACGGTAACGGACACTCGGAGTTGTATCCCGATCGATACAACTAGAACATGACCTGAGATGAGAAACTGGATAGTACGGCTCTGGGATTGCTTTCTCGCAGGGAGTCGAGAAAGAATCTCTGGCCGAGGTTGATGACACTGTTATACTTTACATTATGTTATTCTGTTCTCTTCTAATGCTGCAAGACTGTTGAAGATGCTGAAGATGCTAGTCTTCGATAGGACTAGGCTTTCCCCCTCTATTCTAGCATTTCTGCAGCCCAGTCCACATATACAGCCCTCCTTTGAAAATGTTGCATATGTAGTGTAGATCCTTGCTTGCTGAGTACTTCGGATGAGTACTCACGTTTGCTTTATTTTCCTTTTTCCCCCTTTATTCCTATGTCGCATCCAGACGACGGAGCCCCAGAGCCAGTTGTCCCCACCGACGACCACTACTACTACCAGCCCGGAGAGTACTACTACTACGAGGAGCCGACCGATGACCAGGAGTAGGATCGGAGGGTCCAGGGCAGGAGGCCCACGCCTTTTCGATCGTAGTTTTTATTTTGCCCCGCCTCTGTGAAGGCTTATCTCTCTGTTCTGTAATATATCTGTACCCAGATATCTGACGCTTCTGCTGACACTTGTATGCCATCGAGCTATGTATTCGAGCCCTCGAGGCCCTGGCTTGTAATATAAAGCTTGTATGAATTTATTTATGTTTTAGAGTTGTGTTGTGATATCTTCAAGTGAGTCCTTAGGCTTAATCGTGTGCATTTGCGTGTATGGTTAGTGCACGATTAAGCCGGGGTCGTCACAGGTTGGTATCAGAGCCGACTGCCTCTAGGAACCCCCCCTTTCCAACTCCTTGGCCGAAGTTGAGTCTAGTGGTCCAAAATTGTTTTACTAACTTGGCTGTGTGGCTTACGGGCCCACGTCGCCAACTGGGTGGTATTAGGATCTTTTATTCCTCATCTATACTCTGGGACTCTGATCTCTCTTCTATTCGGGTTAAATGATTTTACTAACTCTGGCATTAGGTTCTCGTAACCACTTCATCCCGGAGAGCCCCTTCACCACAGATGATCGACTGTTTCATCAGAAAACTCCGAAGATACTCCTCGAAGTTCCCAAGACCCTTGTGCCCACTATCTTTACAATTCCTGACCACCGTTAAATCTTCGTGGATAACATCCTTTTCATTGCACCCTCTTCCCCAGTTGCTCTGGTTATTACCAGATATCCCGAGAAACACTCCGTTGACCTGAGAATCATTTGAACCTACGGCCGTGCAGCTTCTTTCGCACTGCGAATAATCCCTCACACTTATCGGGGATTCGTTCATCCCCAGTTGTTCATATGTCTCACAAAATTCTTTGAAATGCAACTCGATCTTCTGAAGATCCTCTGCAGCCTAGTGCTCCCGAAGGTCTTGTCTGTCTGCATTATGGTTAAATCCATATGTCTCGCAATATCCATTAGCATTCTTTGTCATTAACGTTCCGAATCAGTGGATTCAATATGAATGAGAATAGTCCCTATCATCCGTCGATTCTTAGAAATTTTCCTTCCGGCTCAATCACCATTCCGAACATGAGCTGGTTCTCGATCAATCCAGTATTGATTGATTGCCCAACTAAGCATGTACAAATCACTCGTCCCCCTGCCCAGGTGAACTAATTGTCACTCCTGGCTTTGGAAATCATGAACCCTCTGAATTTTATACTTGGGTTGTTCAAGTGCTTCCTTAATTCGATGTGCTTGCCTCCCGTCTTTTCTCGAAGGACTCTCATGTGTAACCAGTTGTTTAAACCTTACCTCGCTAATTTTTACGGATCACTTGATTCCTTTTGCGGATCCTTATTCAACCGATTCTTCCCTATTCTATGAACCTTATCGGTTCCTTCCCCGATGACATTGCCTTTGGCACTGAAGCATTCTCTGCTTCTTGCCGACTGTAGATCCGCCCAGTTTGCATGGCACGGAGAGGTAGTGCATTCCTTCTCCATATTGACCTGGGACTGACTACTGACCAGGACATGTCACGTAACCATGGTTGGAGATCTCTGCAAGACAGAACGCTAAAGTTGTTCATCTAGTTCTATTCAACCTACTCATATTTGGACAAAGCTTTTGCTTCTGATCCTTCGTTTCTGAACCATAACTCCTTTGTACTTAAACATCGGATTGTTCCGATGTTTCTATAATCTGATGCCGTCACATTCTTTCTTCTTCTGGTTGAGTACCGCTACTCACATCAGATCCTTTGCTGACCACCTGCTCTTTTGTTGGATTATTATCCGACAATGTCCTTCATCTTCTATCTGTGAGAATTCTTTCCCTGTTGCAATTGCCTTCGGCAATGCGGTATCATGTAATTCTTTTTGTCCATATTCAATTATGAAATGTTGTTTGTTGCTTCTATAAGCGTGGGGTATAGATCCGTAAAATGCCCCTATGGGTTGAGTCTATGCCTTCGCTAGCTGTGAGAACCTACAAGGCTTCATGTGCCATACCTTCTGTTGTTCCACCAGTTAAACTTTCAAACTCTAAACATTCTTAACAGAGAGCAGTGAATGAGAAGTTGTTCATTGAAGAAGTGGGGGTCGACCTTGAACCTTTGTGTTCATGCCCATGGACCTGATGTAGAACTTATCATGGAAGCTGCTCGCAAAAATAATTCCCCCCTTGATATAAGTTCATCTTGTATCTGTGAATTGATCCTTTGCAATCATGGTTCCGGCCATATTAATATTCTTGATTCCTTTCTCGGACAAGTCCTAGTACTTGTCTTCTGCAAATCATTTTCCCCCGTCCAACCTCTACTCTGAAAATTACCTTCCAGTATTACCCCTAGTACTTGTTACTGGGAAGTTTAATACCCCATCACATCATCCCTAGTCTGATCGGCTATATCTTTATCATGCCAACTTTTAACTATTATGAAATGTTGTTTGTTGCTTCTATAAGCGTGTATGGTTAGTGCACGATTAAGCCGGGGTCGTCATAGGCACGCGGCCCTTCCACACACTGCCAGACAGGCCCTCGGTAGGTGCCGCGTTAAATATGACCGCTTGGGTTTGTTGGCCGGCCGACATGTGGAGCCACGACGGACACCGAGGGGACGCGAGGTGCGGAGATGCATTTCAGGCGCAAATTTGGGCCGAAAATGGGTCTGCGCGGATGCGAAACAGACGGGTTTTGAAAATGGGTCAGCGTGTTGGGCCATCGTTTTTATCCACGGTGATCCAAAAGAATGTGAGCGGATGAAATGGGTCGCCCGGTTAAAGTTGCTCTCATTTATTTCCTTTCACTTTGCTTTGCTTGGCTGTCCGAGTGAAATCTGAATCTGCATTGGTAGTTGATTCATCAATTGATGGAACCGCCATTTTACTCCTCTCCGAAAGAGCTTGGAGTCCTCATCGTCTTGCTCTCGTAGCTGGACATATATGTACGCGTACCGAACCTGCTGTCGTGGTGTCTAGCATCCAAAGTAGTATGTTTATTTGGACTACCAACGTCCTGCCCATCGCACTTCAGGTTTTTGTAGAATTGTACTTTTTTTTTAATAACACCTGGGTCAGGCCAAAGCATCAAACCTAAGATTTGATCTCCGATGGACTCAGGTACCATCATCCTCTTAACCATTCAACTATAGATTGATTTTCTTTTGTAGCATTGTCCTAACAGATGATCAAGGGCCTCCTTGTGGTAAATGTGCTAAAGATTTCGTCCCTAAAATTTTAAAGAACTACTTTAGTGATCTAAACGCTCTTATATTTCTTTACAGGGGGAGTACTATCCAAGTTCTTTCTTTTTTTGGCCAAAACGAAAAGAACATCAGTTTATTTAAGTGGAACAGCGTCACTTTCATATAGTACTATTTAGCTTTTTTTTTATATATATCTTCATATTTATTTTTTAGTTGATATATTAACTTTTTTAAGAAACTTTTTTTAATTTTTTTTGTGGGGTAAGAAAACTTTATTTGCATTATGCTTCTGGACTGACCGTTGCTTCGCTTTGTGGGCTAGGGCCTTCACCGGCTCATCAGCCCACGCAAGTGTACTCGGGAACGTGCAATAATCCACGCGAGCGCTATATCTCGCATTCAGCGAGACCAAAGGTTTCTCTCGCTGAAGCGTTTCGACCAATCGGGCCGGCCAACTAGCGAATGGAGAAATAGAAAAAGTAGGCACACACTACTTCAGGTAAAAGACTGCAGGTTTCTCAAAAAAAAGGGTAAAAGACTGGATGTTTTTTTTCTCCGTTTTTTTCTTTTTTCGTTTCTTTCGTTCTTTTTTGGTTTTCTTATTTTTCTCCGGCTTTAATTTTTTTGCCATTATAATTCGTTTTTATTTTGGTTTTTCTTATTTTTCTCCATCTTTCATTTTTGGTATTCTTTTGCTTTTTCATTCTACATTTTTTGTATATGCCAACAACATTTTTCTAATACATGTTGAAAAAAGTCCAACACCAATTTAACATTTTTAAATACACAGTCAACATTTTTTCTAAACACATCTTTTTAACATCTTTCAAATGCTTGATTAACATTTTTCAAACACTTGTTCAACATTTTTTTAAATGCTTGATTAACATTTTTATATACATGATAAAAAATGTCATCATTTTTTAATACATGGTCAACATTTTTTCTATACAAATTTGGTATTTTCCAAATGCTCTATTAACATTTTTCAAATACTTGTTCAACTTTTTTTCAAATGCTTGGTTAACATTTTCGTAGACATGATACTAAATTTAATATTTTTTAATACACGATCAACATTTTTTCTATACACATTTAACATTTCCCAAATGATTGATTAACATTTTTAAAATATGTGTTCAACATTTATTTTTCAAAATGCTGGATTAAAATTTGTATATACATGATAAAAAAATTCATCATTTTTTCATACATGCTCAACAATTTTTCTGTTTACATTCAACATTCTTCTGAATGCTTCATTAACATTTTTCAAATAGTTGTTCAACGTTTTTCCAAAAAAAAATGTAGATTTTTTTTTAATATATATATATATGTATATAATATTTTAAAGTATAAACAAAAGTACAAAAATAAAGCAAAACAGAAAACAGAAAACAGAAAACAGGAAAAAGAGCCTGCGGCCTGCCTCGCGCGTGGGCCAGTCCATCTCGGTCGCCCAGAAATCCAGGCCTGTTCACCTAAAAAAAAAAAATCCAGGCCTGTTGTACCGGAGTGGAAGAGGGTGTCTCTGCTCCGTTTCCGATCTCGCCTTCGCCGCGAATCCCCCCAAACCGCGAGCAGATTCGCGCCGGAGTCGCGACGATTTTTGATGAGATAAGCCCTCGGCCACCTCGGTGTTCGCGATGCTGCGGAAGGCGGCCGTCGGGTTCCTCGCCTGCCTCGTGCTCTACCTCGCCTTCTCCTCCTACCTCCGTAGCCAGGTACGGCTTCGCGCACTTCCCCATTCCGAGAGTTTCCAAGGGCTTGTCTGGTCGGGTTGTGCCGTAGAGATTGGCCTGAATCTGGTGCGGCCGTTCCGTGCTTCGTAGTTCAGCCTCTTAGGAAGTGGCGATGAGGCGGAATCGGACTGGATCTTCCTGCTCCATTCTCAATGTGCATGTCTGTACTTAGTGCAATCCTTGCCTTGTTGGTGGTGGCTTCGTCATGTCCATGTTACTAACCAAAGAATCATGCAACACTTGTTACCCTCATCACTTGTCGTAGTAAAGAGCTGAAGAGTACTAATGGAATGTGTGCGAAACACCATTTGTTGGTGCCCGCCTTCTGCTTTGATTATCGGAGTAGTTTTACTGTGGAATCAGGTGGTAGTTTACTAGTAATTTCTAGTGACCATGACTCACTGAACATAACTGGCCACAGCGTGATTAGAGCACTGTCTGAGATTTTGAACAATATAGTCTTTTTTGTGCTCATTTTGTGCAAGATCTGGGACATGGATTTTTTGTTTCTTCTCTGTAGCTATGGTAGCAATGACTAGCGAGGTGATCAACTGATGATTCAGGATTACAAAACATTTACGGTACCATTTTTCCTTTTCATGTTGGACAGAGGGCTGCATATGTTCAGTTACCAGCAGTTACTCACAGGGTATACCTGGACGTGGAAATTGATGGCCAAAATATAGGTATATCCTTCTTTCATAACATCATTTTTCTTCTGATGCCGCGCTGTAACTTGCATTGTAACAGCACATACTACTGAACTTAACGACCATTTTCTGGCTGCCCTAATTCTTGTGTGGCCCGTTGTTACAGGTAGAATTGTTATTGGTCTTTATGGGGAAGTTGTGCCAAAAACAGTTGGTATTTTCACACCCTCTTTCTCTCTTTCTCCTCATGCTTATATTTTCCTATTGAAGCATATAACTCGTTGGGGGGTAACGACCTAGTCAAAGATTGCATGAATTATCCTGTTGTGAAATAAAATCTTTCGTAGAAAAAAGTTATTTATGCTGAGGTCTTGTGCTCGTTAGATACTATAAAATGGCGAAAACTGGAAATTGATTGGATGGTCATTGTTCTCAGTACTTTAGCAGAGGAAGATTGATGTGTAGATGCATGCCTATACCCCAACCTTCTCTGCTTGTTTGCAACTTTTCATTCATTTTGTTAAGATGTCTGTGGTTGTTAATAAGGAAAAAGAGGCGTCAACAGATGAACTATCCTAAATATCTACCAGCTTTCAAATATCTTGCCAAAGGAACAATTTAGTAATATGTAGGAATACTATCTTTCACTTATGAAGTTTATTTTCGGTACTGATATCTTTTATTCCTGCATTTTGCAGAAAATTTTAGAGCCCTTTGTACAGGTATTGTTCTTCCTTGAATTGTTTGCATGCTGTCTTCCTTGAGGTGATTTTTCATATTGTACTTTGTTCATTATTGCAGGTGAAAAGGGCGATGGGCCCAAGGGTAAACCTCTTCACTATAAAGGAACACCATTTCATCGAATCATCCCAGGTTTCATGATTCAGGGTGGTGACATAGTTAGAGGTGATGGGAAAGCAAGCGAATCTATATATGGAGGCACCTTCCCAGATGAGAATTTCAGTGTGAAACATACACATCCAGGTCAGATGTGCAACCAGGGATTCCTTTTTTTTGTTCAGTTTTAACTTTGCCTTTAGTTATATACCAATTTAGTAACACACTGACCTTCTACTAGTTAATTGCCCGTGCGTTGCAACGGGGCCATATGTTTTCACTGGTTCAACACTAATCATGTTAGACTTATACTTTAAGGATTCTCGTGCACATCAAACAACATTGTCAGCTTTTACCGTTAAATCCCTGTTCTTTTTCCTGCATCGACTATGCCGACCTTGCAAGCTCGCAATTATAGTCGATGGCACATCCGTCTCACAATCCCCCAATTCTCCCACACCCACGCTTCGAATTTCAAACATGTAACCATGCAGTTACGTTAAAATAAGTCAGATCATGAATCAGTTAGTACAATATTTACAAGAAAGAGAACAAATGATTTGCTAATAACTACGTGTGAGGGTTAGAGGAGTTCGACTTCTTTTTGCATGCTGCACTGTTAGCGCTCACGCACTTTTATGTTGTTCATTCTCCCCAGGTTCCGTACTTGAATTCATCACAGTAGCATGTGTGCTAACTATTGTTTTGTCGTACTTGAATTCATCAGACTGTTACAAACCTTAACAATTCTCCCCAGGCCATTGATGCATATAAGCACATGAGTGCTAACTATTGTTTTGTCAATGAAGGTGTTACAATAGCATGTGTGGCAGTCATGTCTTAGTCATACTGCCGAGACGGTAATACAGAGAAATAGGTGCAACAATCCAATACAGGGAAATCAGTAACAATCGAATACAATGGAAACAACACAACAAAGATGAAGCTATTAAGAAATACACATATAAACATGAAGGTATTATCACAAAGGTAACCATGCAGGTATAGTTCACTAAAAAAGGAACCAAAAGATCTGTTTGTACTGAAAATAGGTGCCTCACCATACTGTACATGCGAAATTCAAACATGACACGTATCCAATAATCAGTTCTGAATAGATTGTTGCTAACCTTAATAATGTAATTTCCCTGCCAGCTTGTATATCTTTCTTTTGATATTAGATATGCAAGGTTGAGAGAGTTTCTCAAATGTAGGCTCATATGCCTGGGAATTGTGATCCCAACATAGTTTGGAAACAGAGGCATGATAATATACAAAATAAACCTTGTCATGTCTAACTCAACAAATCAACAATAAATGACGGCCACAATATGTGATGTCTTCTCTCCAGCTCCAAGGTCTCCAGTCTCCACCATCCTCCCATTGTTCACATCACCTAAATCCAAATTAATTTAGTATTTTCACACACACGAATTAGATCTTAATGAATCAGGTAAATTGAGGAAGAACTTGGAAAATGGAGAAGCATAGAATGATATGTAATCGGTTCTTTACGAAAAAATAAAACAATGTTGCCTTATATAATCAACTAATTCGTGTACCAACTGCTGTAGCAACTCTAAGAAAAATAACAACGATAAGGACAGGTGCTCTCCAAGCTAAAGTGCAGCAAAACAAGATCTAAAGTACAAATGATGTTTTTTCTGTGCTGTAATGAAAACAGACATAAAGATGCAACCTAGGACTTAAATAAGCATGAACGGGAGATTGGACAGTACCTGATGCTCTGGTAGGCGGTACAACAGTTCACCCTCTCAGACGAACCCGACCGGCTGCTCTGGAGATGGACAGCAAGCGCCACATACTCGGCCCAGTCTTGCTATGCCGCCACATTCCAGGGATCTACGCGCTGCCATTCATGGAAGCTGATTTGGAAGAGTTGGGCGCCACCCCGCGTCAAATTCTTCCACTGGCTTGCTAACCAGGACCGATGTGGACGGCGTCGAGGCTGGCCCGCCGCGGCCTACAGCACCACCCTAGGTGCCTCCTTTGCGACCAAGACCCGGAGACCATCCAACACCTGCTCCTGGCGTGTCCATTTGCTAAGCAGACTTGGCACATCATCCTGGACTGGGCGCACATACCTGCCCAACCGCCAGCCAACGAAATTACCATGATGGACTGGTGGCTGCGTGCGAAGGCACAGACCCCTCCTGCACTACGCAAAGCTCTGCAATCGATCACACTGCTCGTCCCCTGGATGATCTGGAAACAGAGGAACGAATGCGTCTTCGACAATGCAAGACCCTCGATAGATGCGCTAGTTGATAGGATTAAAGACGAGGCCAAATGTTGGGCAAAAGCTGGGGCACAGGGGCTGCGGGTTGTCTTGCCCGCCTCCTGGGATGTCCACTGGTCAGGCGCTATGACTCTGTAAATATAACCTCCTACTAGGAGGCATGTACTCTCTCATCTTTTCAATGCAATGAAACGCAAAAATCATTTTGCGTTTTCTCGAAAAAAGGGACGAGGCAGAGAAAGATTGGCCAGGCTTACACAAAACTAACCTGCCTAGGGAGTTGGGTAGAACAAGGTTGGCAGGAATGAACGGATGGGTAGGGAAAGTATCGGGTGCTCCCAGCCTTGAATCCAGATGGGAATGGTGTCAATGTTGCTTTTGTCTTTCTTTTTTTACACTATTCATGCTAGATTTCACATTTTTGTTTCTCAATGTGCGTTTCGATTTTGGACCTGAAATTTTTAGGGGCTGTAGTCACATTCCTTGTGAACATTCACATTTTTTTCCGGAATTTTTTGAAACATTTAAAAATGTTTTTTTTTACATTGGAGCACCGGGAGTACCCCAAGGTTGGGAGCACCCCATACTTTCCCCGAATGGTTAGCCTGGGCATTGTCCTCCTCTGGGACTATGAGCTAATGCGAAGCTCACTTATTTATCTTGGTGCTTCCGGATCTGTCTCCCTCCTATTCTCCATACTGAACTCCCTAATCCTTTCCTCTGCACCATTGAGACCGACTTTTCTGTGAAGTTTAATTAACAGGAGAGTCCAGTACAATGAAAAATCAATATCTTGGAAGAAATTATAATACAAGCAGAATAGCTGATATTAGTAGCTTTAGCAAAATCTCACAAGCAACTTCAATTCAAGGGACCAATTTTTGACGTGCATATGCGCATATACATGGGAATGTTAATAATTTCTTTGAAAGAAGTTATAATAAGTTGATAATTTTTAGGAGCATGAATTCAATCTCCCATCATCAGGATGTTGCCTCGCACAATGTGAGCAAGAAGATTAAATCTTTTAAAATAACTACTTATCCATAACGTATGCAGTAATTTTATAACAAAATCACATGAAAATTGCATCTACCAACTGAATGAGGCTGATACTAAACACGTACAAAGCAGTATACATACTCTGGCATTTTGTCGAGCAGCTAGCATTCGTACAGTGACCAGCATCGTTGAAGCAAGGCAATCTGTACGTGGACGGGCGGTGGGCTCATACACGGGTAGGGGGGAGGATACAGCCAGGAGGAGGGGGGCGTGGTGGTGATGGTGGGCGGTGGGAGTGCTAGGATAGATGAGGAGGCAGGAGATGTGCCGTGGACGGCGTGGAAGGAGACGTAGAAGGAAGCGGAGGAGATGATTCGGAGAAGGGGTGGCAGGTCGTGGTGGTAGTGGGATGTGAGGGTTGGGAGGCCGCAGGGGAGAGGAGGCATGTGAGGCGTTGGGAGTGGGCAACGCCAGCGGCGGCCACCGCCAGAGCGGAGCTCCATGGCTGGCTGGAGGAGGTGGAGGAGTGATGGGGCTGCACGAGAGAGAAGAAGGTTTTTTTTGCAAAAGCATGGAGCGGAGTTGCGGGTGTCTCTCTGTAAAAGTGCAACAGCTGGCTTGGCATATGTTGGATGTAGATCTGACGGTCAAAATCGATAGATGGCCGACACAACATCACCACCAACTGTTTCCTTTTTAGGAGTAGAGATGAAGACTACTACCATCTATTTTGTGACCGCCACTGGCGAAGTTCCAACATACGCTATCTTTATTATTTTGTCTGTCCTCCATAAGTACTAGCGTATTGCATGAGGTTCTGAACTATTTGTTTGAGATTGTTTCAGATAAATATTATCTTCAGAGCTCCCTCACACTTTTAGCATTAAAGCAAATGTACCAAAGAAAAAGGAAATGCCGTCTCCTTAGCTGAGGCAACTGTTTTCTCAGCCTCAAGCCGACCAAGCAGATTGAACTGGGGCCTTGGTGCATCATTGAAGCTGGTAAACACTACATCTGGCGACGAAGCAAGTTCCAATGAGACAGTAGTGTAAAACCTTGATCCTTGAGGCCTGCATGTAATGTCCACTAGCACCTGTGGATGTACTAATGCACTAGTACGCCTGCAAAATCTTTTTTGCTCCTAATTTCTCAGCGCTCATATGGCAAGATTGACCACTACATTACACAATTGAAAGTATGCAAAATACACCTTAGTGATCTTAAGAGGTACTCCCTCTATAAAGAAATATAAGAGCGTTTAAATCACTACTTTAGTGATCTAAACGCTCTTATATTTCTTTACGGAGGGAGTACATTCTGGCATAGATGAGTACTGAAAATAGAGCTGGAAGTGGGTGTGTATATGATTGTGTGCATCACTACACTCTGTTACCTGGTGTTTGTTCTTAAATATTCTTTCGGCATGTTCTGCCTTGTTTCAAATACCTCGTAATGTGAATACCTGTTTCTGAAGTTGGAGTTACCTTGTGATCTTGCAGGTGTTGTTGCTATGGCAAATTCTGGAACTGATTCCAACGGATCCCAGTTCTACATAACCACAATCAAGACAGGCTGGTAAGTTCGATTACACCATATGCCAGCGCTCAACTTCGCAGTGATCAATCTACGACTTCTGAAATGGCAAGCGCTGCAGGTTGGATGGGGAGCATGTAGTCTTTGGCAGGGTGATTCAGGGAATGGATTATGTCTACGCCATTGAAGGGGGCGCAGGCACTTACAACGGCAAGCCGAGGAAGAAGGTGCTGATCACTGACTCTGGTGAGATACCCAAGGAGAAATGGGGCGAGGAAGCAGACTAAGGCATTGCCTAGTGGTGGAAAGGGGTTGATGCCTTCCCACTCACCAAGGTTCAAGGCATAGTAATTTCAATTTGGGTTCGTCGCACCAATTATACCGTAGGGGCCTCCCTTATAGTCTTTTTGTCAAAAAAATGGGGTGAAGAAATTCAGTAGGCTGCTTGGTTTACTCTGTTGCCTTATGGATTTGACACCGCGCGCTTTCGTGACCGGTTTTCTTCGCACACCAGACGTGCTTCGGGCAGAGTTCTGAATGTTGTACATTGTAGCCAGCGTATCGCATGTCAAAACCTACCTGTACCGAAAAAGGCTTTCGCTCCGCTTTAAAAATAAAGTAAACCACCACAGCCACAAAGTATCATAGAGTACACCCACCCGACACACACACCCAGTCACACAACATAGAGTACAATAGGGTTCTGCTGAGGGCACAGCTCAACAAGCCCTGAAAACGAAAACAAAGGAGGATACACCGTGGCTAAGAAGCTAATTTGGCTCAGGTGGTGGAGGAGGAGGCGGCAGAGCCAAGCGGAGAGCCATCGCGCGAAGGTCGGCAAAGATGGTGTTGATGGTGTCCCGGTCCTGGATGCGGCTAAGCGGCCGCCAGAGCTGCAAATAACCACACATTTTGAACACTGCGTCAGTGGCACGTCGAAGAGGCACACACTGGATGACAAGCTTATTACGCACGGTCCAGAGCGTCCAAGCAAGGACCCCAATGAGCAGCCACCTAATGTGGCGGCCCGACGAGGAAGAAGCCTGGACCTCGGTGAGGAGGTCTGGGACACCAACTTCCCCTGACCACCTCACGGAGGCAGCTCCAGAGGAACTGGGCGGAAACGCATGAGAAGAAGATGTGATTCGAGGTTTCCTCCGTCCCACATAGGGGGCAAATCCCATCGCCCGAGCCATTCCGTTTTAACACCTCAACGCCGGAGGGGAGCCGGCCGCGGATCCATTGCCACATGAAGATCCTGATCTTGAGGGGCACACGGATAGCCCAGATCATCTCAAGGGCCGCCGGTCCAGGGGAGGGGGCGATGGCCTGGTATAGGGACTTCGTGGAGAACCGGCCCGAGGGCTCGAGGCGCCAGGATAGGCGGTCTTGGGGCTGCGTCAGATCAGGCTCGTGGAGGGCAATGGCCTCTAGGAGCTCATGCCAGGAGGCGGTTTTCGGGGGCCCAAATGGCCACCGGAACGCGAGACACCCTAAGTCAATAAGGGCCTACTCGACGGAGATCCTAGGCTCCACCGCAATGGAGAAAAACTCCGGGAACCTGGCAGCGAAGGGGGAGTCCCCAGCCCACCGGTCGAACCAAAACAGGGTGGATGTCCCAGAGCCAACCGAGATGGAGGTCCCGATGCGGAGAACCGGGAGCAGCTGGATGACGGACTGCCAGAACTGGGAGCCTCCCGTCCTCAGGCAGAAGGCAAGAGGTTGGCCGCGCAGGTATTTGTTCCGGATGATTTGCAACCACAGGCCACCCTCGCCATTCGCAATGCGCCATAGCCATCGTGTGAGGAGAGCCAGGTTCATGCGTTTGGAGGACATGATGCCGAGGCCGCCTTGGTCCCTAGGTTTGCAGACGTCGGTCCAACGCACCATATGGTATTTCTGCTTATCACCCTCGCCAGCCCAGTAGAAGCGCGCCTGGACAGAGCCAATCTCATGGTGCAACGTTTCGGGCAGGCTGTAGAAACTCATGATGAACAGGAGGAGGCTGGACAAAGACGAGTTGATGAGGATCGTCCGAGCCGCTTTAGACAACCATCGGCCGTGCCAAGGCTCGATACGGTGCTGAAGCTTGAGCACCGAGGGCCTTAGATCCGCCACGGAGAGCCGAGAGTCGCTAATGGGGATCCCCAGGTAGGTGGTGGGGAAAGACCCGAGCCGACAGTTGAGTCGGTTAGCGATACTCTGGCTTTCGGAGGGGGAGTAGCCAAGGACCATGACCTCGCTCTTATCGAAGTTTATTTTAAGACCCGACTGCTGGAAGCATAGCAGCAGAAATTTCAGGTTCGAGATATCTAGTAGTGATATCCATACTACGAAGGGATTTTTGTTACTGGATCTACCTACCGTTAGCCTATGCAGTAAATTGCCAAACTGATGAGTAGAATGTTCTATCCTACTGTGCGGGACAAAATAACCCCGGGCACTCCAACCTTAGAACAAGTGTGTATCGGAATTTAGAAAAGTGGATGCAACGCTTTGGTACAAACCACATATATATATTCTAGAATGTGTAGGTTGAATGCATTATGTTGAGTTTGTTGTAACCTAGGGTACAATAACCTGTGCAGTGAAACATTTCTTGTGATTCAAATGACTTGAGGGTCAAGTTTTGTCCAAGTCAAACCTCTTTCAGTTTGATCGAGTCTATAGTAAATAAATTAACATCTATAACACCAAATTAGTCTATTTAGTTTTATCATAGATTATGTTTCAGACTATATATACTGATGTCATGCCTATTACCACAATTTTTAATATAATTGGTCATAATTAGAGATGCTTGACTTAGAAAAAATTAAGTTAAAACTTCAAATAGTTTGGAATGAAGGAAGTACCAAACTGATGACCGGAGCTTACTACCTGAACTTTAACTTTCGCGTACAATGCTTTATGCAGTGTCGGCTAGGTGTCTTCATCTTGCTTTTTATATTTTTGCTGGATTAAGGCTCCCGGCCTGGACTAGGATTGGATCAATACGTGTTCATCATAGATCAGATACTAGGCGAAGAGGTGTAGATGGCTAATTAACCGTGTTATCTGGACAAGTACGCCTCACGCATAAACAAGCCGACCAGGGTTCCTCTTTACAACTGCCGCTGTCGTTTCCCTTCGCCTCCTTTTTGTTTTACGAAAAGGTTCCCTTCGCCTCCAGGTGCCTTCGTTGCCAGCGAGATTTGTCTCTGAAGTCTTTTGTCGCCCTAGCTTTAGTTAGGGTTAAGGCAATGGCGCCATGTGCGGCGAAGAGTAAATTATCCTCGTCCTTTCCTCGTTTCAACGATTTTGTTTGGCATCGGCAGAAGACGTGTGGAGCTTCTACCAGGGCCAAATATAGGGCCTCGTTTTCGTCTTCCTTTTGTCTATCTAATTGGTCGTGCCCCACAAAGGGCATGATGTTGCGCCGTTTATTTTTTTCTTCGGTTCTTCTCCGCCTAATGAAGCTCATCCGTATGGAGCTCCGTTGTAGAACTTGCAAGGTTTGTATCTCCCTTCCCTGTCTGAATGGAGTTGAGATTATCTTTTGGTCCTCTTAGGTGCCACCGCTGCTGCACCACCATAGCCTCTGTGTCAAGCCACCGTCCATAGTTTACATCGCACCGTCGAAAGCAAATTGACGAAGTGAGAACCGCCAAAACCCATAGTGACGCCTTCCAACTGCATCCCTCAACCTCGCCAGTACAAGTCGTCGGCTGGTGTCACCACGGTCAGATCTAAAGGCCTGTTCGGTAGCCCTCCAGCTTCACCAGATCCACAAATCTCGCTTCAATTTATGGATGCCAGCTTCTTCTACGAAAACTGGATCGATGGAAACTGTTCGGCACCCACGCTCCAGCTTCTTGTATGCGCCAGCAGGCCAAACAGCCTGGACGGGCTAGAGCCCAGCCGACTCAATAGATAAGGTGGCCTTAGGCCCGATCGGACTCTGGAGGAGAGTGGCTGGGCTTGGCCCAGTTCGGAAGGAAAGGTAGCCATGCCTCCACGTAGCCTCATCATGAGAATAGAACGTGATGTGAGAAGGGAGAGAGAAAGCAGCGAACCGGTACGCATTCGAGGGATCACTTGGCGGTGGCATCTGCCTGTAAATAAGGCCAACTCCAGGATTCCCGATTCTGGGATCGCCAAAATAGCCGCTCCAGCTTTTTGTACGTGAATACTGCTTCGATCCAGGAAGCTGGCTTCCTCGAGCCGAGCCGTTCAGGCCAGCTTCGCTCGCTGATTTGCGGAAGCTGGGAGCTGGCAGGCTACCGAACAGGCCCTAAAGATGAAATCCTCCCAAATCAAACACCTGACAAAGACGTTCGTCGATCTGACCGGATGAGACCACCTGCGAGAAAGGGAGCGACAACCCAAACCATCACTAGTAGCCACCGTCGGGAGCTCCACCTGGCCTCCATCTAGCATGGCCATGGCCAGGCCGGATCCGGCGCCACATCATCACATAGTAGCACGAGATTCTCGACCAACATGAGAAGCACCGGAGGCTGGCCCACACCATGTAGGGAGGGAGCTTCGAAGGACTAGAGGGGCAACATCCGCGAGAGACCTCGATGGGGTTGGCGTGGAGGGACGCACGACGCCGGTGAGGTGAAGAGCCCCGCCGCCTCTTTCTCTGGAGCCGGCAAGGGCTTTGCAGGCGGCTCCTCTAGTGGCAGTGACTGATACGTCTCCAACGTATGTATAATTTTTTATTGTTTCATACTATTATATTATCATTCTTGTAAGCTTTATATGCCATTTTATATTATATTTCTAGACCAACATATTAACTTAGTGCCCAGTGTCAGTTTTCCTTTTTTTGCATGTTTTTTGTTTCACAGAAAAACCATACCAAACGAAGCCCAAACATGATGAAATTTTACGGTGATTTTTCTGGACAACAAGAGACCTTAGAAGCTTCGAGGAGAGCAAAAGACATACGAGGGCCCCACAAGCTCACTAGGCACGGCCCAGGGGGTGGGGGCGCGCCATCAACACTTGTGGGCCCCCTGAGCCTTCGTTAACCCTAATTCCTGGCCTTTAAATTCCCATATATTCCAAAACCCCCGAAGCAAGACCCGAAACAAATTTATCGCCGCCGCAAGCCTCTGTTCTTCCGCGATCCCATCTGGAGGCCTTTTACGGTACTCTGTCAGTGGGGGAAACCATCGGGGAGGATATCTTCATCAACCTTGTTGCCTCCATGATCATGTGTGAGTAGTTCCTTCAGGACCTACAGGTCCATAGTGGTAGCCAGATGGTTTTTCTCGCTCTCTTTGATCTTCAATACAATGATCTCCTCTGAGATCTATTCGATGTAATTCCCGCGGTGTGTTTGTTGGGATCCGATGAGTTGCCGGTCTATAATCAAATTGTTCATTAATATTATTTGAATCTCTTGATATTTATTTTATGTATAATTTTATAGCTATATATGCTTTCCGATCTATAAATTTTTTCTGGGCAATTGGATGAGTAGATCTTTAGAGTGAGTGGTGCATAGTAGTGAGTTCAATCTTGCGATTAGCCTTACTCTGTGAAAGGAGGAGCCGATGCACGTAATTTATTATTGCTACTAAGAATAAAACGACAGGTTCGGTCATATTGCTTGGTATTACTTTGTCTATATTATGTCATCTTTCTTAATGCACTACTCTCTTTGTATGAGCTCAATACCTTGAGATGCATTGTTGAATAGCGGTCTTGGGGTGGAGTAATAGTAGTAGGTGCTGTTGGATTAATGATCTATTTGTCATGGACGTAATGCCTATATATGAATTACGGCATGAAGAATCACAATCATAACTATGCACTTTTCTGTCAATTGCCCAACAGTAATTTGTTTACCCACCAATAATATGCTTATGAGAGAGATGCCTCTAGTGAAACTATGGCCCTCGGGTCCATTCTCCATTATTATTAAGAACTTTACAAATTGCTCGATGTTTTCTTTTACTTTACTTTATTTTATTTTTATACCTATCACTACCAGATTTCATCTTTGTAACTGGCAAGAAACAAGGGGAGTGACAACCCCCTTGCCTTTTGTTGGGTGTAAGCATTTGCTTTGTGTGTGTGCAGGTACCGTTTATCTTGTTTGTGTTCCATCTCCTTCATGGTTCATAACTGAGGAAAATACTATCTGCTACTATACTACTTCACCCTTCCTCTTTAGGGAAGCCCAACAACTCTATAGAGAGTAGCACTGACACGAGGGGGAGGAAGAGGTGGCAGAGACAGTGGTTGAGGTGCCAACTGTGTCACGTACTGGAGATGACAGATGGGCATGATTCGCTTTTTCATGGTTGTCACTTATGTCGCTAATTTTTGGGACACTATCAGCTACTGCTGTATCAAACACTCCAAATCTTCTGGTTTTGGAGGTATTGGTGGAGTAACAAAAAATGAGGCACGAGAATGAGAAACTCAGGTATGATGGTATCAACTGAGGTAATAGTTGCCTGGACATGATGGCTAATCATGTGCTTACATTGCGACGAGAGAGTCTATGAATCTATCCATGCAAATTGGGGTTATCCGAATCGTCGTGGAAATTGATTCGGCATAGTAGGGTGTTGGCTTTGAAAAAATAATGCTACACTACGGTCAACATGCTAGGACTTAGAGCATCTCCAAAAGCAGCCCTTAATGGGGCATGAACAAATAGTTATAGGGCACCAAAAAGTGGGGTTTAGGGCACGTGAATTTTTTTGCTCCAACAATAGCCCTATAATAGGGCGGCACTACTCCAACGCAGCTACCCTAAATTAGGGCACTCAATCACATCTTTTGTTCCACAATTGCATACATATTGAAACACAAACATGAACTATGGATGTAATTTAAACTTTGCAAGACACAAGTACACATATCAAATTTAACTCCAAATCCACATATCAAATTCAAATGCAAGCCACCCATCATAGTGCATCACCAACACAAATAAAAGTGCATATAACATAGCCTCTCAACTCTCATCGCCTCCTTTGCCACTTGTGTTTGCATGGTCTTCATGGTTTGTATTGACCTCATTGCCACCATCATTATCTTTGATTCCATCATATATGCCTCATCCCATGCCTCCTCCCCTGCTACCACCCATAGCACCACCACCTCCCATGCCACCACCTAAGTCTCCTCCCATGCCACCACCCATGACACCTCCCATGCCACTACCAATTGCACCAAAGAATCCTCCCATGTCGCCTCCCATGGCACTTCTCATAGCACCCATGAATCCTCTCATGCCTCCTCCAATGCCTCCACCCATGGCACCACCCATCATATTCATCATGCCCGTCAACTTCATGGCCAACACTTGATCACGACAATGCTCGATGTATGCCTTGGCCCTCTCATCGAGACCGCCTGTGTCCATGAACAATTTTTTTTTCTCTTGTACATTGGTCAATCTCCTCTCCTTGGCAACCACCTTCCTTTCCTCAATTGTCATTGTGAGCTCCTCGGCTGCGGCCCGCCTTTGCTCGACCACCGCCTTTTGTAGCTCGACTGTCGTCCCATCCTTCATTTCCTTCATCTTCATAGTATTTCTTTATTTGTCCATCTCTTTTCTTGTAATTATGTGGGTGTCCAATGAATCTTTCATATCATTGTCTCCCGAATTTGTTTCCTTTCTTTCACATTACTTCTTCAAACGTGCCTTTTTGAAGGAGCAATCGAGTTGGGAGTGGGGCTCCATTTTCCTTTCTCATCACTTGATGCATCATCATCATCCACGTCAAGTATTGTGTCATGTGCAACCGATCTCTTGGAGTTTTTCTTATTCGGAATCTCATATGCATCCTGGTTCTTTCACTTCTCCTCATTTTCAAGCTCCTTCCCACAGTGGGTAATGTGAATGCTTTGCCATCCTTCTTCTTTTTCTCCCAATTCTTCCTTTTCCCTTGAACAAAGCTTGGGCAATGTTGAGCTACAAATAACAAATAAGAAAACAAGTTAGCCACCTACATTCCTATACATACAGATACAAGACATGAGGAAAACAATTGTTGAATTTGAGAAAAAATCACCTTGTCTTAGTCACTTGTGCCACTTAGGTTCAAGCAATTGACATGTGTAAAGCATGCCAACCACTTTTGACATTCTACGGATATTGTAGACCATCAGTGGCGGAGAGAAACAGACGATTGGTCATAGACACTAGTGTTGCGTGCATCAAAGAAATGCTTGATCTGAATCGTCCAATAAGTGTTCATTGGTTGCTCACTAATAATAGCCGCATCAAGACTTTTTTCCCAAGCCAAACATAGTAACTTGTATTCCTCAACTTGGTAGTTCTCCATTCCTTCCCTTCGGAGTTGCATCCCGAAAACCTTCATCATGCATGTCAAGATGTTCCTCCTCACATTTCTCTTCATATTCGTGAGAGAGAGTTTCTTGAGAGGCGACATTTGTGTAGTGTGATAATGTATCATCATCGACACCGCATGCATAAAAATGCAATAACATGGGCACACATCATCTCACAATTGCATTCAATCAAAATAATTTGAGACAAAGATAGAAAAATGGAGAGGAAAAAATTATACTATTCGGACAATTCGTCAAACATGTTGAAGGCGTTGGTGGTTGTGGCAACGAGTGACAACGGTGGCTCCTCCATAAACGGTGGCGGGATGAAAGTGGGAGGGGGACGTGGAGGGGGCACCCCTGTACCAGCCATAGTGGTCGTCGCCGCCGTGCCCTTCATCTTTTCAATCGCAAGGCCGCTGTAGTTGGATTCCGTAGTGGCCTCTTCTTGTCAGCAACACCGCGCGGATTCGGCGGAGCTACAAATATGATGTAGCGGACGGCGACCTTCGGCTTCGAGGCGGCCGTGGTGGCGGTGGGAATCACCAGCGGAGGTGCGGCGGTCACGCCGATGGTGCATTCCATAATGGCGGTGAGGTCGATGTGCGGGAGGCACAGACGGGGCGGACTTGCGCATGAAGTTTCAGTTGGCGGTTGGGCAATCGCGCGCTGCTATTATTGCGTTTGGCAGCCATGCAAGTGGTGCAAATTTGTATCACTTGGGATGGTCTTTTGAACAACCCAAAAACAAGACCACATAATTTTTTATGTATATGGCAGTTGTTGGAGGACGTTTTTTGACCCTAAGTAATACATTTCATAGTTTTTGGAATTACTACACATGAGACAAACATGTTGATGTGGCATCATAAAATCACATGGTCCACACAGTCAAATTCAGGAGAAGTCTAAGTTAATATAGGTTCAGTTCTAAATCTAGACACACACCAACGTGAATTTCATGATAATTTTATGCATGTAAGTCCTAATTCATAGATTTCATTCATAGGTTCAGTGATTTCAATTTTGGACACGCAGACGTGATTCTTCCGGTCAGCAATGGCTTTCGAGAGCCTCATGTTGGAGATACGAACATGCTTTTCAAGCTATACAATACGAACTAGCAGGCATTAGATGAAAAGGGTGACACATGGGTAAATTAGTACCCCTGTTTTGTCAAATCATTGTCATATAATGAAGTTTAAAGCATCACTAATATATAAAGGCAATCCTGCCTTTAAAGTAGGTTCCATATAATTTGCATCTAACCTAACCATTTTTTAGCAAAATTTCCATTTGTATCTGTTCATATGTTAAAAATACAAAAGGTTCAGGTAGCATACAACAGTTTACACAATGCCAGCTCTTGGGAAACCTATCATGATAAACCAGAATTAGTTGAGATACTCTTCAATCCAGCTTGCTAACATGTCTGGATATTTACTTTTGATCATGTGCTTGATTAGCAACAACTCATTCTTGAGCAAACTTTTCCAAGAGTTAACTGATTGTGCCCGATCTCTAAAAATCTTGGAATTTCTTTGCATCCAAATAAAGATTGAATCGACATCTTCTCCTGTAGTGTACCATTTGTAAAATTTGATGGAGGAGAACAGATTACCCGAGGGATATTTCCAATTGTCATGCGAATTAGACAGCTGGATGGACTGACAGGTATTCTGTATATTTTACAGCTGCTGAAAAGCTTCAACTGAAAGTGGGGTGTGAAATAAAGTTGTATGATCAGGGGATCGAAAGAACTGCTTCATAGTTAAACTTTGATTGGTGGAGAAAGAATATAATTTTGGCGCCAGATCTTTGAGGTTGCCTTTGCCCCAATCATCCCGCCAAAATAGAATTGAGTCCGCACTTCCAATTAAACCTGTGGCCACTTGTTTGAATTTTGGGATCAATTTGCAAATGTTTTTCCACCAGAAGCAGTCCACTTGTCTATCATTAACAATTTCATTAGGATAGTATGTTTGTCTAATCAAAGCAACCCACGGAAGAGTTCCCCCATTGAAGAACTTATGAAGGTCCTTCATTAGGAGACATTTGTTCATATGTTGAGATTATTAATACTCTATTCATTGAAGACAACCTCTAAGCTTAGCAACGCCGAGATTATTTACTTAGAGGCAGTTGTGCACTGGAGACAACCTATAAGTCCTTGGTAGTGGAATCATATCTAAAAGAGGCTGGTGAGGTGATTTTGGAGCACTTACTATGTCTATCGACGCCTGATATTCACATCCTGGGTCTCCCGAAGCTTACAGAATTTTGGCTACAACAGCTTGGATTTGTGGTATGCCAAAGGCCAAAGCAAGGACTGCGAGTTGGACCAAACAAATATTTGGCCTAAGCCTCTTAAGGACTTCTTAGAAATATGGACCATTGCCTCGTTGATTGGTAAGACAGACGAGGTTGACATGGTTTTTACTCATAACCATGGCGTTGCGAGGCTTCGGGTAGGGGTCACTAAGATTCACTACCTACCATAGTATGTTCGTTGGAATTACTACACATGACATATCATTTGAGAGTGGAGCTTGAGGGGCATTCCTTCGATGAGTATGGCTCACAGGGTTCCGAGGATGACATGATCAATGGAGTTGATGGGAAGCGGGATGATCTTATGGACCACGACAGTGGAACGGATGCTTTGAGATCCACCGGACAGTGACAGTAGACCACAGATGCACCCGTTGATAAGGGGACTACATCTAACTCGACGCCCATGGCGGGGCTTTGGTTTGGTTCCTTCAGGGCATCGTCGGCGCCTAGCCGCCTCTGGGGGCGACGGAGTTGAGTTTGTGGACCCGACGAAGCATGAGTCGCTACCGCTATCTCCGGAGATGTCGCTGATACGTCGATTTTGCATCATGTTTTCCTACTGTTATTTATAATGTTTTTATGCATACTAATGCTTTTTGGAGTAATTCTAATGCCTTTTCTCTCATAATATGCAAGGTTTACACAAAGAGGGAGAATGCCGGCAACTGGAATTCTGGACCTGAAAAAGCTACGTCAGAGTTACCTATTCTGCACATCTCCAAATGAGCTGAAAATTTACGGAGAATTGTTTTGGAATATATAAAAAATACTGGAGCAAATAACTATCGGAGCGGGCCACCTTAGTGAGCACAAGACACCAGGGCGTGCCTGTTGGAAATATGCCCTAGAGGCAATAATAAAATGGTTATTATTATATTTCCTTGTTCATGATAATTGTCTGTTATTCATGCTATAATTGTGTTATCCGGAAATCGTAATACATGTGTGAATACATAGACCACTACATGTCCCTAGTAAGCCTCTAGTTGACTAGCTCGTTGATCAATAGATGGTTACGGTTTCCTGACCATGGACATTGGATGTCATTGATAACGGGATCACATCATTAGGAGAATGATGTGATGGACAAGACCCAATCCTAAGCCTAGCACTAGATCGTGTAGTTCGTTTGCTAAAGCTTTTCCAATGTCAAGTAACTTTTCCTTAGACCATGAGATTGTGCAACTCCCGGATACCGTAGGAGTGCTTTGGGTGTACCAAACGTCACAACGTAACTGGGTGGCTATAAAGGTGCACTACGGGTATCTCCGAAAGTATCTGTTGGGTTGGCACGAATCGAGACTGGGATTTGTCACTCCATGTAACGGAGAGGTACCTCTGGGCCCACTCGGTAGGACATCATCATAATGAGCTCAATGTGATCAAGGAGTTGTTCACGGGATGATGTGTTACGGAAACGAGTAAAGAGACTTGCCGGTAACGAGATTGAACAAGGTATCGAGATACCGACGAGCGAATCTCGGGCAAGTATCGTACCGATAGACAAAGGGAATTGCGTACGGGATTGATTGAATCCTCGACATCGTGGTTCATCCGATGAGATCATCGAGGAGCATGTGGGAGCCAACATGGGTATCCAGATCCCGCTGTTGGTTATTGACCGGAGAGTCGTCTCGGTCATGTCTGCGTGTCTCCCGAACCCGTAGGGTCTACACACTTAAGGTTCGGTGACGCTAGGGTTATAGAGATATTAGTATGCGGTAACCCGAAGGTTGTTCGGAGTCTCGGATGAGATCTTGGACGTCACGAGGAGTTCCGGAATGGTCCGGAGGTAAAGATTTATATATGGGAAGTCCTATTTTGGCCACCGGAAAATGTTCGGGATTTTTCGGTATTGTACCGAGAAGGTTCTAGAAGGTTCCGGAGTGGGGCCCACCTGCATGGGGGGACCCACATGAACGTGGGTAGTGGGGGCAAGGCCCCACACCCCTAGTCAAGGCGCACCAAGATTCCCCCTTAGAAGGAATAAGATCATATCCCGAAGGGATAAGATCAAGATCCCTAAAAAAGGGGGATAACAATCGGTGGGGAAGGGAAAGGATGGGATTTCTTTCCTTCCACCTTTGCCAACGCCCCAATGGACTTGGAGGGCAAGAAACCAGCCCCCTCCACCCCTATATATAGTGGGGAGGTGCATGGGAGAAAGAGCACAGCCCCTGGCGCCTCCCTCTCCCTCCCGTGACACCTCTTCCTCCTCCAGTAGCGCTTGGCGAAGCCCTGCTGAAATCCCGCTGCTTCCACCACCACACCGTCGTGCTGCTGGATCTCCATCAACATCTCCTCCCCCCTTGCTGGATCAAGAAGGAGGAGACGTCTCTGCTCCGTACGTGTGTTGAACGCGGAGGTGCCGTCCGTTCGGCGCTCGGTCATCGGTGATTTGGATCACGACGAGTACGACTCCATCAACCCCGTTCTCTTGAACGCTTCCGCTCGCGATCTACAAGGGTATGTAGATACACTCCCCTCTCACTCGTTGCTAGATGACTCCTGTTGGAAATATGCCCTAGAGGCAATAATAAAATGGTTATTATTATATTTCCTTGTTCATGATAATTGTCTGTTATTCATGCTATAATTGTGTTATCCGGAAATCGTAATACATGTGTGAATACATAGACCACAACATGTCCCTAGTAAGCCTCTAGTTGACTAGCTCGTTGATCAATAGATGGTTACGGTTTCCTGACCATGGACATTGGATGTCATTGATAACGGGATCACATCATTAGGAGAATGATGTGATGGACAAGACCCAATCCTAAGCCTAGCACTAGATCGTGTAGTTCGTTTGCTAAAGCTTTTCCAATGTCAAGTAACTTTTCCTTAGACCATGAGATTGTGCAACTCCCGGATACCGTAGGAGTGCTTTGGGTGCACCAAACGTCACAACGTAACTGGGTGGCTATAAAGGTGCACTACGGGTATCTCCGAAAGTATCTGTTGGGTTGGCACGAATCGAGACTGGGATTTGTCACTCCATGTAACGGAGAGGTACCGCTGGGCCCACTCGGTAGGACATCATCATAATGAGCTCAATGTGATCAAGGAGTTGTTCACGGGATGATGTGTTACGGAAACGAGTAAAGAGACTTGCCGGTAACGAGATTGAACAAGGTATCGAGATACCGACGATCGAATCTCGGGCAAGTATCGTACCGATAGACAAAGGGAATTGCGTACGGGATTGATTGAATCCTCGACATCGTGGTTCATCCGATGAGATCATCGAGGAGCATGTGGGAGCCAACATGGGTATCCAGATCCCGCTGTTGGTTATTGACCGGAGAGTTGTCTCGGTCATGTCTACGTGTCTCCCGAACCCGTAGGGTCTACACACTTAAGGTTCGGTGACGCTAGGGTTGTAGGGAAAGTTTGTACGTGGTTACCGAATGTTGTTCGGAGTCCCGGATGAGATCCCGGACGTCACGAGGAGTTCCGGAATGGTCCGGAGGTGAAGATTTATATATGGGAAGTTGTCATACGGTCACCGGAATAGTTTCGGGGGTTATCGATATTGTACCGGGACCACCGAAAGGTGTCCGGAGGTCCACCGGGTGGGGCTGATTTACCCGGGAGGCCTAATGGGCTGTATATGGGAGGGAACCAGCCCCCTAGTGGGCTGGTGCGCCCCCCCCAAGGGCCCATGGCGCCTAGGGTTGGGAAACCCTAGGGGAGGGAGCCTTCCACCTTGCTTGGGGGGCAAGTTTCCCTCCCCTGGCCGCCTCCCCTCCCCTCAGATTGGATCTGAGGGGGCCGGCCCCCTCTCCTCTTCCCCCTATAAATAGTGGAGGGGTGGGAGGGAGGCCATACCTCATCCCTGGCGCAGCCCCTCCCCTCTCCAACACCTCCTCCTCCTCCCGCGGTGCTTGGCGAAGCCCTGCAGGAATACCACGCAGCTCCAACTCCACCACGCCGTCGTGCTGCTGCTGGAGCTGTCCTCCCCAACCTCTCCTCCCCCCCTTGCTGGATCAAGAAGGAGGAGACGTCTCCGCTCTGTACGTGTGTTGAACACGGAGGTGCCGTCCGTTCGGCGCTCGGTCATCGGTGATTTGGATCACGACGAGTACGACTCCATCAACCCCGTTCTCTTGAACGCTTCCGCTCGCGATCTACAAGGGTATGTAGATGCACTCCCCTCTCTCTCGTTGCTAGATGACTCCATAGATTGATCTTGGTGATGCGTAGAAAATTTTAAAATTCTGCTACGATCCCCAACAGTACTGTTGGAAATATGCCCTAGAGGCAATAATAAAATGGTTATTATTATATTTCCTTGTTCATGATAATTGTCTGTTATTCATGCTATAATTGTGTTATCCGGAAATCGTAATACATGTGTGAATACATAGACCACAACATGTCCCTAGTAAGCCTCTAGTTGACTAGCTCGTTGATCAATAGATGGTTACGGTTTCCTGACCATGGACATTGGATGTCATTGATAACGGGATCACATCATTAGGAGAATGATGTGATGGACAAGACCCAATCCTAAACCTAGCACTAGATCGTGTAGTTCGTTTGCTAAAGCTTTTCCAATGTCAAGTAACTTTTCCTTAGACCATGAGATTGTGCAACTCCCGGATACCGTAGGAGTGCTTTGGGTGCACCAAACGTCACAACGTAACTGGGTGGCTATAAAGGTGCACTACGGGTATCTCCGAAAGTATCTGTTGGGTTGGCACGAATCGAGACTGGGATTTGTCACTCCATGTAACGGAGAGGTACCTCTGGGCCCACTCGGTAGGACATCATCATAATGAGCTCAATGTGATCAAGGAGTTGTTCACGGGATGATGTGTTACGGAAACGAGTAAAGAGACTTGCCGGTAACGAGAATGAACAAGGTATCGAGATACCGACGATCGAATCTCGGGCAAGTATCGTACCGATAGACAAAGGGAATTGCGTACGGGATTGATTGAATCCTCGACATCGTGGTTCATCCGATGAGATCATCGAGGAGCATGTGGGAGCCAACATGGGTATCCAGATCCCGCTGTTGGTTATTGACCGGAGAGTCGTCTCGGTCATGTCTGCGTGTCTCCCGAACCCGTAGGGTCTACACACTTAAGGTTCGGTGACGCTAGGGTTATAGAGATATTAGTATGCGGTAACCCGAAGGTTGTTCGGAGGCTCGGATGAGATCCTGGACGTCACGAGGAGTTCCGGAATGGTCCGGAGGTAAAGATTTATATATGGGAAGTCCTATTTTGGCCACCGGAAAATGTTCGGGATTTTTCGGTATTGTACCGAGAAGGTTCTAGAAGGTTCCGGAGTGGGGCCCACCTGCATGGGGGGACCCACATGAACGTGGGTAGTGGGGGCAAGGCCCCACACCCCTAGTCAAGGCGCACCAAGATTCCCCCTTAGAAGGAATAAGATCATATCCCGAAGGGATAAGATCAAAATCCCTAAAAAAGGGGGATAACAATCGGTGGGGAAGGGAAAGGATGGGATTTCTTTCCTTCCACCTTTGCCAACGCCCCAATGGACTTGGAGGGCAAGAAACCAGCCCCCTCCACCCCTATATATAGTGGGGAGGTGCATGGGAGAAACAGCTCAGCCCCTGGCGCCTCCCTCTCCCTCCCGTGACACCTCTTCCTCCTCCAGTAGCGCTTGGCGAAGCCCTGCTGAAATCCCGCTGCTTCCACCACCACACCGTCGTGCTGCTGGATCTCCATCAACCTCTCCTCCCCCCTTGCTGGATCAAGAAGGAGGAGACGTCTCTGCTCCGTATGTGTGTTGAATGCGGAGGTGCCGTCCGTTCGGCGCTCGGTCATCGGTGATTTGGATCACGACGAGTACGACTCCATCAACCCCGTTCTCTTGAACGCTTCCGCTCGCGATCTACAAGGGTATGTAGATACACTCCCCTCTCACTCGTTGCTAGATGACTCCATAGATTGATCTTGGTGATGCGTAGAAAATTTTAAAATTCTGCTACGTTCCCCAACAGTGGCATCATGAGCTAGGTCTATGCATAGTATCTTGCACGAGTAGAACACAAAGTAGTTGTGGGCGTCGATTTGTCAATCTTCTTGCCGTTACTAGTCTTATCTTGATTCGGCGGCACTGTGGGATGAAGCGGCCCGGACCGACCTTACACGTACGCTTACGTGAGACAGGTTCCACCGACTGACATGCACTAGTTGCATAAGGTGGCTAGCGGGTGTCTGTCTCTCCCACTTTAGTCGGATCGGATTCGATGAACAGGGTCCTTATGAAGGGTAAATAGAAATTGGCATATCACGTTGTGGTTTTGGCGTAGGTAAGAAACGTTCTTTCTAGAAACCTATAGCAGCCACGTAAAAACTTGCAACAACAATTAGAGGACGTCTAACTTGTTTTTGCAGCAAGTGCTTTGTGATGTGATATGGCCAAAGGATGTGATGAATGATATATGTGATGTATGAGATGATCATGTTCTTGTAATAGGAATCACGACTTGCATGTCGATGAGTATGACAACCGGCAGGAGCCATAGGAGTTGTCTTAATTTATTATATGACCTGCGTGTCATTGAAATTCGCCATGTAATTACTTTACTTTATTGCTAACCGTTAGCCGTAGTAGTAGAAGTAATAGTTGGCGAGACAACTTCATGAAGACACGATGATGGAGATCATGATGATGGAGATCATGGTGTCATGCAGGTGACGATGATGATCATGGAGCCCCGAAGATGGAGATCAAAAGGAGCAAAGTGATAATGGCCATATCATGTCACTATTTTGATTGCATGAGATGTTTATCATGTTTTTGCATCTTATTTGCTTAGAACGATGGTAGCATATATAAGATGATCCCTTACTAAAATTTCAAGAAAGTGTTCCCCCTAACTGTGCACCGTTGCGAAGGTTCGTTGTTTCGAAGCACTACGTGTTGATCGGGTGTGATAGATTCTAACGTTCGAATACAACGGGTGTAAGCCAGATTTACACAGCAATACACTTAGGTTGACTTGACGAGCCTAGCATGTACAGACATGGCCTCGGAACACAAGAGACCGAAAGGTCGAGCATGAGTCGTATAGAAGATACGATCAACATGGGGATGTTCACCGTTGATGACTAGTCCGTCTCACGTGATGATCGGACACGGCCTAGTCGATTCGGATCATGTAATCACTTAGATGACGAGAGGGATGTCTATCTGAGTGGGAGTTCATTACATAATTTGATTAGATGAACTTAATTGTCATGAACTTAGTCTAAATGTTACATATCTATCTTGTAGATCAAATGGCCAACGCTAATGTTACCGTCAACTTCAACGCGTTCCTAGAGAAAAACAAGCTGAAAGACGATGGTAGCAACTATGCGGACTGGGTCCGTAACCTGAGGATTATCCTCATAGCTGCCAAGAAATCATATGTCCTTGAAGCACCGTTAGGTGACCCACCTGCTCTCCCAGCACTGCCAGACGATTTGAACGTTTGGCAGACACGCACCGATGATTACTCCTTCGTTCAGTGCGGCATGCTCTTCAGCTTAGAACCGGGGCTCCAAAAGCGTTTTGAGCATCACGGAGCATATGAGATGTTCGAAGAGCTGAAAATGGTTTTCCAAGCTCATGCCCGGATCGAGAGATATGAAGTCTCCGATAAGTTCTACAGCTGTAAGATGGAGGAAAATAGTTCTGTCAGCGAGCACATACTCAAAATGTCTGGGTTGCACAGCCGCTTGTCTCAGCTGGGGATTAATCTCCCGGATGACGCTGTCATTGACAGAATCCTCCAGTCGCTTCCACCTAGCTACAAGAGCTTTGTGATGAACTTCAACATGCAGGGGATGGAAAAGACCATTCCTGAGGTATATGCGATGCTGAAGTCAGCAGAGGCAGAGATCAGAAAGGAACATCAAGTGTTGATGGTGAATAAAACCTCTAAGTTCAAGAAGGGCAAGGGTAAGAAGAACTTCAAGAAGGACGGCAAGGGAGTTGCCGCGCCCGGTAAGCCAGCTGCCGGGAAGAAGTCAAAGAATGGACCCAAGCCTGAGACTGAGTGCTTTTATTGCAAGGGAAACGGTCACTGGAAGCGGAATTGCCCCAAGTACTTAGCAGATAAGAAGGCCGGCAATACCAAAGGTATATGTGATATACATGTAATTGATGTGTACCTTACCAGCACTCGTAGTAGTTCCTGGGTATTTGATACCGGTGCGGTTGGTCATATTTGTAACTCAAAGCAGGAACTGCGGAATCAGCGTAGACTGGCAAAGGACAAGGTGACGATGCGCGTCGGGAATGGTTCCAAGGTCGATGTGATCGCCGTCGGCATGCTACCTCTGCATCTACCTACGGGATTAGTTTTAAACCTCAATAATTGTTATTTAGTGCCAGCTTTGAGCATGAACATTGTATCTGGATCTCGCTTAATGCGAGATGGCTACTCATTTAAATCTGAGAATAATGGTTGTTCTATTTATATGAGAGATATGTTTTATGGTCATGCCCCGCTGGTGAATGGTTTATTTTTATTGAATCTCGAACGTGATGTTACACATGTTTATAATGTGAATGCCAAGAAATGCAAGGTGGATAACGATAGTCCCACATACTTGTGGCACTGCCGCCTTGGTCATATCGGTGTTAAACGCATGAAGAAACTCCATGCAGATGGACTTTTGGAGTCTCTTGATTATGAATCATTTGACAGATGCGAACCATGCCTCTTGGGCAAGATGACCAAGACTCCGTTCTCCGGAACAATGGAGCGAGCAACCAACTTATTGGAGATCATACATACTGATGTGTGTGGTCCAATAAGTGTTGAGGCTCGCGGTGGTTATCGTTATGTTCTCACCCTCACCGATGATTTGAGTAGATATGGGTATGTCTACTTGATGAAGCACAAGTCTGAGACCTTTGAAAAGTTCAAGGAATTTCAGAATGAGGTTGAAAATCAACGTGACAAGAAAATAAAGTTCCTACGATCAGATCGTGCAGGAGAATATTTGAGTCATGAATTTGGCACGCATTTACGGAAATGTGGAATTGTTTCACAACTCACGCCGCCTGGAACACCTCAGCGTAACGGTGTATCCGAACGTCGTAATCGCACTCTATTGGATATGGTGCGATCTATGATGTCTCTTACTGATCTACCGCTATCTTTTTGGGGTTATGCTTTAGAGACTGCCGCATTCACTTTAAATAGGGCAACGTCAAAATCCGTTGAGACGACACCGTATGAATTATGGTTTGGGAAGAAACCTAAGCTGTCGTTTCTGAAAGTTTGGGGATGCGATGCTTATGTGAAGAAACTTCAACCAGAGAAGCTCGAACCCAAGTCGGAAAAATGCGTATTCATAGGATACCCTAAGGAAACTATTGGGTATACCTTCTACCTAAGATCCGAGGGCAAGATCTTTGTTGCCAGGAATGGATCCTTTCTAGAGAAAGAGTTTCTCTCGAAAGAAGTAAGTGGGAGGAAAGTGGAGCTTGATGAGATGACCCTCGAACCGGAGAGTAGCGCAGCACAGGAAAATGTTTCTATGGAGCCTGCATCGGCTAGAGAGGAAGTTAATGATAATGATCATGATCAAGCTACCACTGAACTTCGAAGGTCCACAAGGACACGTTCCGCACCAGAGTGGTACGGCAATCCTGTCCTGGAAATCATGTTGTTAGACAACAGTGAACCTTCGAACTATGAAGAAGCGATGGCGGGCCCGGATTCCGACAAATGGCTTGAAGCCATGAAATCCGAGATAGGATCCATGTATGAAAACGAAGTATGGACTTTGACTGACTTGCCCGATGATCGGCAAGCCATAGAAAATAAATGGATCTTTAAGAAGAAGACTGACGCGGATGGTAATGTGACCATCTATAAGGCTCGGCTTGTCGCTAAGGGTTATCGACAAGTTCAAGGGGTTGACTACGATGAGACTTTCTCACCCGTAGCGAAGCTGAAATCCGTCAGAATCATGTTAGCAATTGCCGCATGCTATGATTATGAGATATGGCAAATGGACGTCAAAACGGCATTCCTTAATGGTTTTCTTAAGGAAGAGTTGTATATGATACAACCGGAAGGTTTTGTCGACCCTGAGAATGCTGACAAGGTATGCAAGCTCCAGCGCTCAATCTATGGGCTGGTGCAAGCTTCTCGGAGTTGGAACATTCGCTTTGATGAGATGATCAAAGCGTTTGGGTTCACACAGACTTATAGAGAAGCCTGTGTTTACAAGAAAGTGAGTGGGAGCTCTGTAGCATTTCTCATATTATATGTGGATGACATACTGCTAATGGGAAATAATATAGAATTCTTGGAAAGTATAAAGGCCTACTTGAATAAGTGTTTTTCAATGAAGGACCTTGGAGAAGCTGCTTATATATTAGGCATCAAGATCTATAGGGATAGATCGAGACACCTAATAGGTCTTTCGCAAAGCACATACCTTGATAAGATATTGAAGAAGTTCAATATGGATCAGTCCAAGAAGGGGTTCTTGCCTGTATTGCAAGGTGTGAGATTGAGCTCGGCTCAATGCCCGACCACGGCAAAAGATATAGAAGAGATGAGTGTCATCCCCTATGCCTCAGCCATAGGGTCTATTATGTATGCCATGCTGTGTACCAGACCTGATGTAAACCTTGCAGTAAGTTTGGTAGGTAGGTACCAAAGTAATCCTGGCAAGGAACACTGGACAGCGGTCAAGAACATCCTGAAGTACCTGAAAAGGACTAAGGAGATGTTTCTCGTTTATGGAGGTGACGAAGAGCTCGTCATAAAGGGTTACGTCGACGCTAGCTTCGACACAGATCCGGATGACTCCAAGTCACAAACCGGATACGTGTATATTTTGAATGGTGGAGCGGTAAGCTGGTGCAGTTGCAAGCAAAGCGTCGTGGCGGGTTCTACATGCGAAGCGGAGTACATAGCAGCCTCGGAGGCAGCACACGAAGCAGTATGGATGAAGGAGTTCATCACCGACCTAGGAGTCATTCCAAATGCGTCGGGTCCAATGGCTCTCTTCTGTGACAACACTGGAGCTATTGCCCTTGCCAAGGAGCCCAGGTTTCACAAGAAGACCAGGCATATCAAGCGTCGCTTCAACTCCATACGTGAACATGTTCAAGATGGAGACATAGATATTTGTAAAGTGCACACGGATTTGAATGTAGCGGATCCGTTGACTAAACCTCTTCCACGAGCAAAACATGATCAACACCAGAACTCTATGGGTGTTCGATTCATCACAATGTAACTAGATTATTGACTCTAGTGCAAGTGGGAGACTGTTGGAAATATGCCCTAGAGGCAATGGTTATTATTATATTTCCTTGTTCATGATAATTGTCTGTTATTCATGCTATAATTGTGTTATCCGGAAATCGTAATACATGTGTGAATACATAGACCACTACATGTCCCTAGTAAGCCTCTAGTTGACTAGCTCGTTGATCAATAGATGGTTACGGTTTCCTGACCATGGACATTGGATGTCATTGATAACGGGATCACATCATTAGGAGAATGATGTGATGGACAAGACCCAATCCTAAGCCTAGCACTAGATCGTGTAGTTCGTTTGCTAAAGCTTTTCCAATGTCAAGTAACTTTTCCTTAGACCATGAGATTGTGCAACTCCCGGATACCGTAGGAGCGCTTTGGGTGTACCAAACGTCACAACGTAACTGGGTGGCTATAAAGGTGCACTACGGGTATCTCCGAAAGTGTCTGTTGGGTTGGCACGAATCGAGACTGGGATTTGTCACTCCGTGTGACGGAGAGGTACCTCTGGGCCCACTCGGTAGGACATCATCATAATGAGCTCAATGTGATCAAGGAGTTGTTCACAGGATGATGTGTTACGGAAACGAGTAAAGAGACTTGCCGGTAACGAGATTGAACAAGGTATCGAGATACCGACGATCGAATCTCGGGCAAGTATCGTACCGATAGACAAAGGGAATTGCGTACGGGATTGATTGAATCCTCGACATCGTGGTTCATCCGATGAGATCATCGAGGAGCATGTGGGAGCCAACATGGGTATCTAGATCCCGCTGTTGGTTATTGACCGGAGAGTTGTCTCGGTCATGTCTACGTGTCTCCCGAACCCGTAGGGTCTACACACTTAAGGTTCGGTGACGCTAGGGTTGTAGGGAAAGTTTGTACGTGGTTACCGAATGTTGTTCGGAGTCCCGGATGAGATCCCGGACGTCACGAGGAGTTCCGGAATGGTCCGGAGGTGAAGATTTATATATGGGAAGTTGTCATACGGTAACCGGAATAGTTTCGGGGGTTATCGGTATTGTACCGGGACCACCGAAAGGTGTCCGGAGGTCCACCGGGTGGGGCTGATTTACCCGAGAGGCCTAATGGGCTGTATATGGGAGGGAACCAGCACCCTAGTGGGCTGGTGCGCCCCCCCCCAAGGGCCCATGGCGCCTAGGGTTGGGAAACCCTAGGGGAGGGAGCCTTCCACCTTGCTTGGGGGGCAAGTTTCCCTCCCCTGGCCGCCTCCCCTCCCCTCAGATTGGATCTGAGGGGGCCGGCCCCCTCTCCTCTTCCCCCTATAAATAGTGGAGGGGTGGGAGGGAGGCCATACCTCGTCCCTGGCGCAGCCCCTCCCCTCTCCAACACCTCCTCCTCCTCCCGCGGTGCTTGGCGAAGCCCTGCAGGAATACCACGCAGCTCCAACTCCACCACGCCGTCGTGCTGCTGCTGGAGCTGTCCTCCCCAACCTCTCCTCCCCCCTTGCTGGATCAAGAAGGAGGAGACGCCTCCGCTCCGTACGTGTGTTGAACACGGAGGTGCTGTCAGTTCGGCGCTTGGTCATCGGTGATTTGGATCACGACGAGTACGACTCCATCAACCCCGTTCTCTTGAACGCTTCCGCTCGCGATCTACAAAGGTATGTAGATGCACTCCCCTCTCTCTCGTTGCTAGATGACTCCATAGATTGATCTTGGTGATGCGTAGAAAATTTTAAAATTCTGCTACGATCCCCAACAGCGCCCTGGTGGGTTGTGCCCTCCTCGGCCCACCTCCGGTGCCCATCTTCTAGTATATAGGTCATTTTGACCTAGAAAAAATCAGAGGGGACTTTCGGGACGAAGTGCCGCCGTCTCGAGGCGGAACTTGGGCAGGAGCACTTTTGCCCTCCGGCGGAGCGATTCCGCCGGGGAACTTCCCCCCCATTGGGGGAAATCATCGTCGTCGTCATCACCAACAACCCTCTCATCTTTGGGAGGGCCATCTCCATCAACATCTTCAATAGCACCATCTCCTCTCAAACCCTAGTTCATCTCTTGTGTTCAATCTTTGTACCGGAATCTCAGATTGGTACTTGTGGGTGACTAGTAGTGTTGATTACATCTTGTAGTTGATTACTATATGGTTTATTTGGTGGAAAATTATATGTTCAGATCCATTATGCTATTTAATACCCCTCTGATCTTGAGCATGATTATCATTTGTGAGTAGTTACTTTTGTTCTTGAGGTCACGGGAGAAGTCATGTTGCAAGTAATAATGTGAACTTGATATGTGTTCGATATTTTGATGATATGTATGTTGTGATTCCCTTAGTGGTGTCATGTGAACGTCGACTACATGGCACTTCACCATATTTGGGCCTAAGGGAATGCATTGTGGAGTAGTTATTAGATGATGGGTTGCTAGAGTGACAGAAGCTTAAACCCTAGTTTATGCGCTACTTTGTAAGGGAACGTTTTGGATCCAAAAGTTTAATGCTATGGTTAGATTTTGTCTTAATACTTTTCCCGTAGTTGCGGATGCTTGTGAGGGGGTTAATCATAAGTAGGAGGTTTGTTCAAGTAAGAACAACACCTAAGCACTGGTCCACCCACATATCAAATTATTAAAGTAGCGAACACGAATTAAACCAACATGATGAAAGTAGCATGGTGAAATTCCCGTGTACCCTCAAGAATGCTTTGCTTATTATAAGAGACCATTTTGGCCTGTCCTTTGCCACAAAAGGATTGGGCTACCTTGCTGCACTTTATTTACCGTTACCGTTACTTGTTCATTACAAATTATCTTGCTATCAAACTACCTGTTACCGACTATTTCAGTGCTTGCAGAAATTACCTTGCTGAAAACCACTAGTCATTTCCTTCTGCTCCTCATTGGGTTCAACACTCTTACCTATCGAAAGGACTATGATTGATCCCCTATACTTGTGGGTCATCAAGACTCTTTTCTGGCGCCGTTGCCGGGGAGTGAAGCGCTCTTGGTAAGGAAAAATTATTACTACGTGCTGAAATTTATTGTCACTTGTTACTACGGAGAATCATCCTTTAAGGGGTTTGTTCGGGGTATCTTCACCTCAACCGGAAGCACAATTAGTTGCCCCTCAACCTACTGCACCTACTGAAAATATTGGTTATGAAATTCCTTCGGGTATGATAGAACAACTGCTAGCTAATCCTTATGAAGGAGATGGAACTGAACATCCTGATATGCATTTGATATTTGTGCACTACAAGAAATATGTCAACTTATGACCTTCTGTCAGTGACCCTGGAAGAAATGGTCGTAAATCTATGACCATTTGAGACCAATTGGTCGTAAGCTATTCGGAGGGCTACAAACCCTAAACCATAACGACCATTTTGGTCAGAAAGGTCGTAATTTCCTTACACGAAATGGTCGTAAAGCAGACAACACTGGTCCGCTGCCTTATTTCTAGCTGATCACAACCAATATAGATGGTCATAACCTTGTAAATTGTGGTGGATTGCTATGACTAGGCGCCACCTCATCAGTTTTGCCTATATGTCATGTCCATGTGTCAATTTTTGCCTACGTGTCATGTCCATGTGTCAATTTTTGCACTAGGTTTTGAAGCAACCAATATTTTTGTTATTCCCAAAATTCCCAAAAAATTCTCATAAATTCTTTGGATCATATCTTCGTCAAATATGTCAAAAATCTTCCTTGCCTAGTTCAAAAATAATTCAACAATATTCATTTTCCTATTCTGTTCAGAACAACACTTTGTGAAGGAAGTGCTATTTATATATTCTTGATTGCCCTGAAACTTTTTGGGCACTCTTTCCTATCCAAATCATTGGCTCATGACAAAATTCAGCTCCATTTGCCCAGTAAATCTTTCTCGGCAAATTTCCAAAGTTTTCATTCAGCTAGAAGCTTTGTGAAGGAAGTAGTAGCTATGCATATCATAATGAGTTGAATTTTTGTCACATCTTCTATATGCCCATATCATAGCTCTCCACAAAATTTTAGCCCCATCTAACAAACCATGAGAGCTCATCATCCAATCTTTGTTTCTGGTAATATTTTCAGTTTGTGAAGCAACTATATTTTATATTGCTTTATAATTGCTGAAAATTTACTAGGACATGACCCTACCCATAGAATCTCCCTCCACCAAATTTTAGCTCATTTAATTTAACCATTTTCCCTCAATATTTTTCCCAATTTTCTGTTCAGTGGAGAGCATTGTGAAGGAAGTACCATTTTTTATATCCAAATGGCATGACATTTATACAGTGCCTTCATATGCCCAAATTATCACCCTACTCCAAATTGCAGCTCAATCAAATCATCTATGTGAGCCCAGGTTCAATTTCTATTTTATGGCCAGATTGGCATATTGCAAAGCAAGTGTTATCTAGACCCCTCCTATTACCCTCAAACTTTTTGGGCACTCTTAGATACCAAAAGCATTGCCACATGATAATATTCAGCTCCATTTTCCTAGTAAATCTTCCTCAGCAAATTTCCAAAGTTTCTATCCAGAGAGAAGCTTTGTGACGCAAGTACTAGATACGCTTCTCCAAATGATCTTATATTTTTCCAAATCTTCCATATGCTCAAATAATCACTCTCCACAAAATTTGAGCTTTATTAAACAAACCATGTGAGCTCATCATCCAATCTTTTATTCTTGTCATATTTTCAGTTTGTGAAGCAACTATATTATATATTGCTTCATTATTTCTGAAAATTTACCAGGGCATGACCATACCTATGTAACTTACCTACACTAAATTTGAGCTCATTTCATTTAACCAATTTATCTCACTAATTTTCCCAAGTTTCTGTCTAGAGAAGAGCATTGTGAAGGAAGTACCACTTTCGCATGTCCAAATGGTATCAATTTTCTACAGTACTTTCCTATTCCCAAATAACCATCCTCCATGAAATTTCAGCTCAATCCATTCATTATTTTGAGCCCAGCTTCAACATTCATATTTCTGTCCAGTGTGGTACTTTGCAAAGAAAGTGCCACCTAGGCTCCTCCATTTGAAATGAAAATTTGTGAAGACAGTCTTCTTAGTAGATGATCATCCTCAGCCAAAACTCACACCCATTGGCCATGTGCATTTTCCATACCGCTAATCAAACACTTGGCTGCGAATTCATGTTTGAGCATAGTTCGGTCTCCTCGTGAGATTCTTCTGTTGTCATTTTCTTCCTAACACCTACTTGGGGAGTGCCCAACCCACTAGACTAGCCTAGGCCGCCCAGAACGCAAGGCAATGCCACGGTCACGCGGTGACCACACGGCGGGTATGCGAGTTTACGCGCTCTGGAGTCGGGGCCCTCGGCCACCGTCCAAACCTCGACGTGTCACCACCAAACCATGTATTTATGATTAAATAGATACTTACGTAACTAGAAATATTTTTTGGAAAAAATAAAGAGCAAACTATAAGGCAATTGCAGTTCAAATTTGACTCGTTTCCTCCAGAATCAGCACAAAAATTGTCTTTTTCACGAGAGGTGGATCAAAACTTTTGACACCCAACCATTTTGTCAATTGTGCATTAAATATGGCCTAATATTTTAGAAAATTGATTTGGTACAATTTTGCAACAAATATATGGTAGGTCCTTCACAAAAAACTCATTTTGGGCACTCAAAAAATGGAAAATGTATTTTTCATCCAAAGAAAATGAAAAGTTCCTTAGGCAACATTGTTTGCCGTTCTAAGATGCACCCTTGTGCACAATATGAGATCATTTGAACAAACTATGCCATGAATGTGACGATAAGATTGATCATTTGGCTTGAAAGCCGTGAATCTTCACGCATGATAGCTCATTTCTGAGAACACTTTTTAAAAATAATTACCGTATTACAAGTTTATTATTTTCCTGGTAACTTGGTCACATATAATGACACAATGTGAAGGTTTTCCAACATTTTTCATTTTTTTTGAATTTTTCATGCCCATTTCAAAATGCGGTCAAAATGGCGGGCATGACCGTTCCTAGCTAGTGGTTGGATCTTGGAAAATTTTTAGTGTTTATATTATTAAATAGATACTTATGTACCTAGAAATGATTTTTGGAGAAAATAAGGAGTAAACTATGAGGCAGCTGCAGTTCAAATTTGAACCGCTTCCTACTGAATCGGTGAATTTTTTTCTTTTTCACGAGAGATGGATCAAAGCTTTTGGCACCCAACCATTTGGTCAATTTTGCATTAAATATGGCCTAGTATTTTATAAAATTGATTTGGTACAATTTTGCAACAAACATATGGTAGGTCCTTAAAAAAAACTCATTTTGGGCACTCAAAAAATGGGAAATGAAATTTTCGTGCAAAGAAAACGAAAACTTCCTTAGGCAACATTGTTTGCCATTCCATGATGCACCCTTGTGCACAATATTAGATCATTTGAACAAACTATGCCATGAATGTGGCCATAAGATTGATCATTTGGCTTGAAAGCCATGAATCTTCACACATGATAGCTCGTTTCTGAGAACAGTTTTTAAAAGAATTGTTGTATTACAAGTTTATTATTTTTCCTGGTAACTTGGTCACATATAATGACACAATGCGAAGGTTTTCCAATTTTTTGATTTTTTTTGAATTTTTAATGCCCGTTTCAAAATTGGGTCAAAACGACGGGCATGACCGTTCCTAGCTAGTGGTTGGATCTTGGAAAATTTTTGGTGTTTCTATGATTAAATAGATACTTATGTGCCTAGAAATAATTTTTGGAAAAAATAAAGAGCAGACTATAAGGCAGCTGCAGTTCAAATTTGACCCGTTTCCTACTAAATCGGCGGAAATTTGTCTTTTTCACCAGAGGTGGATGAAAGCTTTTGAAATCCAACCATTTGTTCAATTTTGCATTAAATATGGCCTAGTATTTTATAAAATTGATTTGATCCAATTTTGCAACAAATATATGGTAGTTTCTTCACAAAAAAACTAATTTTGGGCACTCAAAAAATGGAAAATAAAATTTCTGTCCAAAGAAAATGAAAACTTCCTTAGGCAACATTGTTTGCCATTCCAAGATGCACCCTTGTGTACAATATTAGATCATTTGAACAAACTATGCCATGAATGTGGCGATAAGATTGATCATTTGGCTTGAAAGCCATGAATCTTCACACATGATAGCTCGTTTCTGAGAACAGTTTTTTAAAAGAATTGCCGTATTACAAGTTTATTATTTTTCCTGGTAACTTGATCACATATAATGACACAATGCGAAGGTTTTCCATTTTTTTGATTTTTTTTTGAATTTTTAATGCCCATTTCAAAATTGGGTCAAAACAGCGGGCATGACTGTTCCTAGCTAGTGGTTGGATCTTGGAAAACTTTTGGTGTTTCTGTGATTAAATATATACTTATGTACCTAGAAATGATTTTTGGAAAAAATAAAGAGCAAACTATGAGGCAGATGCAGTTCAAATTTGACCCGTTTCCTACTGAATCGGCGGAAATTTGTCTTTTTCACCAGAGGTGGATGAAGCCTTTTGACATCCAACCATTTGGTCAATTGTGCATTAAATATGGCCTAGTATTTTAGAAAATTGATTTGATCCAATTTTGCAACAAATATATGGTAGTTTCATCACACAAAAACTCATTTTGGGCACTCAGAAAATGAAAATTGCTTTTTTGTTCAAAGAAAATGAAAACTCCCTTTGGCAACATTGTTTGACATTCCAAGATTCACCCTTGTGCACAATATGAGATCATTTAAATAAACTATTCCATGAATGTGGCCATAACATTGGTCATTTGGCTTGAAAGCCATGAAACTTCACACATGATAGCTCATTTCTAAGAATACTTTTTGAGGTATTTACCGTATTACAAGTTTGTTTTTTCCTAGACACTAGGTCACATATAATGACACAATGCAAAGGCTTTCCATTTTTTTGATTTCTTTAATCTTTATGCCAATTTCAAAACGCGGTTAAAACCATGGGCATGACCGTTCGTAGCTGCGGGTGGAATCTTACAAAACTCATAGTGTTCTATGATGAAATATATACATGTGTACCTAAAAATGATTTTTGGAAAAAACAATAAGCAAACTATGAAGTTGTTGTAGTTCAAATTTGACCCGGTTCCTCCTGATTTGGTACAAGTTGGTTTAAATGGCCAAAAAAGGCTAGAACGATCGGAAATGCATACAAGTTGGTGAAGGAAATATGCCCTAGAGGCAATAATAAAGTTGTTATTTATATTTCCTTATATCATGATAAATGTTTATTATTCATGCTAGAATTATATTAACCGGAAACTTGATACATGTGTGAATACATAGACAAAACACAGTGTCCCTAGTATGCCTCTACTAGACTAGCTCGTTAATCAAAGATGGTTAAGTTTCCCAACCATAGATATGTGTTGTCATTTGATGAACGGGATCACATCATTAGGAGAATGATGTGATGGGCAAGACCCATCCGTTAGCTTAGCATAATGATCGTTAAGTTTTATTGCTATTGCTTTCTTCATGACTTATACATATTCCTCTGACTATGAGATTATGCAACTCCCGAATACCGGAGGAACACCTTGTGTGCTATCAAACGTCACAACGTAACTGGGTGATTATAAAGATGCTCAAAAGGTGTCTCTGAAGGTGTTTGTTGGGTTGGCATAGATCGAGATTAGGATTTGTCACTCCGAGTATCGGAGAGGTATCTCTGGGCCCTCTCGGTAATGCACATCATATGAAGCCTTGCAAGCAATGTGACTAATGAGATAGTTGCGGGATGATGCATTACGGAACGAGTAAAGAGACTTGCTGGTAACAAGATTGAACTAGGTATGAAGATACCGACGATCGAATCTCGGGCAAGTAACATACCGATGACAAAGGGAATGACATATGTTGTTGTGCGGTTTGACCGATAAAGATCTTCGTAGAATATGTAGGAGCCAATATGAGCATCCAGGTTCCGCTATTGGTTATTGACCAGAGATGTGTCACGGTCATGTCTACATAATTCTCGAACCCGTAGGGTCCGCACGCTTAACGTTCGATGACGAATTGTATTATAAGTTATGTGTTTTGGTGACCGAAGATTGTTCGGAGTCCCGGATGAGATCACGGACATGACGAGGAGTCTCTAAATGGTCGAGAGGTAAATATTAATATATTGGCAGGTTATATTTGGACACCGAAATAGTTCCGGATCGTTTCGGGTATTTTTCGGAGTACCAGGAGGTTACCGGAACCCCCTGGGAGAGTTAATGGGCCTCATGGGCCATAGGGAAGAGGGGAGGCAGCCCACAAGGGGTGGCTGCGCCCCCTCCCATGGGGAGTCCGAATTGGACTAGGGGAGGGGGCGCGCCCCCCTTTCCTTCTCCTCTTCTCTCTCCCTTTCCCCCTTTCCCACTCCGGAAAAAGGAAGGGGGAATCCTACTAGGACTGGGAGTCCTAGTAGGACTCCCCACACTTGGCGCGCCCGTAGGGTTTTGGCCTCCTCCCTCTCTTCCTTTATATACGGGGGCTAGGGGGCACACCCAAGCACATCAGATGTTCTCTTAGCCGTGTGTGGTGCCCCCCTCCACAGTTTACTCCTCCGGTCATATTGTCATAGTGCTCAGACGAAGCCCTGCGCGGATCACATCACCATCACCGTCACCACGCCGTCGTGCTGACGAAAATCTCCCTTGATACTTTGCTGGATCAAGAGTTCGAGGGACGTCATCGAGCTGAACGTGTGCTGAACTCGGAGGTTCCGTACATTCGGTGCTTGATCGATTGGATCGCGAAGACGTTCGACTACATCAACCGCGTTAAGCTAACGCTTCCGCTTTCGGTCTACGAGGGTACGTGGACACACTCTCCCCCTCTCGTTGCTATGCATCTCCTAGATAGATCTTGCGTGAGCGTAGGAATTTTTTTGAAATTGCATGCTACCTTTCCCAACAGTGGTATCAGAGCCAGGTCTATGCGTAGATGATATGCACGAGTAGAACACAAAGAGTTGTGGGCGATAATAGTCATACTGCTTACCACCTATGTCTTATTTTGATTCGATGGTATTGTTGGATGAAGCGGCCCGGACCGACATTACATGACCGCGTTTATGAGACTGGTTCTACCGACGTGCACACACAGGTGGCTGGCGGGTGTCTATTTCTCCAACTTTAGTTGAATCGAGTTTGACTACGGCCGGTCCTTGTTGAAGGTTAAAACAGCACACTTGATGAAAAATCATTGTGGTTTTGATGCGTAGGTAAGAACGGTTCTTGCTAGAAGCCCGTAGCAGCCACGTAAAACTTGCAACAACAAAGTAGAGGACGTCTAACTTGTTTTTGCAGGGCATGCTGTGATGTGATATGGTCAAGACATGTTGTGATACACGTTATTGTATGAGATGATCATGTTTTGTAAAAGTTATCGGCAACTGGCAGGAGCCTTATGGTTGTCACTTTATTGTATGAAATGCAATTGCCATGTATTTGCTTTACTTTATCACTATGCGGTAGCGATAGTCGTAGAAGCAATAGTTGGCGAGACGACAACGACGCTACGATGGATATCAAGGTGTCAAGCTGGTGACGATGGAGATCATGACGGTGCTTTGGAGATGGAGATCAAAGGCACAAGATGATGATGGCCATATCATGTCACATATTTTTGATTGCATGTGATGTTTATCTTTTATGCATCTTATTTTGCTTAGTACGGCGGTAGCATTATAAGATGATCCCTCACTAAATTTCAAGGCATTAGTGTTCTCCCTGAGTATGCACCGTTGCGACAGTTCATCGTGCCGAGACACCACGTGATGATCGGGTGTGATAAGCTCTACGTTCACATACAACGGGTGCAAGCCAGTTTTGCACGTGCAGAATACTCGGGTTAAACTTGACGAGCCTAGCATATGCAGATATGGCCTCGGAACACTGAGACCGAAAGGTCGAACGTGAATCATATAGTAGATATGATCAACATAGAGATGTTCACCATTGAAAACTACTCCATCTCACGTGATGATCGGACATGGTTTAGTTGATATGGATCACGTGATCATTTAGATGACTAGAGGGATGTCTATCTAAGTGGGAGTTCTTAAGTAATATGATTAATTGAACTTAATTTATCATGAACTTAGTCCTGATAGTTTTTGCATATCTATGTTGTAGATCAATGGCCCGTGCTACCGTTCCCTTGAATTTTAATGCGTTCCTAGAGAAAGCTAAGTTGAAAGATGATGGTAGCAATTACATGGACTGGGTCCGTAACTTGAGGATTATCCTCATTGCTGCACAGAAGAATTATGTCCTTGATGCATCGCTAGGTGAAAGGCCTGCTGCAGGAGCAGATGCTGATGTTATGAACGTCTGGCGAGCTCGATCTGATGACTACTCGATAGTTCAGTGTGCCATGCTTTACGACTTAGAATCGGGACTTCAAAGACGTTTTGAACGTCATGGAGCATATGAGATGTTCCAAGAATTGAAGTTAATATTTCAAGAAAATGCCTGAGTTGAGAGATATGAAGTCTCCAACAAGTTCTATAGCTGCAAGATGGAGGAGAATAGTTCTGTCAGTGAACATATACTCAGAATGTCTGGGTACCATAACCACTTGACTCAGCTGGGAGTTAATCTTCCTGATGATAGTGTCATTGATCGAGTTCTTCAATCACTGCCACCAAGCTATAAAGGCTTTGTGATGAACTATAATATGCAAGGGATGGAAAAGACAATTCCCGAGCTCTTCGCAATGCTAAAGGCTGCGGAGGTAGAAATCAAGAAGGAGTATCAAGTGTTGATGGTTAACAAGACCACTAGTTTCAAGAAAAAGGGCAAAGGGAAGAAGGGGAACTTCAAGAAGAATAGCAAGCAAGTTGCTACTCCCGGGAAGAAGCCCAAGTCTGGACCTAAGCCTGAAACTGAGTGCTTCTACTACAAAGGGACTGGTCACTGGAAGCGGAACTGCCCCAAGTATTTGGCGGATAAGAAGGATGGCAAAGTGAACAAAGGTATATTTGATATACATGTTATTGATGTGTACCTTACTAATGCTCGTAGTAGTGCCTGGGTATTTGATACCGGTTCGGTTGCTCATATTTGTAACTCGAAACAGGGACTACGGATTAAACGAAGATTGGCTAAGGACGAGGTGACGATGCGTGTCGGGAATGGTTCCAAGGTCGATGTGATCGCCGTCGGCACGCTACCTCTACATCTACCTTCGGGATTAGTTTTAGACCTGAATAATTGTTATTTGGTGCCAGCGTTGAGCACGAACATTATATCTGGATCTTGTTTAATGCGAGACGGTTATTCATTTAAATCAGAGAATAATGGTTGTTCTATTTATATGAGTAATATCTTTTATGGTCATGCACCCTTGAAGAGTGGTCTATTTTTGTTGAATCTCGATCGTGGTGATACACATATTCATAATATTGATGCCAAAAGAAGCAAAGTTGATAATGATAGTGCAACATATTTGTGGCACTGCCGTTTCGGTCACATTGGTGTAAAGCACATGAAGAAACTCCATACAGATGGACTTTTGGAATCACTTGATTATGAATCATTTGATGCTTGCGAACCATGCCTCATGGGCAAGATGACTAAGACTCCGTTCTCCGGAACAATGGAGCGAGCTACAGACTTATTGGAAATAATACATACCGATGTATGCGGTCCGATGAGTGTTGAAGCTCGCGGCGGGTATCGTTATTTTCTGACCTTCACAGATGATTTGAGCAGATATGGGTATATCTACTTAATGAAACACAAGTCTGAAACGTTTGAAAAGTTCAAAGAATTTCAGAGTGAAGTGGAGAATCATCGTAACAAGAAAATAAAGTTTCTACGATCTGATCGCGGAGGCGAATATTTGAGTTATGAGTTTGGCCTTCATTTAAAACAATGTGGAATAGTTTCGCAACTCACACCACCTGGAACACCACAGCGTAATGGTGTGTCCGAACGTCGCAACCGTACTTTATTAGATATGGTGCGATCTATGATGTATCTTACCGATTTACCACTATCGTTTTGGGGTTATGCATTAGAGACAGCTGATTCACGTTAAATAGGGCACCATCTAAATCCGTTGAGACGACACCATATGAACTGTGGTTTGGCAAGAAACCTAAGCTGTCATTTCTTAAAGTTTGGGGCTGCGATGCTTATGTGAAAAAGCTTCAACCTGATAAGCTCGAACCCAAATCGGAGAAATGCGTCTTCATAGGATACCCAAAGGAGACTGTTGGGTACACCTTCTATCACAGATCCGAAGGCAAGATATTCGTTGCTTAGAATGGATCCTTTCTAGAGAAGGAGTTTCTCTTGAAAGAAGTGAGTGGGAGGAAAGTAGAACTTGATGAGGTAATTGTACCTTCTCTCGAATTGGAGAGTAATTCATCACGGAAATCAGTTCCAGTGATGCCTACACCAATTAGTGAGGAAGTTAATGATGATGATCATGAAACTTCGGATCAAGTTACTACCGAACCTCGTAGGTCAACCAGAGTACGTTCCGCACCAGAGTGGTACGGTAATCCTGTTCTGGAAGTCATGTTACTAGACCATGACGAACCTATGAGCTATGAGGAAGCAATGATTAGCCCAGATTCCACGAAATGGCTTGACGCCATGAAATCTGAGATGGGATCCATGTATGAGAACAAAGTGTGGACTTTGGTTGACTTGCCCGATGATCGGCAAGCCATTGAGAATAAATGGATCTTCAAGAAGAAGACTGACGCTGACGGTAATGTTACTGTCTACAAAGCTCGACTTGTTGCGAAAGGTTTTCGACAAGTTCAAGGAGTTGACTACCATGAGACCTTCTCACCCGTAGCGATGCTTAAGTCTATCCGAATCATGTTAGCAATTGTCGCATTTTATGATTATGAAATCTGGCAAATGGATGTCAAAACTGCATTCCTTAATGGATTTCTCAAAGAAGAGTTGTATATGATGCAACCAGAAGGTTTTGTCGATCCTAAGGGTGCTAACAAAGTGTGCAAGCTCCAGTGATCCATTTATGGACTGGTGCAAGCCTCTCGGAGTTGGAATATACGCTTAGATAGTGTGATCAAAGCATATGGTTTTATACAGACTTTTGGAGAAGCCTGTATTTACAAGAAAGTGAGTGGGAGCTCTGTAGCATTTCTGATATTATATGTGGATGACATATTGTTGATTGGAAATGATACGGAATTTCTGGATAGCATAAAAGGATACTTGAATAAGAATTTTTCAATGAAAGACCTCGGTGAAGCTGCTTATATATTGGGCATCAAGATCTATAGGGATAGATCAAGACGCTTAATAGGACTTTCACAAAGCACATACCTTGATAAAGTTTTAAAGAAGTTCAAAATGGATCAGTCAAAGAAAGGGTTCTTGCCTGTGTTGCAAGGTGTGAAGTTGAGTAAGACTCAATGCCCGACCACTGCAGAAGATAGAGAGAAAATGAAAGTCATTCCCTATGCCTCAGCCATAGGTTCTATCATGTATGCTATGCTGTGTACCAGACCTAATGTGTGCCTTGCTATAAGTTTAGCAGGGAGGTACCAAAGTAATCCAGGAGTGAATCACTGGACAGCGGTCAAGAACATCCTGAAATACCTGAAAAGGACTAAGGATATGTTTCTCGTTTATGGAGGTGACAAAGAGCTTGTCGTAAATGGTTACGTCGATGCAAGCTTTGACCCTGATCCGGATGACTCTAAGTCAGAAACCGGATACGTATTTATATTGAATGGTGGAGCTGTCAGTTGGTGCAGTTCCAAGCAGAGCGTCGTGGCGGGATCTACGTGTGAAGCGGAGTACATAGCTGCTTCGGAAGCAGCAAATGAAGGAGTCTGGATGAATGAGTTCATATCCGATCTAGGTGTAATACCTAGTGCATCGGATCCAATGAAAATCTTTTGTGACAATACTGTTGCAATTGCCTTAGCGAAGGAATCCAGATTTCACAAAAAGAACCAAACACATCAAAGGACGCTTCAACTCCATCCGCGATCAAGTCAAGGAGGGAGACATAGAGATTTGCAAAATACATACGGATCTGAATGTTGCAGACCCATTGACTAAGCCTCTTCCACGAGCAAAACATGATCAGCACCAAGACTCCATGGGTGTTAGAATCATTACTATGTAAACTAGATTATTGACTCTAGTGCAAGTGGGAGACTGAAGGAAATATGCCCTAGAGGCAATAATAAAGTTGTTATTTATATTTCCTTATATCATGATAAATGTTTATTATCCATGCTAGAATTGTATTAACCGGAAACTTGATACATGTGTGAATACATAGACAAAACACAGTGTCCCTAGTATGCCTCTACTAGACTAGCTCGTTAATCAAAGATGGTTAAGTTTCGTAACCATAAACATGTGTTGTCATTTGATGAACGGGATCACATCATTAGGAGAATGATGTGATGGACAAGACCCATCCGTTAGCTTAGCATAATGATCGTTAAGTTTTATTGCTATTGCTTTCTTCATGACTTATACATATTCCTCTGACTATGAGATTATGCAACTCCCGAATACCGGAGGAACACCTTGTGTGCTATCAAACATCACAACGTAATTGGGTGATTATAAAGATGCTCTACAGGTGTCTCCGAAGGTGTTTGTTGGGTTGGCATAGATCGAGATTAGGATTTGTCACTCCGAGTATCGGAGAGGTATCTCTGGGCCCTCTCGGTAATGCACATCATATGAAGCCTTGCAAGCAATGTGACTAATGAGATAGTTGCGGGATGATGCATTACGGAACGAGTAAAGAGACTTGTTGGTAACGAGATTGAACTAGGTATGAAGATACCGACGATCAAATCTCGGGCAAGTAACATACCGATGACAAAGGGAATGACGTATGTTGTTGTGCGGTTTGACCGATAAAGATCTTCGTAGAATATGTAGGAGCCAATATGAGCATCCAGGTTCCGCTATTGGTTATTGACCAGAGATGTGTCTCGGTCATGTCTACATAATTCTCGAACCCGTAGGGTCCGCACGCTTAATGTTCGATGACGAATTGTATTATAAGTTATGTGTTTTGGTGACCGAAGATTGTTCGGAGTCCCGGATGAGATCACGGACATGACGAGGAGTCTCTAAATGGTCGAGAGGTAAATATTGATATATTGGCAGGTTATATTTGGACACCGAAATAGTTCCGGATCGTTTCGGGTATTTTTCGGAGTACCGGGAGGTTACCGGAACCCCCTGGGAGAGTTAATGGGCCTCATGGGCCATAGGGAAGAGGGGAGGCAGCCCACAAGGGGTGGCTGCGCCCCCTCCCATGGGGGGTCCGAATTGGACTAGGGGAGGGGGCGTGCCCCCCTTTCCTTCTCCTCTTCTCTCTCCCTTTCCCCCTTTCCCACTCCGGAAAAAGGAAGGGGGAATCCTACTAGGATTGGGAGTCCTAGTAGGACTCCCCACACTTGGCGCGCCCCAAGGGGGCCGGCCTCCTCCCTATCGTCCTTTATATACGGGGGCTAGGGGGCACACCAAAGCACATCAGATGTTCTCTTAGCCGTGTGCGGTGCCCCCCTCCACAGTTTACTCCTCCGGTCATATTCTCGTAGTGCTTAGACGAAGCCCTGCGCGGATCACATCACCATCACCGTCACCACACCGTCGTGCTGACGAAACTCTCCCTCGACACTTTGCTGGATCAAGAGTTCGAGGGACGTCATCGAGCTGAACGTGTGCTGAACTCGGAGGTGCCGTACGTTTGGTGCTTGATCGGTTGGATCGCGAAGACGTTCGACTACATCAACCGCGTTAAGCTAACGCTTCCGCTTTCGGTCTACGAGGGTACGTGGACACACTCTCCCCCTCTCGTTGCTATGCATCTCCTAGATAGATCTTGCGTGAGCGTAGGAAATTTTTTGAAATTGCATGCTACGTTTCCCAACAGTTGGTTATCATCCATAAAATGTGGTATAACTTGAGTGAAAATTTTAGTGGTTCCATTTTGCAAAATATTATTTGTAGTTGCTTCATAAACCCTTTTGTTTTTAGCACTTAGAGACTATTTTAAATGACACCTGTAGTCTCGAACCAATCAGGACGTCTCCCCCGGATCACCCTACCGTAGGCGATCGGAACCGTCCGATCGTCCCGAATCCAACGACAGACTTGACCCCCTCACCGTCTCTCCCACCTAGCCCTAACACAACACGCACTGCTCCTACTACGCACCGACAGCCGCCGCCCTCTCCCTCCCTCAGATCTCGATCCGCCACCGCCCTCTCCCTTCCCCAGATCTCGATCCGCCGCTGCCCCCAACCCCACCCCACCGCCGCCCCTACCCCATCCCCACCGCCGACGACCCTCACTGTAGACGAGGTCGAGCTCCTCCTCCCCTCTCCCTCCCACAGATCTCTCTCGCCCTCGCCCCTCTTGACCCCTCTCGAAGCTCCCGCGTCCCACCCTGCACCCTCTCCCTTCCACTCCCGAACCCTGCGACCTGCTGGCCGGGTCCGGATCTGATTCCTTGAATTCTGATCTACCAGCTCGAAGCGGAGTGGGGGCAGGAGCGAGCTCATTGGTGCTGGGCGGCCACACGGCGGGGTCGTTGCTCGGCTCGTTGGTGCTGGGCGGCCGCACGACGGGGTCGCTGCTAGGGGCCATGCTCATGGCGCTCTTCAACATCATCACCGCCGACGAGGCCTACGCTCCCGTAGACCATGTCTCACCCGCGCCGTCCGGACGGCTCCATTCTTCCTGCCGCGGCCGGCTGCGACGCGCACTGCTGCCACCCAGTGAAGCCTGCCTCCATCAACGGTGATGCCAAGGCGCCTGATGGCATCGGGATCCACCAGCAGCGGGGCAACGCGAATGGCAGGGTGACAACCAAGGAGAAGGATGAGTACTGCCGCTTCAAGTTCAACTCGGAGGAGGGTGATGACCTGTACCTGGTTGTCGCCGTGGCCACTGCCCTGGCTAAGGTAATTTTCGCCCCTTTCTGAAGATACATGGTGAAGATAGCTTGCCTCCATTCAGCAACGGAAGTAGCTTCAGTACCGCTACCCTAACGGAGGCTTTGCTCTGCTTCATTGTAGGCAAATGCTCAGGAGAAGTTTCTGAGGATCAAGCACGCCTACAACACACTGATGAACTCGGAGAGCCGATCCAAGTACGCGAGCAACAACAGCAGCAGCCCTGATTCTTCGTGGTCTCCCGGGAGCAGCAAGCCAGCTGATGCAGAAGAGGATTTCTATGGGTTTGGTACTGAAATCTCCTCTCTTCTCTTCTACTCTAACAAAATAGTACTATATTATTCTGGGGCTAGGAATTTTATGCTGGTCAGTGAACTGAAATGGATGTCTGACCAGTGGTTGATCATTGATGCGGTGGTACACTCTGCTAGTGTTAGTGCCATTTCATTGCAGTTTTCTGCTAAGGAACTACTTGTAGATTCAATTTCTGTCGCAGTTTTGAATCTGCCGGTAGATAAGAAAGCTATGCAGATATAGCAAGTTTGATTGATCGATAAGAAAATGTCCATTTTGTTGACACCGCTTCTTTTTTGGTTTTGCAGGGGATTTCCTTAAAGACCTGCAAATAGAATTTCAGAATTGGGAGGCTGGCCTGAATTCAGACCAGAAACCTAAAAGCTTGTGTGAAGAGCTATCCGTAAGTATCTTTATACCATGGTTGCTAGTGCAGTGGCAAATTTTTTCGCCGGATCTGATTTGGGATGGAGAAGAGTAGCATACTGAGTTTAGGAAATCAATTAGGCGGCACGGCACCATACCTGGTGATCTGCTGGATCTATGCACTGATTCTGATGCACCTAGTAGTGCATAAAAATGTCTGATATGTGTTCCCTAGCCATACTATTAGGTTTGAGCACATATTTTTTTACTCACTCCCGTCCTTGCGTGCCACAAACACAAGCTTTAGAACACGGGGAAAAATATTTGCATGTGAAGAAAACTTGAGTATGCTAGCACATACCATGGCTCAGATGAGCAATAACAGACACATTACGAATGTTATTTTTCTTGCTCATCATTTCTGGGAGCTCCACTTGTGTGTAATTCACCATCTTGAATGTTTCTGAATATCACCTTGAATATAAGTTTATGTTTCAGAAGGTGCAAAGTAGTTAGAAACAATTGACAACTCAGTAGGAGGAACTAAAACTAAATGAAAAGGATGTGGAAATGTACAAGACTGAGCAGGCAACACATTAAAAGGTCATGACTTTATCAACACATTAAAAGTTTTGCATTTGAGTGCTGGGTAGGTAGGATCTTAGGATCATCAACTCTTGTACACTGTTTTAACTGGTTCTGCATTTGTACATACATGTGTACAGCCGTAAATCCAAGTGTACATGCTGTCTTTTGCAGGCTTATTTCAGGTTGTGGTTGTTTGTCCTAAAATATGTCAGGGTCGGCACACTGACCAGCAGCCGCCCTATATCCTAATTGTTTATGTGAATAAGGAACTGCTTCCATTTCAAGCTCTTATATCATGGAAGCATTTTGTGTCAAGCCTCTTAAAAGTTCTCTTCTGTTTGTCTTTTTTCAGGTCATAGCAGCAATAGCTAAAATATTTTGCGAGGAAAAAAAACTTTCACAAAAAAAACAAGTCAGGGAAAAAAATCCCAACTAAGGTATCCTAAACTGGCAATTTCAGGTCATGCACAGACCACAAAACCTGTGCTAATCTCAGAAGCATCATTATAGGAGCACTAGAAATCCTGATCTAGTCTACTTTAATTAAACCTTATTGTTACTCTTCTGGATGCTATTTCTATGTGATGAGGGTACTTGTTGTTACCAAATAAACCATCAAATGTACTCTTGGGAGGGATAAACATCTTTTTTAGAACATGGGTTGAAGCAGACTGTAATTGCTTACTGAGAATATGAAAATGAGATATTCTGTTTGCTAATATGAAGATAGCATTGTGTTTAATCGAGTACTGATGATTGTTTTCATTCCCAAATAAACTTGTTAATGATGGTGATTTTGTACTAGCATATAAACTTGTTTTTGTTGTCACTTGATACATACTTAGCTTGTACTTGAAGCTGTGGGTTAATGATGGTGATTTTGTTCTACTTGGATGCATTGGTACCCCCATCATCTGAGCACACAGATGCAACAGTGGCAAGAAGATCATGGCCGTGTGCATCATCAAGCACACCATGGCGATCATCCACCTCCACACAGATGCTAACTCAATCCAGATCATCGTCAACGCTATCATCCAGGGGTATCTCTCTCGGTTCCCTTTATTCTCTCTTGTGTTTGTGATGTTAGTATGCGTGCTCTGACTAGTAATGTCAGATCTTACCTTTTGAATGGATGGCCGTGGTAGTAGAATGGTATTGTTGTTTAGGCGCAATGTGTTGTAGTGAATTTTTTTGCACGACCTACACTTGTGCAATGAATATTCATATTGTGTCTCTCATTTTAACTAGCTGGAGAACGAAAAGCATGGTACTAGCTGAATTTGTGTCGTCATTGTAAATAACTGTCCTTTTTTGAATGGTCTGCTCATAGTATATTGGATCCAGTTTTTTGGATTCTTCTCTGTTGATTCATGTAACAGGGCGACCGTGGAAGGCATATCTCCTTTCTGTTAGTCCTGAGTATGGTCGTCCAGTGAGTCCTGACTATGGTCATCCAGTGTAATAACAGGGTGCCCAGTTTGTGATCGCTGTCGAAGGAGCTCCATGCTGAAGAACATAACACTTGCATGAAGAACATAACACTTGCAGAGCTTGTACAGTACTGTATCTAGTTATTGAACTTGTGGAGCTTGTGACTGTGAATGCCATACTGTTATTACGTGTATGTTAGAGCTTGTAGAGCTTGCAAAGTGTATGTTAGAGCTTATTATGTGTTATTTGTATAGCAGGAGCTTTGTACTATATTGAATCCGGCTGATAATATTTGAAGTATTTTGTGTGTTTTCTGTGTTAATTTAAATACTGGGTATTTATTTATGTTAAATTGAAAAAAATGAAGAATATGACCTTGACAGCTAGGACCTAATTACAAGAACCTGGCAACTGGGAGAAAAAAAGAAAAACTAAACTTGTTTTAGGCAAAAAGGCCACGACCCAACAATGAAAAAGGCTGCAACGTCGGGCTTGGCCCATGAAGCCGATAAAAAATTGACAGAAAAAATATAAAAAGGCTGAATTATTGGGCTTGGCCCAAGTAAATCGTCGAACTGGACCGGGCTAATTCTAATCAACGACCTTTTCATTTGGTCGCAATTTTGCCACGTCAGCTTGCCACATCGGATCCGACGTGACCTGGGCAGACAACCAACGACCAAAGCAATTGGTCGTAGGATCAACGACCTTTTGTTTTGGTCGTTGCCTTCAACGACCTTATCACAAAGAAGGTCGTTAATTTCCATTAAAGACGGTCAGCTTTTGACCATCTGCTTTTGGTCACAAAAAGGTCACAAATGGAAAACAATGACCATTGAGTGACCAATATTGATGGTCGCAAGTTGACATATTTCTTGTAGTGGTGGATGAAATTTGTGGATTATTTAAGCTTGCAGGTTTATCCAGGTCTGAAGCTAAGAAGAAGGTTTTTCCTTTATCTTTGAAGGGAAAAACATTGACATGGTATAGGCTATGCGATGATATTGGATCTTGGAACTGGAATCAATTGAAATTGGAATTTCACCAAAAAAATCATCCTATGCATCTAGTTCATCGTGATCGGAATTATATATATAATTTTTGGCCTCGTGAAGGAGAAAGTATCGCTCTAGCTTGGGGGAGGCTTACGTCAATGTTATATTCATGCCCCAATCATGAGCTCTCAAGAGAAATTATTATTCAGAATTTTTATGCTCGGCTTTCTCATGATGATCGATCCATGCTCGATACTTCTTGTGCTGGTTCTTTTATGAAGAAGACTATTGTATTCAGGTGGGATCTTTTAGAAAGAATTAAACGCAACTCTGAAGATTGGGAACTCGACGAAGGTAAAGAGTCAGGTATTAAGTTTGAGTTTGATTGTGTTAAATCTTTTAAGAATACCGATGCTTTTCACAAGTTTAGCACTAAATATGGACTTGACTCTGAGATAGTAGCCTCTTTCTGTGAATCATTTGCTACTCATGTTGATATCCCTAAAGAGAAGTGGTTTAAATATCACCCACCTATTAAAGAAGAAATTAAAGAACCGGTCATAGTTAAAGATGAAACTATCATTTACAATGTTGATCCAGTTGTGCCTACTGCTTATATTGAAAAAGCACCTTTCCCTGTTAGGATGAAGGAACATGCTAAGGTTTCAACTGTGGTTTGCAAAAGTAATATTAAAGCACCTAAACCTTCTGAGAAAATTAAAGTAGAACCTAGTGTTGCTATGGTTAAAGATCTCCTGGTAGAAAATATTAATGGGCATGTTATTTACTTTTATGATGAAGCTGCTAGAATTGCCAAGCCCGATGAAAAAGATAAACATAGGCCTGTTGTTGGCATGCCCGTTGTCTCGGTTAAAATAGGATATAATTGTTATCATGGCTTATGTGATTTAGGTGCTAGCGTGAGTGATATTCCTTTTACCTTATACCAAGAAATTATGGATGACATAGCACCCGCTGAAATAGAAGACATAGATGTTACTATTAAACTTGCTAATAGAGACACCATCCCACCACTTGGGATTGTTAGAGAAAATAAAATACCCTACTGATTTTTAGTTCTTGGTTCCCCACAAGATGACTTTTGTCCCATTATCTTTGGTAGACCTTTCTTGAACATTGTCAATGCTACTATAGATTGTCATAAACAAACTGTCATTGTCCGCTTTGGTGATGAGTCTCATGAATTTAATTTTTCCAAGTTTAATAGACAACCTCATAAGAAAGAATTACCTAGTAAGGATGAAATAATTGGTCTTGCTTCTATTGCCGTGCCTCCTACTGATGCACTAGAACAATAATTGCTAGACCATGAAAATGATATGCATATGCATGAAAGAAATGAAATAGATAAAATTTTCTTTGAACAACGACCTCTGCTCAAACATAATTTGCCTATTGAAACTCTTGGAGGTCCTCCTCCACCTAAACGTGATCCTGTGTTTGAATTAAAACAATTGCCTGACACTTTCTAATAGGCTTATCTTGATGAGAAAAAGATATATCCTGTTATTATTAGTGCTAACCTTTCAGAATATGAAGAAGAAAGATTATTAAAAACTCTGAGGAAGCACCGTGCTGCTATTGGATATACTCTTGATGATCTTAAGGGCATTAGTCCCACTCTCTGTTAGCACAAGATTAATATGGAACCTGATGCTAAACCCGTTGTTGATCGTTAACGACGTTTGAATCCTAAGATGAAAGAAGTGGTAAGAACTGAAATATTAAAGCTTCTGGAAGCAGGTATAATCTATCCCATAGCTGATAGTAGATGGGTAAGTCCCGTTCATTGTGTCCCTAAGCAAGGAGGTATTACTGTTGTTCCTAATGATAAAAATGAACTTATTCCACAAAGAATTGTTACTGGCTATAGAATGGTAATTGATTTTAGAAAATTAAATAAAGCAACTATAAAAGATCATTACCCTTTGCCTTTTATTGATCAAATGTTGGAAAGATTATCTAAGCACACACACTTTTGCTTTCTCGATGGATATTCTGGTTTCTCTCAAATACCTGTTTCACAACCTGATCAAGAGAAAACCACCTTTACTTGCCCTTTTGGAACTTATGCTTATAGGCGTATGCCTTTTTCTTTATGCAATGCACCTGCTACCTTTCAAAGATGTATGACTGCTATATTCTCTGATTTTTGTGAAAAGATTGTTGAGGTTTTCATGGATGATTTTTCTATTTATGGAACTTCTTTTGATGATTGCTTAAGCAATCTTGATCGAGTTTTGCAGAGATGCGAGCAAACTAATCTTGTCTTGAATTGGGAGAAGTGCCACTTTATGGTTAATGAAGGTATTGTCTTGGGGCATAAAATTTCTGAACGAGGTATTAAAGTGGATAAAGCCAAAGTTGATGCAATTGAGAAAATGACATGTCCTAGAGATATTAAAGGTATTCGTAGCTTCCTTGGTCATGCTGGTTTCTATAGGAGATTTATTAAAGACTTCTCTAAAATTTCTAGGCCTCTTACTAATCTTTTACAAAAGGATGTTCCATTTGTTTTTGATGATGACTGTGCAGAAGCCTTTGAAACACTTAAGAAAGCCTTAACTTCTGCACCTATTATTCAACCACCTGATTGGAACTTGCCTATTGAAATTATGTGTGATGCTAGTGATTATGCTGTTGGTGCTGTTCTAGGACAAAGAGTTGATAAGAAATTGAATGTTATTCATTATACTAGCAAAACTCTAGACAGTGCTCAAAGAAATTATGCTACTACTGAAAAAGAATTTTTAGCAGTTGTGTTTGCTTGTGATAAATTCAGATCTTGCATTGTTGATTCCAAAGTAATTGTTCACACTGATCATGCTGCTATAAAATATCTTATGGAGAAGAAAGATGCTAAACCTAGACTCATTAGGTGGGTACTCTTGCTACAAGAATTTGATTTACATATCACTGATAGGAAAGGAGCTGAGAACCCCGTAGCTGATAACTTGTCTAGGTTAGAGAATATTCTTGATGACCCACTACCTATTGATGATAGCTATCCTGATGAACAACTAGATGCAATAAATGTTTCTCATAATACTCCTTGGTATGCTGACTATGCTAATTATATTGTTGCTAAATACATACCACCTAGTTTCACATACCAACAAAAGAAAAAATTCTTCTATGATTTAAGACATTACTTTTGGGATGACCCACATCTTTATAAAGAAGGAGTAGATGGTATTATTAGATGTTGTGTACCTGAGCATGAACAGGAACAAATCCTACGGACATGTCACTGTGAAGCTTATGGAGGGCATCATGCGGGAGATAGAACTGCTCATAAGGTATTGCAATCTGGTTTTTATTGGCCTACTCTCTCCAAGGATGCCCGTAAGTTTGTTTTATCTTGTGATGAATGTCAAAGAATTGGTAATATCAGTAAGCGTCAAGAAATGCCTATGAATTATTCACTTGCTGTTGAACCATTTAATGTTTGGGGTTTTGATTATATGGGACCTTTTCCTTCCTCTAATGGGTATACACATATTTTGGTTGCTGTTGATTATGTTACTAAGTGGGTAGAAGCTATTCTAACTAGTAGTGCTGATCATAACACTTCCATTAAAATGCTTAAAGAAGTTATTTTCCCAAGGTGTGGAGTCCCTAGATATTTAATGACTAATGGTGGTTCACACTTTATTCATGGTGCTTTCCGTAAAATGCTTGCTAAATATGATGTTAACCATATAATTGCATCACCCTATCATCCTCAATCTAGTGGTCAAGTTGAACTTAGCAATAGAGAAATAAAACTAATATTATAAAAAACTATTAATAGGTCCCGAAAGAATTGGTCTAAGAAATTGGATGTTGCACTTTGGGCCTACAGAACAGCTTATAATAATCCTACGGGTATGTCTCCTTACAAAATGGTTTATGGAAAAGCTTGTCATTTGCCTCTAGAGTTAGAACATAAAGCTTATTGGGCAATTAAAGAACTCAACTATGATTTCAAACTTGCCGGTGAAAAGAGGTTATTTGATATTAGTTCATTAGATTAATGGAGAACCCAAGCGTATGAATATGCAAAATTAATTAAAGAAAAAGTTAAAAGATGGCATGACAAAAGAATCCAAAAGCGGGAATTCAAAGTGGGAGAATATGTTCTTTTGTAGAACTCTCATTTTAGATTCTTTGCAGGAAAACTTCTCTCTAAATGGGAAGGACCATATATCATCGAGGAGGTTTATCGCTCTGGAGCTATCAAGATCAATAATGCTGAAGGTACTAACCCGAAGGTAGTCAATGGGCAAAGAATTAAGCACTATATCTCAGGTATGCCTATTAATGTTGAAAGCAGTATTATCCAAACCATGACACCGAAGGAACACATAAAAGAACCCTTCCGGAACACTCCAGAATACTAAAAAAAAGAGGAGGTATGTGATACGGTAAGTAAACGGACTCCGAAAAATCCGCAAAAATATTTTTTGTCAGTTTTGGAATATTACAAAAATTAGGAAAATAAGAAACAACCAAGAAGGCAACCGAGGAGGGCACAAGACACCAGGGCACGCCTGCCTTGCCTGGCGCGCCCAGGTGGGTTGTGCCCACCTCGGGAACCTTCCCGACTCTGTTTTCCTCCCGTTTGCTTGTTTCCCAAGATAAAAAATCTTTATATACCCTCCAAACGTATTGACCACCGTATCGCGGAGAAATCTTCTATTCTTCTTTCTCGTTGTTTTTCTGACAGATCTGAAAATATGTCATCTCAAGATTCGGAGGAAGAGTGTCTTGTTTCTTACCAGCCTCTGGACCCAAATATCTTCAAGGATACTTTTCCCTACGTGTGGTTCACAGATGAGGAGGATGAAGCCGAACCTATCCCTCCTCGTTTCCTGAAGGAAAGCAAGGAAGCATTATGCAAGAGGATATTAAAGCTTGAGATGGAGAACGATGACTTGAGGGTGGATAATTTTATCCTCCGACGCAAGCTGAAAAAAAGGACACCTCATCACCACCACCATCATCATCTTCACCTCCAAAGGAGACTTGAGTTCATGGTATGGGCACTCCCCTTGGCTTGTGCCAAGCTTTGGGGAGGTGCCCTGGTATCGTATCACCACCACTATCTTTGCCTTTATCTATTTTAGTTTGATCTTTAGTTATCCTATGATTTAGTTGAATAAAAGTTTAGTTTGATCCTTTCTTTTCGAGTGCTTGCTTAGTGATCTATCTATCTATGTAATCATGTGCGAGATATATAATAAAGAGTAGTTTGAGTTTTGTTTCTCTACTTTTATGTTTCAATAAAAAAGAAAGGACAATAAATGAAAAAGATCATATGCTAATCTTATGGTAAGTAATGACATCACATAAGGAAAAGTATAAGTGGTAAAATTTATTGGAGATTGACAAACATAGCATTGGTCAACGATGCAATTCATGAAAGAATTAATAAGGGAAGAGAAGATTCACGTGCAAATATACTATCTTGGACATCTTTTATGATTGTGAGCCCCCATTAAATATTATGTGCCAAAATTGTTGACGTTGGACAAGGAAGACAATGTAATAGTTTATGTTTGTTTATATTCACATAGAAGTTATATTGTCATAGATCCTTCAACATGTGGTGCTTGCTCAATATCTTTGCTAGCCAAAAATTCTACACTAAGTAGAGATACTACTTGTGCATCCAAAAACCTTAAACCCAAATTCATGCCTTGAGAGTCCACCATACCTACCTATGGATTGAGTAAGATCCTTCAAGTAAGTTCCCATCGGAGCAATAAGGCAATAAAAATTGCTTCTAAATGTGTTTGATCATTTAGTGTAAGAGAAAATTGAGCATTGTACGAACTTGTGATGGCAAAGTAATAAAAGCAACGGACTGCATAATAAAGGTTGCTATCATAAGTGGTAATCATGTGAACTTGATATGTGTTTGATATTTTGATGATATGTATGTTGTGATTCCCTTAGTGGTGTCATGTGAACGTCGACTACATGGCACTTCACCATATTTGGGCCTAAGGGAATGCATTGTGGAGTAGTTATTAGATGATTTGTTGCTAGAGTGACAGAAGCTTAAATCCTAGTTTATGCGCTACTTCGTAAGGTAACGATTTGGATCCAAAAGTTTAATGCTATGGTTAGATTTTATCTTAATACTTTTCTCGTAGTTGTGGATGCTTACGAGAGGTTTAATCATAAGTAGGAGGTTTGTTTTGCACTTCACCATATATAAAAGCTACGTCAGAGTTACCTATTCTGCACATCTCCAAATGAGCTGAAAATTTACGGAGAATTGTTTTTGAATATATAAAAAATACTGGAGCAAATAACTACTGGAGGGGGCCACCCTGGTGAGCACAAGACACCAGGGTGCGCCTGGGCCCCCAGGCACGCCCTGGTGGGTTGTGCCCTCCTCGGCCCACCTCCGGTGCCCATCTTCTAGTATATAGGTCATTTTGACATAGAAAAAATCAGAGGGAGACTTTCGGGACGAAGCACCGCCATCTCGAGCGGAACTTGGGCAGGAACACTTTTGCCCTCCGGCGGAGCGATTCCGCCGGGGGAACTTCCCTCCCGGAGGGGGAAATCATCGTCGTCGTCATCACCAACAACCCTCTCATCTTTGGGGGGGCCATCTCCATCAACATCTTCAACATCACCATCTCCTCTCAAACCCTAGTTCATCGCTTGTGTTCAATCTTTGTACCGGAACCTCAGATTGGTACTTATGGGTGACTAGTAGTGTTGATTACATCTTGTAGTTGATTACTATATGGTTTATTTGGTGGAATTATATGTTCAGATCCATTATGCTATTTAATACCCCTCTGATCTTGAGCATGATTATCATTTGTGAGTAGTTACTTTTGTTCTTGAGGTCATGACAGAAGTCATGTTGCAAGTAATCATGTGAACTTGATATGTGTTTGATATTTTGATGATATGTATGTTGTGATTCCCTTAGTGGAGTCATGTGAACGTCGACTACATGGCACTTCACCATATTTGGGCCTAAGGGAATGCATTATGGAGTAGTTATTAGATGATGGGTTGCTAGAGTGACAGAAGCTTAAACCCTAGTTTATGCGCTACTTCGTAAGGGAACGATTTGGATCCAAAAGTTTAATGCTATGGTTAGATTTTATCTTAATACTTTTCTCGTAGTTGTGGATGCTTACGAGTGGTTTAATCATAAGTAGGAGGTTTGTTCAAGTAAGAACAACACCTAAGCACCGGTCCACCCACATATCAAATTATCAAAGTAGTGAACACGAATTAAACCAACATGATGAAAGTAGCATGGTGAAATTCCCGTGTACCCTCAAGAACACTTTGCTTATTATAAGAGACCGTTTTGGCCTGTCCTTTGCCACAAAAGGATTGGGCTACCTTGCTGCACTTTATTTACAGTTACCGTTACTTGTCCGTTACAAATTATCTTGCTATCAAACTACCTGTTACCGATTATTTCAGTGCTTGCAAAAAATACCTTGCTGAAAACAACTTGTCATTTCCTTCTGCTCCTCATTGGGTTCGACACTCTTACTTATCGAAAGGACTACGATTGATCCCCTATACTTGTGGGTCATCAGTCACCGGCTCGCTCGGCTTTGCCAGTACGCTCGAGGAGGACGCGAGGGAGTGGGAGGTGATGACTCCTCCGATGTCGGGTTCGGGAGGGAGACCACGATAGGTGGCCTTGGCTCCATCCTACACTTCTCCCTTTGTGACGTGAAGTAACACTCCGAAGCAGGGGCCGCCCGACGCCCTGGACACTTCGACGTCGGTGGTGCGGTCCCCGATGAGGGTTGCGGTACCTAGTCAGGTGGTGCCGGTCGAGGGTCCGGCAAGAGGTCGTTCCATGATGGGCCATTCAGTGGAGGACGTCATTGCTTTTGCTGGGATTCCGGACCCAATGTTCGGCGATGGGCGCGTGAGCCACCGGATCCAGGCACAGCCAGATGCGAATGACCTGCAGCTGGGGCATGCCATGCAGGCAGCTAAGCTCCGCGGCATTGAGACCACTACTGGTATGTCTGTTAATACAAGTTATTCCATTCTGCATTTTTCTGAGGAAGAAATTGTTTATAACACTGATAAGATAGGGGTTTCTCTTGGGTCGAATGGTTGTCAGGTTGCTAAGTCCATTAATGATCTGCTAGATCTTGAAGTGGACAAAGCTATGGAAATGCTTAGATCGACTGCAGCTGTTAAACTATGAGTAACAATGAAGTTAATGAGCTAGGGGTTCACGCTTTAGAATGTTTATGCGAAGATCTAGTACCCACTAGTGTGCTCGGAGGGGAAGCTTTGAAGATCTAGTACCCACTAGTGTACTCCTATTATAAGATTAAAAATGTTCTTGTTCGAACCATGTTGTCTGATCATACTTCTATTTTTGTGACTCTGGGGAGGCGATCCATGTAGGCAACAAGAACGTTTTCTCGTTCGAACTTTCATGGTTCGAACAAGAAGGCTTCCTCAATTTGATAGCCAGGGAATGGGCTAAGGAGAACAAAGGTCAGTCAGATATTGATAGATGGCAATATAAGATTAGACATTTGCGACAATTCTTGCAGTGCTGGGCAAAGAACGAAATTGGTATTTACAAACTAGAAAAAGGAGAGGCTTCTCAAACTCATTAATGAATTAGATTTGAAAGAAGAGGTCACTATGTTAGACACAACTGATTGCATGGCTAAAAGAGACGTCGAAGAGGAGTTACAGAAACTTCTCAGAGAAGAGGAGATGAAATGGGCTCTTAGAGCGAAAGTCCGACAAGTGATTCAGGGAGATAATAACACTCAGTTTTTCGATATGATTGCGAATGGAGAACACAGAAAGAAAAGAATTTTACAGATAGAACAGGATGGGGGTACAACTTTAGGACACGAGAACCTAAAACTGTATCTTGGAGTTCTATAAAAAGCTCTTTGGGGCTCCAGAGAGTAACTTTGTGTCGCCGTACAAGCAGATGACTGATGATATGCCTCAGCTGGGGACCGACGAGAACGAGATTCTGTCGGCTCCTTTCACTGAGAAGCAGGTATTCAAGGCGATAGCACAGATGATGAATAATAAGGCACTTGGTTTGGATGGCTTTCGAGCTGAATTCTATAAGAGGTGCTTGGATATTATTAAAGGGGACCTTTTGCCTATGTTCCATGACCTGTTTATTGGCCAACTACAACTCTTCCAGCTCAACTGTGGAACTATTACGATGTTGCAAAAGGAGGAGGCAGTTCACATCGAGCAGTTCAGACCGATATGTCTGCTTGATGCGAGCTTTAAAATATTTACAAAAGTTGGCACCAATCGACTCACACAGATCGCGTATACTATTGTGCAGCCGACACAGACGGCCTTTATGTCGGGACGACATATCCTGGAAGGGGTAGCCGTGCTCCATGAAACTCTGAATGAAATTCACTCGAAGAAACTAGATGGAGTTGTCTTCAAGGTGGATTTTGAGAAGGCGTGCGATAAAGTTAAATGGCTATTTCTGCAACAGGCCTTACGAATGAAGGGTTTCGATGGGGGCCTGGAGGAAGCATGTCGATTCTTACATACAAAAAGGCAGCATTGGAATGAAGGTTAATGATGACATAGGTCATTATTTTTAGACGCAAAAAGGATTAAGACAGGGCGACCCAATGTCCCCTATCCTGTTTAATATTGTGGACGATATGTTGGTAGTCCTCATAGGTCGGGCCAAGGAGGAAGGCCAGGTTGGTGGGCTAATCCCTCATCTGGTGGATGGTAGGGTTTCCATTCTGCAGTACGCCGATGATACTATTATTTTCATGGAACATGACTTGGCAAAGGCGAGGAATATGAAACTGCTTTTATGTCTTTCTGAACAACTGTCAGGATTGAAAATCAATTTCAACAAGAGTGAACTGTTCTGTTTTGGGTGGGCCAAGGAAGAGCAGGAAAACTGTAGACAGTTGCTTGGGTGTGAGTTGGGATATCTTCCATTTAGATATTTAGGAATACCAATTCATCACCGAAAGCTTAGTAACAAAGAATGGAACTGCATTGATGATTGATTTGAGAAAAAACTAAGTTTCTAGAAGGGCAAGCTTATGTCCTATGGGCGGGAACGGCTAGTCCTGATTAATTTCGTGCTCACGAGTATGCCGATGTTCCCCTTGTCCTTCTTTGAAGTACCTATGTGGGTACGGAAAACGCTGGACTTCTATCGATCTCGCTTTTTCTAGCAAAGTGATAAGAACAAGTCAAATACAGGTTGGCTAAGTGGGACATAATATGTCGGACAAAATACCAAGGGGCTTAGGGATTAAAAGACTTGAGGTGAAGAACAGGTGCCTATTTAGTAAATGGCTTAATAAGCAAATGGCTATACAAACTTTTGGTGGAGAACGAAGGAGTGTGAGTACAACTATTGTGTAACAAGTACCTACATTCCAAAACTGCACAAGTAACAACACAGCTGAATGATTCACCGTTTTGGAAAGGGTTGATGCGCATGAAGGTAGCTTTTTTCAATATGACCAAATTCGTTGTTGGGAACGACAACACCACTAGGTTTTGAGAGGATACATGGCTAGGGACACGTCACTAGCCATTCAGTATCCTACCCTCTACAATATTCTACAACGGAAAGAAGTTTTCTAGAACTAGTACCCTTAAACATACAATTCTAGGACCAGTTCCCTTAAACATTTGGTTCGGAAGATCACTTGGGCGAGTGATGGGATAGATGGCTACATCTCATGCATACATTCATGGAGATGAACTTGACAAACAGTGGCCCAATCCTAAAATCGCTACACAACTAGAAAGTTAAGATGCCTCTGAAGATAAAGGTTTTTATGTGGTTTGTTCAAAGAAAGTGATATTGACTAAATGCAACCAGACAAAACATCGTTGGGAGGGTAGCAAACGGTGTTGATTTTGTGATCATGAAGATAAAAGTTTTTATGTGATTTGTTCAAAGAAAGTGATATTTGACTAAATGCAACCAGACAAAACATCGTTGGAGGGTAGCAAACGGTGCTGATTTTGCGATCACGATGAATCTATTCAACACCTCTTCCTAGAATACCCATTAGCTAGACTACTTTGGCGCATAATGCATGTGGCCTTCTATGTCAGTCCACCTGATAATATAGACATTTTATTCAGAAATTGGCTAAATAGGGTAGAGTTTAAATTAGCAGCGTATATTTGAATCGGAATGTGCATGCACATTACTTTGGGCAATATATATGAAACTACAGAAATGACGTTATTTTTTACTGACAAAACATTATAATTTATTTGCACTTCATGGATACATTATAATTTATTTGCACTTCATGGATCCGGCCATTACTCAGCCGTGCGAAAGTCAAAAGCTTATGGTTGTGACCGTTGAGGGGAATGTTCAGTACGGATTCCTATAGTACTGTTCGGGGAGTTGACAAGTTAATTCCTGTGGATGTCTACTTGCCGGGCTGCCCACCTAAACCGAAGGCAGTTATAGATGCCCTAACAAAACTTCGTAAGAAGATATCGCGAGAAATAGTTGAGGATCGAACTCTATCTCAAAATAATCCGGCCATTACTCAGCCGTGCGAAAGTCAAAAGCTTATGGTTGTGACCGTTGAGAGATGATGGCATGGGACACCTATAATCGGTTTGCGAAAGTCAAAAGCTTATGGTTGTGACCGTTGAGAGATGATGGCATGGGACACCTATAATCGGTTTGCGAAAGTCAAAAGCTTATGGTTGTGACCGTTGAGAGATGATGGCATGGGACACCTATAATCGGTTTGGATGATGATCCAACAATAGGATAGGTAATTATGCGAAAGTCAAAAGCTTATGAGTGCGACCTTTGTGGCCTTGTTCATCTTTTTATTTGTGCTGGTTGTGGCCTTGTTCATCTTTTTTTTAACTCTTTGAGTTTTTTTTACAGTACCATGTACTTGTTGCAATGCATGGCCGGGGGCAAACCTCCTTTTCAAAACAAAAAAAATTTAGTTTGATGCTGGTACGCTTGAAGGTACTGTTGGTGCTTTACTTCGGGACCATAATGGAAAATTCCGTTGGTGCTGCGAATGAAAAAATAAACATATGTTTTGACTCCTTCATGTGAAAGTCATTGCTGTTCGTACGTTTTGCGACTTGTGAGCGTTTTCTTGTGCGTTTCTAGAAGAACATCCCACGAGGTGACATCCAACATGGTAGCCTGTAACAGGGGGCCCTCGATCAACGTGGCGACAATCATAATCTGAAGGCAAACACCGAGACGACCGGACGATCGACATACATATAGCAAACTTAACAGTAACAAGGAACGGAACATGAACCGTACGTTTTTATTTCTTATTAGTATTATCTAGCCCGCCCATGCATGCATCGATCGAGGTGCAGCAGGCTAGTGGTGATACGTAGAAGGGGCACACACACACGCACATTCAAGTAAGTACACAGACGTATGGTTCCACGGGCTAGCTAGCTGACGTACGGCGAGGGCCAGCTAACCATCGCACATCTGATTAGCACTGCCTGATGCACTTGCACCGGCGCAGGGGCCCGTCGCAGTTGCCGCCGCCCCAGCCTTCTTGCTGGCAGACCTGCGCGCAGTTCTTATTCGACACGCACGGCCCCTTGAACCCCGCGCTGCGCCGCCGGCAGATCTTCGCCTCCGCCCCCGGCACCGCCGCCTCCTCTGCATCCATTCATGTTCGCCACAAGTCAACATGCATGTATAATGACATAACATATGTGCGTACTATCTAACTGAATATCTGATGAAAATGTCGACGGAGCAAAATAATACACACTTACGTGCGATGAGGAGGAGAAGCAGGACCAAAACCACCTGCGTCGCCACCTTCTTGGTCCACATGGTGAACGGCCGGGCTGGGAGCGACCTAAACTCTCTTCTTGCGCTACGTACGTATATGTGGCACTGGTGGAGTTGTGTGCTGTGGGTGGCTATACGCTCATCGGTGATAGCATTATATAACATGAGCTCGGAGCCGGTCGGGTCCGTTGTGCATGGGCTCGAAGCAGCATGCATGCATCGTGGCGTGGGCGCGCGCAATGACTGGCCGCGTGGCGTGCCGCATGATGAATCGCGTTCACGTGGCGGGCTCAGTGCATGCGGCACCCACGTATTTACCCACGAGACGGTGGTCGCTTTTGGCTGCAGCGGTGCATGCATGCCAGATTGCCAGGGCACGAGAGAGCGCGCAGGGTAGTCGGCACGTAGGTAGGTACCCACGAGACAGTGGTCGCTTTTGGCTGCAGCGGTGCATGCATGCACGCGAGAGCGCGCAGGGTAGTCGGCGGGTAGGTAGGTACCCACGAGACGGTGGTCGCAGGGTAGTCGGCGTGTAGAGCCAGATTGCCAGGGCACGAGAGAGCGCGCAGCGTAGTCGGCGGGTAGAGCCAGATTGCCAGGGCACGAGAGAGCGCGCAGGGTAGTCGGCGGGTAGGTAGGGCCGCCGAGGTAGTAGATCGGCGAGCTGTCTTGGCCTCGTGGCTACTCCACAGGCGGCGTGGGCTTGCATGCAGGACAGCGCGCGGCGAGCTCTGCCCTACCGCCCGCCGGTGGGGACACGGATCGGTCGGCCGATGCATCAGGCAGTCGTGTAGAGGGTGGAAGATCGTCTCGGCCTCTCGGGCCAGTATCGCAATCAAATGGCTTGCATTTTCATGTAAAAACGCATGTAATTTCGTTCACTGCTTTGCCTTATTATCAGATTTTGAAGAGAGACTGCTTTTGCCGGAGATTATTAGGGAATGGGATGAATATGCATGCATCGCTCCGGCCAAGTTTTTGTCTGGCTTGCAATGCGGGATAGGTGCTGGGACTTGAACGGCGAGCGGCGCAGCCTTGCGAGACCTCCATGCTATCAATCCTTTTTGCGACCAGGCATGCACTTGAGAGTTTTGAGACCATTGATCCTCCTAGTCCAACGCCCCTTGGTCACCAGGGAAGTTCGGTTCAAATTCTTTCCAACCAGAGTCCAGAGGTGCGACTCCTCTCACCCCCAGCATCCAGGCGCACGCTGAGTTGGAACAAGGAGCTGAACCACACGGCCTTCCAGCCCGACGGGTGGCACGGCGCATGCAGCCCGCCTGCCACGAATACACCTGCATGCATGCACGGAAGCCCGCTCCCCCGTCCCAAACTCCCTATAAGAAGAGAGCTTCTCTTCCTGGTAACAACAAACACGGTCGCCTGGATCAGAAGCCCTAGCTTGTTTCACCTAAAGAGAGAAAAAAAGGCTTGCTCCATCAACCTACCTACCCCCACAGAAGCAAATGGAGTTCAAGCCGAAGGTGACCGTGTGCGCGGTGATGCTGGTGCTGCTCCTGCTTTCCTCCTGTGCGTAAGCATGAGCGGCCGCTCGCCGACTTATTAATTTGCTGCTGCTTATGGTTATGGACTAACGCCTGTGGCCGGCCGGGACATTTTTTTTCAGACGACGGCGGCGGCGTCGGCGTGGCGGAGGCGCGCATTTGCACGGGGAAGAGCCAGCACCACTCGTTCCCGTGCATCTCGGACAAGAGCTGCACCAAGACGTGCCTCAGCGAGCACGGCGCAAAATGGACGGCCGGCTACTGCAAAATCAGGCGCTGCACCTGCCAGAGGGAGTGCTAGGGCAGACGCTCCGCGCGCGAGCTCCCCCACCCCCGGCCCGTCCATGGCGCCGCCAGTCACCTATGTATCTTAACTACCATGTACCCACTCGCCGCCTCTGTCAGGAGATGTAATAAAACGTGGCGCGACGACCCGCCGGCGCGTCACCGGTGTACGTAGCATGATGCATGCCACGCGTTGCTTCCAGTGACAAAATCAATGGATTTATCCGTGAATATATGCAAGTCGTAAGATCTCTTTGCGTGCTTGGCAGCATCGAAAAATATCTCCACGAAACTTCTCGAAATGGTTCTCGCCGAACGTTAACGGCCGGGATGAAGGCGGCCAAAACTAGCGGCACCCTTGGCCCTCCTCCCCTGCTTTCATGTTATTTCAGTCACTTGTTCTGCACTCACAGAATATTACGTCAATTAACCACTCAACCAAAATATTCCATCCATCTTCAGGGTTTGACCCCGAAATTAAAAAAACAGTATAACGCAGTTACCTACGAGCACTACTAGGAAAACCCTATAGATAGACATTTAGTAATAGCGTGGGTTATTTGGTCCGCGCTACTACTAGGTAGCAGTAGCGCGGCAGAAAAAACGCGCTACTGGTACGACATAGTAGTAGCGCGGGAACAAAAAACCTGCGCTGCTACTAAATGATTTCCACCCTGCCCCCTCAACAGACAATAGTAATAGCGTGGGTATAAAATCTGCGCTGCGCTACTACTAGATGGATAGTTGTAGCGCAGGTGGGACACACCGCGCTGCTGCTGTGCCACCAACCGTCAACTCCGTTCTCACGCCACCCACCCCGAGCCAGATCGATCTAGATCGAGAGTTCTGACACAGACTGCTCACTCCACTCCCCACCAGCCCGTCCATCATCATCCTCTGCCGGAGATGCTTGGCCGACTGGCCGTGCGGCGGCCCGTTCAGGCAGCACCTGGGCCGCCGCCACCGCAGCCTACCGCTCCTCGGCGGCAGCCTCCTCCTCGGTCCTGCCCGACGCGCTCGACCGGAGCTCCGACGCCTACGCCCGCAACGCCGCCGCCGTCGGCGGCCTCCTCTCCGACCTGCGCTCCCGCGTCTCCGAGGTGCGAGCGTGCCGCCGGTCTCTTTCCCCTTCCTCGACCCGACCCCTTCATCTCTCTGTCACCTGACGGAACAGAGGGCGCTGCCGCTGCAGGTGCTGGCCGGCGGAGGCGCGGGGGCGGTGAAGCGGAACGAAGGGCGAGGGAAGCTGCTCCCCAGGGACCGCATCGACCGCCTGCTCGACCCGGGGGCCTCCTTCCTCGAGCTCTCTCAGGTCAGCCATCGATGTCACTCAGACCCCTTCTCCTTCAGGTGACCAGTTTTATCAAGCGACGGCGTGAAGTAAAATCTGTAATAGTGTGTTCACCTGCTTATCCTAGTTATTATCACTACTAATTTTGTTTGGCAATTGGAACTTGGTGATACCGATTACCGAATGGCAGCAAGAAATCATCTCTTAATCAAGTGCCTTATACAGTATCATTATGTACATATTGCATACCTAGAAATGCAAGTGTGGCGATTTCTCTTGCTTGCCAGATCGAATGTTAGGATAATTGATCCATGAACAGGTTTAACTTATCACACTTCACAATCATAACAGTGGCTGGGTTTAGTTTTGCATAACACAAACCCAAGAACTAACTCTGTATACAAGATTCCAAACATCACCTCGCAAGATCTTCGACCAGTTTGGACATGTCAATGGTCCCGCATGCTGTCACTTACCGTTGAATTTGACTGGTGCTATTCATTTATGTATAGTATGTGAAGAAATTGGATACTGGGCTTTTTTTGTTTTGTTTGCAAAATGAAGGACACGTTTGATTTCTGGGTCTGCTCCGTGCAGGTCTACCCCGAGGGGACTCACATCGTCATCCCGTGGTTCGAGAGGCCGATCATCTACGACGTCCAGATGGTAACTTTCTCCTGTCTCGATCCCTCTTCACCTAGCGTAGATGCGTGATTTACTGCTGACCTGCGTGTGAAATCCATGTTTGTGACCCACTAATAGGTCTGATTTTAGTTGGCCAATGTTGATATTCTGCACGTGTAAGAGGATCTGGTTCATGTGAAGGGCTTCAGATGGATGTATTCTTTTCTTCCTGCATTATATTTCTTGCTCATTGGTTGTTAGTGCTTAGGTTGTACTAGTAGCAGCGGCAAAAGTACAAGAAGGGCTTCAGATTTCTCATTTGTGCAAAGAATAAGTTCAGTCAATCTAATAAGTGATTACGCAACCAGGTTTACTTTACTCAAGTTCAGTTTTTGTCGTGCTGCTGCACCGAGATTTCCCCTTGACAAATTTTTGTTGTATCCTTGGTTAATGCTGTAGGGATTAATTCCCACATCTGTCTGAAGGTGTCCACCAACGTACTTAGGTGAAACCTGAACCCCTTTCTTTTGTACATGTATCTCTTGTTGGAAATAATCTTTCCTTAGTCTAATCTACATCAACATGTATTAATAGCTGAGTCTATACGTGAGTGCTAGCTAGTTAGTTTCCTTTAGTAGTACTAGTTCTACGTGTACAGATTATATGCTTAGGATAATTCCAATCAAGGTAGCCGGTAATTGGAGAGTCTAGTTAGGATCTCTATCTTGGGAAGAACCTTTTGTTATCAGATAATTTGAACAAGGTACAAACTCAAATGTTTCATGCACCTTGTTATTTTCATGTATGTTATTTATTTCGATCTGTTCTACATCCCTCAAAAGCATCATACTTTAATGTCTTTGCCATCTCAAATTACACAAGCATCAATTCCAAGGTTGAGTATAAAGGAACACATGAACTGCTTGTTAGCAGAGCTGCCTGTTTCTAAATTTTTGCACAATCTAGCTTCTTCTTTTTGTCTACCAGCAGTGAAAGCCAAGATTCAAGAGATAAGTTAATGTAATCGTGTATGTTACAGGTACTCCTCCATCCATATGCTTACTCACAGTGCAAGCAAGTGTAAATGCTTTTCATTAATTTTGCTTTAACAATTACTTATATACAATATTAGTGCATCAAGTGTTGGCATTCTAAGTCATCTACTTTATTATATTCATGTGTGCTCCAGGAAAGTACATATGCACATGTAAAATTTGTAGCACATTGGCATCGACATGTACCGCATTGTTTTCCGTGTCATTCTTCCGAAGAATCTGAAGTTTCTGAACCTCTGTTGGTAATGCTGCAGGGTTCTGGTGGCTATGCCGACGATCGTCAAGAATTTCATGGACTGGACGGTGGCGTGGCTGCCGATGTACGGCGAGGCGAAGCTGCTCCTCCTCCTCTACCTCTGGCACCCCAGCACACGGGTAAGCAGTCGACCAGACACCCCGAGCCCGAGAGATGATCAACATTTAGATACACTTGATTCGGTATGTGGCCAATTCTGAATCTAAATCTTAATGGTGTTCGGGTTTCAGGGTGCGGGGCATGTGTACATGGCTTCATCCGCCTGCTAGTGGCAAGGCACGAGGACGACATCGACCGGGGCCAGCTGGAGCTGAGGGCCAGGGAGAGGGACGTGATGGCGTCACAAGTCACGACGGCGGCTGCCGTCGGTCAGGTGTGGCTCGTTGAGGCTGCCCGATGTGTAATAGCAGTAGGGCTTACTTAGGTAGTTGCTTACCAAGTTGCTACGCACAACACTGTGTGATTTGAATTATACATGAGTTGCCGCTACAATGAGGAACTGTGTGATGGAATGTAATTGGTTGATTTTTTTTTAATTCCTAATAGGTTAGTAGTAGCGTGGGAAAAAACTGAGCGCTACTAGTATATAGGATACTAAGTAGCGTTGGTAGTTTACCCAACGCTACTACTATTTCATTACTAGTAGCGGGTATACGTGATAGCAGTAGCGCGGGGGGAACACGTTACTAGTAACTTTTTTAGCTGTAGCGCGGGGTAAAAAACGCGCTACTGCTAAAAGTTAGCTATAGCGCCGTAGCAGTAGCGCGGGTGCCCGCGCTATTGGTATGCAAAAAACCTACGCTACTGGTAGCGTTTTTCCTAGTAGTGGAGCCTTCACCGCTCTAACCTTCACAACATTTTGAGCCTCTCAGCCGTCGGATAGCTCTAACGGATGATGTAGATCGTCCCAGCATCATCTCGCGGGCCAGTGTTCCGCACGGCGAGCTTCCGTTCATGTCCGTAATCGGGCCGTGAAACGCCCAGGCCCAGGCCCAGGCCGTGCTCAGAGAAAAAAACTAGCCATTCACACGCAATGGGCTCAGGTTATCTTCAGGAACTACTCTGTTCCTCCGCATCGCGCCGCCGCCGTTGTCCGTCTCGTCGGCAAGATCCTGCTGCGCATCTGCCTCCGCGTCGGTGCCTTCCATTGGTCATGTCCCCTTCCTCCATCTCTTGTCTCACGAGACCTAGCGCACAAACCCAAGCAGCAGCTTCTCCTCTATGTACAACCACATCAACAGGATCGGTCGTAGGTTCTTGAGTTATACTCCCTCCGTCCAGAAATACTTGTCGGAGGAAAAACTGGGTTAATTGCTGCATTTCCAATGTCCGACGCATTTCAGTTTCCTTAGATAAGCATAATTCTAATTTTGGTGTTGGTGATGAAGGGATGGAGAAAACCAATGTCATCAATGAATATCAAGTAAGATTTTCTTTCCAAATACACTGCTTAAGAGAGTGCAGGTTCCCAGTTGCTACGTGCATGTTTATATTATACTCCCTTCGTCTCAAAATTCTTGCCTTAGATTTGTCTAGATACGGATGTATCTAATACTAAAACGTGACTTGATACATTCGTATTTAGATAAATCTAAGACAAGAATTTTGAAACGGAGGGAGTATCATATACTGTATGTTCTTTTCTAGAGTACAGAATTCACAAAAGCTTGACCGCCTGATTGAACAGTTGGTGTTGTATCTTAAACTCACGATTTTGGACTATGTGATGCATGGATTTTTCTTGTTACCTTGATGAGAAAGTAATTAATGATATGTGTACTGATTGTCCTGAAACTAGAACAGATTCCTCGCCTCTGCTCCAGTGAGTTACATTACATTGTATTTTGCCTTGGGAAATGCTTTTCCCATATTTTTATTATATCCATAGGTGTCGGCGTGTAGCCAATCAGCCTTGGGACATAGCTGCAGTCGTCGGCCAACATAGTAACATTAGTTTGTCCATTGGCTTCTCTGCTTTGCTTACCCTCTCGCATCTGTGATGTGCTTCCTGCTGCCTCAGCTTCCATCACCACCTCCTATCAGCTCTACAATTGTTGAAAGCGCACAGGCAGGAAAACCTCAACATTTGATATTTTGCTCCTTACCATGTTAACCTAAATACCATATTTTCTAGCTATGATTAAGGGAACACATAGTTTGATCGGCTTCATTGTCGCACCATCCAACTTATATGATTTACATGTTGTGGTAATTTAGGTATCATGCACCCGGAGTGTAATATTTTTTGTATGTTTCATGGACAAGATAAAATCTACACATGGCTTCAACCACAAATTGTCCCATGGTTCTGTTCAATTTTTTAATTAATATTATTTTCTCATTAAATGGACGAGCGAGGCAACACGCCCCTTTTTGTTCTAGTCGGTAGTGAAAGGACAGGTACAGTTGTTGATAAGATTGGCCTTATTTTATGCCTTGCATGTCATTTAGAGAATCGTTGATAAGACATCTTATCATATGCTTTGCATGTCATTTACAGCAGACAAAAGATATGATCGGATTATAGTACTCCCTTGATCCATATTAATTATCGCTGATTTAGTATAGAGTTGTACTAAATTACTGACAAATAATATTGATTTAGTAGAAAAACATAACTAAGAGATGACAACATGTACAAGAAGTAGAATTGTTTTATCATGTGTCATAAGATATCTCTTATTTATAAAGTCTTTTAGGCAAAATCTATGCCCCCAACTAGAACTAACTTGATGCGCCCCACCCCCGCCCCATGAGAGGTGTCCTATTAGGGTTTATATAGGGTGTCGACGACTATTGAAGTTTTTGCAAGATAGAGATGGACATTGAGGTTGAGGAAATTGGACTTCGTATTCTTCCTGGGTCTGGCTCGTGGGCCGACGTCGTCTTGTGTTGTAATCGGGGCACGAGTATTCGAAGTAGAAGCGCTAACATTCCCCCTTTCCTTGAGAAAGCGCTTGACCCCAAGCCGGTGCATAAGGAAAACGAGTCTTCAGGTCGATGAGGTCCTCCCAAGTATTGTCCAGTGCCATCAACTCGGACCAGCGAATCAAGCCTTTGTTCCAGGACTTGATCGCTTTTAGAAGATTGAAGACGCAGAAAGCTGCAGCGAGGTGTGCAGAAAAGCGGAAGGTAAGGAGGGAAAAGCGGACGTCAACGCATGTACGCCAGGGAGGTAAGGAGGCAGAAAAGCGGAAGGTAATGAGGGAAGAGGGAAGAGGGAAGAGGGAAAAGCGGACGTCAACACCTCGTTGGTTCATCGACGCATGTTCGCCAGGGAGGTAAGGAGGCTAGGTGTACCAGAGGGAACACATGGCGAAGGTTGGAGAAGACAAGATTGTCGCGCGCACATGAGTAGCACTACTAGGGAAAACCTTATACACAAAGGATTATCTGTAGCGCTGGTTAAAATGAGGCGCTACTGCTACTTAACAGTAGCGCGGGGTCACCAAGCGTGCTACTGCTATCTACATAGCAGTAGCGCGGCCCCAAGAAAACGTGCTACTACTATAATTGCCACACTGTTGCCGACAGGCTAGGTATAGTAGTAGCGCCCTTCCAAAACACATGCTACTGCTAAGTATATAGTAGTAGCGAGTTTTTAGGGTGGGGCGCTACTGCTAAGTTTGAACTTTGCCACATGGCGGGCCCCACTTAGCAGTATGCGCTTCTTCCAGGAGCGCGCTACTGCTACTTTTTTAGTAGCAGTGCGTTTTCCTTGCCCTCGCTACTGCTAAAGCGCAGCCACCTTTTTCCTACCACCTCCCCTTCCCCCATCCTCTCTTCATTTCACTTTCCCCTAGCTCCCACCTCCTCTTTCCCTCACTTTGCTTCTTTCTCACTATTTCTCCCCCCATTACTCTCTTTCTTCTACCTCTCTTTCTCTCTCTTTAATGCTCCTAGCTAACTACACCACCTCCATTAATGCAACTCCTTTCTCTTTTCCTCCCCCTCCACTAGTTACAATCATCTCCTTCCCCAACTAGCTAGGTAGATCTACCCATTTAATGAGGTGACCTATGTACCTCCCTAACTAGATCTAGCCATGTCAAGAAGTAAGCTTTGTCCACTTTTGATCATTCCCTAGGTGTGTGGCAACACCGATCGACATCATCATCACCATGCTCGATCTCGAGATAGGTGATTAAAAAATTGCGCTTTTGCAAGAATGGAAATATGTGTATGTGTGCGATATGACATAATCGGGCGATATGATGGAAATTGTGTGTGTGGCATGAGTTGCCTATGTTTTGCCGAAATGTCAATTTATTTCCGTTTCGGCGAATTTCGGGCAAACTCTATATGTCCTATTTTTAGAGAAGGTCATGCCGAACTTTTGTATGACTTTGATGCATGCATGCATTTTTATAATTAATTTGTTTATTATTACTGCGTAGGCGTTCATGATGGTCAGTGGAACGATGGTGGAAAGGTGGTTGCGATCGGCGGTGCAGGACATGAATGAAAATAACCGGACAGAGATTTTATATCCGTGTCGAAGATGCAAAGGAGGAGTTTGGCTCGACCCCTATGAGGATGGTCGTTTGATGGCGCACTTGCTCATGACTGGTTTCATGGATGGCTATACTCGGTGGATAATTGAAGATGATGATGACGATGATGAGGACGCCGACAGGGCAGCCAATGACGACATGGGGCAAGACGAAGAGTTGACCGATAATGGCGGCGGAGAAGGGGCCGGACATGGCGGCGGGGAAGAGGCCGGACATGGCGGCGGGGAAGAGGCCGGACATGGCGGCGGAGAAAACGAGGACTACACGCCGCAGACTTCGTGGCTATTATGTTCAATCGTGTGGGGCCCTTATGTTCGAGACCTGCTTCGCAAGGAGACGAGTACCGACAGAGCTGCTTCTAGAGAGGAGGCCAAGCTGGAGCAACTGGTGGGAGACTCGAACACTCCATTGTATGATGGTTGCGATCCCGAGGTGACCCGCTTGAGTTTCACGCTCGAACTTCTGAAGACGAAGGCTAAAAACAAATGGACCGGCACTAGCCTCGATGAGCTTCTTAAGTACCTAAAGATTGTTCTTCATGCGGGGAATCTATGTCCTACTAGTGTGGATGAGGCCAAGAAGATCGTGTGCCCTCTTGATCTGCCGCACGTTAGATACCATGCATGCATCATTTATCGGAAGGAGCACGCAGAAAAAACCAGCTGTCCGGTGTGCAATGCTTCTCAATACAAGAAGGCCGGAAATAAATCTCTCCAGAAAGTTGTATGGTACTTACCGATCACTCTCCGTCTGCAACGTTATTTTGTAGATCCCAAGGAAGCAAAGCTCATGCGTTGGCACGCGGAGAGGAAAAAGCCCGACGATGGAGATGATCCGAAGCTGAGACACCTCGCGGATGCAAGCCAGTGGAGAGAGTTCAACAGCGAATATCGATATTTCGCATGTGATGCAAGGAACATTGTGCTTGGCACGTGTACCGATGGCATGAATCCGTTTGGCAACTAGAACACCAACCATAGCACATGGCCCGTGTTTGTATGGATGTACAACATCCTTCCCGGTTGTGCATGAAGTCGAAGTACATACACATGAGCATGCTGATTCCAGGGCCGAAACAACCGGAAAATAATATTAATCTATATCTGGGGCTACTTCAAGAGGAGTTAGACACGTTATGGAAAACACCGGCCAAGACATGGGACGCCAGCAAAGGCGAGTATTTCTATATGAGAGCCGCGCCGATCACGACGGTGCACGACTATCTCGGTTACGGATATGTCGCAGGCCAGGTGTGCCACGGATATTGCGGATGCACGCGGTGCATGGATGATACGACGTCTCAGCAGCTAACGTCAACGAAAGAAGGCGGGTCTGGGAAAATCATGTACATGGGGCATCGAAGATGGCTCGAGAAGGATGACCTGTGGAGAAACCGTGGCGATCTATTCAATGGTGAGGCTGAGCATCGAGGATCTCCACGTAAGCGGAGCGGCGCTGAAATTGATGAGCTGTTGAAAAACTGGGAACAGTGCCCCACGCCGGGAAAGACGATGAAAAAGGCGTCGGAGCCGCTGCTAAAGGTATGGAAGACGAGGTCTATTTTCTCGGACTTGGAGTACTGGCACAAACTCGACACACCTCATTGCCTTGATCAAATGCATATCTGTAAGAATGTCCTTGAGAGCTTGCTTGCGACACTGATGAACATGCCGAATAAGACCAAGGATGGGCCGAAGGCAAGAAAAATATTTGAAAATCAAGGCAGATCTGCACATGCCGCCCCGTAAAAAGTCAGAGGAGACAGAGACGGAGATGGAGGCGCGGGAGAAGAAGGGCAAAAAAGTGAAGGAAGAGGATGATTGCCCCCCTTCTTGCTTCACCTTAAGTCCGGCTGAGATCGATCAATGCTTCAAGTGCCTTACCGGAATCAAAGTTAGTTCTGATTACTGTACGAAGATAAGAAGATTTCTAGACACGAAGAAGAAAAGGTTTAGCGGGATGAAGTCCCATGACTGTCATGTGATGATGATGCAGATACTACCTGTTGCCCTTAGAGGGATAATGGACAAGTACGTCCGCGACACGCTTATTGGTCTCTGCAACTTTTTCGACATCATCTCTCGAAAGTCGATCAATGTGAAGCAGCTCCGAAGGCTACATGAAGAGATCGTTGTGATACTAAATGAGCTTGAGATGTACTTCCCGCCCGCGTTCTTTGACGTCATGGTGCATCTGTGTGTCCATATTGTGGACGACATAATAGACCTGGGGCCGTCATTCCTGCACAACATGATGCCGTTCGAGAGGATGAATAGGGTCATCAAAGGATTCGTTCGTAACATGTCCCGTCCGGATGGAAGCATAGTCCAGGGCTAACTGGCACAAGAGTGCATCTCTTTCTGCGAGAATTATCTATATGGCGGAGACCGGCCTGGTGTTGGTTTGCCCGTTAAGAAGCACCTTGGGAGGCTCGAAGAAGAAGATCACTCCAACGGTCGCAGGGAACTGCATGTGGGTTACTCGGATCGACGCAACGACTTTGACATAGCAAACTTAGTAGTGCTACATCACGTAGACGTGGTAGATCCTTTTGCGACACTGCACAAAGAAACCATCGCAAAGAAGTATCATGACCAGGGGCTATGCAGGACGAACGCCGAAGTTACTAGAGAGCACAACTTCAGTTTCCTGCATTGGTTCAAAGAGCATATTCTTGCTAATCCCCCGGAAGAGGGCTGTAAGGACGGATTGCTCATATACGCCTTAGCACATGGCCCCGCGGCCAACCTCGCGACCTATCAGGCATACGATATCAACGGATACACGTTCTACACGGAGGCCAAAGATATAAACAGTGATTTTCAGAACTCAGGGGTGACGATGGAATGCATGACCGGTGACAACGGCGCAACTGAGAGATTCTACGGAAGGGTCGAGGAGATCTGGGAGCTTGACTACTCTAGACTGCACAACGCGATGATGTTCCATGTCAGATGGGCTAAGAATGTCAAAAGAGAAAACCGGTATTTCACTACCATGTCTATACCCGACGCCAAGAGCGCTACCGTGAACGCCATCGCAAAAAACGGGCCATGGGTACACGCTAAGCACGTGACACAATGCTTCTTCATAACTGACCTGAGCAATCCCAGCCGTGTTGTCGTGAGGAAAGGCAAAAGGAACATCATTGGAATGGATGGAGTCGCCAACGAGGAAGACTACGACCAGTACGGCAACCCGATGAGGGAAGATGACGATGACGATGAAGCATACGTCAAAAGAAGAATCAATACTACATTACCTAAGAAAGATCGTACTTCATGGAAAAGGAAAAGTCACAACGAGAGGCTCAATTATTCGTCAACGAACAAGAAGGAAAAGAAGCTCACTCAAAAACGAAAACATCGACGCTGAGAAACCATGCATCATTTATATATATATAGGGCTGGACTATTCTGTTACTAGTAACAGAATATTATTCTGTTACCATCGGTCCCTATAAGGACGCGACACGCAGACCACATTAGAAACTCCACGACCCGCCCTCAACCTACCCGCCTTCTACCGCCGGAGGCAGCCGTCGCGGGCGAGTGAGCGACGGCGGCAACCGGAGCGAGGGAGCCCGCGGCGCCGTGACTGGCCGCCGACGGATCCACCTCCGTCCGCCGGAGGCAGCCGTTGTGGGCAAGCGAGCGACGGAGTCCTATAGGCGCGCGCGCGACGCAGCTTCACGAATCCAGTCCACTTCCCCTCAAACCACCCACTTCTCGATCCCATCTCCTCCTGCAGCGAGCCACCACTGCATGCCCCGCCGCCGTCCATCGCCACCCCATGCCCCACCGCCGCGCGCCGCCACCCCTCGCCCCGCTGTCGCGTGCCGCCAGCCCCCGCCCCATGGGGAACCGCCGCCTCGACAACCGACGACCTCCGCGCGATGGTTTCCGGCGGAGAGTTCCTACGCATGCTACTGTGGGGTACGAGGCGGAGGACGGAGCGGCGACACACGCGCTAGGGATGCAGAGGACAGGCACAACGGCGACGCAAGGTGGTGGTCATGGCGGTGATGCACCTGTGCGTCGCCCAATCCCCTGCTGACCGCGCTCGAAGCTGCCCTCCACGCCGCCGACTCATCCCCGGCATGGCCCCCCTGCTTCCTCCCGTGTGGCCTTCTTCCTCAGTCCGCTACTGACTCGTCGTCCGTTCTTCTTCGCCAACACCTGAAGGTCCTCTTTCTTCATCTCATCCCCGCATCTCCATTTATTTTTGCTGCTCGCTTGACAGTTCATAGACAAAAAAATTGAACGGGGTCTCTAAATATTTTCTTGATATATGTCTAAACAGGACCAATTTTGCCATGTTTTCTGCTTGTATGTGTGTGGTTGAACTATTTAGCTTTTGAGTGATGTTCAAACTTCGTATGTGTGATGGTCGAATCAAATTCAGTTTTGTACATATGAGGTTGAGCCAGTTTTTTAGGCTACTGAAACCAATCATTTGATAGGGAATTCAAAAGAACAGTATGTATGAGCATACGTGAAGTTCAGGTTCTTGGTTCAGGAAAGTAGACATCCTATTTTACACTCTTCTATATTTTCGGTCACAAAAACATCAGGAAGAAAATGCTCAATCGAGAAGTTCACACACTACTGTCTCAAACGTTCGGACGTTCTTTTTCGTACGCAAAAATCGAACATAGGTTAATTCCCCATGAAATTCGCTTTGTTGCTTTTCTTCCTCACCCAGCTATGTTATGCAAAAAAAAGTTCAATTTTGCTAATTCGTCCAATTTTGATTAGATAAATTTTGTAGTTCATTTTGCTGATTCCTACTAACTATAGTTTCTTTTGGTTTGTTGCAGCAGATCAAGCTAAAATCGAGAGAAAAAAAGTTCAGTTCACCTTTGTGTTTTTTTCCAGATCATCTTACATGTCAAGCACCAAACTGACACCGCGGCTTCTGCTGCTGGGGCTAGTGTGGATGTTTAGCAAGTTCAACTACCAGTCTACGCCGAGTTCAGGTACATTATCGTGGACGGCCAAGTTCAAGGATGCCTCTGTGCCTAAGGCAAGTTGACGCACTGTAACCAGTTCTTTGTAATAGTCCTATTTATTGCTTCGATCTTGTACAGCAAGCTGAGAACATATCTATTGATCTGACATGTTAATTAGGGATTTAGTTTTTTCTCGTTCTTCTAGGATTTGTCGCCACATGATTTAAGCTTGGGCGGTGGGTAGCACATAAAATGCATGCCCGCCATATGTTCGCTATATTGCTGCAGTAGGATTTTAGATTTTTCGTTCTACCTTGGATGCACTGAATACCTGACATGTTGTGAAATAATTAAGTACGGAATTCTGAGTCTGTATTATCTATTAACAACATGAATTGCATTTTTTTCATCCTTACTGGATGTTGAGCATGGCTAGATTATATTTGGCATTAGCACCATCGGCGTGTATGCAAAATCCTCTTTTTTCTCAATTATGGTTAATGCTATTGTATGATACATAGAAATTGAGATATGAGGGCACTCTTGCTGTATACACATGGTATGACTATTCTGAAAAACTTAAAATTATAAAAGCAGATAAGTTCACGTGTTCACCGGTGGAAGTTTGCGGAATAAAAAGATCAAAGAAAAGGAGAGTTCAGAAAATGGTAGTACTGTCTGTTGTTGGCTGATGTCTCCTGTTGCCTGAAGTCCCTGCTGCTTGCTAGCTACTTGTTGTGCGTGCGCGTTTGTGTGTTGCTGCTGTTTGTTGCTGTAGCAGGGTGATGTGTGAGAGAGAGATAGATAGCAAATGGGATGATCTTCCACATTGACTAACTCGTGACACACTTGGTTCAATTTCTAAATTTAATCTAGTTAAATTAGAATTTTAATTTAGTTCAAAGACTATTGCTATTTACCTCCTTGATGTTCAGTTTTGTGTTCTGTTGTTTGCCCCAATTGATCTTTGTGTTAATGTTGTATATGTTGTGCACTTCTAATCCCATAGTGAAGTGAAAAATGACAAGCGAGCTAGGTACTAGTTCGGAAAGTTTGCAAGTTTGAACACATAAACCTAAAAAAGTTCATTGAAAAAGTTTGGTTTGCCTGTTCCGTGAAAATGTCTTGCTAAAGAAATATCTCTTGTGCACTTATTTATTCGTCTGAATATTTGGTTTGATTCTCAGGTGCAAGATGGTGGCCGCCGACGTCGCTAAATCCCTCTACAAACCGGTGGTTGGCTGCTCCCAGCTGTAAATGTGGTCGGGTTCAGCAGCTAGCTCTTCCTCGAGCAACCATTTGGAGAACTTTATTGTGTTCTTGTGGTGGTGATTGATTTAAGGATCAGTAAAGTTGATGTTGGTAGCTAGCTTGCGTATGGAACCTGCAAATTCAATATTGGCATTAGATTCAGTTCTTGTACAAATGCCCCAGTGTTCACATTTATTCGGGTAAAAGTTTATTTTAGTTCAGCTACAGAAACCATGCAGGTTCAGTGATGATGATACTATAAGTTCGGACAAGAAAAGAAATAAGAATTAAAACAAAAAACTTTAAATTCTATAAGTTCAAGTGCTCATCCACACACGGTAATTCAAGATGGTAAAAATTCAAGTTGCAAAAGAAGAGAAGTCTAGAACATCGTTGTAAAAGAAATTTAACTTCCAAAAAAATAAGAAACACATAAAAACATTTTTTTTTTGGAAAAAATAGCATTCTGTTCAACGATATAAACCATGCAAGTTCGGGGACTACGATACAGTAAATAGTTGAAAACTTATGACACAATTTTTTTGGAAAAAATAGCATTCAATTCAACGATATAAACCATGCAAGTTCGGGGACTACGATACAGTAAACCGTTGAAAACTTACGACACAATTTTTTTTGTTTTATTAAAAATATCATTCGGTTCAACGGTATAAACTATGCAAGTTCGGTATTAAAAATATCATTTATCATTAAAACACGCTCATTAAAAATATCATTCAGTTCAACGATACCATTGAGAAGTTACGAGGAAAATTATACCGAAAATATAGAGGAAAGTCTGGTATGTGAAAACACGCTCAGTACAAAATCATACAGACATCCGTTCAAGTATTCTTTTTTCGGAACCATTCAAAATTGCTCTGTGAGAAATACATCAGTACAAACACACACATTGATCAGTACAAGTACTCTGTTTTTTCTGACGGGAAAACAACATGATGGGTCTCACCATATTCAAAATTACTCTTCAACGGTTACGAATTTGAGAAAACGTTCAACATGACTAAGTTTCGCATTTTCGATATCTTTCCAACGGTATATTATTTGCCCCATTTCGACAAAACTTTTTAAAAAATCACGTTCAAAATCAAATCTGACCGTATTCGAATTCGAGTTTAAACCGTAAGGAATTAGAAAAAACATTTCAACACGAAAAAGTTGCGCATTTTTCATAGCTTTCCAACACCGTATCATTTGCGTCAATCCAACAAACCGTTTGCAAAAAAAGCGAAAATACATTTCGCCCAGAATTTCACCGTTTTTCAAATTACTTTTAAATTGTATAAAATTTGAAAAAACAATAGATATATGGAAGATGCGGATTTTTACCAGCTTTCCAACGACATCTTATTTGCTCAATTCCGACAAACCATTTGAAAATTGAGTCCAAAATACGATTCACGTTTTCGGTTTTGAAAAAAGTTTCAAAACTGCTCTTAAACCATGATGATTTTGCAAAAACATTCAATATACTTGAAATATAGTTGTCAAGAGCTTTCCAACGATATATTACACGCCCCGTTCCGACAAAAAAATTGCAAAAATTTTTTGAACTAAAGAAGACGGTCTGTTAAACAGAAATGAAAGCATCAGTTCAACCGGTCGAATTCATCAGTACAACCTCCTGAAACCGTCAGTTCAAGTAGGGTAACAGAGTAGATGTATATATATATATATATATATATATATATATATATATATATATATGTATTTATTTTGTGTACGCACTTAATCGTTATCGGTGAAATGATGTGTAATATAAACCGCCGCCTGAGTTATATACATTGTATCCGATCCCCTTCTTCCCGGCCCGGTCTTCTTTCGAAAAAGAAAAGAAAAAGAAAAATGAGAAAGGAAAGAAGAAAATGAAATGATTACAAAATAAAATTAAAGGATTAGAAAAGAAAATGAAAAAGGAGAAAGGAAATAAGAAAAATAAAATGAAAAGAAAAAGCAAAAGGAGAAAATGAAAAGTAAATACAAAGGAATAGCAGTAGCGCGGTTTTAGACCCGCGCTATAGCTAACTTAGCTGTAGCACGGGTAAGCAAATCCCGCGCTACTGCTAAAGTAGCTATAGCGCGGGTCTAAAACCGTGCTACTACTAACTTTGACTTAGCCAGCGCGCGGGCTCCCTTCCTCCTCATTCCTCCCCCAAATCCCAACCTCTCTCTCTGCCCACGCCGCTGAAGCCCCTACCCTCGCCCCCGCCCTCGCCGCCGAAGCCGCTGCCCTCGAGCATCGTGCTACTTCTCGAGCTTGCGTTGATTTTTCCCTTGAAGAGGATAGGGTGATGCAGCAAACTAGAGATAAGTATTTCTCTCAGTTAAGAACCAATTTATCAATCTAGTAGGAGGCACAAGCAAGTCTCCAATCTATGCACCTGCACAAACTAACAAACACTTGCACACAACGCGAAAAAGGGGTTGTCAAACCCTTTACGGTCGCGAACAAGAGTGAGATCTAATATAGATAGGTATAAAAGAAATAGAAAAGAGCAAACTAAGCTAAATATAAATAAAGCGCAGCAAAGTATTTTTCGGTTTTTTGTTTATAGATCTGAAAATATATGATGGAAAATAGACCCGGGGGCCATAGGTTTCACTAGAGGCTTCTCTCTTGAAAGAAAGCATACGGTGGGTAAACAAATTACTGTCGAGCAATTGATAGAAAAGCGCATAGTTATGACGATATCTAAGGCAATGATCATGAATATAGGCATCACGTCCGTGACAAGTAGACCGAAACGATTCTGCATCTACTACTATTACTCCACACATCGACCGCTATCCAGCATGCATCTAGAGTATTAAGTTCATAAGAACAGAGTAACGCTTTTAAGTAAGATGATATGATGTAGAGGGATAAACTCAAGCAATATGATATAAACCCCATCTTTTTATCCTTGATGGCTCTTGGGAAACGTTGCATGGAAAACAAAAATTATTCTACGCACACGCAAGATCTACTAATGGAGATGCATAGCAACGAGGGGGAAGAGTGTGTCTATGTACCCTCGTAGACCGTAAGCGGAAGTGTTTAACAACGCGGTTGATGTAGTCGAACTTTCTTCGTGATCCAACCGATCGAGTACCAAACGTATGACACCTCCACGTTCAGCACACGTTCAGCTCGGTGATGTCCTCCGCCTTCTTGATCCAGCAAGACGGCGAAGTAGTGGATGAGTTCAGGCAGCACGACAGCGTGGTGACGGTGATGGTGAAGTGATCTTCGCAGGGCTTTGCCTAAGCACTATGAAAATATGACCGGGGGTGTAAACTGTGGAGGGGGCGCCGCACACGGCTAAGACAATGTTGTGTCCTCGCTAGGTGCCCCCCTCCCACATATATATAGGTGGGGTGGAGGGAGCAGCCAGGAGGGCGCCCCAAGTAGGCCGAATCCTACTTGGGGTCCTCCCCATGTGGCGCCCCCCTTTCCTTATATAGGTGCGGGGGAAAGGCAGGGGAGGGAGGCGCCCCCCCCCCTTTCCTTTCTCCCATGTGAGAGGGAAAGGCAGGAGGGGCTAGCCCTCCTCCCTTTCCTTCCCTAGGGCTGGCCGGCCAGGGAGAGGGGCGCACCCACCCCCTGTGGGCTGGTCTGTCCCTCCCTTGGCCCATTAAGCCCATATACCTACCAGGGGGTGTACGGAACCCATTCTGGTGACCCGATGGCTACCCAGTGCATCCCGAAACTCTTCCGGTGTCCGAATACCATCGTCCCATATATCAATCTTTACCTCTCGACCATTTCGAGACTCCTCGTCATGTCCGTGATCTCATCCGAGACTCCGAACAACATTCGGTCACAAAAACATATAACTCATATAACATTATATCGTCAACGAACGTTAAGCGTGCGGACCCTATGGGTTCGAGAACTATGTAGACATGACCGAGACACCTCTTCGGTCAATAACAAATAGCGGAACCTGGATGCCCATATTAGCTCCTACATATTCTACGAAGATCTTTATCGGTCGAACCGTTATGACAACATACATAATTCCCTTTGTCCATAGGTATGTTACTTGCCCGAGATTCGATCGTCGGTATCTTCATATCTAGTTCAATCTCATTACCGGCAAGTCTCTTTACTCATTCCGTAATACATCAACTTGTAACTAACTCCTTAGTTATTTGCTTGCAAGCTTATGATGTGTATTATCGAGAGGGCCCAGAGATACCTCTCCGATACTCGGAGTGACAAATCCTAATCTCGATCTATGCCAACTAAACAAATGCCTTCGGAGATACCTGTAGAGCATCTTTATGATCACCCAGTTACGTTTTGACGTTTGATAGCACACAAGGTATTCCTATGGCATCCGGGAGTTGCATAATCTCATAGTCGAAGGAATATGTATTTGACATGAAGAAAGCAATAGCAATAAACTAAATGATCAATATGCTAAGCTAACGGATGGGTCTTGTCCATCACATCATTCTCCTAATGATGTGAACCCGTTATCAAATGACAACACATGTCTATGGTTAGGAAACCTTAACCATATTTGATCAACGAGCTAGTCCAGTAGAGGCTTACTAGGGATACGGTATTTGTTTATGTATTCACACATGTATTTAAGTTTCCAATCAATACAATTCTAGCATGAATAATAAACCTTTGTCATGAATAAGGAAATATAAAATAACAACTTTATTATTGCCTCTAGGGCATATTTCCTTCAGTCTCCCACTTGCACTAGAGTCAATAATCTAGATTACATTGTTATGTATCTAACACCCATGGAGTCTTGGTGTTGATCATGTTTTGCTCGTGGAAGAGGCTTAGTCAACGGGTCTGCTACATTCAGATCCGTATGTATCTTGCAAATTTCTATGTCTCCATCCTTGACTTGTTCACGAATGGAATTGAAGCATCTCTTGATGTGTTTGGTTCTTTTTGTGAAATCTGGATTCCTTCGCTAAGGCAATTGCAACAGTATTGTCACAAAAGATTTTCATTGGATCCGATGCACTAGGTATTACACCTAGATCGGATATGAACTCATTCATCCAGACTCCTTCATTTGCTGCTTCCGAAGCAGCTATGTACTCCGCTTCACACGTAGATCCCGCCACGACGCTCTGCTTGGAACTGCACCAACTGACAGCTCCACCATTCAATATAAATACGTATCCGGTTTCTGACTTAGAGTCATCCGGATCAGGGTCAAAGCTTGCATCGACGTAACCATTTGCGACGAGCTCTTTGTCACCTCCATAAACGAGAAACATATCCTTGGTCCTTTTCAGGTACTTCAGGATGTTCTTGACTGTTGTCCAGTGATCCACTCCTGGATTACTTTGGTACCTCCCTGCGAAACTTATGGCAATGCACACATCAGGTCTGGTACACAGCATAGCATACATGATAGAACCTATGGCTGAGGCATAGGGAATGACTTTCATTTTCTCTCTATCTTCTGCAGTGGTCAGACTTTGAGTCTGACTCAATTTCACACCTTGTAACACATGCAAGAACCCTTTCTTTGACTGATCCATTTTGAACTTCTTCAAAACTTTGTCAAGGTATGTGCTTTGTGAAAGTCCTATTAAGCGTCTCGATCTATCTGTATAGATCTTGATGCCCAATATATAAGCAGCTTCTTCGAGGTCTTTCATTGAAAAACTCTTATTCAAGTATCCTTTTATGCTATCCAGAAATTCTATATCATTTCGAATCAACAATATGTCATCCCCATATAATATTAGAAATGCTACAGAGCTCCCACTCACTTTCTTGTAAATACAGGCTTCACCGAAAGTCTAATAAAACCATATGCTTTGATCACCTCATCAAAGCGTATATTCCAACTCCGAGATGCTTGCACCAGTCCATAGATGGATCGCTGGAGCATGCACACTTTGTTAGCACCTTTAGGATCGACAAAACCTTCTAGTTGCATCATATACAACTCTCTTTAAGAAATCCATTAAGGAATGCAGTTTTGACATCCATTTGCCAGATTTCATAATCATAAAATGCGGCAGTTGCTAACATGATTCGTACGAACTTAAGCATCGCTACGGGTGAGAAAGTCTCATCGTAGTCAACCCCTTGAACTTGTCGAAAACCTTTCACAACAAGTCGAGCTTTGTAGACAGTAACATTACCATCAGCGTGAGTCTTCTTCTTGAAGATCCATTTATTTTCTATGGCCTGCCGATCATCGGGCAAGTCCACCAAAGTCCACACTTTGTTCTCATACATGGATCCTATCGCAGATTTCATGTCCTCAAGCCATCTGTTGGAATCTGGGCTCATCATAGCTTCTTCATAGTTCGTAGGTTCGCCTTGGTCTAGTAACATGTGACGTTCCCGACTTAATCGTGCACTAATCATACACGCAAATGCACACGATCAAGCCTAAGGACTCACTTGAAGATATCACAACACAACTCTAAAACATAAATAAAGGCATACAAGCATTATATTACAAGCCAGGGGCCTCGAGTGCTCGAATACATAAGCTTGATGCCAGACAAACATCAGCGGAAGCGTTAGATATCTGAGTACAGACATAAGACAGAGAGATAAGCCTTTAACAAGGCGGGACAAAACAAAAGCTACGATCGAAAGGCGCAGGCCTCCTGCCTGGGACCCTCCTATCCTACTCCTGGACATCGGCCAGCTTGTAGAAGTAACCACCCTCGAGGTGGTAGCAGTAGTCGTCGGTGGGGGCAGCTGTCTCAGGGGCCCCGTCATCTGGTTGATATGGGGAGAAAAAGAAAGCAAAGCAACCGTGAGTACTCCGAAGTACTCAGCAAGCGAGGATCTACACTACATATGCAACATTATCAACGGAAGGTTGTATATGTGGACTGGGTTGCAGAAATGCCAGAATAGAGGGGAAAGCCTAGTCCTATCAAAGACTACCATCTTCAGCGGTCTTGCAGCAATAGAAGAGAGTAGATCAGCATAGTATAATGTAGTAGTGGTTGTGTCAAGTAACAGTCTCGCTCAGAGATCCTTTCTCGACACCCTGCGAGAAAGCGATCCCGGAGCCATCATATCCAGTTATCATCACAGGTATCCAGTTCTTGTTGTATCGATCGGGATATAACTCCGAGTGTCTGTTACCGTAGGACAGGCTATCGATAGATGTTTTCTTCCCTGCAGGGGTGCACCAACTTACCCACCATGCTCGCTTAACTCCGGCCGAACACACTTTCCTGGGTCATGCTCGGCCTCGGCCAAACGACACACCGCAGCCCAACCTACAGCTCAACAGAGAGGTCCCCGCCGGTCTACCTCCTAAGCGCTCAGGGGTCTTGGGCCATCGCCCTGTGCACTCCGGGTCGTTGCGAGCAGAGCGAATCTCGGTACCACCTCTATACATGGATGGCGCCGGCCCAGCCGTGCCGCAATGCTGAACTGGATGTCTGACAGAGCTTTCGGCTGATGCTACGATGTAGAGTGCCCATAACTGTTCCCACGTGATGGTTAGTGCTATCAGGCCAGAGGCCTGCTCGGATCAAATATCCAAATCGTTAGTGGATTAGGGGCTTGCGGTAACGAGCAGAGACTCACGATCGATGTGACCCCATCGCCCCGTCTCGAGGACTTGTGGCAAGGGCTAAGAATGCCCGGCCACGCCTCATATTCGTCTCACGGGTAACCTCCAGGTCAACCCGGCATCCCATCATTGGCGGGTACCCCTCAGGGTCGACCCGCCTTTCCAGGTATCAGTTGTAAAGTCATAGTAACCATAGTAACCGTGTGTCTAACACCAAGGGGAACCCTGAGGAATCACACTCGATGGAATTCCACCTGATGTTATCGTCAAGGTGAACGAAGGAGGAATCACCCTCGAGGTCCACTCTTGAGGAGTTGCACGACAGTGTCGTTATCGGGAGTGGAGAAGGAGGAATCACCCTCGATGACCATAACCGATGAACTAACCTACAGGGTTAACATCAGAAGTGCTGACGAGGTATCACCCTCGGCACTCGATAGAAACCCAGTAGTGTCGTACAACTAAGGGGGTGATGTGCGGTGCTGGGGCCTGGTCTTTGATCCCGTTGATCGGGTCTTCTGATAATCCAGAGGGGCAGTTGGGTCAAAGTGGGGGTGTCTCTGATGGGTCACTAACCATCCTATACTAAGCAGTTTGGATATCAGGCAGGTATCAATAGTAGTTACAAAAAAAACAAGCTATGCAACAGAATAGGAGCAATCAATTACAGTAGCAAAATCTAATGCAAGCATGAGAAAATAGAATGGGCGATATCGGGATGATCAAAGGGGGGGGGGGCTTGCCTGGTTGCTTGGCGGCAAAGGTAGGGTTGTCAGGGGTCGTTGATCTCCGGAGCTGCGTCGGTACCGGGCTCTATCGAGAGAGAAGAGGGGGAGGAAATAGATAAATACACAGCAAACATATGCAATGCAGAGCATGCTATGCTAACATGCAGTGCAGGGTTGCCTAAAAGCATGTCTAAGTCATATTATTTATTTTAGGATTTAAGTTGGAATTAGTAACCGGTATATATGCACTATTCATCTACCGGATACGGCCTTGAAGTTGCGGGTTCACCTCCGTAGAGGGTCCCGACATGGAAACAGATAGCACGGTTAGCTTTGTCTCGTCGTTCTGATCAACTTTCATGTACAAAGTTTTTCGATCCGAGCTACGATTAATTTTCTACGAATTTCGGAAGTTTTAGGCATTTTCTGAAATTACCGAAATTCTGCCGAGTCCTCAGTTTTAAACATCATTTAGCTGTTTTCCATAGGCTATAGCTAGTGTTCTATTCATCCTATGAATTAGTGCCTTATACCAATATTGATCACTTTCCTGTGATCTATAAGATGGTATCAATTGTATCTCTGATAGATCCCTGCAACTTGTTTATTTCCTGCTCTAAAGGAGCTACCACAATAACTCTGTTTTCAGTCTTTTCTGTTAACAGAACATAGACTTTTGTCATTTTCACTGCATTTAATCCTTACACCTTTTGAATTTGGTCCAGTGGAATGTTTTGAACCTTGTCAAGTGTACTACCTGCCCATATAAGTTTTACTCATATTAACTTTCGTTTAGTTGCTGCTTAGGGGCTGTCCAGAGGGCTAGTCAACATAGTTTAGTAAAAGCTAACTAATGCTACAGTATACTCAGCAGCACTGTAGCAGCGGTAGCAGAGCAGCGAACACAGAGCGGCGTGGACTTCATCGGCCGGCCGTTTCTGGCAATGAGAGGGCGCGCTAAGGGCACTGTTGGGTCGGGCTCACCGCGACACGTCCAGGGGTGGCTTCGGGAGGCCGTGGGGTGACCGGAGGTGACGGCCAGGACGAGCTGCGCGGCGGCACAGCTAAGGCTTCGACGGCCATGGCGCTGCAGCTCGTGTTCGAGCAAGCGGATGCGTGCATCAGTATCTACAGAGTACCAGGAGCTTGATGGCGCTTTCTGCTGGGCTTAAGCGGGACTAAAGCGACGGCGGCCACATCAATGGCGATGGCGAGCTCGGCCATGGTGGGAATGCATGCTAGAGCTCAAGGCCGAGCTTGAATCAGAGAGGAGGGAGTGCGGGGCTCACAGAGATCTCGAAGGTGTCGACGACGATCTCGGGGAAGCGTGGATGGTGATGAATCGAACGGAGTTGACCGGCGGGACCGAGGTTGAAGACGACCACGCCGGCGATGGCACAGGGTGTCCGGGGGCCCAATCTTCTACATGGGGATGCAATGCTCGACGACGGAGCGGAGGGACACACCTGCGGGGCAAGGCGTGGCCGGTGGCCACGAGAGCGACATCGACGCGGTGGCGGCTGTGCTCGGGGCAGAGGGGAGAGGCGAGCTCAAGCGCTGGAGAGCGAGGGAGAGAAAGGGGAAATGGAGGGGGTGACCAGGGGGAAGGAACAAGGGGTTGCCTTTATCCCCTCCTGCGTCGGTGGCCGTCGGCGTGTCGGGCGCTCACCGGTGCGCGCGTGCTTAGCCACGGGGACGACGACACGGCGACGAGGTAGGTAGGTGAGCTGGGCTGGGCTGTTAACTGTGGTCGTAGGCCTTAAGTGCACAGTAGGTTTAGGTCATTTTTCTTTTTATTACTGCTTTTCTTTTTTGTTCAATGTCTTCTATTTATTTGGGGCACTCGATGATTTTAGTAAATTATGAGACCTAGCACATAAATGCAATGCAGTGGTATGATGACGCTCACAAAGTTTCAGATCACTTGCAAACTTATATATTTCTGTCTATATTTATTTGGCCTAATTAAATGTTGCTGGCTCTGTTTTAATTAGGTTAAGGGCATTTAAATACTTTACAAAAGTATTGGGTCACCACTATAATTAGCTATGGAATATTTGCCACACTTTGAACATTTTACTTTTTCATGTTTGTGAACTTTTGGATTTCACTTAGTATTTGGATTTGAATTTGATCGGAATTAGAAACGAGATAGAAGCAAAAATGATCATGCACTGTTTAGCAAAAATAATTAGCTCAACCCCAGGGGTTACTGTAGCTCATGAGTACAGGGGTGTTACATAACATGACTTCCAGGACAGGATTACCGTACCACTCTGGTGCGGATCGTGCTCTGGTCGACCTATGAGGTTCAGTAGTAACTTGATCTGAAGTTTCATGATCATCATCATTAGCTTCCTCTCTAGTTGGTGTAGGCATCACGGGAACGGTTTTCTGTGATGTGCTACTCTCCAATTCGAGATAAGGTACAATTACCTCATCAAGTTCTACTTTCCTCCCAGTCACTTCTTTTGAGAGAAACTCCTTCTCTAGAAAGGACCCATTCTTAGCAACAAAGATCTTGCCTTCGGATCTGTGGTAGAAGGTGTACCCAATTATTTCCTTAGGGTATCCTGTGAAGACGCACTTCTCCGATTTAGGTTCGAGCTTATCAGGCTAAAGCCTTTTGACAGAGGCATCGCAACCCCAAACTTTAAGAAATGACAGCTTAGGTTTCTTGCCAAACCACAGTTCATACGATGTCATCTCAACGGATTTAGACGGTGCCCTATTTAACGTGAATGCAGCTGTCTCTAATGCATAACCCCCAAACGATAGTGGTATATCGGTAAGAGACATCATAGAACGCACCATATCTAATAAAGTACGGTTACAACGTTCGGACACACCATTACACTGTGGTGTTCTAGGTGGCGTGAGTTGTGAAACTATTCCACATTGTTTTAAATGAAGGCCGAACTCGTAACTCAAATATTCGCCTCTGCGATCAGATCGTAGAAACTTTATTTTTCTTGTTACGATGATTCTCCACTTCACTCTGATATTCTTTGAACTTTTCAAATGTTTCAGACTTGTGTTTCATTAAGTAGATATACCCATCACTACAAAAAAAAGACACATCCGTGAAATTTTGGGCCGAACGAATTTTTTTCCTGTCATGCTTATGACACTTCTATGACGACAATTGTGGCAAAACCCGGCATCATCGTAGATGTGGTGGGCTCCTACTTCTATGACAAAAAATCATGACAAAAAATGGGCTTTTCGTCCTGGGCGGGCCGGAGACGCAGCTGCATGACATTCTTTGGGCCGTTCATGACGGAAAAAATCGTGGTAGAAGCAAGGGCAAGGAAAATATCGGGGGGTTCCCGGTTACGGTGGGTGGTCGGGGCCGAGCGATGCACGGAGGTTTGCGTGTTTTCTCTCGTATACGTACGCGCGTGTGTGCGAGGCGTTGGGCTCTAACTGAACCCGAGCGAGGCGTTCGCTTACTGAACCCGAGCAAGGCGTTCGCTTACTGAACCCGAGGGATTGCACTAGCTACGTTACTGAACCCGAGCGATCGATCGATCCCTGGCTATTAACTGAACCCGATTGAGGGATTCCTTCGCTACTGCTACTAACTGAAGCTGATCGAACCCGCTGCCTCTTGATGAACAGTGAACGTGGGGGTTGGTTGAACGAGTCGAGACGTACGTGGTTGGGGTTGGATGAACAGTTCCCGGTGGGGGTTGGATGAATAGGACCCCGTGGTAGTAGTAGTAGGCCGTTGCCGCTGGATGAACAGGACCTCGAGAGGAGGCCGCCACAGCCGAGCTGGTTGATGGTGGATGAATAGGACCCCATGGAGGGCTGGTTGAACAGTAGCCGGTGGAGGGCTGGATTAACAGTAGCCCGTGGATGAACAGTAGCTAGTGGAGGCAGGAGGAAGACGCGGTGGACGAACAGTGCAGGTGGAGGCTGAAGGAAGTCGACGGTGGGTGAACAGTAGCCCGTGGAGTCCCGTTTTGCGGTACGCCACACCCCTCCAATGAACAGGACCCCCATTTCGACCGTAGCGCTCCAACACAAGTCCGTTTCCTCCGTTTTGCGATACGCCACACCCTCCCGATGAACAGGACCCCCGTTTAGACCGCAGTGCTCCAACACAAGTCTGTTTCCTACGTTTTGCGGTACGCCACACCCCTCCTGATGAATAGGACACCCGTTTTGACCGTAGCCGGTCGAACATAAGGCCGTTTCCTCCGTATTGCGGTACGCCAGACCCCGTTTCGGCTGTTTCGTCTAAGCCGGTTGGCTCCCGTTGAACAGGACGCATTCCGACCCAGTCTGTTGCCTCCCGATGAACAGGACGCTGTTTCTCCATTCTGACCCAGCCTGTTGGCTGCCCGATGAACAAGACGCCGTTGCTGCCGTCCGTTGCCTCTCCATGTACACGAGCCCTGGCCGTACGTATGCGCGAGTAGGCATTCGAGACCCCGCCCATATGTACATACGTGGCTGAATTTTTTCGCATGTGGCTGTATGTACGTGTACACGGTTTAGAAGGGACTGCCTGAACTACTACGTCGGGGGCTCTACTACTACACGTGTCGCTGCTTGCTCGGCCACGGTTCATCGTTGTAGAGAGACCGATCGACCAGTATGTACGTACACGTTCGCGACAACGCTACGTACGCTTCGACCAGGTGGGTACCGGCTGTCAGGGAGGATAAGGAGGCACTTCCTTGCATGCGAAGTTATTGATGGTGGGTCCGAGCTATCAGGGGGAGGATTCATTTTTTTCGCGCCTAATATGGAGGCACTTCCTTGCGTGCGAAGATGTAGCTGGTGGGTCCATCTATCAGCCTCACCGCGTACACTACTCTTCCGATGGCTATCGTTCATTGACCACATTGACCACACCGTGCGGACAGCACCCAGGTGGTGGACGACGGCGAGGCCTAGGAAGGAACGACACTGAGCCAGGGAAGACGGGGCAGGTGGATGCCCACGCGGAGGGGAGTACGAGGGTTCACTGGTTCGGCTGCGGTGTAAGGCTGCCGTCGCCAGAGAATAACAAGGGGTGTGGGTGAGTAGAGGGAAGGCCTGGCCAGTAGTAGTATGGTGGGGCGGTGAGGCCTGCGCGGCAGCACAGCCGGCCACGGGAAGCTGGAGCAGGTGGTACGTCGGGCGCGGGTTTGGGTGGCTGGAGCAAGAAGACCAGAGGTTGAAGACGCAGCTTGGCTGTTGGATTAACATCCAACGGTCAGTGCAGCTAGAATCATTTATTGACTAAGTTGACAAAGCCCTGCGTACGCAAGTCAGCCTCCAAATCTGGTGGGTCCCAGCTAGCAGGGGGAATCAATTTTTTTTTCGTGTAATAAGGTGGCACTTCCTTGCGTGCGAAGATGTTTTCTGGGATTTTTAATTTCTTCTTTTTCGAGTTAGAATAAAAAGAAAACAATTTAGCATCTTCGGTATAATCTATATTTTCATGAAAAGGATCATAATAAAGCTGGTGGGTCCTAGCTGTCAGGGCGAGGAAACTTTTTATTTCCGCGTAATAAAGGAAACACTTCCTTGCGTGCGAAGATGTAGCTGGTGGGTCAAACCTGTCAGGGGGAGAAATTATTTATTTTCGCATAATACGGGGGCACTTGCTGCGTGCGGCCATGGGCCATGTGGGTCCCTACTGTCAGCCACTCCACGTACATGCCTCTTCCGATGGCTGTCGTTTGTTGACAAACTTGACCACGCCGTGCCGCGAGAACCAACGCAATGAACGATGGCGAGTCCTAGGAAGGGAACGACCCGGAGCCGGCGAAGACACAACAGTGGATGCCCACGCGGAGGGGAGTATGAGGGTTCACTGGTTCGGCTGCGGTGTGAGGTTGCCGTCACCGGAGAAGAACATGAGGTGTTGGTGAGTAGAGGAATGGCCTGGACGGTGTTTGGGAGTAGGTTGGGCCGGTGAAGCCTGCGCGGCAGCACAACCGGCCACGGGAGGCGGTAGCAGGCGATACCACCGGCGGTGGTTTGGACGGCTGAAGCAAGAATATCCGAGATTGAAGAAGCACTAGAGCCGTTGGATGGACATCCAACGACCACTGCTGCTAGAATCGTGTCTTGACTATAAGTTGACAAAGCCTTCCGTACGCCTTAGTAGGCCCACAAGCCTTCCGTACGTGTCACTGACTATAATTCTCAAAAAAATAGTAGGCCCACAAGTGAGCATCACATCTGTGGCAGAGAACATATAGCCCATTTGCGATATGTAATAATGTACAGCCCATTTTTGAATTCTAATAGAATTTACTACAGCCCATTTACAGTCTGTTAAAATTACAGCCCATTTTCTAGCCAGGACAACGATTAATAATTTCAACCAACGCTTAAAACAGAATTCAACCAAAAATCCCACATTTTGATAGGGTCCAAAATATTTTTATCCCGAAATTTGAGTCAGATTAAATATAATTTCAAAATGAATTTGTATTAGATAAAAATCTAACGAAATATTGCGGGCGCAATAAGTAATGAAATTAAAAAATTTAAATTCAGAAAATAATATTTTTGAAACTAATTACCTGTTTGGTGCGTTTTTGTATATTTACAGCCCAGTTTTTATAATTACATCCCATTTATTATTTCTTAAAACCCATTTTCTTGTTAGGCCTAATGCATCCCTCATAGGAAAGATTTACAACCCAGCGGGGCGGAGAATAACAAGTTGACCTGGGTTGGGTATTCCGCAAAAAAGTATAGCTTGGCTCGCCATTTTCACCTTGAAAAATTAATATCTGGGCTGGATATTTGGTCGACATAAAATAATAGCCTGGGCTAGACGGGCCACAGCCCGCCATTTGATACCCTGCTCCTCTGAACAACAACAAAAACATCGCTCAAGAAAAACTCCGCTTACACCTAAAAAAACAAATACTGCTCGAGCTGCTGGGTCTCAGCTGTCGGCCGCTCCTTGTGCAATTCTCTCGTTTATTGACTATATAGGTTGACAATGGTGTGGGACCGTGATGTCAGGAAACCAGGAGGAAGCAAAAAAAATTATAGTTGTATATAATAAGGAGGAACTTGCGTACGTGTACGGCTATGGCCCTGGTGGGTCCCTACTGTCATCCTCTCCAAGTAAAGTCATCTCCTGATTCCTCATATTCGTTGACCATGTTGACAACGCTCGGTGCCACGACGAGCGCAACAACTCGAAGGACGACGAAGAGGGCCTCACGGGCCCTACGGATGGTCTGATATAGCGCCCGCTGCTCATTCAGGAAGCCAGGATCATCGGACACCTATGAGCACCTTCGAGAGACTGAGCCGGCATGAAACGGTAAGGCCGCGCTTGGGAGCTCTAGATTGTTTCACACCTGTATTAAGATACGAGTGTCATTTACTCATCACCAGAAACAACACGTAAAATACAGGCGTAATGAAACCGACGGCCCGAGGTCTGTAAGGAAAACCGGTGAGTTACGCATGTAATTTGAGAGACCAGTGTATATTTTACCTGTCGAAATCGACCAACCAAGCGCTTCGCCCAAGACCATCTGCTTTTATTTACAAGCGTCAGTTTTACAAGTGGTTTTGGTTGGAAAACGACGATCTAATCACGGCCTAAGATGATGAGTTGGTCAGAAGATCATATGGTTTCACCTCTAACCTACCCGAGTTTTCGTATAGGCTATGAATGAAACATAAGACGATGAACTTCTTAAGCACAGAAACAACAGAAGAGGATGATCTTCTTAACATGCAAATCACTGGCATTAGATCAACATGCAAAACAATATGAAGCATTATTCTCAGGAGGCACGGTGAACAGCTCGTGATGCCGCATGCCACAACATTCGAAGCTCTTTGCAATCAAACTCACAAGGCCTGGCATTACATAGACAACATTCAGAACAAACTCTTAAAATACCTTACATAAGTCAACATTCATGTTACTATGCATCTCAGCAGAGTAAATATTTACTTCTGAACTGAACACAGGAATAGGAAAAAATGATCGACGCTGCTCACAACAAAGGGCGTCCCACTCCAAAATATCAAATGCATGTCTTCTGGCTAACATCAATGAGCAAAATTTGACAAGGTTTTCCAATTCCAATATATTAAACTAATGTCTTCTTGCTAACATCAATGATTAAACTTTGACAAGCTTTTCCCATTCAAAATATGTAATGCCTATGATTGTGGAACGGGCAGGGTTTGTCATCAGTTTGCACATTGAAATGGCACATGGAGCCAGATTAACCAGCGTATCTTTTTGTGCAGTTCCACTGAAATCAAACAATATCTTGTGTAGCACGGTGGATCTCGTATTTATATGCTGCAAGAAAACAAAGACACATCAGCACACACATGAATATTGGCCCCAGTGTCAACCCACCAATCGGTGGACTCACAAACTGAAAGTACGGTAAATAGATTACCATACCCAGATGCCCCATCATTGTTGCTTAGAGTGACATTGACAGACTTGGAGTCCTGTCCTAGCTTCTTGTACTTGTTTGGGCACTTGTTTGCCCAGTGTTCCTCTGAACCACAAGTAAAGCAGCCATCTCTCTTTGTCTTTCTTCTTACCCTTATTCTTAAAGGCAGTATTCTGCTGGACAGAGTTCTTTCCCTTGAACTTGTGGGAATTCTTCTGCCTTGAAGACATTGGTAGCTCCATTCAGACGGGCTGGGTTTGTCATCAGTTTGCACATTGAAATGGCACATGGAGCCTGATTAACCAGCGTATCTTTTTGTGCAGTTCCACTGAAATCAAACAATGTCTTGTGTAGCATGGTGGATTTCGTATTTATATGTTGCAAGGCGTTGAACACATTGGCAGCTCCATTCAAGTAGATAGTCCGATGGCTCAAGGTGACGACGAATGATTAGAGAACCATTCGATGTATTGTGCATGATGAAGTATTATGGAGGACACGAAGCATCTGAACATTTTGTGCAGTTCCACTGAAATCAAGCTGAGCATCCCTGTCTGCATAAATACAGAAAAAGCATGATGAATGTAATGGTGGTACTAGTTGATTAAACATAAGCTTACAACTATAATCATCTTCATTATCTTAACAGGAAAAGATAGCAATACAATAGCTTCAATTAAACATTTATTCAAAACAATACAACAATATAAGTAGCACAACATAACAAAGCACAATCATGTGGATGAAGGCCGATACTGACCTCGTTTGTTACAATTGCGTCGGCAACTGACTTGGTCATACCTTTCCTTGTGGAGTGAATTTTGCACTCCACGTGTTGTTGAGTTTCCCATGCTCTCTGCAGACTAGTCATGGCACCAGCGTCTACTAATACTCTATAAAGCTTCTCGATCATTCCTTGTGTAATGTAGCGCAAACAATGACTGCTTCTTTCTGCAAAGTGGAAAGACCAACTGGGCCCAATAATGCAACAGTTTGCCTTAAACACATTGGCTCCTTTTGTGCAGTTCAACTAAAATCAAAGTCGAAATAGAATTGAGCAGAAGTTTTGATATCCCTGTATGCAACAATAGGTATAAAGGAAACAATTACTGAGAAATAACGGTTGATGACTTATACTCCCAGAAGAAAAAACATCTACCTTATCTTAATGGGAAACAAAGCAGGAGAGTAGCAATTCTCAAACAGTGCGATTCATTCATATTAACTGATACATTATCTTAACAATACCTTGTTTCAACATGTATAAAGAACGACAAAGCAGAAAAGTACCATTCCTAAAACAATGCAACTGATTCATATTAACAGAGACATTATCTTAACAATACCTTGGTTAAACATGTAGAAAGAACTACAAAGCAGGATAGTACCATTTGTAAAACACTGTAACTGATATACAATAAGAGACATTATCTCAAAAATACATTTCTTAAACATGTACTCCGGCCGATCCCTAACAGAAATGGTACTCCCGCCGATCCCTAACAAGTGTTGCAGTTTTGAACTAAGATTCAGTAGTTAATTCTGAGAGTGGCATTGCTTAATTTTACCAGTGGCATTAGATTAACAAAAAGCATAAACAGTTCCAGCGGAGAGTGGGCGCAACAACACCATGTGCTTCCATCTACTTGTAAAGGGGTGATGCAGAGTTTGTTGTAACAAAGCAACAAGCATCATGTCTGGGTTGGTCCCATTTTTGTTTACTTAATGGGAAAAGACAGCAATTCAATAGCTTCAATTCAACATTTATTTAAAATAGTACCAATACAAGTAGCATAGCATCTCAAAGCTCACTACACGATCATGTGGACGAAGGCCGGTACTGACCTTTCATGATGCAGTCAAGATCACCTACGAATCTGCCAACACGAATAGGAAATCCAATCTCGTTTTGTGTAGTTCAACTAAATCAAGCAAAGTCGCCGGTGTGACATTTAAGTTCGCTATAGCAACAAGTTGAATAGATATCCCTGTTTTAACAGAGGCAAAAAAGGAAACAATTACTGGCCAATAAAGGAGGATGAAACATACGGCGACCAAAAGAAGCATCTACCTTATCTTGATGGAAAACAAAGTAGGACAGTAGCATTTCTAAAACGGTTGCATTGATTCATATTAACAGAGACATTCTGTCGGTGCAACAAACCCTGGGTCTGTTGACCAGACTGTGCACAGGCACGGGGACGAGATTCAAGCACCAACCCAAGTCAGAATACAAGGGACTAAGAGGTTCAAAGGACTAACATGCAGATCAGAGGGACCAAAATCAAGCCAAAGAAGCAAGGTACCATCAGGAGAAGGGCCTCCTTTGCCGGACAGGCGAGCTCGGCAAGGGGCGAGGCCACCCCCGGAAGACGATGTCCAAGATGTCCCGGCAGGGCCTACCGGGGCACATGGAGGCAAAACCACCTCACCAACTACTCCACCACGACCCACGTCGTCAATCAGTGCGGTGTCAAACCACGGGGCGACTAAGTGGCAGCCATTCACCACATGGCAGCCTCTCCCTACAGGAAACACCTGCAGATGACACCCGTCCTGCGACGTGTTAAGCAAGTAGGCGTGGAGCTGGCGAGATAGCCCGGCAAGCCTTGCCAGGCAACCAACGATGTGACGTTGAGCGGTGCATTTAATGCGCCCTGTCAGCCCGCAGAGTTAGGTATGATAGCACTGTTTGCTATCTTATCAGTGCATAATGACTGTTTTACCATTGTTGTGACCCCTTAATCTATAAAAGGAGGCCCATGGCGACCGTAGAGAGGGTTAGAAGGTTGGATAACCCAGACCCCCATACACGTGTAGCCACTGCCGCCCAGAGGCAACCCTTGCCGGGCAAGTGTACTACGCTCCACCACCACCTTTCCACCATCAATCCCCAAAGCAGGAGTAGGGATTTACGCCTCACGGCCGCCAGCGGCCGAGCAAATGGACGAATGGCGTGCCACCATCCAAAGTCTTCTCGGTTTCGCCAAAGCTGGGGGCTCACGGTGAGCTGGCCCGCCACGGCCGCCCCAAGCGACAGCAACGGCTCATGCTACTGACTGTACAGAAGGGGCCGTACCCACGATGCAGTCCCCGCCATGGCAGCCAGCGTGAGCACAACAGAATCAAGACCCCGATGACGTCTCGATGGTCTCTTCTGAACCTCGAGCGCGTCCAGGCCAACAACAAGCCCCGGAGGATAGACGGAGAGGAGACACGCGCGCCGTTGTCGAGCAACGCCGCGACGACCTCCGCCGGATCGATGGGTGCGATGGCCCCGGCGTCGACGAGCCCGCGTTCGGTATTGGCGGGTGCCTACCTTTCGAGGTTAGCTGCCCTGCCTTTACCCGTGAGCTGCGGCAAGTCCGTTGGCCATCCGTTCGCACGTTCAAGCCAGAGGTACCTGAGAAGTACGATGGGAGGTTGAACCCGGCAGAGTTCCTGAGCATCTACACCATCGCTGTTCAGGCTGCCGGGGGAAGAGATGAGAAGGTGTTCACCAACTACTTTCCTTTGGCCCTCAAGTCCAATGTGAGGTCTTGGCTGATGCACCTGCCGGAGAACTCCATTTCGTCATGGGCAGACCCGTGCCATGAGTTTATCGGTGCCTTCACCGGTGGCCACCAAGAGCCGGGCCGACCCAGCGACTTGCAGCTTCTCCAACAAAAGGAAGGAGAGACCCTCTGTAAGTATTTACAGAGATTCAGCAAAGTTCATAGAAATATCCCAAATATCCATCCGGCAGCTGTGATAGCCGCCTTCCAGTCCAATGTGCGCAACCGCCGGATTCGTTCCAAGATGACCGTACGGTTGCCCAAGACTGTGAAGGAGCTCTACATGTTGGTGGATAAGTGTGCTCGGATGGAGGAGGGAAGAAAGTTGCTCAGAGAGGAAGATTGCACCAATGTTGATTCAGAGGATGAGGATGAATCAACCAGTCAGAAGAAGAGCAAGAAGCGCAGTAAGAAGCGAAGGGATAAGGCAGTAATGACTGTTTAAGGATCGGGTACGCCTAGTACTGGCAAGAAGGCCAAAGCTGAGGCCCTCGGCAAGGAAGCTGCCATGTGCGCTGACTGCCGGGATGCCGCTGCTGCCGAGAAAGCCGGGAAAGGTGATGGGCCGTATTGCAAGATTCATCGGACCAAGGGCCACGACCTTCAAGAGTGTTATCAAGTTGAGCAACTTGTCAAAAGACAGAAAGCAGAGTATGAGAAGCGTGACAAGGAAAAGGGTCAGAATGTTGCTGGTGGAAAGGGCCGAGGTGGTGAAGTAAATCGCCCCGGGAAACCCTTTCGAAACCAAGGAAAACCCGCCAGAGGTCGAGAGAAGGAAGCCTGTGGTGATGAGAGTGATGGAGGGGATGAAGAGGAAACCAGTGAGCAAGAGTTTCAGAAGACCACCGACGCCCTGTGCGTTGACGGGGGTGCATCTCTGCACACCTCTCACCGCCAACTCAAGCGGTGGGCGCGAGAAGTCAATGCCGTGGAGCCAGTGCCCAAGGCCCGGAAGCCTCTCAAGTGGTCCCGTACGCCCATCATCTTTGACGAAGAGGATCATCCTAGCCGTACCACTTCAGTAGGGTGTTTGCCATTGTTGGTCTCCACAACAATCCGCAACCTCAAGGTCACGAAGATGTTGGTGGACGGCGGGGCCGGGTTGAATCTGATTTCCCAGCAGTTATCAACAAGCTTCAGATAGCAGAGGAAGAGCTGGAGGTTACTGGCACATTTCAAGGAGTTAATCCCGGCAGGAGCCATCCTAAGGGAAAGATCACGTTGCCGGTAACATTTGGTGGAGAACTGAACTACCGGACTGAGAGGATTATGTTTGATGTGGTTGATCTCCCCCTGCCATACAATGGGATTCTTGGACGCCCAGCCCTGGCTAAGTTCATGGCAGCATCTCACTATGCATACAACACCTTGAAGATGCCTGGGCCACTGGGAGTCATCACCATCCCATTAGATGAGAAGGATGCAATCATTTGTGTGGACAAGATGTACCGGGATGCGGTCGCAGCAGAGGCAGCGGCAGCAGCAGCTCCCGCTAAGGAAAGCAAAGGAAAGAAGAGGGATTGCAGGGACTTCGGTAAAGAGTCCGGGAAGCGTGCCCCCACCAAGTGCACGGCACCCGTTGACGACGTGCCGGAGTGTTCCAATGGCAAGAGATCCAAGGTCGCTGCACCCCAAGTGAAGAAGGTCTCGGCAGGGCTGGCTGGCATTGATGGTACTTTCACTATCAGCGCCACCCTCGATGACAAATAGGAAAGCGCGCTCGTTGCCTTCCTGCGGGCGAATATCGATGTGTTTGCCTGGCAACCATCTGATATCCCGGTGTTCCAGGGAGGTAATCGAGCACCACCTTGCTGTCTGCCCACATGCCTGACCTGTCAAGCAGAAAGTCCGGAAGCAGGCCTTGGAGAGGCAGCAGTTCATTACAGAAGAGATCAAGAGACTTGAGGCAGCTGGATTGGTCAGAGGAGTACTGCATCCCACGTGGTTGGCAAACCCAGTGGTAGTCCGGAAGGCTAACGGGAAGTGGAGGCTTTGCATAGATTTCACAGATCTCAACAAGGCTTGCCCGAAGGACCCGTTTCCTTTGCCGCGTATCGATCAGATTGTGGATTCCACTTCAGGTTGTGATTTGCTCTCCTTTCTGGATGCGTATTCTGGGTATCACCAGATCTTCATGTCCAAGGAAGATGAAGAGAAGACGTCGTTCATCACTCCATGTGGTACGTATTGTTTTGTCCGCATGCCATTCGGATTAAAGAGTGCCGGGTCACCTTTTGCAAGGGTAGTCCAGATTGGTTTGAGCCACAGTTGCGCAGAAACATAGAAGCCTATATGGATGATATTGTGGTCAAGACCAAGGATAGGGCCACCCTTATTCAAGATTTGGAGGAGATGTTTGCTAATCTGCGCAAAATCAATTTGAAGCTCAACACGGAGAAGTGTGTATTTGGTGTTCCCTCCGGCAAGTTGCTTGGGTTCTTTGTATCCCATCGCAGGATCGAAGCCAATCCCGACAAGATCAAGGCTATCGAGTAGATCCAAGCACCAAGGACAGTTAAGGATGTGAGGCGTCTGTCAGGATGCATTGCCACACTAAGTAGATTCATCTCCAAGTCTGCCGAGCGCGCCCTGCCGTTCTTCAAAATTTTGAAGAAGGCAGGACCCATGAAATGGACCCCAGAAGCAGATGCAGCTTTGCAAGAGTTGAAGGCCTACTTGTCCTTCGTGCCTACCTTGGTCGCTCGCAAACCCCATGAGCCATTGCTGCTGTACTTAGCGGCAACCAACCAAGTAGTCAGTGTAGCTTTGGTAGCGCAACAAGAAGTGGATGAAGCACAGAGTGAGCAGAGACCGGCAGAATCAGAGAAGGATCAGGACAGCAATGAACACGGCAACGAGAGCAACCCCAAGACGCGGCAAGGAAGAAAGTGGTGCAGCGCCCAGTGTACTTCGTCAGCTCCTTATTACAGGGGGCTAGATCGAGGTACTCTGGCGTGCAAAAGTTGATTTTTGGTCTCATCATGGCCTCAAGGAAACTGCGCCACTACTTCCAAGCCCATGAGATCACGGTTGTCACTTGTTTCCCGTTGCAATGGATACTCCGAAACCCTGAGGCTACCGGCAGAGTAGTGGAGTGGGCTTTGGAGTTATCCAGTTTTGGTTTGAAGTTTGAAAGCACGTCAACTATTCAGAGCAGGGCATTGGCAGAGTTTATTGCAGAATGGATGCCAACCCCTGATGAGGAAGTGACGGAGACAGCTATCCCCGGCAAGGAATCGCCCCAAGAATGGATTATGTATTTTGATGGTGCTTTTTCCCTACAAGGTGTAGGAGCTGGCGTGCTTCTTGTTGCCCCCTCCGGGGAGCACTTGAGGTGTGTCGTCCAAATGCATTTTGCCCGGGAAGAAGCAACCAACAATACAGTAGAATATGAAGGGCTCCTTGCCGGGCTCAGGATTGCAGCTGAATTGGGAATTAAGAAGCTGATCATTCGAGGAGATTCACAGCTTGTGGTGAGACAAGTTAACAAGGATTACCAAAGTCCATTGATGGAGGCATACGTCGAGGAAGTGAAGAGATTGGAGGAGCACTTTGACGTATTGCAAACAGAGCACGTACCCCGTGTGGAAAACAGCATAGCTGATCATCTGTCAAAGCGTGCTGCGCAGAAGCTTCCTGTGGAACTAGGGACTTTTGTTCTCCATCTCACTCAGCACTCCGTATCCCCAGCAACAATGGCCCGGAAAAGGAGAAAGTTGGACTCCGGTAAGCCTCTCCCGGTAGAGCCGTCCGCTCCTGGCAGAGACCCTGCCGGAAACAACTCCTCGCAGTCTGCCGGACCACACCCTCCAGCAGGGCCCATGGACCCCACGAACGAGGCATGTCCTCCCGCAGCAGAGGAGGTGCCGCTAGTCCTCGTTGCCGAGCCCCAGGCTCCAACTTGGGCAAGGCACATTGTCCACTTCCTCCAAACTGGAGAGCTTCTCGGCAACCAAGACGAAGCTGAAAAAGTAGCCCGGAGGGCCAGTATGTATAATTTTGTCGATGACACTCTGTACAGAAGGAGGCCCAACGGTGTGAAATTAAAGTGTGTCTGTCGGGAAGAAGGAAAGGAACTACTGGCTGAGATACACAAAGGCATGTGCGGCTCCCACATTGGATCAAGGGCACTAGTTGGGAAAGCATTCCGGCAAGGATTCTATTGGCCCACAGCCCTCCAAGATGCGGTCGAGCTAGTCACCAAGTGTGAAGCCTGCCAGTTCCATTCCAAGAAAACCCACCTGCCTGCCCAAGCTCTTCAAACAATCCGTCTATCATGGCCATTTTCGGTCTGGGGGCTCGATATCGTTGGCCCCTTCCCCTGAGCAATCGGGGGCTTTGAATTCTTGTTCGTTGCTATCGACAAGATTACAAAGTGGCCGAAAGTGACTGCCGTGAGAAAGGTGACTGCTCAGTCAGCTATCAAGTTCTTGAAAGAATTGGTGTGTAGTTTTGGAGTTCCGGCAAGGATCATTACCGACAACGGCACCCAGTTCACGAGCCGCGCCTTCATGCAATATGTTCATGCCCTCGGATGCAAAATCTCATTTGCCTCTGTGGCACACCCCCGGAGCAATGGGCAAGCTGAGAGGGCGAACGCTGAAGTGATGTGTGGACTCAAGACGAGAACCTTTGATATGCTGCAGAAGCACGGCAGGCGGTGGATCGAGGAGCTGCCGGTAGTTCTCTGGTCCCTCAGAACGACACCAAACCAAGCTACCGGGCAGACTCCCTTCTCCCTGGTCTACGGGGCAGAAGCAGTTATCCCCACGGAACTCATTTACAGGTCGCCTCGAGTGCTTGCCTACGATGAAGTAGCGCAAGATCAGCACCGGCGTGACGACGCTGTGCTACTCGAGGAGAACCATCTCCGGGCTGCTACGCATGCTGCACGCTATCAGCAAGCCTTGCGTTGCTATCATAGCCGCAGGGTTCACGCCCGGTGTTTTGAGGAAGGTGACCTTGTCCTTAGGCGCGTTCAGTCCGCCAAGGGTACAAACAAGTTATCACCGAAGTGGGAAGGCCCTTACCGGGTAGTACGAGTCACCAGACCTGGTGCAGTCCGTCTGGAGACCGAAGATGGCATTCAGTTGCAAAACTCATGGAATATTGAGCATCTCCGCAAGTTCTACCCGTAAGGCGCGGCTGTCGGGCCCTGCCCGGCAGCCACCCTTTTGTACAGGCCTTGCCTCAGCTACATGTAACCCCTTGTACAAAGCCAGGGCGATGACCCTGTGCAAGAGAAAAAGGGGTTGTCAAACTCTTTACGGTCGTGAACAAGAGTGAGATCTAATATAGATAGGTATAAAAGAAATAGAAAAGAGCAAACTAAGCTAAATATAAATAAAGTGCAGCAAAGTATTTTTTGGTTTTTTGGTTTATAGATCTGAAAATATATGATGGAAAATAGACCCGGGGGCCATAGGTTTCACTAGAGGCTTCTCTCTTGAAAGAAAGCATACGGTGGGTAAACAAATTACTGTCGAGCAATTGATAGAAAATCGCATAGTTATGACGATATCTAAGGCAATGATCATGAATATAGGCATCACGTCCGTGACAAGTAGACCAAAACGATTCTGCATCTACTACTATTACTCCACACATCGACCGCTATCCAGCATGCATCTAGAGTATTAAGTTCATAAGAACAGAGTAACGCTTTTAAGTAAGATGATATGATGTAGAGGGATAAACTCAAGCAATATGATATAAACCCCATCTTTTTATCCTTGATGGCTCTTGGGAAACGTTGCATGGAAGACAAAAATTATTCTACACACACGCAAGATCTACTAATGGAGATGCATAGCAACGAGGGGGAAGAGTGTGTCTACGTACCCTCGTAGACCGTAAGCGGAAGCGTTCAACAACGCGGTTGATGTAGTCGAACTTTCTTCGTGATCCAACCGATCGAGTACCAAACGTATGGCACCTCCGCGTTCAGCACACGTTCAGCTCGGTGATGTCCTCCGCCTTCTTGATCCAGCAAGACGGCGAAGTAGTGGATGAGTTCAGGCAGCACGACAGTGTGGTGACGGTGATGGTGAAGTGATCTTCGCAGGGCTTTGCCTAAGCACTATGAAAATATGACCGGGGGTGTAAACCGTGGAGGGGGCGCCGCACACGGCTAAGACAATGTTGTGTCCTCGCTAGGTGCCCCCCTCCCACATATATATAGGTGGGGGTGGAGGGAGCAGCCAGGAGGGCGCCCCAAGTAGGCCGAATCCTACTTGGGGTCCTCCCCAAGTGGCGCCCCCCTTTCCTTATATAGGTGCGGGGGAAAGGCAGGGGAGGGAGGCGCCCCCCCCCCCCCCTTTCCTTTCTCCCATGTGAGAGGGAAAGGCAGGAGGGGCTAGCCCTCCTCCCTTTCCTTCCCTAGGGCTGGCCGGCCAGGGAGAGGGGCGCACCCGCCCCCTGTGCGCTGGTCCGTCCCTCCCTTGGCCCATTAAGCCCATATACCTACCAGGGGGTGTACGGAACCCGTTCTGGTGACCCGATGGCTACCCAGTGCATCCCGAAACTCTTCCGGTGTCCGAATACCATCGTCCCATATATCAATCTTTACCTCTCGACCATTTCGAGACTCCTCGTCATGTCCGTGATCTCATCCGAGACTCCGAACAACATTCGGTCACCAAAACATATACCTCATATAACATTATATCGTCAACGAACGTTAAGCGTGCGGACCCTATGGGTTCGAGAACTATGTAGACATGACCGAGACACCTCTTCGGTCAATAACCAATAGCGGAACCTGGATGCCCATATTGGCTCCTACATATTCTACGAAGATCTTTATCGGTCGAACCGTTATGACAACATACATAATTCCCTTTGTCCATCGGTATGTTACTTGCCCGAGATTCGATCGTCGGTATATTCATATCTAGTTCAATCTCATTACCGGCAAGTCTCTTTACTCATTCCGTAATACATCAACTCGTAACTAACTCCTTAGTTATTTGCTTGCAAGCTTATGATGTGTATTACCGAGAGGGCCCAGAGATACCTCTCTGATACTCAGAGTGACAAATCCTAATCTCGATCTATGCCAACTAAACAAATGCCTTCGGAGATACCTGTAGAGCATCTTTATGATCACCCAGTTACGTTTTGACGTTTGATAGCACACAAGGTATTCCTCTGGCATCCGGGAGTTGCATAATCTCATAGTCGAAGGAATATGTATTTGACATGAAGAAAGCAATAGCAATAAACTAAATGATCAATATGCTAAGCTAACGGATGGGTCTTGTCCATCACATCATTCTCCTAATGATGTGAACCCGTTATCAAATGACAACACATGTCTATGGTTAGGAAACCTTAACCATATTTGATCAACGAGCTAGTCCAGTAGAGGCTTACTAGGGACACGGTATTTGTTTATGTATTCACACATGTATTTAAGTTTCCAATTAATACAATTCTAGCATGAATAATAAACCTTTGTCATGAATAAGGAAATATAAAATAACAACTTTATTATTGTCTCTAGGGCATATTTCCTTCAGTCTCCCACTTGCACTAGAGTCAATAATCTAGATTACATTGTTATGTATCTAACACCCATGGAGTCTTGGTGTTGATCATGTTTTGCTCGTGGAAGAGGCTTAGTCAACGGGTCTGCTACATTCAGATCCGTATGTATCTTGCAAATTTCTATGTCTCCATCCTTGACTTGTTCACGAATGGAATTGAAGCATCTCTTGATGTGTTTGGTTCTCTTGTGAAATCTGGATTCCTTTGCCAAGGCAATTGCTCCAGTATTGTCACAAAAGATTTTCATTGGATCCAATGCACTAGGTATTACACCCAGATCGGATATGAACTCTTTCGTCCAGACTCCTTCATTTGCTGCTTATGAAGCAGCTATGTACTCCACTTCACACGTAGATCCCGCCACGACGCTCTGCTTGGAACTGCACCAACTGACAGCTCCAACATTCAATATAAATACGTATCCGGTTTGTGACTTAAGCGTCATCCGGATCGGTGTCGAAGCTAGCATCGACGTAACCATTTGCGACAAGCTCTTTGTCACCTCCATAAACGAGAAACATATCCTTGGTCCTTTTCAGGTACTTCAGGATGTTCTTGACTGTTGTCCAGTGATCCACTCCTGGATTACTTTGGTACCTCCCTGTGAAACTTATGGCAATGCACACATCAGGTCTGGTACACAGCATAGCATACATGATAGAACCTATGGCTGAGGCATAGGGAATGACTTTCATTTTCTCTCTATCTTCTGCAGTGGTCAGACTTTGAGTCTGACTCAATTTCACACCTTGTAACACATGCAAGAACCCTTTCTTTGACTGATCCATTTTGAACTTCTTCAAAACTTTGTCAAGGTATGTGCTTTGTGAAAGTCCTATTAAGCGTCTCGATCTATCTGTATAGATCTTGATGCCCAATATATAAGCAGCTTCTCCGAGGTCTTTCATTGAAAAACTCTTATTCAAGTATCCTTTTATGCTATCAAGAAATTCTATATCATTTCGAATACACAATATGTCATCCCCATATAATATTAGAAATGCTACAGAGCTCCCACTCACTTTCTTGTAAATACAGGCTTCACCGAAAGTCTAATAAAACCATATGCTTTGATCACCTCATCAAAGTGTATATTCCAACTCCGAGATGCTTGCACCAGTCCATAGATGGATCGCTGGAGCTTGCACACTTTGTTAGCACCTTTAGGATCGACAAAACCTTCTAGTTGCATCATATACAACTCTTCTTTAAGAAATCCATTAAGGAATGCAGTTTTGACATCCATTTGCCAGATTTCATAATCATAAAATGCGGCAGTTGCTAACATGATTCGTACGAACTTAAGCATCGCTACGGGTGAGAAAGTCTCATCGTAGTTAACCCCTTGAACTTGTCGAAAACCTTTCACAACAAGTCGAGCTTTGTAGACAGTAACATTACCATCAGCGTGAGTCTTCTTCTTGAAGATCCATTTATTTTCTATGGCTTGCCGATCATCGGGCAAGTCCACCAAAGTCCACACTTTGTTCTCATACATGGATCCTATCGCAGATTTCATGTCCTCAAGCCATCTGTTGGAATCTGGGCTCATCATAGCTTCTTCATAGTTCGTAGGTTCGCCTTGGTCTAGTAACATGTGACGTCCCCGACTTAATCGTGCACTAATCATACACGCAAATGCACATGATCAAGCCTAAGGACTCACTTGAAGATATCACAACACAACTCTAAAACATAAATAAAGGCATACAAGCATTATATTACAAGCCAGGGGCCTCGAGTGCTCGAATACATAAGCTTGATGCCAGACAAACATCAGCAAAAGCGTTAGATATCTGAGTACAGACATAAGACAGAGAGATAAGCCTTTAACAAGGCGGGACAAAACAAAAGCTATGATCGAAAGGCGCAGGCCTCCTGCCTGGGACCCTCCTATCCTACTCCTGGACATCGGCCAGCTTGTAGAAGTAACCACCCTCGAGGTGGTAGCAGTAGTCGTCGGTGGGGGCAGCTGTCTCAGGGGCCCCATCATCTGGTTGATATGGGGAGAAAAAGAAAGCAAAGCAACCGTGAGTACTCCGAAGTACTCAGCAAGCAAGGATCTACACTACATATGCAACATTATCAACGGAAGGTTGTATATGTGGACTGGGCTGCAGAAATGCCAGAATAGAGGGGAAAGCCTAGTCCTATCAAAGACTAGCATCTTCAGCGGTCTTGCAGCAATAGAAGAGAGTAGATCAGCATAGTATAATGTAGTAGTGGTTGTGTCAAGTAACAGTCTCGCTCAGAGATCCTTTCTCGACACCCTGCGAGAAAGCGATCCCGGAGCCATCATATCCAGTTATCATCACAGGTATCCAGTTCTAGTTGTATCGATCGGGATACAACTCCGAGTGTCTGTTACCATAGGACAGGCTATCGATAGATGTTTTCTTCCCTGCAGGGGTGCACCAACTTACCCACCACGCTCGCTTAACTCCGGCCGAACACACTTTCCTGGGTCATGCTCGACCTCGGCCAAACGACACACCGCAGCCCAACCTACAGCTCAGCAGAGAGGTCCCCGCCGGTCTACCTCCTAAGCGCTCAGGGGTCTTGGGCCAACGCCCTGTGCACTCCGGGTCGTTGCGAGCAGGGAGAATCTCGGTACCACCTCTATACATGGATGGCGCCGGCCCAGCCGTGCCGCAATGCTGAACTGGATGTCTGACAGAGCTTTCGGCTGATGCTACGATGCAGAGTGCCCATAACTGTTCGCACGTGATGGTTAGTGCTATCAGGCCAGAGGCCTGCTCGGATCAAATATCCAAATCGTTAGTGGATTAGGGGCTTGCGGTAACGAGTAGAGACTCACGATCGATGTGACCCCGTCGCCCCGTCTCGAGGACTTGTGGCAAGGGCTAAGAATGCCCGGCCACGCCTCATATTCGTCTCACGGGTAACCTCCAGGTCAACCCGGCATCCCATCATTGGCGGGTACCCCTCAGGGTCGACCCGCCTTTCCAGGTATCAGTTGTAAAGTCATAGTAACCATAGTAACCGTGTGTCTAACACCAAGGGGAACCCTGAGGAATCACCCTCGATGGAATTCCACCTGATGTTATCGTCAAGGTGAACGAAGGAGGAATCACCCTCGAGGTCCACTCTTGAGGAGTTGCACGACAGTGTCGTTATCGGTAGTGGAGAAGGAGGAATCACCCTCGATGACCATAACCGATGAACTAACCTACAAGGTTAACATCAGAAGGGCTGACGAGGTATCACCCTCGGCACTCGATAGAAACCCAGTAGTGTCGTACAACTAAGGGAGTGATGTGCGGTGCTGGGGCCTGGTCTTCGATCCCGTTGATCGGGTCTTCTGATAATCCAGAGGGGCAGTTGGGTCAAAGTGGGGGGGTCTCTGATGGGTCACTAACCATCCTATACTAAGCAGTTTGGATATCAGGCAGGTATCAATAGTAGTTACAAAAAAAACAGGCTATGCAACAGAATAGGAGCAATCAATTACAGTAGCAAAATCTAATGCAAGCATGAGAAAATAGAATGGGCGATATCGGGATGATCAAAGGGGGGGGGCTTGCCTGGTTGCTTGGCGGCAAAGGCAGGGTTGTCAGGGGTCGTCGATCTCCGGAGCTGCGTCGGTACCGGGCTCTATCGAGAGAGAAGAGGGGGAGGAAACAGATAAATACACAGCAAACATATGCAATGCAGAGCATGCTATGCTAACGTGCAGTGCAGGGTTGCCTAAAAGCATGTCTAAGTCATATTAGTTATTTTAGGATTTAAGTTGGAATTATTAACCGGTATATATGCACTATTCATCTATCGGATACGGCCTCGAAGTTGCGGGTTCACCTCCGTAGATGGTCCCGACATGGAAACAGATAGCACGGTCAGTTTCGTCTCGTCGTTCTAATCAACTTTCATGTACAAAGTTTTTCGATCCGAGCTACGGTTAATTTTCTACGAATTTCGGAAGTTTTAGGCATTTTCTGAAATTACCGAAATTCTGCCAAGTCCTCAGTTTTAAACATCATTTAGCTGTTTTCCATAGGCTATAGCTAGTGTTCTATTCATCCTATGAATTAGTGCCTTATACCAATATTGATCACTTTCCTGTGATCTATAAGATGGTATCAATTGCATCTCTGATAGATCCCTGCAACTTGTTTATTTCCTGCTCTAAAGTAGCTACCACAATAACTCTGTTTTCAGTCTTTTCTGTTAACAGAACTTAGACTTTTGTCATTTTCACTGCATTTAATCCTTACACCTTTTGAATTTGGTCCAATGGAATGTTTTGAACCTTGTCAAGTGTACTACCTGCCCATATAAATTTTACTCATATTAACTTTCGTTTAGTTGCTGCTTAGGGGCTGTCCAGAGGGCTAGTCAACATAGTTTAGTAAAAGCTAACTAATGCTACAGTACACTCAGCAGCACTGTAGCAGCGGTAGCAGAGCAGCGAACACAGAGCGGCGTGGACTTCATCGGTCGGCCGTTTCCGGCAACGAGAGGGCACGCTAAGGGCACTGTTGGGTCGGGCTCACCGCGACGCGTCCAGGGGTGGCTTCGGGAGGCCGTGGGGTGACCGGAGGTGACGGCCAGGACGAGCTGCGCGGCGGCACAACTACGGCTTCGACGGCCACGGCGCTGCAGCTCGTGTTCGAGCAAGCGGATGCGTGCATCAGTATCTACAGAGTACCAGGAGCTTGATGGCGCTTTCTGCTGGGCTTAAGCGGGACTAAAGCGACGGCGGCCACATCAATGGCGACGGCGAGCTCGGCCATGGTGGGAATGCATGCTAGAGCTCGAGGCCGAGATTGAATCAGAGAGGAGGGAGTGCGGGGCTCACAGAGATCTCGAAGGTGTCGACGACGATCTCGGGGAAGCGTGGATGGTGATGAATCGAACGGAGTTAACCGGCGGGACCGAGGTTGAAGACGACCACGCCGGCGACAGCACAGGGCGTCCGGGGGCCCAATCTTCTACATGGGGATGCAGTGCTCGACGATGGAGCGGAGGGACACACCTGCGGGGCAAGGTGTGGCCGGTGGCCACGAGAGCGACATCGACGCGGTGGCGGCTGTGCTCGGGGCAGAGGGGAGAGGCGAGCTCAAGCGCTGGAGAGCGAGGGAGAGAAAGGGGAAATGGAGGGGGTGACCAGGGGGAAGGAACAAGGGGTTGCCTTTATCCCCTCCTGCGTCGGTGGCCGTCGGCGTGTCGGGCGCTCACCGGTGCGCGCGTGCTTAGCCACGGGGACGACGACACGGCGACGAGGTAGGTAGGTGAGCTGGGCTGGGCTGTTAACTGTAGTAGTAGGCCTTAAGTGCATAGTAGGTTTAGGTCATTTTTCTTTTTATTACTGCTTTTCTTTTTCGTTCAATGTCTTCTATTTATTTGGGGCACTCGATGATTTTAGTAAATTATGAGACCTAGCACATAAATGCAATGCAGTGGTATGATGACGCTCACAAAGTTTCAGATCACTTGCAAACTTATATATTTCTGTCTATATTTATTTGGCCTAATTAAATGTTGTTGGCTCTGTTTTAATTAGGTTAAGGGCATTTAAATACTTTACAAAAGTATTGGGTCACCACTATAATTAGCTATGGAATATTTGCCACACTTTGAACATTTTACTTTTTCATGTTTGTGAACTTTTGGATTTCACTTAGTATTTGGATTTGAATTTGATCGGAATTAGAAACAAGATAGAAGCAAAAATGATCATGCACTGTTTAGCAAAAATAATTAGCTCAACCCCAGGGGTTACTGTAGCTCATGAGTACAGGGGTGTTACATAACATGACTTCCAGCACAGGATTACCGTACCACTCTGGTGCGGATCGTGCTCTGGTCGACCTATGAGGTTCAGTAGTAACTTGATCTGAAGTTTCATGATCATCATCATTAGCTTCCTCTCTAGTTGGTGTAGGCATCACGGAAACGGTTTTCTGTGATGTGCTACTCTCCAATTCGAGATAAGGTACAATTACCTCATCAAGTTCTACTTTCCTCCCGGTCACTTCTTTCGAGAGAAACTCCTTCTCTAGAAAGGACCCATTCTTAGCAACAAAGATCTTGCCTTCGGATCTGTGGTAGAAGGTGTACCCAATTGTTTCCTTAGGGTATCCTGTGAAGACGCACTTCTCCGATTTAGGATCGAGCTTATCAGGCTGAAGCCTTTTGACAGAGGCATCGCAACCCCAAACTTTAAGAAATGACAGCTTAGGTTTCTTGCCAAACCACAGTTCATACGATGTCATCTCAACAGATTTAGACGGTGCCCTATTTAACGTGAATGCAGCTGTCTCTAATGCATAACCCCCAAACGATAGTGGTATATCGGTAAGAGACATCATAGAACGCACCATATCTAATAAAGTACGGTTACAACATTCGGACACACCATTACACTGTGGTGTTCCAGGTGGCGTGAGTTGTGAAACTATTCCACATTGTTTTAAATGAAGGCCGGACTCGTAACTCAAATATTCGCCTCTGCGATCAGATCGTAGAAACTTTATTTTTCTTGTTACGATGATTCTCCACTTCACTCTGAAATTCTTTGAACTTTTCAAATGTTTCAGACTTGTGTTTCATTAACTAGATATACCCATTACTACAAAAAAAAAGACACATCCGTGAAATTTTAGGCCGAACAAATTTTTTTCCTGTCATGCTTATGACACTTCTATGAGGACAATTGTGACAAAACCCGGCATCATCGTAGATGTGGTGGGCTCCTACTTCTATGACAAAAAATCATGACAGAAAATGGGCTTTTCGTCCTGGGCGAGCTGGAGACGCAGCTGCATGACATTCTTTGGGCCGTTCATGACGGAAAAAATCGTGGTAGAAGCAAGGGCGAGGAAAATATCGGGGAGTTCCCGGTTACGGTGGGTGGTCGGGGCCGAGCGATGCACGGAGGTTTGCGTGTTTTCTCTCGTATACGTACGCGCGTGTGTGCGAGGCGTTCGGCTCTAACTGAACCCGAGCGAGGCGTTCGCTTACATAACCCGAGCGAGGCGTTCGCTTACTGAACCCGAGCGATTGCACTAGCTACGTTACTGAACCCGAGCGATCGATCGATCCCTGGCTATTAACTGAACCCGATTGAGGGATTCCTTCGCTACTGCTACTAACTGAAGCTGATCGAACCCGCTGCCTCTTGATGAACAGTGAACGTGGGGGTTGGTTGAACGAGTCGAGACGTACGTGGTTGGGGTTGGATGAACAGTTCCCGGTGGGGGTTGGATGAATAGGACCCCATGGTAGTAGTAGTAGGCCGTTGCCGCTAGATGAACAGGACCCCGAGAGGAGGCCGCCACAGCCGAGCTGGTTGATGGTGGATGAATAGGACCCCATGGAGGGCTGGTTGAACAGTAGCCGGTGGAGGGCTGGATTAACAGTAGCCCGTGGATGAACAGTAGCTGGTGGAGGCAGGAGGAAGACGCGGTGGACGAACAGTGCAAGTGGAGGCTGAAGGAAGTCGACGGTGGGTGAACAGTAGCCCGTGGAGTCCCGTTTTGCGGTACGCCACACCCCTCCAATGAACAGGACCCCCATTTCGATCGTAGCGCTCCAACACAAGTTCGTTTCCTCCGTTTTGCGATACGCCACACCCTCCCGATGAACAGGACCCCCGTTTCGACCGTAGCGCTCCAACACAAGTCTGTTTCCTATGTTTTGCGGTACGCCACACCCCTCCTGATGAATAGGACCCCCGTTTTGACAGTAGCCGGTCGAACATAAGGCCGTTTCCTCCATATTGCGGTACGCCAGACCCCGTTTTGGCTGTTTCGTCCAAGCCGGTTGGCTCCCGTTGAACAGGACGCATTCCGACCCAGTCTGTTGCCTCCCGATGAACAGGACGCTGTTTCTCCGTTCCGACCCAGCCGGTTGGCTGCCCGATGAACAGGATGCCGTTGCTGCCGTCCGTTGCCTCTCCATGTACACGAGCCCTGGCCGTACGTATGCGCGAGTAGGCGTTCGAGACCCCGCCCATATGTACGTACGTGGCTGAATTTTTTCGCATGTGGCTGTACGTACGTGTACATGGTTTAGAAGGGACTGCCTGAACTGCTACGTCGGGGGCTCTACTACTACACGTGTCGCTGCTTGCTCAGCCACGGTTCATCGTTGTAGAGAGACCAATCGACCAGTATGTACGTACACGTTCGCGACAACGCTACGTACGCTTCGACCAGGTGGGTACCGGCTGTCAGGGAAGATAAGGAGGCACTTCCTTGCGTGCGAAGTTATTGATGGTGGGTCCGAGCTATCAGGGGGAGGATTCATTTTTTTCGCGCCTAATATGGAGGCACTTCCTTGCGTGCGAAGATGTAGCTGGTGGGTCCATCTATCAGCCTCACCGCGTACACTACTCTTCCGATGGCTATCGTTCGTTGACCACACCATGCGGACAGCACCCAGGTGGAGGACGACGGCGAGGCCTAGGAAGGAATGACACTGAGCCAGGGAAGACGAGGCAGGTGGATGCCCACGCGGAGGGGAGTACGAGGGTTCACTGGTTCGGCTGCGGTGTAAGGCTGCCGTCGCCGGAGAATAACTGGGGGTGTGGGTGAGTAGAGGGAAGGCCTGGCCAGTAGTAGTATGGTGGGGCGGTGAGGCCTGCGCGGCAGCACAGCCGGCCACAGGAAGCTGGAGCAGGCGGTACGTCAGGCGCGGGTTTGGGTGGCTGGAGCAAGAAGACCAGAGGTTGAAGATGCAGCTTGGCTGTTGGATTAACATCCAACGGTCAGTGCAGCTAGAATCATTTATTGACTAAGTTGACAAAGCCCTGCGTACGCAAGTCAGCCTCCAAATCTGGTGGGTCCCAGCTAGCAGGGGGAATCAATTTTTTTTCGTGTAATAAGGTGGCACTTCCTTGCGTGCGAAGATGTTTTCTGGGTTTTTTAATTTCTTGTTTTTCGAGTTAGAATAAAAAGAAAACAATTTAGCATCTTCGGTACAATCTATATTTTCACGAAAAGGATCATAATAAAGCTGGTGGGTCCCAACTGTCAGGGCGAGGAAACTTTTTATTTCCGCGTAATAAAGGAAACACTTCCTAGCGTGCGAAGATATAGCTGGTGGGTCAAACCTGTCAGGGGGAGAAATTATTTATTTTCGCATAATACGGGGGCACTTGCTGCGTGCGGCCATGGGCCATGTGGGTCCCTACTGTCAGCCACTCCACGTGCATGCCTCTTCCGATGGCTGTCGTTTGTTGACAAAGTTGACCACGCCGTGCCGCGAGAACCAATGCAATGAACGATGGCGAGTCCTAGGAAGGGAACGACCCGGAGCCGGCGAAGGCACAGCAGTGGATGCCCACGCGGAGGGGAGTATGAGGGTTCACTGGTTCGGCTGCGGTGTGAGGTTGCCGTCACCGGAGAAGAACATGAGGTGTTGGTGAGTACAGGAATGGCCTGGACGGCGTTTGGGAGTAGGTTGGGCCGGTGAAGCCTGCGCGGCAGCACAGCCGGCCACGGGAGGCGGTAGCAGGCGATACCACCGGCGGTGGTTTGGACGGCTGAAGCAAGAATATCCAAGATTGAAGAAGCACTAGAGCCGTTGGATGGACATCCAACGACCACTGCTGCTAGAATCGTGTCTTGACTATAAGTTGACAAAGCCTTCCGTACGCCTTAGTAGGCCCACAAGCCTTCCGTACATGTCACTGACTATAATTCTCAAAAAAAATAGTAGGCCCACAAGTGAGCATCACATCTGTGGCAGAGAACATATAGCCCATTTGCGATATGTAATAATGTACAGCCCATTTTTGAATTCTAATAGAATTTACTACAGCCCATTTACAGTCTGTTAAAATTACAGCTCATTTTCTAGCCAGGACAACGATTAATAATTTCAACCAACCGCTCAAAACATAATTCAACCATAAATCCCACATTTTGATGGGGTCCAAAATATTTTTATCCCGAAATTTGAGTCAGATTAAATATAATTTCAAAATGAATTTGTATTAGGTAAAAATCTAACGAAATATTGCGCGCGCAATAAGTAATGAAATTAAAAAATTTAAATTCAGAAAATAATATTTTTGAAACTAATTACCTGTTTGGTGCGTTTTTGTATATTTACAGCCCAGTTTTTATAATTACATCCCATTTATTATTTCTTAAAACCCATTTTCTTGTTAGGCCTAATGCATCCCTCATAGGAAAGATTTACAACCCAGCGGGGCGGAGAATAACAAGTTGACCTGGGTTGGGTATTCCGCAAAAAAGTATAGCTTGGCTCGCCATTTTCACCTTGAAAAATTAATATCTGGGCTGGATATTTGGTCGACATAAAATAATAGCCTGGGCTAGACGGGCCACAGCCCGCCATTTGATACCCTGCTCCTCTGAACAACAACAAAAACATCGCTCAAGAAAAACTCCGCTTACACCTAAAAAAACAAATACTGCTCGAGCTGCTGGGTCTCAGCTGTCGGCCGCTCCTTGTGCAATTCTCTCGTTTATTGACTATATAGGTTGACAATGGTGTGGGACCGTGATGTCAGGAAACCAGGAGGAAGCAAAAAAAATTATAGTTGTATATAATAAGGAGGAACTTGCGTACGTGTACGGCTATGGCCCTGGTGGGTCCCTACTGTCATCCTCTCCAAGTAAAGTCATCTCCTGATTCCTCATATTCGTTGACCATGTTGACAACGCTCGGCGCCACGACGAGCGCAACAACTCGAAGGACGACGGAGAGGGCCTCACGGGCCCTACGGATGGTCTGATACAGCGCCCGCTGCTCATTCAGGAAGCCAGGATCATCGGACACCTATGAGCACCTTCGAGAGACTGAGCCGGCATGAAACGGTAAGGCCGCGCTTGGGAGCTCTAGATTGTTTCACTCCTGTATTAAGATACGAGTGTCATTTACTCATCACCAGAAACAACGCGTAAAATACAGGCGTAATGAAACCGGCGGCCCGAGGTCTGTAAGGAAAACCGGCGAGTTACGCATGTAATTTGAGAGACCAGTGTATATTTTACCTGTCGAAATCGACCAACCAAGCGCTTCGCCCAAGACCATCTGCTTTTATTTACAAGCGTCAGTTTTACAAGCGGTTTTGGTTGGAAAACGACGATCTAATCACGGCCTAAGATGATGAGTTGGTCAGAAGATCATATGGTTTCACCTCTAACCTACCCGAGTTTTCGTATAGGCTATGAATGAAACATAAGACGATGAACTTCTTAAGCACAGAAACAACAGAAGAGGATGATCTTCTTAACATGCAAATCACTGGCATTAGATCAACATGCAAAACAATATGACGCATTATTCTCAGGAGGCACGGTGAACATCTCGTGATGCCGCATGCCACAACATTCGAAGCTCTTTGCAATCAAACTCACAAGGCCTGGCATTACATAGACAACATTCAGAACAAACTCTTAAAATACCTTACATAAGTCAACATTCATGTTACTATGCATCTCAGCAGAGTAAATATTTACTTCTGAACTGAACACAGGAATAGGAAAAAATGATCGACGCTGCTCACAACAAAGGGCGTCCCACTCCAAAATATCAAATGCATGTCTTCTGGCTAACATCAATGAGCAAAATTTGACAAGGTTTTCCAATTCCAATATATTAAACTAATGTCTTCTTGCTAACATCAATGATTAAACTTTGACAAGCTTTTCCCATTGAAAATATGTAATGCCTATGATTGTGGAACGGGCAGGGTTTGTCATCAGTTTGCACATTGAAATGGCACATGGAGCCGGATTAACCAGCGTATCTTTTTGTGCAGTTCCACTGAAATCAAACAATATCTTGTGTAGCACGGTGGATCTCGTATTTATATGCTGCAAGAAAACAAAGACACATCAGCACACACATGAATATTGGCCCCAGTGTCAACCCACCAATCGGTGGACTCACAAACTGAAAGTACGGTAAATAGATTACCATACCCAGATGGCCCATCATTGTTGCTTAGAGTGACATTGACAGACTTGGAGTCCTGTCCTAGCTTCTTGTACTTGTTTGGGCACTTGTTTGCCCAGTGTTCCTCTGAACCACAAGTAAAGCAGCCATCTCTCTTTGTCTTTCTTCTTACCCTTATTCTTAAAGGCAGTATTCTGCTGGACAGAGTTCTTTCCCTTGAACTTGTGGGAATTCTTCTGCCTTGAAGACATTGGTAGCTCCATTCAGACGGGCTGGGTTTGTCATCAGTTTGCACATTGAAATGGCACATGGAGCCTGATTAACCAGCGTATCTTTTTGTGCAGTTCCACTGAAATCAAACAATGTCTTGTGTAGCATGGTGGATTTCGTATTTATATGTTGCAAGGCGTTGAACACATTGGCAGCTCCATTCAAGTAGATAGTCCGGTGGCTCAAGGTGACGACGAATGATTAGAGAACCATTCGATGTATTGTGCATGATGAAGTATTATGGAGGACACGAAGCATCTGAACATTTTGTGCAGTTCCACTGAAATCAAGCTGAGCATCCCTGTCTGCATAAATACAGAAAAAGCATGATGAATGTAATGGTGGTACTAGTTGATTAAACATAAGCTTACAACTATAATCATCTTCATTATCTTAACAGGAAAAGATAGCAATACAATAGCTTCAATTAAACATTTATTCAAAACAATACAACAATATAAGTAGCACAACATAACAAAGCACAATCATGTGGATGAAGGCCGATACTGACCTCGTTTGTTACAATTGCGTCGGCAACTGACTTGGTCATACCTTTCCTTGTGGAGTGAATTTTGCACTCCACGTGTTGTTGAGTTTCCCATGCTCTCTGCAGACTAGTCATGGCACCAGCGTCTACTAATACTCTATAAAGCTTCTCGATCATTCCTTGTGTAATGTAGCGCAAACAATGACTGCTTCTTTCTGCAAAGTGGAAAGACCAACTGGGCCCAATAATGCAACAGTTTGCCTTAAACACATTGGCTCCTTTTGTGCAGTTCAACTAAAATCAAAGTTGAAATAGAATTGAGCAGAAGTTTTGATATCCCTGTATGCAACAATAGGTATAAAGGAAACAATTACTGAGAAATAACGGTTGATGACTTATACTCCCAGAAGAAAAAACATCTACCTTATCTTAATGGGAAACAAAGCAGGAGAGTAGCAATTCTCAAACAGTGCGATTCATTCATATTAACTGAGACATTATCTTAACAATACCTTGTTTCAACATGTATAAAGAACGACAAAGCAGAAAAGTACCATTCCTAAAACAATGCAACTGATTCATATTAACAGAGACATTATCTTAACAATACCTTGGTTAAACATGTAGAAAGAACTACAAAGCAGGATAGTACCATTTGTAAAACACTGTAACTGATATACAATAAGAGACATTATCTCAAAAATACATTTCTTAAACATGTACTCCGGCCGATCCCTAACAGAAATGGTACTCCCGCCGATCCCTAACAAGTGTTGCAGTTTTGAACTAAGATTCAGTAGTTAATTCTGAGAGTGGCATTGCTTAATTTTACCAGTGGCATTAGATTAACAAAAAGCATAAACAGTTCCAGCGGAGAGTGGGCGCAACAACACCATGTGCTTCCATCTACTTGTAAAGGGGTGATGCAGAGTTTGTTGTAACAAAGCAACAAGCATCATGTCTGGGTTGGTCCCATTTTTGTTCACTTAATGGGAAAAGACAGCAATTCAATAGCTTCAATTCAACATTTATTTAAAACAGTACCAATACAAGTAGCATAGCATCTCAAAGCTCACTACACGATCATGTGGACGAAGGCCGGTACTGACCTTTCATGATGCAGTCAAGATCACCTACGAATCTGCCAACACGAATAGGAAATCCAATCTCGTTTTGTGTAGTTCAACTAAATCAAGCAAAGTCGCCGGTGTGACATTTAAGTTCGCTATAGCAACAAGTTGAATAGATATCCCTGTTTTAACAGAGGCAAAAAAGGAAACAATTACTGGCCAATAAAGGAGGATGAAACATACGGCGACCAAAAGAAGCATCTACCTTATCTTGATGGAAAACAAAGTAGGACAGTAGCATTTCTAAAACGGTTGCATTGATTCATATTAACAGAGACATTCTGTCGGTGCAACAAACCCTGGGTCTGTTGACCAGACTGTGCACAGGCACGGGGACGAGATTCAAGCACCAACCCAAGTCAGAATACAAGGGACTAAGAGGTTCAAAGGACTAACATGCAGATCAGAGGGACCAAAATCAAGCCAAAGAAGCAAGGTACCATCAGGAGAAGGGCCTCCTTTGCCGGACAGGCGAGCTCGGCAAGGGGAGAGGCCACCCCCGGAAGACGATGTCCAAGATGTCCCGGCAGGGCCTGCCGGGGCACACGGAGGCAAAACCACCTCACCAACTACTCCACCACGACCCACGTCGTCAATCAGTGCGGTGTCAAAACACGGAGCGACTAAGTGGCAGCCATTCACCACATGGCAGCCTCTCCCTACAGGAAACACCTGCAGATGACACCCGTCCTGCGACGTGTTAAGCAAGCAGGCATGGAGCTAGCGAGATAGCCCGGCAAGCCTTGCCAGGCAACCAACGATGTGACATTGAGCGGTGCATTTAATGCGCCCTGTCAGCCCGCAGAGTTAGGTATGATAGCACTGTTTGCTATCTTATCAGTGCATAATGACTGTTTTGCCATTGTGGTGACCCCTTAATCTATAAAAGGAGGCCCATGGCGACCGTAGAGAGGGTTAGAAGGTTGGATAACACCTTTCCACCATCAATCCCTAAAGCAGGAGTAGGGATTTACGCCTCACGGCGGCCCGAACCTGCGTAAAAATGCCTGTGTGATCTCTGCCGTGCTGCCACACGCTCGTCTGCTCTTTGTGCAACGCGACGCCCCCCTGCCGAACCAGCAAGGGGCCTCCTGGTCCCATAGGTGGCCGTGGTTTCCCGCGACATCTTTGGCGCGCAAGGTAGGGGCACCGTTTGCGCAAACCTGAAGGCGTGTGTAGCGCGTCACCTTCATCACCATCAGCATCATCGACGACGCCATCGACCATGGCGCCCAAGAAGAAACCCGGTTCTTCGGCTCGTCCTTCCACCTCGAAGGCTCCGCCGCCCGCGGCCTCTAACACTGCAGGGGGTGCGGAGACACGCGAGGACGCGGACACTGCTGGGGATGTGGTCGGAGCAGGCGGCGCCGTCACCATTTCCCCCGCGGCTGACGCAAGAGCAAGAGACATCGAAGGAGAGCAGCATCAGCAACATCCCGACGGCCACACTCCATAAGGTCCGAGTGAAGGAGTTACTCCATCTGCGCCCCTTTCGCCCGCCGACGGGCACAGCCGCAACAACGGCGCTCGGGCCGGGGCGAATTGCCGCCCTCCGACCACTCCCACCACGGGTGCGGTCGCAGCGCGTGCACCTCCCTCGGGACGGGTCGACCAAGCCGCTGCGCCCGACGGAGCCACTGGCCTTCGAGCGCCTTCGCCGCACCACCCTGCCATGCAGGTGGTCGCCGTGCAGCAGCGGGGGCGCAGTGCTGCCGCCATGGGCACTGTCAGGAGCCGAGCGATGGTGCAATCGACTTCATCATCACCCATGCCAAGTACAGCCTCGGAGGCCATGGCGCGGGCTCAGCTGCTGCTGAGATTTCTGCCAGCGGCCGAGCAAATGGACGAATGGCATGCCACCATCCAAAGTCTACTCGGTTTCGCCAAAGCTGGGGGCTCACGGTGAGCTGGCCCGCCACGGCCGCCCCAAGCGACAGCAACGGCTCATGCTACTGACTGTACAGAAGGGGCCGTCCCCACGATGCAGTCCCCGCCATGGCAGCCAGCGCGAGCACAACAGAATGAAGACCCCAATGACGTCTCGATGGTCTCTTCTGACCCTCGAGCGCGTCCAGGCCAACAACAAGCCCCGGAGGATAGACGGAGAGGAGACACGCGCGCCGTTGTCGAGGAACGCCGCGACGACCTCCGCCGGACCGATGGGTGCGATGGCCCCGGCATCGACGAGCCTGCGCTCGGTATTGGCGGGTGCCTACCTTTCGAGGTTGGCTGCCCTGCCTTTACCCGTGAGCTGCGGCAAGTCCGTTGGCCATCCGTTCGCACGTTCAAGCCAGAGGTACTTGAGAAGTACGATGGGAGGTTGAACCCGGCAGAGTTCCTGAGCATCTACACCATCGCTGTTCAGGCTGCCGGGGGAAGAGATGAGAAGGTGTTCGCCAACTACTTTCCTTTGGCCCTCAAGTCCAATGTGAGGTCTTGGCTGATGCACCTGCCGGAGAACTCCATTTCGTCATGGGCAGACCCGTTCCATGAGTTCATCGGTGCCTTCACCGGTGGCCACCAAGAGCCGGGCCGACCCAGCGACTTGCAGCTTCTCCAACAAAAGGAAGGAGAGACCCTCCATAAGTATTTACAGAGATTCAGCAAAGTTCATAGAAATATCCCAAATATCCATCTGGCAGCCGTGATAGCCGCCTTCCAGTCCAATGTGCGCAACCGTCGGATTCGTTCCAAGATGAACGTACGGTTGCCCAAGACTGTGAAGGAGCTCTACACGTTGGTGGATAAGTGCGCTCGGATGGAGGAGGGAAGAAAGTTGCTCAGAGAGGAAGATTGCACCAATGTTGATTCAGAGGATGAGGATGAATCAACCAGTCAGAAGAAGAGCAAGAAGCGCAGTAAGAAGCGAAGGGATAAGGCAGTAATGACTGTTGAAGGATCGGGTACGCCTAGTACTGGCAAGAAGGCCAAAGCTGAGGTCCCCGGCAAGGAAGCTGCCGTGTGCGCTGACTGCCGGGAAGCCGCTGCTGCCGAGAAAGCCGGGAAAGGTGATGGGCCGTATTGCAAGATTCATCGGACCAAGGGCCACGACCTTCAAGAGTGTTATCAAGTTGAGCAACTTGTCAAAAGACAGAAAGCAGAGTATGAGAAGCGTGACAAGGAAAAGGGTCAGAATGTTGCTGGTGGAAAGGGCCGAGGTGGTGAAGTAAATCGCCCCGGGAAACCCTTTCAGAACCAAGGAAAACCCACCAGAGGTCGAGAGAAGGAAGCCTGTGGTGATGAGAGTGATGGAGGGGATGAAGAGGAAACCAGTGAGCAAGAGTTTCAGAAGACCACCGACGCCCTGTGCATTGACGGGGGTGCATCTCTGCACACCTCTCACCGCCAACTCAAGCGGTGGGCGCGAGAAGTCAATGCCGTGGAGCCAGCGCCCAAGGCCCGGAAGCCGCTCAAGTGGTCCCGTACGCCCATCATCTTTGACGAAGAGGATCATCCTAGCCGTACCACTGCAGTAGGGTGTTTGCCATTGTTGGTCTCCCCAGCAATCCGCAACCTCAAGGTCACGAAGATGTTGGTGGACGGCGGGGCCGGGTTGAATCTGATTTCCCAACAGTTATCAACAAGCTTCAGATAGCAGAGGAAGAGCTGGAGGTTACTGGAATGTTTCAAGGAGTTAATCCCGGCAGGAGCCATCCTAAGGGAAAGATCACGTTGTCGGTAACATTTGGTGGAGAACTGAACTACCGGACTGAGAGGATTATGTTTGATGTGGTTGATCTCCCCCTGCCATACAATGGGATTCTTGGACGCCCAGCCCTGGCTAAGTTCATGGCAGCATCTCACTATGCATACAACACCTTGAAGATGCCTGGGCCACTGGGAGTCATCACCATCCCATCAGATGAGAAGGATGCAATCATTTGTGTGGACAAGATGTACCGGGATGCGGTCGCAGCAGAGGCAGCGGCAGCAGCAGCTCCCGCTAAGGAAAGCAAAGGAAAGAAGAGGGATTGTAGGGACTTCGGTAAAGAGTCCGGGAAGCGTGCCCCCACCAAGTGCACGGCACCCGTTGACGACGTGCCGGAGTGTTCCAATGGCAAGAGATCCAAGGTCGCTGCACCCCAAGTGAAGAAGGTCCCGGCAGGGCTGGCTGGCATTGATGGTACTTTCACTATCAGCGCCACCCTCGATGACAAATAGGAAAGCGCGCTCGTTGCCTTCCTGCGGGCGAATATCGATGTGTTTGCCTGGCAACCATCTGATATCCCGGTGTTCCCAGGGAGGTAATCGAGCACCACCTTGCTGTCTGCCCACATGCCTGACCTGTCAAGCAGAAAGTCCGGAAGCAGGCCTTGGAGAGGCAGCAGTTCATTACAGAAGACATCAAGAGACTCGAGGCAGCTGGATTGGTCAGAGGAGTACTGCATCCCACGTGGTTGGCAAACCCAGTGGTAGTCCGGAAGGCTAACGGGAAGTGGAGGCTTTGCATAGATTTCACAGATCTCAACAAGGCTTGCCCGAAGGAACCGTTTCCCTTGCCGCATGTCGATCAGACTGTGGATTCCACTTTAGGTTGTGATTTGCTCTCCTTTCTGGATGCGTATTCTGGGTATCACCAGATCTTCATGTCCAAGGAAGATGAAGAGAAGACGTCGTTCATCACTCCATGTGGTACATATTGTTTTGTCCGCATGCCATTCGGATTAAATAGTGCCGGGTCACCTTTTGCAAGGGCAGTCCAGATTGGTTTGAGCCACAGTTGCGCAGAAACATAGAAGCCTATATGGATGATATTGTGGTCAAGACCAAGGATAGGGCCACCCTTATTCAAGAGTTGGAGGAGACGTTTGCTAATCTGCGCAAAATCAATTTGACGCTCAACCCGGAGAAGTGTGTATTTGGTGTTCCCTCCGGCAAGTTGCTTGGGTTCTTTGTATCCCATCGCGGGATCGAAGCCAATCCCGACAAGATCAAGGCTATCGAGTAGATCCAAGCACCAAGGACAGTTAAGGATGTGAGGCGTCTGTCAGGATGCATTGCCACACTAAGCAGATTCATCTCCAAGTCTGCCGAGCGCGCCCTGCCATTCTTCAAAATTTTGAAGAAGGCAGGACCCATGAAATGGACCCCAGAAGCAGATGCAGCTTTGCAAGAGTTGAAGGCCTACTTGTCCTTCGTGCCTACCTTGGTCGCTCCCAAACCCCAGCAGCCATTGCTGCTGTACTTAGCGGCAACCAACCAAGTAGTCAGTGCAGCTTTGGTAGCGCAACAAGAAGTGGATGAAGCACAGAGTGAGCAGAGACCGGCAGAGTCACAGAAGGATCAGGACAGCAATGAACACGGCAACGAGAGCAACCCCAAGGACGCGGCAAGGAAGAAAGTGGTGCAGCGCCCAGTGTACTTCGTCAGCTCCTTATTACAGGGGGCTAGATCGAGGTACTCTGGCGTGCAAAAGTTGATTTTTGGTCTCATCATGGCCTCAAGGAAACTATGCCACTACTTCCAAGCCCATGAGATCATGGTTGTCACTCGTTTCCCGTTGCAACGGATACTCCAAAACCCTGAGGCTACCGGCAGAGTAGTGGAGTGGGCTTTGGAGTTATCCAGTTTTGGTTTGAAGTTTGAAAGCACGTCAACTATTCAGAGCAGGGCATTGGCAGAGTTTATTGCAGAATGGACGCCAACCCCTGATGAGGAAGTGACGGAGACAGCTATCCCCGGCAAGGAATCGCCCCAAGAATGGATTATGTATTTTGATGGTGCTTTTTCCCTACAAGGTGTAGGAGCTGGCGTGCTTCTTGTTGCCCCCTCCGGGGAGCACTTGAGGTATGTCGTCCAAATGCATTTTGCCCGGGAAGAAGCAACCAACAATACAGTAGAATATGAAGGGCTCCTTGCCGGGCTCAGGATTGCAGCTGAATTGGGAATTAAGAAGCTGATCATTCGAGGAGATTCACAGCTTGTGGTGAGACAAGTTAACAAGGATTACCAAAGTCCATTGATGGAGGCATACGTCGAGGAAGTGAAGAGATTGGAGGAGCACTTTGACGTATTGCAAACAGAGCATGTACCCCGTGCGGAAAAGAGCATAGCTGATCATCTGTCAAAGTGTGCTGCGCAGAAGCTTCCTGTGGAACCAGGGACTTTTGTTCTCCATCTCACTCAGCCCTCCGTATCCCCAGCAACAATGGCCCGGAAAAGGAGAAAGTTGGACTCCGGTAAGCCTCTCCCGGTAGAGCCGTCCGCTCCTGGCAGAGACCCTGCCGGAAACATCTCCTCGCAGTCTGCCGGACCACACCCTCCAGTAGGGCCCATGGACCCCACGAACAAGGCATGTCCTCCCGCAGCAGAGGAGGTGCCGCTAGTCCTCGTTGCCGAGCCCCAGGCTCCAACTTGGGCAAGGCACATTGTCCACTTCCTCCAAACTGGAGAGCTTCCCGGCAACCAAGACGAAGCTGAAAAAGTAGCCCGGAGGGCCAGTATGTATTAGTTTGTTGATGACACTCTGTACAGAATGAGGCCCAACGATGTGAAATTAAAGTGTGTCTGTCGGGAAGAAGGAAAGGAACTACTGGCTGAGATACACAAAGGCATGTGCGGCTCCCACATTGGATCAAGGGCACTAGTTGGGAAAGCATTCCGGCAAGGATTCTATTGGCCCACAGCCCTCCAAGATGCGGTCGAGCTAGTCACCAAGTGTGAAGCCTGCCAGTTCCATTCCAAGAAAACCCACCTGCCTGCCCAAGCTCTTCAAACAATCCCTCTATCATGGACATTTTCGGTCTGGGGGCTCAATATCATCGGCCCCTTCCCCTGAGCAATCGGGGGCTTTGAATTCTTGTTCGTTGCTATCGACAAGATTACAAAGTGGCCGAAAGTGACTGCTGTGAGAAAGGTGACTGCTCAGTCAGCTATCAAGTTCTTGAAAGAATTGGTGTGTCGTTTTGGAGTTCCGGCAAGGATCATTACCGACAACGGCACCCAGTTCACGAGCCGCGCCTTCATGCAATATGTTCATGCCCTCGGATGCAAAATCTCATTTTCCTTTGTGGCACACCCCCGGAGCAATGGGCAAGCTGAGAGGGCGAAAGCTGAAGTGCTGTGTGGACTCAAGACGAGAACCTTTGATACGCTATAGAAGCACGGCATGCGGTGGATCGAGGAGCTGCCGGTAGTTCTCTGGTCCCTCAGAAGGACACCAAACCAAGCTACCGGGCAGACTCCCTTCTCCCTGGTCTACGGGGCAGAAGCAGTTATCCCCACGGAACTCATTTACGGGTCGCCTCGAGTGCTTGCCTACGATGAAGTAGCGCAAGATCAGCACCGGCGTGACGACGCTGTGCTACTCGAGGAGAACCGTCACTGGGCTGCTACGCATGCTGCACGCTATCAGCAAGCCTTGCGTCGCTATCATAGCTGCAGGGTTCACGCCCGGTGTTTTGAGGAAGGTGACCTTGTCCTTAGGCGCGTTCAGTCCGCCAAGGGTACAAACAAGTTATCACCGAAGTGGGAAGGCCCTTACCGGGTAGTACGAGTAACCAGACCTGGCGCAGTCCGTCTGGAGACCGAAGATGGCATTCAGTTGCAAAACTCATGGAATATTGAGCATCTCCGCAAGTTCTACCCGTAAGGCGCGGCTGTCGGGCCCTGCCCGGCAGCCACCCTTTTGTACAGGCCTTGCCTCAGCTGCATGTAACCCCTTGTACAAAGCCAGGGCGATGACCCTGTGCAAGAGAAAATAAAGAAGCACTATGGGGGGCCCCGACCAAGATTGCATGCATGCATGAGCATTCCAAGATCACTGCATAAGCATTTCATGAGCATTTCCATATGCATATAGATAGGATCGCATCCTGCATTCATTCTCATCCGCATGAAGCTGCAGGTTCCTGCCGTGAACTTGGCTTTGACGAGGAGTTGAGAAGATTGCCCGGCACTGCGATCCCCGGCAAGCCAAACAGATAAGTTCTACCTCCTATCCATTAGTGTTCTGTAAGTTATAACTTGTGCATAAGAAAACCCCACCACTCTTTTGAGACTTAGGTGCTCCCATCCCTGACTCGAACGTTGCTTCGGACAGGATGGTCGTAGTGGCCTTTGGTAAAAAGAAGTTGGTGGGGGGCCTGGCCCCTTTGCCTGTTGCCCGGTAGACACAGCTCTCCGGCAGACAGAAAAGGTGCCGGCAGGATAGCCTGCCGGGGAAAACTCGTTTATTTACACTAAAGAGGCATCTCGCCTCTGCATGGACATACACATGCACGGGTTCCCGGCAAGGTTCATATTTTTCATTAATATGCTGATACAAGTACAAGCATTACAGAACACAAACATGGACTCGAGAGATTACATTATTTGAATTAAAATTTGGCAAGTACCTGCAGTTTAAGATTGAAAAAAGAAAAGTGCCCTGTAATCTCCTCTTTTCGTTTTCCCTCCACCAGGCACTACGGTGGAAGGAGGAAAAGACGAGAAAGGGCACCCAAGCAGGAGCCCGTCCCGGTCCCGTCGCAACCCACCTGGCACAGCCTGACAAGACCGAGAGTGGCGAGGCTGTGAAGGAGGAGCGCGGAAGTAGGGCGGCGTTCCCTGGTCACCACCTCCAGGACCAGCAAGAAGCCCCGGCTTGGGCCCCGGTGGAGTCATCCACCAAAGCCCAGCCGGAAGACTGCTGGAGGGGAGGCGAAGGCACCAAGGGAACATCCCTCCCCGGTTGTCACCCAAGGAGGCTGGTGATGATGGTGCCGGGGAGGGAGGGGAAGAGCGGAAAGACGAGGCGGCAGGTCCTCGGTCGGAGGCGAAGGCATCCACGCCATCGTACTCCGACCTGACCTCCCACCACCCGCCTTCTCCGCCTTCCCTCATTTTTCTCTCCGTCAACACCGCTCCGGGGAAGCGCCAGGACTCCAACCTGACGCCTTCCCCGTAGAGACGGCGAGCGACCACGACGGCCAGGGGGCTCGGGACACGCCCCTCCCCGCCTTGGCGGGCAGGAAGGCACGCCTCTCGTCGACATCATCCCCATGGCTCCCGGATGGGGCAGTGCTGGGTTATCGACGATTCCCAGCCATGCCTCCAAAGCGCGCCCCAGAGACGCCAAGGACCCGATCGCCAAGACCCCGAGCGGCGGTGACCCGAGGCTGGACACCACACTACCCAACGGGCAAACGGCCGTGGCAAAAGGAACAAGCATTCCCTCACAACGGGAGAGCTTGGTATCTCCCACACTACGAGCAGCCCATCCACGATGCCTTCTCCGATCATGGACCAGGCTCACTCCCCAAACGCCAACACTCAACAACTCTAGGCGCAAGATGGAGCCTGGAGCTTGGCCCCGGGCCTTTCTCTTGAACATGACCAACGAAAGGCAGGAACAGGGAAAGAAAGGATCCGGAGATGGCTGGCTCGGCTCTCCCTCCGCCCCTCCTTTTATAGGCAAGAAAGGGAGCCGCTCCCTCAACAAGCGATCGCCGCCCCTCTCCGTCAATTCAAGAAGACCGGGCCCTCGCCTTGATGCTCTCCCGCACCACGCGCCTCCGTTACCTACCCCGCACGATGCATGCCTCATACGTGGCTAAGGATAAGGGCGTGGTGGGAAGAGTGAATTGGCAGTTTCTCCCCCGTGTGTTAAAGTCATTCACGGGCCATCACTGGAGCGGCCCGCCCACCATTGGCCTTACACAATGCGTGGAGAAACCGAAAACTGGCCCGGAATCAAGGCTAATGAAGAAGCAAAGAAGACCTCAAGAGACCAGCCTCTTCAACGACCCCGCCTGTGCACTTATTAGGCCCTACCCCGACGACACTCGGCAGCGCGTTCGGGGCAGGCCCGGGGGCTTTTGTCGGTGCAACAAACCCTGGGTCTGTTGACCAGATTGTGCACAGGAACGGGGACGAGATTGAAGCACCAACCCAAGTCAGAATACAAGGGACTAAGAGGTTCAAAGGACTAACATGCAGATCAGAGGGACCAAGATGAAGCCAACGAAGCAAGGCACCATCAGGAGAAGGGCCTCCTTTGCCGGACAGGCGAGCTCGGCAAGGGGCGAGGCCACCCCCGGAAGACGACGTCCAAGACGTCCCGGCAGGGCCTGCCGGGACACACGGAGTGAAAACCACCTCACCAACTACTCCACCATGACCCACGTCGTCAATCAGTGCGGTGTCAAACCACGGAGCGACTAAGTGGCAGCCATTCACCACATGGCAACCTCTCCCTACAGGAAACACCTGCAGATGACACCCGTCTTGCGACGTGTTAAGCAAGCAGGCGTGGAGCTGGCGAGATAGCTCGGCAAGCCTTGCCGGGCAACCAACGATGTGACGTTGAGCGGTGCATTTAATGCGCCCTGTCAGCCTGCAGAGTTAGGTATGATAGCACTGTTTGCTATCTTATCAGTGCATAATGACTATTTTGCCATTGTGGTGACCCCTTAATCTATAAAAGGAGGCCCATGGCGACCGTAGAGAGGGTTAGAAGGTTGGATAACTCAGAGACCCATACGCGCATAGCCACTGCCGCCCTGAGGCAACCCCTGCCAGGCAAGTGTACTACGCTCCACCACCACCTTTCCACCATCAATCCACCAAAGCAAGAGTAGGGTTTTACGCCTCACGACGGCCCGAACCTGGGTAAAAATGCATGTGTGATCTCTGCCGTGCTGCCACACGCTCGTCTGCTCTTTGTGCAACGCGACGCCCCCCTGCCAAACCAGCAAGGGGCCTCCTGGTCCCATAGGTGGTCGTGGTTTCCCGCGACACATTCTCTTAAAACAACATTCGTTAAAAATGCAATTTACTTTTAACAGTGGCATTGCTTTAATTTTCCAGTGGCATTCTTAGATTAACAACAGCAAAATAGTTGTATTGGACATGGGACATGCCAACACCATGTGCGTCCACACGTATAAACGGGTGATGCAGAGTATGTTGCCAAGCAGCATATCTGCGTTGGTCCCATATTTGTTCTCTTTGAAACTTTTTCCTATGTGAGGGCAGCAAATCTAGTCATGCACAAACTACCCAACCCCCCAGTTTCTTTCCTTTTTCAACAAAGAGATCGGTTCCTTACAGATGTGTGTACTGGGTTACCCCCTTTTTCCCTTTTCGACCAACAAAGCGGCTGGATAGCCAGTCTATACTACTTTTCCTCCCTCCTTTCCTCATGGAACCACGTCGTAGATTCATGCTCCACCCCACCCCACCCTTCTTTCCTATTTGAACTAAGACCTAGATTCGACTACAGAATCGAAAAAGATCCGCATGCAGCTAGAGCAATGACGGTTTCAAAGAAATTTATACCTTAGGGTCGTCAGGATGTGGCTAGGCGTGCGGCGGGAGGCTGGATCTGCCCACACTACGTACGACAGTGAGGAATAAGGGGTCGGAGGCCCTCCCACACAGGCGCTGGGTGAAAGAGAATAGCACAGCCGGCAGTGGATTGCCTCCCTCGCCGAAGGCGACATAGTGAATGCTGCACCTCCTCCCCTTCCCGGTGCGACGGGATCCGGACGGCTCCTTCACCAGCTGTGAGGGGGAAGAAAGAGACAGAGGCCAACACAGTCTTGTTTAGATCTGGTGAAGAGGGTGAGAGACTGTGAATATAGCAAACCCTAGCAAAGGAACGCTGAGCCTCCAGCGTGTATATATATATATGTAGTGCAGCGAGAGTGTGGAGAGTGCAAACCCTAGCGAACAAGCACTGAGGCTCCAACTTATATAGTACTCGTGTATACTACTAATATAGTGGAGTGGTTTTCCTTTCTCTCCATAACAAACATTTTAAATTGTGTAAGTACGAAACGAAACTCTTTATTTAACATACCAGTGAAGAAAACTACTTACGATCAACTAACGATCCACGCGTCCTGGTCGCACTTCCTGTCCTTCATGTGTGGTACACTACCCTCCGTTAAGTGAACAATCACACACGCGCAAAATTATCGAAAAGGTGTGAGAGTGTGTACAAATAAAGAATTTTAATTTCAATTATCGGAAAGGTTTGAGAGTATGTACAGTTTGCCCTCTCTCAATAATTATGGTTTGTTGTGTTCGGCCTAAACTTGGTCAAACTTTACAAAGTTTGACTTCAGTCAAATCTAATATGCAGAGTAAATAAAAATGGAGGGGTACTGCGTCCATCCGGGTTTTTAGTCCACACCATATTTTTAATCAAAGTCTGACCGCATATTTAGTTAATAGCTGGACAAATAAAATTACAGGGGAGCTGAAGACAAAGTTGTGAGAAGGCTTAGAAATCAATACAAAACTTATGCTCTTAGTACCAACGTCGATGCTTCTTCGAGGAAACATTTGGTTCATAGCCAATTGTGTGATAAAATTGCACCAACGTGAAAGACGACTACGTCTCCAACGCAACCAAGGTGAACTGATGAAGGATATCATCTTTGTGGGTAACAAGCAAAGAGCACTGATGGAAGACAGCTTGATTTTCTTCGAAAATCGATCAACTTCACCAGCCAATGCAACCATGAGACGCAACCATGAGCATCGATAGGTCATCGTGGTGATGCATCATCCATTTGGCATCAAGTTTGGGTGAGGCACCAATGAAGTTCGACAAATCCTCACTGTGGTCTGTTTCTTCTTGGTAATCAAGCTCGAGGAAGGAAGAACCATGTGGCAGAGGACAGTGAGGCGGAACAACAATGGCCATCCAATTTTGTGCAGTTCCACTAAAATTGAGGAAGACATGCCCGGGTATGGAGATACGCATCGCTGTTTGCAAAAATATAAAAAAGGTATATAGTGTTGTTACTTTGTTTTGGCAGTGGTACAAGATTAACAGCGACATCTCAATTGTCAATAGGAATTAATGAAAAGTACACCAACAAACAGAAGCATCATGATTATCTTGATGAGAACTAAACCAGTTACCCGAGAAAAAAAAGCAGGACAGAAGCATTTATCGATGCCTCTGGATTGACATCAGCATTACTTAAAAGGGACGTCACTTTAACATGGGCATTGCTTCATTTAACCAGTGATAGTATTAGATTAGCAGCAGCAATAGGAGCATATGGACAATGACCGCACAACCACCATGTACGTTTTGTCGAAAAAACATGTATACCTCCACCGAGGCATAAACTAGGACAACTTTTCGAGTGGCCTTTCCTCTATAATAGTAAAAAATAGGTGGTGTTGGACCAGCCGACGAACCCTAGCTACTGTACATGGGGAGCTAGGGAGTAGTGGTATAGAAGAAAACCCGCGTGCAGCGACCTGGGAAGCTGGACCAGTACAATGAAGCATGAAATCCAAAAGAAGTTATACCTCAGGTGGGCGAGATGTCGCTTAGGCGGACGGGCGGGATCTGCCCACACGACGGCAGCGAACAAGGGCGCGGAGGACCTTCGTCCGCGCCAGCGCCGGCTCATAGAGGACGGTGCGCATCGGCTTCCTCCATCGCCGACGGCGACAATGTCAACGCTGCATCTCCTCACCTCCCGCAGCGGACGGGATTTGGCCAGATCTGTGACCACCGGTGAGGAGAGAGATAGAGTGGACACTGTCATCTTGTTTAGATATGGAGAGGGTGAGAGAGTGAGATGCGAGAAACCCTATCAAACAAGAGGCTGCATATATAATGGAGTAAAAAAATCTCTCCGTAGCAGTGGTTTTAAATAGAATACGCGTGTTCCCGGAACAAAGAAACGAAAACTGCCGGACAAATCTTTTTTTAACGTACCAAGAAAGAAAACTCGATCAATAACACGCCCCCCGCTTCCAGGTCGCAGTTTGTATCGCTCACGTGTGGTCCCCGACCCTCCATTATTAAGTGAACAAATTAAAGGGTCAAATTATTACGTACGTAAGCTGCCTCTTCGTGTACAAATGAGCTCCATCGTGTACTCGCGGGTATGTCGGAGGCAGAGTGAGTGCGTGTACATTTCTTCTTGTACGTAGTACTGCATTTATCTCACTTCATATTGTTTCCCACTCCTATGATATTCCTATCCTAGGAACAAAATGAGGCGGTACTAAGTTTGTGTGTGTGTAGGGAGAACGAGACATCGATGTTGTGTACGAGTAGTCGCGAGTCATCACTGTGTGTGTGAGCGCGCACACACACATAGACATGCATATCCATGTTTACGTAAAATTCTTACTTTCATCTTCATCTCCAATCATATTTGTCCAACTGGCACATTATTTACGTTATTAATTACGCAGCAATATTTACGTACGTCCAGCCTGATGATACGTCTCCAACGTATCTATAATTTTTGATTATTCCATTCTATTATATTATCAGTTTTGGATGTTTTATATGCATTAATATGATATTTTATATTATTTTTGGGCCTAACCTATTAACCTAGAGCCCAGTGCCAGTTTCTGTTTTTCCTTGTTTTTTAGCTTCGTGCAGAAGGAATACCAAACGGAGTCCAAACGGAATAAAATCTTTGCGATGATTTTTCTTGGACCAGAAGACACCCAGGAGACTTGGAGATGAAGTCGGAGGAGCCACGAGGTGGCCACAAGGGTGGAGGGTGCGCCCAGGGGGGAAGGGCGGGCCCCCCTGCCTTGTGGGCCCCCCGTGACCCTCCTGACCTAATTCTTTTGCCTATATATTCACATATATTCCCAAACCACCAGAAGCATCCACGAAAACACTTTTCCATCGCCGTAACCTTCTGTACCCGTGAGATCCCATCTAGGGACCTTTTTCGGCATCCTGCCGGAGGGGGATTCGATCACGGAGGGCTTCTACATCAACCCTATTGCCCTTCCGATGAAGCGTGAGTAGTTTATCTCGGACCTACGGGTCCATAGCTAGTAGCTAGATGGCTTCTTCTCTCTCTCTCTCTTTGATTCTCAATACCATGTTCTCCTCGTTGTTCTTGGAGATCTATTCGATGTAATACTTTTTTGCGGTGTGTTTGCCGAGATCCGATGAATTGTGGATTTATGATCAGATTATCTATGAATATTATTTGAATCTTCTCTAAATTCTTTTATGCATGATTTGATATCTTTGTAATTCTCTTCGAACTATCAGTTTGGTTTGGCCAACTAGATTGGTTTTTCTTGCAATGGGAGAAGTGCTTAGCTTTGGGTTCAATCTTGCGGTGTCCTTTCCCAGTGACAGTAGGGGCAGCAAGGCACGTATTGTATTGTTGCCATCGAGGATAAAAAGATGTGGTTTACATCATATTGCTTGAGTTTATTCCTCTACACTTACTTAATGCGTTACTCTGTTCTTTATGAACTTAATACTCTAGATGCAGGCAGGAGTCGGTCGATGTGTGGAGTAATAGTAGTAGATGCAGAATCGTTTCAGTCTACTTGACACGGACGTGATGCCTATATTCATGATCATTGCCTTAGATATCGTCATAACTTTGCGCTTTTCTATCAATTGCTCGGCAGTAGTTTGTTCACCCACCGTATTATTTGCTATCTTGAGAGAAGCCTCTAGTGAAGCCTATGGCCCCCGGGTCTATTTTCCATCATATAAGTTTCCGATCTACTATTTTCCATCATATTACTTTCTGATCTACTATTTTGCAATCTTTTACTTTCTGATCTATAAACCAAAAATACCAAAAATATTTACTTTATCTTTTATTTAGATTCATCTATATCTATCAGATCTCACTTTTGCAAGTAACCATGAAGGGATTGACAACCCCTTTATCGCGTTGGGTGCAAGTTGTTTGATTGTTTGTGCAGGTATTCGGTGATTTGTGCGTTGTCCCCTACTGGATTGATACCTTGGTTCTCAAACTGAGGGAAATACTTATCTCTACTTTGCTGCATCACCCTTTCCTCTTCAAGGGAAAAACCAACGCAAGCTCAAGAAGTAGCACCTGACCGCCCTGGCCAATCCGAACCCTCTTCATCACCCACGCGCGGTTCCCGCCCGAAACGGTCAGTGCCGCATTCATGCCTGGCAAGAGCGGACGCGACCTCTCACTGGGACCGGCATTGAAGCGGCACGCCGGTCGAGGGAGCGCCGCCCGCGCCGCTTCCCGATGCACGAGACTCCTCCGTGTTCAAATGTCACCACGGCCGGCCACAACATGCATGTAAAAAAGTTCTTGGGAGTCCATGCTACAGCTAGCTGTCCTCCCCCTCCACGTCTATCTCTTCCAGTAGTGAAAATAATTAATTCTTATAATATGGTATAAAACTAAGAAATTGAGATGAGCCCAATAAACCAGAAAGGAGGAAGTACATTTTACCACATGACACACCAGGCCACCATACACTCTCACATACTACCTCCGTCCTGGTTTATTAGTCCCCTATGTAATTTATGCATGATACTAGTATATGATACTCCCCACTATGAGTAGCCTTATACGCATACAAAAAAGGACCGGAGGGAGTATGAAGCTTTATGATTTTGTTTCATGTATGTATCCTGACTCCAAGGTTGCCCCGTTACAACATTCCATCAAATACAAAGGAAAACTAACACGCATGCTGATGCATCTCAATGATTCACAGATCATAGCCAATATTTACTTCACAACTAAAGACAAAAGTTGTGAGAGTGTGTACAAAAAAAAACTATTGATGGGGTCACTATGCCGTAAACCCTAAACCCTAAACAGGATTTAATTCCCTGGCTAGGTAGAACCTGTCGAAGGAATGACGCCTGGCACCCTCGGATCATACGATGCTTTTGTGCAGTTCCACTAAAATTGAGCTGAGCATCCCTGTTGGCAAAGATATTGAAGAAGTGTGATTAGAATAATAGTACTGGCACTAGTTCATGAGACATAAACTCATCACAAATAGAAGCCGGTAGAAGTAGAGAAAGATCCACATGGAGATGGAGCTACGTGGGGAGCGGCGGCAGTGGAGCAAGCCGGCTCCAAAAGGAAGTTGTACCTGGGATGTCGGGGTGTAGCTAGAAGGGCGGTTGGGAGGCGGCATCAGCCCATACCGTGGGGGCCCCGATCGGGACGCACCGACAGTCGGTTTTCTCCCTCGTCGTTGTCGACCGCATCTACGCAGAACATCGTCCCCTTCCCCCAGCGGCGGGATCAGGCCGGATTTGTGACCAGCGGTGTGGCCACCGTCATTCTATGCTTGTGAAGAGAGCAACCCAAGCAAGCAGGCTTGTAGCTTAGGCTCCTGCTAGTGTATATATAGTGGAGCAATTTTCTTTTTCTCTCCATATCAACCATTTTATATTGCGTACGTGTCATTGAAGAGTGAAATGATGGTTGCTTCGTCCGACTAACTTACTGTGTGATTTGCCTGCTCCTGAGTGGCCCCTACACGTACTCCCCCTACGTGTATGACCGTTCCTGAGTCTCACTTGTACTTATCTCTATTTTCTTGCATGACACGTAGACAGGATGCGCATAGAGGAGTTTTGTTACTGCATGTTGTTACGTACTACTAGTACCTACTCCCTCCTTCTAGTTCACTACTGCTACTTCTTGAGCTTGCGTTGGTTTTTCCCTTGAAGAGGAAAGGGTGATGCAGCATAGTAGAGATAAGTATTTTCCCTCAGTTAAGAACCAAGGTATCAATCCAGTAGGAGAAGAACGCACAAATCACCAACACCTGCACAAACAATCAAACACTTGCACCCAACGCGATAAAGGGGTTGTCAATCCCTTCACGGTCAATTGGAAATGTGAGATCTGATAGAGATAGATAAACAAAAGATAAAATATTTTTGGGTTTTTTGGTATATAGATCTGAAAATAAAAGATTGCAAAATAGTAGATCAGAAAGTAATATGATGGAAAATAGACCCGGGGGCCATAGGTTTCACTAGAGGCTTCTCTCATGAAGGCAAATAATATGGTGGGTGAACAAATTCCTGTCGAGCAATTGATAGAAAAGCGCAAAGTTATGACGATATCCAAGGCAATGATTATGCATATAGGCATCACGTCCGTGTCAAGTAGACCGACTCCTGCCTGCATCTACTACTATTACTCCACACATCAACCGCTATCCAGCATGCATCTAGAGTATTAAGTTCATAAAGAACGGAGTAACGCTTTAAGTAAGATGACATGATGTAGAGGAATTAACTCAAGCAATATGATGAAAACCCCACCTTTTTATCCTCGATGGCAACAATACAATACGTGCCTCGCTGCCCCTACTGTCATTGGGTGAGGACACCGCAAGATTGAACCCAAAGCTAAGCACCTCTCCCATTGCAAGAAAAACCAATCTAGTTGGCCAAACAAAATCGATAATTCAAAGAGAAATACAAAGATAGTAAATCATGCATAAAAGAATTCAGAGAAGATTCAAATAATATTCATAGATAAGCTGATCATAAATCCACAATTCATCGGATCTCGACAAACACACCGCAAAAGAAGATTACATCAGATAGATCTCCAAGAACATCAAGGAGAACATTGTATTGAGAATCAAAGAGAGAGAAGAAGCCATCTAGCTACTAGCTATGGACCCATAGGTCTTAGGTAAACTACTAACGCTTCATCAGAAGGGCAATGGTGTTGATGTAGAAGCCCTCCCACTACAAGAAATATGTCAACTTGCGACCATCACTATTGGTCGCTGAAAGGTCATTGTTTTTCATTTGCGACCTTTTTGTGACCAAAAACAGATGGTCAAAACCGGACGGTCGTTAATGGAAATTAACAACCTTTTTTCTGAAATGGGAAAGGTCGTTGGTTCAACGACCAATTTTTTGGTCATTGGTTGTCTGCCCAGGCCACGTCGGATCCGACGTGGCAAACCGATGTGTCAAAATTGCGACCAAATGAAAAGGTCGTTGATAAGAATCAACCCAATCCACTTCGGTGTCTATATGGGCCAAGCCCGTGAATTCAGCCCATTTATATTTTTTTTCCTGCCAATTTTGGTCAACTGCTTTGGGCTTTTTGCGGTCCATTTTAAATTTGGGCCTCACGATTTTTACAGTGCATTTAATTTTTGGGCCTTGGCCTCTTTGCAATCCAATTCTTTTTGGGCTGTAGCCATTTCAACCAGTCTTTCATTTGGTCCAATAGACATTTCAGCAAGTTTTTAATTTGGGCCACGCCTCTTTATTTCAAATACAATTTACAGCACAAACATAGAATCAACCCAAATTCAATACCAATATATTCTCTTTTTGACCATTTTCAATCCAAGAATACATTTCAAGTAAACATAGAATAATATTCCAAGGATATGCACATATATCCTAGCATTTGAATAATAAGTTCAGCAAGCAAATATACACCAAATTCTCAGCAAGATCAACAATACATCCAAATTCCCAGAAAATTTGGCATTACAACAAACATATAAAGCAAGTCGTTGACTTGGACTTCCAGCTTCTTCAAAAAAATCAGCATATAACTCTCCTGTAGATGAGAAGAAAAGCCACATGTTCAGTCTCAATATGGGTAATATATGCTAACAATAAATCCAAGAACCTAGAATGAGGCGAAACTAGAATGTTCCGACTTCTGATCCACATACATAGACACTTACTGGAATCTACAAATGCTTAGACTAGAATGAGAACAAAAGAAAACTGAACCTACCTATGCAGCAGAGAGAGATAGCAGGGGAGGAGGACCTATGGACCAACTTGTCCTTCACCAGACTGCTCAAGGGGAGCACAGCAGCAGCAGTAGATTGGCCTTGCTTGTTCCCCTTCACACAACTAGATCGGAGCTACCTGCAAAAATTTGCATGGATGGATCAGATGCGGAGATGGAGAAGAAGAATAGAATAGAAGGGGAGGAGCAAGTGACGAACCTGAGGTGGTGCTGCTCCTCCTAGGCCGCCATGGACAATATGGTGCCCGCAGGATCTTCTCCATGGCTGGCCCCTTCCTTCACAAAACCAGATTGTCCCTCTTCACGAACCTGCAAAAAAACACACGCAGATATGTCCCTCAAGTACACATCCAAGCCAGTTCATGAATCCATGGGTGCTAGCTTGCCTACCAGCTCCAGCATTGTGCCCCTGGATACCACAAAATCAACCTGACTTATAAGCATAGATAGAGAAGACCAAAAGCGAAACAACACACTAATGCTACAGTGCCTCAGAGTATAATTTTACTATAGCCAACAACACTTAAAGAAATAATGTATCTATAGATGATTCCATACAAAGTAGAACAATTGTACTTGGCAATGCACACTAGCTACTGGTAACTGGTTATATTGGTTCGTTGTCATCACGGATGAACTACAGCAAACTAATTATAGCCACAAGCCACATGTACAAAGAATATACTAAAATGGCTTGAAGCTAAAACTAATCGACCATTCATCTTTGGTACTGCAATTTTTTATTATGCAGTACAAAGATTATTATGCAGCATCTAAAATTGGCGACAGCCTTAAAGGTTATTATGCAGCATCTAAAATTGGCGACAGCCTTAAAGGTTATTATGCAGCATCTAAAATTGGCCACAGCCTTAAAGGTTATTATGCAGCATCTAGAATTGGCCAACTCTACAAAACAGTGGAGGAAGCATAGGTCTGAACCTAAACAAATTTACATCATCTAATACACTAATATTCCTCCCGCAAAAAAAAACACTAATATTCCAGTAGAGAATTAAATCAGTTCATCATGAACTAGCTTCCAACAACATAATATAAGTGAACCCACTAAACTGATGCAAACTTTATGGAAAGTTCCCAGAATTCTGAAGTTGCAACATTTCAAACTGAACTCAATAGTACCTGAGAAAAATGAAACTAACAAGTTGACAAAAGTAAACTTCTTCAAATTGAAACTACTCTTCTGCATTTGATTAGTTTCCATGTTCTATCAAAGCGCATAATTTCCAGGTTCAGTGATTAGTTTACATAGCTGATCAGATGATTAATGGAGATGGTTACTAAAGTATGTGTGTGAACAGATCTGGTTGATAGTACCTCGGCATCTTAATTAATGAGTTAACTGTTCCCTGAAGTATATAGCACAAAACAACATCAAAATTATTGGCATACATATGCTTTTGACCTAAACTCAACCCATGATTTAGGCCCAAAAGATTCTACACAGTGAGAGTATAATTTTTGGAGAAATATATATATGAACTCCAACTCTCGCTCGTTATAAAAGCTCTAGACCTGATGCATGGTTTGGTTTGGACCCAATTCAGATATTTTGGACCCATGCATGCAAGTGCAAAAACTAACAGTGCACCCTCCACTCAATCATCAACGATGCACTGCTTCCTTCCATGATCCAATTATACTCATGGACAGATGCTGCATACTTCTGCATGATTAGAACGAAAGGATAATTCATCACTAATGCAAAGGAATCTTTTTGTTTATTCATATTTTGGAGCTTCCTCAGCAAGGGCAGGGGCGGCATGGAGGTGGCCATGGCACGCATCGGCTTGGACAAGCTGCTGCTACAGCTGCTGCTCAAGGAGAGGTTGCCGAAGGCCGCGAAGACGTCCGTGCACGCCATCACGGAGGTCTTGAGCACGGCGCTGCGCGGGTTCTTCACCGTCTTCAAGATCCCCAGCACCACCTTCTCCCTGCCCATCAGCACCCGCGGACGGACGGACGAATCTCGGGTCAGATCCCTAACGGAATTCACCAAAACAGAAGCCAAGAGCAGCAACAACAGAGGGGATCGAAGAACTTACATGATGGGGGCGAGGAGGGCGGGGTGGTGGATGGCGAGGCGGCGCGCGTCATAGAGGGCCTCCCAGACCATGACCCAGTCCCTGGAGTCGAGCTCGGCGACGACGCCGGCGGCGCGGGCTTTGGGGCCAGGGACGGGCAGCAGGTCCTCGGACCGGACGTACTCCACGGCCGGCTCAGCTCCCGGTGGGGGTTGGGCGACGGCGACGGCAGGCGCCGTGGAGAGCAGCTTGGCGGCCTTCTTGGGGCGCTGGTCTGCCACGGCGGCCGGCAACGCATTGTCCAGCGCGCGGAGCGCCATGGGTGGGATGCCGAGATTGAGAGGGAGGAGGAGATTGAGAGGGGAACGAGTGATTCGGAGGAGGGCTTGGGCACTGCGGCGTGTGGATGAATGGAGGCGGCGGGGAGGGGGAGAGGTGGGTGGGTTGGATCTGGGAGAACGGAGGCTAGGGTTGGATCGGCGAGAGATCGAGGAGAGGCTGCAGTGGGTTGGATGGACAGATCTCCGCCATGTCATCGATCCATGCCATAGCTGATTCCACCAATCAGAGTTAAGGTTATTTAATATTTTTTCTTTTGTTTTTCTTATAGTTTTTATCCTCTTATTCAGGGCAAATATTCAACATATTAATTATTTATAGTTTCTTAAAATGAATCAATATTGTGCACATATGTGTATCCTGGGATGACAAACAATGTTGATTTGGGGGTTTCATTTTCATTGCATAAAGAGCCATTTTCTATTTTTCAAGCGCCCAAAATGAGGTTTTTTTGTGAAGAACCTACCAAATAATTGTTGCAAAATTGGACCAAATCAATTTTATAAAATACTAGGCCATATTTAATGCACAATTGACCAAATGGTTGGGTGTCAAAAGCTTGTATCCACCTCTCGTGAAAAAGACAAATTTCGTCGATTCAATTGGAAGCGGTTCAAATTTGAACTGCAGCTGCCTCATAGTTTGCTATTTATTTTTCCCAAAAATCATTTTTAGGTACAAAAGTATCTATTTAATCAGAGAAACACCAAAAGTTTTCCAAGATTCAACAACTAGCTAGGAACGGTCATGCCCGCCGTTTTGACCGCATTTTGAAACGGGCATGAAAAATTAAAAAAAAATCAAAAAGTTGGAAAATCTTCGCATTGTGTCATTATATGTGGCCAAGTTCCTGGGAAAAATAATAAACTTGTAATACGGTAATTATTTTAAAAAAGTGTTCTCAGAAACGAGCTATCATGTGTGGAGATCAATGGCTTTCAAGCCAAATGATCAATATTATGGCCACATTCATGGCATAGTTTGTTCAAATGATCTCATATTGTGCACAAGGGTGCATATTGGAATGGCAAACAATGTTGCCTAAGGAAGTTTTCATTTTCTTTGGACGAAAAAATCATTTTTCATTTTTCGAGCGCCCAAAATGAGGTTTTTTTGTGAAGAACCTACCAAATAATTGTTGCAAAATTGAACCAAATCAATTTTATAAAATACTAGGCCATATTTAATGCACAATTGACCAAATGGTTGGGTGTCAAAAGCTTTTATACAGCTCTCGTGAAAAAGACAAATTTCCGCCGATTCAGTTGGAAGCGGGTCAAATTTGAACTGCAGCTGCCTCATAGTTTGCTATTTATTTTTACCAAAAATCATTTTTAGGTAAAAAAAAGTATCTATTTAATCAGAGAAACACCAAAAGTTTTCCAAGATTCAACAACTAGCTAGGAACGGTCATGCCCGCCGTTTTGACCGCATTTTGAAACGGGCATGAAAAATTCAAAAAAAATCAAAAAATTGGAAAACCTTCGCATTGTGTCATTATATGTGGCCAAGTTCCCGGGAAAAATAATAAACTTGTAATACGGTAATTATTTTAAAAAGTGTTCTCAGAAACGAGCTATCATGTGTGGAAATCAATGGCTTTCAAGCCAAATGATCAATATTATGGCCACATTCATGGCATAGTTTGTTCAAATGATCTCATATTGTGCACAAGGGTGCATATTGGAATGGCAAACAATGTTGCCTAAGGAAGTTTTCATTTTCTTTGGACGGAAAAATCATTTTCCATTTTTCGAGCGCCCAAAATGAGATTTTTTTGTGAAGAACCTACTAAATAATTGTTGCAAAATTAGACCAAATCAATTTTATAAAATACTAGGCCATATTTAATGCATAATTGACCAAATGGTTGGGTGTCAAAAGCTTTTATCCAGCTCTCGTGGAAAAGACAAATTTCCGCCGATTCAGTTGGAAGCGGGTCAAATTTGAACTGCAACTGCCTCATAGTTTGCTATTTATTTTTCCCAAAAATCATTTTTAGGTATAAAAGTATCTATTTAATCAGAGAAACACCAAAAGTTTTCCAAAATTCAACCACTAGCTAGGAACGGTCATGCCTGCCGTTTTGACCGCATTTTGAAACGGGCATGAAAAATTCAAAAAAAAATCAAAAAATTGGAAAACCTTCGCATTGTGTCATTATATGTGGCCAAGTTTTTGGGAAAAATAATAAACTTGTAATACGATAATTATTTAAAAAAGTGTTCTCAGAAACGAGCTATCATGTGTGGAGATCAATGGCTTTCAAGCCAAATGATCAATATTATGGCCACATTCATGGAATAGTTTGTTCAAATGATCTCATATTGTGCACAAGGGTGCATATTGGAATGGCAAACAATGTTGCCTAAGGAAGTTTTCATTTTCTTTGGACGAAAAAATTATTTTCCATTTTTCAAGCGCCCAAAATGAGGTTTTTTTGTGAAGAACCTACCAAATAATTGTTGCAAAATTGGACCAAATCAATTTTATAAAATACTAGGCCATATTTAATGCACAATTGACCAAATGGTTGGGTGTCAAAAGCTTTTATACAACTCTCGTGAAAAAGACAAATTTCCGCCGATTCAGGTGGAAGCGGGTCAAATTTGAACTGCAGCTGCCTCATAATTTGCTATTTATTTTTCCCAAAAATCATTTTTAGGTACAAAAGTATATATTTAATCAGATAAACACCAAAAGTTTTCCAAGATTCAACCACTAGCTAGGAACGGTCATGCCCGCCGTTTTGACCGCATTTTGAAACGGGCATGAAAAATTCAAAAAAAAATCAAAAAATTGGAAAACCTTCGCATTGTGTCATTATATGTTGCCAAGTTCCCAGGAAAAATAATAAACTTGTAATACAGTAATTATATTAAAAAAATGTTCTCAGAAACGAGCTATCATGGGTGGAGATCAATGGCTTTCAAGCCAAATGATCAATATTATGGCCACATTCATGGCATAGTTTGTTCAAATGATCTCATATTGTGCACAAGGGTGCATATTGGAATGACAAACAATGTTGCCTAAGGAAGTTTTCATTTTCTTTGGACGAAAAAATCATTTTTCATTTTTCGAGCGCCCAAAATGAGGTTTTTTTTGTAAAGAACCTACCAAATAATTGTTGCAAAATTGGACCAAATCAATTTTCTAAAATATTAGGCCATATTTAATGCACAATTGACTAAATGTTTGGGTGTTAAAAGCTTTTGATCCACCTCTCGTGAAAAAGATAAATTTCCGCATATTCATTTTCCATTTTTTGAGTTCCCAAAATGAGTTTCTTTGTGAAGAACCTAACAAATATTTGTTGTAAAAAAAAACTTCTCCATTTTTCAATAATATTAGACCATATTTTATGAACAAATTTGTGTACACTAGAAATATTTTTTATAGATATTAAACGGTTTTTAGTTACATCATAAACATTTTTAGTAAATATTTTGATGTCTAATATTTTGAATACATGTCTACATTTTCTAAGACACATTTTACATATTGTTTACATATGTTTAACTTTTTTCAAATACATGATTAACATATTTTCATATATTCCCCAACAAAAAAACATCTTTCATACATACGTTTTGATGCTATATTGTTTTTACACATTGTACATTTTGTAACATATAAAACATTGTTGATATTGGTTAGAAAAATTTAAATAAATGATTAACATTTTTAGAAAATCTGTTTTGTTATCTACTTTTCCATATATATATATATATATATAATATATATATATATATATATATATTATATATATTGTAAAATTTCCATAATACGTACCGATAACTATTTTTGCATACACATGAAACTTTTTTATAACAATCTAATATTATTTATGATTATCATTTTTATATGCATAAACTTTTCAATACACATCATTTAGTTTTTTAAACACATGATTACATTTTTTGAAATACGTATTAACATTAACATTTTTTTGAATTACACCTTTAGTTTTCTAATTGCTAAACCATATAGCAAGATTCACGAAGAAGTTCATTATTTTCCTATTCTTATAATTTTATATTGTTTAATTGGTTTCGAGATTTTTCTATAAGGAAAAACCTTTTTAGAGTTATACAATGAAAAACCTGTTTTTTAGACAATAATGAATTTTTTTCAGATAACTGACCATCCTTACCAAATGGTAATAATGAAAAACTTGTTATTTTCCCATTTTCGTTGGAATATATGTTTTTTTGAGTAATATGAGGGCATCCCACATTCCTTCCTGGATGGGCCGAGGCCTACATGGCACATGGATTTTTATTTTTTTAAAAGGAGGTGGCCTCGTTCCACCGAGGCCCAAGCCCACCTTGAGCGACACCTTAAGTACCAATGCATCCACGTTCACAACCTCATGACCATTTATATTGGTCGTAATCAGGTAGAAATAAGGTCATCGACAACTCTTGTCTGCTTTATGACCATTTGGTGTAAGGCAATTTCAGGGTTTGAGCCCTTCCAAGCGAAATGGCCGTGGATTTACGACCAATTCAGCTGGGGTCACTGAGAGAAGGTCACAAGTTGACATATTTCTTGTAGTGTCCGTGATCGAATCCCCCTCCGGCAGGGTGCCGGAAAAGGTCCCAAGATGGGATCTCACGAGTACGGAAGGTTGCGGCGGTGGAAAAGTGTTTTCATGGATGCCTCTGGTGGTTCTGGAATATTTGTGAATATATAGGAGGAAGGGCTAGGTCAGAGGAGTCCCGAGGGGCCCACAAGGTAGGGGGCGCCCCCCCTAGGGCGCGCCCTCCACCCTTGTCGCCGCCTCGCGGCTCTTCTGACTTGGACTCCAAGTCCCCTGGGTGTCTTCTGGTCCAAGAAAAATCATCGTGAAGTTTTATTCCGTTTGGACTCCGTTTGGTATTCCTTTTCTGCGAGGCTCAAAAAACAAGGAAAAAACAGAAACTGGCACTGGGCTCTAGGTTAATAGGTTAGTCCCAAAAATAATATAAAATAGCATATTAATGCATATAAAACATCCAAAACAGGTAATATAATAGCATGGAACAATAAAAAATTATAGATACATTGGAGACGTATCAACTACTAGTACTCCCTCCGTCCTGGCTTATTGGTCCCCTTTGTACTCAATTCATGGACTCGTTTTCCTCAAGAAATTGTCTTTACCAACGTATTAATATCGAGAATGCATGCGTGAACAACGAATGATTAAACCTTGCATGCAACGTTTTGACAAAGCATTGACTTATGAACATGTGAATGTGAGGGACTACAACCTCGTGCATGCATGCAACAGTCACACGTACACATGGACGCAAAAACGCGCGCGACGCCCTAATGCATGCATGTCCGAGCACACGACGGAACACACACGGTCACGCTCAAGTGCTCAACCTACACGTGCATGCACACACATACTCAGACAGGGTGAGCTAGTGACCGTATAAACACCGGAAAATGTATATATTAACCGCAATGAGCATCTTATGAAGTCCACTGACCGTATTTTTACAAATATACAGTGACAGACAGTGTATTTATCTCGTTTCAAATTAAGCCATATTAACCGGAAAGGAGGCAGTATGGACTAGCATTACTTTGTTGTGTCCCGTCAACTTGCCGAATGAGGAGAAGCTTGCAGGACGGGAGAAGCTTGCACACGGTGGCTCGTAGGACAAGGAGAAACTTTGACTAATGCAAGCTCTCCCTAGCTCAGGCGGTGGACGTGCAACAGTTAATTCGGTGTCAGATTGCCAGAAGCATACACTGTACTAGTACCATTATTGTTCGACTTCCCGAAGAGGCGAACAGCCGAGCGCAAAGTTTACTACTCCGAGTGCTAGTATTACGTAGTACTACTAGTACTAGTACTATACAGGTATGTACTACTAGGAACCGCATGGTGGAGCGTCTGCACTCTTATTTTATTTTAATCTGTGATAACGCAATCTTCAACACATTTGGTTCTCTTCGAGGGTTCTCGCATGTGATAATGGAAGTTGATTGCATGGAAAACTCGCTACAATTCTCGCTTAATTCTGGCTCCTATCTTGTTAGAAATAGGAGCGCTCAGTAATATTTTCTCTTTTTTTTATTCAGCATGTAAACAGGTCAGCAAACCTTGCAGCGCATCTTTGTGCGAACCGTGCTTGCTGCACTTTGAATGTGACCGAGAGCTGGCTTGATGAAACACCTCGCTTCCTTCTTCTTTTTTTGCGGCGTAGCTCGCTTCCTGGTGACCAGTCTCTTGGCTGATCGTCCTAAGAATGCTTATATATGAATAAAGCTCTCTCATTTACCCACAAAAGAGATTAAGCCATATTAATCGGAAAGGAGGGAGTATGGACTAGCACTACTTTTTGGTGTGTCCCGTCAACTCGCAGAACGAGGAGAAGTTTGCAGGACAAGGTGAAGCTCGCTTACACCCTCTCCGTCTACCTCAAGCCTGGTAGCTCGCAGGAAGAGGAGAAGCTTTTGACTAATGCAACCTACCCTCGCCCAGGCGGTGGATGTGTAGTAGTTCATTCGGTGTCAGATTGCCAGAGGCATACCATGTAGTACCATCATTGTTTGACTTCCTGAAGAGGTGAAGAGCCAAGCGCAAGGTTTAGTAGTACGATTAGTACTACTAGTATACAGGTACTAGGAACAGCATGGTGGAGCGTCCGTACTCTTATTTTATTTTAATCTCTGATAAAGTATACATTTATTCGGGAGAAGTTCAGAAAACGGCAGCCCAATAGTACTATTAAAAAACATCGAACATGTAATGATGATATCGATCAACCATGCTTGAATATATCTTGGCCTCCGTGCGAGCCCGTCTGTGTGTTCTCGCTCCTCGTCTCTCTCAAGGAACGGCGGGTTGGCCATTTTTCTGTCAATTGAGATCGGTTTGCTCACACTCCGGTCCCACATGTCAGTGATATGCCAAGAGGAAGTGCGTTGACCTATAGGCCATACGCGTACTTGGTTTTGCACCTTCATACTACTCCCTCCGTCACAGTTTACAGGGCGCGCTTCATTCTCATGCATTTCTCTCCATGCATTTCCACCACCAGAGAGATTTTTGACGCGTTTGGTTTAATGCTCAATTAATTAGGGCGTGGTAACCGCAATCAAGTCCACAATTTTCTCTCGATGTAGGTGTGTACACGGAGTGGAGTAAGTGCATGCATGTGTGTACCCGGGGTGGAAGCACTGCATGCATGTGTGTACGCATTATTTCCTCTAGCAATAGACGCCGTGCTATAACTACCAATGCTATTTTTCAGGCCGATCGCTAGTCGCCTTGGTCCCAGAGATTGTTGAAGCGCGCTCTATAAACAATGACGGAGGGAGTAGTATGAGCGGATTCAAAGAAGAGCGTATTGATGGTTGCTTCTTCCGAGCTACTTACAGTGGGAAAGGTGGGGCTTATGATTTGACTACTCATTACTCACTATTAGTGCGGCACAACGACCGGGCTGAGTCTCCCATGCAGTTGTGCACTACTCCCTCCATTCTTAAATATTTGTCTTTCTAGAGATTTCAACGAGTGACTACATATGAAGCAAAATGAGTGAATCTACACTCTAAAATATGTCTATATACATCTGTATGTGGTAGTCCATTTGAAATTTCTAAAAAAACAAATATTTAGGAACGGAAGGAGTATAATTTGGTGCATAGCACATGAACCCGGATGCTGAAGAGGCTTCTGGCAATGCTATCAAGCTTCCAGCATTTGTTTACATAATTGACGTACTATACAAATAATTTTCCAGCGACATGAAATTGTACAATGCTCTGAGCTTTCAGCTTTTGTTTCGTGTGTCTTGCCATCCATGCTCTTTCGGAAAAAATAAAAAACTAACTTCCTTGCTAATGCATCTCAATGATTAGCAGATTAGAGCTAATATTTACATCACAACTAAAGACAAAGTTGTGAGAAGGTGTTAAATTAAAATTGATCCATGCTTTCATTGGCAGCAATTTCCCCCCAGCTCTGTCTAAATCAACAAGGCATGTCGGGAAAAAAAGTAGCTGTCAGGAGCATGCAACATTTCGATCATTTTGTGCAGTTCCACTAAAATAGAGCTGAGCGTCCCTGTTCCAAAGATATTAAGTGTGATTACAATAATAGAGGACTGTTGATGAAACAATAAATACACAAATAGAAGCTGGTCACCTTTGCAGTCTCTCTTAAGACTAACTAGTAGGACAAGATTAAGCAAATAGTTGGAGAAGATTAGGCTCGGAGTTGGACGAGGAGGATAGAGCAAAACCAATCTTCCTTTGTGCAGTCGCACTGAAATGTAGAGATGTTGCCCGTGTGACATTTTAGTAGAACTGCAGAAAACACTCTTAAGAAAAAACTGATTTGTGCAGTTCACAAAAGGTCACAATAGCAACGAGGTGAAATGGATAGCCCTGTTTGCATAAAAGAGGTAGAAAGGAAACAATTACTAGCCAATAACAGTTGATGATACATACGACGACAAAAAGAAGCATATTCCTTGTCCTAAGGGAAGATAACAACACGGTTGTGCTTGTCTAAAACGGTGTGAGGACGAGATTGCAATATGGAAAGTACGCCGGATGAGCTACGTTTTGGGCAAAGAACTAGGGAAGATCCACATGCAAGATTTTCCACATGCTGCGACGTGGGAAGATGGGCAGTGGAGCAAGGCCGGAGGGGATACCTGGGGGTCGTCGGGATGTAACTAAGAGGGCGGCGGCAGGCGGGATCTGCCCATACTGCGGCAGCGAGCAAGTGGCGAAGGCCCTACCACGCCGGAGGTTGGTCAGAGAGAACGGCGGGTACCGCAGATCGGGACATGCTGCATCGGCGCCGTCGAACGGAGAAATGATGCACATCCTCCCTTTCTGCCGGCGGACGAAATGCGGTCGGATCAGTGACCAACGGTGAGAGAGAGAGAGGCCACCGCTACCTTGTGGGAGATACTCTGAAGGGAGACAAACCTCGGCAGGCAGGCTCCATTGGATATAATGGAGCGGACTACCTTTTTCTCCATAAAAACCGTTTTATATTCTGTGTATGTGCCATTGAGCAATATAACTTTATTTAAAAATAACGCGCCAACGCATCAAGTCAAACTTTGTTTCGTGCACGCGTGGTACACGACCTCCGTAGGTAAACAACCGCTACACGCGCTCAAATTAGCACGTGGGCTGCCATTTCGTACAGAAATGAGCTCCACCGTGTACCCGCACGGGTGTGGCTGGGCATGAAGCGTGAGTACGTGCACCTATTCTCTTCGTGTGCGTACACCACCTATGTGGGTTTGTGTGAGAGAGATACAAACGTAGAGAGATATAGTGTGTGGGTTCGTGAGTGTTTTTTTGGGGGGCGTGAGAGATAGACAGGGAATATGTGTCGATGATATTTCAATCAAAAAATGTAACATATGCAATGTGTGTGAAACAGAGGCCTGGATATATCATATATATAGAGGGGGCGATCCACGAGAAGAGAGTGGAGGTATTATCGGCGTGAGGTATCCATAGAATCAAGGAGAGGGATGATGTGTGTGTGTGTGCGCGCGATCGATAAAGAGTGCCATCGAATTTGTGTGTGCCCACGTCAAAGATATAGGGTGGCTGGCCTACTGGAACGTGAGAGGGGACAGGTGCAGTTTGTCTTTGTGGCATGGATACCTACCTACAGCGCTCGACTATCGGTGTGTGTGGGGGGGTGGGGGGGACAGAGACCTAACTATAGAGGTACAATGGCTGGTATATGTGTGGAGGAGGAGAGAGACCTACCTTATGTATTGAGGGAGATCGATCGGCATCCATGCATATGTGTAGGAGAGGAATAAGGTTTGGAGATAGACAGAGCTAGAGTGTCAGAGGGGTTGGTGGTGGAGTTGCTTCTCACAAATGGTGGGAGAGGCCTGCTAGACAAACAGAGGGCACGCCTACAATATCAATAAGAGAGGGGATGCCTGCCTGTCTGTGCACGTGTGTGTGAGAGACGGGTCAGGAGGCATGCACGAATGATGAGGGGGGACGATATGGTTGTGGTAAGTAGATGTAACTACATAGGAAGATCAATCATCCTTTGTCGGAGAAAGGGAGAGACATAACTTGTGAGGTACGTCGATCGATGCGTGGGGAAAAAGAGTTATAGTCGACCTAGGTATATGTAGGGAGATCGATCGGTATACATGCATGTATGTGTTAGAAGCAAATAAGGCCTAGAGAGAGGGATAGAGAGAGAGGGATGCAGCTAGGAGGTGGTGCGAGAGGCATACTATATCGAGGGGAAAGGAGTGTGCAAGTACGAGATTGATGAAAAGAGGGGTGGGAGTGAGGCATGGACGGTGAGAAGAGAAGAGGGAAAGCTTGTGTTTGTGGTAGGCACACCTGGCTAGAGAGGCATATCGGTCGGTGTGTGCCAGAAAGAAGGAGCTGGGGGGCCTACACACACCATGGGTGAACGACCTAAAGTGAAAAGACGAATGTGCGCGATGGAGCTAGAGAATGCTGAGGGAGGGTGAGAGGGAGGCAGGCGTGTGCATGCACGAGAGAAAGTTAGCGCTAGCTACAAAGATAAGAGGATTGTGTGGGTGTAAAAGACGAATAGAGATCATAATTCATTATAAAAGTGGATTCGGATATTTGAAGAATATATCATAGTGTTTTAAACCGACGCATGCATGAATATATATAATGGTGATACGCATGGTGTGGTTATGAACATGTTATACTATATATAATATATATAAAACATTTATTTGAATTTGTGATAATGTGTGGCTTTTGCAGCTCAGGGCTAAATACATGTCATAATGTAGGGGGCGGGGCACTATACTTTGTGTGATAAACACAGTGTACATATGAAACATGGTTTAGATTATGAAGATCTAGTTAGTACATCAAATGTACTATTATTTGGAATCAACATCAAGTGTATTCAAACTTTCGAATTCGAGTTCATATAGTACACATAGTTCATATCTATCTCTATAGTAATCATGTGGTGTGTTGTTAAGATAATACACGAATGATGGTTTAAGTTGGCAACAATCATGATTATAGATTCTTATTCAAATAGATAAATGAATTCAAATTTAGTTCGAATTGCAGCGGTAGAATAGACATTTGGAATGCACTAAAATGTTGGTATTTGTAGGTTACATGCATTATACAGCCAGTGAAAAAATTTAATTGGACATAACATGGATTCATAGCTTTGAATAGCATTTGTACAATAAAATGGGACAAGACTCTCTCTCTTTGTGTGGTGCGAATAGTTTTATTTTTTTCATTTTTTTCATTGAGGGAAATGCGAATTGATTTGGTATGTACAATATTACACATTAGACTTGTCCCTAAAATTCAACCCACGCCTTGTTATATCCCGAAAATTCAGATATCGTGCTCCCAAAACTCGCGCCTTCACAACCCGCGCCTTGCTATCCCGAAATTACAACGCGCGCGAAAACTCCCTCCAGCTGCCAAATCCCGACATGCGAAATCCCCCTTCTAACCCTGAGCCGAAAGGGATGCTAGTTCAAATCGGTGGGGGTACTTTTGTAACACACCCTACATTTTGGACAAGCGCGTCCCTAAGTCATGGTTCCCCCCTCCCATCACCTCTTTTTCGCAATTCGAAATCCCCATTCGAAATCCCAGGCCATCATAACCTCTCTGCTTCAGCCGCGAAACCCCACCCTCCTCCGTCCGCAACCCCACCGCTGCCCAGCCAGAGCCTCTTCCCCAACGACGTCGTCCACCACAACAGCCTGACGTCCCTCATCCACCTCCCCGGATAAGGATCCGTCATCGATCTCGTCGTCCCGCCGGTTCAGCCGCCCCGTCCTCCACCTCCAAGGAGCTGCTCCGACGATCGCCTCATCTATCGCGGCTGATCCATCCCCACAGCGCCGCCTTAACGTGCTCCACCGGAACCGCAGCATCCTCACCGACTCCTCGGACAAAGCCGAGGCCTACTCGGCGCCACCAAAGAGGTTGTACACTCATCGCATCGCACCTTCTCCTTAACTCGACCTCCCGGCGCCGATGGTGCTCCATCCCGCACCCCCATGGCGCGGCTACCTCGAAGCCGGCGCTGCGGGCGACATCTCCATGGCGGCTCTCCCCCAGTGTGAGGCCCCTTCGGCGGCGGCGTCCATACTAGCCGGATCTGCTGGTGCTGCTCCGGCTCTCGCTCACTCGCGCTGCTGCTGCTGCTCCGGCTCTCGCTTGCTCACGCTACTGCTGTTGCTCCAGCTCTCGCTCGCTCATGCTGCTGCTGCTCCGGCTCTCGCTCGGTCGCGCTGCTGCTCTGCTCTTCCCCTCGCTCGTGCTCTTGCTCTGCTCTTGCTCTCGCTCGCGCTACTGATGCTGGTACACGGGCTGCTGCAGCTACACGAGTTGCTGCTCTGGCTCTAGTTCGCGCTGCTCCTCCAGGCGCTGCTGCTCCAGCTGCTATCTGCTACTGTGTTCCCCGTCAATCGCCTGCTGATTTAGATCACTGTTTCTCTACTACTAGTGCTCGAGCCTCCTAAACTACATGGAAAGTGCCTCTCTGCTACCAGTGTGTTCAGTTTCGACAGTAACATTCAGATTCCACAGTAAATTTCAGTTTCGATAGTTAAGTTCAGAGTCAACAGTGTTTACCTCATCTGTTGTAGTCAGGTGTTTTTTGGTGATGTAAATTTTACATCTATCACTTTTTGGTAATGTATTTTACATGATCTATTGGAGATGCTATTAGAATCCCACTTGAGATTAATGATGCATGTCTTGTACTGCTTCAGCCTCGACGTCTTATGGCTCGCCGGAGCTGCTCCAACGACGGAACCATCCATCACAACAGAGCAGTGCCCTGGACGCCATCTACAGATTCCTCAGATCTTCCTCCACACCTCTGTTAGCCACCTCTGCCGCAACTTCTTCAGCGACCAACCCAATGATGCTGAGGTCGACACGGCTATGGCAAAGAGGTTGTACACTTGTCGCATCACTTATTACTCTTCATTCATGTCGATCCATTAGGGCTATTTTGGTTCAAAGGAAAAAGTGAAGGAAAAACATAGCAATAGGAAATTTTCCTATGTCACTCTACTATTCAATTATTCATGCATTTTGTTGAAAGGAATGGAGCAAAACATCCACCTGAACCTGCTACTTTATCGTCCTGTTCACCTCTTAGACTCCAAGTTAGGTCCAAATTAATGTTCAAACTTGAGTTTTAAAATTACTTGTGGGGCACATATCGAGGCAGCAATAAATAGTATCCCTGTCTATTATCTAGTTCACCTAGGGTATGCCTATGTTGTTCATCTTGGGTGGGAAACAAATAGTAAAGCAATCATCATCTGTCTTTTTATTAAATTAAAGCTATCATCAGCCTACTATCATTATTTTTGGATCCATCCACTGGTTGTTACCATCACTCTAGATTTCTGCATGCTCTCCTTACATAATCTCACTTTATTTTTTTCGTATGCATGTCAGATATTGTACACAATCATGCTGACACATGTAGAGAAAAAGAGAAGAGTTTTGCGCGGCAATACAATGTCATGCAGACATCGCTCCATGGTGGGTTCAATGGCAAACCCTCCCCCCTCTCCAAATTGTAATCCAGAGGAAGATATCTGTTCTGAGGCGGATTCAGACGCAGCTGACCACTCCTATTTACCCCCCAAGGTGTTTGCTCTAACTTGGCATAATGATGTTGGTCATATCATGCATATGTTGCCTTGTAGTGCCTACTTTCGACATCATATATGTCATCTTCTTAGTTTAGACATGTTCTATAATGCCACCTGTTTAGTTTCTATATCATATATGAGAATTATGCAGTCTCATCTCTTTTAGCCAGCCATAATATATGTGAAATATGCAATGCCATCCTGTTTAACGAGGCATCATATATTTGAATGATATCTTGCCAATCCTTTTCTTCATTACATTTCCATTTGTCGACAATGTTTGTACATTAAACTACTCTTCCTGTGAATCAGCCATTTGAGTGGGTGATGGAAAAATCTGGAGTGAAAACAAGGTCTTCAGAGCAGACAGTGCTACCTGTCGAAGCAGATCTCTTGTTGGGTCCCGATAGCTCCTCAGAGATGGATTCAGAGACAGATGACCAGTCCTATTCCCCCACCGAGGTATATGCTCTAACTTGGCACGGTTATACTGCTCATATCATGCATATGGTGTCTTGCATTGCATAGTTTAGACATCATATACACAATATTCAACACCATGTTCTTAGTTCAGACATCATATATGCGAATGCCCTCTGCTTAGTATATAAATCACATATGTGAATTAAATCATGCGATCCTGATTACTTAGATAACATGTATGTGAATTATGTCATGAGAACCTGTTTACTAAAGACATCATATAATTATCTCATGCCATCTTGTTTAGTTAGTCATCATATCTTTGAATTATGTCATGCTATGCTATCCAGTTTAGATAGACATCATATATGTGAAATTATGTCATGCTATCCTTTTTAGTTAAACAATATACATGTCAACTATTTCATGCCCTCTTTTTTCCACACTATTTATTGCATCTGTCTCTCATACAAGGTCTGTACATTCAACTATGTTTCCTGTTTATCAGCCATTTGAATTGGAGCGGGTGATGGTAGTATCTAGCGGAGTAAAAACATGGTCTTCAAATAAAACAGTGCTACCTCTTGGTGGAGATAGCACCCCGGTTGTACATGCACGAGAACCAGCCGTACCACACATAACCCAGACTCTCGCAGATTGTACCCCTACTACGATGGACAGAGAACCAGCTTCACCCAATCTAACCCCAACCCCAGCAGATAGTAACCCAATTCCTGTTGACACAGCACCATCTCCACCACAGAGCTCCCAAACAAGAACAGTTAGTAAGGCAGCTCCAGTGCCCAAAGGCCAGGACTACCACGGCGAACCCCAACTCCACCAGTTAGTACACCTATTCTTGTGGAGGAAGCACAACCAGCCATTCGTAGTTTAGCATCTATCGCATTTGATGTTGTTAAATCCTATGTACGTATCTTCCCATCATGGAAATATTATACGGAAGATGAAGGAAAATGCCAGTCGCAGGTGTTCGTCCAGGAGTTATGTGTAAGTAATGTTATTCATGGCAATTACTTTGCTTTGTCCCATACATTCTACCTCCATGATGGTTATAATACAGCAAATTTTCCCATTTTTCTCTATAGAGAAGGACCAATTTGGAAACTCAGGATGAGGTAACCTGTGCTAATACCTCTGCTATCTTCAAGAATGCTTGGTGGCAGTATCAAAATTACCTGAAGAAAATGTACTTCACTGGCAAAGAAACTCATCAAATTCCCTTACGTTCTCCTGACACACATTTACGGGACGATGACTGGGAACGCCTTGTTCTGTACTGGTCCAGAACCAAGAATGTGGTAAGGTCTATGAGCTCATTTTTTATTTTTAACTACTATATGCCTGCGTCTTACTGTACTCTATTCGTGTAGAACAAGTGCTTAAACCTGAAGAACAATTGTTCTCATTTAAGATTCCATTGCTATCGTGCATACTGCTTTGCTCTTGTATCACTGTATTTACGCATACAAACTTATTTTTAAATTGAAGGGTCCAATCGAAACTCCAATGGCACAACAGGTATGTATAAGCATGTTTCTTTAACAGGTTTGCTCTTATAAATAGCTCTGTTGATTTCAATTTCAATTGTGTATACAGTTGACTTCTCATATCATGCACATTACTAGCATCACAACAGAGCCAATAGTGTTGTTGTACATGTAGACCCATGGTACCCATCTGAAATCTTGTTGTGCCGTGTAGTTTCCCACGCTTTGTATTCTTTCAATGCTGCTTTGTCTTGAACTGATATGATTTGAACCGTGTCTCTATTTTGATTTGGCAAGACAATGCAGTGACCATAGAACATAGATATATGTTTGTTTGATGCTTTTATTATGTACTACTTGGCAATAGAAGACTTGGTAGTTTAATCCTGTCCACCTTACTAATAAACTGGTTCACCAAAATGAGTTTCATATACTACATGCTAAACCTGTGATGTGTCTGCTTGTTTCTTCTTTTAGAATGCTGACAGAATATTGGGGAAGAGTGCCTTATTAAGCAATGGTAAAGGAAGTAATGCAGATAAGGTTTAGGATAGTGTGAGACATCCTTGTTGGTCTCCAACAAAGCTGATAAAACAGCTAAGGAAAACTATCTTGAAGACAGTGAGACAACCCCAAACTCCTGTCTTGGTGTAGTGTTCGAGTTACTGGCCACTACCGCTGGCACAAGCTATTCGAACTCACTGTCTGAATCGGTTCGGTTTCTTGAGTCTCAACTACAAGCTGAAAGACAACGATCAGTTGTGCTGCGACAAGAAGCTGAAGGACTGCGGAAGTCCCTGGAGAATTTAGATGCATACTTTCTGGTGCAACAGCAAGCGTTGGAAGATTTTAGTGCCAAACAGGAGAAAGCTAATAAGCTTGCTAAGCTTATTGCCAGCATGGTGGATACCCAGTGTCGGGGATATACCCCGCGGTGTAACCCGGCCGGATGTATGACCCGGCCAGAGCTTGGCGACTCAAGGGTAACCCGCCCGATCTTGGCGACTCATTAGTAACCCGGCGGGCGGGTCAGACAGATGACAAGGCCCAAGGCCCAGAAGGCGGCTCATGGAAGGCCGGCTCATGTTATGGGAGGCCGGCTTGTGAAAGAAGACATAAGGAATATTTCCCTTTCAAGGGAAGCAAGACTAGGATTCCACTTGTAATAGAATAGTCATAATCCTATTAGGACTCCACATGTAACCCGCCCCTCCAACTTATATGAGGAGGGGCAGGGCACCCCAAGAGGGAGGGGTGAAAAGAGACAAATCAATAGCTCTCGAGATAGCGGTAGCGAAACCTCGCCCTTGTAATCGTGAGCATCATCATCATCAATATCAATGAAGCAGGATGTAGGCTTTTACCTCCACCGTGAGGGGCCGAACCTGGGTAAAACCTCGCGTCTCTCGTCCCACTCAACCCCTCTCAAGCTACCACATAGATGTGTTGGCCTCACGACTAAGTCCTCACACTAAGGACATCTGCCGTGACAAATCCACGATAGTTGGCGCCCACCGTGGGGCTGGCGCACGGTGGTGTTGAGTTCTTGGAGGGATCTCTTTAGGGATCGAGAAGCTCGCGATCGGTCAGATGAAGAAAAGATGGTTTGGTGATCAGAATCATGATTAAAATTAGAGTTCACCGTACGAGGTTTTAAGATCAAGAGGTTAGGGTTCCATCGTTTGAGCTGCCAGACGCGACAAGATCGGTCGAAACCGCATCTACGCCAGGTCCGAGGTCGAAGGAGCTAATCTGGTGTGCGCATGCGGACAAGTCTGACCCGGATCCATCAAATTCCCCTACTCCTCGCCTCCAGACATAGGCTTCGAGCCTCGAGTGAGCCACCGGCGATTAATCGATTTTCAAATTGACCGGTGCGGTCACTGCTCCCGTCATATTACAAGATTTCGCTGCCGCCGTTTCCTATCAGGCCATCATCAATCAAAAAATAGTACTATAATACTACTACTCTACATGTGGTGATCAAGCTGGTCTACAAGATTAGATTTTTTGTCTGCTGTTGCACTGTACATGATGCTAGTACTAATTCAGTACCGGTCTTCAATCACTACCCATTATTGGAAACATCAATGCAAGATTCCAGTGGGCAACGATTGAGCAAGGCGGTCAAACCCACCACGACCCGGAGAAGGACTTGGACATGAGTACGAACTTGGCTCTCGCCTCGAGTCGCCGACTACCTCTGCGCGATTGCTTGCCGTCGCTCCAAGCACCTCGGGCGACCACGACGACCATTGCGGCCACGGCCTCGCCGCCGAGTTACCTCTGCCATCATGGCTGAGCCGACCGCTCCCATGGTTGCGACCTTGCCTGAGCCGTCCGCATGCCTCTGCCATCTTCGCCGCTGGCCCCCGGCCAGCTCTGCCCTCTCCGCGTGACCCGCTCAGGCCGGCTCTGCCGTGCCTCGTTCCACTGTCGAGCCGCCGTGAGCGCTGTTTCTGTTGCGTTGAGTCGCCAGACCACCTCTGCACTGAGCCGCCGTTGTGGCCACTTCGTTCTGCTTCCTCGGGGCCTCCTCAAGCTGTTCCCCAGGAGAGGCTTGCTACCTTCACCACGCGGCATGGCTGCGACCCGCCATCGTCGGGCCAGCCTCACCTTTTGCTCTGAGCCGCTGCCAGGTCAATCCCCTGCCGCGTTGAGCCGTCGGGGCTGTATTGAGTCGCCGGTCAGTTTTGTTGAGCCACCCCTGTTCACTGGTTCTTGCAGTAGCTTCCGGACAAATCAAGTGAATGATGTCCAGTCAATACTTATTGATACATTTTTTATTCTTCAAAGAACAAGTACTCTGGTTTGCGATATTTTTTGATGCAGGACAATTGTTCACTGCAAGAGCGATGGTCGTATCATGGATATCATGCGCTAGCGTTTGACCATTCCATAATGCTCGACGAATGTATGTGCAAGCCGCTGCATCTGCGGCCCAGTCTACATCAGCATGACATGGCTGACTCGCCCGTCCGCGCGGCTTACCGCGCCTGCGAATTACTCCCTGTCCGCATCAGCTTATAATGCCACAGCCGACTCATCTGTCCGTGCCCGTGGCTGACTCGCCCGTGTCCGTGCTGTCTCTGATGCCGTGGTCGTCTTTTACTGTCCGCCCTGCGGTCCGGTCTATTCCAATAATTCTGGAGCAAATCATATTATATTATCAGCCTCCGCCTGCACCGGATGGCTCAATGGACAGGTGCACAAGTCGCCGCCACTGTGGTTTGTTTAAATTTCAACAACCAGTTGGGATGGATCATCAGCTGGGTTATTGACACAGCTCATACGGGATCATTTATAACCCACCGAGCTTCAACATGAATTCCAGCGTTCCGCTATTCAACTATATGGCGGTTTATATCACGGTCATGTATGGAGAATCTCAAGCCAACTCCTCGAGTCGTCTTAAGACTCGGGGGCTACAATGACATGACTCAGCAAATCTTGCCAGTTTCAAGATAACCCGGTCCCGGAGGCTACTGCCATATCGATGAAAATTTAAAGGCCGTCAGAAAATTTCCGGTTTAAAATGAAGAATTCCGGTTTAAAATCTGGCTCAAGGGAAATCTATCTATCATGAAGGTTTGAAGCTCTCAATGTCTGGTTTAAAATTCCGGTTCAAAAAGAATCCATCTCTCGCAAGTTCGAGTTCTCAGGAAAAATTAAAGGTTGCCAAAGAGAACTTGCTGCCATGATGCGCGGTTCAAACATGGGTAAACTGCCTTATTGGCTTATCACATTATTGGTCACTTGGGGGCTTCCTGCTCATTGAGCATAGCTGTGACTACCCTCTTGATCCGGCTTGTACGCCTTGTTACAAATTACATGGGGGCTTCCTGCTCATTGAGCATAGATGTGACTACCCTCTTGATCCGGCTTGTACGCCTTGTTACAAATTACATGGGGGCTTCCTGCTCACTGAGCATAGCTGTGACTACCCTTTGATCCGGCTTATACGCCTTGTTGCCAAACAACTTGGGGGTTTTCTGCCCAAGTTAAAAGGTTACCAAAGAGAACTTCCTACAATGTGCAGTTCAAACATAGGTAACCTGCCTTGATGGCTTATTATTGGTCACTTGGGGGCTTATTGTTCAATGAACATAGCTTTATTGACCCTTTTGATCGACTTGGATGCCAGGTGTAAAACACCAAAAACTCCGGGTTATCCTGCCTATATGTCTGCCACTCCGCCCAGGTTATCTAGAATGACCCGCCGAACTCTTGACAATCAATCTTATAAAGACCCTGAACTTGTCAAGGTTAAAACGTCGGTTGGTCATGTGAGGCCCGGCTTACAGGTTTAAATGAAGGATTAACTCAGTGGCTGTGCGGCCCATGAACAGCACTTGATATTGAGGCTTGGCATCCTATGGAAGCCTTGTTTTGTCTGATTTGTTATTTTCTCTAAACATTCTTTGGGTTCATATCTTTGTACCATATTTACATATGGTTTAAAATGATTCGGGCCATGTAGCCTTAATCCTTATGGCTCATATATGAGCATATCTGGGGTTTTGATAACCCGTTCTGGCTTTGGACGTTAAGTCGCCAGATTACTTTGAGTGCGCCATTGGAATCATGCGCTTATAAATCTTGGGGTTGTCACCCTCATTGGATATGGCGATGTAAGCCGGCAATTTGAGCCAATTTTCCAGGTATGTTTTTAAATTGTTGGATGAATATGCGAGGTTTGATAACACGCCTTGGCTATGGACTTTAAGCCGCCAGTATACTTTGGACTGCGTAATTGGAATCATGCGCTTACAAGATCTTTGGGTTGTTACTCTCACTGGATATGGCGATGTAAGCCGGCAGTATAAGTCAATTCTACAGGTATGTTTTCCTGGTTATATAAGTAGGCGAGGTATGATAACCCGCCCTAGTTTTGGACTTCAAGTCACCAATATATTTTGGCTTGAATGGCCTTAATTCTAGTCTTTTCCATAATTGCATAAGACTATATTATGTTTGGGTTGTTACACGCCCTGGTTTTCGACGTTAAGTCACCAGGGCATATGTTGTTTAAACTTTGTGCAGGACATGCAGAGCTATGGTTTACATGAATCATTGCGTTTAAACTTATCATCTGGTCATCTAAAGATTTTGCTGGGTTATCCAGCTCCGGGTTATATTGCTCCATATTGAGTTTATTGAGGCTATAAGCCGCCAAAGTGATCTTTTCAAAAACTGGACATGACTATGGGCCGCCATGGATGGGGTTATCAATTCTTGATTTTTTACAAAGGCTATAAGCCTCCGGGTTGCATCCCGGAGTACAATGGATGCGCATTAAGTCGCCATCGGCTAAGAGCCACTGAGTATTTAACTCTGGCTTTACTCGTCAACAAATAAGGTATTTAAATCTTTAATAGCCAAACTTGGCTGGATTTTATTATGATATTGAATGATTGAGGTTTTCATACCGGATTATGTTATTCAAATATTTAATAGCCAACATGGCTGGATTTTTATTATGGTTATCAATAACCAGTATTATGATTGAGGTTTTCAAAGCCGCTTCAGAGCAATGGCTATTATTTCTTTATCCAAGAATACTGGCTCACAGCAGAGAGCATGGTTAAATATTGAATATGCAAGGCTTTCAGCAACATCATCCGGACAATGGATATGGTGTTATTTAGTCCCGAGTCTCTGCAGGCATACGACCCGGCACTTGGGGGCTTCATTATTCAAATCAAGATTACATCGAATATGGAAGTCCCATGTCACTGCAAGCATGCACCATGGCACTTGGGGACTAATGCAAAGTCATTTTAACTCGCCTCATTGAAGACCCAACCCATCACATAGTGATGAGCCGGCCCTTGGGGGCTACTAATTGCTCCTGTCAAAGGTAACCCGAAACTTGGGAGCTACATCATATGGTGTTATTTTTTGAAGTACATATAAAGTCCCAGCTCAGTATTATCTTACTGAGCCGGCCCTTGGGGGCTACACGTTGCTGCTCAAATCAACATGATCATATCTATAAAGTCCCTGCTCATTATTGCATAATGACCCGACACTTGGGGGCTACACATGAGAAGTTCAAAATGTTCAATTTATGATTGGCGACTTACATGGACAGCCTAGATTTCTCCAAAGTTGCAGTATTTATATTGAAACAAGTCTTAAGCTGTTACTACGCTCCCTTCTTAAGACTTGGGGGCTACAGGTGATATGCATATAAGGGAGGTACACTTTCAAGCTTGGTGTTAGCAACAATTATGACCTGGTGCCATCAATATTTATAACCTGGCAATTTTGGCAATCATAACTCGGCAAGCTCTACATCTTCAAGCCGGCTGAAAATCAGATGAGTATTTCAAGACCAATATTTTTGTCAAGCTAGAGCATTGGAAGCCGAGTCAAATGGATTATTCTTTATAATATTTTTCTGCAAGAAGCCAATGTCAGCAAATTGACTATGAAGCTAGCCTATTGATCCGGACTTTTCAGAAGAAGTGCCCAGATTTTTTGCATTGGCAAAATTTGAACATATCTGCTAAAGGAGATTTGCTATGAGATCATGGACACGTATCAAGAAGGAAATGACAAGGACTTAAGGATGATCAGGTGCCGGTTCAGAAAAACTTTTAAACCAAAGCACAACCTATCAACTTTGTTCTTGTGTTTATTTGACAGGATCAGTTTAACATGGATAAATCCAAATTAAACTGGGGGCTAATGTCGGGGATATACCCCACGGTGTAACCCGGCCGGATGTATGACCCGGCCGGAGCTTGGCGACTCAAGGGCAACCCGCCCGATCTTGGCAACTCATTAGTAACCCGGCGGGCAGGTCAGACAGATGACAAGGCCCAAGGCCCAGAAGGCGGCTCATGGAAGGCCGGCTCATGTTATGGGAGGCCGGGTTGTGAAAGAAGACATAAGGAATATTTCCCTTGCAAGGGAAGCAAGACTAAGATTCCACTTGTAATAGAATAGTCCTAATCCTATTAGGACTCCACATGTAACCCGCCCCTCCAACTTATATCAGGAGGGGTAGGGCACCCCAAGAGGGAGGGGTGGAAAGAGACAAATCAATAGCTCTCGAGATAGCGGTAGCGAAACCTCGCCCTTGTAATCGTGAGCATCATCATCATCAATATCAATGAAGCAGGATGCAGGCTTTTACCTCCATCGTGAGTGGCCAAACCTGGGTAAAATCCCGCATCTCTCGTCCCACTCAACCCCTCTCAAGCTACCACATAGATGCATTGGCCTCATGACTAAGTTCTCACACTAAGGACATCTGCCGTGACAAATCCACGACACCCAGGATAATGTTTCTTGAGCTCTTTTGAAGTTGTTTCAGTTATGGACTTGTTTTGCTGCCGCGTTTATTTGCACTGGTGGCCAATTTAGACGGCCAGTGTATGTAATATGCTGGTTTGTTCCCTATATTTTCACTGGTGGCGAACTTTGATGCCCAGTGGATGTAATATGTGCAATAGTCGTAATAGCCTAGCGTTAGTTGCTTGCTTATTTATTTCCTTATTGCCTTGTTTAGTTGTTTGCTTGTAGCCACTGCAGTTCTTTTTCCGCGTTTTTCTAGTGGCCACAATAACCTATTTTTATAACTAGGCCACAATAACCATGGCAAAACACGGACCGTTGTAACCGTGGTCCTGCTACCTGCTGTAGTGACGATGGGCCTCTTACGGGCCATAGGATCCATGGGCCTTCTATGGGCCGTATAATCGATGGGCCTTCTACGGGCCGAATAATCATTTGGCCACACATGGGTCATACTATTCATGGACCAATAACGGTCCGCAAAATGGGCAGAAAACGGGCTAGAGTGGAAATCATCTGTTTATGGCCCGACCATAACGGGCCGTTAACAGGCCGTATTTGATGACGCTATGAAAACAGCCCAACGGGTTAACAGGCCATAATCGGGCCGACTGTAACCACGGGCCGAATTTGGCCCACAAGCGGAACAGGCCAGTAACGGACCATAAGTAACCGAATTCTAGATATTAGCCCAAGAATAAATGGGCCCTTAGAAGGCCGAAAGGTAACACGGGCTGGAGACGGCCTACGGAATAATGGGTCGTTAATGGGTATAAAGTGATACACTATTCATTATGGGTCAGTTTCACCTCGGGCCTTTAACGGGCCCAGAGTTACAAAGGGCCTCGTATGGGCCGAAAGACGTCATGGGCCATACATGGGCCGGAAGTTACAACGGGCTGGAATCATATTGGACAGCCCAGATGACGCTACTAGGCCCAATTCGGATAGGCCATAATGGGCCATGAGTTAGCGGGCTGTAAATGGGCTATATGCGAACAGGCCGTTAACAGGCTTTCCATGGGCCGGCCAGCTACCTTTTGACCAAGTCAAACGGGCCGGCCTTTTCACCGGAATGGGCCTCTGTTGGGCTGTGCCACGTGTTGATGTATCATAGGCGCCTGCGGTCCAATTAGTGGATGACATCTGTCCCAACGGTGAGCCGACATGTGGTTCCTCTGGCCATTGAGAATTTTACACGTGGAAAATCCCCATTGGTCCGGGCTATAAATGGTTATAGGATCCAAACCGGAACCCGATAGCTTAATGGCGACCCGTTACAATGGATGCCACGTGTCGGTTACCCTTGACAAAAGCACTTCTATGACGCGCGATTTATCATCATGGAAGTGGACACTTCCGTGATGATAATTTTGGTAATGTCATGGAACACTTCTACGACAGCACAGGTATGACTATCTTGATTCTGTCATAAAATCGTCATGGATGTACATGCATGACAGAAAATGTGACCTACTGTGACAAACACGTATCATCACGGAAGTGTATTTTTTTTGTAGTGCATATCTGCTCAAATCATCTGTGAAGGTCAGAAAATAACGATACCTGATACGTCTCCAACGTATCTATATTTTTTTATTGTTCCATGCTATTATATTATCTATTTTGGATGTTTTATATGCATTAATATGCTATTTTATATTATTTTTGGGACTAACCAATTAACCTAGAGCCCAGTGCCAGTTTCTGTTTTTTCCTTGTTTTTGAGTTTCGCAGAAAAGGAATATCAAACGGAGTCCACACGGAATAAAACTTTCGCGATGATTTTTCTTGGACCAGAAGACACCTACGAGACTTGGAGATGAAGTCAGAAGATCCACGAGGCGACGACAAGCCGTAGGGGCGCGCCCCCTGGCTTGTGGCCCCCTCGGGAGTCCACCGACCGCCTTCCTTGGCCTATAAATTCAGAAATATTCCCAAACCCTCAGAACAAGCCATGAAAATACTTTTCCACCGCCGCAACCTTCTGTTCCCGTGAGATCCCATCTTGGGGCCTTTTCCGGTGATCTGCCGGAGGGGGATTCGATCATGGAGGGCATCTACATCAACTCTATTGCCCTTCCGATGAAGCATGAGTAGTTTACCTCAGACCTACGGGTCCATAGCTAGTAGCTAGATGGCTTCTTCTCTCTCTTTGATTCTCATGTTCTCCTCGATGTTCTTGGAGATCTATCCGATGTAATCTTCTTTTGCGGTGTGTTTGTCGAGATCCGATGAATTGTGGATTTATGATCAGATTATCTATGAATATTATTTGAATCTCCTCTGAATTCTTATATGCATGATTTGACATCTTTGTATTTCTCTTCGAATTATCGGTTTGGTTTGGCCAACTAGATTGGTATTTCTTGCAATGGGAGAGGTGCTTAGTTTTGGGTTCAATCTTGCGGTGTCCTCACCCAGTGACATAATAGGGGTAGCGAGGCACGTATTGTATTGTTGCCATCAAGGATAAAAAGATGGGGTTTTCATCATATTGCTTGAGTTTATCCCTCTACATCATGTCATCTTACTTAAGGCGTTACTCCGTTCTTTATGAACTTAATACTCTAGATGCATGGTGGATAGCGGTCGATGTGTGGAATAATAGTAGTAGATGCAAAATCGTTTCGGTCTACTTGACACGGACGTGATGTCTATATGCATAATCATTGCCTTGGATATCGTCATAACTTTGTGCTTTTCTATCAATTGCTCGACAGTAATTTGTTCACCCACCGTATTATTTGCCTTCAAGAGAGAAGCCTCTAGTGAAACCTATGGCCCCCGGGTCTATTTTCCATTATATATTTTCAGATCTATAAACCAAAAATACCAAAAATATCTCGCTGCAATTTATTTACTTTTACATTCTAGCAATCTTTTATATCCATCTCTATCAGATCTCACCATTGCAATTGACCGTGAAGGGATTGACAACCCCTTTATCGCGTTGGGTGCAAGTGTTTGATTGTTTGTGCAGGTGCATAGATTGGGGACTTGCTTGTACCTCCTACTGGATTGATACCTTGGTTCTCTAACTGAGGGAAATACGTATCTCTACTTTGCTGCATCACCCTTTCCTCTTCAAGGGAAAAACTAACACAAGCTCAAGAAGTAGCAATACCCGGCGCGTGCTTCAATACTCATCGGACCGCATACATCGGTATGTATTAGTTCCAATAAGTCATTAGCTCGCTCCATTGTTCTGGAGAACAGAGTTTTAGTCATCTTGCCCATGAGGCATGGTTCGCAAGTAGCAAATGATTCATAATCAAGTGATTCCAAAAGCCCATCTGCATGGAATTTCTTCATGCGCTTTACACCAATATGACCTAAATGGCAGTGCCACAAGTATGTTGCACTATCATTATCAACTTTGCATCTTTTGGCATCAATATTATGAATATGTGTATCACTACAATCGAGATTCAACAAGAATAGACCACTCTTCAAGGGTGCATGACCATAAAAGATATTATTCATATAAATAGAACAACCATTATTCTCTGACTTGAATGAATAACCGTCTCGCAATAAACAAGATCTAGATATAATGTTCATGCTCAACGCGGGCACCAAATAACAATTATTCAGGTCTAAACTAATCCCGAAGGTAGGTGTAGAGGTAGCATGCCGACGGCGATCACATCGACCTTGGAACCATTCCCGACGTGCATCGTCACCTCGTAGTTAGCCAATCTTTGTTTATTCCGCAGCTCCTGTTTCGAGTTACAAATATGAGCAACCGAACCAGTATCAAATACCCAGGCGTTGCTACGAGCATTAGTAAGTTACACATCAATAACATGTATATCAAATATACCTTTGTTCACTTTGCCATCCTTCCCCCTCGCCAAATACTTGGGGCAGTTCCGCTTCCACTGACCACTCCCTTTGCAGTAGAAGCACTCAGTTTCAGGCTTGGGTCCAGCTTTGGGCTTCTTCCCGGGGGTGGCAACTTGCTTGCCATTCTTCTTGAAGTTACCTTTCTTTCCCTTGCCCTTTTTCTTGAAACTAGTGGTCTTGTTAACCAACAACACTTGATGCTCCTTCTTGATTTCTACCTCTGCGGCGTTAAGCATTGCGAAGAACTCGGGAATTGTTTTGTTCATACCTTGCATATTATAGTTCATCACGAAGCCTTTGTAGCTAGGTGGCAGTGATTGAAGAACTCTATCAATAACACAATCAACTGGAAGATTAACTCCCAGCTGAGTCAAGTGATTATAATACCCAGACATTTTGAGTATGTGTTCACTGACAGAACTGTTCTCCTCCATCTTGCAGCTATAGAACTTGTTGGAGACTTCATATCTCTCAACCCGAGCATTTGCTTGAAATATTAACTTCAACTCTTGGAACATATCATATGCTCCATGACGTTCAAAGCGTCTTTGAAGTCCCAGTTCTAAGCCGTAAGGCATGGCACACTGAACTATAGAGTAGTCATCAGATCAAGCCTGCCAGGCATTCAAAACGACTGCTTTAGCTCCTGTAGCAGGTCCGTCACCTAGCGGTGCATCAAGGACATAATTCTTCTGTGCAGCAATGAGGATAATCCTCAAGTTACTCACCCAGTCTGTGTAGTTGCTACCATCATCTTTCAACTTAGCTTTCTCTAGGAACGCATTAAAATTCAGGGGAACGGTAGCACGGGCCATTGATCTACAACATAGATATGCAAATACTATCAGGACTAAGTTCATGATAAATTAAGTTGAATTAATGAAATTACTAATGAACTCCCACTTAAATAAACATCCCTCAAGTTATCTAAGTGATACATGATACAAATCAACTAACCCATGTCCGATCATCACGTGAGATGGGGTAGTCATCAATGGTGAACATCTCTATGTTGATCATATCTACTATATGACTCATGTTCGACCTTTCGGTCTCCAGTGTTCCGAGACCATGTCTGTACATGCTAGGCTCGTCAAGTTTAACCCAAGTATTCTGCATGTGCAAAACTCTCTTACACCTGTTGTATGTGAACGTAGAGTCTATCACACCCGATCATCACGAGGTGCTTCGAAACGACGAACTTTAGCAACGGTGCATACTCGGGGAGAACACTTTTACCTTGAAATTTAGTGAAGGGATCATCTTATAATGCTACCGCCGTTCTAAGAAAAATAAGATGCATAAAAGATAAACATCACATGCAATCAAAATATGTGACATGATATGGCCATCATCTTGTGCTTTTGATCTTCATCTCCAAAGCATCGTCATGATCTCCATCGTCACCGGCTTGACACCTTGATCTCCATCATTGCGTCGGGGTCGTCTCGCCAACTATTGCTTCTACAACTATTGCTAACGCATAGCGATAAAGTAAAGCAATTACATGGCATTTGCACTTCATACAATAAAGAGACAACCCTAAGGCTCCTGCCGGTCGTCGATATTACAAAACATGATCATCTCATACATCAACATATATCACATCACAACATGCCCTGCAAAAACAAGTTAGACGTCCCCTACTTTGTTGTTGCAAGTTTTACGTGGCTGCTATGGACTTCTAGCAAGAACCGTTCTTACCTACGCAAAAACCACAACGGTGATTCATCAAGTTTGTTGTTTTAACCTTCTTCAAGGACCAACCGTAGTCAAATTTGATTAAACTAAAGTAGCAGAAACAGACACCCGCCAGCCACCTTTATGCAAAACTAGTTGCATGTCAGTCGGTGGAACCGGTCTCATGTGCGTGGAGATGTAAGGTTGGTCCGGGCCGCTTCATCCCACAATACCACCAAATCAAAATAAGACATTGGTGGTAAGCAGTATGACTATCACCGCCCACAACTCTTTGTGTTCTACTCGTGCATATCATCTACGCATAGACCTGGCTCATGATGCGACTATTGGGAAACATTGCATGGAAAACAAAAATTATTCTACGCACACGCAAGATCTATTCATGGAGATGCATAGCAACGAGGGGGAAGAGTGTGTCTACGTACCCTCATAGACCCTAAGCGGAAGCGTTTAACAACACGGTGGATGTAGTCGAACTTTCTTCGCGATCCAACCGATTGAATACCGAACGTACGACACCTCCGCGTTCAGCACACGTTCAGCTCGGTGACGTCCTCCACCTTCTTGATCCAGCAAGACGGCGAAGTAGTGGATGAGTTCTGGCAGCACGACAGCGTGGTGACGGTGATGGTGAAGTGATCTTCGCAGGGCTTCGCCTAAGCACTACAAAAATATGACCGGGGTTGTAAACCGTGGAGGGGGCGCCGCACACGGCTAAGACAATGTTGTGTCCTCGCTAGGCGCCCCATCCCATTATATATATAGGTGGGGTGGGGGTGGAGGGAGCAGCCAGGAGGGCGCCCCAAGTAGGCCGAATCCAACTTGGGGTACACCCCAAGTGGCGCCCCCTTTCCTTATATAGGTGCGGGGGAAAGGCAGGGGAGGGAGGCGCCCCCCTTTCCTTTCTCCAATGAGAGGGAAAGGCAGGAGGGGCTAGCCCTCTCCCCCCTTTCCTTTCCTAGGGCTGGCCGGCTAGGGAGAGGGGCGCACCAACCCCCTGTGGGCTGGTCTGTGTAACACCCCCAGTGGTTAACTACAGTAATCACCCTTTTGATTATGCCATGTCATCATGTTTAACAATGCATGATCATCATTAGCATTATATTGCATTTCAACTCCTAAGTCAAAATCCAAATTTAAATGAAAGTGGAAAATAAAAAGTTGTCCAACATAAAAACTAAAGTGTTCAATAAATAGCAAATATTGCAGAGATCATTCTAAAATTGAAACCAACAAATAATAAATTAATTAAGAGACTCTAACAGTAGCAAAACAACACTATTTAATCCATTTTCAATTAAATAAAATCCAAATAAAAAGATATGGGCACCAAACCATTTTATTGCAGTGGTATACAATGCCCTGTGATTTGTGGACCAGGTCACAATTTTTACAAAAGTCATTTGGGTGCCTAACCATTTACAAAACAGAGAAAAGAGAAAAAGAAAAGAAAAGAAGAAAACAAAAGGAAAACCCCCCCAGCCAACTGGGCCAACACCGCCTAACCAGCCGGCCCACGCGGCCCCACCCTGGTACATACTCCCTCCCCGTAACCCTAATCCCCACCCCCACTCCCCTCGTCCCTCCCCCCCCCCACCAGATACAGGAGGACCGGGCGCGATCCCTTCGCCCCTGACGCCGGTGCCCGTCCCCGACGCCGCCCCGTCACATCTTCCCCCCCCCCCCCCCCCCGCCGGTCCTCACCGACCCTCGCCGCCCGTGTCGGCCGGCCTCCTCCGATGCCACCGCGCCCTGCCGCCCCGCCGCCTCGCCTCCTCCCCGACGCGCCCAGCGCGCGTCCGCCCCACCCGGTCGCCACCAACGCCACCGGCCCACCCCTGCCTCGCCTCCCCCCTCGTGAGCACCCCCGGCCTCCGCTGCCGCTCTCCCCTCTCCCTTTGTCGCCATTCGCCGGGGCCGCGAGCCGGAGCCGCGCTCCGGGCCGCGCTCACCGCGCCATGGCCATGCTCCCCTGCGCCCACGCGCGCCCCGCTCGCCCCTGCAGCCGCGCCCGCGCGGCGTCCACCCGCGCTCGGCCACACCCCGCGCTGGCCCCCGGCCCGCTGGCCAGCCACGGCCACGGCCGCGCCGTGCGCCCCTGGGCCGCGCGCGCACCCAACCTTACTGTGGCTCAGCCACAGACCGCGGGGCCCAACCCCCTGGCCCAATGACGTGTGGGGCCTAGCCCCTGGATTTAAAAAAATGAAAATAAAATGTAAAATTAAAATTATTAAATATTTAATTAAATTAATTAGTGAATTAGTGAATTAATTAATCTAATTAATCCTGCTTAATTAGTCTAATTCATTAGTTAGCTTAATTAAACAGTAATTAATTAGTTAATCACTAATTAACCTAACAGTCTATGACATGTGGGACCCACGTGTCAGGACGGCTGCTGATGTCATGCTGACGTCATGATGACGTCAGCATAACACTGTTTCGGATAATGTTGTTTTAATTAATTAAATAAGTTCCAGAAATTAAAAAAAGCTTTAGAAAATCATATTAAATAATCCGTAACTCCGATGGAAAACTTTGTACATGAAACTTGCTCAGAACGACGAGACGAATCCGAATACGCGGTCCGTTCGTCCGCCACATGTCTCTAACTATCCGAACATGGAACCGTCCCCCTCCGGATCGTCTGTCCGATAATTCCAAAGACCCGGGAAATATCGTCAGATATTCTCCCGCTCCGTCTGATACGTGTAGTACTGCGTTAGACTACCCCTAGCACCGTGTATCGTATTTGTCATGCTCCTGTTTGCTTAGTATTTACTGTTTCCTTCCTTCCTCTCCTCCTCCCCCTCTTCTCTCGGTAGCCCCCGACACCGACGTGTCCCCGAGGCCGACGCAGCTCCGGCCCGAACACCATTGACACCTTGCCCTTGCCGCCGACAACCAGCAAGCCCCCCCCCCCCCCCCCCCCTTGCATACCGATATCGCTTATTTTTATTTCTCATGCTTGCATTAGAACTGCTGCTGCTCTCTTTACCTATTCTGATGCATAGCCTGTTTATTGTACCTGCTGTTGGATAAATTAACCTGCATATCCTAAACTGCTTAGTATAGGCTGGGTAGAGACCTATCAGTGACCCCACTTATCCCGATTGCCCCGTTGGATAATCCGAAGACCCGATCAATGGGATTGAAGACCAGACCCCGACACCGCACATCACCCCCCTTAGTTGTAACGACACTGCAGCGTTACAATCGAGTGCCGAGGGTGAAACCGCTTGTAGCACTTCTGATGTTAACTCTGTAGAGTAGCTATTCGGTCGTGGTCATCGAGGGTGATTCCTCCTTCACCGCTTCCGATAACGACGCCGTCGTACGACACCTCAAGAGTGAACCCAGCGAGGGTGATTCCTCCGAGTTCACCTTGACGATTACATCGAGTAGGAATCCAACGAGGGTGATACCTCGGATTCCCCTGATGTTATGGACACACGGATACTAGGACTTTACACTGTTACTTGGATAGGCGGGTCGACCCTGAGGGGTACCCGCGTGCGCCTGAGAGGCGAGTGTTGTGAAGACGGGTGCCTGTATGGTGCCCGAGTGATGAATATGAGGCGCGGCCGGGCATTCTTAACCCTTGCAGCAAGTCCTCGAGACGGGGTGACGGGGTCACATCTTTCGTGAGTCTCTGCTCGTTATCGCAAGCCCCTAGTCCTAACGATTTGGATATTTGATCCGAGCAGGCCTCTGGCCTGATAGCACTAACCATCATGTGGGCATAGTATGGGTGTTCTGCATCGTAGCATCAGCCGACAGTTCTGTCAGACGTCTAGTTCAGCATTGTGGCACGGTTGGATCGTACCGACCCTCCGAGGCGGTGCAGGTATCCACCCTGCACACAACGACCCGAAGTGCACAGGGCGATGGCCCAAGACCCCTGAGTGCTTAGGATGTAGACCGGCGGGGACCTCTCTGCTGAGCTCTAGGTAGGGCTGCGGTGTGTCGTTTGGCCGAGGCCGGGCATGACCCAGGAAAGTGTGTCCGGCCGGAGTTAATCGAGCGTGTTGGGTAAGTTGGTGCACCCCTACAGGGAAGAACACTTCTATCGATAGCCGGTCCTATGGTAAAGGACACTCGGAGTTGTATCCTGATTGATACAATTTAGAACTGGATACTTGGATACTATGGCTCTGGGATTGCTTCTCGCAGGGAGTCAAGAAGGGATCTCAGGACGAGGTTGATGACTGTATGGCTCTGGGATTGCTTTCTCGCAGGGAGTCAAGAAAGGATCTCTGGGTGAGGTTGAGACTTAATGATACTGCTACATTATATGGTACTGTCTACACTCTTCTAATATTGCAAGACCTCTGAAGATGCTAGTCTTCGATAGGACTAGGCCTCCTCTCTATTCTGGCATTTCTGCAGCCCAGTCCACATATACAGCCTCCCCTTGAAAATGTTGCATATGTAGTGTAGATCCTTGCTTGCTGAGTACTTCTGAGTACTCACGGTTGCTTTGTTTTCCTTTTCTCCCCAAATCAGTTTGACGTGACCAAGATGACGGAGCCCCTGAGACAGATGCCCCGTCGATCGACTACTACTACTACCCAGAGGATGGATACTACTACGAGTTGACTGACGACCAGGAGTAGGATCGGAGGGTCCCAGGTAGGAGGCCTACGCCTTTCGATCGTAGTGTTTTTCTTTTGCCCCGCCTTTCTAAAGGCCTTTCTGTTTCTGTTTAAATATATGTACTCAGATATCTGATGCTTCCGCTGACGCTTGTACGCAAGCTTATGTATTCGAGCCCTCGAGGCCCCTGGCTTGTAATATAAAGCTTGTATGACTTTATTTATGTTTTAGAGTTGTGTTGTGATATCTTCCCGTGAGTCCTTAGGCTTGATCGTGTGCATTTGCGTGTATGATTAGTGCACGATTGAGCCGGGGGCGTCACAAGTTGGTATCAGAGCCGACTGACTGTAGGAACCCCCTTTCCAACTCCTTGGCCGAAGTTGAGTCTAGTAACCGAAAATTGTTTTACTAACTTGGTTGTGTGGCTTACGGGCCCACGTCGCCAATTGGGTGGTATTAGTATCTTTTACTCCTCGACCTTTACTCTGGGACTCTAACCTCTCTTCTATTCGGGTTAAAATTTTACTAACTCCAACATCAGGTTCTCGTGATCACATCCACCCGGTGTTCTGAAATATTCCCCCCCTTGCTCCAAGATTGTGGGCCAGGATCTGCTTGCAGGATCCTTTTATCAAGGGCACCCTGTGTTGTCACTTGCAGATTCCTCGCTCCAATAGTTTTCTCCGACATTGATGTAGCCTTTGCTATGTCTCGTTGTGTACTTCCCTACCGCGTGCCTGCGCGCCGCCTAGATGTCTAGCCCTCCCTTTTATACTGTCGTAATGCCGGATACTAACCGAGGCTATGTGTGGATTTGAATGTCTGGTGCGAATATGCTGAATTATCTATTGCACTTCCTTCTGTTGTGCGTGATACTTCATGAATCATTCCATACACATGCAGTTTTTCTTGCTAAACTGCCCCTGTTGATTTGGCAGGATGGCTGACGATCCTCCACCTCCACCCTATATTGCCGCCATGATGCAGCAGTTTGAACTCAACCGTCAGCAGTTTGAGCTCAACCGTCAGTTTATGACCGGAGTATTGGCTCAATTCCCAACTCAGAATGCTCAGCAACAGAATGCTCCAATAACTCTGCTAGAATTTGTGCGCCTCAGTCCATCCGTTTTCTGCAACTCCACCAATCCTATGGATGCTGATGATTGGCTTCGTGACATCCTGTTTGAGATGGAATCAGCTAATGTTGCTCCTGAGAGTTACGTCACCTTTGCGACATTCCACCTGAAGGGCCCAGCTGCTCAATGGTGGGAAAGCCACAAGGCTATGTTGCCTGCACAGACTGTAACCACTTGGCAGGAATTTCAGTCAACTTTTCATGCACGTTACATTCCTCAAGGTCTGATGGACCAGAAGAAGCAGTAGTTCCGTAAACTCTCACAGGGCACAATGACTGTGGATGAATATCAGAGGAAATTCCTTGAATTAACCCGCTATGCTGCGGATGACGTCGACACTGACACTCGCAAGTAGGAGAAATTCCGTGAAGGACTGCGTACGGATATAAAACTTGCACTTGTTGTCCATGATTTCACAAATTTCGCAACGCTTGTCAGCAAATCTTTCCAAGTTGAAACAGCTCTGACTGAGTACCAGGAGTCACTCAAGCGCACTCATGAAGCTGGCTCATCCTCGGGTCAGCCTGTTCAGAAGCGTCGAGTGTGGATCCCTCACAATGTTCATCACCGACCTGCTCCAACACCAAGACCGTCTTATGTTGCACCTCGTCTGCCTTCACCGCCGAGACAGCTTACGGTTCATGATGGACCGCCTAATGTTATGGATTCTCATCAAGTTGCGCCACGTCCTCCTAATGGTCGTAAGAAGGGTTATCGAAACCGCCGATTCAGAAACCGTAATACCATACCGTCTGCTGTTGTACTTGGCTAGGCCAATCACGTCAATGCTGAAAAGGCTCAAAAGGAACCGACTATCGTGCTGGGAACACTCTCTGTGAATTCAGTACCGGCCTCTGTTCTCTTCGATTCAGGAGCATCGCATGCTTTTGTGTCCCAAAAATTTGCTCAGTCACATGAGTTATACCTGGAAGAATTACCCACTCCTCTAATGGTTCAGTCCCCGAGATCCAAGTGGCAAACCACAATGCTAAGCCCTCACAACCACATCGAGATTGGAGGTCTACTTTTTCCGGTTTCTCTCATTGTACTTGGACCTTCGGACATAGAAATTATTCTCGATATGGACTGGTTGACAGCCCATAATGCTTTGATTGACTGTGCTACTAAGACAGTCCAGCTCACACACCCTTCTGGTCAGGTGATCAATTACTCAGCCCGAATAGCTCAGGATGCTGAAAGCCAGATATATGTTCTGAATGCATTGAATGCTTGACCTCTTGAAGGCATCGAGAACGTTCTAGTTGTTTGTGATTTTCAAGATGTATTTCCAGAAGAACTTCCAAGAATACCCCCTGCTAGAGCTGTTGAGTTTGTCATCGACTTGAAACCAGGCACAACTCCTATTGCGAAGCGTCCTTATAAGATGCCTCCACACCACCTTCTTGAACTTAAGGAGGAAATCGACATGTCACTTAAGAAAGGCTTCATCCGCCCCAGTTCCTCTGCTTGGGGAGCACCTTCACTCTTCGTTAAGAAGAAGGATGGAACTAACCGATTGGTTCAGGATTATCGGCCCATTAACCAAGCCACAATCCAGAACAAATATCTGCTTCCTCGGATCAATGATTTGTATGATCAACTTGCCGGTTCCTCAGTATTCTCTAAGCTTGATTTGAGATTGGGATACCATCATATCCGTGTTCGTGAAGAGGATATTCCCAAGACTGCATTTGTTACTCGTTATGGCTCCTACGAGTACACTGTCATGTCATTTGGCCTAACAAATGCTCCAGCCACATTCTCCCGTCTGATGAATTACATCTTCATGGATTACCTCGACAAATTTGTCGTGGTATATCTGGATGATATTCTGGTCTATTCAAAGAATAAGGAAGAACATGCCGAACACCTCCGTCTTGTACTGGAAAGGCTCCGAGAACACCAGTTGTATGCCAAATACTCCAAATGTGAATTTTGGCTTTCTCAAGTAACATATCTCGATCATGTGATTTCAAAAGATGGCATTGCCGTTAACCCAGAACGAGTTCAGGCTATTCTGGACTGGACTCCTCCGAAGAACGTCAAGCAAGTGATAAGTTTTCTCGGCCTTGCAAGCTATTGCCGTCGATTTGTCGAGAACTTTTCCAAGATTGCTAAGCCTTTGACTAATCTGCTTCACAAGGGCGTTAAGTTCGAATGGACAGACAAATGTCGAGAAAGTTTCCAGACACTCAAAGACAAGCTGACATCTGCCCCAGTACTATCTCCTCCAGATACCCGCAAAGACTTTGTGATCTATTGTGACGCATCCCGTGAAGGATTAGGCTGTGTCCTAATGCAAGAGCGTAAAGTGATTGCTTATGGCTCTCGTCAGTTGCGCCCACATGAAGAGAATTATCCGATACATGATCTAGAACTAGCTGCTGTCATCTATGCATTGCAGTTGTGGCGACATTACCTCCTCGGTAATCGTTGCGAGATCTACATGGATCATAAAAGTCTGAAGTACTTGTTCACTCAGCCATCTCTAAACCTCCGTCAGCAAAGATGGATGGAGGCCATTGCGGACTATGATTTGGGTATATCCTATACCCCTGGCAAGGCTAACGTGATGGCTGATGCCTTAAGCCGCAAGTCCTATTGCGACAATCTCATGGTTAGGCGAGCTCAACCTCGTCTTTTTGAAGAACTGTGCAAGCTGAATCTGCGTATTGTTCCACAGGGCTCTCTAAATAACCTTGTGATACAACCAGATCTTGAGAAACCTGTTAAGGATGCGCAAGCTAAAGATGCTGAAATTGATCTGATGAAGAAAGACCTTCACCTTGTAAAGTACAGGGATTTCTCGCTGTCTGAAGATGGAACCTTGTATTTCAGAAACCGCATTGTCGTACCTCGCTTCGAGCTTATGACTGACAAAGTCATGAAGGAGGCACATGATACCCCGCTGTCTATTCATCCGGGTAGCACCAAGATGTATCGTGATCTCCGTCAAAGGTACTGGTGGTCTAGAATGAAGCAGGACATCGCTCGTTATGTTGCCGAATGTGATGTGTGTCGTCGCGTTAAAGCAGAACATCAGAAACCAGCTGGAATTCTGCAACCACTTCCTATTCCTCTATGGAAATGGGATAAGGTTCATATGGATTTCATTACAGGACTTCCCAGGTCACAGAAGGGTCACGATGCTATTCTTGTCGTCGTCGACCAACTCTCTAAAGTTGCACACTTTCTGCCCGTCAAAGAGACTATCACTGCTAGTCAGTTAGCAGAATTGTATATCTCCAGAATTGTTTCACTCCACGGCATTCCGAAAGAGATTAGTTCGGACCGTGGCGGCCTTTTCACTTCCAAATTCTGGGAAAGTTTCCAAACAGCTATGGGAACTCATATCACCTGGAGTTCAGCTTATCACCCCCAATCCCAAGGCCAAGTCGAGCGAGTCAATCAAGTGCTTGAAGACATGCTTCGGGCTTGTGTTATTTCTTTCGGTAAGAAGTGGGAAGAATCTCTTCCTTATGCAGAATTCTCATATAACAACAGCTATCAAGCCAGCTTGAAAATGGCTCCCTTCGAGGTACTCTATGGACGTAAGTGTCGAACCCCTCTGAATTGGTCAGAAACTGGGGAACGGCCGCTCGTGGGTCCGGATATTATTCAACACGCCGAAGAACAAGTCCGTATTGTCCGGGAAAATCTCAAGGCGGCTCAGGACCGCCAGAAGAGCAACTATGATCGCAAACGATGGGGTTTGACTTATCAACCTGGTGATCAAGCTTATCTGCGTGTCACTCCTATGAAGGGCACTCACCGTTTCGGAATCAAGGGCAAGCTAGCTGCACGCTACATTGGTCCTTTCCGCATTGTTGCTAGACGTGGTCAGGTGGCATATAAATTGGAATTGCCGCCGCAATTCTCTCATATCCACGATGTCTTCCATGTGTCGCAACTTCGTAAATGCTTCAAGGAATCTCCGCACCGCGCAGTGGATCACGAGGTGCTCGAATTGCAAGATGACCTATCTTATAAGGAGCATCCGATCCGCATTCTCGATGAAGCTAAATGTCGGACCCGTCAGAAGGTTACCAAGTTCTCAAAGTGTAGTGGTCAAATCATACTGAAGATGAAGCCACTTGGGAACACGACGATAATCTTCGTGCGGAATACCCCGAACTTTTCCCTTCTACCTCTTAATTCTCGGGACGAGAATTCTTGTTAGTAGAGGAGATTTGTAACACCCCCAGTGGTTAACTACAGTAATCACCCTTTTGATTATGCCATGTCATCATGTTTAACAGTGCATGATCATCATTAGCATTATATTGCATTTCAACTCCTAAGTCAAAATCCAAATTTAAATGAAAGTGGAAAATAAAAAGTTGTCCAACATAAAAACTAAAGTGTTCAATAAATAGCAAATATTGCAGAGATCATTCTAAAATTGAAACCAACAAATAATAAATTAATTAAGAGACTCTAACAGTAGCAAAACAACACTATTTAATCCATTTTCAATTAAATAAAATCCAAATAAAAAGATATGGGCACCAAACCATTTTATTGCAGTGGTATACAATGCCCTGTGATTTGTGGACCAGGTCACAATTTTTACAAAAGTCATTTGGGTGCCTAACCATTTACAAAACAGAGAAAAGAGAAAAAGAAAAGAAAAGAAGAAAACAAAAGGAAAACCCCCCCAGCCAACTGGGCCAACCGGCCCAGCCAGCCGGCCCACGCGGCCCACCCCCTGGCCTACATACTCCCTCCCCCGTAACCCTAATCCCCACCCCCACTCCCCTATCCCCCTCCCCCCCCCACCCGATCCAGGAGGGATCGGGCGCGATCCCTTCGCCCCCGACACCGGCGCCCGTCCCCGGCGCCGCCCCGTCATCATCTTCCCTCCCGCCGGTCCTCACCGACCCTCGCTGCCCGTCGCCGGCCGGCCTCCTCCGACGCCACCGCCGCCCTGCCGCCCCGCCGCCTCGCCTCCTCCCCGACGCGCCCCCAGCGCGCGTCGCCCCACCCCGTCGCCACCAACGCCACCGGCCACCCCTGCCTCGCCTCCCCCCTCGTGAGCACCCCCGGCCTCCGCTGCCGCTCTCCCCTCTCCCTTTGTCGCCATTCGCCGGGGCCGCGCGCCGGAGCCGCGCTCCGGGCCGCGCTCACCGCGCCCTGGCCATGCTCCCCTGCGCCCACGCGCGCCCCGCTCGCCCCTGCAGCCGCGCCCGCGCGGCGTCCACCCGCGCACGGCCACACCCCGCGCTGGCCCCCGGCCCGCTGGCCAGCCACGGCCACGGCCGCGCCGTGCGCCCCTGGGCCGCGCGCGCGCCCAACCCCACTGTGGCTCAGCCACTGACCGCGGGGCCCAACCCCCTAGCCCAATGACGTGTGGAGCCTAGCCCCTGGATTTAAAAAAAATGAAAATAAAAATGTAAAATTAAAATTATTAAATATTTAATTAAATTAATTAACTAGTGAATTAATTAATCTAATTAATCCTTCTTAATTAGTCTAATTAATTAGTTAGCTTAATTAAACAGTAATTAATTAGTTAATCACTAATTAACCTAACAGTCTATGACATGTGGGACCCACGTGTCAGGACGCCTGCTGATGTCATGCTGACGTCATGATGATGTCAGCATAACACTGTTTCGGATAATGTTGTTTTAATTAATTAAATAAATTCCAGAAATTAAAAAAAGCTTTAGAAAATCATATTAAATAATCCGTAACTCCGATGGAAAAACTTTGTACATGAAACTTGCTCAGAACGACGAGACGAATCCGAATACGCGGTCCGTTCGTCCGCCACATGTCTCTAACTATCCGAACATGGAACCGTCCCCCTCCGGATCGTCTGTCCGATAATTCCAAAGACCCGGGAAATATCGTCAGATATTCTCCCGCTCCGTCTGATACGTGTAGTACTGCGTTAGACTACCCCTAGCACCGTGTATCGTATTTGTCATGCTCCTGTTTGCTTAGTATTTACTGTTTCCTCCCCCTCTTCTCTCTCGGTAGCCCCCGACACCGACGTCGTCCCCGAGGCCGACGCAGCTCCGGAGCCCGAAGACACCATTGACAACCTTGCCCTTGCCGCTGAGCAACCAGGTAAGCCCCCCCCCCCTTGAGCATACCTATATCGCCCATTTTATTTCTCATGCTTGCATTAGAACTGCTGCTGCTGCTGCTTTACCTATTCTGATGCATAGCCTGTTTATTGTAACCTGCTGTTGATAATTACCTGCATATCCTAAACTGCTTAGTATAGGCTGGGTAGAGACCTATCAGTGACCCCACTTATCCCGATTGCCCCGCTGGATAATCCGAAGACCCGATCAACGGGATTGAAGACCAGACCCCGACACCGCACATCACCCCCCTTAGTTGTAACGACACTGCAGCATTACAATCGAGTGCCGAGGGTGAAACCTCTTGTTGCACTTCTGATGTTAACTCTGTAGAGTAGCTATTCGGTCGTGGTCATCGAGGGTGATTCCTCCTTCACCGCTTCCGATAACGACGCCGTCGTATGACACCTCAAGAGTGAACCCAGCGAGGGTGATTCCTCCGAGTTCACCTTGACGATTACATCGAGTAGGAATCCAACGAGGGTGATACCTCGGATTCCCCTGATGTTATGGACACACGGATACTTGGACTTTACACTGTTACTTGGATAGGCGGGTCGACCCTGAGGGGTACCCGCGTGCGCCTGAGAGGCGAGTGTTGTGAAGACGGGTGCCTGTATGGTGCCCGAGTGATGAATACGAGGCGCGGCCGGGCATTCTTAACCCTTGCAGCAAGTCCTCAAGACGGGGCGACGGGGTCACATCTTTCGTGAGTCTCTGCTCGTTACCGCAAGCCCCTAGTCCTAATGATTTGGATATTTGATCCGAGCAGGCCTCTGGCCTGATAGCACTAACCATCACGTGGGCATAGTATGGGTGTTCTGCATCGTAGCATCAGCCGACAGTTCTGTCAGACGTCCAGTTCAGCATTGTGGCACGGTCGGATCGTACCGACCCTCCGAGGCGGTGCTGGTATCCACCCTGCACACAACGACCCGAAGTGCATAGGGCGATGGGCCAAGACCCCTGAGTGCTTAGGATGTAGACCGGCGGGGACCTCTCTGCTGAGCTCTAGGTAGGGCTGCGGTGTGTCGTTTGGCCGAGGCCGGGCATGACCCAGGAAAGTGTGTCCGGCCGGAGTTAATCGAGCGTGTTGGGTAAGTTGGTGCACCCCTGCAGGGAAGAACACTTCTATCGATAGCCGGTCCTATGGTAAAGGACACTCGGAGTTGTATCCTGATTGATACAATTTAGAACTGGATACTTGCATACTATGGCTCTGGGATTGCTTCTCGCAGGGAGTCGAGAAGGGATCTCAGGACGAGGTTGATGACTGTATGGCTCTGGGATTGCTTTCTCGCAGGGAGTCGAGAAAGGATCTCTGGGTGAGGGTTGAGACTTAATGATACTGCTACATTATATGGTACTGTCTACACTCTTCTAATGCTGCAAGACCTCTGAAGATGCTAGTCTTCGATAGGACTAGGCCTCCTCTCTATTCTGGCATTTCTGCAGCCCAGTCCACATATACAGCCTCCCCTTGAAAATGTTGCATATGTAGTGTAGATCCTTGCTTGCTGAGTACTTCTGAGTACTCACTGTTGCTTTGTTTTCCTTTTCTCCCCAAATCAGTTTGTCGTGACCAAGGTGACGGAGCCCCTGAGACAGATGCCCCGTCGATCGACTACTACTACAACCCAGAGGATGGATACTACTACGAGTTGACTGACGACCAGGAGTAGGATCGGAGGGTTCCAAGCAGGAGGCCTACGCCTTTCAATCGTAGTGTTTTTCTTTTTCCCCGCCTTTCTAAAGGCCTTTCTGTTTCTGTTTAAATATCTGTACTCAGATATCTGATGCTTCCACTGACGCTTGTACGCAAGCTTATGTATTCGAGCCCTCGAGGCCCCTGGCTTGTAATATAAAGCTTGTATGACTTTATTTATGTTTTAGAGTTGTGTTGTGATATCTTCCCGTGAGTCCTTAGGCTTGATCGTGTGCATTTGTGTGTATGATTAGTGCACGATTGAGCCGGGGGCGTCACAGTCTGTCCCTCCCTTTGCCCATTAAGCCCATATACCTACCGGGGGGTGTCCAGAACCCCTTCCGGTGACCCGAAGGCTACCCGGTGCATCCCGAAACTCTTCTGGTGTCCGAATACCATCGTCCATATATCAATCTTTACCTCTCAACCATTTCGAGACTCCTCGTCATGTCCGTGATCTCATCCGGGACTCCGAACAACATTCGGTCACCAAAACATATAACTCATATAACACTATATCGTCAACGAATGTTAAGCGTGTGGACCCTACGGGTTCGAGAACTATGTATACATGACCGAGACACCTCTCCGGTCAATAACCAATAGCAAAACCTGGATGCCCATATTGGCTCCTACATATTCTATGAAGATCTTTATCGGTCAAACCGTTATGACAACATATGTAATTCCCTTTGTCCATCGGTATGTTACTTGCCCGAGATTCGATCGTCGGTATCTTCATACCTAGTTCAATCTCGTTACCGGCAAGTCTCTTTACTTGTTCCATAATACATCACCTCATAACTAACTCCTTAGTTATTTGCTTGCAAGCTTATGATGTGTATTACCGAGAGGGCCCAGAGATACCTCTCCGATACTCGAAGTGACAAATCCTAATCTCGATCTATGCCAACTCAACAAACACCTTCGGAGATACCTGTAGAGCATCTTTATGATCACCCAGTTATGTTGTGACGTTTGATAGCACACAAGGTATTCCTCCGGTATCCGGGAGTTGCATAATCTCATAGTCGAAGGAATATGTATTTGACATGAAGAAAGCAATAGCAATAAACTGAACGATCAATATGCTAAGCTAACGGATGGGTCTTGTCCATCACATCATTCTCCTAATGATGTGATCCTGTTATCAAATGACAACACATGTCTATGGTTAGGAAACCTTAACCATCTTTGATCAATGAGCTAGTCTAGTAGAGGCTTACTTGGGACATTGTATTTTTTTATGTATTCACACATGTATTTAAGTTTCCGATCAATACAATTCTAGCATGAATAATAAACCTTTATCATGAATAAGGAAATATAAAATAATAACTTTATTATTGCCTCTAGGGCATATTTCCTTCAATGGCAACAACACAATACGTGCCTCGCTACCCCTTCTGTCACTGGGTGAGGACACTGCAAGATTGAACCCAAAACTAAGCACCTCTCCCATTGCAAGAAAAACCAATCTAGTTGGCCAAACCAAACCGATAGTTCGAAGAGAAATACAAAGATATCTTAATCATGCATAAAAGAGTTCAGAGAAGACTCAAATAATATTCATAGATAAACTAATCATAAATCCACAATTCATCGGATCTTGGCAAACACGCCGCAAAAGAATATTACATCGGATAGATCTCCAAGAACATCGAGGAGAACATTGTGTTGAAGATCAAAGAGAGAGAAGAAGCCATCTAGCTACTAGCTATGGACCCGTAGGTCTATGGTAAACTACTCACGCTTCATCGGAAGGGCACCAAGGTTGATGTAGAGGCCCTCTGTGATCGAATCCCCCTCCGGCAGGGTGCCGAAAAAGGCCCCAAGATGGGATCTCACGGGAACAGAGGCTTGCGGCAGCGGAAAAGTATTTTCGTGGTTGCTTCTGATGTTGGGGGAATATTTGGGAATTTACACTGCAAAGATTAGGGTTGGGGAACTCCCGAGGGGTCCACAAGCTAGGGGGCATGCCTCCCTAGGGCGCGCCCTGAGGGCTTGTGGGCTCCTCGTGAGTCTTCTAACCCCCTCCCCAAGTCTTCTAGGTGTCTTCTGGTCCAAGAAAAATCATCGCGAAAGTTTTATTCCATTTGGACTCCGTTTGATATTCCTTTTCTGTAAAACTCAAAAAAAAGGGAAAAATAGAAACTGGCACTAGGCTCTATGTTAATAAGTTAGTCCCAAAAATAATACAAAATAGCATATTAATGCATATAAACATCCAAAAGAGATAATATAATAGCATGGAACAATAAAAAATTATAGATACATTGGAGACGTATCACATCGTCGTAGCCCTCGCCGCCTCGCCTGTGGTGCGCCAGCCTCGTCGCCGCTGCGCCACCGTCTCCCCCGACAGCCACCGCTGGGCTCCCTTCCTCCTCCACCTCCCCGCTGCCATCTCCCCTGACAACCACCTCCCCACTGTAAGCCCTCCTCTCCCCTCCCCTCTTCTCTCTCTGTCTGCTCTCTGTCTCTCTCTGCCATATGTTTAACCCTAGGTTAATTAGGCTAGATTATGAACCCTAGGTGCCATTTGAACCCTATGTTAGTGTTATGAACCGTAGATTAGTGCCATGTATACCCTAGGGTTAGTGCTAGATTATGAACCCTAGGTTAGTGCTAGATTAGTGGCTAATTTTTAGTGCTAGTTAGTATGAACCCTAGGTTTCAAATTGTTGCTATTTTTTAGTGCTAATTAGTATGAACCCTAGTTAGTATGAACCCTAGGTTTCAAATTAGGACAGAAATTTAGTTAGGTTTTCAAATTAGGATAGGAATTTATCTAGGTTTCAAATTAGGATAGAAATTTAGGTAGGTTTGAAAATAGGACAGAAATTTAGCTAGGTTTCAAATTATGACAGAAATTTAGCTAGGCTTCAAATTATTACAGAAATTTTCTCTCTTTTCTATTTTATAAATTCAGTGCCATATATAGGGTTCTAGGGTTCATGTAGTTAGGTTCTAGGGTTAGGTGTTTTAGGTGTAGTTAATAGAATTTAGGTGTTTTAGGTGTAGTTAGCAGAATTCTAGGTATTTTAGGTGTAGTTAACTGAATTGTAGGTAATCAATTTTTTTAGTTAAAGCAATTGTTGCTATTTAAAGAAAAACGGAATTGATTAACACTAGTTTCAAATATTGTGAAGAAAAAGGACTTCTTGCATTTTCTTCAAGTTCTATATTTTTCTTCCTGTTATATGCAAATTTCAAGTGGACATGTGATATGTGGACATGTGATTTGGACATGTGATATTTGGAATTTGGACATGTGATATTTTGGACATGTCATATTTGGAAAATGATGATTATGTGCAGGGTAAATGATCTGTGGCCTATGTTTCACCGGAATGTTGATGCACTTCCGTTCCGATGAATTTCAAGCGCTCGATATGTCCACTTTTTAGCAAAGGTCATGCCAAAATTTCCCGTGAATTTTGACATGACTTGTGCTGGAAAGTAGGCATATCGAGTGCCGGGATTTGTTGCGACGGGAATGAAACGGCATTCCGGCAAACCATAGACCTTTTTTATGTAATTACTCATTTTATTATAGTTTAAGAATTAAACAAGGAGACTTAATCATAGGAAACGTGTCGAACAACGAAGAAAACGAGCCTTCTGACCACGATGCACACGAGATGGATTATGAGGGTGAATATGACTACCTCAACTTTTTGGCTACTAAGCACAGTCAAGGTTTGCAGGGTGGCCTCGATGATGGTACTGACACCGACATCGACACCGATGGCACCGGCACCGATGGCAGCACCGAGACCGGCGGGGAAGGTACCGGCGCCAAAGCCGCTAACGAAAAGAAGAAGCAGAAGAAGCAGAGGATAGGAAAACCTAACAAACTTGGCATCGGACGACTGGTGATCACAAAGATGGCCCCTGGCAAGTTTAAGCCATTAGAGCCAGAAGAACCTCGCAAGTGCTACGAGAACCAACTTGGATGCATCCTACGGGAAACCGCGAGCATCAACGATGATCACTTAAGGGGTAAAGAACATTTGAGGCAGTTGCTCCTAACGAAGCTGCACAAGAGATTCTAGTTCCCCGATCGGGATGACAACATAGAACACCCGTGGGATGATCCGAAGATGAAAAATATTAATAATCACGCCATGGGCATGTTTAGCAATGATTTGGCCTACCGGAAAGGGAGGGTGAAATGAGCTATTGAGGCTACAGAACCCCTGTCCAAGATTCTGGAGGAAAATCCGTCACTTACGGAAGAGTAGTTCCAAAAGTTCAAGGACACTTGCTCTACCGAGGCAGCCAAGGCCAAGGCTGAGAAATTCAAGGTGCTTCAGCAAAGGAACACGGGGAACCAATGCCTCGGAAGTCGTGGCTACCTTGGCGAAAGGGCCATATGGGACAAGGAGGACGCGGAACATGAAGCCACGGGGATCCCAGACCCCTTCGCGAAGTTCACTGCCCCCTTGGAGCGTGACTTCATCAAGGCCCGCTACAAGTGGGACGCGGAAAAGAAGGTTTTTTACACGGACCCGATCATGAGGAAATTGGAAAGAATACTGGTAATTATTCTTTTACCACACCTTACATTTAGCTTGTGATCAAGTCAACTACACATTCGTAAATGGTTCATGTTCCTTCTGCAGGAGAAGCAACACAGGCTTGCAGCCGAAAGCAAGTCTTCGTTGATGAGGCCCAAGTGGGACACCCCTCTCAACCGGACCTTGAACGAACTGAAGGGACTCCCTTTGGACCAGCGGCCGCAATATGGACATGTGCACGGCGCTGGAGACGGCGCCACATGGAAGGTCTTTTACAATGAGGGTCCGGAGGCCAAGAAGTTCAGTCAGGCAGACATCGACGAGAAGGTGAAGCTTGTGTTCGAAAAAAGAAGAAGTTGAGGACGCAAAAAAAGCAGCTCAGGAGAAAAATGAGACGGTCCAGCAGACAGTCGTTGCAGCTGTAGCTGCCTGCAGAAATGATTTCGCTACTAACTTGATCCCGGCTATCATCAACTGGACAAAGCAAAATCCAGACAAGACGACACATGATTTTCCCATGCCTAGCTTCGTCAGGAGCAACTCGGTCAACATCACAACCGCACCATCACCAACTCACGCAACCGCGCCTGCTCCCGCACCCGCACCCCACCCGCACCCGCTCATAGCAGCCCGTCCTTTGTCTTTGGCGCGCTAGGCGGGCCTTCGTCTTTGGCTCTGAGCTCGACACCCTGATAACCCACAAGTATAGGGGATCGCAACAATTTTTTAGGGTAGAATAATCAACCCAAATTTATAGATTTTACACAAGGGGAGCCAAAGAATATGTGTAAGTATTAGCAGTTGAATTGTCAATTCAACCGCACCTGGAGATTAAATATCTGCAGCAAAGTGATCAGTAGCACAGTAGTATGATAATTTTGATAGCAGTGGTAACAATAGCAGTGGTAACAGTAACAACAGTAACAGTTTTGTAGCAGTTGTAATAGTAGCAATAGCGATAGTAACGTAGCAAGAACAATATATGGAAAATTCATAAGCATTGGAAAATTCATCATATAACAGTCATAACCTAGGGCGACACAGAACTAGCTCCAGTTCATAAATATATTGGAGGCATGTATTCCGTAAATAGTCATACGTGCTTATGGAAAAGAACTTGCATGACATCTTTTGTCCTACCCTCCCGTGGCAGCGGGGTCCATAAGGAAACTAAGGGATATTAAGGCCTCCTTTTAATAGAGAAACAAAACAAAGCATTAACACATGGTGAATACATGAACTCCTCAAACTACAGTCATCATCGGAAAGTATCCCAATTACTGTCACACTGGGGTTTACGGATCATAACACGTAATAGGTGAATATGACTTGCAAGATCGGATCTAGAACATAGATATAATGGTGAAAACATAAACAGTTCAGATCTAAAATCATGGCACTCGGGCCCTAGTGACAAGCATTAAGCATAGCAAAGTCATAACAACATCAATCTCAGAACATAATGGATACTAGGGATCAAGCCCTAACAAAACTAACCCGATTACATGATGAATCTCATCTAACTCCTCACCGACCAGCGAGCCTACGAAGGAATTACTCACTCCCGGTGGGGAGCATCATGGAATTGGTGATGAAGGAGGGTTGGTGATGACAAAGACCAAAGATCCCCCTCTTCGGAGCCCGAACGGGCTCCAGATCTGGCCTCCCCATGAAGAACAGGAGGTGGCGGCGGCTCCGTATCGTGAAACGCGATGAAAGTTCCTCTTCTATTTTTTCTCCAAAAATAGGAATTTATAGTGCTGGAATTAGGGTCAGGGGGGCCATGAGGTGACCACAACCCACCAGGGCGCACCTGGAGGGGGTGGCACACCCTGGTGTATCGTGGCCAGCAAGGGCACCCCCTCCGATGGTTCTTGGTTCTAGTATTTTTTATTTATTCTGAAATAAATCTCCAAAAAGTTTCGTTCCAATCCGAGAACTTTTATTTCTGCACAAAAACAACACCATGGTAGTTCTGTTGAAAACAGCGTCAGTCTGGGTTAGTTTCATTCAAATCATGCAAATTAGAGTCCAAAATAAGAGCAAAAGCGTTTGGAAAAGTAGATACGACGGAGACGTATCAACTCCCCCATGCTTAAACCTTTGCTTATCCTGAAGCAATTCAGTTGACAAACTGAAAGTGATAAAGAAAACCTTTTATGAACTCTTTTGTTCTTGTTTACATAAATAAGCTTAAGTAGCACCCAGGTTTTCAGCAAAGATCATGACTAACCATGTCAACAATAACTCTTAGAAATTATATTAACTCATATCAATAGCATAATAAACTAGAGAGCAGTAATAAGATATATCAAATGCCAACACTTTTTCAAAATAATCATGATATAATATGACAACAGTGGTATCTCGCTAGCCCTTTCTGAGACCGCAAAACATAAATGTTGAGCACCTCCAAAGTTCAAGCTGCGACTAAACATTGTAATTCATGGTAGAAAAGATCCAGTCATGATGCATCCAACATTAACTAAACACAATGCATGAGGATGACAATAGTGCTCTCAGGCCTGGCGCTTGTTTGAGAAGGTGATGACTCAACATAAAATTAAATAGATAGTCCCTTTGCAGAGGGAAGCAGGGATTTGCAGAGGTGCCAGAGCTCAAAGCATAAAATAGAGATAAATATAATTTTGGTAGGTGCACCCTTCCTGTCAACCTTACGGCCAAGAGTTATCAATATCTTCCATGCTAAACACATTAGCGGCAGTTCCCAAGCAGTAAAAGTAAAGGTTTACTCCCCCTCCACCAACAAACACACTCCACGGCTAGCCGAATCCACAGGTACCGTCCATACCAACAACAGTCCTGGGGGAGTTTTGTTTAATTATTTGCAACTTTTGAATTCAGGACTGGGCATCCCTATTACCGTCCCTCTCGCGCAAGGACGAGTGAATAAACACTCATCATGAGAATAACCTCCTTAGCATGGAAGATACTGATTGCCCCCTGTCACTCCATGAGCGGTCCAGGCACACAAAATAGAAGTTCATTTGAAATTTTAGAGGTGCCACATGCAAATTTACTTGGAACGGCAGGGTAATACCGCATATAGGTAGATATAGTGGATTCATCTGGAATAACTTTGGTTTAAGGATTTTGATGCACAAGCAGTATTTCCACTTAGTACAGGCGAAGGCTAGCAGAGGTTGAGAAGCGGCCAGCTAGAGAGCGAAAACGGTCATGAACATGTGTCATGCATAATTAAGATTGAAAACTAGCATGAGTAGGATATGAACACCATGAACATAAATATCATAGAGGCTATGTTGGTTTTGATTCAACTACATGCATGAACATGTGCCAAGTCAAGCCACTTGAAACATTCAGAGGAGGATACCATATCTCTACTCCTAATGTCTCAGTTGGTAGAATAGCCTCCACGGTTTTTTTCGTCCCACCACTTTCGTCCTTTTTTTGTTGGTTTTTTTTGTCCCACCTCCCACTTGGTTTATTCTTCCCCCGCCAGTTTTATTCACCCAGCTCCCATAAAAGAAAAGCTTCAACCCGAGCAGCTCCTTTCCCCTCGCCCGCTAGTTTTCTTGCGCCGCCGCCGCAGGGGAGTTCCTCGACCAGCTCCCCTCCCGCCGCCGCCCTCCACTATCCACTTCCCTGACCTCCACCGCGGCCAAGAAGAACCTCCGCGCCAACCGCCACCAAGAAGCCCTCCCTACCCTAGCCATGGACATCGGCTCGGTGCCTTCCCAAGTCAACGCCGCGGTGGCCCCTTCCGCGGCTGCCATGCCACGGGAAGCCACGCTGGGGCGCTACCTCACATGATGCCTCGCCGTGGCCGGCGCCCGGGACGTCCTCACTGTGCCGGGGGACTTCAAGCTGACGTTGCTCGATGAGCTTGAGGCCGAGCAGCTGTCCGGTGGCGGGGTGTGGCACGTCGGGTGCGGCAACCAGCTCTACACCGCTGAAGGCTGCGCTCGTGCCCGCGAGCGCGGGGTTGTTGCCTGCGCAGTCACCTTCACCACCGGAGGGTTCAACGCTATTAACGCCTTCAACAACGACAATGGCAACAACCGGATCTTCCATGACACCATCGGCCTCCCCAATTTCATGCAAGAGCTCTGCTGCTTCTAGAACCTCACCTGCTACCAGGTATGTCTACGTGCATGTGTAGCCCTCTTTTTTCTTACTCAATGCATAGTTGTTCAGTTTTAATGTCATTTCTCAAGTCGAAATGCTCTGATTTGTTAGGGATTTTGGCACTATGTAAATTTAGGGGGAAATTAATTTTAGTTTCAGTTTGGTCGATGGACTAGATCTGTAGTCTAATTCACAATTCCCTTTATGACATATTCAGTTTGTGATATTTTCTAATTGATCGCTCTGTAATCCCTATTTCTCTTTAATTAAAAATTTATGTGGCGAAGCTCTCTTTCACCTTGACCTTGTCTTTCATGATTTTCTGATGTTCTTGTTGATTGTGCCTTCAATGTTCTCAGTGGCTTCAGCAAGGAGTAATGCAGCAGGCTAATGTGTGATGATTGAAATTTGTGCAGCAAGTAGTAGTGTAGCAGGCCACGTTGTGTGATATTTTTAGTGCAATGGATGCTAAAATCTGTGGGTGCTTTCTGTATGTGCAATGTACAGGCTGTGTGCAACTTCGTGTGCAATTTCAGAATAGATTATCAAAACTTATATATTCAATGTACAAGCTCTGAATTAGAGTTGATTATGACCACCTTTTTGTAAACATCCTAATAATTTTGTAGTATGTCCAAGAAGTTGTCATCTTTCTGAAGACAAAGTACGGGTTAAGCTATTTGGTGTTGGAATCGGCGAGGTTGGTCATATTGGTGGTATCCTCTGACGTGCACGCCTCTAAATGTCCATCGAGGGGGAATGGTATGTTTCGATAATCCAATGATCAATTTCTGGTGGTACGTCATATTTTTTGTGGTGTGTTTGCTTTTAATTTTTGTCATGGTACTACCTTATTCCTAACTTTGAAAAATGAACCGATCAAGAGAATTAGTGAAACAACCTCTATCCAAAGAGAAAGGGTTAATCATGAATCTTCATAATTGATGCAAAGAATTGTCTAACTGTTTAGTAGCTCTGAGAGATAATTAACCCATAGTAAGCTAGAGAGCTCTTTCTGATCCTTTGTGTGTGTGTATATACTCAGGTTCTTAATGATGATCTGGTCTGGTTAATTCTTATGCACGTGGTTGCTATTCTTCTCTTAATATTTCTGTGATTTTTCATGCATTTATTTTCGCTTCGTATCCAAACATGGTGTTTAGTTCACTATCTTTTGTTGTGCACAATACTTGGATATGCCCTACTGAGAAATCTCAAAATTCTTCTTATTTGAATTGTATAGCTTAGGAGCATTTGTTGTACATAAGCACATACAGAAATAAGATTTCATCTATTTTTGGGGATATGGTGGTAGAAACAACAAGGAGCATGACCGGGATAGGAAGTGCAGAGGGCACTGCCAGTGCACTACACCACATATGACATCTGTAGGAATGATGGCATCAACTGTCATTTGCACATTTAAAGATTCACAATGGAGGTGAGATTGGTATATGCTTTGTCAGCAGAAGTCGTAGGTAATGAAGTTGGATAATATATATAGTTTTCCTTTGGATTCATTACGACAGACTAATTTCCAGAATGCATATTTTGTAAGACTATTAGCTAGCTTGATTTGAATGCTATTGGAATTGTTTTATTCTTTTAGGTGTCATAATCTCTAGCGGTAGCTAGCCTGGTTTGGAGGTGTTGATCTTTGACATCTCATTTGGAACCGTTCGCTCTTTGCTTATGATTTGGATGCCCTGCTGTGGAATCCGGCTGAAAAAGCGAAACCAAATGGGGCCAAAGACTCTCCTCATTATTCAGGTATGCAAGAGAATAATGGACTTGTTCAATCTAGAGTTTATTCCAAGGTGCAAAATTTACCAAATGAATTATAATGCTAATGATTTTGTTCCATTTAACTTCTTGGAGTTGTCGCACATTAAATTCTTGACGCAATCCCTCTACATTTTCCATGGGTTTTGAATTCTGATGTAGCCATTCATTTCATAGCTGCAATTGGAAGGCCAAATTAAAAGTTCGGTCTTTTTCTGGAAACTGAAACAGTGGCATATGGTATTGTCTTTCTCTACAGTACATCCTCTTGCTTTCTAGAGAACTGATCATACCTATGTTGCTTGATTTGTTTGTGATCTGGATGTTACTCTGGATGTCTCTTGAAAAAAATGGATATGAATGAGAGGCACTCCAAGGAGCAAGAGAAAACATGTGTAAATAGAAGTGCACTTTGATTTTTTATGCCATTGATATAACTGGAATATTAATGATGGTTGTATATAGAGTTTTAGACATGTGTCTCTTTTGTTTACATTATGAGTGGTACCAATCTTATAAGATGTTTCTTATCCAGGTAAAACTTGGGAACATGTATGGATGGACAATGCTATATGGATTTGATACTTTTATTGACTAATTGTATAGCGTATGATATTAAAGAGTTTAGAGTTGTTTATCCTGTTCTTTATGCTGGAGTTAAAATTTTCATGTAGATAATGACATCACCTTCATAATGAAGCCGCAACTTCCGCCTCATGTACTCTGATGGCTTCACTTCAATACGTGTATGATAGGAGTAAGGATGGCTCCATACTCCGTAAGTTTTCACCCTACTCCAGGAAGCCATTTCATCAGTTTTTGGCTTCTGACACACTTTCAAAAAGGATACTGATTACTGATAACTTGTAGATGTTTAAGGGGCATATGCGTGCATACACTCGAGGTCCACCGCCCCATCCGTTTTACCTGAAGCGGCTGCAGAATAAAATGTAGGGGTGACATACGGAACTTTGCGAGTGGCGGCGGCGACCCAATTAGTGCTTCTCTGCGTGCACCATTCTCTCCACAATGGGAGATTGGGGGCACGCGGGGTAGCAGAAGCTAGGGCAAGCCAGAGCTCTGCATGCGTACTTGGTGTGTGATAAGGGAGCACAGAAGAGGTGCTGGCTGGCAGAGATTTTCCTCTGAACATTGTTCTCTCAACGGCTGTCTGCATGTGGCAAGTTGGAGAGGCTAGGGAGCAGCGATCTTGTAGTAGAGTTTTGGCCAGAGATGGGGATTCATGAGAGATGTTGCTTGGAGCAACAAATTTTGTACTGGTAATTGTTCTGTCCTCTCTGTTATCTCTCTTTGCACTTACTTGTGATTTCTGCTTATGTCTACATACATATTTTATCCAGGAAATTTAGTCCTAGGGACTTTGATATACAATGATACACCAAAGCAAACAAAGAAACCAAAAGAAGTTAAATGTTTTTACATGCTGCCGGCATCCGATCGATGAGCAGTTACAGGTGTCAACCATAGGAAATTCTTGTAAGATACTTTACTTCAGTATGAAAATCTTCGCCAATTTGGCTTTAGGTGAAAATGCCTTCTTGAGAATTTAGAGAAAATGACATACTGCCTTTAGAGCTTTCAGTTCATGAAGTGGTTGACCTATCTTTTTGCTTGTGCGTAGTATTGATATATGGAGTGAGAGTGGCATGCGCTGATCTGGAACCTATACTAATAATGTGCCTCTCTAACTGTGGCTGATTTGGAGCTTATACCCATGTTGCGTGAGTATCTCCCTCTCTCTTTGTTGGACTGTCGGCAGCTCATTTTTGCTGTGTCTCTGTAAACTGTAAGCACTATCCCTAAAAAAATGTAAACTATAACCACACTCGTTGATCATATTAATTAGAAAAAAATTATAGCTACATTTGTTCATATTAATGTAGACTGAGCCTGATCCAAGAAATAGAAGAATTATACATTGATTGCGTCCACTGATAAATCCCAAATGTGTGTGGGCAGGACTATCTTTGTGTTTCTATAATAAAACAATAATAGGTGAGTGTCAATATGTTGATGGTTCAGAATTTGACAAGGTTGAAAACTTTGTACGTAGTAAGATAAATCTTTGTAATTCTTTCGACTTGTGGAAGAGACAACTGGGATGACTTTGATAATATGCGCTGGTTGTACATATATGAAAAGTCCCTCCCATCAGATAAAGAAGATTATGTGTTGTAAGTGTGCTTCATCATGACAACATTTCTCTTGATACTCTGTTAATAAATGTAATTAGTTGTTTGTGGAGTGAAATATGTGAATGCTGATCAAACTCAACAAAACAGGTTTCCCAATTTTATATGTCTACTCGCTTATGATTTATTTTATTTAAGATAATGCATGTATGTGCTATATTCTTCTCTTGTAACATGTCCTCATTCTAGCTTGTCGAAGGAGTCACATGTTAATGTCATGGTAATATGAAAATGGGCAAATGGAACTACATCGATGAGGGAAGAAAAACAATCACGCGCTCAATGAAATGTCTCGCTTCGAAAATAAACTACACCTAACGCTGAGATTCAAAAGAATAGCTGACAAATCATGTGTTATGTTTCTCATCCTGGCGCACGTGCTAAGTACCGAGTGTTGGAGCACAACAAAGATGTAGCGGGCATAGTCCATTAGATCCATCTACGTCTTGAAAATAGGAAATGGAAGGAGGAAGGCACAAGTTCCCTCTAATAGAAAATGGGAACCAATGTTGGGGTTCTCTATATAACAATACGGGTTTGCGCAAACCAACTAAAAAGGAAAGGAGGAAGGCACAAGTTACCTCTAGATAGAAAACGATGAACTGAAGGAAAAGGGATGCACATCATTTCGTAAAATTAGAGTATTTGTTTATCCACATTGTCGCCCGTGGCAACGCACGGGCATTCTACTAGTCATCATACTACATCACAATCATTTTAATGCATGTTGACATCCAAGATAAATCATTATCCACTCCTAGCTACTTAAGCATGGCATGAGCAACTATAATCTCTAATTGTCATTGCAAACATCTTTGATCATAATATGTTGGATCATGGATACCAGGTTAAACATATTTACAAAAACAAAACAAGTTGAGTTCATAGCCGCTTCTCTCTGCCACAGTCGCTTCATCAAATATCGTCATTATTGCCTTTCACTTCCACGACCAAATGATGTGAAAATAATAATAGTGCAAGAGTGACGTGGACTAAGCTGGAATCTGCAAACATTTTATTTAAAAGGAGAAGACAAGGTAATACAGGCTCTTTGTTAAATAAACAGTAATGCATACACTACAAGAATCAGGCACTTTGCCGTCTGCCATGGCGGACGGCAAAGGCATGCATGGCAGACGGCAAAGGCCTTTGCCGTCAGCCAGCAGATGGCAACAGGTCCGGCTGAATAAGCTACGGCAAAGAGCCTGGACGGCACACGTGGCAGGTTAGGTCCATTAGGGGGTTAACGGCGTGCTTTGCCGTCTGCTGGCAGACGGCAAAGACCTTTGCATCTTTGCCATCTGCCAGCGGACGGCAAAGTGCACAAATATGCCAGCCCAGATGCCCCCCAGGTAGCTGCCACGTGGCAAGCTATGCCGTCTGCTGGCTGATGGCAAAGCTCTTTGCCGTCAGCCAGCAGACGGCAAAGAGCCTGTACAGCCCCTATTTTTTCTGTTTTTTCTTAAATTCATTCAATTTCACAGAATTTCACAGATATATATATATATATATATATATATACACACACACATTTGAGAATACTTTCAACAAGCATAACAACACATATACATACCAAATCATATCCCTGCCATATGGATATGATCATCCAACACATATACATACCAAATCAAAAGTCCATATGCAACATATATAGCTAGCCAACATATCCAACAACAAGCATACAATGGTCTCATCCATACATACATATATAGGTAGCAAGTTTCACATTGTTCATCCTACAAAATCAAAACAAAAAGGAAGCACAAGGAGAAGAGTAGACTCCATTAATGCAAGCTTCCTCATCAAAAGCAAATCTGCAAATTGGGAAAGAAGAAAGTTAGAAGAAGAAGAAGAAGACTAGAAGAAGAAGACTAGCTAGAAGAAGAAGAAGAAGAAGAAGAAGAATTTTTCTTCTCTTTCTTTTTCTCCTCTCCTCTTCTTTATCTTCTTCTTCTTATAACTAAGGTAGGTAAAAATGCCATTTTTATCTAACTTAGGTAATTATGCCATTTAGGAGGAAAATAAGCTAAGTATGGATTTGTTAAGCAAAACACTAGAGAAAACTTACCCTCATCACAACAAATGCGATGAAGATCGCAACTAAGGTAACAATTGATCCAACGGCATAATGATACCAAGCCTCATTATCAATGGCATATTTTCTAATCTTCTTAAGCTTCAGGTGCATTGCATCCATCTTCAAGCGCATTGCAGTCATCTTCATCTTGTGATCATCGATGACATCGGCAACATACAACTCCAATGTCATCTTCTCTTCTTCAATTCTTTTAATTTTTTCTTTCAAATACTCATTTTCTTTTTCAACTAAATTTAACTTCTCGACAAGAGGGTCGGTTTCAAATTCCGATTCACATACCTCCTAGATTAAAATATCTCTATGTCAACTTGATGGCCATAATTGTCATAAATGCGAAATGCAACAAATACTTATAAAAGAGAATTTACCACATCCGAATCATAAAGCGGGCGAGGGCCGACGGGGACGGACATCAAGACCATGGCACTATGTATAAGAAACAATCATACAAAGTAAGAAAATTATACAAGTAACTATATAAATCATACAATCATACAAGTAACTATATAAATCAAGTACAACATAAAAAATTGAATACCTAATAATAATCTGGATTGTCGGGTTCAATAAATGCTCTGGGATCAATAAATGCATCATCATCATCACTATCAGTAATGACGTGCTCATCATCATCATTAATAATAAATGCATCATCATGTGGAAGGCCACCTTTACGTAATCGGTCAAGCATTGACAGGTCATCCGCAGCAGTAACCTCTTCTAGTTCAGGCTCTTCTTGTTCCGGTTCAGGGGTGAAGTCGGGTTCACTTTCGCTGTCTACTTCAATGTTCTGGGGTGAAGTAGAGTGGTTCTTGAAACATTTTTTTGGAAAGACATGTTTCTTGGAAGAATTCTCCTTCATATGTGTCTGGGTTAATGTGAGGTTCATAATCCTCTTCATTGGGGGGAGGTGGTCTAACACGTGGCAGCACTTCATAAACGACATCCCAACCATTGAGATTTGGATCACTTTGACAGGCCCACGGTAGATAGAAAACTTGGGTTGCCTGTTGAGCCATAATATAGACATCGGGAACATCCAAATGGGTGCTTTGTTTGATTTCCACTAGCCCTAAGTGTTCATGAGTCCTTCTAGTCTCCTTCGGCTGGAACCAATAACATTTGAAGACTACGACGTTCGGTGGGTTTGCACCATAGAATTGAAGTTCATAAATTGCTTCAACTCTTCCATAATACTCGGTATCTCCTTCGCCGATAGCAGAGACACAACAATTTGTAGACTTTCGGTCGGCCATAGATAGCTCTTTGCCATAGGTACGAAAGCGATACCCGTTGATGTCGTATTTGTCAAATGAACGGACCTTAAAGTCAAAACCATTAGCGACATGTCTCAAATCGGCGTCCATAAACTCTGAATTAGCCTACAAGTTTAATAGGAAAGGGATTGTTGCATTAGCCACAAATTAGACGAAGAAATGAAATGGTCTAATGGAAATTACCGTTTGTTTGAACCAAGAGATGAAACCGGGATAGCCGCCTCCATGCTTTGCCAGAAGCTCATACTCTTCGACGGAATCCTTTTGGATCACCGCTCCATACGAGAATTTGGCGACATATCGACTGTATCAAATTTATCCAGGAATAAGAGCAGTTCAAAGGAATTAGAAGTTGCGAAATAATGTACCGAGAACTTACTAGATGTACGGCCGCACTTCTGTTAGGTTGGTGAAGATATACAACAAAATGATCTGCCATTCTTCGAAATCCAACGTTAAGGAATTAGAAGCACCGGCTGGTGCGAGATCCCCTTTGAATAGGCTCAGGTTGGATCCACCCTTTTTAGGGTCGTCAGCATTGTACCGAGGCTTCGGATTATGCAAATGACGATTTTTGGCTTCGTAGTGTGCTGTCACGAAGTTTGCCGCCTCCTCAGTAATGAATGCCTCAGCCATCGATGCTTCAATTCTACGTTTATTTTTACATTTTGCTCGTAGCGTCTTCTGCATACTCTCAGTTGCGTAGCACCAACGATTTTGCACGGGCCCCCCCAATCTTGCCTCGGTTGCGAGATGCAAAATCAAGTGTTGCATTGGATTAAAGAAGCCCGACGGAAAGATCTTCTCTAACTTGCATATCAACTCCGGTGCCAACTCTTCCATTTCTTCTAGCAGGCCAGTCGATAGTTCTTTCGCACAAAGAACATGGAAGAAATAGCTCAGCTCTGCCAGTACTAGCCATTCATCCTCAGGGATGAAGCCACGCAACATCACCGGCATTACCCGCTCAATCCATATGTGCCAATCATGACTCTTGAGACCAAATATCTTCAATTTATAAAGACTCGCTCCCCTCTTTAGATTCGCTGCATACCCATCGGGGAACCATCAACCGCTGTTGCACCCACAATATAATTTCCCTCATAGCTGGCCTTCCAAGATTAAACCATGCCTTTGGCTTTGTCCAGTTCTGCTTTCCTTTTGGTGGTTGCATGTTTTCTAACGGTCTATGACATAGTGCCTCCAGATCGACTCTAGCCTTAGTATTATCCTTTGACTTCCCATCTATGCCGAACAATGTACCAAAAAGTGCCTCGGCGATATTCTTCTCAGTGTGCATCACGTCGATGTTGTGTGGGCAAAGGAGGTCTTTGAAGTAAGGCAGATCCCACAAGCATGTCTTGTGAGTCCAGGCGTGTTTCGAATTATACCCCTTGAAATACCCTGGACGCTCTGGATCTGGCTCGAGAGCGTTTAACTGATCCAGGGTCTCTTGGCCTGTCAACGCAGGTGGTGCAGAGTTTTTGACAACTCTACCTTTGATGAAGTTCTTCTTGTCTTTCCTGAACTTATGGCGAGGATCCAGGAACTGTCTATGCAAGTTGAAGCAAGAAAACTTGCGACCGGCCTGAAGCCAACGAAACTCAAGAGCTCCCTTGCATGTGGGGCACGGGAACCTTCCATGCACGCACCAGCCAACGAATAGCGCATACGCCGGCAAGTCATGCGTCGAGTACATGTACCAGACACGCATTATGAAGTTCCGTTTGCTAAAGGCGTCGTATGTCTTGAACCCATTATCCCAGGCTTCTTGCAATTCGTCCTTCAGCCGCTGCATGTACACATTCATATTCTTCCCCGGATAGTTGGGCCCTGGAATTATCAACGTCAGGAAAATGTTCTTTCTTTGCATAATCTGTCCGGGGGGGAGATTGAGTGGAAAGACAAATACAGGCCAACAACTGTATTGGGCTGCCGTCAGACCAAATACACTGAACCCATCCGTGCTGATACCGACTCGAGGATGCCTCGGATCTGCCGCTTTGTCATCATGTAATGCATCGAAGCGCTTCCATGCTTCACCGTCCGATGTGTGCACCATCATCAGCTTCCCATTTGCATCTAGTTGGGTTCTTTTGCCTGTTTTGTGCCATGTCATCTGTCTGGCCATCTCTTCGACCATGAAAAGACGTTGAAGTCTTGGTACGATTGGCATATACCGAAGAACATTAATGGGGATTTTGGTTTGCGTCTTCTCACCCATACCATTGCCTACCACAACATACCTGGATGACTTGCAAATGGGACAATAGTTCAAGTCCGCATACTGAAGCCTAAATTGTAACACCCTGGTTATCGCTCCTATTTTTTTTCCTTCGCGGGATTTGACTCCCGTCTTTTTTTCTCGGTGTTATCGAATTTCTCTGGCCCTTGGGTATATGAACATGGTCATTTAGCCTTGCCTTCCCTGTCCAACCAGAGATTCTCACCAGCTCAACCTTGCCACCCAAGATCTATTCCCAGGGTTTTGCCACCGAAACCCTACCTTCCGAGCTGCCGGAAGGGAAACCCTAATCTCTTCCGGTACAAAGGAACCCCAATTTCCTTTGATCTGCTGACTCCCAAACTTTTCCCAGTGATCATCCTATCTTTGTAAACCCTAGATATGCAAAAATATTGCCAAGTTATTTGCAATATTTTTCATTTATAATTAATTCCATTTTCTGCCAGTTAAAGGAATTAAATCCAGGAAAATATCTATCGATCTCCAAAGTTGATGAAAACTTGTGGATATATTATTTGTGATCATATTGAGCTCCCATAAAAATATTGGCCATAATTAAATAAGGGAAATTGCCTTTTCCTATTTAATGCCAATATTGCATTTTGGGCACTTCCTAAAGGAACTACCATTTTGGTAGCCAGGAAAAATCCCAAATAAATTGTGGAGCTTCTTATATCTATATCTTCACCATTTCCATCAAAACCCAAGTCCCATAGTTCAAGGTTTGAGCACAGCATCCATTTGCAAATTCTGTCTAGATTTTCAGTTTGCAAAGGAAGTGCTTGACCCCTTGATCCATTTGAGCTAAAAAATTTCATGGTGATTAACATTGACAAATCACCCATGGATACCAAAAATCATCTCAATCTTTCCATCCATTCTCCCACAGCATTTTTGTCAATTTTCTGTTCATTTGGAAGTGCTGTGAAGGAAGTGCCCTGTATCCATTTCCAAATGAGCTGAAACTTTTCCAGTACCACCATACCTCCAAATAATGACTCTACACCAAATTTCATCTCATTTCATCAGGCCATCTGAGCACAGCTTCAAAGTCAAGTTTCTGAACCAGATTTGGCATTGCAAAGGAAGTATATACAAATGAGGTCCAAATGACTTCAAATTTTTCAAGCATATAGTCCTTACTGTCCTCTTTCATTTTGACAAAGTTTCAACTCCCCATACTCATCCATTTCTACTCTAGAATCCACCCAAGTTTCATGTCAGAACCATTATGAGCTTGCATCAGTCATATCTTGCCCCCACTTCCATCCAAATTCTCATATATCAACTCACTGACCTCTGATCTATCTATTTGACATGGTGTGAGGTCAAGCTGATCGTCGGGCCACGTGGTGCCGGTGGTGACCACGTTCAGGATAGGTCAAACCGGTGCTCTGCCCTCGGGTGGTCACTTTCGGTCGGCCGTGGCTTGTCTGGGAGTGTCCGGTGGCTCCGCAACGGCCGCGTGCACCCCCTCCAGGAGCTTCCCCCTCCTATCTCCTTCTCCTCGCACCACGACGGTCACTGCCGCGGCACTGTCCACCCGTGACCCTCGAGATGTCACTTCCCTCTCTGGCTCCTTCCTCCCCGAGCCGTCCATTCCCTCTGCAGTGCGTCAGGTCGGCACCTCTCCCCTCTCGCCACCTCGCCGGAGCTCCAGGAAGGAGATAAGCACGCCACGGCAGCATCCTCATCCACACGCCATGGCCGCCTATAAGTAGGCCACGGCCCGAGTCTCCCCCAGCACCCACACCACCCCAATAGCCACCCCTCACTCCAAGCTCCTTCCCCAACCTCTCACCTGAGCTCGGAAAGCTCTCCCCGCCGCCAATGGCCACCATGGCCGCCACCTCTGCTCCCCTAAATTGGCTCAGTTCCGAGCTCCCGTCCACCTCTCTCCACCACCAGCAACGCCCATGAGGTTCGACGGCTTCCCTCCGCGCTTGAGCCCCTCCTCTGACGCGCTAGGGCGTCGTGTCCAGGCTCGGCCGTAGCGCCGCCCGCCGCGGCCGAAGCCCTGCCCGCCCCTGCGCTCCACGGCGGTCGTGCCATCCATGGATGGATGCGCCTCGCTCTCCCGGGCACGTGGGTAGGCCGAGCGCCGCGAGAGGTGGCAGGAGCCACCGGGAATCGCCGTCGAGCCACCTCGGTTGCTCCCGCTCATCACGCGCGCACGAGGAGGAAGACAAGCCTGCCAGTGGGCCCGTGGCCCTATCCGTCAGCCGCTCCAGGCACTGGCCGGCCCCGCCCGTCGGGTTAAGTGGAGGCGTACTCAGCGGAGTATGCTACCGCTTCGCCTGAAGCGTAGGACATGAAGTGTGCCTTCTGCGTCACCCACACAGTGCAGATGGGCTTGGCCCGTGTGCACAGTAGCAGGAGCGGCAGTTTTAGCCCGAGCCGGCCCAGTACAGCAGTGCCATTTCTCCTATTTTCTTTTTTCAGCCGAAATTTGGTCAGGGACTCATCTGTGAATAATTCTTTTAAAGATTGGTCCCTATTATTCAAACGGCTATAACTTCTTCTCCATAACTCCGATTCAGGTGATTCCAACGCCCACGTCTTCGTTTCGTTGAGCCCGTTCTGTTGGTGTCATTTTCACAAGGTTGTCACATAGTGGAAATGACCATTTTGCCCTTGCCCTCTATCAGCCCCCTCCGAGAGAGAACGGTTTCCGGCGATTCTTCCGCGGCTTCACCGCACTTCCTCCCGGAGTAATTCTGCAACCCCAGGCAAGCCGACCATCTGATATATGCCCTAAAGCATTGCTCTGTGTTATTCCTGCATGTTTAGATTAATATGCTTGTGCTTGTCTGTGTAGTAGTTAGCTGTATGTGACTCTGACGAACCCTTGCTTGCACTTTCTTTGGTGACGGCACCACGCCTGTGTTCTGAGCTATTTCCGGCCGTTCGGGGTGGATGCTGACTTTTATTTCTCTTGTCAGCAACTGTCCATGTTCTGAGCTGCTTTTTGGCCGTCGCGGGCAGCTGTTGAATTTCTTTCCGTAGTAGTGACCCTATGCTCTGAGCTGCTTTTCGGCCGTCTTAGGGAACTACTACATTCTTCTTATCAACACCGTCTCATGCTCTGAGCTGCTTTCCAGCCGTCTTGAGCCGGGGTTGAGTTATTCCGGTAATGTCCCAGATCTGAGTTGTAAAGACCGTTCTGGTGGCTACTGGTTTCTTTGCCGGTTTTGTGCAAGAGTTCCGATGGTCATCACTTACAGCTAGAACTTGTAACGTGATAATTTGCCATTTAAATCTTGCCTCACTAATGACTCATTGTGATGTTATAAGGAGATAGATTATTATGATTCCACAGTTGTTACCACATACATAGTTGCCACCATGTTAAGTTATCATGATAAACAACCATGCTTGCTAAATACTGACTAAAGCTAAACCTAGTTGGTTGATCCAGAGTCACCTATCCGGACTTATCCGTGCAACCACATTTGCCGGTATGGGACGGCCTTGACTTGGTCTGATCGCGTGCTCTTTTATAGGTACCGCCAACTAGGGAAGGTTATGCGTGCGCGCTACCCTGGCCCGATAGGCGGCGATAACCTTGTGAGCCCAGTTGATTGTTAACCCGGGAGTCCCCGTTTGGGACAGTTTAGTTTGGCCACGATGGTGGCAGGTGTCACGAGGTGACACAGGGGCCACCCAGGGCAGGACTCCGGGGGAGAATGATTGTCGGTGGTACGATGGAGGAGTCACGGGTTAGGCAGGTTTCGTTGGAGCAACCCTGGTCCACCCGAATGGGATCACGACGTCAGGTGCTCCATGGTGTGGGTAAAGTGCGCAACCTCTGCAGAGTGTAAAATCTATTCGAATAGCCGCGTCCACGGTATTGGACAGTCCGTCCAGACCTCTCTAGGTGGTCAACCGAAACAGTAATAATAATGATGAAAGAACTCGTCTTATGCCCTGAAGTACTCAGTGGACCATGAGTATTCTGAGGGTGTAAGGCAACCCGGAAGAGAGTAAGTTTATCAGACTTGTAGTGCAGATGCATAGACATCGGATGGTGTCACGAATATGATATGATAGCCATGGAAGGGCTATGAAAGAGATGGTCAGATGACCGAAAGAGTTGGATTGGATCCTGAGATTGTTCGGAGTATGGATCACTTACTTGATATGCTTTACTTTACTGTATTTTACCTTAGTAGTTATCTTGCTGGATAAACCTGTTATGACTCGATGATTAATGTTGCTAGATAGGTATGCCATGCCATGATAATCAATGTTGCTCTAATAACAAATGCATGCTTGAATGCCATGGATTGCTCTGCTTGGTGTATATGTTAGTTTGGTTTGCTTGCGAGTACATTCAAAAGTACTCAGCGGCCTTCAATGTGGCCTGGTTCACATAAGAATCCGTCGTCCGTCGACGAGGAGCCGGAGCGTTCGCGGGCTAGGAGCATAACCCAGTCAGATCCCTGTGGATTGGAGCCGCACCAGGCACATGCTGCCTTAGATAGAGCCTTTCCGCTACCATCACCTCTGTAATATATCTCATGTAAGACTTGTATATCCATTAATAGAAATGCATGTGTTCTTGATACTTGTTGTAAACGCGCATGCCAGAGTGATTTCCTGGGCTGGTATGCGTGGCGATCGTCTGGCTACAGTGGTAATCAGGCGGGGCGCCACAACGGATGGTATCAGAGCAGCCAGGCTGACTATAGGTTACCCTAGCCAGACTTAATTGTCTTGTGCTCAGTAGAAAGCCCGGATGGATTTCAACCATCTTTGCTAAGCAGGCACGGCTACTATTGATCATAAGGCAACCCCATAGGTTTTCGGCTCCATTAGACCCCAACTCTCGTGGCCTTTGCCTCCGGTGTAAAATGTCCGCACCAGGCAATGACCCGTGATCCCTAAACCCCTAGGTAAACCAGATATCCTTACCCTGCTTGCTAGCCATGGCATTTCTCTCCTTACTCTAGTTTCCTTTGGGAAACGCTTATAAATTCCATCTCTCCCCGACAACCCTAGGATCGTTGACTAAGCCATTTTGGCTATGGTCATGCGTCGAGTTTGATGTTCCCTAAGGAAGTAGTAGGAGCTTGACACCAGTGCTACCAGGAGCATTAAGTGGTTCCGCTTCTAAATCCTTAGAGGTACATCGAGTGCGTTATAATAGTTATACTAGTGGATCCTCGGCCACATGTGAAAGGTCCGCAATATTTGATTTTTATTTGCTTTTGGTTTTCGCAGCTTTTGTTTCTTTTGTCGGTTCCGTTCTTCGCTCCGACTGGATCCATCCACAAGTGCCGTCAAGAAGACCAGCATACAACTGGGATAATACCCAACAATCCCAATTCAGCAAGAGTCAAGTCAAGCCAACTGCCTAGTATTCAGAATAGCAGCACCGGGTCTGTCAAGAATGAAGAATGAGTCAGAAGCAGAATCTATGTGCAACAGACAAGACCAGAATATACCTGAGAGAGTTTGCCTCAGAACGGATCACGCCTAAGGAGCAGTCAGATGAGTTACCAAGAATGAATATCAGTAAGGACAAATTATTCCATCCGTGACACAAGGATTGTTTCAGTCAGTGGGGTGAACCTTGAGTTTTTTTTCAACAGACTCAAGAATCATTGATTACCCACCAAAGACATATTTCAAGAATGTGAATATGCCACGAGCAACACCAAAACTCCGGTACGTTGGTACAAATTTCAAAGCAAATCTTGAAGCTCACCGGTGCAAATACAAAATTTTCTGGGCAGTGTGACAAGGTTTGCATGGAATATGGATGAGTTCACGGTTGCCCAGAATCACTGAGCTTCCAAGCATCTAGAATCAAGGAGCACCTAACATGATTGGAAACTCAGCTGAACCGAATGGAATTATCCATCGACCGCCTATTATCGGCAACACTTGGTTTGAATGCAAAGGGTATTCTGAATTAATTGTCAACATGAAGCCTGCATCAGTTCTGCAACCTTTACAACAGCAAAGAGCAGACCAGCAGAAGGACAAGTGGTGTGTATGACCAACAGAAAATCTTCAGTCAAGGTATGGCCTATACCAAGTTTGGCTCCGCTATGGGTAAAATTCCGGATACTTCGGAAAGAAGCCAGAATCGGCCACAGATCCGACTGCGTACGCAGTGAAAGGCTTCTGGTATAAGGAACCCAGCCTTCCTCCACAAGCTATCGGGAGAAGCTTACGACGCAAGACTGCCAATCTTCCTCAGTACGCCACTTGGTGAGAAAAATCTTCTGGGATACAGCACCCCCATCTTCCATAGCGTGCTACTGCGGAAAACTTCCGGCATAAGGCACCTGACCTTCCTCAGCAAGACACATGAGAAAAAGCTTCTGAGGTACGATACCCAGCCTTCTTCAGCATGCTACCTTGGCAGAAAGCTTCGAGCATAAGGAATTCAGCCTTCTTCAACACGCTATCGTGCCTACAACAAGCTTGTTAGGAACACGAACTAGCCCAGACACACCCGTCTGCCTCAGAACTCAGTGCTTATGAAAAGATTTATCCTACACCTGCAAATGTTGTGAGCATGTAGTCCAGTGGATCAGTTCATGCGAGCCACTCGTACACGGGAATGACTGTGTTTAGAGAAACATCGGCCCCATGTTGAAAAGAAGAATATGAGCACGGCAGTCCCTATGAGATATGCAAGAGTAAGTTGTGAGAATAAGCCCGACAAGCCGGGAAAACAATCAAGGAGCCGTATTGGCAGGTCATTACAGGTCCATCAAAGGAGTCCTCAAGAACAAAGAAGTTGTGGGCAAACCACCTCCATGACAAGATACAGCTTCACGGACAGAGTGGTATTACCAATCCTCGTCAGACTCTTGCATGTACGGCCACGACAATGCAGCCAACATGCTGCACTCATCCTAAATATGGGCCATCAGCCAAGATAAAAGGCTATATATGACAGAACCCTTTCCACAAGTGATGGAATTGGAAACAAGACATTCAGATGAAGTAGCCCAAAGCACATCAGCACCAACAGCTCGTAGACACCATGACATCATTGGAATAAAAGATTACTGTCTATGATTACTTTGTGATCATGCCTGACATTTCAGTTGGGAATATAGCAGCAATAGTTTGGTCATGTTGTTCCCTGAATTGTGGATCACCCAAGGACAAAGTAAGAATGCCGAAGACAAAAGGAAAGGTCAGTACGGAACCCGCAGCCAGACTGAGCATTCTAACCCAGCAAAAAGAAAGCCACTCCCACTCACTCGAGGCCATACGAGCACGTGAGCCCTGGTACTAGGAAAGGATGTCTTGCCCTGACTGTTGGAGTACGAAGTATCGTAATAAAACCTGAAGCAGTTGCTTCTGGACCCTGGAAACTAAGCTGTTTGTTGGTATTACCGCTACCCCACTACCAGGACAAGAGGTTTACCTGACAGGAAGGAGAAGAATTCAGGGAACTATGTGCAGAGACAACCCATGGTCCATCAGAAGAGGCAGTTAAAAGGGCAGTGAACCAACAAAGATGAGATCGCTGATGGATCCAAGTCGCACACAGGTAAGTCCCCCTTCACCGGGAGGTAAGCCCGGAAATCTCGAGGACGAGATTTTATTAAGGGGGGTAGGTTTGTAACACCCTGGTGCTCGCTCCTGTTTTTTTTTTCCTTCGCGGGATTTGACTCCAGTCTTTTTTTCTCGGTGTTATCGAATTTCTCTGGCTCTTGGGTATATGAAGATGGTCATTTAGCATTACCTTCCCTGCCCAACCAGAGATTCTCTCCAGATCAACCTTGCCACCCAAGATCTATTCCCAGGGTTTTGCCGCCGAAACCCTACCTTCTGAGCTGCCGGAAGGGAAACCATAATCTCTTCTGTTACAAAGGAACCCCAATTTCCTTTGATCTGCTGACTCCCAAACTTTTCCTAGTGATCATCCTATCTTTGTAAACCCTAGATATGCAAAAATATTGCCAAGTTATTTGCAATATATTTTCATTTATAATTAATTCCTTTTTCTACCAGTTAAAGGAATTAAATCCAGGAAAATATCTATCCATCTCCAAAGTTGATGAAAACTTGTGGAAATATTATTTGTGATCATATTGAGCTCCCATAAAAATATTGGCCATAATTAAATAAGGGAAATTGCCTTTTCCTATTTAATGCCAATATTGCATTTTGGGCACTTCCTAAAGGAACTACCATTTTTGTAGCCAAGAAAAATCCCAAATAAATTGTGGAGCTTCTTATATCCATATATTCACCATTTCCATCAAAACCCAAGTCCCATAGTTCAAGGTTTGAGCACAGCATCCATTTGCAAATTCTATCTAGATTTTCAGTTTGCAAAGGAAGTGCTTGAACCCTTGATCCATTTGAGCTGAAAATTTTCATGGTGATTAACAGTGACAAATAAACCATGGATACCAAAAATCATCTCAATATTTCCATCCATTCTCCCACAGAATTTTTGTCAATTTTCTGTTCATTTGGAAGTGCTGTGAAGGAAGTGCCCTGTATCCATTTCCAAATGAGCTGAAACTTTTCCAGTACCACCATACCTCCAAATAATGACTCTACACCAAATTTCATCTCATTTCATCAGGCCATCTGAGCACAGCTTCAAAGTCAAGTTTCTGGACCAGATTTGGCATTGCAAAGGAAGTATATACAAATGAGGTCCAAATGACTTAAAAAATTTCAAGCATATAGTACTTACTATCGTATTTCATTTTGACAAAGTTTCAACTCCCCATACTCATCCATTTATACTCTAGAATCCACCCAAGTTTCATGTCAGAACCATTGTGAGCTTGCATCAGTCATATATTGCCCCTACTTCCATCCAAATTCTCATATATCAATTCACTTACCTCTGGTCTATCTAGTTGACATGGTGTGAGGTCAAGCTAATCATCGCGCCACGTGGTGTCGGTGGTGACTACGTCCAGGATAGGTCAAACCGGTGCTCTGCCCTCGGGTGGTCAGTTCCGGTCGGCCGTGGCTTGTCTGGGAGTGTCCGGTGGCTCCGCAACGGCCTCGTGCACCCCCTCCAGGAGCTTCCCTCTCCTATCTCCTTCTCCTCGCGCCACGACGGTCACCGCCGCGGCACTGTCCACCCGTGACCCTCGAGATGTCACTTCCCTCTCTGGCTCCTTCCTCCTCGAGCTGTCCATTCCCTCTGCAGTGCGTCAGGTCGGCACCTCTCCCCTCTCGCCACCTCGCCAGAGCTCCAGGAAGGAGATAAGCACGCCACGGCGGCATCCTCATCCGCACGCCATGGCCGCCTATAAGTAGGCCACGGCCCGAGTCTCCCCGAGCACTCACACCACCCCAATAGCCTCCCCTCACTCCCATCTCCCTCCCCAACCTCTCACCTGAGCTCGGGAAGCTCTCCCCGCCGCCAATGGCCACCATGGCCGCCGCCTCTGCTCTCCTAAATTGGCTCAGTTCCGAGCTCCCCTCCACCTCTCTCCACCACAAGCAACGCCCATGAGGTTCGACGGCTTCCCTCCGCGCTTGAGCCCCTCCTCTGACGCGCTAGGGCGCCGTGTCCAGGCTCGGCCGTAGCGCCGCCCGCCGCGGCCGAAGCCCTGCCTGCCCCTGCGCTCCCCGGCGATCGTGCCATCCATGGATGGATGCGCCTCGCTCTCCCGAGCATGTGGGTAGGCCGAGCGCCGCGAGAGGTGGCTGGAGCCACCAGGAATCGCCGTCGAGCCACCTCGGCTGCTCCCGCTCATCACGCGCGCTCGAGGAGGAAGACAAGCCTGCCAGTGGGCCCGTGGCCTCATCCGTCAGCCGCTCCAGGCGCTGGCCGGCCCCGCCCGTCGGGTTAAGTGGAGGCGTACTCCGCGGAGTACACTACCGCTTCGCCGGAAGCGTAGGACATGAAGTGCGCCTTCTGCGTCACCCACACAGTGCAGATGGGCTTGGCCCATGTCCACAGTAGCAGCAGCGGCAGTTCCAGCCCGAGCCGGCCCAGTACAGCAGTGCCATTTCTCCTTTTTTCTTTTTTCAGCCGAAATTTGGCCAGGGACTCGTCTGTGAAAAATTCTTTTATAGATTGGTCCCTATTATTCAAACGGCTATAACTTCTTCTCCATAACTCCGATTCAGGTGATTCCAACGCCCACGTCTTCGTTTCGTCGAGCCCGTTCTGTTGGTGTCATTTTCACAAGGTTGCCACATAGTGGAAATGACCATTTTGCCCTTGCCCTCTATCAGCCCCCTCCGAGAGAGAACGGTTTCTGGCGATTCTTCCGCGGCTTCACCGCACTTCCTCCCGGAGTAATTCTGCAACCCCAGGCAAGCCGACCATCTGATATATGCCCTAAAGCATTGCTCTGTGTTATTCCTGCATGTTTAGATTAATATGCTTGTGCTTGTCTGTGTAGTAGTTAGCTGTATGTGACTCTGACGAACCCTTGCTTGCACTTTCTTCGGTGACGGCACCACGCCTGTGTTCTAAGCTGTTTCCGGCCGTCCGGGGTGGATGCCGACTTTTATTTCTCTTGTCAGCAACTGTGCATGTTCTGAGCTGCTTTTCGGCCGTCGCAGGCAGCTGTTGAATTTCTTTCCGTAGTAGTGACCCTATGCTCTGAGCTGCTTTTTGGCCATCTTAGAGAACTACTACATTCTTCTTATCAACACCGTCTCATGCTTTGAGCTGCTTTCCAACCATCTTGAGCCGGGGTTGAGTTATTCCGGTAATATCCCAGATCTGAGTTGTAAAGACCGTTCTGGTGGCTACTGGTTTCTTTGCCGGTTTTGTGCAAGAGTTCTGATGGTCGTCACTTACAGCTAGAACTTGTAACGTGATAATTTGCCATTTAAATCTTGCCTCACTAATGACTCATTGTGATATTATAAGGAGATAGATTATTATGATTCCACAGTTGTTACCACATACATAGTTGCCACCATGTTAAGTTATCATGATAAACAACCATGCTTGCTAAATACTGACTAAAGCTAAACCTAGTCGGTTGATCCAGAGTCACCTGTCCGGACTTATCCGTGCAACTACATTTGCCGGTATGGGACGGCCTTGACTTGGTTTGATCGCGTGCTCTTTTATCGGTACCACCAACTAGGGAAGGTTATGCGTGCGCGCTACCCTGGCCAGGTAGGCGGCGATAACCTTGTGAGCCCAGTTGATTGTTAACCCGGGAGTCCCCGTTTGGGACAGTTTAGTTTGGCCACGACGGTGGCAGGTGTCACGAGGTGACACAGGGGCCACCCAGGGCAGGACTCCGGGGGAGAATGTTTGCCGGTGGTACGATGGAGGAGTCACGGGTTAGGCAGGTTTCATTGGAGCAACCCTGGTCCACCCGAATGGGATCACGAGGTTAGGTGCTCCATGGTGTGGGTAAAGTGCGCAACCTCTGCAGAGTGTAAAATCTATTTGAATAGCCGCGTCCACGGTATTGGACAGTCCATCCAGACCTCTCTAGGTGGTCAACCGAAATAGTAATAATGATGATGAAAGAACTCATCTTATGCCCTGAAGTACTCAGTGGACCATGAGCATTCTGAGGGGTGTAAGGCAACCCGGAAGAGAGTAAGTTTATCAGACTTGTAGTGCAGATGCATAGACATCGGATGGTGTCACGAATATGATATGATAGCCATGGAAGGGCTATGAAAGAGATGGTCAGATGACCGAAAGAGTTGGATTGGATCCTGAGATTGTTCGGAGTATGGATCACTTACTTGATATGCTTTACTTTACTGTATTTTACCTTAGTAGTTATCTTGCTGGATAAACCTGTTATGACTTGATGATTAATATTGCTAGATAGGTATGCCATGCCATGATAATCAATGTTGCTCTAATAACAAATGCATGCTTGAATGCCATGGATTGCTCTGCTTGGTGTATATGTTAGTTTGGTTTGCTTGCGAGTACATTCAAAAGTACTCAGCGGCCTTCAATGTGGCCAGGTTCACATAAGAATCCGTCGTCCGTCGACGAGGAGCTGGAGCGTTCGCGGGCTAGGAGCGTAACCTAGTCAGATCCCTATGGATTGGAGCCGCACCAGGACCATGCTGCCTTAGATAGAGCCTTTCCGCTGCCATCACCTCTGTAATATATCTCATGTAAGACTTTTATATCCATTAATAGAAATGCCTGTGTTCTTGATACTTGTTGTAAACGCGCATGCCAGAGTGATTTCCTGGGCTGGTATGCGTGGCGACCGTCTGGCTACAGTGGTAATCAGGCGGGGCGCCACATAAATAAGGCACATCCTTTCTCACAGGCATGTATCTTCTCATAGGGCATCTTAAGAGCACGCAGGATTTTGTCTGACTGGTACAGGTTTGCAGGTAGTACATGGCCTTTGGGTAGAAAACGTCCAACTACTGTCATCATTGCGTCGTAGCATTCTCTGCCCAAGTTGAATTGAGCCTTCAGAGCCATTATTTGTGAGATGGCATCCAGCTGACAAAGCTCAGTGTGCTCATGGAGAGGACGTTTTGAAGACTCCAACTTTTCATTGAAGGCCTTTGCAGATTCCTCCATCTCATCATCTGAGTCCCGAGCATCATCAAAGTCTTGCACCATGTCTTGCATCCCGGTACCATGCTCGTCGGTGCGACGACAAAGCACCTCAGCTCTGGCACGTTGGGCAGACTCGCCATGAAATGTCCACACCGTATAATCTGGCGTAAAACCCCTCTTCTGCAGGTGGTTGCCCATTTCATCCTCTGTCCTCTTGTGCCAATTGTTGCACCCGGCACAGGGGCACCATGTTGTCCTCTGGCCATCTGCAAATGCGGCTCTCAGAAACCCCTTGGTTTTTGTTAACCATTCAATGGTCATGTCTTTTTGACTAGTGTGACCGGTGTACATCCATGCATGATCACTCATCTTGCCTAGCTACTGGACACATAAGAAATATATATATAAATCAGCATGTATATATTCATCAGTTAATGGAGTTTGTCACTTTTATTACGTCCATGCAACCTAGACTCTAATAGGTAAAGATAGGTCCTAATCCCACCCGAGTATGTGTAGATTGGGTTCGTTTTCCCATGCTCTGCTCCGGATCCGAAGCAAAATTTCGGCAGCACCTCCCCGCTGTTCTCCTGATACACGTCTCGACAATAAGCAGAGAGGATGTGTACCCGGAGAACAACAGGGAGGCACTGACGAAATTCTGCATCGGATCCGGAGTAGAGCGTATGGGAAAATGAACCCAATCTACACATACTCGGGCTGTCCATGGATAACGTTGGACAATTCAAAAGAATCAAGGTTATAAATATGCAAATGCATGCATATTTATAGATGTAACCCTTTCGAACGGGAGACACATAGTGGTCACGCATACTGATGATTGAAGACACCTATAGCTAGCAAGTTTCATCGGCACGAAGACCGGAACAGAGCAAATGAAGGGGGGAGGAGGAGATGTCATTTGTGCTCACCCACGAACGCAGGGGCGGAGCTCGTCGAACACTAGACCCTTGCAGCGATGAAAAAACTGCACATTTAAATCGAAAGATGAGTAACATAGCTATTTTATTTTTTCCGTCAACCTAACTAAATATTTACAACAGGACGAGCGGGTTAGGGGGTTCCTCGGTGTTGATGGAACCCTAAATAGCAAGTATCATCGGTGCGAGATACATGTGGCGCTCGGCGTTGAACACTAGATCTACATCCCACAAGTGACGCCGGTGCCCGGCGTCCCGCGCGCAGCAATAGTTTTGGGGGCCGATGACGGTCGAACACCTTGGCGAATTTGTCTGGCAACCTATGCGATGAGGATTAAAGCCAAGTTTTGAAACTTCAAACAACCAAACCGACTTGAGTCAGTTTGGGTGTTTCAAGTTTCAACACTTGGCTTTTAATCGTCATCGCAGAGGCTGCAAGACAAATTCGCAAAGGTGTTCGACCGCCATCGACCCCGAGAACTATTGCTGCGGGACGCCGGACGCCGGCGTCACTTGTGGGACGTGGATGTAGTGTTCGACACCGACGGCCACATGTATCTCGCACCGACGATACTTGCTATTTAGGGTTCCATCGACGTCGAGGAACCCCCTAACCCGCTCGTCCCTGGGCGCCCCCTTTTCCTACTTTTTTTCATCTTCTACTTCTACTTCTTTTTTTTTCATCTTCTTCTTCTACTACTTATTGTTCTTTTTTTATCTCCTTCTTCTTCCTCTTCTTCTTTTTCTTCCTCTTCTTCTTTTACTTCTTTTTTTCATCTTTCTTGTTTATTCTTAAAAAATAGAAAAAAAACCTAACTTAACTAAATTAACCTAAACTAAACTAAACTAACCTAACCTAAACTAAACTAACCTAACCTAAACTAAACAAACATAAACTAAATCTAAAAAAATAGAAAATAAAACTCACCACGAGGAGGGGTGGGGCGGGGAGGCGGCGGGAAGGAAAAAGTGTGGAGCGAAGAGAAGGGCTCCACTCTCTTTAGGTGGGAGGAGGAGGATTGGCAACCACTGTGGACTCCGGGGCAGAGGTGGTTTTGCCCGGATGCCGAGGAGACGGGAAATCGTGGGGAGGGCCCGTCTAGGAGGAGCAGGGGTGGGAAGGGGGAGAGGGCACGTCAGGGAGGCGGCCGGAGGAGGGAAGGGGGGGGAGAGGGTAGGACGCCACGGATGAAGAAGGAAGGAGGGGGAGGGGAGGGGCGGTGGGCAGGAAGAGGGGGACGGGAGAGGGGAGGAAGGGCAGGGGATGGAATGGAGCAAAGAAGGCGGGGGGCAAGGGACGGAGGAAGGAGAGGGCACGGGGGAGGGGAGAAGGAGACCTGGGGTGGGCGAGAGGCGGAACTGGCAGGAGCGAAGGAAGGGCACGGGGGTGGGGCGGCCGGCGCAGGGGTGGCGGCGCGGGTGAGGGGCGGTGGCGCGGGTGAGGGGCGGCGGCGGCTCGGGCAGGGGAGAGAGAGAGCGGACAGAGAGAGGGGTGGGGCGCGCGCTGGGCGCTTTTTAGTAAGGTCACAGCTCTTTGCCGTCTGCTAGCAGACGGCAAAGAGCCTAGCTAACGGACGTTAGGTTGGCCACTTTCTTTGCCGTCCGCTAGCGGACGGTAAAGAAGCTTTGTCGTCTGCTAGCAGATGGCAAAGAAAGTGGCCGTTAGGTGGTTCTCGCTAGTGGGCCACCCTCCCTCTTTGCCGTCTGCTAGCGGACGACAAAGCTTCTATGCCGTCCGCTAGCTGACGGCAAAGAGTTGGCTGACGGCAAACATGATCTTTGCCGTCAACTCTCTCTTTGCCGTCAGCTTTCCTTTAGCTGATGGCAAAGAGCTTCTTTGCCGTCAGCTGGCTGACGGCAAAGATCCTGATTCCAGTAGTGATATGAGAGCCACTCATCAATTTCATAATGGTCTTCTCCGTGGTATGACTCAATAAAAAGAAAAGAATTTCAGAGAAACACACTGAAATATTTTTGGAGTTTTCAGTTTTTTCGTGAAGAAAGCAAATTAAAGAAAGAAAAACAAAAACGAGAAAAACTATTTACACGGGAAAACTCCTAACAAGCAGAAGAAGAATAGAGAAATATTTTTGGGTTTTCTTTTAATATGATAACTAATTAAGCTAGAAAGAAAACCCGAAAAGAAGCAGGAAATATTTTTGGATTTTCTCAAAGTTTTTCAAACACACAAGAAGAAAGCGAGAAAATAAATCTAGCATGGATAATACAATGGAAAAGCGTGAACACCGACAACTGGAATGAAATGTGTGAACATGAATATAATGTCGGTGGAAATACGTACTCCCCCAAGCTTAGGATTTTGGCCTAGCTTGGTAATCACCATCCGTAGTAGCCATCCGGTCCCATGTAGTAGTGTTGTGGCGGTGGTACCTGAGCATCCCACTCCTGGGGCTCCTCCTCTGCCGCTGCCTGGTCGTTCCGGTAGGCAATAATGTCCTTTGGCATAACCCTGTATCCGCCCCTAGCAATAGGATCAAACAAAGCGGGTGCAGGCAACGGAATAATATCACGGGAATCCACACTGAAAACCAGGTTGTAATGAATATTATGAAGAGAGTTAGCATCATCAGTAAACCGGTGAGCCACCATCGCCTGGTGATCTAGATAAACTCGGGGCAAAGGATAATCATGTTGGCGTATCTGAACGTTAAAATGACTCGCTAGGCGAGTGGCATAAATACCCCCATGAATTTTGCCCTTCGTTCTATTAAGGTGCAGACGACGTGCAATAATAGCCCCTAGGCTAAAGGTGTGATCATTGTGTAGTGCATGGCGTAAAATGGCGAAGTCGGGGGCACTGAGTGCACCGACCTTTTCCCTAGCAGTCAAACACTTCGCTATGAATAAAGCAAAGTAATGCACAGAAGTAAATTGCAAACTAGTGGCGGTGACATTCGACACGCCTCTCTCATCCCCCATTGTCAGAGTGCGGTAAAAGTCCTCAAACTCTACAGGTCTAGGCTCTCTTAATTCCCCGTCAGTGGGAATCAAACATATCTCACAAAATTCAGTTAACGGTATCTAACGAGTTTCAGCATATAAATTAAATTGCACCTCAGGAGGATTATTCCTACTCAGAAAATGAAAATTTTGCACAAAGGAATTTGCAAGGAGGTGGTGTTGGTCACACTCAGCTGCGAGGAAGTCGGTCAGCCCAGCATTTGCAACGAATTGGGCGAACTCTTGATGGAACCCGGCCCCCTCCATGAAGGCATTATGTGGCCATTCGCACGGCCGCACCTCCGCCATTCTCTGAGTATGGAGGTCATTGTTCGATGATTCCCCGATGACTCCCTTAGCATTCTCCTTGGAGGAATACTTTTTGAAAATACTCATCTTATTCCTATAAATAAAATTTTGAAAATTTTAGTCCACAAAATTTTTGTCAACTAAACTTCACAAGATTGATAGCAACTACTCGTAAGGATGCATAGAGGCTATATTAAGCATTCAAACTACTTAGAACTCTAAGAATTCAACATGCAAGCCCATCTACAACAGCACCAAGAGTAGCTAATTATTCAAAATATAGACCACTAAAGCAAAAACTAATTGAAGGAATTGAGGAGTCACATACCAAGTAGCAATCTCCCAAAACAGTTTCGGAAACGGAGCTTCGAGCAAAGAGATCGAAATCTGCGGGTTTGAGAGCAAGAACACGAGAGAGAGAGAGAGAGAGAGAGAGAGCTATGGTGATTTTTTTTTCTGGAGGTAGGAGATGACATGGGCTAAAGGGATAAGTGAGGGGACCCACGTGGGGACCACAACCCACCAGGGTGCGCCTAGGGTTGCTGGCGCGCCCTGGTGTCTTGTGGTCACCAGGGGCACCCCCCCTCTGTTATTATTTGCACCAGAAATACATAAATATTCAGAAAAAATTATATTAAATTTTCAGGGCATTCTGAACACTTTTAGGGTCATTTTTTATTGCACGGGAAATCCACAAAACAGGATAAACATGACATTTTATTTTATTTAACTAAGAAAAACAGAAACAAAAGGTGCGAGAAGAAGGTTGTGCCTACTAAATTCATCAACTTCATACCTCTCAAAAATGATCCATTAATAAGGTTGATCAAGTCTTATTAACAACCACTTTCGATTAGCATGAAACCGAAGAACTTTCATAAAGCACTAAGTTACTTCAACGGGGATATGCATATCCCCAACAACAAGTATATCATATTTCTTTTTGGCAGTAGGTAAAGGGAGTTGAAAACTTCCAATAGTGATTGTCGGAGACTTTTCAATAACATTAATACCATTGACTTGGAATTGTTTCTTCGGAAAATACACTGTATGCTCATTACCATTGATATGAAAAGTGACCTTGCTTTTATTGCAATCAATAACAGCCCCTGCAGTATTCAAAAAGGGTCTACCAAGGATAATCCACATGTTGTCGTCCTCGGGCATCTCAAGTATAACAAAGTCTGTTAAGATAGTAACATTTGCAACAACGACGGGTACATCCTCACAAATACCGATAGGTATGGCAGTTGATTTATCAACCATTTGCAAAGATATTTCAGTAGGTGTGAGTTTATTCAAATCAAGTCTTTTATATAAAGAGAAAGGAATAACACTAACACCAACTCTTAAATCACACAGAGCAGTTTTGACATAATTTCTTTTCATGGAGCACGGTATAGTTGGTATTCCTGGATCTCCAAGTTTTTTATGTACTCCATCCTCAAAAGAATAATTAGCAAACATGGTGGAGATTTCAGCTTCGGTTATTTTTCTCATATTAGTGATGATGTCCTTCATATATTTTGCATAAGGGGTCATCTTTAAAATATCAGTCAAACGGGTGAGCAAAAAGACTGGCCTAAGCATTTTAGCAAAGCGTTCAAATTCGTCATCATCTCTTTTCTTAGTTGGTTTAGGTGGAAAGGGCATGGGTTTTGGAACCCATGCTTCTCTTTCTTTTCCATGTTTTCTAGCAACAAAGTCTCTTTTGTCATATCTTTTATTTTTAGGTTGTGGGTTATCAAGATCAATAGCAGGTTCTATTTCAACATCATTATCTGGCTCTTTATTATTGTTTAGTTGGGTGTCTTCATGAACATCATCATTATTTTTTTCATTATCACTAGGTGAATGTTCATTACCAGATTGAGTTTCAGCATCTGAGATAGAGACATCATTATTGTCTTCAGGAGGTTTTTCTATATCAGGTTCGTTAGAGGTATGCAGAGTCCTATCATTTTTCTTTTTCTTTTTCTTTTTAAAAGGACTAGGTGCATCAGTATTAATTCTTTGAGAGTCTTGTTCAATTCTTTTAGGGTGTCCCTCAGAATGAAGTGATTCCTAAGTCATTCTACTTCCTCTAGTCATTACTCTAATAGCACGATCATTCATATTATTATTCGTTTCAATAAGTAACTCTCTTTGAGATTTAGCAACTTGTTCTAACTGGGTTTGAACCATAGAGGCATGTTTTCCTACACCTCTAACATCATTAGTGATTCTAAATAACAAGTCACTCAAGCGAGCAATCATATCAGAGTTGTATTTCAATTGTTTCATAACATTGGTATTGAAGTGATCTTGTTTTATGATGTACCTATCAAATTCATACAAGCATTGACTAGAATGTTTATTGTAAGGGATGCCACTTTCATCAAACTTTATAAAAGAATTTACCTTTACCACCTGTGGTGGTGGTGTATCAAGTCCATGTATTTCTTCAATAGGGGGTAAATTCTTAACATCTTCAGCTTTAATACCTTTTTCCTTCATGCATTTCTTTGCCTCTTGCATATCTTCAAGACTGAGAAATAAGATACCCCTCTTCTTCGGAGTGGGTTTAGGCGGTGGTTCAGGAAGAGTCCAATCATCATAATTTTTCAATATATTATTCAATAATTCTTCAGCTTGTTCAATAGTTCGTTCCCTGAAAACACAACCAGCACAACTATCTAGGAAGTCCCTAGAAGCACCGGTTAGTCCATTATAGAAGATATCAAGCATTTCATTTTTCTTAAGAGGATGATCAGGAAAAGCATTAAGCAATTGGAGAAGCCACCCCCAAGCTTGTGGGAGACACTCTTCTTCAATTTGCATAAAGTTAAATATTTCCTGTAAGGCAGCTTGTTTCTTATGAGTAGGAAAATATTTTTCAGAAAAGTAATAAATCATATCTTGGGGACTACGCACACAACCAGGAGCAAGAGTATTGTACCAAATCTTAGCATCACCCTTTAATGAGAACGGAAATAACTTGAGAATATAATAGTAGCAGATTTTCTCATCATGAGCAAATAGGGTGGCTATATCATTTAATTTAGTAAGATGTTCCACGACAGTTTCAGTTTCGTAGCCATGGAAAGGATCATATTCAACTAAAGTAATTAACTCTGGGTCGACAGAGAATTCATAATCCTTATCAGTAACAAAGATAGGTGAAGTAGCAAACTTAGGATCACATTTCATTATAGCATTCAAAGATTTTTCTTTCAGTTTGCATAATAATTTCTTAAGATCATCTCTATCATTGCAAGCAAGAAAGTCTCTAGCTATCTCCTCATCCGTAACATAACCTTCAGGTATCTTAGGCATTTCAAAACTAGGAGGGCTAGGTCTAATAGGTGTTTCAAGAACTTCATCAGTTTCAGCATTCTCAATATCTTTAGCTCTAGCAAGTTGTTCATCAAGAAATTCACCTAGTGGCACATTATCATCAAGCAAGGTACTAGCATCATCATTAGCATCATTCATAGCAGAAGTAGCATCATCAATAACTTGCGACATATCAGGAATAATAGCATATGGTGGTGTTGCAAGTCTACTCAAAACAGAAGGTGAATCAAGTGCAGAGTGTGATGGCAAATCCTTACCTCCCCTCGTCTTAGAAGGAACGATCTTGGTTTTTGTATCCTTTAGACTCTTCATAGTGATAAATAGATAATAATCCCAAGTGACTCAACAAATATAGCTATGCTCCCCGGCAACGGCGCCAGAAAAAGGTCTTGATAACCCACAAGTATAGGGGATCGCAACAATTTTCGAGGGTAGAGTATTCAACCCAAATTTATGGATTCGACACAAGGGGAGCCAAAGAATATTTGTAAGTATTAGTAGTTGGGTTGTCAATTCAACCACAACTGGAGATTAAATATCTGCAGTAAAATGATCAGTAGCACAGTAGTATGATAATTTTGATAGCAGTGGTAACAATAGCAGCGGTAACGGTAACAGCAGTAACAGTTTTGTAGCAGTTGTAACAGTAGCAATAGTGATAGTAACGTAGCAAGAACAATATATGGAAAATTCGTAGGCATTGGATCGGTTAATTCGTTGGATGATATTCATCATATAACAATCATAACCTAGGGCGACACAGAACTAGCTCCAGTTCATAAATATAATGTAGGAATGTATATTGTAAATAGTCATACGTGCTTATGGAAAAGAACTTGCATGACATCTTTTGTCCTACCCTCCCGTGGCAGCGGGGTCCATAAGGAAACTAAGGGATATTAAGGCCTCCTTTTAATAGAGAACCGGAACAAAGCATTAACACATGGTGAATACATGAACTCCTCAAACTACGGTCATCACCGGAAAGTATCCCAATTACTGTCACACTGGGGTTTACGGATCATAACACGTAATAGGTGAATATGACTTGCAAGATTGGATCTAGAACATAGATATAATGGTGAAAACATAAACGGTTCATATCTGAAATCATGGCACTTGGGCCCTAGTGACAAGCATTAAGCATAGCAAAGTCATAACAACATCAATCTCAGAACATAATGGATACTAGGGATCAAGCCCTAACAAAACTAACTCGATTACTTGATGAATCTCATTCAACTCCTCACCGACCAGCGTGCCTACGAAGGAATTACTCACTCCCGGTGGGGAGCATCATGGAATTGGTGATGAAGGAGGGTTGGTGATGACGAAGACCGAAGATCCCCCTCTCCGAGGCCCCGAACAGGCTCCAGATCTGGCCTCCCGATGAAGAACAGGAGGTGGCGGCGGCTCTGTATTGTGAAACGCTATGAAACTTCCTCTCCTATTTTTTCTTCAAAAATAGGAATTTATAGTGTTGGAATTAGGGTCAGGGGGGCCATGAGGTGACCACAACCCACCAGGGCGCGCCTGGAGGGGGTGGCGCGCCCTGGTGTATCGTGGCCAGCCAGGGCACCCCCTCCGGTGGTTCTTGGTTCCAGTATTTTTTATTTATTCTGAAATAAATCTCCAAAAAGTTTCGTTCCAATTCGAGAACTTCTATTTCTGCACAAAATCAACACCATGGTAGTTCTGCTGAAAACAGCGTCAGTTCGGGTTAGTTTCATTCAAATCATGCAAATTAGAGTCCAAAACAAGAGCAAAAACGTTAGGAAAAGTAGATACGACGGAGACATATCACGCCCTCACGGTAATTACACGTCGCACCAACATATATCTAGAATATTCTGTTTTCATTGACTTTCGGATGTTTTGCGCCGCAGACATGTCTTTGCAGGCCGACGAAACCCCGTGCACCGTACTCTACTTGATAAATGGCCAGAAGGTGGACGTGGGAAAGGCAGAGATAACGAAGCCCTTGGAACTCAGGTTCCACGGCCAGCAGATCCCCGTTGGCCACTTCAGGGTTAACTTGTCGAGTGTGAAATCGGGGCACGAGGATTTGCCTCCTCCAGTACGGCTCGGGGGAGAGGACGACGAGACCCCGACGCGGCTTGGAAACTGCAAGGGTTGGATGCTGCTATGGCCGAAGAATCTTCTTCGTCTGGAGGCGGGCGAGAGCACACCAATAACCACACATCAGCAAGCAGGGATGAACAGCACCACCCTGCCTACGCAATTACCAGCGCCTGTAGTGCCGGGTGAGAGTGGCGGACGACGCGAGGAAGGGGGTCCAATAGTTGATGACGTAATCGCCCCCATAGAACAAAGATTGGATGATGAGATGGACGAGGATGACCCTCTTCGGTTCCTCAATACAGGCGCCTATGACGACGACGTAGAAATGATGATTCAGCCATATGACGACTCGGGCTATCAGCATGCCGATGAGGAGATGGATGATGTGCCCGGGCAGGAACGTCCTAGCAGAGTTGATTGCAAGAAGTCTCTCTTCATGCAATCCTCACAGGACACGCCTGAAGATGCCGCCTCAACGCAGGCTCAACTAGCCGAGGGTCGTACAGTGCTTAGCCCGACAACACTGGGGCAGGGGTTAAGGAAGGGTCTGGAAGGTTAGCCCAAGAAAAAGGAGAGGAAGAGACCGCCAAAGAAAGGCTCTACTGCCTACAAACAAGCCAGAGCACATAGCAGCCAGACGACGGATTTTGCAGAGCGTGTAACCGTCAAAGGTACAGCCATGTTCCATGTCGCGGGCGAGCCGATCCTACCGCCAAAACCGCTGGAGGCCATATCAAGGGATCTCAGGAGACTGCACGACCATGTGCTGTCGACTGAGATAAGCCTACTAGCCTCGAAGGATCCAGGATATCCGACATACGCAGTTCGTGTGCCTGAAGGGAAGGGCTACGTCGACACACGGCCCGCGGAGGTGTTCTTCCTGCGGTTTGACCATATCTTCGAGATGTTTCTGACAAGGCGGCTTGATTTTACAATCGTCCGCCTTTTTGCGCTACATATGAACTCCGTCATGAAGAGAGAACAAGTCTCACAAATCTGTGTGGCGGATCCATACTACTTGCAGGAGTCCTTCTTGAGTCTCGGCGACTTTGAGCGTAAAACTGCTAGGGAGTACCTTGAAAACTTCATGATAAGGAATAAGGACCAGGAAATTGTCCTCCTACCTTATAATCCGAAGTAAGTTAGTGCCGAACAACCCTTTCGTACATTTCAATCATTCCTTCTCGCTCATATGGAGAATAATTTGAGGTGTTTTTTCCCCGCAGCAACGGGCGCGCCATCCTTATCGTTCTTTACCCGCGAGTCTCCCACGCCGTGTATTTCGACCCTACCAAAAACTATGAGAAGAAGGACTACACCCACGTAATGAATATTCTAGATGATGCTCTCCAAGGCTTCAGCTTGAGGGGTGGCCACCTGCAGATCAGGAAACAAAGGAACCACAAGACGGGTTTCTCGCATAGAACTAACTTCTGCTGCATCCATGTCCCGAAACCAAGCAGGAACGATGGATTCTACCTCCTCCATCTCATGATGGAGTTCAGAAGGGATCACCAACAGCTTCGCATGACAACCAGAAGCGATGATCATATCCGCAAGTGGGTAGAATCCCAAGGAGAAGCGGATTACAAACTTAGAGATGACTTTTTTCGCATCCAGAGGGACATTGCGACGATCATCATGAAAGAAGTCGTCGAAGAGAAGGGGATGTTCCACCACGGCCCTATATCGCGAGTTGGTGTCCGAACTCGCATAGGCATGCAACATCAGGACCTCACGTTGTTCAAGAAGCTAGGGTGCATCCTCGATGATATGGATGGATGGAACTTCTAGTGATTTACGATGCCGATGATGATGATATGTGTCGATTGAACTTGTATACTTTCTGTAGCGATGAAACTTTGTGATGTCCACGGTCCTGCCGAACTTGCGTAACGCTACTTTGTTAGTTTGGGAACGATGACCTGCGTACCTCTAGTTAATTAGTTCGCGTACGATGAAACTGCGTTGATTATCTATGTTTACTATATGTTGCATCTATTTGCTAACCATTTCTTTTCGTGTTGCTCAAGTATATTTTGTTGCATATGATTATACATTCTCTTGATGAAGATGCATCTCTAACAGGTACCTAGATCCTTGATGGCGAAGAAGCAGTGCTATGTCGTGTACATAGGGAAGGTTCCGGGAGTGTACGACGAGTGGCCCGAGTGTCAGGTGCAAGTGGAGCGGTTCTCGGGCGCCAGCCATAAAGGGTTCAAAAGCAGACAAGAAGCAGAAGCTAGTTACTTGAGGTTCACGCTAGCACGAGAGAGGAATCATAACCGCCGTCTCATGTACTGCATAGTTCCGCTCTCACTCATAGTGATAGCTCTTCTCGTCTATATCATTGTTTAGATGGATGACGATGTAGTTGCAAGTATTCGAGACTTGTATCGCTATTTCGAGATGATGACGAGAGACCATTTTGTGTTGGATGATGATTATGAGGATGACATGATTTGATTAGACTATTTGTATGTGTATGCTATGATTATATTTGTATGTGTATGATATGCTAGAGATTATTGTATAAAACCTGTACAAATACAAAAGAAATATGCAGGAAAAAAATTCAGAAACTAATAACAATAACAGTAACGAGGGGTATGAAGTTAGCAGCAGCGTGCACTTAGCAGTAGCGCTGTTTAAAGTAAAGCGCTACAGCTATTAGCAGTAGCGCGTTACAGTGAAGCCCGCTACTGCTACCCATATATAGCAGTAGCGCGGGTCAAAACGCGCTACTGCTAAAAGTTAGTTATAGCGCCGTATCAGTAGCGCGGGACCCCGCGCTACTGATAGCTCTTAGACCAACGCTATTGCTAGGCTTTTCCCTAGTAGTGTAGGCTTATGGGTCGCGCACATGATTAGGTTTATGGGTCCACGTACGGTAGCACGATAGCATATACATACATGTTTATTTCTTATAAATCATGTGAGCGACATTGCACACGATTCAGATACGAGGATTATGTGTGATGAATATGAAGCAACTAATCGAACACGGTTGCTTGAGGTGAACCGTGTCCACACCATCGCACATGATTCACTAAGACTAACTGCGTGTGCTAAGTCTGTCATCGCACAGTTAATCGTTTGAGCATCATCTCACGAGGTTCACTCACATTAACTATGTGTGATAGAGATCATTATCGCACATGGTGTATTTTTGTGAATTTTGTGCAATGATTAATCTATCGCATACAATTGTATTATTACCTTCGATATGGTTTCCGATGTAGATATAGAGGCCCTGGGATTCATCGAATCCAAGAAGCAAATTAATCTCGGTGAACAAACGTCTGCAAGTTATTGTTATCTCAAATTGTTTCAGTTTCCCAAGCCAATGCTGTATAGTAGAAAAAATCTAAAGGAATAAGCCGGAACTAAGGTTTCACCTGCAGCTATGTACGCAGGTTGGGATATAAATTGATGGATCGTCATGGCACTATTAAATACCATTAGATATATCTTGTGAACATATTATGTGAGAGATGTGTCCTAATAACACCACGAACGACTGCTATCAAGGATATATTGTCCAACCTCGACCCCGTCCGACTCGCGGTGTTAACTAGATTATCAAGGATACTAGTAGAATGCCCGTGCGTTGCTACGGGCTGCAATGCTTATAACATAGTTGTCGGTGCGTGGTTGACCATTTTTTGGATATAGGACAATGGGCATGTGTTGCAACAGGGTATATATTTTCTTATGGCTCCACACTAACCGTGTCTAACATAGTTGTAGGAACCTCGTGCACATTAGACAACATGTCTTGCCGCGAAATGAATTCTTCTTTTCTTTTCTCCACCCCTTATCTTTACGTCATCTCCTTCATACAAATCCAAGTTCACCACCTCCCCTCTCTCTCTCTCTCTCTCTCTCGTCAAGTCAGCATGTAAGACTAAAGTTAATTGCGTGTGTGTTACAAAGTATTATATATTATAGTGGTAACCTTTAGGATTTACGAATCACACTCTATTCATCCACACACTAACCTCACAACTTCGCCTCCCCAAGGAAAGCTCGCCATGGAACATCCGGCTCGTAAACCCCCCTTTTATCACCACGGACACACTTTGAATTGCAAATTCAAATACATAACCATGTAGTTGGATTATATTTCACAATGTGCTTGCAGTTTCCGTCACAATGAACTTCTGCCTGCCTCTCTCCCCTTCCACCACCATCTCTCTCTAGTCATCAATGTAACCACGTTGATGCCCTCGAGTACACAAATAGTCGGAACTATGCATTTAATCATATATTTTTTGGCAGCTATCATTTTTGTACTACTCGAACTGTAAATATTCTTACTTCTACATAGGATTACATAGAATTTAAAACATTTTTTTGCAACATCAGAACAAGAACCGCCTTCAAGATCATTCATACAAACTGTTGAGACTTCTCCATGGAATTTAAACCATTCTTTTTTACATCTGTATTATACTGTGCACGAGTAAAACCAATGAAATACAACCAAAATAAAGGAGAGCATGATGCATCTTTTAGTGCCCAGTCAAAAACAAAGGAGAACATGCGCTTTTAAAGAAAGGAAAATGCATTAAGTGGTTTCGATTTCAATTCAAAGTAAAATAGAACAACATATTACACGTTTGTCTGTATTTGTAAACATTCAAAAACCGATCTCACCGAAAAGATATTCAAGCTATTATTTCCCTGCATACTATATGTCCCCGTCGGTTTCAGAATGCAATACCTGTGACGCTGGTTGACAACGCATGCTCCTGCTTGCCGTCACCTTGCTCGTCATCCGGAGCCAAGGGATGCGGTATCCGCCACGGCAAGCCCTGGGAAGGCTTTTTGGGAGATCATTTACTATCGCAAGCTGAATGGGGCTCTCAACCAGCAATTTCTTACCATATATAAGGAAGCTCATGTCGAGAGCCGCGGAAGTACAAACGTCCAGAGATATAATGTCGTGCAAAAGCGGCTAGAAAAGCTTCCATTGACTGCTTAGCGTTTCAAATGTTCAGAGATGAGACATCCAGATCTTGATTGAGTATCAGTGTTATCTCGGCCTGCGTAAAATGAATTAAAATGTGTGAGGAAGAAAACATACTCCTGAGTTTTAGTAAGCTAAGAAGTAAGAACCAATTAATATATTTTTTGGCAAGAAATAAGTGTATAAAATTAGAATAACAGGGTGTAGTACGATCTGAATGAATAATTTAAGCTAGGAAAAAGAGTACATAAATGAGTCTGGTGTTTTTACTTCCATTCACGAGTCATTGACATCAAGTTATCAACTTATCTTCATTTTTCTTTTGTGTGAGACTGCACCTACATATTTGGCACCCCAGTTTTCGTCGAGGTTAGTATCAAGCGTCTTCTTTGACATAAGAGTTAAGTGTCGGCATAGAATTGGATGTTAATGCAAGGTCGCGGGATACACATAAGAGTTGAGCCTCAAGGTGAATGCATGTGCGTTGCTACAGGATACAAAATAGAAAACATATTGAGAACGACAAACAAGGTCACAATCTAATTCCATGGGTATTATATTTAACTTCCACCTATATTAGGATCAACATGCACCCTTTGAACACTATTCCAGCCTGTTTGTTTCTACATGGTAAGAATATTTACATAAATGCATTAAGCAAATGTTAACTCCAAACATTTCCATTGACATCTCCATAGTACATGCTCCACCAATCATTTCCTTTCATTTGACATCCATTGTTCCCTCCTACAAAGCTGACATATTGATAATGAACGAGACCATGGAACTATAACATTTTTGATACTACAGAAACTTTATAGGCATTTACTCAATGGGGCAGCTAAAACCTGACAGAAGCCGTTTTGAAATGTTAGGGCATTTCTAACCGATCCCCAATAACCGGTTAGAGGAGTAAAATCCGGACTTTAATTTACTCCCCTTACCGGGACCTAGCCGATCCCCAATCGGCGTTGGTGGAGTAAAAATTATACTCAGCCGACGTTCATCTCCCTATATTTACCCCCACCCACCCCGCCCCGCCGTCGGCGCCTCCCCCGCCATTCCCCGCCGCCGATCCGGAGCTTTGATCCGCGCCGCCATGGGAGCCACGTGTCCTCCTTCGCCGATCTTCCTCAAGCGGCCGCGGCCGCCGCCCCCTCTCCGGCCCGCCTCTCTGGCTTCTCCACTTGAGGAACATGGTGGGCAAATAAACTCAACTTACCACTATTTTTAGGGGATCGGATAGAAATGCCCTTAGGAAATTACTACAGACCAAAAGAACATGGTGGGCAAATAAACTCAACTTACCATTACCATGACTTCCACGGATGCCAAACCAATTTCAATCTTGAATGATATAACCAAGCCGTGCTCTGGGCTCTTTTCCTTCATATCCCATTGCAAAATTTATAAGTATTTGAAAATCAGAAATGCCAACAATTAGTATTAGTTAATCAACAATTGTGCTACTGGAAAATGCACGGTAACAACCCACTATATACTATATTGTATAATAGCCAAACAACGCCTTAAATTAGGCTAAAAACTATGGAAATGCAGCATCAACGCTAGTTTTAAGCCCACTTGAGCTCCTGCTTGGCTAATACCTACAATTATAGCCAATATCAAATAGTTGTCGTAAAGCTTACTGAGATGAAAATGTTCTGTAGATGAAAAGAACACTCACATATGTTGTCCCTCATCTTTTATTCCGAGTTCATGGATAAATGTGCCAAACAAAGACACTATTGCATCTTCGGCGTGCTGCCAAATTCTTAATAAATGTTATAATTCCATGGTCTTTATTCTTCATTGTCGATAGTGTCAGCTCTGCATGAAGGATCAACCATTAATATACACAAATCTTATGAATAACATAATCTTAAACCTAAGGTATTACTTCCAGAAACAAATCAATGATTTTAGAAATGCAGGATTTGTCCAGCGTGGGAACCAAACAACGACTTCAACCAAAGCATGGGTGAAGAAATGAAAGGAAGATGAGGTAGACTGCAGCATGGACTGCGGCAACAGCTAGACTCAGGGAGGTGACGGGAGGCGAGGGGAAAGGGGAAAGGGAGGACATGCGCCCCTCACACCGAAGCAATATGCCACAGAAGACACTTGGTGATCCCATTGATCCATACCACATCCTATGTGAGGTTAAATAGTACCGCTTTCTCTGTACAATCTGCATGACCAAAAAAATCGAGTCAACGGGATTTGGCATGACCAAACATAATAGTTTGAATCAACAATAAGAGGCGAATCATGAATAGAAGCATAACACCAGTGTACCACAACCATTCTTCTAGACATGTAATAAAATTTCCAGCTCAACTAAATAATAAGAAAAGATAACCAACCAAACTCAAAAATTAAAATTGAAATGAAGTCATTGGCATCAACTGCAGGATTCACCTACAATAGCTTAAAAAAATGCTCTGTGGCTCAAATTTTCAGCACAACAACACATTCTCCACAATAGCATCGAATTTCTGCACCTTATTTGGAAAATAATAAACAACATAAACAAGAGATTGAGAGGGGAAGATATTTCATGATCATTACCTTGTAGCTACTGATGGATAGAGCAGCACGTTGCATAGGAGATCAGAGCGTGCTGCAGGGAGGAGGACCGTGGCACAAATGAGATCGAGGCGAAGCTCGAACTGGAAGGAGGCTTCAAAACATCTGACATAACATCACAAACATTTTCAGAGGCTGGAGATGCTGCTGGCACTCGAGATTCATTTTTCACAACAGCATCTGATGTTAGGATTAAACCATGTCTAGGTGTGGTGACCAGCGTGTGTGTATGGTGCATGCTGCAGGCTAGGAAATTAGTTAGTTTGCATGGATAAGCTAGCTAGAGGTGTGGCTGCGTGCTGAGTCATGCATGTATGGACTGCTGAGAGCAGTCGAGTCCTTCGCATGAGACCGTTGTGAGGGGTGGCCGGACCGAGCGGATCACACCGTGCCAGAGTGTGTGTGCGCGCCGGGGCATAAAAGACCCCATGTACTGCTGCTTGTTGTATGTGGTGTGTGCCACACAGTTAGAGCTGAAGGAGAGAAAGAATAGGCCGCGCGTGCGGCCGAGGCGTCGTTCATGGGCGTGGCGCCGTTCGTGCGGCATGGCGTTTGTCGACTGAAAAATCCAGTGTGTTGTGCTCCTTCTTCCACCTCCATCCGAACGAGTGCGAGAGAGAGGGGTTCGTCCGGCGTTGGTGTCGCCGGAGGCTACTCGGCGTTCGTTGCCGGACCGGGTTTGTCCCAACATCTGAATCATCCAACTCCAATAACACATTGCACGAGTGGAAATCCTAAATCGATGCCTACTTATTCATGTCTCCAGTCCGAATTAAGATTAATCTAGTTTACACACGCACTGAATATCACACGAGGAATCAAAACCGGATGCGCATGAAAGCATAGAGAAGGGAGAGGAGGACAGAGGAAGGGAAGGGCAAGAGGAACCTGATGATGTGTGATGAAGGAGCGATGCCAAAACATCACAAAGGGGGGCCCGTAGCTCGTCACGTAGCGCGGCCGCCTCATTGCCGGCTGCCACCCCGCGCTACCGCCTCCGTGCACAGGTTCCGTTCGTGGAGCGTGACGAGTGCATGGCCTACCTTCACCGCGGCCTGGTCCTCCCCACTATCGTGAAGCTCGCACGCATCGCCGCCGCAATTGCTCAGGATGACGGATGAAGATCTTGCAACAGCGACGTGGGTGAGGGATGCAGCCGACGATGGAGGGATGATTTCCGTGGCTAACCCCTCCCTATCCAAACAACCACTTAGAAAAGGCAAAGATCGATGCATTAGAAAAATTAGGATTTGGAATTGATTGTCATAAAACTAAATTTTATTAATTGGTAACGTGCTATTGGTTCCTGCCCGTTTATAATGTGTCTAGTTAGGAAACTTTGAAAAAGTTAGGAAAGTTTTTTATTGTGAGGGTAAAAAAAATCAACGTGAGGAGATATGGCGGTGGGATGTGAGACGAAAATAAACCGGATGAAAATAAACCTGACGAAATATAACCAGACGAAAATAAACCGTGGACGCAATCCTACCAACTCAGACATTAAAAGTAGAGATCCAGACAAATGCATTGGACTTTTAATGACTGCACCGCAGTCTCCCCCAGATATTTAATTCCAACTACCGTACAAACCTTACTATCACAGGCTTTCAGCATAGCTTTCCTCTCATCTGTGCACTTTATCTCTCCTTATTCCGCTCTTCAGAGTCGCGAATACCGGCGAGTCCAGATATCAACATAGAGATAAGAGCCAAAATTGTTGCACAATAATAGAGAATAAAGATATCTTTAAGTAAACCAACGACCCCTCCTTGTGCGTACACGGGGCTATGAGGCTATGTCTCGGCCCTTAGCCCATGGGGATTACTGAGACATCATTTTAAAATTTAACTAAGTTTTAAATATTAAAACTTGATAGTTCTAATATTAAGTTTTTATCCATTTTAGCAAGCTTGATTTGATTTTATGATTTAGGGTTTAGGGGTTAGGTCTTAGGGTTTAGGGTTTACGATTTGTTTTTATTTTTTTGAAACTTGGTAAATTTATCATTCATTCGTATCAAGTTTTAGTAGTTGAAAATTGGTGAAGTTTTAAAATGTGTCAAAACATATTCAAGGGTGGTCTTGTTTCGAAAACCCTCGTCACAAAGAAGACAAGTATGCAAGCAAAATATAAGTTGGACTTTCGGTTCAAATGTTATAATAAATTCAAATTTAGAAGTCAAAAGAAAAAAGCATGATGGGTGGGGTGAATGGGCAATAAAGTATTTGCCGACAGCTGCACCAAAAGATGCATGCAAGCCTAAACACATTACTACAGGTTTTCGAATCTTGACACAATCATGCGGCCGAGAATCTGTATGCCCCCGCCCTGCGTGCTATAAATTCTCTCCTGTATGATAATGTGTGATTTGGCTATGCTACTTTCCTTGATTCGCTAAGCCATTAGGTGTTGTTTAGGGTTTTTTTCGGGGAACTAGGTGTTGTTTAGTGGTGAGGTGTGAGCCAAACCCAGGCTCCCAGGGCCCAGGGCTGGATCGTAGGAATTTTTCTTTAGTATTACATTCATAGATTTTTCTTTGGGCCCAGTGTTCACCGCACAACCTAGCACAAGAGGCCTAAACCCCTGTTGACTTCTCCCGGCCTAAAGGTCCAAGGACCGCACACACTTCCACCATTGATTAGAAGATTTAACTTGTATGAATCGCTATTGGTTTGATACGAATAATGACAATCGTTTCAGTATGTTAAGGATACAGATGTATCCACAATTCATTTTGAGTTACTTAATAGTCTATTTCTTATACCATATCAGCACGCTCGCAGTGCTTATACATTATATGAAACAAAGTAGAAGCAAGAAGAATGCTCACTGCGTGGTTAAGTTGGATATGAAAAAAGCATATATGATCGCTTGGAATGGGATTACTTAGAGGCAATTGTGAAAAAGCTTGGCTTCAGTCCAACCTTCGTGGAGCAGGTAATGAGAGGAGTTCGCACAGTGTCTTTCTAGGTCCTTTTTAATGGTGCTTGAGCATGTGAATTCAGGTCGTCGCGAGGGATCCGTCAAGGGGACCCCATATCTCCTTATTTGTTTCTGCTGGCACGGGAAGGACTATCTTGTCTATTACATCATGCATGCACTGAGAGAGGCTTTCAAGGTATCCAGATTGCACCCACGGCGCCTCGAGTACATCACTTATTATTTGCAGATGATTGCATTTCCATTTCATAAATGATATGCACTTTTGCACTTTAGTCCTTTTTATTCCTATTTAAGTTGTGAACCAATTACTCAAATAAGAGCAAAGGTCATGCCCAATTTTGTATTTGAATTCAACTGTAACTAAGTTTTAACTAAATTCAAGTGAAAGTTTTATACTTACTCTAGATTTTGGATGATGGATGCAATGCTCAATCAAAAAAAAAATCCCCGCTCTCTCTAAACTACGAGTCATTACAACCAAAGGGTGCTTCAACAAGCGCCACCGGTGCAGCAAAGCACCCCGATGCTGCGATGAACTTCCTCCTTGTGTTTGAGTGGCGATTGCAACTCGGGGTGGTATAAACGTCGACGACCAAGCTTCCAACTATGTTGTAGCCCGAGCGGCCGGGGGGGGGGGGGGGGGGGGGGGGGGGGGGGGGGGGGGGGGCGTAGGGATTTTGCTGCATTGCAACTTGCAAGGCGACTGGGGATTGCGATTTGCAAAGGACAGAGACGACGCCAAACGATACAACGACACGTGCACATATACACGTGTGGCACTTATCATTTGGGTTTTTTCTTACGTTTGGGCGAACCGTCTATAGTTGCCATTATTATTACACCGGGCGATTTACTCCGGCAGTAGTACCTCCCGATTCCCGTGTGGTGTTTGATCCACCGTGTGCCGGCCTGGTCGAGTTGTGCTTGTGCAAGCACCTGTCCGGCTCCCGGACAATGTAAATCTCATCTCCGGCGCTTCCGTACATGTCCTGGTTCCTGTGCCATCTCCACAGAGCGTGCGTCTCGTTCTTCACCTGCGTGAACAGATCGCGTCGTCTCATCATCGGTGAACCATGTATCTAGTTGGCCGGAATTCTCTTCGATCTTGTTTTCCTCGTACGTACCTCGAGGATGCCGTGGCCGAAGCTGCTCTCCCGGTAGGCGCTGTAGTCCGGCTGCCGATCCCAGCAGAACCTGCCGGCGGCCGGGCCGGACGTGAAGTTAAAGGCGCAGAAGCCGCCGACGAAGGCGTTGGGCTTGGACCGCGGGTCCGGGCAGTGCCCCGGCTCGTCGGCGTGGGTGGTGGCCATCTTCTCCCGGTTCCCGCCGTCGCCCACCGAGATGTGCACGGCGCCGCACGGGTCCAGCGTGTAGTTGAACACCCGGTTGGAGCGTTCGTAGGCGTGCACCTGCATCACAGCAAGCAAGTGATCACTCTCAGCCGCTTGCCAATGCCCAGAGAATGGAGGTGTCAGAGGGTGTGATTGAGGTGTTACATGGCCGGTGAAGGCGATGTCGAGGCCGTGGGAGTAGAGCAGCTCCTCCATGGCCACTCTCATGCACTCCACCTCCCTGTAGTGAGCCTTGTAGGTGCTGTACCATGGCGCGTGCCAGCCGGCGACCAGCCACGGCGTCACCGCCCTGTCCACCTTCGCCAGGTCCTTCTCCAGCCATCTGTACTGCTCCCCTGACTTGCTGTAGTCGGCGTAGGCGGCGAGCATGATGAAATGGATCCCGCCGGCGTCGAAGGAGTAGTAGAAGGGGGAGAAGGAGCCGCTCTCCGTCGACGGGAACGCGAACCGGGAGCGGTAGGCCGCGAACGTCTTGTTGCCGATCTGCTCCTCTATCTCATGGTTTCCTTCCACCACCATCATCGGCGTCCCCGACGTCACCGCCTCCATGTACCTTCCCCAGTAGTCCCACCGCGGCTGGTACGTCTCGTGGATGGGCGTCGACTTGCCGAACGCGCACGAGTAGCAGTCCGCTCCGGTGCCGTTGGTGAGGTACATGTTGGCGTAGCACACGTCGCCGACGAGGAGGATCAGATCCGGCCGGTTGCTCGCCATGTGCTCCACGGTCGAGGTGGTGTTGTACGTGAGCCCGAGGTCTCCCACCACGGCGATCCTCCCCGGGTAGCTCCGCGGCCCCACCGCCGGCATCGTCCGGAACGCGTGGACCGCGCTCATCGCCCCCGGGAGGGCCGGGTCGCCGCACTGGTAGTAGTACTTCGTCCCAGGCTCAAGCCCTGCATGCAGATTTTTATATTTCATTGCACTCCAAAAAAATGCAAAAAAATGATTGTGGAACAGGGGATCAACGAACGACGGCGGTCACCTTGGAGACGGACGTGGTGGATGATGCCGGATGTGTAGTTCTGGAGGCCCTCGAAGGGGTAGAGCTGACTGTACACGAGCGCGTCGCCGGTGGCCACGCGAACCAAAGAATCGGCGGCGAGCCCGTAGCGCACGACGCTGCCGACCGTGCCGGGGTCCAGCGGCTTGACGGTGCCGCCCATCTGGAATTCCCCTGCGGAATGGAACCAAGAATTAATGCCATCCAATCCAAGAATCAGAGTCCGGTGAGCAGCTTACTACCTGTGATCCAGGAGACCCGGGCAGAGGTGGGAGCGGCGGAGAGCGCGACGGCGATCTGCTCGGGAGCCCAGCCCGTGGCCCGGCGCTGCACCCGGGGGTCCGTGTCCGGCAGGTCCACCGCGTAGCCCCTGTCTTCGCGCAGCGCCACCGTAACCGGCCACGACGGGCCTGCGAGCGTCGACGCCGGCTCAGCAGCCGCCGCCGCCGCCGCCGCGAGCAGCAGCAGCAGCGGCAGCGACCGCCACCACATGTTGAATCGGGCAGAGGAGCCGCAAGTGGAATACGGTGGGTGTTCGTCCATCGTCTGGAACCTGCCGCCCATCTTGGACCGGCAAGATAATAAACGAAGTTGCCGCCTGCGCTTTGGTGCCTTGTGAACGTGCATGCAGCTGCACTACCCAAGTTTGGACACCTTTGTCCAATGCATGACTCATGTTCTACAAAATGTAGCTCGAAATTAAAGAGCAAGCAACAAAATATGCAGCTATGGCTCGTCAACAAACGTTCAAGCCGGTTAATAAGGTCTAAAATGATCAACATATATATCCAACTCAATTAACAAGGTTTAAGTCGATTAATGGAAGTCCAAGCAAAATTTCATGGTCAACATTGAAGTCAAGAAGCAAATGAGCCCAAACCTAAACGAGGACCAACTAGAAGGCCCATTCATCAATGGATGAAAATGATTAAGAGCATCTACAACCGGACGTAATTAATCAAGTCCGTGGACGCGCCGGTCACCCTGCAAATGGTCGCGTCCACATCCATGTACCTCAAATCAAGCCCCCAAATCCATGCAATCCATGCAGCATGAACGATAGTACGTAATTGATCATACCAAACAAAGCAACAAACTGACATAGATTAGCGAAATTGCATATGAGCATAGATAAACATGACAATTCACAGGGCAAAAATATACAATTCATCGCCGGACAGACACAATTCCACTAAAATTTACTTCCTTTCAAAAAAAATATAACTTAATTAAACAGAGAAGGACGGAGGAAATTCACCATTTCCTCATCGACCCCTTTCCCTTGTGGTCGCCGATGTAGCTGAACCCCTCTGTGTAGGCGTCCGCGGTCGGAGGGGCATCGTCGCCGGAGCTGGATCGTCGGAGGGGTGAGTGAGGTTGGAGTCGTCGTTGGAGAAGGAGATGATACTAGTTATCCTCCGGACCGCAAGCTCCTGTGCCTTGGCCAACAGTGTGGCCTTCTCCTTGGCCGCCGCCTCCAGTGTAGCCTCGCGTTTCGACTACTCGATAGCGAGCCGGAACGCTTTGGCATTTTTGCGGCGGAGCCGACGCACGTCAGTCTCCACCGCCGTGAGGGAGTGTCGGGGGACTGTCACGAGGAGCTGGTCCTCTGGATCCACCGACGCTCGCCAACTCCTCCCTCTCCCTCGCCCCCTGCCGATAGCGTCGTGTGGCCATTGCCTTGGATTCATGAGTCCTCTCCGCGCTGGCGCCGGTGCGGGCACAAGGACCTAGCGGTGGCCTGGGACGCCATCCAGAGATGGTATAGCAGGCGGGTAGGGGAGCGGTGGGCGGCATACCTGGAGGGGCGTGGAGCGCCTGTAGCTGCGCAAAGGACGCGAGGGGCCGGCGACGATGTCACCCTGTGATGGGGACGGTGCAGAACCAGAGCTTCCGCTGCCGCCTCGGTCCAGCCGCGACCGTCATAGTGCAATGAGAGGTTGATCTCCTTCACGCCGTCCGGCTCTGCGTTGCGCATAAACGCCCAGTCGTCTTTGCCGCCAGATCCGCTACCGCACGTGACGCTGCTACCGTCGATGGCCATCAATCGGAAGGGGAGGGGACTGGGAGAGGAGCAGAGAGAGAAAGAGAGGAGTGGACTATTGACTTCGGTCTAGGGTTCATCCAGAGGGGATATTTGTGGGGGTCAGGTGGGCCAGGGCGTGCCGGTCCAACATGGCAGACATGCCCTGAGTGAACTATTGACTTTGGTCTTGGGTTCATCCAGAGGGGATATTTGTGGGAGGTCAGATAGGCCAGGGTGTGCCGATCCGATGTGGCAGACCCGCTCGGGTGCGTCCGGGCAGCCCCATGCCTGCCCAGATTTGGGCTAGGCTTGAGGGGTGCCGGTCAGCCCAAATGTTCTTTGGGGAGCCCAGCAGGTCACGTTTTCATGACCTGATACTCCGGTCAGTTTGGGAAGCCTGACTATAGATGCTCTAATGTACCATGGAATATAGACCCCCACCTTTGATTGCTTTTATAGACTTGTGGATATAGACTTACCATCATACCTAGGACTGAGAGTATATCGACCAGAGAGGGGGTGAATGGGAGATTCAAAATTTCTTTCAAAACTTTGAATCTAAACCAATTAGTACAGCGGAAGTAATACACGATGAAAAACACCAAAAGGAAACTACTGAGGGTATGCACGAGGAAGTTGGCTGAGCAAGAAATATTAAGCAAAACTTTGGATGAAAGTGATGACAATCTTTTGGGTGTAATAGCACATGACTGTAGCTATGATAATAGTGACACGGAATGAAGGTAATGCGAACAACATAAGAGGATGATTACGAAGGAAAACAGGTATATGGGCACAAACAACTAGTAAGTAAACATGTGAGCAAACGGCGACACACACTGCAAACTGAATTAGAATAAATGAAGAAGATATATCACGAGCAATAGGCAGGAGAAGATAAAAGATCAGGAATATTTATCGAGTCACAGAGCACTGAAGATAAACTATTGAAAGTATTGCAGTAGAGTAGAGTGAACCAGTGGTACTCGATGACGACAGATGATTTGGTAGACTAGTTCGCTCTTTTGCAAAAGAGTTACGTCTGGTTGAACGGACTTGTGATCGAACAAAGGAGCAAACCTCTCTTCGTCCTTTTCTCCTTCAACCTAAAGTTGGTCAGACTTCGGTTGATTTCACTCGGGGTAGATGCTTATCGGTGATTTCCAAACCATCGACGGACTTCTTCGCAAACTACAATTACTCTAGGTTGCTAAAGACTTAGCTTGGTGAAGAAAATTACTCTTCGACACTCAAGCCAACACATATCCGTCTAGAGAGTGTACAACTCTCAAGAGTATTAGGTATAAGAACTCTCAACTCAGAACTACTGTGATGCTCAACCACTATCTAAGTTTTGGCTCTTGATTTTCTCTCAGTGGATCTTAAACTCAAATCTCTCGAGAGGGGTGCTCAATCAATCTTCTCAGAATCTCAAGCGAAACATCCAATGAAAAACGTTTGAGCGGAGTGACTATTTATAATCGCAGCCTTTCCTGATGAGAAATGACCATTTAGGACATGAAGCCCAGCCAAAGGCCAACCCACACGTTTCCAACGGTTAGATTTTGAGCACAACGATAATATTACTTGAGGAACAAGTAGTGCTAAATCGGTTTGAAAGATATCTCTGGCAACCCAGAAGAACAATGTCTCTAGCTAGCAAGTAAGCTTTTCTATGCACAAAGAGATTTCTCTCAGTCTTGCATAGAGCATCACAACAGACCTAAGCATCGAGAACCTATAGCCGTTTTAATAGTACGGAGGTCCTATGACTCAAATAAGAGAAGAAAAACAACGAAACAAATACTACATCTTCGCTTCGTCTTCGAACTCCTCGACCGCAGTCATTCTTCTTTCGACGCGCCGAAAGAAAATTGCTTCACGTTAGCAATAATTTTGAGGGGTCATCTCTTTCACACAGTCTTCTCGGTACGTTTTTTATCTCGAAGTGTATCTCTTTCTTCTCTACAACACATATGTTTCTCGATGAAGTTCTTCGAACTTCATGGAAGAATATAGCATTCTTCTCGATACGATAGTGATTATTTCTTTCTGAGTGCACTAGCAAACAAATCAGTTCCTTACCGTTTCTGACAACAATAGCCAAAACACAAGGGGCAATGTTTTGCACCAACAATGCCTCATACCTACCATCGCCCTTTCTAAAAAAACTACCATCACCTTGGGCAGTCTTGATCATTTGACAAGGCACCCCTTCTCCTAGTTGTGTTGGCATGCACTCTCACTTCTTTCACTTGAGTAAACTCAAAGGAATGATGTTATTGCTTTTGGGGCTTTCAATATCCCCAAGTCGTTTCAGAGTCAAGTGCGAGGAGTTGCATTACGACTTGAACCGACCTCGACCGAGCTACGACCGTCCCAACTACCTGAGGCATTTCCAAATAGGACTAGGTCTCGCTCCGTCAAGACGAACTGAACATATATTCAAAAAATATCATTATGTTACTCTTATCGCATTACTAAGAATACTCTCTAGTCGAGAGTTGCTCATACAACAACAAAATAGTGAATTTGAAATCCCGAAAAGACTAGCTTCAAAAAAATTGCACTAGGCCTCTTGGAGATGATGGATTCCAGCTTCGCAAAGTTAGAGCATTCGAACTGGCTTCGTGCGCGGTGTTCAAACTATATGAGATCTAGACGGGCCCATTATATATTTTTTATATTTTATTTACAAAGCAACTAACTTTGGGAGCAAATAATTAGGGGATACCCCCACATGGGCACTTTTCAGGAGTGGGCACGTGGCCGCGCCACGTCGTGCATTCAGCTGCCGCCACATAATGCGCGCTGGGCGTACACCTCCACGGCGACGGGAGTCATTTTTTCTTTTTTTTTCTTTTTTTTTATTTTGCGTAGTTTTTTTCTAGGTTTTATTATTATATTTTTTATTTCCCTCATTTTATTGGTTTTTTCTGGAGTACCTATGTACTTCACGCGGAAACATAATTTCTGCTTCGCATTAGGAGCACGAGTTAATACTATGTGGGACCGTGGGAGCATGTTCAATATTAGGTGGGAGCATGAGTTAGTTCATGTTGGTTAGAAGCACATATTTGTCTGGAAAATGTTCGTCCAAATGGATCTAATTTCAAAGATTTTGATGCGAAGGATGCAACAATGAACACTTTGTGATTTAGATGCACGGCTCAAGAGTATATTATTTTGAAAATATGAATCTATCTACAAAAGAAAAACACGAACAAACCCACTTGTACATTTCATACGTGGAAGAAATACCCCGGATTGCGACAAGTATCGCACATGCTGATGTGGTCACCTATTACAGATAGGGTCAAGGACCCATCATCTGGGACCTACATGGGGCTCATCACCATCATAGGCAGGTCCCTGGACCATGCCAGCACTCGGATGCATACTTCAGGAGGATCACTCGGACGTCTCTACAGCACTCGGACAACCACACATCACTTGGCGGACGATCAACCACTCGGACGTACGGGACAGGAAGGCGTCGTGGGAGCTGCAATGGTCGAGGGATCCTAAGTCGTCCACTAAATAGAGTTATAACTACTGTTACTTGTAACTGCTGTAGTATATGCACATTACACTAGTAATTGCCTCATTCAATGGCATTAATAGCCCCGGCGGCATGGGAGACATGGGGCTGCAGCGCACTCTATATAAGCCGCACCCCTCTACATAGTCGGGCACATTCAACCTTGTAATCCTATCTATCATATCAAAGCAAGCCTCTGGGCACGAGACGTAGGGCTTTTACCTCCACCGAGTGAGGGGCCTGAACTCGTTAAACACCGTGTGTTACACCTACGCCGTAGCTCTGCCCCTTATTCGTATCCCCAGTACACATTGTCAGTATCATAACCCTGACAGTTGGCGCCCACCGTGGGGCTAGGCGTATAGCAAAACTTCACAGTGTAGGTGGATTTCTTCATCATCATCATGTCAGTCGGCGGCGAAATCCGCTTCGGGATGATCTCCTTCATCGCCGATGACTCAGCGTGGCTACGTGAAGCCCCGCTGGACGTGGAGGCGTTGCCCACCCATGGCACGACGCACTTCCGAGCTTCTTCCTACGGAGTCCTTCTCCGAAAGCCCTCGGCTCCGTATAGAGTGGTTGCCCATCCCACCGTTGTGCGTCGTCACAAGCGCTCTGGGCGTTCGCGGCTGCAGCGTTGGATCAAACACGCTGTCGCCACTCAAGCAGCAGCGGAACAAGTGGCGGCTATCGAGTTCGACGAGCCCGCCCTCGAAATCTCGAACGGATCACTCGGCGATTCCTCGAAGGAATCCGAGTCCGAGAGCATCGAGTTGACCGCCGAGATCCTTATGGCGGATAACTCCAAGCACCGCGTACCCCCGGGCTACCCGGAGCCCAGAGACGATCACGTGGGTGCATCCCACGTCGACACCAACGGCGGCTTCCTGGGGCACGAACCATACGTGCCTCAAGCTCTCACTCGGGGGCAGCGGGACGAGATCCGTCACCGAAACGATCAACTCCTGAACACTCCCATCACCAGTGACGGTGTCCTGAACTAGGGGGTACTCACCACGTTGTCTCCCAACTAGCTGGATCGGGCCGAGGACCCCCATGGTGGTTCTCTCATGGGCCACTTCCGGCAGCCCATGCCGCATACAAGGAAGATTCCACAAGACTTGGTGATCAAGACAAGGACTCCTCTGCACCGACGTATTCGACTAGGACTCTTGTTAACCTAGGCCTCCGGTACATTATATAAACCGAGGCCAGGCTAGTCGATAGATGATTAGGATATCTCATATGCTAGATGATTATGACATTCATCATCACACCCCTAGGGTTTAGACCACAACTCATGATCTCGAGGTAGATCAACTCTGTACTCGATACCCCATCATCAATATAAACAAGAGCAGGACGTAGGGTTTTACCTCCATCAAGAGGGCCCGAACCTGGGTAAAACATTGTCTCCTTCGTCCCTGTTACCATTGATCCGAGAATCCACAGCTCGGGACCCCCTACCCCGAGGTCTGCTGGTTTTGACACCGATAATGGTGCTTTCATTTAGAGTTCCGTTGTGTGATCGGCAAAGGATCAATGGCTCGCCTGCAGATCAACTGCGACATCGGCATCTTCGTCGCCGGCTCGACTGGTCACCTTGGCTCGACCGAGGACTGTGCCCTGCCTCCGATCGTCATGTTCGGATGAGGGCCTTCATCAACATCAACTTCGATCTATATCATGATCATGGAGGAATCATCCATGGAGCTCGGGGGCTCAACGTCAACATTGCCCTCGGGCGACCGTGCTGTTTTTCCGGACAGCGAACTTGTATCCGTTGTCACCGCCTCCTCGAGCATCGCTTTGACGATTCGTCAGTGGAATTATGCGGAATTGAGTCTACAACAACCCTGTAAAATTTCGTTACGTTCCGATGGAGCAATCTCCATCGATCTCCGATATACCATAGCCCTGTCGAATCTGGACAAAAATCCGGATGAGTTTGGAGCGTAGTGTCCAGCATCTAGCTCGGACGTCCTTTGAAAGATCCAACCGTTGATCGGCTGCGGAATTTCTATATCTATCACCCCTCAAAATTTCAGCTCGATCCGACCATTCAAACTCCGGGAAACCTCCGATGAGCGCATCAATTTTCAGATATATTTTATGCGCGAATATGAATCCGACCCAAGTTCATCTTTCTTCATGAACGGGATATTGGACAATCTTTTTGGAGGAATCTCTTTCTAGGGTATTGTGTTTTGTTTCCAAACAGATGCTCACAAATTTTGCTCCTTTTCGAAGGTAATCTTCACCGTCGCGCCGGTGTCAAACCAGCCCGACAACGTTGCTGCACGGCTGCCGACCTGCGCCAGACAGGTCATCGCTTCATCGAGCCGAGCTCAACCTTATCGGATCATCATCTTGGCAAGCCGAACAATAGTTCGGCATCATGAAGGCTAAATCATCACCAACATCGTCGCCCCACAGATTATACGGAGTGGGCACACTGGCATCACTGCATGGTCACTTCATCAAGCGGGCATCGACCGTGTCACAAGATCCGGCCCTCGTCGGCATCGCCGCACTATTGCTTCTTCAAGCCTGGATGCGACCTCTGCGTCCGAAGATCGGGAGTCAATTCCGGCCGAACTCGCCTCTCTTATCCCGAATCCAGCTTCAATCCTGGACGCGACTTCGGTGTCCGAACACCAGGAGTCAACCCTGGCCGGACTCGCCCCTCGCACCATAGTACCGGAGGACGATTCCAAAGAAATTCCAGATACTAATCCGGCTGACCAAGCCGATGTCCACCACGCCGACCTGCTTCGACACCTCGGCTGGCATGGGGCTGCATCATTGCACTACCGACCTGCCCCATCACCTGGGCTAGACCGGGGGCTTCGCCATCTCTTCATCAACCTACTCCAGGGACTTCGGCGTCACCAGCCGACCAGCTTCGTCACATTAGCTGGACCAGGGGCTTTACCTCACCATGTTGACCATGTTGCGTCACCACTTCATCAAGCCGAACTCCTCGCTCGGTCACCTCGGGCTTGGGGGCTGGGACCTTGGCTAGGCCGAGGACTACGTATTCGTCCCGCCACGAGCTCGAACTTCATCAACAACACCGAGCACATTAAACCAGCTAAGTCGCCTCCATGCTCAGTTTTTTTTCTTCAAAAATTTTAATTCTTGTTCGGTTCAACCAAACATTATATTTGTGTTAAACAAAAAAGTTGTTCGTTCAAACGTTGATTGTTAAACACTTCTTTTTTCACTGAGCTCTTCGTCACCTCGGTCATGAGGGTTTTTTCGTCACCTCGGCTGGACCAAGGGCTTCGGCTCGCCACATCGATCGTGCGGCATCGCCACTTCATCAAGCCGAGCTCTTCGCTCGGGCACCTCGGGACCGGCTTGGGGGCTGGGACCTCGAGCCACCGCAAGCTCGGCCCACGTCATCAACGCCGAACACATTAACCAGCTAAGTCGCTTTCATGATCAAAGTTTTTACATTTTTAATTTGTGTTTGGTTCGACCATGCTCACATACGTTGTTTGTTAAAAACACTTCTTTTCCTAGGTTAACTAGGGGCTCTTTAAATTTATATGAGCCGTTTTATAATAAGTGTTTTCTTCTTAGTCATTGCAAAGTCTTTTTCTACCACTCCTTTCTCGACTCGAGTGTGTGGTCAATAGCCGGATAGCCTGGTTTCTCCCTAAAGCCGCTCGAGTTTAGTTCGCTAAACTGGCCCTGGAGAAGCACTCCGCCTTTGGGATAAGGAGGTTGAAGCCGAAGGCTGACCTACTTGAAGTTTAGAGATCGGATGTGTCATGTTAAAGCACGACAAAAGCACAAAAAAAATTTAGACCAATTCCGAATTGGCACAAAAAACTTGTTTTAGTTCGGACATAAAGTTTTTACTAAAGTTTTTTGGTTTTCCAAGCTTATGGCACTTTTAACCTATTTGTGTGTTTCCAGCATAAGTCTCACAGTATAATGCCAGACACCTTTAAAGCTTCGGCAATATCAACGCGGATTACGACTAGAGCCGAACCCACCAAAAGCCAAGGTACTCCACGGACTCCTCGTCAAAACATTCTCGAATATTGCATTATATGCATCAGTTTCGAATTGTGTCTTCGGTCAATAGTTGGGGTGCCTGGCTCCCGTGCTTGCCTCCTGCGTTCCGCTTTGTTCGGCTAGGTGTGCAAAGGGAGAACCACTGCGATTGTGCTTCCAGTTCGAATGGTTAAGCGCCTCAGTGGAGAAAGCCGAAAACTGACTGTCACAATGGGCGTAAACTGGCCAGCGATCCGATGACGGTGTCAAACTATAGATCGATAGCGATTACCCCGTGTTAAACGGTGGGCCTTTCATAACATCGGCCGATGTGTTAATGGCTAGACTTCGGTCAGTGTCGAACACTAACCGGGGGCTAGTAACTGGCCTCCCAACTTTAAGCTCCTATGACTAAGTGAAAGTTATAAAGCCTAGATATCTGATTGCCTTGTTTCCGCTAACACAATCGCCTCCGCGCACTGAGACGTCGGCTAAGGGTTGTCTTGTTAGTACAGAAACACCCTGAGTAGCATCTACAAAGGGGTAGAAGCCAACGATGGGTCACTTTCAGATTATAAATGGTCGCAACGGAATCAAAATAAATATATATATCATCAGCATTTGTATTCAATATACGAGCGCTGCCTTTCGTAATTATCGTTATAAAGCCATAAATATGCATCAATTTGACTTAAGATTTTGGCCAAGCTGGGTTGCCTGGCTCCTGTGCTTACCCCTACGTTCCCGATTGTTCGGCTAGGCGGTAAAGGGAGCACCTCTGTGATTGTTACTACCGGGTCATCCGGGTTAGTACCTCAGACTAAGTGAAGCCGAAAGCTAGCCATCTTAAAGGATATAATTGGTCGGCAACGACGGAAGTGAAAATTTTGGTTCATTAAGACCACAGAGTTCGGGAACTTTCCCCAAACTAAATCCTCAATATTTTCCTCCCACATTGATCGGAGGTGAGGTTTCATGATCATGCTCAGCATGACAACCCAAAGAAAGGAACCGATAGCGGGACTATTTTCTTTGAAAGATGTTTCTTACGTTAAATAGTAATATAACATATCTCTCTACGTACCTTTGTTTATAAAACCGTATGGCCGGATTGCCTTGTTTTCCATAAATCTTTGCCCTTATAATGGCTTTATAAAGTAGGACAAACACTCCCCGGCTACAGGCCGAGGTGGTTGAAGCCGATGGTCGGTCAACAAAGTTTTGTACAATGCGGATCCGAGCATTAATGATGTAGAGTACTTGGATACATAGAATCATTACACATAATTTGTGATTTTACTCCGGATATCGATCCTTAATTCGGCCACCCGTGCCCACATTAAGGCTCGGGGGCTACTGGGCTTATCATTTACAAATATTAAAGGGGTACATCGATCCCCTGATCTGGTGTTGCCACCCGACAAGTGGCTCGGGGGCTACTGCATTGCCTATTCAATGTAGAAAATTCAAAGTGCTCAGTATTCGGCTTGACCAGACTATGGGCAAACGCGTCTTCGGACAACAATAGGTACCATCTGGGACTTATCTGGCATCAAGCTAATATATTACGGCGACTTGTCAAAACCCTCTCTCAAGGGCCCGTCCGCCTATCACTATCTTCTCAAAAAAATTACACCACGTTTCTATTCCTACGTATGCCGCCGAGCTAGGATTTGATCCTCAGGCCGATTTTTCGAATCGAACTGAGTCTCAGGGGCTACTGGGATCAGCGGTTTCATGTTTTCCTTCAGGTGCATCTCGGGTTTTAGACCGACACACACCTTGATGGCTACTAGTTATATATCTTGGCAGAGAATAAATTGCACCAATCAAGAAAAATATATCCACAAAAAATCAGCCCACGCCCGAGGTAGTGCACCACCTCGGAAGCAGTCCGGCATAAAGCTCGGATACAAGTGGCTGGCTCCATAGAGGGCATTTCCGGCATTAAGCTCGGCTGAACTCCTTCAACTTTTTGAACCAAGGCGATCCATGACACCTCGGATACAGTCCGGCGTTGGAGCTTGGATACAGTCCGGCGTTGGAGCTTGGATACAGTCCGGTGTTGGAGCTTGGATACGGTTCGGCGTTGGAGCTTGGATGTAGTCCGGCGTTGGAGCTCGGCTGCAAACAGACACCTCGAATGCAGTCCGACATTGAAGCTTAGATAGAGCCCGGCATTGGAGCTCGGATGCAGTCCGGCATTGGAGCTCGGACGCAAGGGGTCACCGCCGCACGGGAAACACTTATAACCCGAGGTGTGGCGTAAAATAACAAGGCATTGATAATGGCCGAAGACTTAAAGGGCTCCTCGGATGCCCGACGTGTGAACTCTTCGGATTTAGCTCGGCAATCCTCAAGATCGAAGATGGGAATATTTGTTGAACCAGTTTTCAAGACCGACGACCGAAGATGAAGAGCAGTTCGGAAGAATCAAGGAGCGTCCCTAACTTGAAGACCGGTTCAGGGGGCTACTGACGTTGTCCTGGACTAGGGGGTACTCACCACGTCATCTCCCGACTAGCTGGATCGGGCCGAGGACCCCCATGACGGTTCTCTCATGGGCCACTTCGGGCAGCCCATGCCGCATACAAGGAAGATTCCACAAGACTTGGTGATCAAGACAAGGACTCCTCTCCACCGACGTATTCGACTAGGACTCTTGTTAACCTAGGCCTCCGGTACATTATATAAACCAAGGCCAGGCTAGTCGATAGATGATTATGACATCTCATATACTAGATCATTATGACATTCATCATCACACCCCTAGGGTTTAGACCACAACTCATGATCTCGAGGTAGATCAACTCTGTACTCGATACCCCAAGGGTTTTACCTCCATCAAGAGGGCCCGAACCTAGGTAAAACATTGTCTCCTTCGTCCCTGTTACCATTGATCCGAGAATCCACAGCTCAGAACCTGGTCGACAGAGGCCGGGCCTTGCGGGAGGGCCAAGAACACTGACGAGGACATGTACCTAGGGTAGGGTCCTAGGCCTGACCTACATGCCCTACGCAAAGGTACCACGTACAATAATCCAAGGCCCACGAAGCTAGGAGGAAGTCACCGACTGGAATACCTGCAACACGGAAGTCACTCGAACGCGGGGTTCACTCGCAAGCCCTCTCATCACTCGGCCGCCTCTATCCAGTCGGAGTACCAAGTGTCACTCAGCGGCAGAAGATCAAGAATCACCCTGAGAACAGCAAAGGTCAGGCGATCAGTTCGCCACCATAAAGAGCATCTAATATAGACGTTACCAGTAACGCTCGCACCTTTTACTTCTCTATTGAACCCTTGGGTAACGGGGCATTCATTGAGGGGCCAGCGGACTCTATATAAGCCGCCCCTCCACTCCTGCACAGGGGTTCGCACCCCCTATAACACATCACACCAGATAACAAAGCTCCAGCAGCACCGAGACGTAGGGTCTTTACCTCTTCCGAGAGGGGCCTAAACTCGTAAATCCGAGTGTACAACCACACCGTAGCTAGGCTCTGCCCTCCTGTACGTACCCCTATACTCTACTATTAGATCTGTTCCCACGACAAGCACGACGTACCGAGTGGTTCCCTACCATCAGGTCCCGAATGCTTCAGCCGTTATATACGAGCGGTTGAGATTCCCAACAACTTCAGGTTGGCCACGGGGATCAGCAAGTTCACCGGTGAATCCAAACCCGAAATTTGGCTGGAAGATTATCGAGTGGTTGTCCATATCGGCGGCGGCAACGACAACATGGCCATGAAGCATTTGCCGCTGATGCTAGAAGGCTCCGCTCAGGCTTGGCTGACACAGCTTTCGCCAAGTAGTGTCTTTTGTTGGGAGGACCTGGCGAAAATAGTCAAGACCTTTGAAGGCACATACAAGAGAGCAGGAGGTTTGACCGAGTTACAGCACTGTGTGCAAAAGCAGAATGAAACTCTCTGAGAGTACATCCAGCGTTGGACCACTCTGCATAACACAGTGGAGAATGTCACCAAGCACCAGGCAATCTGCGCCTTCAAGGCCGGAGTCAGATACCGGGAGCTGAACATGAAGTTCGGCCGAACTGAGACCCCGACTCTTAGTCGGGCTATGGAGATAGCCAACCGGTACACCAATGGCAAAGAGGAAGACTGACTGAGAAGTGGCAAGAGCCGAGCTAGGGACGCATATCAGTCGGAGAACAAGGGCAAGAAGCATAAGCGGAAAGCAGATGCTGGAGGGAATGCCGAGGCCGCGGCTCTGGCCAGCCAAGGCAAAAAGAACCCCCAAAAGCAGAAGAAGGATTGGAAAGGAAAGAAGCAAGTCACCATGAAGAGCGACATCCTCGACCAGCCTTGCCAGATTCACATGAAGAAGGATGAGGAGGGTAACTTGATCTTGCCCAAGCATACCACTCGGGAGTGTCGACTCCTGAAGCAAGAGATGCGGCAGGATTCTTCCGGAGAAAGAGATGATGACGACGAATACGGAGGAAAAGGTACTTCCGGGTACCCCAACGTTGAGAACGTTCTCATGATTTTTGCTGATGTTGAAAGTAAGAGCCACCTCAAGGTGATCAACCGAGAGGTCAACATGGAATTTCTGACTGTCACCAAGTATCTTGACTGGGCCAAGACACCGGTAATGTTCGACCAGTCAGACCATCCGGCTCACATACCAACCCCCAGGCGGCAGGCCTTGGTGGTGGATCCAGTTGTGGGAGGAGTCCAATTGCACAAAGTCCTAATGGACGGCAGCATCAGGCTTAACATCATCTACGCCGACACCTTAGAGGCGATGGGAATCCCGATGACCCGACTCAGCAAGAGCAATATGCAGTTCCACGGGGTAATCCCTGGGAAGAAGGCCAAGTCACTCAGCCAGATCGCTCTCAACGTCGTATTTGGCGAAGGGAAGAACTTCCAAAAGGAACGACTGACTTTTGAAGTGGTGGACTTCAGAAGTGCTTACCATGCCATCCTGGGTAGGCCCACCTACGCACGTTTCATGGCCCGTCCATGTTACGTGTATCTTAAACTGAAGATGCCAGGGCCTAAAGGCGTGATCACTGTCACAGGCAATCGGAAGTTAGCCGAGGAGTGCCTCCAGAAGGGCTCCCAGATTGCTGATGAGCAGATGGCGATGGCCGAGTTAGACGAGTACAAGAAGGCAGCAGACCCAAGCGAACTTTTGAAGTCCAAGAAGCCGATGATGTCTACTATGCAACTTTATTCTTGTAGACTCATGTTGGGCCTCCAAGCGCAGAGTTTTGTAGGACAGTAGCAATTTTCCCTCAAGTGGATGACCTAAGGTTTATCAATCTGTGGGAGGCATAGGATGAAGATGGTCTCTCTCAAACAACCCAGCAACCAAATAACAAAAAGTCTCTTGTGTCCCCAACACACCCAATACAATGGCAAATTGTATAGGTGCACTAGTTCGGCGAAGAGATGGTGATAAAAGTGTAATATGGATGGTAGAAATATATTTTTATAATCTGAATAAATAAAAACAGCAAGGTAGCAAGTGATAAAACGGAGCACAAACGGTATTGCAATGCTTGAAAACAAGGCCTAGGGTCCGTACTTTCGCTAGTGCAATCTCTCAACAATGCTAATCTAATTGGATCATATAACCTTCCCTCAACATGCGATGAAGAATCACTCCAAAGTTCTTATCTAGTGGAGAACATAAGAAGAAATTGTTTGTAGGGTACGAAACCACCTCAAAGCTATTCTTTCCGATCAATCTATCCTAGAGTTCGTACTAAAATAACACCAAGCTATTCTTTCCGATCGATCTAACCAAGAGTTCGTACTAAAATAACACCAAATAATTTCAGATTCATAATACTCAATCCAACACAAAGAACCTCAAAGAGTGCCCCAAGATTTCTACCAGAGAAACAAAGACAAGAACATGCATCAACCCCTATGCATAGATTACCCCAATGTCACCTCGGGAATCCGCGAGTTGAGTGCCAAAACATATATCAAGTGAATCAATACGATACCCCATTGTCACCACGGGTATTCATAGCAAGACATACATAAAGTGTTCTCAAATCCATAAAAGTATTCAATCCGATAAAACGAAATCTCAAAGGGAAAACTCAATTCATCACAACAAGATAGAGAGGGGCAAACACCATATGATCCAACTATATTAACAAAGCCCGCGATACATCAAGATCGTGTCATCTCAAGAACACGAGAGAGAGAGAGATTAAACACATAGCTACTGGTACAAACCCTCAGCCTCGAGGTTGGACTACTCCCTCATCATCATGGTGGCCGCCGGGATGATGAAGATGGCCACCGGTGATGATTCCCCCCTCCGGCAGGGTGCCGGAACGGGGTCTAGATTGGTTTCTCGTGGCTATAGAGGCTTGCGGTGGCGGAACTTCTGATCTAGGGTCTCCCCGAGGGTTTTTGGAATATTTGGCAATTTATAGGGCGAAGAGGCGGTGCGGGAGGCCACCGAGGTGGGCACAACCCACCGGGGCGCGCCAGGGCACCCCCCAGGTTCTGCTCTGTCCTATTGGATGTCTTCTGGTCCATAAAAAATCCACAAAAAGTTTCGCTGCGTTTGGACTCCGTTTGGTATTGATTTTCTGCGATGTAAAAAACAAGCAAAAAACAGCAACTAGCACTCGGTACTATGTCAATAAGTTAGTCCCAAAAAATGATATAAAGTTGCTATAAAATGATTGTAAAACATCCAAGAATGATAATATAGTAGCATGAATACTTCATAAATTATAGATACGTTGGAGACGTATCAGCCGACTGTGGAATCCGATTTCCAGTCGGCAGGAGAGACGAAGCTGGTGCACATCCACCCTGAGGACCCGAGCGCTGCCCCGACCAACATCTCCACCACCCTGGACAGCAAATAGGAAGCCGCGCTCATCCAGTTCCTCCGTGAGAACTGGGACATCTTCGCATGGAAGCCTTCTGACATGCCGGGTGTCCCCAGGGAACTGGCCGAGCACAGACTCCGTGTCGATTCGGCATCGAAGCCTGTCAAAGAGTATCTTCGGTGATCTTCAACCGAGAAGCGCAAGGCGATTGGCGAAGAGATAGCACGGCTCTTAGCCGCCGAATTCATCCGAGAGGTGTACCACTTCGAGTGGCTCGCCAACGTCGTCATGGTGCCGAAGAAAGATAAGTCTCTTCGAATGTGTGTAGATTTTAGGCACATCAATCAGGCCTGCCCGAAAGATCATTTCCCTCTCCCTCGCATAGATCAGATAGTAGATTCTACTGCTAGATGTGAGCAGTTATCATTTCTGGATGCGTACTCCGGGTACCACCAGATCTGATTGTATGGCCCTGATGAAATAAAAACAGTGTTCATCACCCCATTCGGGTGTTTCTGCTATATCACGATCCCATTCGGGTTGAAAAATGCTGGGGCCACATTCCAGCGTATGATCCAAAAGTGCTTACGGAAGCAAATCAGTCGGAATGTAGAAGCTTATATGGATGACATTTTGGTTAAGTCCAGGAAAGGTTCCGACCTCCTGACTGACCTCGCTGAGACCTTCGCAAATTTGCGAGCGTTCGACATCAAACTCAACCCAACCAAGTGTACATTCGGCATACCCGCAGGCAGGTTACTCGGTTTCCTCATTTCCGAACGAGGGATCAATGCCAATCCCGAGAAGATAGGGGCAATTATCCGAATGAAGCAACCAGAACGTCTACATGACGTGCAACGCCTCACAGGCTGCCTAGCGGCCCTGAGTAGATTCATCTCCAGACTCGGTGAAAAAGCCATGCCGCTTTACCAACTGATGAAGAAGTCTGACAGGTTCGAATGGACTCCCGAAGCGCATGCTGCGTTCCTGGAACTTAAAGCCCTGCTTTCCACCCAGCCGATGCTAGCTGCTCTGAGCAGCAAGGAGCCTTTGCTCTTATACATCGCGGCCACGAGCCAAGTTGTTAGCATGGTCCTCACTGTGAAATGGGAAGAACAAGGCAAAGCCTTCAAGCTCCAATGACCGGTCTACTACATCTCTGAAGTCCTCACACCTTCCAAGAAAAGGTATCCGCATTATCAGAAGCTAGTATATGGGATTTATCTAACTGCAAAGAAGGTGGCACATTATTTTCAAGATCACTCAGTCACGGTTATAAGTGACGCTCCTCTATCTGAGATCATGAACAATAGAGATGCCACTGGCCGAGTGGCCAAGTGGGCTATTGAGCTCCTCCCGTTGGACATCAAGTTTGAAGCCAAGAAGGCCATCAAGTCGCAAGCCCTGGTAGATTTCCTAGACGAATGGGTTGAGCAAGAACAGCCTGTCCCGAGTGTTCCCGAACACTGGACGATGTTCTTCGACGGCTCCAAGATGCTTCACGGCTCCGGGGCCGGAGTGGTCTTGGTATCTCCTAAAGGCGATTGACTCAGTTATGTTCTTCAGATTCACTTCGACTCCTCCAACAATGAAGCTGAATATGAAGCTCTCCTGTATGGGCTGCGAATGGCAATCTCTCTGGGGATTCGCCGACTGATGATCTATGGCGACTCGGACCTAGTAGTGAATCAAGTCATGAAGGAATGGGACATCCGTAGCCCGGCAATGACTGGCTACTGCAATGCCATCATAAAGTTAGAGAAGCACTTTGAAGGGCTGGAGCTTCACCATGTACCACGCCTCAAGAACCAAGCAGCTGACGACTTGGCCAAGATGGGTTCCACTAGAAAGCCAGTACCCAAGAATGTGTTCCTGGAACACCTGCACTCGCCCACTAACAAGGAAGATCCTTTTGTGGAAGAACCCACGCAGCCAGTCGGACCTTCCAATCCGATTGAAGTAGATATTCCCGCAGTAATTGATTTGGTCCAAGAGGTATTGGTCATCACTCCCGAGTGGACTGAACCGTATCTGGCATACTTGCTTCGGCAAGAGCTCCCAGAGGACGAAGATGAGGCCCGCCAGATCGTCCGTCGATCCAAAGCTTTCACTATCATGGGAGATCAATTATACAAGAAAAGCACGACTGGAGTCACTCGGCGATGCATATCCCCAGAGGAAGGGCAACAAATACTGCAAGAGATTCACTCGGGAACATGTGGGCATCATGCGTCCTCTCGGACCTTGGTCGCCAAAGCATTCAGAGCCGGATTCTATTGGCCCCGATCCAATGAGGCCTCCCGTGACATAGTGGATCACTGCGTCGGATGCCAGTTCTATGCAAACCAGTCTCACAAGCCAGCGTCCGCCCTGGAGACTATCCCTTTCACTTGGCCATTTGCTGTCTGGGGACTCGACATGGTCGGCCCTCTCCGGACCGGGGCGAGTGGCTTCACGCACCTGTTGGTAGCAGTGGACAAGTTCACCAAGTGAATCGAGGCCAAACCCATAAAGAAGCTGGACTCAGCCACCGCAATTCAGTTCATCAAGAAGATCATATTCAGGTTCAGAGTCCCACACAGCATCATCACCGACAACGGGTCTAAATTCAATTCAGACGAGTTACGTGAGTTCTGTTACACCCAGGGCACTCGGGTTGATTGCGCCTCCGTGGCGTACCCGCGGTCGAATGGACAAGCTGAGAGGGCAAATGGGCTCATACTTCAGGGATTGAAACCTCGCCTCATGCGTGATCTGACTCACGCAGCAGGCGCCTGGGTGACCGAACTACCATCAGTCCTCTGGGGCCTGCGAACGACCCCGAATCGATCCATGAACCGCACCCCATTCTTCATGGTGTACGGATCAAAAGCGGTCTTGCCAAGTGATCTACTCCATAACTCTTCCTGAGTGGATCTTTACTCGGAAGCTGAAGCCGAGAAAGCAAGGCAGGATGGCCTAGACCTTTTGGAGGAAGAGCGCGAGCTAGCACTCATAAGATCAACCTTGTATCAACAAGACTTAAGCCGCTACCACGACAGACACGTCAGAGGACGTGCCTTCCAGGAAGGAGACCTGGTTCTCCGAGTGGATCAGCAGAAACCTCACAAGCTAGCACCCCCTTGGGAGTGACCATTCGCCATCTCCAAAGTCTTGCACAATGGAGCATACAGACTATACAACTTCACCAGAGGGATAGAAGAGCCCAGAGCTTGGAATGCAGACCTGCTTCGCAAGTTTTATACTTAGAATAAAATTTCTCCCTTGTAATAGTTAGTCCGAATGAACTTAGATGAATAAAAGTCTTGCTTTTCCATAAATTGTCTAGTTCGACCTACGGTCACATTTCACTCAGGTGAATAATTGTATTCGAAAACTAACACACCTCCAAGTGGGTGATAAGAGGTGAGAAAACTTAGCTGCGAACCAGTTTGCCTAAGTGAAAAATAATCCGAGTGAGGATACGCTCCACACTTGGGGGCTTAGCTGCGAACCAGCTTTCGCCTAAGTTAAAAAATAATCCGAGTGAGGATCCGCTCCACACTCGGGGGCTTAGCTGCGAACCAGCTTTCGCCTAAGTTAAAAAACAATCCGAGTGAGGATCCGCTCCACACTCGGGGGCTTAGCTGTGAACCAGTTTTCGCCTAAGTTAAAAAATAATCCGAGTGAGGATCCGCTCCACACTCGGGGGCGTAGCTGCAAACTAGCTTTCGCCTAAGTTAAAAAACAATCTGAGTGAGGATCCGCTCCACACTCAGGGGCTTAGCTGTGAACCAGTTTTCGCCTAAGTTAAAAAACAATCCGAGTGAGGATCTGCTCCACACTCAGGGGCTTAACCGCGAACCAGATTTCGCCTAAGTTAAAAAATAATCTGAGTGAGGATCTGCTCCACACTCGGGGGCTTAGCCGCGAACCAGATTTCGCCTAAGTTAAAAAACAATCCGAGTGAGGATTCGCTCCACACTCGGGGGGTCAACCGCGAACCAGCTTTCGCTCAAAGCCAAACAAAACACGAAGCAAATAGAAGCGCAAAAGGTTTCAAATTAAAGTTTCGATCCATCCGAATGTCTCCAAGGCAAAACGATCCCAAACGCTCGGCAAAGTATTTCATTACATCAACCACCGGGAATTCCGGGGCAAATTCAATCAAGTGTTTTTTAAGCTTCCGGCGGAGGGCTGGCTGGGTCGATGAAGGTCTCTAGATCAATCCCATCGGCGATGCGAGTCGCAGCTTCAGCGAAGGTCTCCATAAAATCCTCAAACTTGAGGTTCTTCTTGTTCACCACTCGGAGACTCTTCAGCTTCTCTTCGTCCATGTTCTTGCAATGAACACGGACGAGTGACAGCGCCACGTCAGCACCACTCCTGGCGGCGGATTTCTTCCAAGCCTTCACCCGAGCAGGAACGTCGTTCAGCCGCGTCAGGATCGACTCCAGGTCCTTCTGAGTCTCTTCACCCGGCTGCAACTCCTCGTCAATCAGACCCGCAGCACCTTTCGCCCGAGTGATGAAGCCCAATGCGTTCTCCAATCGGTCTTCAAGCCAAAGGATGGCAAGGGCGGCATTGTCGGCGACAAGCGACCTAGCAGGGTTCAGATCCCTCTCTATCCTCTGCAGCTCCAGTTCCTTGTTATAACAATGCTCTGCGCCAAGAAGGATAAAGTATGAGCAGATGATCAAGGAAAAAGCTGGCAATATGCAAATTTCACTCGACTGGAGAAAAACTTACCAACGAGCTTCTCGCTAAACTCTTCACAGACCTCTTCGATGTGCTTCTCCAGGGCATCCTTCTTGTCAGTCAGCTGGGTAATCTTCTCATCCAGTTTGATCTTCTCCTAAGAGGAGGCATCAGCAGCAGCCTTGAGGTTCCTGATCTCCTCCTCCAGCTTGCCGACTAAAGCCAGCTTCTCGTTGGCGAGTTTGGTCTTGGTCCTTGCCTCCTTCTGGGCCAGCGCCAGATCCTTATCCTTGTTCTCCAGCGCCTGCTTCATGGTTTCTAAAGAAATAGAAGTCCTGAGCCTCATTACGAGTTTAGCATTCTCGCTATGAACATCTGTTGGGGCGAAACGATTCGGATCAAAGGGGAAAAACAGTGCATAGCTGCCAGTCGGAGGAGATAACTTACCTCCCATGGCCTTCTTCTCCTGCTCCAGTCGGGCGCTCTTGAGTTTCTCAGCCTCCAGGTCAAGCCGAAGGGCCGTCACCTCCTTCCCCGTCGTGGCATAGTGGGATCCCATCTCACAAGTCCTCTGCAACATACAAAAACAGTCAGTCGGAAGATCCTGAAGAGAAATGAAAAGCAGTAACTCACAAACATCTAGGCATGCGCCACTGGAATGAACAACTTGATCAATATCAGATCCTGAAGTAAACTTGGATTACTAAGCGGGCTATTCACTCGGTCATCTCCTCCCCCGAGAGGAACAAGCTTGACCAGTATCAAATCCTCAAGTACGTTCGGATTACCGAGTCGCCTGAGCAAACACCACTGGAAGGAACAAACTAGACCAATACCAGATCTTGAAGTACCCTCTATTCTGCCCTCACTTGGCTAACTTCTGAGTAGGCAATGAAGAAGATAGAGGACAACAACACAAGGTGACCTACTCCTCACTCGGCTGATCTCTGAGTCGGCGATGAAGAAGATAGAGGATAACGGTGGCTCCACTCGGCCGACTCTCGAGTCGGTAACGAGGAAAATCTCACTTATTATCTCACTAGCGCACGAGTGTCGTGAGGCGCCCCGAACGCCTAATGACAAGTTCTAAAGGCTACCACTGATCGCCAGCAATCAGTATCAGCCTCGGAGACTACACCCAGTGGGTGCACTCAGCGTGCCCCCACTGGAAAGTGACTCGTCGATGAGCCAAAAAAAGGGGTTCTAAGACTACCGCCGACTGCTCCAGTCAACGGTAGCCTCAGGGACTACACCCAGTGGGTGCACTCAGCATGCCCCCACTGGATCATGTCCATTCGAATACGCTCTGGCTAGATTCCGAGTGAACATATATAAAAATAAAAAACACTCAAAGACTCCTGCCGACTGACTCCAGTCGGCAAGAGCCTCGGGGACTACACCCAGTGGGTGCACTCAGCATGGCCCCACTAGATCATGTACACCCAGTGGGTGTGCCCTGCGCAAACCCACTGATATAAAGCCTACTACAAGAAAAGAAGAAATTTCGACTGAAAATTATACTCACAATGGTACTTACTCGAACATTGGTCTCCAGCGCGGCGTTGGCGTCATAAACGTCTTTCAGTCGGCTACACATCAAGCCCACCTGGATCAACGCTTCCTTACTCGCCTCCACCTGATCCTCTGAGACGTGGTACGGGGGGAAGAGGTAGTTGGAGTCACTAGTGCAGAAAACACTAGTGCCGGCGTTCTAAAAACCACCTTGCTGGCGTCAGGGGTCGACGTCACTAATATGTCGCCATTGTTAACCTATTTTTGTTACTGGTGGCGTGACACTGTTCACTCACGCCACCACTATGTGAAATAGCAATGGCGTGGACACACATACCACGTCACCACTATATACTAGTAGTGGCAACGTTCAAATAGACACCACCATCTCTAAGCATTTCTAGATTTAAAAAAAATCAATTATACAATTCATCCATGCATCCAAATATTTATACATTCATCCATATATTTAAATATATAGATATAGTTCATCCACTGGTACATTTTGGAATGTGAGAAAGAGCATAAGCGTCGCTCGTTGCCGACGGTGCCTCTAGTTGCCGCCGCTACTCGTCTTCCAAGCTCCTTGTGGATGTCCTCGTTGCCACAACCCCGTGTGGATCTATACAAAATGATCATAACAGATGGAAAATAAGCACATTGCTTTCAGCATAAAAACCATTCTTATATGAAAGGAAAAACATTTATATACCTACATACGAGCAGGTGGAACCCAAGTTCTTTGTTGTCAATTAAAAATAGTTAAAGCACAAGTATAATCAGTCGCATCACAATAAGAGACTAACCCAGGCCCTGAACCACTCACACCATTCATACATGGAAGGAAAAACTTATGTATCTAAGTACCATAATCTTGAATTTTCTAAATATTGCATGATGTATAAAACATATTATCCGAATCTTACTAGTGAAAAAGTTGAGAATGTAAAGTACTGGATGCAGGGGTAAACAACTTGCAACTTAAGATGAGTATACAAATGATCAAATATACATCCATTAAAATGGAACTATGAAAAACAGTTTGTTGCTTAAACAATACTCTGTCTTGAGGCGTTCATTTAAGAAATCCTTGTCAAGTAGCCAAGCGTGATCTAATACGCAAGGGAAAGACTGGCAGGCAATGCAACTACTTAACAAGGTAATTCGAGTTAAGAGCAAAATGGAGATGCAGGGGGGTCGTCTGCAGAGCAAATTGAAATTGTCCAAACCAATTTGACAGGTTAAGAAAATAGAAAAGCTAAGGGATTCGACACATCTTTGTACCAATCTGTCACTGTTCTTCTACTTGAGAAACTAAAACTAGTACATGATGCTATCCTGATAGTATAAATTGCGGTAAGGCAAAATTTCTCAGTATATTTACTATGAATGTTAAGTCTATATAGTACTAGCACTACCCGACCACTGTTGCAACCATGTACCTACTTCTTATCAGATGACTTGCTATTGGTGATTTCAGTAAGAATATCATATGAGTTGCTGTTGGTGCCAATTGAGCTTCAAACTTCAGAAAGAAGTGAATGTAAAATACAGACACAGTGTGAGTACAGGGCAGGCTCTAGGTAGGAGTAGCAACAACATGCGTTGGTGGTTTGGACCAATTCCTGTGGGTTCGGTTGGGAACAAGAGCACGTTCTTGTGACCCCAAGAACTTGTAATTAAAGTCTCTCCTGTACTTAATGAATATGACACGGAACATGTTGCTTGTTCTTGCAAAGAAATTCAGAAACAAGTGAATGTCCAGTTGTTGGTGACTCATTCTTCTTAAAGAAATGGTTGGTTTACTTTATTTTGATGAATGCTATTGTTGATGCTTACTGCCAGTTTATAATCTGAGCTGTCCCGTACATGATTCATGCTGCAGTTTGGTTTACAAGTCTCATTTGACACTGAAAAAACTATTATAGTATGACTAGTACTTCCTGTACTAAGTAGCTAACAACACAAATAGATCGGATCATCAGCTACTCATAAACAAGAACAAGCTTCCTAACCTTGATACAAGAACTAAGAGTCATGCATCTGCTCACCACTCACACTCAATGAGATAAACATATCTGTGTGCCGGCCGTGGCCGAATACCTGAATATGTACACATACAAGGGTGTGAGTATTCGGCTATAAACATAGACATATCTCTACTAGCTACATGCACGCGGGAGCACCGGTCTGCTCAAACAGCCATTGACTGGAGCTAGTCCTACGTGGTGGACTCGGACGTGAGCACAAACGCACGCACCACTGCGATACAAACGCATACACACGAACGCACACGAACACATGCCGGTCACCACACCGAGGCATGGTTTCTTCTAACTATTTGCGCAACATTGGCATGCAAAATAATCTTCAAAAAAAATTCCCAAAGGAACAGAAAAGGATGGGCCAACCAGAGAAGGAATAACTCACTTGTGCTCAGTGGCACTATGGTCAGCTGGCCATAGAAGAATGTCCAGAGTCTGAACTCACCAGGCGTCAAGAAATTTCGAACCCACACAAAACCTGCAAGGAGACACAGGTTGAGCTCGTTCGATCTGATCGAGTCGATGGCTACGGATGAATACATTATGTAAGTGGCGGGCAAAATCTGCAAGAAGACAGGTAGATTCAAATATTCAAAAAATTATGTACCATAGTAGTAGAGATATATTAATTCAGGGTTGAACGCCAAAAGGTTCGCCATACTAAAAGCAGTATCTAATTCAGTGCCATTTTTTTACTAGTACATACTCTGTACTCTTTACATATTCAGTGCTATTTCTGACAAGTACATACTCTGTACTCTTTACATATTCAGTGCTATTTCTGATTAGTACATACTCTGTACTTTTCAGTTTCCAACTATACTGCAGGCACACACAATTTCTTCACTAGAGAAACATTGTACAGGTTTCAGACTTCTTCAGAAAACCAAATTTGCCATAATGTAAATGCAGTTTTTTTCAGTTCAAGTAGGAGTAGGACTAGGATTGCTCACAACCAGAACTCACAGCTGATCGGTCAAGTTGCAAACCAATTTACCACTTCCACGGGACCATTAATATCAACAATATATGCATGTGCAGCTCCATAAACACGGTTACTTTAGTACAGCTACATCAACTACAGATAACTGAGAGTTAATCTAAGGAGTGTGGTAGATTACCTGCTGGAACTAGCTCAACGACCTTGACACAGATGAGTGAGCCAACCAGGAGACACTTATCGTCCACCAATTTGAAGTGTAAGTAGCATCTTTGTCCCAAAAGAAAATAAGAAATAATTTCTAAGTTGTTACTTAAAAATTATGATTTGTCTACCGACAGCATTAAACTGTTGGACATACATTCCCTAATTACATTAGCAATCATGGTTCTTTGGTGGCTACTAGTGGTTCAGAGATAGTCACATCAGATTCACTCCTAGTTATGTGGACCTTTTTGTCAAGCATTCCAGTCAATAATCAGATTCAGTGATGTATTAACCATTCAAATAATGTTAATCTATTCAAATGACATAATCTACTAGATGGTAGCAGATCCAAATACACAAACATGTAGTAGGTATATCTTAACAGAAATTGATGACATACAGATTATGCATACACAGAACTGAACTTTAGGTAGATCATCTGTCTTGCAAGTAAAATCAACAATCAAGGTTGTTTTGGGAGAAAAAGAAGACTAATCACCTGTTGGCTGCTGCTCCCCCCTCAGATGCCAACTCGATCGCGCGTTGTGGCCCAAATATAACAGCTGTGTGCTACCGCCGCCAATGCCTCGGCTCGGCTGCCAGCGCAGGAGGAGCGCCGTGGAGGCGCAAGAGGGGGGAGGGCGTCGTCGTCGTCGCACGACACCAGTGGCCGGGGGAAGTGGCGCACGACGGGGATTGTGGGAGGTGCGTCACAGGCACCAGATCCGCCGATTTGGGTTAAGGTTGGGGCAATGGGTTAGGGTTTGGTAGCTCCGATGGAGTGGGCAGAGGCTATCTCGGGAAGGGGAGCTGGGCGGCAGGGAACGCCGGAGATGACCGGAATCGGGCGGCGGCGGCGAGGTGGAGAAAGGGGATCGAGGAGAGAACAGAGTAGAGAGGGTTTTTTTCGTACGGGAGCACAGAGAGAGTTTTTTTTTTATAATTGTATTTATACCCTTAGTTGTGTCCCCTCAATCGAATTGCTCTAGTTTTTGAAAACATGTGGTCTTGCCCAACCCACTTTGTCGTCTTGTGCTTTTGCCCTTTGACCGTTTGATCGTCACTTTGAAAACTTCATAACTAATTCATATTAAATCAGAAAAATACAAATAAGATACCAAAATGTTTGGAAAAACATCACCTGTATGTCAATGTCACTTGCATTCATGACAAAAGTGTTGGTAAGTGCCCATCCGAGTTTTAGCTCTTATCAAACCACCATGAACAGGAAAATCTAAAAAAAATCGAAAAATTCAAGAAAAATTTGGTGGCAAAGAATTGCAAATGTTTTAAGTGCTTGCCAAGTTTCATGAGTGCCACGACTTCCATGAATGTCATTCCCTCATGAAACTTGGCAAGCACTTAAAACATTTGCAATTCTTTGCCACCAAATTTTTCTTGAATTTTTTGAATTTTTTTAGATTTTCCTGTTCATGGTGGTATGATAAAAGCTAAAACTCGAATGGGCACTTACCAACACTTTTGTCATGAATGCAAGTGACATTGACATACAGGTGATGTTTTTCCAAACATTTTGATATCTTATTTGCATTTTTCTGATTTAGTATGAATTAGTTATAAAGTTTTCAAAGTGACGGTCAAACGGTCAAAGGGCAAAAGCACAAGACGACAAAGTGGATTGGGCAAGACCACGTGTTTTCAAAAACTAGGGGCAATTTGGTTGAGGGGGACACAACTAAGGGTATAAATACAATTATCTTTTTTTTCCTGCGCATTAGTACATACCAATGGCGTTGTTAAAATAGCACATGCATCCACCACGCTATTGGTTCTTTTCCTTTTCGAACACAATGATCTATAGTTACTAATAACGTGCCGGTTTGTAACACGCCATCAGTAACCCAAATACTAGTGACGTGAATTATAACCGCACGTTATTAATAACTGTTGTCAGGCCCGTCTACGGTTTCACAAATACTAATGACGTGAATTTTAGCCAGCACGCCACCAATAATCAATTACTTGTGGCGTACCAAATATGCCAACGTCACCACTATCTAAAAAAATAGTAGTGGCGTGGTTTGAAAATGAGGCGCCACTAACAGAAGTTGTGGCTAGCATTTTTTCCACTAGTGAGTTGATGGAGGTGCAGGAGTCGGCCTCGGGGCTGGGATCACCACTGTGGATCGGAGGAGCTTGGGTAGTCCTTGCAGGGGGCACCACCGCCGACGAAGAAGCCGAATCACCCTAAGCCAGAGGGGCTCGGCCTCGGGGTTTTGGCAACAACCTTCGCCGGAGAGACACGGGTCGTCTAGCGAGGAGAGGCATCAGTCATGGGCGTGTCTGCACCCGGCACTCTCTCCCTAATGGCATCCGGGTTCGGTGGGTCAGCACCCACTTCATCATCTAGTTGGATGATCTCAGGCGGGGCTGCACAAATCAAAGAAATCGTCAAAGTTCAGTCGGAAAAGACATAACCATATGGGTCAAATGATACAACATACCTTTGGAGGTAGCGGCGTCAGCCGCGTTGGCATCACTCGGGCCAGGCTTGCGGGCGTGCGGGTCTGCTGAGGTGGTCGAGGTGTCGTTGCTGCAAGAACAAAACAACACTCGGTCAGCAACCGAATGGATTCAAAAATGGACAAAGAATCGGTGAGAACACTTACTTGGTGTTCTGAAACGTTGCATGGAAAACAAAAAAAATTCTACGCACACGCAAGATCTATCCATGGAGATGCATAGCAACGAGAGGGGAGAGTGTGTCTACGTACCCTCGTAGACCGTAAGCGGAAGCGTTTGACAACGCGGTTGATGTAGTCGAACTTTCTTCGCGATCCAACCGATCGAGTACCGAACATACGGCACCTCCGCGTTCAGCACACGTTCAGCTCGGTGACGTCCACGCCTTCTTGATCCAGCAAGACGGTGAGGTAGTGGATGAGTTCTGGCAGCACGACGGCGTGGTGATGGTGAAGTTATCTCTGCAGGGCTTCGCCTAAGCACCACGAAAATATGACCGGAGGTGTAAACGGTGGAGGGGGCGCCGCACACGGCTAAGACAATGTTGTAGTTGTGCTAGGCGCCCCCCTCCCACATATATATAGGTGGGGTGGAGGGAGCAGCCATGAGGTGCCCCCAAGTAGGCCGAATCCTACTTGGGGTCCTCCCCCAAGTGCCCACCCACCCCCCGTCCGCTTCCTTATTTGGAGTGCGGGAGGAAGGAAGGAGGAGGTGCCCCCCCCCCTTTCCTTTCTCTCCTGAGGAGGGAAAGGCAGGGAGGGGCCACCCCTTCCCTTCCCCTAGGGCCGACCAGCCAAGGGAGGGGCGCGCCAGCCCCCTAGTGGGCTGGTCTGTCCCCTCCTTTGGCCCATAAGGCCCATAACTTCCCGAGGGATGCCCGGAACCCCTTCAATCGTCGGTATCTTCATACCTAGTTCAATCTCGTTACCGGCAAGTCTCTTTACTCGTTCCGTAATACATCACCTTGTAACTAACTCCTTAGTCATTTGCTTCCAAGCTTATGATGTGTATTACCAAGAGGGCCCAGAGATACCTCTCCGATACTCGGAGTGATAAATCCTAATCTCGATCTATGCCAACTCAACAAAAACCTTTGGAGATACCTGTAGAGCATCTTTACGATCACCCAGTTACGTTGTGACATTTGATAGCACACAATGTATTCCTCCGGTATCCGGGAGTTGCATAATCTCATAGTCGAAGGAATATGTATTTGTCATTAAGAAAGCAATAGCAATAAACTGAACAATCAATATGCTAAGCTAACGGATGGGTCTTGTCCATCACATCATTCTCCTAATGATGTGATCCCGTTATGAAATGACAACATATGTCTATGGTTAGGAAACCTTAACCATCTTTGATCAACGAGCTAGTCTAGTAGAGGCTTACTAGGGACACGGTATTTGTTTATGTATTCACACATGTATTTAAGTTTCCGATCAATACAATTCTAGCATGAATAATAAACCTTTATCATGAATAAGGAAATATAAAATAACAACTTTATTATTGCCTCTATGGCATATTTCCTTCAGTCTCCCACTTGCACTAGAGTAAATAATCTAGTTCACATCGCTATGTGATTAACACCCATAGTTCACATCGCCATGTGACTAATACCCAAAGAGTTTACTAGAGTCAATAATCTAGTTCACATCACCATGTGATTAACACCCAAAGAGTACTAAGGTATGATCATGTTTTGCTTGTGAGAGAGGTTTAGTCAACGGGTCTGCCATATTCAGATCCGTATGTATTTTGCAAGTTTCTATGTCTACAATGCTCTGCATGGAGCTACTCTAGCTAATTGCTCCCACTTTCAATATGTATCCAGATTGAGACTCAGAGTCATCTGAATCGGTGTTAAAGCTTGCATTGACGTAACCCTTTACGACAAACTCTTTATCACCTCCATAACTGAGAAATATTTCCTTAGTCCTCTTAGGTAACTAAGGATAATTTTGACCGTTGTCCAGTGATCTACTCCTGGATCACTATTGTACCCCCTTGCCAAACTCATGGCAAGGTACACAATAGGTTTGGTACAAAGTATGGCATACTTTATAGAACCTATGGCTGAGGCATAGGGAATGACTTTCATTCTCTCTCTATCTTCTGCCGTGGTCGGGCTTTGAGTCTTACTCAACTTCACATCTTACAATACAGGCTAGAACTCCTTCTTTGACTGATCCATTTTGAACTTCTTCAAAACTTTTATCAAGGTATGTGCTTTGTGAAAGTCCTATTAAGCACCTTGATCTATCCCTATAGATCTTGATGCCCAATATATAAGCAGCTTCACCGAGGTCTTTCATTGAAAAAATTCTTCTTCAAGTATCCTTTTATGCTATCCAGAAATTCTATATCATTTCCAATCAACAATATGTCATCCACATATAATATCAGAAATGCTACAGAGCTCCCACTCACTTTCTTGTAAATACAGGCTTCACCGTAAGTCTGTATAAAACCATATGCTTTGATCACCCCATCAAAGCGTATATTCCAACTCTGAGATGCTTGCACCAGTCCATAGATGGATCGCTGGAGTTTGCACACTTTGTTAGCACTTTTAGGATCGACAAAACCTTCTGGTTGCATCATATACAACTCTTCTTTAAGATATCCATTAAGGAATGCAGTTTTGACATCCATTTGCCAGATTTCATAATCATAAAATGCGGCAATTGCTAACATGATTCGGACGGACTTAAGCATCGCTACGGGTGAGAAAGTCTCATCGTAGTCAACCCCTTGAACTTGTCGAAAACCTTTTGCGACAAATCGTGCTTTGTAGATAGTAACATTACCATCAGCGTCAGTCTTCTTCTTGAAGATCCATTTATTCTCTATGGCTTGCCGATCATCGGGCAAGTCCACCAAAGTCCACACTTTGTTCTCATACATGGATCCTATCTCAGATTTCATGGCCTCAAGCCATCTGTCAGAATCTGGGCTCATCATAGCTTCTTCATAGTTCGTAGGTTCGCCATGGTCTAGTAACATGACTTCCAGGACAGGATTACGGTACCACTCTGGTGCGGAATGTGCTCTGGTCGACCTACAAGGTGTTGGGGAACGTAGTAATTTCAAAAATTTCCTACGCACACACAGGATCATGGTGATGCATAGCAACGAGAAGGGAGAGTGTGTCCACGTACCCTCGTAGACCGAAAGCGGAAGCGTTAGCACAACGCGGTTGATGTAGTCGTACGTCTTCACGATCCGACCGATCCAAGTACCGAACGCACGGCACCTCCGAGTTCAGCACACGTTCAACTCGATGACGTCCCGCGAGCTCTGATCCAGTAAAGCTTCACAGGAGAGTTTCGTCAACACGACGGCGTGGTGACGGTGATGATGATGCTACCGACGCAGGGCTTCGCCTAAGCACCGCTACGATATGATCGAGGTGGATTATGGTGGAGGGGGGCACCGCACACGGCTAAGAGATCAATGATCAATTGTTGTGTCTATGGGGTGCCCCCTGGCCACGTATATAAAGGATGGAGGGGAGGAGGCCGGCCCCCTATGGGTGGCGCACCAAGTAGGGGACTCCTACTAGGAATCCTACTCCTAGTAGGAGTCCACCAAGAGGGGAAGGAAGAGGGGAAGAGGGAGAAGGAAAGAGGGGTGTTGCGCCCCCTCAATCCCTTGTCCAATTCGGACCAGCAAGGGAAGGGGCGCAGCAGCCCCTGCGGCCTGCTCCTCTCTTTCCCGTATGGCCCAATAAGGCCCATAACTTCCCCCGGTGAATTCCCGTAATTCCCCGGTACTCCGAAAAATACCCGAATTACTCGGAACCTTTCCGACGTCCGAATATAGCCTTCCAATATATCGATCTTTACCTCTCGGACATTCCGAGACTCCTCGTCATGTCCATGATCTCATCCGGGACTCCGAACAACTTCGGTACATCAAAACACAAAAACTCATAATACCGATCGTCACCGAACTTTAAGCGTGCGGACCCTACGGGTTCGAGAACTATGTAGACATGACCGAGACACGTCTCTGGTCAATAACCAATAGCGGAACCTGGATGCTCATATTGGCTCCCACATATTCTACGAAGATCTTTATCGGTCAAACCGCATAACAACATACGTTGTTCCCTTTGTCATCGGTATGTTACTTGCCCGAGATTCGATCGTCGGTATCTCAATACCTAGTTCAATCTCGTTATCGGCAAGTCTCTTTACTCGTTCCGTAATACATCATCCTGCAACTAACTCATTAGTTACAATGCTTGCAAGGCTTATAGTGATGTGCATTACCGAGTGGGCCCAGAGATACCTCTCCGACAATCGGAGTGACAAATCCTAATCTCGAAATACGCCAACTCAACAAGTACCTTCGGAGACACCTGTAGAGCACCTTTATAATCACCCAGTTACGTTGTGATGTTTGATAGCACACAAAGTGTTCCTCCGGTAGACGGGAGTTGCATAATCTCATAGTCATAGGAACATGTATAAGTCATGAAGAAAGCAATAGCAACATACTAAACGATCAAGTGCTAAGCTAACGGAATGGGTCAAGTCAATCACATCATTCTCCTAATGATGTGATCCCGTTAATCAAATGACAACTCATGTCTATGGTTAGGAAACATAACCATCTTTGATCAACGAGCTAGTCAAGTAGAGGCATACTAGTGACACTCTGTTTGTCTATGTATTCACACATGTATTATGTTTCCGGTTAATACAATTCTAGCATGAATAATAAACATTTATCATGAAATAAGGAAATAAATAATAACTTTATTATTGCCTCTAGGGCATATTTCCTTCAGTCTCCTACTTGCACTAGAGTCAATAATCCAGTTCACATCGCCATGTGATTTAACACCAACAGTTCACATCACCATGTGATTAATATCCATAGTTCACATTGTCATGTGACCAACACCCAAAGGGTTTACTAGAGTCAATAATCTAGTTCACATCGCCATGTGATTAACACCCAAAGAGTACTAAGGTGTGATCATGTTTTGCTTGTGAGAGAAGTTTAGTCAATGGGTCTGCCAAATTCAGATCCGTATGTATTTTGCAAATTTCTATGTCAACAATGCTCCGCACGGAGCTACTCTAGCTAATTGCTCCCACTTTCAATATGTATCCAGATTGAGACTCTAAGTCATCTGGATCAGTGTCAAAACTTGTATCGACGTGACCCTTTACGACGAACCTTTTGGCACCTCCATAATCGAGAAACATATCCTTATTCCACTAAGGATAATTTTGACCGATGTCCAGTGATCTACTCCTAGATCACTATTGTACTCCCTTGCCAAACTCAATGTAGGGTATACAATAGATCTGTTACACAGGATAGCATACTTTATAGAACCTATGACTGAGGCATAGGGAATGACTTTTCATTCTCTTTCTATTTTCTGCCGTGGTCGGGTTTTGAGTCTTCACTCAACTTCACACCTTAAAACACAGGCAAGAACTCCTTCTTTGACTGTTCCATTTTGAACTACTTCAAAATCTTTGTCAAGGTATGTACTCATTGAAAAATCTTATCAAGCGTCTTGATCTATCTCTATAGATCTTGATGCTCAATATGTAAGCAGCTTCACCGAGGTCTTTCTTTGAAAAACTCCTTTCAAATACTCCTTTATGCTTTCCAGAAAATTCTACATTATTTCCGATCAACAATATGTCATTCACATATACTTATCAGAAATGCTGTAGTGCTCCCACTCACTTTCTTGTAAATACAGGCTTCACCGCAAGTCTGTATAAAACTATATGCTTTGATCAACTCATCAAAGCGTATATTCCAACTCCGAGATGCTTGCACCAGTCCATAGATGGATCGCTGGAGCTTGCACACTTTGTTAGTATCCTTTGGATCGATAAAACCTTCAGGTTGCATCATATACAACTCTTCTTCCAGAAATCCATTCAGGAATGCAGTCTTTACATCCATTTGCCAAATTTCATAATCATAAAATGCGGCAATTGCTAACATGATTCGGACGGACTTAAGCATCGCTACGGGTGAGAAAGTCTCATCGTAGTCAACTCCTTGAACTTTGTCAACAACCTTTTTCGACAAGTCTAGCTTTGTAGATAGTAACACTACTATCAGCGTCCGTCTTCCTCTTGAAGATCCATTTATTTTCTATGGCTTGCCGATCATCGAGCAAGTCAACCAAAGTCCATACTTTGTTCTCATACATGGATCCCATCTCAGATTTCATGGCCTCAAGCCATTTCGCGGAATCTGGGCTCATCATCGCTTCCTCATAGTTCGTAGGTTCGTCATGGTCTAGTAACATGACCTCCAGAACAGGATTACCGTACCACTCTGGTGCGGATCTTACTCTGGTTGACCTACGAGGTTCGGTAGTAACTTGATCTGAAGTTTCATGATCATCATCATTAGCTTCCTCACTAATTGGTGTAGAAGTCACAGGAACCGGTTTCTGTGATGAACTACTTTCCAATAAGGGAGCAGGTACAGTTACCTCATCAAGTTCTACTTTCCTCCCACTCACTTCTTTCGAGAGAAACTCCTTCTCTAGAAAGGATCCATTCTTAGCAACGAATATCTTGCCGTTGAATCTGTGATAGAAGGAGTACCCAACAGTCTCCTTTGGGTATCCTATGAAGACACTTTTCTCCGATTTGGGTTCGAGCTTATCAGGTTGAAACTTTTTCACATAAGCATCGCAGCCCCAAACTTTAAGAAATGACATCTTAGGTTTCCTGCTAAACCACAGTTCATACAGTGTCGTCTCAACGGATTTAGACGGTGCCCTATTTAATGTGAATGCAGCTGTCTCTAATGCATAACCCCAAAACAATAGTGGTAAATCTGTAAGAGACATCATAGATTGCACTATATCCAATAAAGTACGGTTATGACGTTCGGACACACCATTATGCTGTGGTGTTCCAGGTGGCAGGAGTTTGTGAAACTATTCCACATTGTTTTAATTGAAGGCCAAACTCGTAACTCAAATATTCACCTCCACGATCAGATCGTAGAAATTTTATTTTCTTGTTACTATGATTTTCCACTTCACTCTGAATTTCTTTTGAACTTTTCAGATGTTTCAGACTTATGTTTCATCAAGTAGATATACCCATATCTGCTCAAATCATCTGTGAAGGTCAGAAAATAATGATACCCGCCGTGAGCCTCAACACTCATCGGACCGCATACATCGATATGTATTATTTCCAATAAGTCATTAGCTCGCTCCATTGTTCCGGAGAACGGAGTCTTAGTCATCTTGCCCATGAGGCATGGTTCGCAAGTATCAAGTGATTCCAAAAGCCCATCAGCATGGAGTTTCTTCATGCACTTTACACCAATATGACCTAAACGGCAGTGCCAAAAATAACTTGCACTATCATTATTAACTTTGCATCTTTTGGCTTCAATATTTTGAACATGTGTATCTCTACGATCGAGATTCAATAAACCATTTACATTGGGTGTATGACCATAGAAGGTTTTTATTCATGTAAACAGAACAACAATTATTCTCTGACTTAAATGAATAACCGTATTGCAATAAACATGATCCAATCATATTCATGCTCAACGCAAACACCAAATAACTTTTATTTTGCAATAAACATGATCCAATCATATTCATGCTCAACGCAAATACCAAATAACATTTATTTAGGTTCAACACTAATCCCGAAAATAGAGGGAGTGTGCGATGGTGATCTTATCAACCTTGGAATCACTTCCAACACCCATCATCACCTTGTCATTAACTAGTTTCTGTTCATTTTGCAACTCCTGTTTCGAGTTACTAATGTTAGCAACTGAACCAGTATCAAATACCCAGGGGCTACTATGAACACTAGTAAAATACACATCAATAACATGTATATCAAATATACTTTTGTTCACTTTGCCATCCTTCTTATCCGCCAAATATTTGGGGCAGTTCCGCTTCTAGTGACCAGTCCCTTTGCAGTAGAAGCACTCAGTTTCAGGCTTAGGTCCAGACTTGGACTTCTTCCCGGGAGTAGCAACTTGCTTGCTATTCTTCTTGAAGTTCCCCTTCTTTCCTTGGCCCTTTTCTTGAAACTAGTGGTCTTGTTAACCATCAACACTTGATGCTCTTTCTTGATTTCTACCTTCGTTGATTTCAGCATCACGAAGAGCTCGGGAATCGTTTTTGTCATCCCTTGCATATTATAGTTCATCACGAAGTTCCAGTAACTTGGTGATAGTGACTAGAGAATTCTGTCAATTACTATCTTATCCGGAAGATCAACTCCCACTTGATTCAAGCAACTGTAGTACTCAGACATTCTGAGCACATGCTCACTGATTGAGCTATTCTCCTCCATCTTGTAGGCAAAGTACTTGTTAGAGGTCTCATACCTCTCGACATGGGCATGAGTCTGAAATACCAATTTCATCTCTTGGAACATCTCATATGCTCCGTGGCGTTCAAAACGTTTTTGAAGTCCCGATTATAAGCCGTAAAGCATGGTGCACTAAACTATCAAGTATTCATCATATCGAGCTTGCCAAACGTTCATAACGTCTGCATCTGCTCCTGCAATAGGTCTGTCATTTAGCGGTGCATCAAGGACATAATTCTTCTGTGCAGCAATGAGGGTAAACCTCAGATCACGGAACCAGTCCGCATCATTGCTACTATCATCTTTCAACTTAGTTTTCTCTAAGAACATATCAAAAATAAAACAGGGGAGCTATACGCGAGCTATTGATCTACAACATAATTTGCAAATACTATCAGGACTAAGTTCATGATAAATTAAAGTTCAATTAATCATATTACTCAAGAACTCCCACTTAGATAGACATCTCTCTTAATCATCTAAGTGATCATGTGATCCAAATCAACTAAACCATAACCGATCATCACGTGAAATGGAGTAGTTTTCAATGGTGAACATCACTATGTTGATCATATCTACTATATGATTCACGCTCGACCTTTCGGTCTCAGTGTTCCAAGGCCATATCTGCATATGCTAGGCTCGTCAAGTTTAACCCGAGTATTCTGCGTGTGCAAAACTGGCTTGCACCCGTTGTAGATGAACGTTGAGCTTATCACACCCGATCATCACATGGTGTCTCAGCACGACGAACTTTGGCAACGGTGCATACTCAGGGAGAACACTTTTACCTTGAAATTTAGTGAGAGATCATCTTATAATGCTACCGTCAAACAAAGCAAAATAAGATGCATAAAGGATAAACATCACATGCAATCAATATAAGTGATATGATATGGCCATCATCATCTTGTGCTTGTGATCTCCATCTCCGAAGCACCGTCATGATCACCATCGTTACTGGTGCGACACCTTGGTCTCCATCGTAGCATCGTTGTCGTCTCGCCAACTATTGCTTCTACGACTATCGCTACCGCTTAGTGATAAAGTAAAGCAATTACAGGGCGATTGCATTGCATACAATAAAGCGACAACCATATGGCTCCTGCCAGTTGCCGATAACTCAGTTACAAAACATGATCATCTCATACAATAAAATATAGCATCATGTCTTGACCATATCACATCACAACATGCCCTGCAAAAACAAGTTAGACGTCCTCTACTTTGTTGTTGCAAGTTTTACGTGGCTGCTACGGGCTGAGCAAGAACCGTTCTTACCTACGCATCAAAACCACAACGATAGTTCGTCAAGTTAGTGTTGTTTTAACCTTCACAAGGACCGGGCGTAGCCACACTCGGTTCAACTAAAGTTGGAGAAACTGACACCCGCTAGTCACCTGTGTGCAAAGCACGGCGGTAAAACCAGTCTCGCGTAAGCGTACGCGTAATGTCGGTCCGGGCCGCTTCATCCAACAATACCGCCGAACCAAAGTGTGACATGCTGGTAAGCAGTATGACTTGTATCGCCCACAACTCACTTGTGTTCTACTCGTGCATATAACATCTACGCATAAAACCAGGCTCGGATGCCACTGTTGGGGAACGTAGTAATTTTAAAAATTTCCTACGCACACACAGGATCATGGTGATGCATAGCAACGAGAAGGGAGAGTGTGTCCACGTACCCTCGTAGACCGAAAGCGGAAGCGTTAGCACAACGCGGTTGATGTAGTCGTACGTCTTCACGATCCGACCGATCCAAGTACCGAGCACGGCACCTCCGAGTTCAGCACACGTTCAACTCGATGACGTCCCGCGAGCTCCGATCCAGCAAAGCTTCACAGGAGAGTTTCGTCAACACGACGGCGTGGTGACGGTGATGATGATGCTACCGACGCAGGGCTTCGCCTAAGCACCGCTACGATATGATCGAGGGGGATTATGGTGGAGGGGGGCACCGCACACGGCTAAGAGATCAATGATCAATTGTTGTGTCTATGGGGTGCCCCCTGGCCACGTATATAAAGGATGGAGGGGAGGAGGCCGGCCCCCTATGGGTGGCGCACCAAGTAGGGGCCTACTAGGAATCCTACTCCTAGTAGGAGTCCACCAAGAGGGGAAGGAAGAGGAGAAGAGGGAGAAGGAAAGAGGGGTGTTGCGCCCCCCCACCCCAATCCCTTGTCCAATTCGGACCAGCAAGGGGAGGGGCGCAGCAGCCCCTGCGGCCTGCTCCTCTCTTTCCCGTATGGCCCAATAAGGCCCATAACTTCCCCCCGGTGAATTCCCGTAATTCCCCGGTACTCCGAAAAATACCCGAATCACTCGGAACCTTTCCGACGTCCGAATATAGCCTTCCAATATATCGATCTTTACCTCTCGGACATTCCGAGACTCCTAGTCATGTCCATGATCTCATCCGGCACTGCAAACAACTTCGGTACATCAAAACACAAAAACTCATAATACCGATCGTCACCGAACTTTAAGCGTGCGGACCCTACGGGTTCGAGAACTATGTAGACATGACCGAGACACTTCTCCGGTCAATAACCAATAGCGGAACCTGCATGCTCATATTGGCTCCCACATATTCTACGAAGATCTTTATCGGTCAAACCGCATAACAACATACGTTGTTCCCTTTGTCATCGGTATGTTACTTGCCCGAGATTCGATCGTCGGTATCTCAATACCTAGTTCAATCTCGTTACCGGCAAGTCTCTTTACTCGTTCCGTAATACATCATCCCGCAACTAACTCATTAGTTACAATGCTTGCAAGGCTTATAGTGATGTGCATTACCGAGTGGGCCCAGAGATACCTCTCTGACAATCGGAGTGACAGATCCTAATCTCGAAATACGCCAACTCAACAAGTACCTTCGGAGACACCTGTAGAGCACCTTTATAATCACCCAGTTACGTTGTGACGTTTGATAGCACACAAAGTGTTCCTCCGGTAAACGGGAGTTGCATAATCTCATAGTCATAGGAACATGTATAAGTCATGAAGAAAGCAATAGCAACATACTAAACGATCAAGTGCTAAGCTAACGGAATGGGTCAAGTCAATCACATCATTCTCCTAATGATGTGATCCCGTTAATTAAATGACAACTCATGTCTATGGTTAGGAAACATAACCATCTTTGATCAACGAGCTAGTCAAGTAGAGGCATACTAGTGACACTCTGTTTGTCTATGTATTCACACATGTATTATGTTTCCGGTTAATACAATTCTAGCATGAATAATAAACATTTATCATGAAATAAGGAAATAAATAATAACTTTATTATTGCCTCTAGGGCATATTTCCTTCACAAGGCTCAGTAGTAACTTGATCTGAAGTTTCATGATCATTATCATTTGCTTCCGCTCTAGTTGGTGTAGGCATCACGGGAACAGTTTTCTCTGATGTGGTACTTTCCAATTCGAGAGAAGGTACGATTACCTCATCAAGTTCGACTTTCCTCCCACTCACTTCTTTCGAGAGAAACTCCTTCTCTATAAAGGACCCATTCTTGGCAACAAAGATCTTGCCTTCGGATCTGTGGTAGAAGGTGTACCAAATTGTTTCCTTAGGGTATCCTATGAAGACGCACTTCTCTGATTTGGGTTCAAGCTTATCAGGCTGAAGCCTTTTGACATAAGTGTCACAACCCCAAACTTTAAGAAACGACAGCTTAGGTTTCTTGCCAAACCACAGTTCATACGGTGTCGTCTCAACGGATTTAGACGGTGCCCTATTTAACGTGAATGCGGCTGTCTCTATTGCATAGCCCCAAAACGATAGTGGTAAATCGGTAAGAGACATCATAGAATGCACCATATCAAATAAAGTACGGTTACGATGTTCGGACACACCATTACGCTGTGGTGTTCCAGGTGGCGTGAGTTGTGAAAAAATTCCACATTGTTTTAAATGAAGGCCAAACTCGTAACTCAAATATTCGCCTCTGCGATCAGATCGTACAAACTTTATCTTCTTGTTACGATAATTCTCCACTTCACTCTGAAATTCTTTAAACTTTTCAAATGTTTCAGACTTGTGTTTCATCAAGTAGATATACTCATACCTACTCAAATCATCTGTGAAGGTCAGAAAATAACGATACCCGCCGCGTGCTTCAACACTCATTGGACCGCATACATCGGTATGTATTATTTCCAATAAGTTATTAGTTCGCTCCATTGTTCCGGAGAATGGAGTTTTAGTCATCTTGCCCATGAGGCATGGTTCGCAAGTATCAAATGATTCATAAGCAAGTGATTCCAAAAGTCCATCTGCATGGAGTTTCTTCATGCACTTTACACCAATATGACCTAAACGGCAGTGCCACAAGTATGTCGCAATATCATTATCAACTTTGCATCTTTTGGTATCAATATTATTAATATGTGTATCACTACGATCAATATTCAATAAACCATTCACATTGGGTGTATGACCATAGAAGGTTTTATTCATGTAAACAGAACAACAATTATTCTCTAACTTAAATGAATAACTGTATTGCAATAAACATGATCTAATCATATTCATGCTCAACGCAAACACCAAATAACACTTATTTAGGTTCAACACTAATCCCGAAGGTGGAGGGAGTGTGTGATGGTGATCGTATCAACCTTGGAATCACTTCCAACACACATCGCCACTTCGTACTTAACTAGTCTGTGTTTATTCTGCAACTCCTGTTTCGAGTTACTAATCTTAGCAATTGAACCGGTATCGAATACCCAAGGGCTACTATGAACACTAGTAAGGTACACATCAATAACATGTATATCAAATATACTTTTGTTCACTTTGCCATCCTTCTTATCCGCCAAGTATTTGGGGCAGTTCCGCTTCCAGTGACCATTTCCTTTGCAGTAGAAGCACTCAGTTTCAGGCTTGGGTCCAGCTTTGGGCTTCTTCATGGGAGTAACAACTTTCTTGCCATTCTTCTTGAAGTTCCCTTTCTTTCCCTTGCCCTTTTTCTTGAAACTAGTGGTCTTGTTTAACCATCAATACTTGATGCTCTTTCTTGATTTCTACCTTCACCGATTTCAGCATCGCGAAGAGCTCGGGAATCATTTTCGTCATCCCTTGCATATTATAGTTCATCATGAAGTTCTAGTAGCTTGGTGATAGTGACTAGAGAACTCTGTCAATCACAATCTTATCTGGAAGATTAACTCCCACTTGATTCAAGCGATTGTAGTACTGATACGTCTCCAACGTATCTATAATTTTTGATTGTTCCATGCTGTTATATTATCATTCTTGGATGTTTTACAATCATTTTATAGCAACTTTATATCATTTTTTGGGACTAACCTATTGACGTAGTGTCCAGTGCCAGTTGCTGTTTTTTGTTTGTTTTTTACTTCGCAGGAAATCAATACCAAATGGAGTCCAAACACAGCGAAACTTTTTGGTGATTTTTTCTGGACCAGAAGACACAAGTTGGGCCAAGAAAGTACCTGAGGGGGGCTCCGAGGGGAGCACAATCCACCAGGGCGTGCCTGGGGGCCCAGGCGCGCCCAGGTGGGTTGTGCCCACCTCGGCCACCTCCCGCACCGCCTCTTTGCTCTATAAATACCCCAAAATTCCAGAAACCCTAGGGGAGTCGACGAAAATCAATTCCAGCCACCGCAAAGTTCCAGAAACCACAGATCCAATCTAGACACCAACACGGAGGGGTTCATCATCCTCATTGGTGCCTCTCCGATGATGCGTGAGTAGTTCATTATAGACCTACGGGTCCGTAGTTAGTAGTTAGATGGATTCCTCTCTCTCTTTTGATTCTCAATACAATGGTCTCTTGGAGATCTATTTGATGTAACTCTTTTTGCGGTGTGTTTGTTGGGATCCGATGAACTTTGAGTTTATGATCAGATCTATGTTTTTATCCATGAAAGTTATTTGAGTCTTTTGATCTCTTATATGCATGATTACTTATAGCCTTGTATTTTTTCTTTGAATCTTTGGTTTAGTTAGGCCAACTAGATCGATTTTTCTTGCCATGGGAAGAGGTGCTTTGTGATGGGTTCGATCTTATGGTGCTTGATCCCAGTGACAGAAGGGGAACCGACACGTATTTATCGTTGCTATTAAGGATAACAAGATGGGGTATATTTCTACATAAATAGATCTTGTCTACATCATGTCATCATTCTTATTGCATTACTCTGTTTCTCCATGAACTTAATACACTAGATGCATGCTGGATAGCGGTCGATGTGTGGAGTAATAGTAGTAGATGCAGGCAGGAGTCGGTCTACTAATCTTGGACGTGATGCCTATATAATGATCATTGCCTGGATATCATCATAATTATTTGAAGTTCTATCAATTGCCCAACAGTAATTTGTTTACCCACCGTATGCTATTTTTCTCGAGAGAAGCCACTAGTGAAATCTACGGCCCCCGGGTCTATTTTCTCATCATATATTTTCAGATCTATTTTGCTATTTGCCTCTTTATTTATTTGCCACTTTTATTTTCAGATCTATATTTCTAAAAACCCAAAAATATTTTGCTTCACTTTATTTTATTCGCGATCTATTTATCCAATCTACTACAATTTACCTCATGTTCGTTTGCCAATTTCTGGCGCCGTTACCCAAAAGGGATTGACAACCCCTTTAACACGTCGGGTTGCAAGTATTTGTTCTTTGTGTGCAGGTGCTGTTTACGTAGTGTTGCTTGGTTCTCCTACTGGTTCGATAACCTTGGTCTCATCACTGAGGGAAATACCTACCATTGCTGTGCTGCATCATCCCTTCCTCTTTGGGGAAATACCGACGTAGTTCAAGCCAACATCAAGTACCCACACATTCTGAGCATATGCTCACTGGCTGAGCTATTCACCTCCATCTTGTAGGCAAAGTAGTTGTCAGAGGTCTCATACCTCTCGACACGGGCATGAGTCTGAAATACCAATTTCAGCTCTTGGAACATCTCATATGCTCCGTGGCGTTCAAAACGTTTTTGAAGTCCCGGTTCTAAGCCGTAAAGCATGGTGCACTAAACTATCAAGTAGTCATCATATCGATCTTGCCAAACATTCATAACGTCTGCATCTGCTCCTGCAACAGGTCTGTCACCTAGCGGTGCATCAAGGACATAATTCTGTGCAGCAATGAGGATAATCCTCAGATCATGGACCCAGTCCGCATCATTGCTACTATCATCTTTCAACTTAGTTTTCTCTGGGAACATATCAAAAATATAGGGGAGCTATATCGCGAGCTATTGATCTACAACATAGATATGCAAAAACTATTAAGACTAAGTTCATGATAAATTTAAGTTCAATTAATCAAATTACTAATGAACTCCCACTTAAATTAACATCCCTCAAGTAATCTAAGTGATACATGATCCAAATCAACTAACCCATGTCCGATCATCACGTGAGATGGGGTAGTCATCAATGGTGAACATCTCTATGTTGATCATATCTACTATATGACTCACGTTCGACCTTTCGGTCTCCAGTGTTCCGAGTCCATGTCTGTACATGCTAGGCTCGTCATGTTTAACCCAAGTATTCTGCATGTGCAAAACTGTCTTACACCCATTGTATGTGAATGTAGAGTCTATCACACCCGATCATCACGAGGTGCTTCGAAACGACGAACTTTGGCAACGGTGCATACTCGGGGAGAACACTTTTATCTTGAAATTTAGTGAAGGGATCATCTTATAATGCTACCGTCGTTCTAAGCAAAATAAGATGCATAAAGGATAAACATCACATGCAATCAAAATATGTGACATGATATGGCCATCATCATCTTGTGCTTTTGATCTCCATCTCCAAAGCATCGTCATGATCTCCATCGTCACCGGCTCGACACCTTGATCTCCATCGTTACGTCGGGGTCGTCTCGCCAACTGTTGCTTCTACAACTATCACTAATGCATAGTGATAAAGTAAAGCAATTACATGGCGCTTGCACTTCATACAATAAATAGACAACCCTAAGGCTCCTACCTGTTGTCGATATTACAAAACATGACCATCTCATACATCAACATATATCACATCAACATATACCACAACGGTGTTTCATCAAGTTTGCTGTTTTAACCTTCTTCAAGGACCGGTAGGAGCCTTCAACCCTAGGGCCAGCCAGCCAAGGGAGGGGCGCGCCAGCCCCCTAGTGGGCTGGTATGTCCCCTCCTTTGGCCCATAAGGCCCATAACTTCCCGGGGGGTGCCCGGAAACCCTTCCGGTGACCCGATTTCTTCCCAGTACGTCCCGAAACACTTCCGATGTCCAAATATCATCGTCCTATATATCAATATTTACCTCTCGACCATTTTGAGACTCCTCGTCATGTCCGTGATCTCATCCGGGACTCCGAACAACATTCGGTCACCAAAACATATAACTCATATAACACTATATCGTCAACGAACGTTAAGCGTGTGGACCCTACGGGTTCGAGAACTATGTAGACATGACCGAGACACCTCTCCGGTCAAAAACCAATAGCGGAACCTGGATGCCCATATTGGTTCCTACATATTCTACGAAGATCTTTATCGGTCGAACCGTTATGACAACATACGTAATTCCCTTTGTCTGTCGGCATGTTACTTGCCCGAGATTCGATCGTCGGTATCTTCATACCCAGTTCAATCTCATTACCGGCAAGTCACTTTACTCGTTCCGTAATACATCACCTCGTAACTAACTCCTTAGTCATTTGCTTACAAGCTTATGATGTGTATTACCGAGAGGGCCCAGAGATACCTCTCCGATACTCGGAGTGACAAATCCTAATCTCGATCTATGCCAACTCAACAAACACCTTCGGAGATACCTGTAGAGCATCTTTATGATCACCCAGTTACGTTGTGACGTTTGATAGCACACAAGGTATTCCTCCGGTATCCGGGAGTTGCATAATCTCATAGTCGAAGGAATATGTATTTGTCATCAAGAAAGCAATAGCAATAAACTGAACGATCAATATGCTAAGCTAACGGATGGGTCTTGTCCATCACATCATTCTCCTAATGATGTGATCCCGTTATCAAATGACAACACATGTCTATGGTTAGGAAACCTTAACCATCTTTGATCAACGAGCTAGTCTAGTAGAGGCTTACTAGGGACACGGTATTTGTTTATGTATTCACACATGTATTTAAGTTTCCAATCAATACAATTCTAGCATGAATAATAAACCTTTATCATGAATAAGGAAATATAAAATAACAACTTTATTATTGCCTCTAGGGCATATTTCCTTCACTTGGAGGCCACAGGCACTACCACCCGGATCCGCGGCACAGAAGCCTTCCGAGGCTTGGAGGAGATCTGCTTGGGCAGCTTGGGTTGTTTCTCCGCCGAGCTCTCAGCCTCGGCGCGGGCGCGCTTAGAACTCTGAGTCGCCCGACCGGAAGAAGTTGGTTGCTGAACTTCTCCTCCCTTGCCCTTCGGGTCATGCAGCGCCTTGGACCGAGGTTCTTTGGGGCCCTCATAAGACGGAGAGGACTCTGCCTCATCCCCCTCCTCCGAACTCTCTTCTTCTTATTCATCGTCGTCGTCACTCTCATGATCATCGGATCTCTCCGAGTACTGCTGCTCGGTGTCACTCGTCACATCCTGAGGCGAGTGGTCCACCACAGGGATCCTAGAGATCAGGTTTTGGAAGTCCTGAGAGGCAAACACATGCAAATGTGAGGATCAACTGTACAGAAGACAACCTACAACTGAACCGACTGAGTCGAAGGCAAATACCTAGATGGGCGGCAGGTCCTTGTGAAAGGCTGGCACTAGCCGAGTCCCCCGTGGATTATCGCGGGCACAAGTGATGGCCTTGATCTTAGCGCCCACCTCCTTCTCAGTGAGATCTTGTAGATGCACCCGAGTGGAGTCACCCGGCCCCTCATACAGCCACATGGGGTGGGCCCTGGCCTGCGGCGGCTGGATGCGCCGACTGGAGAAGGTCTCCAGCAAGTCCATGCCGTTCACCCCACCGTTCACAACACGTATTAACGCGCTGGAGAGGATGTCAACACCCACCTTCTCCTCCTTCTCTATGGTGAGGGTCGGCGGAGCCCGTACCCTCTCGGTCGAGTACGGCGGAAGGCCCGACTGGCTGTTGGCGCTGGGGACGTCCTTGCAATAGAACCAAGTTCCCTGCCACCCCTTAACGAAGTCGGGAAAGATCATATTGGGGAATGATCTCCCCCATGGACCTGGATGCCCAGACCCCCGCACAGCTGGGTGACGTGGGTTTTCTCACCAGTCGGCGAGTCCTTCTTCACCGACATCGACCGACAGGTGAAGATGAGTTTGAAGAGACCCCAGTGGGGGTAGCAACCCAGAAAGTTCTCATAGAGGGAGATGAAAGCGGAAAGATAAATAATGGCATTGGGGGGAAGATGGTGGAGTTGAGCACCGAAGAAATCAAGGAATGCCCGAAAGAAAGGGTGCGGAGGCATCGAGAAACCTCGCTCGACGTGGGTGACGAGCAGGACGCGCTCGTCTGCCTCAGGCGCTGGCTCGATCTCCCCTGCGCTCGGGCGATGCCACCCATCGTGTGGGATCAGTCCCTCCTCCGCCAAATCTTCCAGTCACCGGGCGGAAACGCGTGAAGGGAGCCGTTCCCCCGACGCGCCGCCGGCCGCCGTAGAGCCCGAACCGTAGGAGGTGGCCTTCCCCGCCTTCTTCGCCTTCTCTGCCTTCGCTATGGAACCTCTCGCCATCGCCGTGCACTCGGGTGGAGAGAAGAAGCGGAGGAGTCGAGAGGAAAATAGGGGGATCTGAGGAGAGGGGCTCTGCCGCCGAACCTTTTATATAAACAGACAAGATCTCGGGACGAATCTCACACCGCCAATCCCCGGATCGACGGCCCACACAGCAGTGCTTTGCGCAGGACAGCCGCAGCACGTGGCGGAGATCGTGCGCGCAAATCGAGGAGCCACACCCCCACTTTCCCACCAATGCACGACGTTGCCGCTTCGGCGCGCGAACGCGCGAATTCAAATCCCGAGATTTTTGGGACAGGTCAATCCGATTGATTACCGACGATCCCTTTCCTAAAGGACACACGTCAGTCCGACTGACCACCCTTCGTGGGAACCCGTGCACTCGGCCACGTTAAACACCCGACTGAAGTCTTCTTCAGGATCGTTATGTGACGAGCTTGACGCCCCTCAGCGGGTTCACTTGGCCCTCTCGGTAGGCTCCAAGGCGCATGACTCGTAAACCTAGACTTGTAGAAGGCCCGCGCTGGCGTTCCCCTGGGATAAGGAGTGGCATCTCTCTGGAGAATCAGACCACGCGCCGGCGTCGCCCCTCAAGTTGCCATGGCATGCCCTCACTCGGGCCCCTAGTCTATCTCTTCCGAGAGACAAAATGAATGCCACCGGGTTTTTTCTCGACGATCAACAACACACGGTTATCTGGGTGAAATTAAAGTCTAGAATTCGTTGCGTTTTCGTCCAAGGAACAACGAGTCACAACTCGGAAACGTATCCCGAGTGACCCTGCAGCGCTTGGATTTAACCGAAGGATCGGTTCATCTATTCTACGAAATCCCAACCGATTCGGGGGCTAATGATGTGGTCACCTATTACAGGTAGGGACCCATCATTTGGGACCCACATGGGGCCCATCACCATCATAGGCAGGTCCCTACACCATGCCAGCACTCGGATGCATACTTCAAGAGGATCACTCGGACGGCTCTACAGCACTCGGACAACCACACGTCACTCGGCGGACGATCAACCACTCGGACGTACGGGACAGGAAGGCGTCGTGGGAGCTGCAACGGTCGAGGGATCCTAAGTCGTCCACTATATAGAGTTATAACTACCGTTACCTGTAACTGTTGTAGTATATGCACATTACACTAGTAACTGCCTCATTCAATGGCATTAATAGCCCCGGCGGCGTGAGAGACATGGGGCTGCAGCGCACTCTATATAAGTCGCACCCCTCTCCATAGCCGGGCACGTTCATCCTTGTAATCCTATCTATCATATCAAAGCAAGCCTCAGGGCACGAGACGTAGGGCTTTTACCTCCACCGAGTGAGGGGTCTGAACTCGTTAAACACTGTGTGTTACACCTACGCCGTAGCTAGGCTCTGCCCCTTATTCGTACCCCCAGTACACATTGTCAGTATCATAACCCCGACACATGCAATGTTCTATTTGCCATCGTCAGAAAATGTGAGAAATGCCTTTTTGAGATTTTTTTCTTTTTAATTAGGGCATGTATAATGGTGGCATATGGATGCAGATGCCCCTGACAAAAAGTAGCTTGAAGCATCTATATTATTTTTTCTCCTCAATGCAACCTACTACTAGTGAGCCTCATCAAATAATATAAAGTAGACTCCTACTACACATGCATCCCTACTCTTCACTTCAACTTTTTCAGCTTTATGCACTGAACCACATTTTTTCTCTCCAAGCACCCGCCTCTTGCAGAAGATCCCGCTGCTCTATCCGAACCTACGTTTTCTGACATCCGATCCTACATGGCGTATGGGGCATCACCCTAAGGCTATGCATTGTACATGCCCTTAGGGCATGTACGGACATGTACAATGGTGGCATATGGATACAGATGCCTCATGACAAAAAGTAATTTGAGGCATCTATATTGATTTTTTCTTTCCAATGCAAGCTACCACTAGTGGGCCTCGTCAAGCAATACACATCCATGTCATGCATCTCTACTCTTCACTCCAACCTTTTCAACTTTTTATACCGGACCACACTTTTTCTCTCTAAGCACCCGTCTACCACAGATGATCCCGCTTTCCCATCCGAATCTATTTTTCCTGACATCCGATTCTACATGACATGTGAGGCATCACCCTGAGAATGTGCATTGGGCATGCTCGTGATTTCGACAGACCTTTTCTTTTTTGAGGCAATAAAGCAACCGGCCCATACCATGACACATAGGCCTTCTTCTTCTTTCCCAAGTAAACACCGAAGCCCAACAACCCGAAACAGCACTTCTCCCCAAAGCCGCCGAGCTTTGCCTGCGCGCACACAACCGAGCAACCCAGCCAAGGCACGACCCGACCACCTCCGCCGCCCGGGAAGCCCAAACCAAACCCTAAGCTTCCGCGACCGGCCGCCGGCGATGGCCCGCTACGACCGCGCGATCACCGTCTTCTCCCCCGACGGCCACCTCTTCCAGGTCGAGTACGCCCTCGAGGCCGTCCGCAAGGGCAACGCCGCCGTCGGCGTCCGCGGCACCGACACCGTCGTCCTCGGCGTCGAGAAGAAGTCCACCCCCAAGCTCCAGGACTCCAGGTACCAGCGACTCCCCTTCCCCCCTCCCCCCCCCTTGCCTTCCGGCCCACAGATCTCATCTCGCCGGCTCCTCAGGTCCGTGCGGAAGATCGCGAGCCTGGACACGCACGTCGCGCTGGCGTGCGCGGGGCTCAAGGCGGACGCGCGGGTGCTCATCAACCGCGCCCGCGTCGAGTGCCAGAGCCACCGCCTCACCGTCGAGGACCCCGTCACCGTCGAGTACATCACCCGCTACATCGCCGGCCTGCAGCAGAAGTACACCCAGAGCGGCGGAGTCCGCCCCTTCGGCCTCTCCACCCTCATCGTCGGCTTCGATCCGTACACGGACAAGCCCGCCCTGTACCAGACCGACCCCTCCGGCACCTTCTCCGCCTGGAAGGCCAACGCCACCGGGAGGAACTCCAACTCCATGAGGGAGTTCCTGGAGAAGAACTACAAGGACACCTCCGGCAAGGAGACCATCAAGCTCACCATCCGAGCTCTGCTAGAGGTATTTGCGCTGCAATTGATTTTTACTTTTATGCAACAGAGTAGATGTCAATTTGTACTACAGGTTATGCCAAATTGTCAATTGCTTGATTCATCATTTATAAAGGTCGCATCTCTCCAAAGGAATGACTAACAAAGAACACTTCTACTGCATACTGAACATCATCCAGCAATAAATCTTCGTAGCAGCACACAATTACCTTAGCCCTGGTTTCTACCTTTTTTCAGTTGGGTGATTTCATGAATTCGTGGTTACTCTGATTATGTTTGATGCTGGTGACCCTAGCAATCTCTAGGAGCAGTAGCTTGTTAAGGGTAAATGTGTTCAGCTAACTGGATAATTATTACTCCCTCCGTCGCATAATATGAGCGTTTTTTACAATACACTAGTGTCAAAAACGCTCTTATATTATGGGACGGAGGGAGTAAGTACACAAGTATTTGAGTTGCCTCTGGAAATATGACAGTGAATGAATACTTCCATATACCCAACTAAGGATTTGCTTGATCTTTTTCATGCCATAATATGATTATTATGGCTTCAAATTTAATAGCACCTGGACAGTAGAGCTTAAAAGCACTGGGGTGTGCTGAGTAAACTGTAAGGCCTTACTCGCCACTCATAGATGTGGTAGTTTTCTTTGTCGTAGCAATCTTACGTTTGGTGGAATGGAGATGAAAATGAGGAATTGTGACAGGTACTTATGACGAGGCATTTACAGAGCTACTCCTGGTGCAGCTTTTTTTTAGTTGTGCCGAGAAGTTTGTTTTGGCCTCTATGAATACTGAATTTACCATTGTCTGATTCACTCCATTCTGTATAGCAAGGATTAATTTATCAATCACACAGTATTTGAGGTGCCTTTGGAAATATCAAGATGCGTAGAATCTCTTTGTTCTCTTGTACACTTGGATTTACTTGATCTTTGTCATGCCACAATAGAAGTATAGCTTTAAACTAAAGTAGCAACTGAGTGGCAAACTTGCAAAACAAATGCTGGAAAGTACTGGTGGGTGTTGGCTTCTGAGTGAACTGAAAGGCCTTGCTTGCCACTCATAGATGTGGTAGTTTTCTTTGCCGTAGCAATCTTACGTCTGGTGGAATGGAGATGAAAATGAGGAATTGTGACAGGTACTTATGACGAGGCATTTACATAGCTACTCCTGGTGCAGCTCCGTTTAGTTGTGCCGAGAAGCTTGCTTAGGCCTCTGTGAATACTGAATTACCATTGTCTGATTCACTCCATTCTGTATAGCAAGGGTTAATTTATCAAGCACACAGTATTTGAGGTGCCTTTGGAAATATCAAGATGCATAGAATCTCTTTATTCTCTTATATACTTGGATTTACTTGATCTCATGCCACAATAGGAGTATAGCTTCAAACTAAAGTAGCAACTGAGAGGCAGATTTCCGAAACAGATGCTGAAAAGTACTGGTGGGTGTTGGCTGCTGAGTGAACGAAAGGCGTTGCATGCTACTCATATATGTGGTAGTTTTCTTTATTGTAGCAATCTTACGTTTAGTGGAATGGAGGTGAAAATGAGGAATTGTGACAGGTACTTATGACGAGGCATTTACATAGTTACTCCTGGTGCAGCTCCTTTTAGTTGTGCCGAGAAGCTTGCTTAGGTCTCTGTGAATATTGAATTTACCATTGTCTGATTCACTCCATTCTGTTAAGAAAATTACAACTTATGTTGAAAGTATATACGCATAGCCCCAAACTCAGTATTCTATTAAGAAAATTGAGCAAACGTGGGGCTTTCTATCTATGCTCCTGTCTCCTGGATGTTATGCAACTCGAAGTCTATCATGCAATTGTTAAATGTCTGTTGCCTATCCTCTGGCTTATGCTCTGTATGAAGAGAGTATGCACATAGCCCCAGATTTAATGAGTGTTTGTTTGAATTTTTCCTTGTAGCAGAATCTTGGGGAATGATGTTAATCTAGCAGTTCCTTATAAATTTGCACTTCGGAAATACCACTCTGCTTTCATCAGTTTGCTAGCTACTTCTTTATTTGCTGAGTCAATGAGGACAGTCTGTATCGTTGGCCATATTTATGTGCAATATAGGTCACATATGCGCTTTAACTTTTGCAACATTTCTGAAGAACAGTTCTCTGTTGCCATGTGCTTCCATGCGTGTGTGCCAGATGGGCTATCATTCACCAATTCATCTTCATGGATCTGGAACTTGTATGGTTATACCAAAGTATACATACTGAATTTTAGTATGTGTAGTATTAGAACATATAATGTCCAGCATTTAAATTCCTTAGAGGGATGGTATTTAGTTGCGATTTGATTGTCAGCATCGATTATCTATGCTAGGATGGTCAGGGTCCATATGGAATTGCTTGATATTTTTTCTCGTGTCCTTGACACTAACCTTGTCAGTGTTATGAACATCAGAACGTATGATGTACATTATAACTTCAGTTTATCCTTTTCAGTTTTGTTTTTCCTTCTCGAGCACTAATAGATGATAAAACTTTTCAGGTTGTCGAGAGTGGTGGGAAGAACATTGAGATTGCAGTGATGACAAAGAAGGATGGCCTTCGGCAACTCGAGGAGACTGAAATCGATGAATATGTGGCCGAGATTGAGGCAGAGAAGGCCGCAGCTGAGGCTGCAAAGAAGAGTGGCCCGAAGGATACCTAATTACTGGATGTGCTATATCTTCGTTCTGTCAGCCGAAACCTTTTAGTGCGTCACCTGTTACGTTCCATAACTTTCTTTAAACTGCTTTAACAAGACATCGAAGTCATTCGTAAATGAATTGCCTTGTTTCTTGATGGCTCATGGTCCAGGTGTTTCGTTTTCCCTTTCCAGCGTTTGGACCGTGCGCAAATTTATTATTCGTCATCTGCTCCTCGCATATTCGCAGATGGTTAACCTGGCGAACCGTAGTTTCTCAAGCTGTGGTTGCTATGCCATAGGTGTTTCGTTTTCCCTTTCCAGCGTTTGGACCGTGCGCAAATTTATTATTCGTCATCCGCTCCTCGCATATTCGCAGATGGTTAACCTGGCGAACCGTAGTTTCTCAAGCTGTGGTTGCTATGCCATATGGGCTCATATAAATCTCACTGGATAGTGCTGGTCTGTTTGTTGCAATGTCAATTCACATCCGGTCCTGATGATGTCACCTGAGAATGCTGGTTCTTTCTTGGTATTCTTGGTATGCCACCTCACTTTGGTTCATGATAAACTCATCTGACAATCTATGCTATTGCTTTCGACCCGCCATGGTATACGGTCGCAAATCGCGCTACTTTATCCTATTTTCTTTGTGTGATGATACATGAACTGATAAATTACTGGCTAAGGTGCCCTGTTACACGTCAGAGGCCCTATCGTGCTTGAATTTTTTGCATCTCTGTTCACCACTTGCAAAACCAAAAGAAATTTTATTACCGGCCAATATGCTTTTGCTTTTTATATTGTTTGTACACATCTGGCAGCACCTTCTTGGCTGTTCGAATCTGGCCGGTGGCACTGAATTATTTTGAAAACCGGCACGGCATATCGCATATGCGTGCTCGTGCACGGCCGTATATTAAGCTTGCACACCAGACACTAATTAGCAAAGTCGTCAGGCGTGCACACATATGCTAGTGAACAAAAACAGTTGGTCACATCAGCTACGACGGACACAAACTCTTCTCTTATCTTTCTGTTGAAACTTGAAAGGCATTCGCACTCTACCTCGGCGCCTCTCCGCCACTTCATTTTCCCCCACCTATTTGGCCTGCCCAATTTATAGAAAAGAAAAAAGATGGAGGACCTCATGAGATTTCTTTTCCATGTATTTCGCTTCCTCGATTTGGAAAAGAAAACATGGAGGTCCGTGTGAGAAATTGGCCCTCCTTCCCTATGCTAGAGTGAGCTCTCACTGACCGCCGGGGGGAAAAGTGTCGAAGCTCTAACTAGTAGATTTAGCAGCACATTGTTGTATAAATCTTCAATTTTCGTTATTCAATGGTTTCTTCCGTCAAGTTCACTCTGCTAAAGCTTTTAAAGTTCACTATTAAATTTCGTTTTTATGCCGTGTCGATTCATTCTTCACGTGTGCTGTATATCTAGGGCTTCACCGCAATTTTGTCGAGAGCTATCACCGCTTTCATTGCGGTGGATTCTGTTTCATCCAATTATGGCAATTTGGCAAGTTGCCTCATTTTGTTCTTGTATTGTACGCTTTCATTGCGGCGGATTCTATTTCATCCAATTATAGCAATTTGGTCAAGTCGCCTCATTTGTTCTTGTATTGTACGGATAGATTTGTCGTTTTTGGCATGAGATACACGTGTACTCTCATTCTTTCTTGTCAACTCTTGCTTTGAGGTTCGACAACTACATTGCCCGGAATCAATACCTACCCTCTGGATATCAAAGGCACCTTGAACAAATATTCAAGGTAGCCAAGGACAAATGGATCAACGCCGAAAGTACTCTACCCCGCACAAAGAAACCTTGCTAGCCTTCGACAAAACCTCTAAGCCACAAAGGCAACACCTCCTTCATCCAGCCCATGGTGGCGGTCAACAAATTGTCCGCTAAGTGCCACCATGATGAAGTAGTTCGGACATGACATGGCCCACTTCCTCGACAACAACATAGTCGAGAGGGTGGTCTAGAAGGGACTAGAATACTTGTTACTCCCTTTGTAAAAAAATATAAGATCGTTTGTAGATCACTATAGGGAGTATATTTGAAGTCCAGGGCCCTTTATGCGTCACATAAGAAGACCATAGATGTAAATTCTCTTTCTTCCAAGGTCCTCATTGTAATATACTATGCGGTTTACTCCTTCTGCTTGTGGGTCCTTCGCGGTGGAAAAAAAGAAAAGAAAGAAAAGCCACGATTGATAACGAGCACAACCTGCTTCTACCGTTCCACGACGACGTCTCCCAATCTCCTCCTCTCCCACCATCCCCCGCCGCCGGCCGAGCCCTCCAGCGGCCAGCGCCGCCGCCGCCGCCGGCCGACCCTTCCGCCCCCCTCCCGCGGAAGCGCGACGCCTGGGAGTCTCCCCTCCCCTCTGCTGGATTGGCTCGGAGCGGACGGGAGACCCGTCCAGGCTGTGCTGGTAAGGAAGCCCTAGCGCAGCTCTTCTGGGGTTTCTGTCCCTCGTGTTTTCCTCTGCTGCCAGCCAATCGAATTCGACTCGTTCTCGCTCCATGCAGCTGGCCACGGATTTGCTCGCCGCCGCGCCTCCTGCTAGCCGAGCCTCTTGACGGTTCGGCTCGGCTCTTCGAGATCTCAGCTTGTTTTCCAGAAATTTTGGGGGTTCAGGAACCCCCGCGCCATGGAGTCAGGTGAAGAATCTGTTTTATTTTTGATTAGTTTGTTGAGATTCCCCTGATGAAAGTAGAATGTTCAGAGATTATTAGTTTGTGATAATGATTGGATTGAACCGAGCCTTTTAGTTTTTTTTATCTTTTTGATGAAAAATAATACTGATAAAGCTCATTTCGAAATAAATCAGCTGAGATTCTACCATGTTATTCTCTGGATACGGTGCCTAATTTTGGTAGTCACTGGTCATGCTTGTGAGTTAAGCTAGTGTCACCTGCTGGAATTAGTCCTGGTGCGGTGGTTCCCACCTTATTTTGGGTTAGCTCTGCGGTGGAGCAAGCGAATCAGTAAAGCTTTTCGTTATTTGTTCTAAGAATTCTTCTGTTCCCACGCTTCTATGGGTAGCAGAAAATCTAAACTCCCTGCCTTTATCATTTAGAGTACGCCTAATTTGTCAAAACTATTGTAAAAACCACATTTGTTTAAGAAGGGGGATTATATCACGCACGTAGGTGCTTCTCACTGAAGCACCGCAGTTCGGCACCTCTGCTTCTCTTCTGCAACAGGTTAACCTTATGTTCCCACACTTTACGCTCAGCGAGAATCTGCAGCATTAATTGAATTCAATTACAGTGGTGGGCTGAGCTTACTTATATCTACATTTGCAGTTCTAATTGCTTCTTTTGGTGATAGCTTTACTTTTGCATGATGTATATGCTACAAAGCACGGACACGGCAGAAGTTGCCGAATCCCCGTGCTGATACGGCCGGACACGGGGACACGCTCGGACACGCGGGGATACGCGTATCCCGCCGTATTTCCCGTATTACGAATTAAAAAAAAAGAAAGAAAAGGGAGGACACGGCTGGGACATGTAGGGGACACGTGGGGGACTCGATTAATCCACCGGTCGGAGCAGCACCCTCGTCCGACTTCAGGCAGCGCTGGATCTGGAGCACCCTCCCGCCGCCATGCTGCTGCTGCTGTGCCCCCACCGCTGCCGTTGCTGCTGCTGCATCCCCCGCTGCAGCGCTGGCCGCCGCCGCCGCCGCCGCTGCTGCAGCGGCAAGAGGAGCACGCTGGGAGGAGGGCAGTGGCAAGAGGTGCTGCGGGGAGTTGAGAGATCCATCGCTGGGAGGAGGGGAGATGGCAAGAGAGTGGCGGCTGGTCAAAGCATTAGGGCAGAGAGAGATAGGGCTTGAGTTTTGACGGTGCAGATTGATCTGTAGCATCCAGTGGCTCTTAAAATGGCACTAGCTGGGCCGGCCCAACTACTGATGGATCATCTTCTTTGTGGTTCTTGACAATGGGAGAGGAAATGGCACTAGCTGTTCAGAGAGTTGCTGCTGAATCCGAAATATCCTCTCTGGGCTTATGTTCAGAGAGTTACTGCTGAATGGGGCGATCTCTTTCTCGTTATTTTTCCGTCTTTAACTATATATTACATGGCATTATTTATTTATTCTTATATATACTTGCCGTGTCCCCGATGGGCTGTTTTTGGAAAATGCTGTATCCCATGTCCCCGTATGCGTGTCGCCGTATCCGTGCTAACACCTCACAACAGTGTTCTATTGCGGAGCCCACCTATGTCTGCTTTAGGCTCAGGTTGCGGTTGCTGAACTGTGTTGTACTGTGCTTATTTTATAATCTCCTGTAGCAATTTAAGCCATAAATAAAAGTATTAAAAGAGGGTTGAACAAACACTAAAATAGGTAAAAGCTGGTTAACGGGTTATCATAAGCCACTGCAATGCCAAATGCAGCCCTAGTCTACCACTGTTTTCATTGAATGTTCTCGATATAGTATTTTTATATTACTTTCTTCTCCTATAGCATCCGTTATTGTTGCTGGGTTCTTACATTATCCCTGTGCAGGTGATACCAAATTTGATGCATCACAGTATGCTTTCTTTGGTAACAATGTCTTGGAGGAGGTTGAGCTAGGTGGATTGGATGATGATGATGTTGGTGATGCTGGTTTTGTTGGGCCTGGTGACGAAGAATACACTCCTATTTATGGAAGGGATATGTTGGAGGTAAGATATATGATAGATTTGGAATCTCTTCTGTTTTGATGTGACCACCATTGTCCGCCTTCTGGTCCTTCCTTTCAAAACAAAACAAAACAAAATCCACAGTGAATAGGTGTTATGTTTGTGGGATGATGTGCCAAATAGGTAACATGTGCATTGGTATAGCATTGTGAGGCTTCCTTTTATATCTGAAGGATCGCAAACTCCCCGTGGACTTCAGAGCACGAGGAGAGTTTCTCTTAGAAATTATCTTAATTTTGATCAATTTGTTGTAGCCCTTGTTTTCAAGTTTGGTTCATGCCATCAGGAACCTGGTGGAGGATGCAAAGTATGCAGCTAATTTTATTATAAGTATACACATGCGACCAAATAGGCAAATAGGAATATACATTGTTATGTAAACTAGGAAAGCTGGCATTGTCTCTTGTGATTGCTAACTGTTTCCGTGTATGTTGGTCGAAAGCCTGGTAAAGAATGTAGTCAATTGTATTTTAGGGTTACTAATGCTATCATGTATTCAGAAAAAGTTCTGCTTAAACTGAGGAAGTTAACGTATCTATTTTGGAACCATTAGTTAACTCTGTAAAGTGCATACAGCCATGGTTGGAAATCCTCCTTACATATCTTGGAAAAATTAGAAAGCTACGTTGAATGCACTATGCGGGAGGTAGTCCTAACTATACACAAGCAAGTTATAGTTTTTATGACTTCAGGTAGGAACCGTTACAAGTTGTGTGTACTGTGTGCTTCATTCCCTTCAGTTTCTGTTTTGTTTTCACTCACAGTTGGATTCCAAACATGCATTTAGGAATGATTTCATAATGCTGTCCCACTGAATTTCTGATCACCTGAAAAGATTGCAAAACTAGTTCTTTTTTCTATTGTATAGGAAGATCAACCGCTCATTGGTCAAGCTTTGCTTTTGCAGGACGAAGCTGTAGGTTCATTTACTGGTGTTGATGATCTTGCTGGGGCATTCTCAAAGGTTCGATTTCTTTGGTACATAGTTCATTTACGATTATCGGATGTATATTATAAGATTGTACTAATATAGTCACATGAGCTCTCATTTGTTTTACCGAAATTAACGTGTACCTAATTTGCATGGTTGCCCTATTTCATTTGTTCCTGTTTGACTGGTGAGGCTGATTTATTTATTTACAATTTCAGCTGACCAGAACTGTTAACGAACCAAAGCAATCAGGAATAGTTAGTCGTGGGGGATCGTTACCTGGACAAAGTGAGTAATGCTGATTTACTCTTTTTTTTAGGAAATATGCTTTTGTGTTTTAACTTCCTTACTGTGTTTGAAGGATAATTATGCATGCTGTTAGATAGCATGTTTGCACATGCTTAAGAGATATTCTCTAAATTCTTTCAACTTACTACTGCCACAGCTCCAGTTATCATGATGTACTTAACTTGGCTTTGTTATGTCTTACGTCTGACCAATATAATTACTATAATACGGCTGCTACTGCTAGACTGTCATTGTTTGAATGCAAATCTTGAGTTGAAAATAATTAATCTTCGTTTTCTTGTTGCTTTGTTGAGTGCTATACACATTAACATAATTTTTATTTGTTTAATCGTTTCGTTATAATTCTGCACTTTATAGCTTCTACTGCTGATTGGGCACAAGAGGCTGAATCATCATACTGGCCTACACAGCCTGCATTGGGCGCTGAACAACGGCTGGACAACAAAAATTGGTGGTCTCAACCACCCCATCCAGCCCAGTTTGCTGATTCCAGACTTCAGAGGACATCCTCATCCCCGCAACAAGATGCTCAGTACAATCCTATTGAACCTATTCTCGGACCAAGGCCATCTCCTTTGCAGAGAATGTCATCATATCCTCACCAAGAGCCGCAGTACAATAATATTGAACTTATTCGTGGGAATGGTAGCAGATTTACACCAGCTTTGATGCAGCATCCAAATGGATTTATACCACCTCAAATGCCGCCACCCCATCAACAAAATGGAATGCTCCCAATTCAACACTCTCCACCCCAGTTCTCACAACTACATGCCCAGATGCTTGGCGCCCAACATTCTCCGCCACAAAATCTGCAGATGTTTGGTCCTCGGCATCCTTCACCACAAATGATGGGTAGATTTGATCCAAATTTTGTTATGCCTGACTTGAGTGATCCCAGAGCCAGATCGATGTTACACCATGGAAGGCATGGCCCACGCTATCCTCCCCAAGGTTTTGAGCCTGGCAATATGAGAATGGATAATAGGTGGCAGCGGTTCAGATCCAAGTACATGTCCACTGAAGAAATTGAGAACATCGCAAGGATGCAGAAAGCTGCCACTCAGATCACTGATCCATATATTGATGATTACTATCATCAAGCTTGTTTGGCCAGAAAATCAGCAGGAGCACCACTGAAGCACTACTTCTGTCCAACCTTGATCAGAGATACATCTTCTCGTGCACGCAGTAAGGATGAGCCACATGCGTATCTTCAGGTTGATGCTCTTGGGAGGCTCCCATTTTCTTCCATCCGCAGGCCCCGTCCGCTCCTTGATGTTGAAGAAGCCTCTGAACCAAGTGATAACACTACTGAAAAATCTGCTTCAAAATCTCTTGACCAAGAGCCGATGCTGGCTGCTAGAATCACAATTGAAGATGGCCTTTGCCTACTACTGGATGTGGATGATATAGATCGTTTGCTTCACTTTAGTAAACAGCCAGATGGTGGTTTGCAACTTAGAAACAGAAGACAGGCTCTTCTCGAGCAGCTGGCAGAATCACTGCAATTAGTTGATCCCCTTACATCTAGTAAGGATGCACCTCTGTCGCAAAATGATGATCTAGTGTTTCTCCGCATAGTATCTCTACTGAAGGGCCGGAAACTACTTTCTCGTTATATTGATCTTGTTACTTCAGGTAGTGAGCTTGCAAGGATTGTTTGCATGGCAGTTTTCCGGAATCTAAGATTTATATTTGGCAATTTGCCCTCTGATAGCAGCATAGCCGGGACCACAACTAAACTTGTAACTGCCGTATCCACCTGTGTTGTTCGGATGGACTTGAGTGGACTCAGTGCTTGTCTTGCAGCTGTTGCGTGTTCGTCACAGCAACCACCTCTTCGACCTATGGGATATGCTGCTGGTGACGGCGCTTCTGTCATCATAAAGTCTCTACTGGACAGAGCTACAGAGCTTCTTACTGATCAACATGTGGCCTCTGCTTACAGCATGCAGAACCGAACTCTATGGCAGGCATCATTTGATGCCTTCTTCGGGCTGCTTATGGGGTATTGCATGAGTAAATTTGATACTGTGGTTCATACAGTGCAAATGCAACCTGCTGCTGCAGCAGTGATAAGCAGGGAAACACCAGTGGAGCTGTTGCGTGCCAGCCTTCCTCACACAAATGAGTATCAGCGCAAGCAGTTGCTCAGTTTCGCTCAGCGCACTGTGCCTGTCAACAGCTCTAGTTCTCATGGGTCTGGTAATGTGCCAATGGCATCAGAATATGTCCAGAGCTGAAATAGAAGAACAGAGCTGCTTTTCATAATCTATATACTTGATATGGTATAGTTCTTTGATAATGTTTTATCATAGCTGCTTTACGTTAATGTTTATTCTAACCTTCTTTTTTATAACTCTGAATCTTGGTAACCCTATGTTCTATCCAATGTGACCCTTTCTTTTACTTGCACTCTGAAAGTGGCATGAGTGTTTTCATCAGATTGCTATCACTTCCATTTTTGCTAAGTTGACGAGACCTGGTTGTTCATACTTGAAGTTGTACTAAAGTTGAAACACTTATTTTGGGATGGAGGGAGTACTTTGTTTAAAATTATACATTTGCAGCTTTTCTTAACAATACCAAAAAAGAAAGAACAGTTCTCCGTATCCCATGTTTTGTCACCAAGTAGTGTGTGTGCCAGGCGGCCAATTATCTCCATAGGTCTGCAACTTATACCAGCATACACGTTGAGCAAGAACATAATCTTCAGTACCTGAAATTTTTGGTGATATTTACTTGCAGTTGTAACATGCAAATTCTCTGTTAGGATGGTGTTCAGTTGCAGGATGGTCCAAATGGAATTGCTTGATCTTTCTTCTACCATTGTTTTGCTTTCTCTTGGATCCTTGCCTTCTATATTGATCTTTTATTTATTTGAAAGTCACTGTTGTGTTGTAGTAACTTGTATCTTCAGTTTATCCTTCCAGTTTTATTTTTGTTAGCTGATCACATATAGATGTAAAACTTTTAGGTTCTTGCAAGTGGTGGGAAGAACATAGATATTGTGGTGACGACAAAGAATGATGGTCTCGGTCAAATATTCAAAGGATGATCTTCGGCCACTTTAGGAAGCTCAAATTGATGAATTATGTTGCTGAGACTGAGGTAGAGAAGGCTGCTATAGAATGGATGGTGCCCGAGGGGAACATGATGGCTGAATGTCCTAAGCCTTCGTTCTGTCAGCCAAAACTTTTAGGGTGCTTTCTGTTGCATTCCATTGCACGACCTAAACTTGTTTTAGCGCTTTAGTTTTGTTATCCATATATGAATTTTGTTGTTTTGTTGATGACCTGTAAGCTGTTTTTCTGTTCTTGAATTGGCACAAATTGTTACTGCAAACCTTGCGTATCAGCCTGACATTTTAGCAGGCTGACAGAAAAACATCTCTGCAGTTTGGGTTAATTAGTACTACTCCAATGCTTGGTCAGGCATAGTTGATAATGCTGTTGCCTTTTCTGGTATGTTACTTTGGCTAATGTTAATTTCGTCTAGAATTTATGCTGGTGCTTTCAACCTGTCGTCATTTCCGCACTCAAGAATCATCACACAGGCTGCCAACAATATGGCGTATCTCCTGTTTGTTTACTGATCTGGCTAACATGATACATGTGAAACCCAAATGAGAACACCAGCAAGAACTACATGTGCAAATCCATTTTTAACTAGTTACTCAGATTTTGGAAGCAGCCAGCCTGCTACTGCTAATACGCTTGGTTGGCGTATCTGGCATCAACATCATCTGCCTTATAAAAAATTATTTGCCGTCAAAAGGCCGGTGAAAAGAACACCAACCTGACGTGCTAATAAACATGTGGCAGCTAACTATTCTGAAAACTTGTGGACGAAAACTTGTCCTACCAAAACAAATATGGATTTTTTGGTTTGGTCGTTGTTTGGATGGATGGCAATTTCTTGGCGTACCAATGCTTTAGTCTGCTGCACTTCATGTTCTTTTACCCAATATTAGTCGACTCCAAAAGCTTGAGACCAAAAATTTTGTAGCCAAATATTGTTGTCAGACAATGATCACACGAGCTTCAAGGTTACATTTTGGTTGTCAAAATTTTAGGTACAAACGAGAAGAGCGATGGTGTTATTGCTTGGCATAAGCGGTTAGCTATTTCAAAAACAATCAACGAAAAAGAAGAGAGGAGAGCGATGGTTTATTGCAGGGGGGAACTCCACCCCACATGGCGAAGTTGGCTATATCAACTCACTCCTTGTTCTACAGAACTTCTATGGAACCTTGTGCAGCCATGTTCTCCACTCACCAGCTAGCTAGGTTGGTCGACCGTCTTTTATAGGCGGAAGGGTCACCACCAACCAAGGACATATATGCACTTACTTGAGTCGATTGAGCATTACAGGATCATATATATCGATATGACTGGCGGCACAATGCAATGCAACATCATCAGGCTGATCTATTCGCTCATCACCATCATCATGAGCAAAAGTGCAAACCCTCTAGTGTTACTGTTGCACGAGAGTTGAGTTGATGACCATACATGGGATGCATGGACTAGGAGGCAACGAGGAAGTAAGAGTTACACCTCCCGCTACATCATTTGTTAAATGCTTCGAGTCGACCGGGAAACGAAGACACATAGCTCGACGAGGATGCTGTGCTCACGGACCAGACTTGGAGGGGCGTGTACCGCGCCTTGAACGGATGAGGAGAGCTGCGGTGGTAGCGCGTACTAGCTGCCTGATCCGTGCTCATTGAGTGGTAGCAAGTGCAATTGGGCTCAGCAAACGAAGTCTATTGATATTGCCTGACCAATACCGCTGGAATTTTATCTATTTTGGTCCAGCCCAATAGCAGTTTCAGAATTCCTAATAAATTCTAGAGACCCACACAGTCCATTCATGTAAGGCAAGAGGTGTAACTAAAGTTTAGTCCCACATTGTTAGTTTGGTGGGAGTTGGACCGGAGGTTGTTTTCCCACATGTATGAGCGTGAGAAGAGGGACATTCACGCCCGCTCCTCCTCCGCCGCCCGTCGCGGGTTGCGGGAATGAGCCGATGTCTAAATTTTTGCCACGCACGACGGATATACGAACGGTCACACGGGAGCTGAAACGTTTTGCTGTAGTGGAGATTGAATCCAAACGGCGCACCTCTTCGCCTGCTGCCTGTTCGCTTCGCCTCCCTCTTTTGCTTCACCTCCCGTCGCAGCCTGTTCGCCTCCTTCTCCTGTGCCTATATAAGAGAGGTCGCACCTCTCCAGAGAGACGCATCAGAACATCATCTTCCTCTCGCCATCGTTCCTGAGCACTGAGCCACTGCTACGGTCTTCCCCATCCCGGCTTGCGACGTGCACCGCAGGTCGGGACAGTAGGCCTCCGAAACCCCGCCCCTTTGAGTCCTGTACGGGAGAAGGGTGATAAGGTTTTTGGGGAGCGCTCAGCGCGACTACTGACTTCTTCATCACGCCCCAGACTTCGACGACTACTTCCCCGACGACAACTTCTTCCCCGATGTCGACAACCTCTTCGACGACATGGCTAGCGAGGACACCAACCTCAAGACCAGTGCTTCTGCCGCTGTTCCGTATTTCTTCGTGTTCTCTCTGTTTAAGATCTTGCCTCAGTTTCTTGCTCTAGCCTTTCTTGTTCTAGCCTCTGTTCTACATATGTTCTCTTCTAGTTGATGCTTATGCGTTAATTGATAATGGTAAAGATATGTGGGAGGCACTCGAGGCCAAGTTTGGGGTCTCGGATGCCGGCACTGAGCTGTACATCATGGAACAATTCTATGACTACAGGATGACTGAAGAGCTCTCCGTGGTTGAGCAAGCTCACGAGATACAGTTATTTGCTGGAGAACTTGAGCACTTCAATTGTATGTTACCAGACAAGTTTGTTGCCGGAGGCATCATCACTAAGCTTCCTCCCTCGTGGAGGAACTTTGCTACCTCTCTGAAACACAAGAGACAGGAGTTTTTCGTTTTCGGATGTCATTGGTACTCTTGATGTGGAAGAAAAGACGAGAGCAAAAGACACATTCATGCAAGGCAAGAGGTGGAACTAAAGTTTAGTCCCACATTGCTAGTTTGGTGGGAGTTGGACCGGAGGTTGTTTCCTCACATGTATGAGCATGAGAAGAGGGACATTCATGCGCGCTCTTCCTCCGCCGCCCGCCGCGGGTTGCGGGAATGAGCCGATGTCTAAATTTTTGCTACGCACGACGGGTATACGAACGGTCACACGGGAGCTGAAACGTTTTGTTGTAGTGGAGATTGAATCCGAACGGCGCACCTCTTCGCCTGCTGCCTGTTCGCTTCGTCTCCCTCTTTTGCTTCACCTCCCGTCGCAGCCTGTTCGCCTCCTTCTCCTGTGCCTATATAAGAGAGGTCGCACCTCTCCAGAGAGACGCATCAGAACATCATCTTCCTCTCGCCATCGTTCCTGAGCACTGAGCCACTGCTATGGTCTTCCCCATCCCGGCTTGCGACGTGCACCGCAGGTCGGGACAGTAGGCCTCCGAAATCCCACCCCTTTGAGTACTGTACGGGAGAAGGGTGATAAGGTTTTTGGGGAGCGCTCCGCACGACTACTGACTTCTTCATCACGCCCCGGACTTCGACGACTACTTCCCCGACGACAACTTCTTCCCCGATGTCGACAACCTCTTCGACGACATGGCTGTCGAGGACACCAACCCCAAGACCAGTGTTTCTGCCGCTGTTCCGTATGTCTTCGTGTTCTCTCTGTTTAAGATCTTGCCTCAGTTTCTTGCTCTAGCCTCTGTTCTACATATGTTCTCTTCTAGTTCATATGTGCACATGCCATTTGCTTTCTCTCCTTTAGATTACATGACTTGTTTCATCTCTACTATGATAGTCATGTTCTATCTACTATTTCTGTTAATAAAATCATATGGTAAATTGCTCATATTTCCAACAATCCAAAAACCTTATTATAGGCAATTTACCCCGAGTGGTTTTGCTGCTTCCATGAGGCCTCCTATGTTTGAGGGTATCCACTATAAGAGGTGGCATGTGAGAGCCGTTCTTTGGTTTCAAACCATGAGCTGCTATGACGTCACTCTTGGCAAACCTGAAGGAGATTTTGATGCTCAACATGAGCAAGCTTTTCAGAAAATGGATACCCTGTTTAAGGCTGCTCTCTTGAGTGTTCTTGGTGAGAACATAGTTGATGCTTATGCATTAATTGATAATGGTAAAGATATGTGGGAGGCACTCGAGGCCAAGTTTGGGGTCTCGGATGCCGGCACTAAGCTATACATCATGGAACAATTCTATGACTACAGGATGACTGAAGAGCGCTCCGTGGTTGAGCAAGCTCACGAGATACAGTCATTTGCTGGAGAACTTGAGCACTTTAATTGTATGTTACCAGACAAGTTTGTTGCCGGAGGCATCATCACTAAGCTTCCTCCCTCGTGGAGGAACTTTGCTACCTCTCTGAAACACAAGAGACAGGAGTTTTTCGTTTTCGGATGTCATTGGTACTCTTGATGTGGAAGAAAAGACGAGAGCAAAAGACACACATGCTCGAGGTATTGAGGGAGGATCTAGTGCCAATCTGGTACAGAAGAAAAACTTCCAGTTCCACAAGTTCAAGAACAAGGGCAAGTTTGATGGTAAAGCAAAGTTTGATGGGAAGAACAAGGCTGTACAACACACCAACTTCAAGAAGAAGAATGACAAGAAGAAAGGTGTTTGTCATGTGTGCGGAGATCCTGATCATTAGGCTCCTAATTGCCCTAATTGTTATGACAAACGTCATCTTGGGAAAGGCGGCAAGACTGCTAATGTTGTCATTGGTGACATTGACATGAAGGATGCTGGACCATAGGGACTTCCACCGTGCTGATGGGCAACGGTTCAAGTGCTTCTGTTCGTGGTGTTGGCACGGTCGATCTGAAGTTTACTTCGGGGAAGATCGTGCGACTGAAGAACGTGCATTATGTCCCCTCCGTCAATAAAAATCTTGTTAGCGGGTCTCTTCTTTGTAGAGATGGCTACAAACTTGTCTTTGAGTCGAATAAATTTGTAATATCGAAGTATGAAACTTTTGTTGGTAAAGGCTATGAGTCAGGAGGCCTGTTCCATTTATCCTTGTCAAATGTTTGCAATAAAGTTGTCAATCATGTTTTTAACAATAGTGAATCAAATGTGTGGCATTCACGTCTCTGTCATGTTAATTTTGGTTGCATGTCGCGACTAGCCAAGTTGAACTTAATCCGTAGTTTCACCACTGTTAAGGGATCTAAGTGTCAAGTTTGTATGCAAGCTAAACAACCTCGTAAGTCTCATACGACTGCGGAAACAAGAAATCTTGCGCCACTTGAACTCATACATTCAGATCTTTGTGAAATGAATGGTGTTTTGACAAAAGGTGAAAAGAAATATTTCATGACGTTAATTGATGACTCCACTAGATACTGTCAAGTGTATCTTTTGAAATCAAAAGATGAGGCTTTGAACTTTTTCAAGATCTATAAAGCTGAAGTGGAAAACCAACTTGATCGTAAAATCAAGAGGCTTAGGTCCGACCGTGGTGGAGAGTATTTTTCAAATGAATTTGATTCTTTTTGTGCAGAACATGGTATAATCCATGAGAGGACGCCTCCCTATTCACCTCAGTCAAATGGGGTAGTCGAAAGATGTTGGGTAACGTTGCATGGATTTTTTCTTCTACGCACACGCAAGATCTATTCATGGAGATGCATAGCTATGAGAGGGGAGAGTATTTCTACGTACCCTCGTAGACCGTTTAGCGGAAGCGTTTATCAACGCGGTTGATGTAGTTGTACACCTTCACGGTCCGCCCGATCAAGTACCGAACGTATGGCACCTCCGCGTTCAGCACACGTTCAACTCGATGATGTCCTCGCCTTCTTGATCCAGCAAGACGGACGAAGTAGTAGATGAGTTCCGGCAGCACAACGGCGTGGTGATGGTGGTGGTGCAACTATCTCCGTAGGGCTTCGCCGAGCACTACAAAAATTATGACCGAGGATGAACTAGAGGGAGAGGGGCGCCGCACACGGCTTGGGGATCGTGGTGTGTGTTGCCCCTCTCCCTCCTCACATATATATATATAGGTGGGGGGGGGGGGGAGGAGGGGAGGCAGCCTAGGGTGCCCCCAAGCGGGCCGGAGGCCGCCCTGGGCTCCTGCCCTGGCCGCGCCCCCTTCCTTCTTAGGTGCGTGGGGGGAAGGCAGGAGGGGGTGGCGCCCCCCCTTTCCTTTCTCTCATGTGGAGGGGAAGGCAGGAGGGGCTAGCCCTCCCCCTTTCCTTCCTTAGGGCCGGCGGCCTAGAGGTGGGGCGCGCCAGCCCCTTGTGGGCTGGTGTGCTCCCCTCGTTTGGCCCATATGGCCCAATAACCTCCCGGGGCCTCCTGGAACCCGTTCCGATGATCCGATGAATATCCGATACATTCCGAAACCTTTCCGGTGACCAAATAGCATCATCCTATATATCAATCTTTACCTCCGGACCATTCCGGAGCTCCTCGCCATGTCCGTGATCTCATCCAGGACTCCGAACAACATTCGTTCACCAACTCACATAACTCATATAATACTATATCGTCAACGAACGTTAAGCGTGCGGACCCTACGACTTCGAGAATGATGTAGACATGACCAAGACGCTTCTCCGGTCAATAAGCAATAGCGGAACCTGGATGCCCATATTGGTTCCTACATATTCTACGAAGATCTTTATCGGTCGAACCTTTATGACAACATACGTAATTCCCTTTGTCTGTCGGTATGTTTACTTGCCCGAGATTTGATCGTCGGTATCACTATACCTAGTTCAATCTCGTTACCAGCAAGTCTCTTTACTCGTTCCGTAATACATCATCTTGCAACTAAATCCTTAGTCACTTTGCTTGCAAGCTTCTTGTGATGTGTATTACCGAGAGGGCCCAGAGATACCGCTCCGATACACGGAGTGACAAATCCCAATCTCGATTCATGCCAACTCAACAGACACCTTCGGAGATACCTGTAGAGCATCTTTATGATCACCCAGTTACATTGTGAGGTTTGATAGCACACAAGGTATTCCTCCGGTATCCGGGAGTTGCATGATCTCATGGTCGAAGGAATATGTATTTGACATTAAGAAAGCAGTAGCAATAAACTGAACGATCATATGCTAAGCTAACGGATGGGTCTTGTCCATCACATCATTCTTCTAATGATGTGATCCCGTTATCAAGTGACAACTCATGTCCATGGTTAGGAAACCTTAACCATCTTTGATCAACGAGCTAGTCTAGTAGAGGCTCACTAGGGACACGTTATTCGTTTATGTATCTACACATGTATTTAAGTTTTCGATCAATACAATTCTAGCATGAATAATAAACCTTTATCATGAATAAGGAAATATAATAATAACAACTTTATTATTGCCTCTAGGGCATATTTCCATCAGTCTCCCACTTGCAGTAGTGTCAATAATCTAGTTCACATCGCCATGTGATTAACACCCATAGTTCACATCGCCATGTGACTAACACCCAAAGAGTTTACTAGAGTGAATAATCTAGTTCACATCGCCATGTGATTAATACCCCAAGAGTACTAGGGTGTGATCATGTTTTGCTTGTGAGAGAGGTTTAGTCAACGGGTCTGCCATATTCAGATCCGTATGTATTTTGCAAATTTCTATGTCTACAATGCTCTGCATGGAGCTACTCTAGCTAATTGCTCCCACTTTCAATACGTATCCAGATTGAGACTCAGAGTCATCCGAATCGATGTCAAAGCTTGCATCGACGTAACCCTTTACAACAAACTCTTTATCACCTCCATAACCGAGAAACATTTCCTTAGTCCGCTTTAGGTACCTAAGGATAATTTTGACCGCTGTCCAGTGATCCACTCTTGGATCACTATTGTACCCCCTTACCAAACTCATGGCAAGGCACACTCTGGTACACAGCATGGCATGCATAATAGAACCTATGGCTGAGGCATAGGGAATGACTTTCATTCTCTCTCTATCTTCTGCCGTGGTCAGGCTTTGAGTCTTACTCAACTTCACACCTTGCAACACAGGCAAGAACCCTTTCTTTGACTGATCCATTTTGAACTTCTTCAAAACTTTGCCAAGGTATGTGCTTTGTGAAAGTCCTATTACGTGTCTCGATCTATCCCTATAGATCTTGATGCCCAATATGTAAGTAGCTTCACCGAGGTCTTTCATTGAAAAAATACTTATTCAAGTATCCTTTTATGCTATCCAGAAATTCTATATCATTTCCAATCAGCAATATGTCATCCACATATAATATCAGAAATGCTACAGAGCTCCCACTCACTTTTTTGTAAATACAGGCTTCACCGTAAGTCTGTATAAAACCAAATGCTTTGATCACCTCATCAAAGCGTATATTCCAACTCTGAGATGCTTGCACCAGTCCATAGATGGATCGATGGAGCTTGCACACTTTTTTAGTACCTTTAGGATCGATAAAACCTTCTGGTTGCATCATATACAACTCTTCTTTAAGAAATCCGTTAAGGAATGCAGTTTTGACGTCCATTTGCCAGATTTCATAATCATATAATGTGGCAATTGCTAACATGATTTGGACAGACTTTAAGCATTGCTACGGGTGAGAAAGTCTCATCGTAGTCAACCCCTTGAACTTGTCGAAAACCTTTAGTGACAAGTTGAGCTTTGTAGATAGTGATATTACCATCAACGTCCGTCTTCCTCTTGAAGATCCATTTATTCTCAATGGCCTGCCGATCATCGGGCAAGTCCACCAAAGTCCACACTTTGTTCTCATACATGGATCCTATCTAAGATTTCATGGCCTCAAGCCATTTGTTGGAATCTGGGCTCATCATAACTTCTTCATAGTTCATAGGTTCGCCGTTGTCTAACAACATGACTTCCAGGACAGGATTACCGTACCACTCTGGTGCGGAACGTGTTCTGGTCGACCTACGAAGTTCAGTAGTTACTTGATCCGAAGTTTCATGATCATTATCATTAGCTTCCTCTCTAGTTGGTGTAGGCATCACGGGAACGGTTTTCTCTGATGTGCTACTTTCCAATTCGAGAGAAGGTACAATTACCTCATCAAGTTCTACTTTCCTCCCACTCACTTCTTTTGAGAGAAACTCCTTCTCTAGAAAGGACCCATTCTTGGCAACAAAGATATTGCCTTCGGATCTGTGGTAGAAGGTGTACCCAATAGTTTCCTTAGGGTATCCTATGAAGACGCACTTCTCCGATTTGGGTTCGAGCTTATCAGGCTGAAGCCTTTTGACATAAGCGTCGCATCCCCAAACTTTAAGGAACGACAGTTTAGGTTTCTTGCCAAACCATAGTTCATACGGTGTCGTCTCAACAGATTTAGACGGTGCCCTATTTAACGTGAATGCGGCTGTCTCTAATGCATAACCCCAAAATGATAAAGGCAAATCGGTAGGAGACATCATAGAACGCACCATATCTAATAAAGTACGGTTACGATGTTCGGACACACCATTACGCTGTGGTGTTCCAGGTGGCGCGAGTTGTGAAACAATTCCACATTGTTTTAAATGAAGGCCAAACTCGTAACTCAAATATTCGCCTCCGTGATCAGATCGTAGAAACTTTATTTTCTTGTTACGATGATTCTCCACTTCACTCTGAAATTCTTTGAACTTTTCAAATGTTTCAGACTTGTGTTTCATCAAATAGATATACCCATACCTACTCAAATCATCTGTGAGGGTTAGAAAATAACGATACCCGCCACGTGCCTCAACACTCATCGGACCGCATACATCGGTATGTATTATTTCCAATAAGTCATTAGCTCGCTCCATTGTTCTGGAGAACGGAGTTTTAGTCATCTTACCCACGAGGCATGGTTCGCAAGTATCAAAATGATTCATAATCAAGTGATTCCAAAAGTCCATCCGCATGGAGTTTCTTCATGCGCTTTACACCAATATGACCTAAACGGCAGTGCCACAAGTATGTTGCACTATCATTATCAACTTTGCATCTTTTGGCATCCATATTATGAATATGTGTATCACTACGATCGAGATTCAACAAGAATAGACCATTCATCAAAGGTGCATGACCATAAAAGATATTACTCATATAAATAGAACAACCATTATTCTCTGACTTAAATGAATAACCGTCTCGCAATAAACAAGATCCAGATATAATGTTCATGCTCAACGCTGGCACCAAATAACAATTATTGAGGTCTAAAACTAATCCCGAAGGTAGATGTAGAGGTAGCATGCCGACGGCGATCACATCGACCTTGGAACCATTCCCGACGCGCATCATCACCTCGTCCTTAGCCAATCTTCGTTTATTCCACAGCTCCTGTTTCGAGTTACAAATATGAGCAACCGAACCAGTATCAAATCCCCAGGCGCTACTATGAGCATTAGTAAGGAACACATCAATAACATTCGTATATCAAATATACCTTTGTTCACTTTACCATCCTTCTTATCCGCCAAGTATTTGGGGCAGTTTCGCTTCCAGTGACCATTTCCTTTGCAGTAGAAGCACTCAGTTTCATGCCTGGGTCCAGCTTTGGGTTTCTTCACGAGAGCGGCAAATTACTTGCCATTCTTCTTGAAGTTCCCTTTCTTTCCTTTGCCCCTTTTCTTGAAACTAGTGGTCTTGTTAACCATCAACACTTGATGCTCCTTCTTGATTTCTACCTCCGCCGATTTCAGCATCACGAAGAGCTTAGGAATCGTTTTTATCATCCCTTGCATATTATAGTTCATCACGAAGCCTTTGTAGCTTGGTAGCAGTGACTGAAGAACTCTGTCAATAACACTCTCAACTGGAAGATCAATTCCCAGTTGAGTCAAGTGGTTATGATACCCAGACATTTTGAGTATGTGTTCACTTACATAACTGTTCTCCTCCATCTTACAGCTATATAACTTGTTGGCACTACTAGGGAAGACCTTATACACAGAAGCTTATGAGTAGCGCGGTCTAAAAGGAGGCGCTACTGCTAATTAGTAGTAGCGAGGGGTATAAAACCCACGCTACTACTAAGTTGATAGTAGTAGCGAGGGGTATAAACCCGCGCTACTACTAAGTGGTCTCCACCATGCCCCCGGGACAGGCCATAGTAATACCGAGGGGTATAAACCCACGCTACTACTAAGTTGATAGTAGTAGCGAGGGCTATAAACCCACGCTGCTACTAACTACCTGGTTTTTGAAGAGCCCTGAAATCCCCATCTCCTCCCCCAAATCCTTCCTCTCCCCCGTCACTCTCCCCCTCTCTCTCCATAGGCTCTCACATGGACCTCCTACCCATGCGTGCCTCCTCCTCCATGGCGCCAAAAGAGGCCGCTACCTCGCGCCACCGGTGTCCCGGAGCTCGCCGGTCTTCCCCGTATCTCCATGCCACCAGGCCGGAGCACCTCACCACCGGCGACCAACCCCACTGCTACCTCCATCTCCTTGCTCTCACCCTCATTTTTCTTTTTATCTCTCTCCCTCTGGTTTGACTCAGCCTCCCATGTCCTTGCCCGTGCAGGTCATCGCCATGGGCGACCAGGAGCTCGCTGCCTTGGCTGCGAAAAGGAGCCCCAAGCCGCCGCCTTGCTCGGCCATGGATCTGGTCTGCCGCTGCCCTTCCGCACCTCCGGCGACCCCTGCCGTCGCTGGATCGAAACATTGCTGCCATTGACAGCACGCACGGGATCGAGATTTTTTTTTGCTTTTTGAAATTAGTAGTAGTAGCGCGGGCGCGGGTGGCACCCACGCTACTACTAATAGACGTAGTAGTAGCGCGGGTGCACCCGAGCTACTACTACAAGTTAGCTGTAGCGCCGTAGTAGTAGCGTGGGCACCCGCGCTACTACTAGCTGTTTAACCCATGCTACTACTAGGCTTTTCCCTAGTAGTGTGGAGACTTCATATCTCTCAACCCGGGCATTTGCTTGAAATATCAACTTCAGCTCTTGGAACATCTCATATGCTCCGTGGCGTTCAACACATCTTTGAAGTCCCGGTTCTAAGCCGTAAAGCATGGCACACTAAACTATTGAGTAGATCGAGCCTGCCAGACATTCATAACATCTACAGTAGCTCCTGCAGCAGGTCTGTCACCTAGCGGTGCATCAAGGACATAATTCTTCTGTGCAGCAATGAGGATAATCCTCAAGTTACAGACCCAATCTGTGTAGTTGCTACCATCATCTTTCAACTTAGCTTTCTCTAGGAACGCATTAAAATTCAAGGGAATGGTAGCACGGGCCATTGATCTACAACATAGATATGCAAAAACTATTAAGACTAAGTTCATGATAAATTAAGTTCAATTAATCAAATTACTAATAAACTCCCACTTAAATTAACATCCCTCAAGTTATCTAAGTGATACATGATCCAAATCAACTAACCCATGTCTGATCATCACATGAGATGGGGTAGTCATCAATGGTGAACATCTCTATGTTGATCATATCTACTATATGACTCACGTTCGACCTTTCGGTCTCCAGTGTTCCGAGACCATGTATGTACATGCTAGGCTCGTCAAGTATAACCCAAGTATTCTGCATGTGCAAAACTGTCTTACACCCATTGTATGTGAACGTAGAGTCTATCACACCCGATCATCACGAGGTGCTTCGAAACGATGAACTTTAGCAACGGTGCATACTCAGGGAGAACACTTTTATCTTGAAATTAAGTGAAGGGATCATCTTATAATGCTACCATCGTTCTAAGCAAAATAAGATGCATAAAGGATAAACATCACATGCAATCAAAAATATGTGACATGATATGGCCATCATCATCTTGTGCTTTTGATCTCCATCTCCAAAGCATCGGCATGATCTCCATCGTCACCGGCACGACACCTTGGTCTCCATCGTAGCGTCGGGGTCGTCTCACCAACTATTGCTTCTACAACTATTGCTAACGCATAGCGATAAAGTAAAGCAATTACATGGCGCTTAATGATTGACACGCAGGTCATACAATAATTAAAGACAACCCTAAGGCTCTGCTACTTCTTGAGCTTGCGTTGGTTTTTCCCTTGAAGAGGAAAGGGTGATGCAGCAAACTAGAGATACGTATTTCCCTCAGTTTGAGAACCAAGGTATCAATCCAGTAGGAGACAACGCACAAATCACCGAATACCTGCACAAACAATCAAACAACTTGCACCCAACGCGATAAAGGGGTTGTCAATCCCTTCACGGTTACTTGCAAAAGTGAGATCTGATAGTTATAGATGAAATTAAATAAAAGATAAAGTAAATACTTTTGGTTTATAGATTGGAAAGCAAAAGATTGCAAAATAGTAGATCGAAAACTAATATGATAGATCGGAAACTTATATGATGGAAAATAGACCCGGGGGCCATAGGTTTCACTAGAGGCTTCTCTCAAGATAGCAAATAATACGGTGGGTGAACAAATTACTGCCGAGCAATTGATAGAAAAGCGCAAAGTTATGACAATATCTAAGGCAATGATCATGAATATAGGCATCACGTTCGTGTCAAGTAGACCAAAACAATTCTGCATCTACTACTATTACTCCACACATCGACCGACTCCTGCCTGCATCTAGAGTATTAAGTTCATGAAGAACAGAGTAATGCATTAAGTAAGATGACATGATGTAGAGGAATAAACTCAAGCAATATGATGTAAACCCCATCTTTTTATCCTCGATGGCAACAATACAATACTTGCCTTGCTGCCCCTACTGTCACTGGGAAAGGACACCGCAAGATTGAACCCGAAGCTGAGCACTTCTCCCATTGCAAGAAAAACCAATCTAGTTGGCCAAACCAAACCGATAGTTCAAAGAGAATTACAAAGATATCAAATCATGCATAAATGAATTCAGAGAAGATTCAAATAATATTCATAGATAAGCTGATCATAAATCCACAATTCATCGGATCTCGGCAAACACACCGTAAAAAAGTATTACATCGAATAGATCTCCAAGAACATCGAGGAGAACCTGGTATTGAGAATCAAAGAGAGAGAAGAAGCCATCTAGCTACTAGCTATGGACCCGTAGGTCTGAGGTAAACTACTCACGCTTCATCGGAAGGGCAATAGGGTTGATGTAGAAGCCCTCCGTGATCGAATCCCCCTCCGACAGGGTGCCGAAAAAGGTCCCAAGATGGGATCTCATGGGAACAGAAGGTTGCGGCAGTGGAAAAGTGTTTTCATGGATGCTTCTGGTGGTTTGGGAACATATGTGAATATATAGGCGAAAGAATTAGGTCAGGAGGGTCACGGGGGGCCCACAAGGCAGGGGGCGCGTCCTACCCCCTGGGCGCGCCCTCCACCCTAGTGGCCGCCTTGTGGCTCCTCCGACTTCATCTCCAAGTCTCCTGGGTGTCTTCTGGTCCAAGAAAAATCATCGCGAAGATTTTATTCCGTTTGGACTCCGTTTGGTATTCCTTTTCCACGAAGCTAAAAAACAAGGAAAAAACAGAAACTGGCACTGGGCTCTAGGTTAATAGGTTAGTCCCAAAAATAATATAAAATAGCATATTAATGCATATAAAACATCCAAAACAGATAATATAATAGCATGGAACAATAAAAAATTATAGATACGTTGGAGACGTATCAAGCATCCCCAAGCTTAATTCCTGCTCGTCCTCGAGTAGGGGAATGATAAAAACAAAAATTTTGATGTGGAATGCTACCTAACATACTTATCCATGTAATTTTCTTTATTGTGGCATGAATGTTCAGATCCATAAGATTCAAACCAAAAGTTTAATATTGACATAAAAATAATAATACTTCAAGCATACTAACAAGGCAATTATGTCTTCTCAAAATAACATGGCCAAAGAAAGCTTATCCCTACAAAATCATATAGTCTGGCTATGCTCCATCTTCATCACACAAAATATTCAAATCATGCAGAACCCCGATGACAAGCCAAGCAATTGTTTCATACTTTTGATGTTCTCAAACTTTTTCAACTTTCACGCAATACATGAGTGTGAGCCATGGACATAGCACTATAGGTGGAATAGAATATGGTGGTTGTGGAGAAGACAAAAAGAAGGAGATAGTCTCACATCAACTAGGCGTATCAACGGGCTATGGAGATGCCCATCAATAGATATCAATGTGAGTGAGTAGGGATTGCCATGCAACGGATGCACTAGAGCTATAAGTTTATGAAAGCTCAAAAGAAAACTAAGTGGGTGTGCATCCAACTCGCTTGCTCACGAAGATCATGGTGCTACTTTCTATCATGAAGATCATGGTGCTACTTTGAAGCACAAGTGTGGTAAAAGGATAGTAACATTGTCCCTTCTCTCTTTTATCTCATTTTTTTTATTTGGGCCTTCTTATTTTTTTTTGGCCTCTTTTTTTTTTCGTCCGGAGTCTCATCCCGACCTGTGGGGGAATCATAGTCTCCATCATCCTTTCCTCACATGGGACAATGCTCTAATAATGAAGATCATCACACTTTTATTTACTTACAACTCAAAAATTACAACTCGATACTTAGGACAAAATATGACTCTATATGAATGCCTCCGACGGTGCACCGGGATGTGCAATGAATCAAGAGTGACATGTATGAAAGAATTATGAACGGTGGCTTTGCCACAAATACGATGTCAACTACATGATCATGCAAAGCAATATGACAATGATGAAGCGTGTCATAATAAACGGAACGGTGGAAAGTTGCATGGCAATATGTCTCGGAATGGCTATGGAAATGCCATAATAGGTAGGTATGGTGGCTGTTTTGAGGAAGGTATATGGTGGGTATATGGTACCGGCGAAAGTTGCGCGGCACTAGAGAGGCTAGCAATGGTGGAAGGGTGAGAGTGCGTATAATCCATGGACTCAACATTAGTCATAAAGAACTCACATACTTATTGCAAAAATCTATTAGTTATCGAAACGAAGTACTACGCGCATGCTCCTAGGGGGATAGATTGGTAGGAAAAGACCATCGCTCGTCCCCGACCGCCACTCATAAGGAAGACAATCAATAAATAAATCATGCTCCGACTTCATCACATAACGGTTCACCATACGTGCATGCTACGGGAATCACAAACTTTAACACAAGTATTTCTCAAATTCACAATTATTCACTAGCATGACTCTAATATTACCATCTCTATATCTCAAAACAATCATAAGGAATCAAACTTCTCATAGTATTCAATGCACTTTATATGAAAGTTTTTATTATATCCCTCTTGGATGCCTATCATATTAGGACTAAATTTATAACCAAAGCAAATTACCATGCTGTTTAAAGACTCTCAAAATAATATAAGTGAAGCATGAGAGTTCAACAATTTCTATAAAATAAAACTACCGCCGTGCTCTAAAAAGCTATAAGTGAAGCACTAGAGCAAAATTGCCTAGCTCAAAAGATATAAGTGAAGCACATAGAGTATTCTAATAAATCACGATTCATGCGTGTCCCTCTCAAAAGGTGTGTATAGCAAGGATGATTGTGGCAAACTAAAAAGCAAAGACTCAAATCATACAAGACGCTCCAAGCAAAACACATATCATGTGGTGAATAAAAATATAGCCTCAAGTAAAGTTACCGATAGACAAAGACGAAAGAGGGGATGCCTTCCGGGGCATCCCCAAGCTTAGGCTCTTGCCACTCCTTATTCCATAGCCCATCAAATCCTTACCAAAAACTTGAAAACTTCACAACACAAAACTCAACAGAAAATCTCATAAGCTCCGTTAGTATAAGAAAATAAATCACCACTTTTGGTACTGTTGTGAACTCATTCTTTGTTTATATTGGTGTAATATCTACTGTATTCCAACTTTTCCATGGTTCATACCCCCCGATACTACCCATAGATTCATCAAAATAAGCATACAACACAAAGAAAACAGAATATGTCAAAAACAGAACAGTCTGCGAAGATCCGAATTGTTCTAATAGACAGCAGAGGCAATTTGTATATAAATCTCGTATAAAAATTCAGGGTTTTTCAACGCTCCAGTGAATTATTAAAATTCTGTGACTGGACGCAAAAGTTTCTGTTTTTCAGCAAGATCAAATCAACTATCACCGTAAGCCATCCCAAAGGTTTTACTTGGCACAAACACTAATTAAAACACAAAACCACATCTAACTAGGGGCTAGATGAATTATTCAAAGCAAAATAGGAACAAAAAAGCAAAAACAAAAATAAAATTGGGTTGCCTCCCAACAAGCGCTATTGTTTAACGCCCTTAGCTAGGCATAAAAACACGAATAGATCTAGGTATTGTCATCTTTGGTATGCAATCCATAAGTAGCTCTCATAATAGATTCATATGGCAATTTAATTTTCTTTCTAGGAAAGTGTTCCATGCCCTTCCTTAACGGAAATTGAAATCTAATGTTTCCTTCTTTCATATCAATAATTGCACCAATCGTTCTAAGAAAAGGTCTACCAAGAATAATAGGACATGTAGGATTGCAATCTATATCAAGAACAATGAAATCTACGGGCACATAATTCCTATTTGCAACAATAAGAACATCATTAATCCTTCCCATAGGTTTCTTAATAGTGGAATCTGTAAGATGCAAATTTAAAGAACAATCATCAAATTCACGGAAACCCAACACATCACATAAAGTTTTTTGAATCATGGAAACACTAGCACCCAAATCACACAAAGCATGGCACTCATAATCTTTAATCTTAATCTTAATCTTAATAGTAGGTTCCCACTCATCATAAAGTTTTCTAGGGATCGAAACTTCCAATTCAAGCTTTTCTTCAAAAGATTGCATCATAGCATCAACGATATGTTTAGTAAAAGCTTTGTTTTGATTATAAGCATGAGGAGAATTCAACATGGATTGCAACAAGGAAATACAATCTATTAAAGAACAATTATCATAATTAAATTCCTTGAAATCCAAAAGAGTGGGTTCATTGCTACTTAAAGTTTTGACCTCTCCAATCCCACTTTTATCAATTTTTGCATCAAGATCTAAAAACTCCGAATCATTGGGATGCCTTTTAACTAAAGTTGACTCATCTCCAGTCCCATCTTTATCAAGATTTATATTGGAAAACAAAGATTCAATAGGAGTCGCATCAATCACTTTAAGATCTTCATCATAATTTTCACGGAAACTAGAAGAACATGTTTTTACAAAGCAATCTTTTTTAGCACGCATCTTAGCGGTTCTTTCTTTGCACTCATCAATGGAGGTTCTCATAGCTTTTAGAGTTTCATTAATATCATACTTGGGTGGAATAGATCTAAGTTTCAAAGAATCAACATCAAGAGAAATTCTATCCACATTCCTAGCCAAATCATTAATCTTTAGCAATTTTTTTTTTCAATCAAAGCATTGAAACTCTTTTACGAAATCATAAATTCTTTAACACTATTCTCAAAATCAGAGGACATCTTGTTATAATTTCCATAAGAATTTTTGTAGGAATTACCATAATTATTAGAGGAATTACTAGGAAACGGCCTAGGATTAAAATTACCTCTATACGCGTTATTACCAAAATTGTTCCTACCAACAAAATTCACATCCATAGATTTGTTATTATTCTCAATCAAAGTAGACAAAGGCATATCATTAGGATCAAAAGAAGCACTCTTGCTAGCAAACAATTTCATAAGTTCATCCATCTTTCCACTCAAAACATTAATCTCTTCAATTGCATGCACTTTTTTACTAGTGGAAGATCTTTCGGTGTGCCATTGAGAATAATTAACCATAATATTATCTAGGAGTTTAGTAGCTTCTCCTAAAGTAATTTCCATAAAAGTGCCTCCCGCGGCCGAATCTAAAAGATTTCTAGAAGCAAAATTCAATCCGGCATAAATTTTTTGTATAATCATCCACAAATTCAAACCATGAGTAGGGCAATTTCGTATCATCAATTTCATCCTCTCCCAAGATTGTGCAACATGCTCATGATCAAGTTGCTTAAAATTCATAATATCGTTCCTAAGGGAGATGATCTTAGCGGGAGGAAAATACTTGAAAATAAAAGCATCTTTACACTTATTCCATGAATCAATACTATTTTTAGGGAAAGATGAAAATCAAATTTTAGCACGATCTCGAAGTGAGAACGGAAATAGCTTCAATTTAACAATATCATTATCCACATCTTTTTTCTTTTGCATATCACATAAATCAATGAAATTGTTTAGATGGGATGCGACATCTTCACTAGGAAGGCCGGAAAATTGATCTATCATAACAAGATTCAGCAAAGCGGCATTAATTTCATAAGATTCTGCACTAGTGGCGGGAGCAATCGGAGTACTAATAAAATCATTGTTATTAGTGTTGGAAAAATCACACAATTTGGTATTCTCTTGAGCCATCGTGACAAAGCAAGCAATCCAACACACGAGCACACAAAAAGCAAACGAAAAAGATGAACGGAAGAAGGGCGAATAAAAAGGCAAATCTTTTTAAAAATTGTTTTAGAAGTTGGGGAGAGGAAAACGAGAGGCAAATGGCGAATAATGTAATGCAAGAGATGAGAGTTTTATGATGGGTACTTGGTATGTCTTGACTTGGCGTAGATCTTCCTGGCAACGGCGCCAGAAATTCTTCCTGCTACTTCTTGAGCTTGCGTTGGTTTTTCCCTTAAAGAGGAAAGGGTGATGCAGCAAAGTAGAGATAAGTATTTCCCTCAGTTTGAGAACCAAGGTATCAATCCTGTAGGAGACAACGCACAAATCACCGAATACCTGCACAAACAATCAAACAACTTGCACCCAACACGATAAAGGGGTTGTCAATCCCTTCACGGTTACTTGCAAAAGTGAGATCTGATAGATATAGATGAAACTAAATAAAAGATAAAGTAAATATTTTTGGTATTTTTGGTTTATAGATCGGAAAGCAAAAGATTGCAAAATAGTAGATCGGAAACTAATATGATAGATTGGAAACTTATATGATGGAAAATAGACCCGGGGGCCATAGGTTTCACTAGAGGCTTCTCTCAAGATAGTAAATAATACGGTGGGTGAACAAATTACTGCCGAGCAATTGATAGAAAAGCGCAAAGTTATGACGATATCTAAGGCAATGATCATGAATATAGGCATCATGTCCGTGTCAAGTAGACCGAAACAATTCTGCATCTACTACTATTACTCCACACATCGATCGACTCCTGCCTGCATCTAGAGTATTAAGTTCATGAAGAACAGAGTAACGCATTAAGTAAGATGACATGATGTAGAGGAATAAACTCAAGCAATATGATGTAAACCCCATCTTTTTATCCTCGATGGTGTGACGCCCCCAGCTCAATCGTGCGCTAATCATACACGCAAATGCACACGATCAAGCCTAAGGACTCACGGGAAGATATCACAACACAACTCTAAAACATAAATAAAGTCATACAAGCTTTATATTACAAGCCAGGGGCCTCGAGGGCTCGAATACATAAGCTTGCGTACAAGCGTCAGCGGAAGCATCAGATATCTGAGTACAGATATAAAAGAAAACACCGATAAGCCCTTAGAAGGCGGGGCAAAAGAAAACACTACGATCGAAAGGCGCATGCCTCCTGCCTGGGACCCTCCGATCCTACTCCTGGTCGACGGCAAGCTCGAAGTAATAACCACCCTCGGGGTAGTAGTAGCGATCGTCGGCGTGGGCAGCTGTATCCGGGGCTCCGACATCTGGTCGTATCAAACGGATATGGGGGAAAAAGAAAGCAAAGCAACCGTGAGTACTCATCCGAAGTACTCAGCAAGCAAGGATCTACACTACATATGCAATCATTATCAAAGAGAGGCTGTATATGTGGACTGGGCTGCAGAAATGCCAGAATAGAGAGAAGGCCTAGTCCTATCGAAGACTAGCTTCTTCAGCAGTCTTGCAGCATTAGAAGAGGGTAGATTAGTACCGTATAAAGTAGTAGTATCACAAGTCTCATCCTCACCCAGAGATCCTTTCTCGACTCCCTGCGAGAAAGCTATCCCAGAGCCATACAGTCATCAACCTCGTCCGGAGATCCCTTCTCGACTCCCTGCGAGAAGCAATCCCAGAGCCATAGTATCCAATTCTAGTTGTATCGATCGGGATACAACTCCGAGTGTCCGTTACCGAGGATCCGGCTATCGATAGAAGTTTTCTTCCCTGCAGGGGTGCACCAACTTACCCACCACACTCGCTTAACTCCGGTCGGACACACTTTTCTGGGTCATGCCCGGCCTCGGCCAAACGACACACCGCAACCCTACCTACAGCTCAGCAGAGAGGTCCTCGCCGGTCTACATCCTAAGCGCAAGGGGGTCTTGGCCATCGCCCCTCACCCTCCGGGTCGTTGCGCACAGGGTGGATACCAGCATTGCCTCGGGTGGCCGACACGATCCGACCGTGCCGCAATGCTGAACTAGACGTCTGTCAGAGCTTTTGGCTGATGCTACGATGCAGAACGCCCATACTATGCCCACGTGATGGTTAGTGCTATCAGGCCAGAGGCCCACTCAGATCACATATCCAAACCGTTAGTACCTTGGGGGTGCGGTAACGAGCAGAGACTCACGAAAGATGTGACCCCGTCGCCCCGTCTCGAGGACTTGCGGCAAGGGCCAAGAATGCCCGGCCACGCCTCGTATTCATATCTCGGGCACCATCCAGGCAACCCGTCTTCACATCACACGCGGGTACCCCTCAGGGTCGACCCGCCTTCCAAGTAACAGTGTAAAGTTATCCGTGTGTCCATAACATTAGGGGAATCCGAGGTATCACCCTCGTTGGATTCCTACTCGATGTATCTGTCAAGGTGAACTCGGAGGAATCACCCTCGCTGGGTTCACACTTGAGGTGTTGTACGATGGCGTCGTTATCGGAAGTGGTGAAGGAGGAATCACCCTCGATGACCACGACCGAATAGCTACTCTACAAAGTTAACATCAGAAGTGCTACAAGAGGTTTCACCCTCGGCACTCGATATTAACGCTGCAGTGTCATTACAACTAAGGGGGGGGGGGGGGTGACGTGCGGTGCCGGGGCCTGGTCTTCAATCCCGCTGATCGGGTCTTCTGATAATCCAGCGGGGCAGTCGGGATCAGTGGGGTCACTGATAGGTCTCTACCCAGCATATACTAAGCAGTTTAGGTTATGCAGGTAATTATCAACAGCAGGTTACAATAAACAGGCTATGCATCAGAATAGGTAAAGCAGTAGCAACAACAATTCTAATGCAAGCATGAGAAATTGGGGGGGCTTGCCTGGTTGCTCGGCGGCAAGGGCAAGGTCGTCAACGGTGTCGTCGGGCTCCTGAGCTGCGTCGGTCTCGGGAACTGCGTCGAGGTCTAACGAGAGAGAAGAGGGGGAGGAAACAGTATAAATACACAGCAAACATGAGCAACACAATGTACGACATGACAATATGCAGTGCCGGGTGTGTCCTAATGTATGGTTGCACGCCACCGAGGAAGGGGGAATCCATCCGGGAATGTTTTCCCGGTTCCGGACATTTATCAGACAGGTGATCGGAGAGGAACAGTTCCATGTTCGGATAGTTAGGGACATGTGACGGATGAACGGACTGCGTTTTCGGATTCGCCTCGTCGTTCTGAGCAACTTTCATGTACAAAGTTTTTCGATCCGAGCTACGGTTTATTTTCTATGATTTTCTAAAGTTTTAACTATTTTCTGAAATTGCTATAATTAACTAATTCGAAAAATAATCAGAAACGGGCTGGGTGCACCCGGTGCAGTGCACCCAGAGGTGCACCAGGGGCTGACAGGTGGGGTCAAATGGCCCAGTTGACCCAGTCAACAAAGACTGGTCAACAGAGTGAATAGTGTGTGCGGGTCCCACATGTTAGTGACGTAATAATTTCTAAACTGTTTTTATTTAAGTTAAAATAAGGTGGGACCCACATGTCATATACACCTAATCTAATTAATCACTAATCCTAATCTAACAGGGCCGCCTCCAGTGGATGGGCAGGCACGCACGCACGCACCAGGGGGAGCTACGGCGGCCGACAAGCGAGCGGTGCCGGCGCCGGCAGAGGCGAGGCGCAGCTAGTGCGCGACGGGAGGCGGAACTAGCGGCGCGCGTGCCGGCGAGGCGAGCAGCGGGCGCGGCCAGAGAGTGGAGCGGAGCGGTCGCGGGCGTGGCGAGCGCGGCCCATGGCGAGCCGGCCGGGCCGAGCGGAGCGTAGAGTGCGGGGGGGGGGGGAAACGGGCAGGGCGCGACAGCAGGCAGTTGGGTGGCCGCGAGCGACGCGGGGCCGCCGCCGGGGGGGGGGGGGAGGGGCGGTGGGGGCCTCGGCAGATTGATAGCGGCTGGTCAGGGAAGCACGCAGCCGGACACAGGAGCGGGCAGCAGCACGGGCGAGGAGGTGGCCAGGACAGGGCGACCGCGAGCTCGGCCGGAGCTCAAGCGGCGCAAAACGGGGGGGAGGGGGGTGAATCGGAGGGGAGAAGGGGGGAAGCAGAGGAGGGAGCTCAGATCGCATCCGTAGTAGTTGACGGTGAGGTCGAGGAGGCGTTGTGGACGGTGATTCGGCGACGGCGAGCAGAGGTGACGCGAGGTGGATGACGGCTTGATCCAGCTGACTTGGGGGTCTCCAGCTCAAACACGTGGTCGGGGAGAAAGTAGAAGCCGCCGGTGGTCCTTCTGGCGCTGTCCTAGGCGACGGGGACGCGACTGGCCGCGGTGGTGGTGCGACGACGGCGGCGAGCGCGTCGGGTGAGGGAGAGCGCGGTGTAGAGGATGATGGAGGAGGGAAGAGGAGCGAACGAGGGTGGGGAGTGAGGCATCTAGGGTTGCCAGGGCGCGCGGGGGAGGCCTTTTGCCCGTCGAGGAGCGGCAGATGGCTGACATCGGGCGATCCCCATCCACGGACGGGAAGGAAGTGGCCACGACGCCATGGTGAACAGGGGGGAGGAAGTGGGAAGGTGGGCCTGCCTGCTCGGGCGGCCGGCTGGCCTGGGGGTGGCCAGTTGGGCCACTTGGCCCAGGGGAGAGAGGGGGGGGTCTTTTTGTTTTGTTTTATTATTTTTCTTTTTTTACTTTTCTTTTCTGTTTTACAATAGGTAAAACCCACTCCAAAAACAGAGCTGTAAATCCAACTAGTGCCACAAAAAGTTTTACCCCTGAACAAAATAGTTTAGTATTTTATAAAATTCAAAAGGCATTTATTTAATTATTTTACCTGTTGTTTCAATTATTTTAGAGCCTTTAACTACTTTATAAAAGTGTGATTTCTCCACCAATATTTATTATGTATTATTTGTCACATTTAGAACATTTTAGTTTAAATATTTGAAAATTTTTAATGTTTGACTTAAATTCAAGTTTGGATTTGAATCGGTTTCGAACTAACGCGAGATTAACAACAGTAAATGTGGTGATGTGGCATCATTAACGTGGGATTACTGTAGCCTAGCTACCGGGGTGTTACAAATCTCCTCCACTACAAGAAATCTCGTCCCGAGATTTAAGAGGTAGTGTAAGGGGGAAAGATTTGGCTACGAAATTCTATCGTGTCTTCTCGGTGTTGGTTGCTCTCTTCGAAGAGGTCAATCCACTACGTTGATGTCTTCATTTCTCTGCTTCAGGTCATCATGATGAAGTCATCATCCTTTCTTCGGGAATCCCATCGTACTTAAGAATAGGACAGGGGCAGCTCGACAACGCTAGAAGGCTATAAGGGTAGTCATTGGGGGTTATCCCATGAATGAATACATGAGTATCTCTCGAGTTGATCAAATGAAACACATCGAGAGCCAAGCAAGAAGGTACAGTAAGAAGTTTCAAGCGGATAGACAATCGTTCGATGTCTGAAACAAAGCTTGTAAGGGGACCAGAGCAACGAGATTAAGTATAGTGTCTGATACCAGAATAGATGATCTCTAGGAAGGTGGCTCGTGAATTACATACGAGCCAAGCGTGCGGAATAACTTTGGAAACAGGTGTGTATAAGAGAGTCAGGTTTTGATCCTATGGAACTGTGGGTTAAAAGAAGGAAGGGCGTTGACATCTTGCACGGTTATTATAGCAAGGCATGTTAGAGTATAACCGGTCAGTTATGTTGGCTGCATCGTTGGTACCAAGGGCGAGGGACGAAGTGAACCATTTTCCTGCTCGTTGAACGAGGCGGACCAATAGGCAAGGTTCTCGTCCATCGGTGGCTACCGGAATGTCATCAACAATAGTAGCATGGTCTTACTGACAGAGTGGTACAACGAGGTGCTTACCTAAGCAAGGAATTATCACTGCTTAGTTAAGTCAGATTACAAGAAAGGTTAAACAAAACAATGGAAAGGAAATACGATTATCAGATTAAACAGAACAATGGAAAGGAAAATGTGTTTAAACACATATTTCAGGGGTATATCCTTCCCAAGGACAAGCAGAGCATGATATCCATGACATGGTATAATGTAGAAAACCCTTTAGGTAAGGGGAGAGAAATTTCATGTCATTACCCATACAACGGTGTTGGATAATTGATAAGAAAATTTAGGATTGTGCTTCTAATGTTTTTTTATAGATAATCGGAGTACCACAGACATGCTTCGAGATAGCATAGACATGGTCATCAAGTAAAGGTCAGACTTTCGGAATACAAAGGATCCAGCGGGAACTTCTTTATAGAATAATTCTTACAATTTCAGCATGGATGAATGGCTAACCTTGCTAAAAAGGAAACTATTACAATAGGTCCTCCGGCCAGGTGTGCTAGGCAAGACGTCACCTTACCGGTTCATATAAAGGCCGGTGTTATAACTCTTGGAAATATATTCCAACCATCATATCTGACCGAGATTCAGATCTGATTGGTGTCAGGATACCTCAGACTCATGATGCCTAAGAAGGAAAGGGTGCAACACAATTTGACGAGATGGAGTTGCAAGATCCTCGGGAAATGAACTATGGAAGCAAGTTCCGAATCAGGAGTTCATCGTTAAGCCAATGAGAGGATGAGGAGGTGGCTGATGAACTCAGCGGCAATTCATTGAGATTTCCAAAAGATGGATTTCCACAATTATGTGAACAAGGAGATAAATTTGCCAGATCAAATGATACAATGAGGTATGCTCGAGGAAAACATACACAATTAAACATTGGTTGAAAGGTGCACCCGAAATATGGGCTTAGGTAGCATGATCAATGTTAGAATGGTGATTCGATAACCAATGGTCTAAGAATGAAATATCGACCATTAACTTCAAAGCAATAGGGTTGCTAGAAGTTTTGAATTCGCACATCATAGTTCAATTATTGGTTTTCCGGTTAGAAACAACACGGGGACCAAGGGAATGAATTGAGATGACAAGAAGTATCACTTGTATCAAGAATTCTTAAGAGGTGGTGAAATTCTCACGACATTCTTGACATAAAAGATGGTAATACTCCAAGGTAAAGAAGAACAAATGCTGGATAGCAAGGATCTCAAGGTATAACACAAAACACGAACAAGTTTGTGTTGAACGGAGGGCAATAATGTTGTTGATGATAACCCAAATCATCGAGGGCAAAGGATGGTATTTCTCATCAAGAATTTGATAGATATCTTGGAAGAGCTCAGAATGTTGATGATGTTCACGACACATTTGTCGCGAGATTTCATGAAGATGTAATCGATCGGCGACGACATCAAGTCAAAGGAATGATGAAGCGAAAAGTTATTGGAACCAGGGGTACGACACAAACTCGAAATCAAGCTTGCTGTTCAAGGCAAAATGATACGACGAGGAAGATCGGCGTAAGGTTATCTCATCGTCAAAAATTGTGCTCCGGGAAGAAGGACCAGGTAGCACAGTTAAAATTTAGCACAATAACGATATAGCCGGACATGCTAGGAATGACGTGATGGAGTATTAAACTTCTCAACAACAAGCACTAGGAGTACTGAATCACAGTGTTGATTTGATTCACTAATCGGTGTTCTCGGTTGACGACAACCCAGAACCCGTGGAGTGACTATGACAGGAAGGGTGTTACTTCATAAGAAATGCATAAAATGTAGTGCAATGGGTTGATATCCTCGAGATACCAGTGGGTAATACTCGAAGGTAGATTAAAATAGAGGTTGGGCAGGTGTATTGATCTGTAGAGGGCAAGTACTTTAACTTGTCCTAGAAATAGAATCAGAGGGGAACAATCATGGTCGGAACAACGGTTGCGAAGGACCAAACCCCAGATATAAGATGAAATTAAACCAAGGGGACAGTTAATTTTAAGAGAAGCTGCCATGATAAGATCTACATCGTGTCCATGGGCATGAACACAAGGTTCAAGGTCGACTCCCACTTCTTCAATGCATAACCTTTCATTCACTACTCTTATAAATATGATTTTAGTGTGAAAACCTACCGGGTGAATTACCAGGGGAGTATGACCCGTGAAAACTTTTCGGGTTCACACAGATTAAGGAAGGCCTAGGTTCAACCCACCGGGCATCTTAGAAACATATACCACAAGCTTCGTGAGTAATTGTCACCAGTTCGAAAGCAGAGCATGGTTGACATAAGGAGAGGATACAATTTAGCAAGGGCATTATGTATCGGAGAATGAACTCTCAAGGTGATTAAATATGAAGGACATTGTCGGATAATAATCCAACAGTGGATATGGCGATCCACAACGCAGCTGATGTGAGTATCGATACTCAATCAGAGGAAGAAAGAATGCAAATGCATCGGTTTATAGAACATCTGAATAATTTGACATTTAAATAACAAAGGAATTTTGATTTTAATTCAAGGGTTCAAGAGCAAACGCTCTGATCAAGGATTGATAAATTGAGTAGGCTTAGGGGTACCATCGATGACAACTTGACTGGTCGAGATCCAGTTCATGTTTAAAATGACGCCTGAGCTGGAAGGATGGATTTTAGTTTGAACTGATGATTGCGACCATTCGCAAACATATCGAATCAACGGACTCAAAATGATAATGACAAAGGATGCCAATAAGATTACGAGAATTATGGGATTAATCATGATGCAAGCAAGCGAGAATTTCAAGAGCAATAGGTTGTTGAGGATTTTCGGAAGATCGAATGGTATTTCGAAGACTTTTGTGAAATACATGAATCAACTGGGATGAACGGATACTCGATATGTGTGAGGAATTATCCGTAGGGTATTTCTGTGGCAAGGAACTACACGGCAGTGGCATAAGGGATTCTTAAAAGTCGAAGAACGATTCGATGTATCTGGTAATAACAAGAGCAACTCGGAGTAAGTGTATGAACGACAAGTGTATGTTGTTATCCATATGGATATATCGGTAGCAAGGAATTGAAAGGGCAGAGGGCACAAGAGTCTCGGGAATCATCAAAGAGTATCTTCAAAATCTTCTGGTGAAGCCATCGATCATCTGGAATGAAGGGGCTCTTTGGCAGGAAGTGGTTACGAGAACCTAGAGTTCAAATTTGCAAAATCATTTAACCCGAATAGAAGAGAGATCAGAGTCCCAGAGTATAGACGAGGAATAAAAGATCCTAATACCACCCAGTTGGCGACGTGGGCCCGTAAGCCACACAGCCAAGTTAGTAAAACAGTTTTGGACCACTAGACTCAACTTCGGCCAAGGAGTTGGAAAGGGGGTTCCTACAGTCAGTCGGCTCTGATACCAACTTGTGACGCCCCCGGCTCAATCGTGCGCTAATCATACACGCAAATGCACACGATCAAGCCTAAGGACTCACGGGAAGATATCACAACACAACTCTAAAACATAAATAAAGTCATACAAGCTTTATATTACAAGCCAGGGGCCTCGAGGGCTCGAATACATAAGCTTGCGTACAAGCGTCAGCAAAAGCATTAGGTATCTGAGTACAGATATAAAAGAAAACACAGATAAGCCCTTAGAAGGCGGGGCAAAAGAAAACACTACGATCGAAAGGCGCAGGCCTCCTGCCTGGGACCCTCCGATCCTACTCCTGGTCGACGGCAAGCTCGAAGTAATAACCACCCTCAGGGTAGTAGTAGCGATCGTCGACGTGGGCAGCTGTATCCGGGGCTCCGTCATCTGGTCGCATCAAACGAATATGGGTGAAAAAGAAAGCAAAGCAACCGTGAGTACTCATCCAAAGTACTCAGCAAGCAAGGATCTACACTACATATGCAATCATTATCAAAGAGAGGCTGTATATGTGGACTGGGCTGCAGAAATGCCAGAATAGAGAGAAGGCCTAGTCCTATCGAAGATTAGCATCTTCAGCGGTCTTGCAGCATTAGAAGAGGGTAGATTAGTACCATATAAAGTAGTAGTATCATAAGTCTCATCCTCACCCATAGATCCTTTCTCGACTCCCTGCGAGAAAGCTATCCCAGAGCCATACAGTCATCAACCTCGTCCGGAGATCCCTTCTCGACTCCCTGCGAGAAGCAATCCCAGAGCCATAGTATCCAATTCTAGTTGTATCGATCGGGATACAACTCCGAGTGTCCGTTACCGAGGATCCGGCTATTGATAGAAGTTTTCTTCCCTGCAGGGGTGCACCAACTTACCCACCACGCTCGCTTAACTCCGGCCGGACACACTTTTCCGGGTCATGCCCGGCCTCGGCCAAATGACACACCGCAACCCTACCTACAGCTCAGCAGAGAGGTCCCCGTCGGTCTACATCCTAAGCGCAAGGGGGTCTTGGCCATCCCCCCTCACCCTCCGGGTCGTTGCGCACAGGGTGGACACCAGCATCGCCTCGAGTGGCCGACACGATCCGACCGTGCCGCAATGCTGAACTGGACGTCTATCAGAGCTTTCAGCTGATGCTACGATGCAGAACGCCCATACTATGCCCACGTGATGGTTAGTGCTATCAGGCCAGAGGCCCACTCAGATCACATATCCAAACCGTTAGTACCTTGGGGGTGCGGTAACGAGCAGAGACTCACGAAAGATGTGACCCCGTCGCCCCGTCTCGAGGACTTGCGGCAAGGGCCAAGAATGCCCGGCCACGCCTCATATTCATATCTCGGGCACCATCCAGGCAACCCGTCTTCACATCACACGCGGGTAACCCTCAGGGTCGACCCGCCTTCCAAGTAACAGTGTAAAGTTATCCGTGTGTCCATAACATCAGGGGAATCCGAGGTATCACCCTCGTTGGATTCCTACTCGATGTATCTGTCAAGGTGAACTCGGTGGAATCACCCTCGCTGGGTTCACACTTGAGGTGTGGTACGACGGCGTCGTTATCGGAAGTGGTGAAGGAGGAATCACCCTCGATGACCAGGACCGAATAGCTACTCTACAGAGTTAACATCAGAAGTGCTACAAGAGGTTTCACCCTCGACACTCGATATTAACGCTGCAGTGTCGTTACAACTAAGGGGGGGGGGGGGGGGGGGTGGGTGACGTGCGGTGCCGGGGCCTGGTCTTCAATCCCGTTGATCGGGTCTTCTGATAATCCAGCGGGGCAGTCGGGATAAGTGGGGTCACTGATAGGTCTCTACCAGCATATACTAAGCAGTTTAGGTTATGCAGGTATTATCAACAGCAGGTTACAATAAACAGGCTATGCATCGAAAGAGTAAAGCAGTAGCAGCAGCAATTCTAATGCAAGATGAGAAATTAGAAGGGCGATATCGGGTGATCAAAGGGGGGGGGGGGGGGGGGCTTGCCTTGTTGCTCGGTGGCAAGGGCAAGGTCGTCAACGGTGTCGTCGGGCTCCTGAGCTGCGTCGGTTTCGGGAACTGCGTCGAGGTCTAACGAGAGAGAAGAGGGGGAGGAAACAGTATAAATACACAGCAAACATGAGCAACACAATGTACGACATGACAATATGCAGTGCCGGGTGTGTCCTAACGTATGGTTGCACGCCACCGAGGAAGGGGGAATCCATCCGGGAATGTTTTCCCGGTTCCGGACATTTATCAGACAGGTGACCGAAGAGGAACGGTTCCATGTTCGGATAGTTAGGGACGTGTGACAGACGAACGGACTGCGTATTCGGATTCGCCTCGTCGTTCTGAGCAACTTTCATGTACAAAGTTTTTCGATCCGAGCTACAGTTTATTTTCTATGATTTTCTAAAGTTTTAACTATTTTCTGAAATTGCTATAATTAACTAATTCGAAAAATAATCAGAAACGGGCTGGGTGCACCCGGTGCAGTGCACCCAGAGGTGCACCAGGGGCTGACAGGTGGGGTCAAATGGCCCAGTTGACCCAGTCAACAAAGACTGGTCAATAGAGTGAATAGTGTGTGCGGGTCCCACATGTCAGTGACCTAATAATTTCTAAACTGTTTTTATTTAAGTTAAAATAAGGTGGGACCCACATGTCATATACACCTAATCTAATTAATCACTAATCCTAATCTAACAGGGCCGTCTCCAGTGGATGGGCACTCACGCACGCACGCACGCACCAGGGGGAGCTACGACGGCCGGCAAGCGATCGGCGCCGGCGCCGGCAGAGGCGAGGCGCAGCTAGTGCGCGGCGGGAGGCGGAAGCGGCGGCGCGCGCGCCGGCGAGGCGAGCAGCGGGCGGGGCCAGAGAGCGGAGCGGAGCGGTCGCGAGCGTGGCGAGCGCGGCCCACGGCGAGGCAGGGCGCGGGCGAGCGGTGGCGAGGAGTGCGGGGGGGAAACGAGGCAGGGCGCGACAGCAGGCAGTTGCGGTGGCCGCAGCGACAGCGGGGGCACTCGCCGAGGGGGGGGAGAGGGCGGTGGGGTGGCTTGGCGGAGTCGATGAGCGGCTGGTTAGGCAGCAACAGCAGCAGGACACGGGAGCGGGCAGCAGCACGGGCGAGGAGGTGGCCAGGACAGGGCGACCGCGAGCTCGGTCGGAGCTCAAGCGGCGCAAAACAGGGGGCGGTGAATCGGAGGGGAGAAGGGGGTAGCAGAGGAGGGAGCTCACAGCGCATCCGTAGTAGTTGACGGTGAGGTCAAGGAGGCGTTGTGGACGGTGATTCGGCGACGGCGAGTAGAGGTGACGCGAGGTGGATGACGGCTTGATCCAGCTGACTTGGGGGTCTCCAGATCGAACGCGTGGTCAGGGAGAAAGTAGAAGCCGCTGGCGGTCCTTCTGGCGCTGTCCTAGGCGACGGGAAGGCGACTGGCCGCGGTGGTGGTCCGACGACGGCGGCGAGCGCGTCGGGTGAGGGAGAGCGCGGCGTAGAGGATGAGGGAAGAGGGAAGAGGAGCGAACGAGGGTGGGGAGTGAGGCATCTAGGGTTGCCAGGGCGCGTGGGGGAGGCCTTGTGCCCGTCGAGGAGCGGCAGATGGCTGACATCGGGCGATCCCCGTCCACGGACGGGCAGGAAGTGGCCACGGCGCCATGGTGAACAGGGGGGAGGAAGTGGGAAGGTGGGCCTGCCTGCTCGGGCGGCCGGCTGCCCTAGGGGTGGCCAGTTGGGCCACTTGGCCCATGGGAGAGAGGGGGGGGGTCTTTTTGTTTTGTTTTATTATTTTTCTTTTTTTACTTTTCTTTTCTGTTTTACAATAGGTAAAACCCACTCCAAAAACAGAGCTGTAAATCCAACTAGTGCCACAAAAAGTTTTACCCCTGAACAAAATAGTTTAGTATTTTATAAAATTCAAAAGGCATTTATTTAATTATTTTACCTGCTGTTTCAATTATTTTAGAGCCTTTAACTACTTTATAAAAGTGTGATTTCTCCACCAATATTTATTATGAATTATTTGTCACATTTAGAACATTTTAGTTTAAATATTTGAAAACTTTTAGTGTTTGACTTAAATTCAAGTTTGGATTTGAATCGGTTTCGAACTAACGCGAGATTAACAACAGTAAATGTGGTGATGTGGCATCATTAACGTGGGATTACTGTAGCCTAGCTACCGGGGTGTTACAGATGGCAACAATACAATACGTGCCTTGCTGCCCCTACTGTCACTGGGAAAGGACACCATAAGATTTGACCCAAAGCTATGCAGTTCTCGCATTGCAAGAAAAACCAATCTAGTTGGCCAAACCAAACCGATAGTTCGAAGAGAATTACAAAGATATCAAATCATGCATAAAAGAATTCAGAGAAGATTCAAATAATATTCATAGATAAGCTGATCATAAATCCACAATTCATCGGATCTTGGCAAACACACCGCAAAAAAGTATTACATCGAATATCTGAAGAACATCGAGGAGAACATGGTATTGAGAATCAAAGAGAGAGAAGAAGCCATCTAGCTACTAGCTATGGACCCGTAGGTCTGAGGTAAACTACTCACGCTTCATTGAAAGGGCAATAGGGTTGATGTAGAAGCCCTTCGTGATCGAATCCCCTTCTGGCAAGGTGCCGGAAAAGGTCCCAAGATGGGATCTCACGGGAACAGAAGGTTGCGGTGGTGGAAAAGTGTTTTCGTGGATGCTTCTGGTGGTTTGGGAACATATGTGGATATATAGGCGAAAGAATTATGTCAGGAGGGTCACGGAGGGCCCACAAGGCAGGGGGCGCGCCCTCCACCCTTGTGGCTGCCTCGTGGCTCCTCCGACTTCATCTCCAAGTCTCCTGGGCCAAGAAAAATCATCGCGAAGATTTTATTCCGTTTGGACTCCGTTTGGTATTCCTTTTCCACGAAGCTAAAAAACAAGGAAAAAACAGAAACTGGCACTGGGCTCTAGGTTAATAGGTTAGTCCCAAAAATAATATAAAATTGCATATTAATGCATATAAAACATCCAAAACAGATAATATAATAGCATGGAACAATAAAAAATTATAGATACGTTGGGGACGTATCAGGCTCCTGCCGGTTGTCATACTCATCGACATGCAAGTCGTGAACTTATTACAAAACATGATCATCTCATACATCAACATATATCACATCATATCTTGACCATATCACATCACAACATGCCCTGCAAAAACAAGTTAGACGTCCTCTACTTTGTTGTTGCAAGTTTTGCGTGGCTGCTACGGGCAACTAGCAAGAACCGTTCTTACCTACGCAAAACCACAACGATGATTATCAAGTCTGCTATTTTAACCTTCTTCAAGGATCGACCGTAGTCAAATTCGATTTGACCAAAGTAGGAGAAACAGACATATGCAAAACAAGTTGCATGTCAGTCGGTGGAACCGGTCTCATGTGCGTGGACATGTAAGGTTGGTCCGGGCCGCTTCATCCCACAATGCCGCCGAATCAAAATAAGACGTTGGTGGTAAGCAGTATGACCATCTGATGGAAATATGCCCTAGAGGCAATAATAAAATGGTTATTATTATATTTCCTAAATCATGATAAAGGTTTATTATTCATGCTAGAATTGTATTGATCAAAAACTTAAATACATGTCTGAATACATAAACAAATACCGTGTCCCTAGTAAGCCTCTATTAGACTAGCTCGTTGATCAAAGATGGTTAAGGTTTCCTAACCATAGACATGTGTTGTCATTTGATAACGGGATCACATCATTAGGAGAATGATGTGATGGACAAGACCCATCCGTTAGCTGAGCATATTGATCGTTCGGTTTATTGCTATTGCTTTCTTCATGTCAAATACATATTCCTTCGACTATGAGATTATGCAACTCCCGGATACCGGAGGAATACCTTGTGTGCTATCAAACGTCACAACGTAACTGGGTGATCATAAAGATGCTCTACAGGTATCTCTGAAGGTGTTTGTTGAGTTGGCATATACCGAGATTAGGATTTGTCACTCAGAGTATCGGAGAGGTATCTCTGGGCCCTCTCGGTAATACACATCATAAGAAGCCTTGCAAGCAAAGTGACTAATGAGTTAGTTACAGGATGATGTATTACAGAACAAGTAAAGAGACTTGCCGGTAATGAGATTGAACTTGGTATGAAGATACCGACGATCGAATCTCGGGCAAGTAACGTACCGATGGACAAAGGGAATTATACGTATGTTGTCATAACGGTTCGACCGATAAAGATCTTCGTAGAATATGTAGGAGCCAATATTGGCATCCAGGTTCCGCTATTGGTTATTGACCGGAGAGGTGTCTCGGGCATGTCTACATAGTTCTCGAACCCGTAGGGTCCGCACGCTTAACGTTCGTTGACGATATAGTGTTATATGAGTTGGTGACCGAATGTTGTTCGGAGTCCCGGATGAGATCACGGACATGACGAGGAGTCTCAAAATGGTTGAGAGGTAAATATTGATATATAGGACGATGGTATTCGGACACCGGAAGGGTTTCGGGATGCACCGGGTAGCCATTGGGTCACCGGAAGGGGTTCCGGACTCCCCCGGTAGGTGTTATGGGCTTAATGGGCCAAGGGAGGGACAGACCAGCCCACAGGGGGCTGGTGCGCCCCTCTCCCTGGCCGGCCAGCCCTAGGGAAGGAAAGGGGGGAGGGCTAGCCCCTCATGCCTTTCCCTCTCATGGGAGAAAGGAAGGGGGGGGGGGGGGGGGCGCCACCCTCCCCTGCCTTCCCCCCGCACTTATATAAGGCAGGGGGCGCGGCTTGGGAGAGACCCCAAGTAGGATTCCTCCTACTTGGGTGCCCCCCTTGACTTCTCCTCCCTCCCTCCCACCTATATATATGTGGGAGGGGGGGGGGGGGCGCCTAGCACACAACAGATAATTGCCTAGCCGTGTGCGGCACCCCCCTCCACCGTTTACAACCCCGGTCATATTTTCGTAGTGCTTAGGCGAAGCCCTGCGGAGATAGCTTCACCATCACCGTCACCACGCCGTCGTTCTGCCGGAAGTCATCTACTACCTCTTCATCTTGATGGATCAAGAAGGCAGAGGACGTCATCGAGCTGAACGTGTGCTGAACGCGGAGGTGCCGTACGTTCGGTGTTCGATCGGTTGGAACACGAAGAAGTTCGACTACATCAACCGTGTTGTCAAACGCTTCCCCTTATGGTCTACGAGGGTACGTAGGCACACTCTCCCCTCTCGTTGCTACGCATCTCCTTGATAGATCTTGCATGTGCGTAGATTTTTTGTTTTGTTTTCCATGCAACGTTTCCCAACAGTGGCATCCGAGCCAGGTCTATGCGTAGATGATATGCACGAGTAGAACTCAAAGAGTTGTGGGCGGTGATAGTCATACTGGTTACCACCAATATCTTATTTTGATTCGGCGGTATTGTGGGATGAAGCGGCCCGGACCAACCTTACATGTCCACGCACATGAGACCGGTTCCACCGACAGACATGCAACTAGTTTTGCATAAAGGTGGCTGTCGGGTGTCTGTTTCTCCTACTTTAGTTGAATCGAATTTGACTACGACCGGTCCTTGAAGAAGGTTAAAATAGAAAACTTGATGAAACACCATTGTGGTTTTTGCCATAGGTAAGAACGGTTCTTGCTAGAAGCCCATAGCAACCACGTAAAACTTGCAACAACAAAGTAGAGGACGTCTAACTTGTTTTTGCAGGGCATGTTGTGATGTGATATGGTCAAGATATGATGTGATATATGTTGATGTATGAGATGATCATGTTTTGTAATATCGACAACCGACAGGAGCCTTAGGGTTGTCTCTTTATTGTATGAAGTGCAATCGCCATGTAATTGCTTTAGTTTATCACTATGTGTTAGCAATAGTTGGCGAGATGACCCCAACGCAACGATGGAGATCAAGGTGTCGAGCCGGTGACGATGGAGATCATTACGATGCTTTGGAGATGGAGATCAAAAGCACAAGATGATGATGGCCATATCATGTCACATATTTTGATTGCATGTGATGTTTATCCTTTATGCATCTTATTTTGCTTAGAACGGCGGTAGCATGATAAGATGATCCCTTCACTAAATTTCAAGATAAAAGTGTTCTCCCCAAGTATGCACCGTTGCCAAAGTTCGTCATTTCGAAGCACCACGTGATGATCGGGTGTGATAGACTCTACCTTCACATACAACGGGTGTAAGACAGTTCTGCACATGCAGAATACTTGGGTTAAACTTGACGAGCCTAGCATGTACAACTATCTCCGTAGGGCTTCGCCGAGCACTACGAAAATTATGACCGAGGATGAATTAGAGGGAGAGGGGCGCCGCACACGGCTTGGGGATCGTGGTGTGTGTTGCCCCTCTCCCTCCTCACATATATATAGGTGGGGGGGGGGGGGTAGGACGGGAGGCAGCCTAGGGTGCCCCCAAGGGGGCCGGCGGCCGCCCTGGGCTCCTGCCCTGGCTGCCCCCTTCCTTCTTAGGCGCGTGGGAGGAAGGCAGTAGGGGGTGGTGCCCCCCTTTCCTTTCTCTCATGTGGAGGGGAAGGCAGGAGGGGCTAGCCCTCCCCCTTTCCTACCTTAGGGCCAGCGGCCTAGAGGTGGGGCGCGCCAGCCCCTTGTGGGCTGGTGTGCTCCCCTCGTTTGGCCCATATGGCCCAATAACCTCCCGAGGCCTCCTGGAACCCCTTCCAGTGATCCGATGAATATCCGATACATTCCGAAACCTTTCCGGTGACCAAATAGCATCGTCCTATATATCAGTCTTTACCTCCGGACCATTCCGGAGCTCCTCGTCATGTCTGTGATCTCATTCGGGACTCCAAACAACATTCGGTCACCAACTCACATAACTCATATAATACTATATCGTAAATGAACGTTAAGCGTGCGGACCCTACGGGTTCGAGAATGATGTAGACATGACCGAGACGCTTCTACGGTCAATAACCAATAGCGGAACCTGGATGCCCATATTGGTTCCTACATATTCTACGAAGATCTTCATCGGTTGAACCTTTATGACAACATACGTAATTCCCTTTGTATGTCGGTATGTTTACTTGCCCGAGATTCGATCATCGGTATTTCTATACCTAGTTCAATCTCGTTACCGGCAAGTCTCTTTACTCGTTCTGTAATACATCATCTTGCAGCTAACTCCTTAGTCACTTTGCTTGCAAGCTTCTTGTGATGTGTATTACCGAGAGGGCCCAGAGATACCTCTCCGATACACGGAGTGACAAATCCCAATCTCGATCCATGCCAACTCAACAGACACCTTCGGAGATACCTGTAGAGCATCTTTATGATCACCCAGTTACGTTGTGACGTTTGATAGCACACAAGGTATTCCTCCGGTATCCGGGAGTTGCATGATCTCATGGTCGAAGGAATATGTATTTGACATTAAGAAAGCAATAGCAATAAACTAAACGATCATACGCTAAGCTAACGGATGGGTCTTGTCCATCACATCATTCTCCTAATGATGTGATCCCGTTATCAAGTGACAACTCATGTCCATAGTTAGGAAACCTTAACAATCTTTGATCAACGAGCTAGTCTAGTAGAGGCTCACTAGGGACACGGTATTTGTTTATGTATCCACACATGTATTTAAGTTTCCGATCAATACAATTCTAGCATGAATAATAAACCTTTATCATGAATAAGGAAATATAATAATAACAACTTTATTATTGCCTCTAGGGCATATTTCCATCAAAAGAAAGAACCGTACTCTAACTGATTTGGTTAATGCCATGTTAGACACATCGGGTCTCTCCAAGGCATGGTGGGGGGAGACGATATTGACTGCATGCCATGTCCTAAAACCGAGTTCCCACAAAGAACAAAGATGTAACACCCCCGTGTAATAAACTCTGTGACACTCTGTTAAAACTGCCAAGTCATGATCATTTGCAGTGCCATGTCATATGGGTTAATAATCCAATTCAAATCCACATCTGAAAATCAACTCAAATTCAAAGGTGAATTATAAAGTAGATCAAACACTGTTGGGAAAATGTTCATTAAATGGCAAATAATTCAGGAACATTTCTAAAATCAAAATCAAAATATTTGGAGTTGGGCAAGTGACTCAAACAAGATGAAACAACACCCAAAACAGCAATATTAATTCATTTAAAATCATTACAGATTCAAATGAACTCCAAATCTGCCCAAACCAGTTTTTGATGAGAGATAATATTGCATTGCAATAATTGGGCCAACATTCACATTTTTCAAAAGAGCACAAGTGGCCTAATCATTTTGAAACAGAAAAGGGGATAAAAGAAAAGGGAGAAGAGAAATAAGAAAAAAATAAAACGCTACTGTTGGCTGGGCCTAAGTGCACAGTGTGCGGCCCTGTCCAACAGCGGCCCACCTCACCTCCCTCCTCGTGCGTGTCGGCGCGCCCCTGGCCGCGCGCGCCAGCGCCAGCCGAGCGGCGACACGCCGACGGCCACCGACGCCGCAGCCACCCGAGAGGATAAGGTCGAGGCCCGGCGTATCCCCTGGCTCTCCTCGCCACTTTCCCCTCTCCTCCCTCGCTCGTTCCGCCCCTCGCTCCCTCCCAGATCCGGCCACCGAGCGCCGTCGTCGCCGCACTTCGCCATTTGCCGTGGCCACCGGCGACCCCGTGCTCGTCCACCGTGCCGGCCAGCTCCGCCGTCGTCTTCCTCATCTACTGGAGGCCTCAGCTGGAGCTGGGGAGCACGGAACCACCGGATCCCCTTCGTCCTCAACTACGGTCGCTGTCGTCTTCTTCGCCTCCGACGCCGGCCTTCTGCTGCTACAAAACTATCGAGGGCCTACGTGGGTGCCGCACGGTGAGCCTCTCCTCTCCCTGCTGCTCCTCGTTGGTCCCCTAGCGCCTTATAGCCAGCTGCCGTCGTTGCCGAGCTCTGCTCGCCGCTGTGCACTTCGCCGCCGCGGCCATAGACGCCGTCGTGCTCGTCCGGACCCAGCATCGAGCTCCTGGAGCTCGTGCGAGTCCAACGCGATCACTAGCGCGCCTCCCCGAGCGTTGTAGCCCTAAATCCACCGATGCCCGATTCCGGCGTCCGCCGGCGACGACCTAGCGCTCGTTTCCGGCCGTTTTAGCTCGCGCTCATGCTTTAGATCGACGCGGCGCCTTTCCCTCGTTCGAACGCGACCAGCCCCGGCCGTTTTGGTGGCCTGTGGGCGAAACCCGACGGGCGTCCGAGCCGCGCCGCCGCGATTTTGGTCGCCGGCGCAACTCCGGCGCCGGCCGCCGACGTGGCCGCCACGTGGGACACCCCTGGGTCACTGCCAGTGGGTCCCACGGGCCCCGCTGACCACGCTGACCGTGGTCAACGCGCTGACGTGGCGGCGCAATGCCACTGACAGGTGGGCCCCGCGACTAATTAACCTAATTAAAGATTTAATTAAATAGAAACTAATTAGATTAACCTAATGTCTCACTGACATGTGGGGTCCACCCCCTAATTAACCCCGGTAATTAAATTAATCCACTGATTAGCCTAGACAGAGGCTGACATGTGGGTCCCACTGGACCCACATGTCATATTTGACTTAGTCAGCCGACTGTTGACTTGCTGACGTCAGTAGCACGTCATGCTGACGTCATAATTCATTTTCTGTAAATAAAAATTAATTCCAGAAATTCAAATAATCTTTAAAAATTAATAACTTTTAAACCGTAGCTCGGATCGAAAAAGTTAAAACATGAAAGTTGCTCAGAACGACGAGACGAGTCTGATCGTGCCGTCTGTTTCTCCATCGGAACCTCCTACGTAGAAGAACTCGTAACTCCGGACCCGAATCCGACAGATGAATAGTGCACACACGTCGGATATTAAATCCCAGAATAATTCTAAAAATAACTAAAATGACTTAGATGCATATTTAGGCAACCCTGCACTGCATCATAGCATCACACGCACCGTGTTGCATTTGTTTGCATTATGTTTACCTGTTTCTTCCCCCTCTTCTCTCTCGGTAGCCCCCGACGTTGATGTAGCTCCCGAGGCAGACGCCGCACAGGAGTACGACTACGTCCCCGACGATACTACTGAAGACCTTGCCCTTGCCCCCGAGCAAACAGGCAAGCACCCCCATTTTGAGCATGCCTATATCGCCTATTCTCTTCTCTCTTATGCTTGCATTAGAACTGCTACTGCTACTGTTTTCCTATATCTGCCGCATAGCCTGATTATTGTACCCTGCTTTGTTACCTTACCGGTTATCCTAGACTGCTTAGTATAAGGTGGGTAGAGACACGACCGAGACCCCCCACTTGATCCCGACTGCCCGGCTGGACATCAGAAGACCCGTTCATCGGGATTGAAGACTAGACCATGGCACCGCACATCACTTCCCCTTAGTTGCCGACACTGCTGGGTTATCATCGAGTGCCGAGGGTGATACCTCGTCAGCACTTCTGATGTTAACCTTGTAGGTTAGTTACTCGGTCGTGGTAAGCGAGGGTGATTCCTTCTACACCACCCCCGATAACGACGTCGTCGCGCAACTCCTCAAGGTGGACCTCGAGGGTGATTCCTCCTTCGTTCACCTTGATGATAACATCGAGCGGGAATTCCATCGAGGGTGATTCCTCAGGGTTCCCTTCGGTGTCAGACACACAGTTACCTTGGATATTATGACTTGCACTAAACTATGATACTAAAGACGGGTCGGCCCTGAGGGGTACCCGCGCGAGCTTAACGCGAAGTGATGTGGAGTCGGGTTGACCTGGATGGTGCCCGCGAGATAACTACGAGGCGTGGCCGGGCATTCTTAGCCCTTGCCACAAGTCCTCGAGACGGGGCGACGGGGTCACATCGATCGTGAGTCTCTGCTCGTTTCCGCGCGCTCCTAATCCACTACGGTTTGGATATTTGATTCGAGGGGCCTCTGGCCCGATAGCACTAACCATCACGTGGGCATAGTATGGGCGTTCTGCGTCGTACACATCAGCCGAAGCTTGTTTGACGTCAGTAAGGAGCGGCGCACGCCGAGTTGGACTGGTAATGCAACCGCGCTTGTATAAGGGGTTGCTAGGTCTGCTCTCGGTGGCCCCGTAACGTGCAGGAGTTCCCGGGGCGATGGCCCAAGACCCCTGGGGGCATAGGTTTAGTCCGGCGTGCTGACCTCTCTTATAAGCCTAGGTCGGGTTGCGGCGTGTTGCTTAGCCGAGGCCGGGCATGACCCAGAAAAGTGTGTCCGGCCAGAGTTAAGTGAGCGTGGTGGGTAAGTTGGTGCACCCCTGCAGGGAAGAAACTTCTATCGATAGCCTGTCCTACGGTAACGGACACTCGGAGTTGTATCCCGATCGGTACAACTAGAACATGTGGTGAGAATTGGATAGTACGGCTCTGGGATTGCTTTCTCGCAGGGAGTCGAGAAAGGATCTCAGGTCGAGGTTGATGATATTACTACTACTACTTTACATTATGTTCATCTGCTCTCTCCTGATGCTGCAAGACTGTCGAAGATTGTTGAAGCTGCTAGTCTTCGATAGGACTAGGCTTTCCCCCTATACCCTGGCATTTCTGCAGCCCAGTCCACATATACAGCCATTCCTTTGACAATGATGCATATGTAGTGTAGATCCTTGCTTGCTGAGTACTTCGGATGAGTACTCACGTTTGCTTTATTTTCTTTTTCCCCCATTTTCCATTTGATGCCACCAGACGACGGAGCCCCTGAGCCAGAAGCCCCAGCTGACGACCAGTACTACTACCCGCTTGGCGAGTACTACTACTACGAGGAGCCGTTCGACGACCAGGAGTAGGATCGGAGGGTCCAGGGCAGGAGGCCTACGCCTTTCGATCGTAGTATTTTATTTTACCCCGCCTCTGTGAAGGCCTAATTCTCTCTATGTAATATATCTGTACCCAGATATCTAATGCTTCCGCTGATGCTTGTATGCCATCGAGCTTGTATTCGAGCCCTCGAGGCCCTGGCTTGTAATATTAAGCTTGTATGACTTTATTTTATGTTTTAGAGTTGTGTTGTGATATCTTCAAGTGAGTCCTTAGGCTTGATCGTGCGCATTTGCGTGTATGATTAGTGCACGATTAAGCCGGGGTCGTCACAGGTTGGTATCAGAGCCGACTGCCTCTAGGAATCCCCCTTCCCAATTCCTTGGCCGAAGTTGAGTCTAGTGGTCAAAAATTGTTTTACTAACTTGGCTGTGTGGCTTACGGGCCCACGTCGCCAACAGGGTGGTATTAGGATCTTTTATTCCTCGTCTTTACTCTGGGATTCTAATCTCTCATCTATTCGGGTTTAATAAAATTTACTAACACTGACATTTAGGTTCTCGTTAATTCTATCCACCCGGAGAGCTGGATTCAGTGCGATTTCCCTGTCTTTGATCTGATTAGTCTGATAATCATTTTCCTTTCCATTGTTTTGTTTAACCTTTCCTTCCGAGATTGGTTATATTTCTCATTGTCTTATGACAACCCTGAACCTTTCTGTTTCAGATGGATCGGCTATTTCCACCGCGGCCTACGACCCAGCTTGTGCTTCGCACTTGGGCTCGTGATGCCCCTGGATTTCCAGCTGTTCTGATCGCCCTCCTGAGTAGACTGGGTTACCGCTGGTATCCCGAGTACATGGTCTATGAGGTTTATCGCGAGTTCAACCAGGAACAGTACTATGCTGAAGTTCGGATTTATGATCAGCAGAATAACTCAGACACCGAGCTACACCTTTTTCATGGATTAGGCGTGACGATTGAGATGGCAGTACATGATGCCGCCTACTCTGCTGTCGCACGTCTCCGAGGAGAGCACAGTGCTAACTTGGATGATACTGTGTTTCGGTACATTCCGTATGCACCTATTGGAGATGCTACTGGATTTTACACAGCTATCTGTGCCCCGTACGAGTCTCGACGCTACGACCCGCAGGTTCTGATTCAGTGCACTCAGACTTTGGATCGCACTGTTCGTGCACTTGCTGTTGAGTTGTTTGCCACTCGAGCACGCTACTACGAGGCTATGACACAGTTGCTACCAGCTGTTCGTGCAGGGATGCATCCGGAGTACATTCTTTACCCGAGCAGGACTGAGATGCCATCAGGGATCGTCTGGCCTGCTGTGGGAGGTCACACGCCTGCACGTGGACCTCTTCTTTCTTCTCGAGACCGGGTTCTGCATCAGAGTGCCCATGGAGCGCAGGATCCTTCTGCGACGAACTTCCATCGTCCGCACTTGCAGTTACCCCGTTTCAGTGGTTTTCTCCGACGTTGATGTAGCCTTTGCTATGTCCCGTTGTGTACTTCCTTACCGCGTGCCTGCGCGCCGCCTAGCATGTCTAGCTTTTCAATTTGCGCCGTTATGCTGCCCGAATGTAACCGACTATGTATGGATCTGTACGTCTTAATGACTACTTCTAGCATCTATTGCACTCTTTCAATAATGTCGAGTTACCTCATGTTTATTGTTAAACACTTGCATAAGCTATCGCTGAAATACCCCTGTTGGAATAGCAGGATGGCTGACAACAACCCGCCACCGCCGCCACCACCTGATTACATGGCAGCGATGATGCAACAGTTTGAACTCAACCGCCAGTTTATGACGGGGATTATGCAGCAATTCCCTCGTCCTGATGCTAATCAGCGGCAACCATCCATTACCTTACAAGAGTTCATGAGGCTCAGTCCATCATTTTTCCGCAACACAGTCAACCCACTGGATGCAGATGACTGGCTGCGTGATATCTCTCATGAGATGGAGTCTGCTAGTGTCGCCGAAATTAACTATGTCACTTTTGCGACATATCTTCTTAAGGGTCCCGCAGCCCAATGGTGGGCCACTCACCGACAGACTCTGCCGCCTGGTACTGTCGTCACTTGGGCAGAGTTTAAGATTGCTTTTCGTGCCCGCTACATTCCTCTAGCTATCATAGCTAGGAAGAAGGCTGAGTTCCGTAGCCTTATCCAAGGAAACAAGACTGTGGAAGTCTATCAGCGCGAGTTTCTAGACTTATCTCGTTACGCTGAAGAGGACATTCCTACTGATGAACGCAGACAAGAGAAGTTTCGTGAAGGACTGCACCATGACATTCAGTTAGCCCTTTTTGTTCAAGATTACCCTGATTTCGCCACCTTGGTGAATAAGGCCATCATGGTTGAAACTGGACTTAAGAAGCACAAGGAAGCGTCCAGACGCACCCGTGAGTCGGGCTCATCTTCGGGCTCGTCTTCCCAGAAGCGACGCATCTGGTTTCCCCAAGGCATGTTCCGTTCAGCAGCTCCTGCGAACAGACCTTCTTATGCTGCACCACGTCTGCCACCTCCACCACCGAGACAGCCCCTGCCAGCTCCAGCACCTCGAGCTCCAGCACCTCGTCCTGACAGCGGACTATGCTTCAAGTGTGGCAAGCCAGGTCACCGTGCTAGAGATTGTTCTCAGAACCAGAATCAACTAGCTCTCCCTTCTGCTGGACGTGGAATTGGCCGTGGTATTCCTCAGCAGCGCAACAATAATGCCAGACCTTCTTATGGTCGTGGGCAGTACTACCACGTCAACATGTCTGGAGCTCCAGATCAACCAGATACTGTGATGGGTACACTTCTCGTTAATTCAGTACCTGCATCCGTTTTATTTGATTCAGGAGCATCGCATTCCTTCATGTCAGAACATTTTGCACGCATGCATGACATTAAATGCGAATACATGAACACACCTTTATTGGTACACACTCCCGCGGGTGGTTGCCGAACCTCTGCAGTTAGCTATAATGTTCCCGTTGAAATCGAAGGGTTGGAGTTCAGTGCGTCTCCCATTATTCTGAAATCGTCCAAGATTGACCTTATTCTGGGAATGGATTGGTTGAAGGCCCATTATGCCTCAATCAATTGTGCCACCAAAGTTGTTCACCTCTTGCACCCCTCGAATGAGATGGTGAATTACCATGCTCATATCACTCAGAACGCCGAGGCTCAAATTTATGCCTTGAACGCGTTGAATGCTTCTCCGCTTGATGGGATCGAGAATATCCCAGTTGTCTGTGACTTCCTAGATGTTTTTCCAGAAGAACTTCCAGGAATACCCCCTGCTAGAGCTGTCGAGTTCGTCATCGACTTGAAGCCTGGCACCACTCCTATTGCGAAGCGTCCTTACAAGATGCCTCCGCACCACCTCATCGAGCTTAAGGAGGAAATTGATAAATCCTTAAGGAAGGGTTTCATTCGCCCCAGTTCCTCTGCATGGGGAGCACCGTCTCTTTTCGTCAAGAAGAAAGATGGGACGAATAGGTTGGTCCAAGATTATCGTCCTATCAACCAGGCTACCATTCAGAATAAATATCCACTTCCCCGGATCAACGATTTATATGATCAACTCGCTGGATCTTCGGTGTTTTCGAAACTCGACTTGAGGTTGGGTTATCACCAGATCCGTGTTCGCGAAGAGGATATTCCGAAGACTGCATTCGTTACTCGTTATGGCTCTTACGAGTACGCAGTCATGTCGTTTGGTTTAACAAATGCTCCAGCTACATTCTCCCGCCTAATGAATTACATATTCATGGATTACCTCGACAAATTCGTCGTGGTATATCTGGATGATATTCTGGTTTATTCGAAGAACAAAGAAGAACATGCTGAGCACCTTCGACTAGTTCTGGAGAGACTTCGAGAGCACCAATTATATGCCAAGTACTCTAAGTGCGAATTCTGGCTTTCCGAGGTAACCTACCTTGGACATGTCATCTCCAAGGATGGTATTGCAGTTAACCCGGAGCGAGTTCAGGCTATTCTTGACTGGACCCCTCCGAAGAATGCCAAGCAGGTCCGAAGCTTTCTCGGTCTAGCCAGCTATTGTCGCCGATTCGTCGAGAACTTCTCCAAGATCGCCAAGCCCCTGACTAATCTGCTCCACAAAGGCGTTAAGTTTGAGTGGACAGACAAGTGTCAGGAAAGTTTCCAAACCCTCAAGGACAAGCTCACTTCTGCTCCAGTGCTTGCTCCTCCTGATTCTCGCAAGGACTTTGTCATATATTGCGACGCCTCTCGTCAGGGATTAGGCTGCGTCCTAATGCAAGAGCGGAGAGTAATTGCATATGCTTCACGTCAATTGCGTCCACATGAAGAGAATTATCCAGTGCATGATCTTGAACTTGCAGCAGTGATGTATGCATTGAAGTTATGGCGACACTATCTTCTGGGTAATCGGTGTGAAATTTATACCGATCACCAAAGTCTGAAATACTTATTCACTCAACCGGATCTTAATCTCCGACAACAACGATGGTTAGAAGCTATTGCGGATTATGACTGTGGTATTTCTTATACCCCGGGCAAAGCTAATGTAATGGCCGATGCCCTGAGTCGCAAGTCATATTGCAACAACCTCATGGTTAGGCAAGCTCAACCTCGTCTTCACGCAGAACTGACTCAGCTGAATCTGCGAATTCTTCCCCAGGGTTCTCTTAATAACCTTGTGGTACAGCCAGACCTTCTGAAGGCTGTTAAAGAAGCGCAAGCCAAAGATGCTGAAATTGACTTGATGAAGAAGGAGCTTCACCTTGCTAAGTATCGGGATTTCTCAGTTTCTGAAGATGGTACATTATATTTCAGAGACCGCATCGTAGTACCTCGCTTCGAGCTGATGACTGACAAAGTCATGAAGGAGGCCCATGATACACCGCTATCTATCCATCCGGGTAGTACCAAAATGTATCGAGATCTTCGTCAAAGGTACTGGTGGTCTAGAATGAAACAAGATATTGCTCGTTATGTTGCCGAGTGTGACGTTTGTCGTCGCGTGAAGGCAGAACATCAAAAACCTGCTGGAATTCTGCAACCGCTCCCTATTCCTCTATGGAAGTGGGATAAAGTGCAAATGGACTTCATCACTGGTCTTCCCAAGTCTCAGAAGGGTCACGATGCTATTCTTGTCGTCGTTGACCAACTTTCCAAGGTTGCACACTTTCTGCCAGTTAAGGAGACTATTACTGCTAGTCAGTTAGCAGAGCTATATATCTCCAGAATTGTTTCACTCCATGGTATTCCCAAGGAAATCAGTTCAGACCGTGGCAGTATTTTCACTGGCCATTTCTGGGAAAGTTTCCAGAAAGCAATGGGAACTCATATTACCTGGAGTTCAGCTTATCATCCCCAATCCCAAGGCCAAGTTGAGCGCGTTAATCAAGTGCTTGAAGACATGCTTCGAGCCTGTGTTATATCCTTCGGTAAGAAATGGGAGGAATCTCTTCCGTATGCCGAGTTCTCCTATAACAACAGCTATCAAGCCAGCTTAAAAATGTCCCCCTTTGAGGTTCTTTATGGACGTAAATGTCGAACCCCTCTGAATTGGTCAGAAACTGGGGAACGACCTCTTGTTGGACCGGACATTATTCAGCATGCCGAAGAACAAGTCCGAATTGTCCGGGAGAATCTCAAAGCAGCTCAAGACCGTCAGAAGAGTAATTATGATCGCAAGCGATGGGGTGTGATCTATCAACCTGATGAACAAGCTTATCTTCGTGTCACTCCAATGAAGGGCACCCGTCGTTTTGGAATCAAGGGCAAGCTAGCTCCTCGCTATATTGGTCCTTTCCGCATCGTGGCTAGACGTGGACAGGTGGCATATCAATTGGAGTTGCCACCGCAATTCTCCCATATTCATGATGTCTTCCACGTGTCGCAACTCCGTAAGTGCTTCAAAGAATCCCCGCACCGTGCAGTGGATCATGAGATGCTCGAGCTACAAGATGATCTTTCCTATAAGGAGCATCCGATCCGCATCCTCGATGAAGCTGAACGTCGTACTCGTCAGAAGACGACCAAGTTCCTAAAAGTGCAATGGTCGAATCACACTGAAGACGAAGCCACTTGGGAACGCGAGGATCATCTTCGGGAAGAATATCCTGGACTTTTTCCTTCTACCTCCTAAATTCTCGGGACGAGAATTTATTTTAGAGGAGGAGAACTTGTAACACCCCCGTGTAATAAACTCTGTGACACTCTGTTAAAACTGCCAAGTCATGATCATTTGCAGTGCCATGTCATATGGGTTAATAATCCAATTCAAATCCACATCTGAAAATCAACTCAAATTCAAAGGTGAATTATAAAGTAGATCAAACACTGTTGGGAAAATGTTCATTAAATGGCAAATAATTCAGGAACATTTCTAAAATCAAAATATTTGGAGTTGGGCAAGTGACTCAAACAAGATGAAATAACACCCAAAACAGCAATATTAATTCATTTAAAATCATTACAGATTCAAATGAACTCCAAATCTGCCCAAACCACTTTTTGATGAGAGATAATATTGCATTGCAATAATTGGGCCAACATTCACATTTTTCAAAAGAGCACAAGTGACCTAATCATTTTGAAACAGAAAAGGGGATAAAAGAAAAGGGAGAAGAGAAATAAGAAAAAAATAAAACGCTACTGTTGGCTGGGCCTAAGTGCACAGTGTGCGGCCCAGTCCAACAGCGGCCCACCTCACCTCCCTCCTCGTGCGTGTCGGCGCGCCCCTGGCCGCGCGCGCCAGCGCCAGCCGGGCGGCGACACGCCGACGGCCACCGACGCCGCAGCCACCCGAGAGGATAAGGTCGAGGCCCGGCGTATCCCCTGGCTCTCCTCGCCACTTTCCCCTCTCCTCCCTCGCTCGTTCCGCCCCTCGCTCCCTCCCAGATCCGGCCACCGAGCGCCGTCGTCGCCGCACTTCGCCATTTGCCGTGGCCACCGGCGACCCCGTGCTCGTCCACCGTGCCGGCCAGCTCCGCCGTCGTCTTCCTCATCTACTGGAGGCCTCAGCTGGAGCTGGGGAGCACGGAACCACCGGATCCCCTTCGTCCTCAACTACGGTCGCCGTCGTCTTCTTCGCCTCCGACGCCGGCCTTCTGCTGCTACAAAACTATCGAGGGCCTACGTGGGTGCCGCACGGTGAGCCTCTCCTCTCCCTGCTGCTCCTCGTTGGTCCCCTAGCGCCTTATAGCCAGCTGCCGTCGTTGCCGAGCTCTGCTCGCCACTGTGCACTTCGCCGCCGCGGCCATAGACGCCGTCGTGCTCGTCCGGACCCAGCATCGAGCTCCTGGAGCTCGTGCGAGTCCAACGCGATCACTAGCGCGCCTCCCCGAGCGTTGTAGCCCTAAATCCACCGATGCCCGATTCCGGCGTCCGCCGGCGACGACCTAGCGCTCGTTTCCGGCCGTTTTAGCTCGCGCTCATGCTTTAGATCGACGCGGCGCCTTTCCCTCGTTCGAACGCGACCAGCCCCGGCCGTTTTGGTGGCCTGTGGGCGAAACCCGACGGGCGTCCGAGCCGCGCCGCCGCGATTTTGGTCGCCGGCGCAACTCCGGCGCCGGCCGCCGACGTGGCCGCCACGTGGGACACCCCTGGGTCACTGCCAGTGGGTCCCACGGGCCCCGCTGACCACGCTGACCGTGGTCAACGCGCTGACGTGGCGGCGCAATGCCACTGACAGGTGGGCCCCGCGACTAATTAACCTAATTAAAGATTTAATTAAATAGAAACTAATTAGATTAACCTAATGTCTCACTGACATGTGGGGTCCACCCCCTAATTAACCCTGGTAATTAAATTAATCCACTGATTAGCCTAGACAGAGGCTGACATGTGGGTCCCACTGGACCCACATGTCATATTTGACTTAGTCAGCCGACTGTTGACTTGCTGACGTCAGCAGCACGTCATGCTGACGTCATAATTCATTTTCTGTAAATAAAAATTAATTCCAGAAATTCAAATAATCTTTAAAAATTAATAACTTTTAAACCGTAGCTCGGATCGAAAAAGTTAAAACATGAAAGTTGCTCAGAACGACGAGACGAGTCTGATCGTGCCGTCTGTTTCTCCATCGGAACCTCCTACGTAGAAGAACTCGTAACTCCGGACCCGAATCCGACAGATGAATAGTGCACACACGTCGGATATTAAATCCCAGAATAATTCTAAAAATAACTAAAATGACTTAGATGCATATTTAGGCAACCCTGCACTGCATCATAGCATCACACGCACCGTGTTGCATTTGTTTGCATTATGTTTACCTGTTTCTTCCCCCTCTTCTCTCTCGGTAGCCCCCGACGTTGATGTAGCTCCCGAGGCAGACGCCGCACAGGAGTACGACTACGTCCCCGACGATACTACTGAAGACCTTGCCCTTGCCCCCGAGCAAACAGGCAAGCACCCCCATTTTGAGCATGCCTATATCGCCTATTCTCTTCTCTCTTATGCTTGCATTAGAACTGCTACTGCTACTGTTTTCCTATATCTACCGCATAGCCTGATTATTGTACCCTGCTTTGTTACCTTACCGGTTATCCTAGACTGCTTAGTATAAGGTGGGTAGAGACACGACCGAGACCCCCCACTTGATCCCGACTGCCCGGCTGGACATCAGAAGACCCGTTCATCGGGATTGAAGACTAGACCATGGCACCGCACATCACTTCCCCTTAGTTGCCGACACTGCTGGGTTATCATCGAGTGCCGAGGGTGATACCTCGTCAGCACTTCTGATGTTAACCTTGTAGGTTAGTTACTCGGTCGTGGTAAGCGAGGGTGATTCCTTCTACACCACCCCCGATAACGACGTCGTCGCGCAACTCCTCAAGGTGGACCTCGAGGGTGATTCCTCCTTCGTTCACCTTGATGATAACATCGAGCGGGAATTCCATCGAGGGTGATTCCTCAGGGTTCCCTTCGGTGTCAGACACACAGTTACCTTGGATATTATGACTTGCACTAAACTATGATACTAAAGACGGGTCGGCCCTGAGGGGTACCCGCGCGAGCTTAACGCGAAGTGATGTGGAGTCGGGTTGACCTGGATGGTGCCCGCGAGATAACTACGAGGCGTGGCCGGGCATTCTTAGCCCTTGCTGCAAGTCCTCGAGACGGGGCGACGGGGTCACATCGATCGTGAGTCTCTGCTTGTTTCCGCGCGCTCCTAATCCACTACGGTTTGGATATTTGATCCGAGGGGCCTCTGGCCCGATAGCACTAACCATCACGTGGGCATAGTATGGGCGTTCTGCGTCGTACACATCAGCCGAAGCTTGTTTGACGTCAGTAAGGAGCGGCGCACGCCGAGTTGGACTGGTAACGCAACCGCGCTTGTATAAGGGGTTGCTAGGTCTGCTCTCGGTGGCCCCGTAACGTGCAGGAGTTCCCGGGGCGATGGCCCAAGACCCCTGGGGGCATAGGTTTAGTCCGGCGTGCTGACCTCTCTTATAAGCCTAGGTCGGGTTGCGGCGTGTTGCTTAGCCGAGGCCGGGCATGACCCAGAAAAGTGTGCCCGGCCAGAGTTAAGTGAGCGTGGTGGGTAAGTTGGTGCACCCCTGCAGGGAAGAAACTTCTATCGATAGCCTGTCCTACGGTAACGGACACTCGGAGTTGTATCCCGATCGGTACAACTAGAACATGTGGTGAGAATTGGATAGTACGGCTCTGGGATTGCTTTCTCGCAGGGAGTCGAGAAAGGATCTCAGGTCGAGGTTGATGATATTACTACTACTACTTTACATTATGTTCATCTGCTCTCTCCTGATGCTGCAAGACTGTCGAAGATTGTTGAAGCTGCTAGTCTTCGATAGGACTAGGCTTTCCCCCTATACCCTGGCATTTCTGCAGCCCAGTCCACATATACAGCCATTCCTTTGACAATGATGCATATGTAGTGTAGATCCTTGCTTGCTGAGTACTTCGGATGAGTACTCACGTTTGCTTTATTTTCTTTTTCCCCCATTTTCCATTTGATGCCACCAGACGACGGAGCCCCTGAGCCAGAAGCCCCAGCTGACGACCAGTACTACTACCCGCTTGGCGAGTACTACTACTACGAGGAGCCGTTCGACGACCAGGAGTAGGATCGGAGGGTCCAGGGCAGGAGGCCTACGCCTTTCGATCGTAGTATTTTATTTTACCCCGCCTCTGTGAAGGCCTAATTCTCTCTATGTAATATATCTGTACCCAGATATCTAATGCTTCCGCTGACGCTTGTATGCCATCGAGCTTGTATTCGAGCCCTCGAGGCCCTGGCTTGTAATATTAAGCTTGTATGACTTTATTTTATGTTTTAGAGTTGTGTTGTGATATCTTCAAGTGAGTCCTTAGGCTTGATCGTGCGCATTTGCGTGTATGATTAGTGCACGATTAAGCCGGGGTCGTCACAAAAGAGATAACTCCATTTGAGGAATGGGAGAAGAAAAGGTTGAAACTCTCTTACTTATGAACTTGGGGCTGCTTGGTCCATTCGAGGAATGGGAGAAGAAAAGGTTGAAACTCTCTTACTTACGAACTTGGGGCTGCTTGGCGAAAGTCAATGTGCCAGTTCCAAAGAAGCGCAAGCTTGGACCAAAAACTGTGAATTGTGATTTCCTTGGGTATGCTTTTCATAGCATTGGTTATAGATTATTGATTGTAAAATCTGAAGTACCAGATATGCATGTTGGTACAATCATAGAGTCGAATGATGCGACTTTCTTTGAAGATATCTTTCCCATGAAGGATATGGGTAGCTCGTCAAATCAGGAGTTGCCTAGTTCATCGATTCGGGATGTGGTTACAATTTCTGAACCTATCACTCCGATGCAACAACTTGAAGATCTTGTGGAGGACAATGATGAGACTCCTAAAAGGAGCAAGAGACAGAGGACTGCAAAGTCCTTTGGTGATGATTTTCTTGTGTACCTCATAGATGACACTCCCAGTTCCATTTTAGAGGCCTATGCATCTGAAGATGCTGACTACTGGAAGGAAGCGGTCCGTAGTGAAATGGATTCCATCTTGGCAAATGAAACTTGGGAGATCACTGACCGTCCTTATGGGTGCAAACCTATAGGGTGTGAATGGGTATTCAAGAAGAAGCTTAGGCCTGATGGTACTATCGAGAAGTACAAGGCACGGCTCGTGGCTAAGGGTTATATCCAAAAGGAAGGTGAATACTTCTTTGATACTTACTCACCTGTGGCTCGATTGACAACTATTCGAGTACTACTTTCACTAGCTGTCTCACATGGTCTTCTCGTTCATCAAATGGATGTAAGACTGCTTTCCTAAATGGAGAGTTGGATGAGGAAATTTATATGGAACAACCAGATGGGTTTGTAGTAGATGGTCAGGAAGGAAAAGTGTGCAAGTTGCTGAAGTCTTTGTATGGACTCAAGCAAGCACCCAAACAGTGGCATGAGAAGTTTGAAAGAACTTTAAGAGCTGCAGGCTTTGTTGTAAACGAAGCTGACAAATGTGTGTACTATCGCCATGGTGGGGGTGAGGGAGTTATCCTTTGCTTGTATGTTGATGACATATTGATTTTCGGAACAAATCTGCATGTTATTAAGGAGGTCAAGGATTTCCTATCTCGTTGTTTTGAGATGAAGGATTTAGGAGTGGCTGATGTTATTCTGAACATCAAGCTGTTGAGAGACGATGATGGTGGGATTACATTGCTTCAATCTCACTATGTGGAAAAGATTCTGAGTCGCTTTGGCTACAATGACTGCAAGCCCTCTCCAACACCATATGATGCTAGTGTGTTGCTTCAAAAGAATCGAAGAATTGCTAGAGATCAATTGAAATATTCTCAGATTATTGGCTCGCTTATGTATTTAGCCAGTGCTACAAGACCTGACATCTCTTTTGCTGTTAGCAAACTGAGCCGGTTTGTCTCAAAACCAGGAGATGTGCATTGGAAAGCTCTAGAGAGAGTTATGCGTTACTTGAAAGGCACTACGAGTAATGAAATTCACTACACTGGGTACCCAAAGGTACTGGAAGGGTATAGTGACTGAAACTGGATCTCAGATGCTGATGAGATAAAGGCCACGAGCGGATATGTATTCACTCATGGAGGTGGCGCTGTTTCTTGGAAGTCTTGCAAGCAGACCATCTTAACGAGGTCAACAATGGAAGCATAACTCACAGCACTAGATACAGCTACGGTCGAAGAAGATTGGCTTCGTCGGCTCTTGAATGACTTGCCGGTTGTTGAGAAACCTGTACCAGGTATCCTTATGAACTGTGACAACCAAACTATGATCACTAAAGTGAGCAGCTCAAAGGATAACATGAAGTCATCAAGACATGCTCAGAGAAGGTTAAAATCTGTCAGGAAAATGAAAAACTCCGGAGTTATTGCATTGGATTATATCCAAACGTCTAAAAATCTGGCAGATCCTTTTACTAAGGGTCTATCTCGTAATGTGATAGATAATGCATCGAAGGAGATGGGTATGAGACCCATAATATGAGTTGTTCATAGTGGTAACCTAGTCTATGTGATCGGAGATCCCGTGAATTAGATGTGGAAGACAAGCTGTTGATCAACTAAGAGGAGAGTATCCTTACTATTAACAATACCACTTCATGAAGATGCAATACTCTCCTATTCTGCATGGCAAGTTGATGTATATCTTAATGTGTTCTAGGTGGCTCATTCAAGTAGAGATGTTGTCCTGCAGAACATCTTTTGAAGAACACACCTATATGAGTTTGATTGTTAAATGTCGCAATCTATGAGAGTAGGGTGCTCTCTAGTAAACTTATGAAAGGTCTCGGAGTATGACGCATAAGCTCCACCCGCGGGGAAGTCCCACGGTAGCCTAGTATCGGTCAAGGCTTTGTGTGAAGCTAGATTCGCAGAAAACTTGCAGTTCAAGGCCTAGTCCACTGTTCAAGTTGCCTACTAGTGTAGCATAGAGCTCTAGGTGGAAGTTCAACTTAACAGTCTCCACTGCAGTGCCGGTATATAAAACAGTGTTTTGGAATCAAAGGCAAATTTTGTGTGTCTCTGGGATCTGGTGGGGGATTGCTGGAATTTTGTCTATTTTGGGCCAACCCAATAGCAGTTTCAGAATTCCTAATAAATCCTAGAGGCTCACACAACCCATTCGTGCAAGGCAAGAGGTGGAACTAAAGTTTAGTCCCACATTGCTAGTTTGGTGGGAGTTGGACCTCCTTATTAGGGAGGTTGTTTCCCCACATGTATGAGCATGAGAACAAGAGGGACATTCACGCGCGCTCCTCCTCCGCCGCCTGCCTCGCCACGCCACGCCTCGTCACGACGCGCCGCGGGTTGCGGGAATGAGCCGATGTCTAAATTTTTGCCACGCACGACGGGTATGTGAATGGTCACACGGGAGCTGAAACGTTTTGCTGTAGTGGAGATTGAATCCGAACGGCGCACCTCTTCGCCTGCTGCCTGTTCGCTTTGTCTCCCTCTTTTGCTTCACCTCCCGTCGTAGCCTGTTCACCTCCTTCTCCTGTGCCTATATAAGAGAGGTCGCTCCTCTCTAGAGAGACACATCAGAACATCATCTTCCTCTCGCCATTGTTCCTGAGCACTGAGCCACTGCTACGGTCTTTCCCATCCCGGCTTCCGGCGTGTACCGCAGGTTGGGACAGCAGGCCTCCGAAACCCCACCCCTTTGAGTCCTGTATGAGAGAAGGGTGATAAGGTTTTTGGGGAGCGCTCCGCGTGACTACTGACTTCTTCATCACGGACACCCCGGACTCCGACGACTACTTCTCCGACGACAACTTCTTCCCCGATGTCGACAACCCTCTTCGACGACATGGCTGGCGAGGACACCGACCCCAAGACCAGTGCTTCAGCCGCTGTTTCGTATGTCTTCGTGTTCTCTCTGTTTAAGATCTTGCCTCAGTTTCTTGCTCTAGCCTTTCTTATTCTAGCCTCTGTTCTACATATGTTCTCTTATAGGTCATATGTGCACATGCCATTTGCTTTCTCTCCTTTAGATTACATGACTTGTTTCATCTCTACTATGATAGTCATGTTTATCTACTATTTCTGTTAATAAAATCATATGGTAAATTGCTCATATTTCCAACATGTACCACCTTCCTGTCAATACCTCGAGCTGGGCACCAATGTGCAATTGGGCAACAAGTGTAGCTGCTGCTGCTGCTGCGCGCGCGCGCGCGCGTGTGTGTGTATCCAAACATTTCTAGTCCAAGATATCAGTGAGTCGCTACCATGCGCGAGCTGGTCTTTTGTTGTTCTTCTAGCGCTTGATTTGGCACAAATTGGTAGTATAAGCTAGGCATTTGAGCTGGCTGACAAATCATTATTTTTGAAACCAGGCATTTGATTTTATTATCTAGATTTGGCACAAATTGTTGGTTAGTAGCTGATTATGTTTTTTTCTTGACATTCCACTTGGGTTGATATATATTGATCTCACCTGATAATGATGGTGCTTTCGACTTGTCTTTATTTATGAACTCAAGAATCAACACACGAGCTGGAAATATTATCACATCTCCCCTGTTGTGGTTCTTATCTTTATCTAGCTAACACGATGTGTGTGAGAACCAAAACAAATGGAAAGTTATGGAAAAGATGCTCTAGTTGTTGACCACACCAGCAATAGCCATACGCGCTAAACCAATTTTAACTAGTTAATCACATTTTGGAAGCAGCAAACCCGCTAATGCTTATATGCTTGGTCAGGCAATATCAATAGACTTTGTTTGCTGAGCGCATATCATCACCATCTACCTACTTACTTTGTTTTGTGTCAAATGGCCGATGAAACCGAGACGAACACCAACCTGGCATGCCCAAAAACATGTGACATCTAACTATTCTGAAAACCAGTGGACAAAACTTGTCCCACCAAACAAATATCAATTTTCTTGGTTTGGTCCTTGTTTGGATGGATGCTAATTTCCTGGCATACCAATGTCTTTTTTTTGCTGCTATATATAGTTCATTTTTTTACCAATATTAGTCAACTCTTCGATAAGCAAAAGCTTGATACCTAAGCTTTTGCTAGCAAATATTTGGTAGGATAAGGTTTGTCTTAAACCAAACATACGCTCATTGTTGTTTCAGGCAATGATCACACAAACTTGAAGGTTACACTTTGATTATCAATTTTGTAAGGTACGGACGAGAAGAGCGATGGTGTTATGCATGTATCAACTCCACCCCGCATGGCGAAGTTGGCTATGTGTGATTGTGTCAGTGTACTAAATATTGGGCCTTTAGTACCCCATACTTGTGCACGGGCAGTTGTAGCCATACCTGCGGCAAGGCTTGTCGGGGGAATAGCTGAAGATCAATCCAAGGTTATCAAAGAGACATTCAAGCCAAGGATCAGAAGATAAGGAGGACTGGAGACCAGGGGCTCGGCTCCCGGCAAGATCTTGCCGGGGTAGCCTGCGGAGCCCGGCAAGATTCGCACCCGGCAAGGTTCCGCCACTGTGCCACCGCTCCAGCGCAGCGACCAGCCTGTCATTCTGGTCCCATCTCTGGATGCGTGGCAAGGCGCTAGTGGAGGCGAGCTTAAGCGGTGCTGATGGGATGGCCCCTTTTTCCATCCCCAAGAAAGTAAGGACACCTAAACGGACACCTCATGGTGCATTAAATGCATTTGTCCTAAACCGTCAGTGGTTAGGTATGATAACCATGTAGCTACTTTACACCTCGCATATAAGCAGTTTGCCACTGTGGTGACCCCTTTGAACATATAAAAGGAGGCCCAAGGCAACTGCTACAGGGGAGAGTACTCTAGAGAGAGCACTCTCGGCCGATTCTGCATGCGTAGCTGCTGCACGAACACACTATTCATTGCAAGCGCTCCAAGAACTGGGACGAAAACACTGATAATAAACTAAAGCAGGAGTAGGGTTTTACGCTGATCAGCGGCCCGAACCTGGGTAAAAAATCCCCTCACGTTGATCATCGGTTCTGCTCTTTGTGCATACCTCTCTCCCTGCCGAACCATAAAGGGGTCCTTCGGATCCCATAGGTGTCGTACGCCGACATCTTTGGCGCGCCAGGTAGGGGGATCGAGGTTGCGCGAACCTGATCTGGTGATTAGCGCGTCAGTTTCTTCACCGTCTTTGTCACCATGCCACCCAAGAAGAAGGTTGCGGCAGCGGTTGTTCCGTCTACGTCTGTCTTGCCCGTGCCTACTCGGACGGGTGACGGTGTGGATGCAGGAGGTGGAGGTTTAGAGCCTCCATGGCGTTCTGGTGATCTGAGCCAGGCGAGCGGCGTCGTTCGCAGCGGCGACGGCAACCCGCATGCCGCTAGATCCAGAGATAGAGCCGTGCTGCCTACGGGCGGCGCAGCGAACTCCAGAGATCGGAGGACGCCTTCTAGGACTCCCACGCCGGCGCAAGCGTTGCGGCCTTCCCAGGTCGCACGCGACGAGCAGCGCCGTGGCATTGGTGGTTCTGAACGTCCCCATGGAAAGACTTCTGCGTATCGATCCCAAGGTGCGCAGGCCCAGCATGCACGCCAAACTGCTAGTGGAAGTGGCGCGCGGTCGCGTGATCGTGACGATGCTCCTTCTAACACCGTTAGGAGTCAGAGCACCTCACGTACCTCGCACCTGTCGCCGCCGCCCACGCCAGCAGAAGCTTTGGCACATGCGCAGCTGCTCCTCGATTTTCCTCCCGCTCCGGAGAAGATGGAGGAGTGGCGATCTACTATCCAGAGCCTCATCGGCTTCGTCAACAAGGATGGGCCGCAGCGAGCGGGGCCCTCGCGGCAGCGGTCTATCGATCCGGCGCGAGCCGATGGTGAGAAGATTGGAGGCGGTGCGACCACGGTGCACTCCCCTCCACGACACCAGCGGCAGTCGTCAACCCGGCGGACCGACGGCCATGATGACGATTCCACGGCGTCGTCCGATCCGCGGATGCGCCGCGATCAGCGTCAAGTTCTTCAGGAACGAAGCAAAGAGGACGCTCGAACTACCATCGAGCGGTGACGGGAGGCACGTCATCAGTCCGATAAACGCGCAGGGCCTACTATCGACAAGCCTGCGCCGGGGGACGCAGGCGACTTGCCCTATGAGGTAGGTTGTCCAGCGTTTACCCGTGAGCTGCGGCGAGTCTAGTGGCCCAACTCCCGAACCTTCAAACCAGAGGTCCCGGAGAAATATGATGGCAAGACTCATCCCTCGGAGTTCCTGAGCATCTACACCATTGCGGTGCAGGCTGCCGGGGGCTGAGATGACAAGATACTTGCCAACTACTTCCCGTTGGTGCTCAAACCCAACGTCAGGTCATGGTTGATGCATCTGCCGGAGAATTCCATTTCTTCTTGGTCAGATCTGTGCCATCAGTTTGTTGGCGCCTTTGTTGGAGGCCACCAAGCTCCTGGCCAAGAAAGTGATTTGCATCTCCTCCCTCAAAAGGAGGGCGAGCCCCTGCGCAAGTTTATCCAGAGGTTTAGCCGGGTGCAGTATAATATCCCAGACGTTTATCCTGCCGCTGTTGTTAGCACGTTTCATCAGAACATGCGTAACCACAAGATGCACGAAGAGCTGGCGATGAATAAGGTCAGGAGTATTGCCGAGCTTTACGCTTTGGCCGACAAGTGCGCTCGAGCTGAAGAAGGGAGAAAACTCCCCAGCGAGGGTGTTGGCGCAGGGGGCGAATCTGAGGATGAAGATGCTGCAACCCCGTCGAAGAAAGGCCGGCGGCGGAACAAGAAGCGCAAAGGCAAGGCCATGCTTGCTGTCGAGGAATCTGGCAACCCCGGCACCGCCAAGAAGGCCAAGGTTGATGACCCCGGCAAGGAAGTTGTCGGGTGCGCTTCCTGTCAGGCCTTAGCAGCTGCCGACAAGCCGGAAGGCTCCGGCAAACAGTATTGCAAGATCCATCGCACCAAGGGCCACAATCTCCAAAACTGCCGGCAAGTTGAGCAGCTTGTCGAGAAGCAGAGAGCTGAGTACGAAAGACGAGAAAAGAAGAAGGCCCAGGACGGTGCTGAGGGATCTGGCAAGAAGCATGGTGGCCGAGGAGGCCGCCGCGGCAAGGCTAAGCAACAGAAGGAGAGGCCCGCCCGAGGCCACGACAAGGACGAGGGAGGCGATGATGATGAGGAAGACGATGAATCCAGTGAGCACGAGTTTCAGAAAGCCACAGAGGCCATGTGTATTGACGGGGGCGCCTCGCTGCATTCTTCTCACCGCCGACTTAAACAGTGGGTGCGTGAGGTTAATGCAACGGAGCCGTCGTTTGATGCACGGAAACCTTTAAAGTGGTCCAACATGCCTATCATTTTTGACGCCGAGGATCACCCTGATCGCACAACTGCGATCGGGTGCTTGCCCTTGTTGGTCTCACCAACAATCCGCAACCTCAAGGTAAAAAAAATGCTGGTTGACGGTGGGGCCAAGCTGAACTTAATCTCGCCAGACGTGCTCAAGAAGCTGCAAATTCCTGATGAAGATCTCGAGGAAACGGGCACGTTTCAAGGGATCAATCCAGGAAGGACCCAGCCAAAAGGCAAGATTACGCTACCGGTAACATTTGGTAGCGAGCTCAATTACAGGATAGAGAAGGTAGTGTTCGATGTCGCCAAGATCCCCATGTCATACAATGGGATCCTTGGCCGCCCAGCGCTGGCCAAGTTCATGGCGGCATCACACTATGCGTATAATGTGTTGAAGATGCCCGGACCGATTAGTGTCATCGCTATCCACTCCGACAAGAAGGATGCACTAATCTGCACCGACCAACTCTACCGGGAGGCAACCGCAGCACCTGCCGTCAAGGCATCTGCTCTTGCCACTGGAACTCTCGGGGGGAAGGAGAAGAAGACCGGCAAGATCTCTGGCGTAAACCCCGGCAAGCGCACCTCTTCGGAGTGCTGCGCTTCCGTTGAGGACGCACCAGAGAGTTCCACCGGCAAGAACAAGAAGTCCAAGGCTGCTCCACCAGAGACCAAGAAGGTGCCCGTCAAGGAGGACGGAACGGGAGGAACTTTCACCATAAGTTCCACCCTAGATGACAAATAGGAAAGCGCGCTCGTTGCCTTCCTGTGGGCGAATGTCGATGTGTTTGCATGGCAACCATCTGACATCCCCGGTGTTCCCAGGGAGGTAATTGAGCACCACCTTGCTGTCTGTCCTCACGCATGGCCCATCAAGCAGAGGGTGAGAAAGCAAGCCTTGGAGCAGCAAGAATTCATTGCCGAAGAAATCAGGAAGTTAGAAGCGGCAGGTTTGGTCAGAGGAGTGCTTCACCCAACGTGGTTGGCCAATCCGGTTGTAGTGCGCAAGGCGAATGGGAAATGGAGGCTGTGTATTGATTATACAGACATCAATAAAGCCTGTCCAAAAGATCCTTTCCCCTTGCTGCTCATCGACCAGATTGTGGACTCCACTGCTGGTTGTGACCTACTGTCGTTCCTTGATGCCTACTCGGGATATCATCATATCTTCATGGCAAAAGAAGACGAAGAAAAGACCGCATTTATCACCCCATGTGGTACGTATTGTTTTATACGATTGCCTTTCGGGTTGAAAAGTGCTGGTTCTACATTTGCGAGAGCGGTCCAAATTGGTTTTGAGCCTCAGCTACATAGAAATATGGAAGCATACATGGATGACATAGTGGTCAAAACCAAGGATAAAGTGACGTTCATACAAGATCTAGAAGAAATATTTACAAACCTGCGCAAGATCACTTTAAAGCTCAATCCTGAGAAGTGTGTGTTTGGCGTCCCTTCTGGCAAGCTTCTCGGGTTCTTTGTATCTCAACGAGGGATCGAAGCGAACCCCGACAAGATCAAAGCTATCGAGCAGATTGAAGCGCCAAGACGTGTCAAGGATGTACGTCGTCTTGCCGGCTGCGTTGCTGCCTTAAGCAGGTTCATCTCCAAATCCGCTGAGCGCGCCCTGCCCTTTTTCAAAATTTTGAAGAAGGCAGGTCCAATGAGATGGACTCCGAAAGCGGAGGCAGCGCTGCAAGATTTGAAGAGGTACCTCTCCTCTCCGCCGACGCTAGTCGCACCCAAGCCACAAGAGCCGTTGCTGTTGTATCTAGCGGCAACAAAACAAGTGGTTAGTGCTACGTTAGTGGTGCAGAGAGAAGTCGACAAGGGGGCAACGGCAGCGGCAGGACCATCAAGTGACGCGCCGGGATCTTCCCCGGCAAGGTCTGGTGTCGGCAAGACAGGATCTGCGCAGTCAGAGGAATCAGTGCAAAAGAGGAGGATGGTGCAGCGTCCAGTTTATTTTGTCAGCTCCCTTTTACAGGGAGCTAGGTCAAGATACTCTGGTGTGCAGAAATTGCTCTTCGGCCTTCTCATGGCCTCGAGGAAGCTGCGCCATTATTTCCAAGCGCATGAGATTACCGTCGTCACTCGCTTCCCGTTGCAGCGGATTTTGCGAAATCCAGAGGCAACCGGCAGGATTGTGGAGTGGGCGTTGGAACTGTCAAGCTTTGGTCTCAAGTTTGAAAGTACTTCAGCAATTCAGAGCAGAGCCTTGGTGGAGTTCATTGCGGAATGGACCCCAACGCCAGATGAGGAGATTCAAGAAATGACTCTTCCCGGCAGGGAAACAGATCGAGAATGGATTATGTACTTTGATGGCGCTTTCTCGCTGCAAGGCGCCGGTGCTAGTGTGCTACTTGTCGCACCCACCGGAGAGCACCTCAAGTATGTAATTCAGATGCATTTTCCCTGGGAGAGCTCGATAAACAATACTGCGGAGTACGAAGGCCTGCTTGCCGGTCTCAGGATTGCGGCAGACCTTGGTATCAAGAAGCTCATCATCAGAGGCGATTCGCAGCTTGTTGCCAGGCAAGTCAACAAAAATTATCAGAGTCCATTGATGCAAGCCTATGTGGATGAAGTGAGAAAAATGGAAGAGCACTTTGACGGTCTGCAAACAAAGCACATTCCGCGTGCCAAAAACAGTATTGCTGATGACCTTTCAAAGCGCGCTGCCCTCAAGTTACGTGTGGATCCATTGAACTCCTCAAGTTACGTGTAGCAAGAAAAGAGAAGGAAGTTTAATTCTAGTCAGTACTTTCCGGCAGAGCTCCCGGGAGCCGCCGGCAAGGAAGTCGCCGGGATCAACGGCAAGCCTACCGGGGAATGACAGGCTCCAGCTTGGGCACAGCCCATTGTCCATTTTCTTCAGACAGGAGAACTCCCTGAGGAGCAAGAAGAAGCGGAAAAAGTAGCCTGTCAGTCTAGCATGTACCAGTTCGTCGATGGCGTTCTGTACAGGAAGAGACTGAATGGTGTGAAATTGAAGTGTATTCCTCGGGAGGATGGACTGGAGCTGTTGGCAGAGATACATGGAGGCATATGTGGCTCTCACATAGGATCAAGAGCGCTTGTCGGAAAGGCATTCCGACAAGGTTTCTTTTGGCCCACTGCTCTCCAGGATGCAGCTGCACTAGTAACCAAGTGTGAAGCGTGCCAGTTTCATTCAAAGAAATCGCATCAGCCAGCTCAAGCTCTTCAGACAATCCCTCTCTCCTGGCCATTTTCGGTCTGGGGGCTCGACATACTGGGCCCTTTTCCCCGTGCTACCGGGGGCTTTGAGTACTTGTACATTGCAATCGACAAGTTAACAAAGTGGCCAGAGGTGGAAGCGGTGAGGAAGGTGACAGCACAATCAACCGTCAAGTTCTTTAAAGGAATAGTTTGCCGTTTCGGTGTGCCCAATAGGATCATCACCGACAACGGCACACAGTTCACAAGTCGCACCTTCATGCAATACGTCCAAGACCTTGGCGGCAAAATTTGTTTTGCCTCTGTTGCTCACCCGAGAAGCAACGGCCAAGCGGAGTGGGCTAATGCTGAAGTGCTGCGCGGTCTCAGGACCAGGACTTTTGACAAGCTGAAAAAGTGCGGAAGGCGCTGGATTGATGAGTTGCCGGTGGTTCTTTGGTCAATCAGAACGACACCAAATCGAGCCACTGGCCAGACACCCTTCGCTCTGGTTTACGGAGCGGAAGCAGTTCTCCCCACAGAACTCATATATGGGTCACCTCGAGTGCTCGCTTATGATGAGCTTGAGCAAGAGCAACTGCGACAAGATGACGTTGTGCTCCTTGAGCAGGATCGTCTTTAGGCTGCTGTGCGAGCTGCACGCTACCAGCAAGCTTTGCGCCGCTACCATAGCCGCAAAGTTCATGCCCGAAGCCTTGAGGAAGGTGACCTTGTTCTTCGGCGGATTCAGTCCGCCAAGAATTCAAACAAGTTGACGCCGAAGTGGGAAGGCCCTTATCGGGTAGTACGAGTCACCAGGCCCGGCGCTGTCCGCCTGGAGACCGAAGATGGCGTTCCAGTGATCAACTCTTGGAATATCGAACATCTTCGCAACTTTTACCCATAAGGCGTGGTTGCCGAGGGCCCCCGGCAACCTCCTTTTGTACGAGTCTTGCCGGCAAGGCATAGAATCCTTTGTACAAAGCCAGGCACAGACCCTGTGCGCAGTTGAATAAGCTTAAGTGTTGTACATTTCTTGTTAATCTCCATGTTTACATATATGCATGCTTGTCTGAGACATTGTATGACACTGGCTCCCGGTAAGACTAACGAACCACCAAGGTTCCATATCTTTATTTTCTCTTCTTTCTTTTTCTCAAAGGATAGAAGGTTCCCTCGTGCGCAAGTTTGCTAGGGGGGGGGGGGGAGGAAGGAAGGAAGGTATGGATACCAATGGGTGATGTTCAGAATTGATGTCTTGCCGGAAGGAGTATAGCGACAGAAAGCTAAGTTGCGAAACTTTGAGCAAGTTTTTCAATTTTTACTATCAGGCTATTTTCTTTAGACGATTTTGGCCCTTGTATGGAAAACCTGCACGCGAAGGAACCCTTGTCGTAATTGGTTGCACCCTTATTTTGTTTCGAGTCCGCTCAACAGTCTAAGTGGCTGCACCAAGAACACCAAGGTGTCTTGCCGGCTGCTGCACCTCCAGCAGGCTGCTGCACCTCCAGCAGGCTGCTGAAGTCCCGCACCCAGCGCTCGCGGCAGGTTGCGTGCCAGCAAGTTTCCAGTAAGCGTAGGGCGTATATCATACGGAAAGAAATCGGACAGGGGAAATAGCATGCATGTACTCAATCATAGCAAGTTATATTACATCGATAGTTGCCGCAGTTCTAACTTAAGACTAAATTATCCTTGGCATGGAATGGTGGCGGCAGAGAAAAGTGAGACGGCAAGTCCCTGCGCTGGCCTTCAACCCTCTTGATTGAATCTACCTTCTCAAGGATGGGCGTGACAAGCTCCTCAAGTGCCTTGAGATCTGCATCCTTCGGCAAGCGCACGAGCACGTTGGTGAGGTCAACGCCAGGGTTCTTATGCACCACCTTGATGAGTACCTTGTGGAGGACGGCCCGGCAAAGCTTGCGGGATTCATTGGCCAGTTGGGTCGCTCGGTTGGACTGGAGCAGCTTCAGAGCATCAATGATGCTTTCGAAGAACATGGTCAGCCTGGCACTCGGGGATATCCTTTCTTCAGAGGAATACCTAAAGTTTTGCAGGCCATCCCGGCCCATGGTTGACAGTTGTGCTGTGAGCTTCTCCGCGGTGTCGACAAGGCGATCAGTCCAGATTTTCACACCCTTCTCATAGTCAATTTGGGCGGCAGCAGCGCTCTTAAGCAAGTTCCTCTCATCCTGGAGATCTTTGCTCAGGGCCTTCTCGCGGGCCCTGCCGTCCTCAAGAGACTTTTCCAGCGTGGTCAGCTTCAGCCTCAGATCGGCAACGGCATCATTGGCTGAAGAAAGCTGCTTGGTCTTGTCGGATATAGCAATTTGCATCTCCGCCAGGCTGTGGAGAGTTTTCTCCCTGTCACCTTTGAGCATCGAGAGCTTCTTGCTGTGTTCCTCAAGATCCGCCTCCAGCTCCTTCACTTTGTTGCTCAGCCCGTTCTTGGCGGCCTTTGCGGCCTCGGCGGCATCGATGGCTTCTTTGAGCTTGCTGGCGTGATCTACAGTTGAAGCTTCGAGCACCTCCTTGTGCTTATGCTCCAGCTCCTGGGTCCGCTGTGCGACAAGCTTTTCAATTTCTTCATCCTTGCCGCGGAGTTTGGCGGCAAGTGCCTGCTCGCGCGCGGCAAGATCTTCTTCATGAGCATCAAGCCCAATGCGGCGCTGCGTCAAGAGAGCATCCTCAGCGGCAACCCTTTGCGCAGCTTCCTCTTGCGCCTTCTCTATGTCAGATTGCCTCAGGAGGAGCTCCGTCCAGCTTTGGCTCACTTGTTCCCGGCTGGCAGTCAACTCCTGAAGGGCCACGGCGTACCAGATCTGCATTTGCTCAACGCGCTTCTGGAAATCCGCCTCGGCTGCTTCGACAACTGCAGCTCTGGAGTCTGCCTTCTCCTTTCGAGCACGGTGGAGCGCTTGGAGCTTGCGGAAATTATCGCCCATGGCCTGGAGGAGCCGATCTTCTTCAGATTTGCCGCTGCTGGTGCTTGGTTCATCGACGATCTCGAGCCCGGCAGCAGTGATGATTTCTTCATCAAAAGTTTCCCCTTCGGTCGGCGCTCCAATACTCGCCGTCCTCGGTAAGTTGACGAATAGGTTGTCGCCAACCTTGAGATATTTGCTCAATGAGGGAGCCTCAGATGTCGATGGTTGATCTTCGACAATCGTCTCACCGGTGGCTAGGGGCTCTGTGGCCGGTGTAGCGCCTGGCGCTCCTGCGGCAGGAATGCCGTCAGTATGGTCATCAGTCTCCTCGCCGGCCCTCTCGGCAAGTTCCTTGGCGGCTTCCTCGGCAGCAGCTTCGCTGACCTCGACAGTGGCGTCTTTGGCGGCCTCGCTAGCAGCGATCTTGTCAGCTTCGGCGGCAGTGTCTCTGGCGGTCTCCTCGATGACAACGTCAACCTCCATGTGTTCCATCACAGGGAGTTCTGAAGGACGAAGGAGGGAAGCAAAATCAAATCAAGATTGAAGTTCAGAAAGATAAAGGAAAAAATAACAAGTGCTCTGAGGCAAGCAGTCACCTGCGTCGAGCTGTTGAGGGGTAGCTTCACCCCTTGCCGGGAAAAGGTTGCCGGTGCCCATGTTTGCCGGCTCCTCCTCTTCCAAGGTAGGCTCGTCGGTAGGAGCTCTTGCCGGAGATGCGCTTGCGGGCGGCATGGTTGACGGAGGCGGCACGACGGGGGCGTCCTCCAATGACTCTCCCTGTTGCTGTTCTTCTCCTGCAAGCCCGAAGATATAAGCGGCAAAGGTTGAAACCTCAGCACCCACCAGCGGAAAATGAGTAGTGGACTCACGCTGGGGGCTGCGCTGGGGGCTGCGTCGAGGGCTAAGCTCCGGGCCGATGATGATAGTTTCTGGCACGCTTGCAGAGCTTGTCGGGGGCTCGTCGCCCGTGGAGGTCTTTGCCCTCTTCGCCATCCTTTCTGCCAAAGTTTCTGCCTCACTGCAGAGACAAGACAAAGCATGGCAATAAGATCAATCGAATTCAGAATTTGGGAGATAAAGACTGTGACAGGATACTTACTCTTCCTCTTCTCATTCCGGGCTGAAACTGGAGATGTCAAAATCGACCTCCGTTGCGGTGTCCGTATGGGGAGGCGGAGGAGGGGTCCTGGGTCGCTTGGCTGCAGCAGGTGCAGGGGGTTGGCGTGACTCTGCCGCCTCAGCCTCCGGTGCTGTTGTGTGAGACGCCCCTACCGCCCCAGTGGTTGCCGCAGGTGTGTGTCTCGTGCGCCGCACGGATTGCTGTCGAACTCCTTGCCGCGGTGCAGCCTTGCCGGCCGCCTTCTTACCGGGAACCTCACTGCTTGAAGAAGTTTGGTTTGCTGGGATGCTAGAGGCGGCTTTCCGAAGGACACGCTTTGCCTTCTTTGGAGCTGGGGGCTCCTCCTGCGGCTGTTCTTCGGCTGCGTCCTCGTCAGATGAGCTCTCGGCGACTGCACCGCTCTGTTCCCCCGGCAGCCTTATCCTCCCCGGCAGGATTCTCCTCCAATATGACTTCTGCGTCGCTAGTTTCCCATTCCGTGAAGCCGACGCTGCCGGCCTCCGCGGCAAGATTCACCTCTTCCACCCTAGTGGCAATATACGCCACTTCTTCATCAGTGGTGGCGCGGACAAGGTTTGTTTCTTCCCGGATGGCCCTCTCCGACAAGTCGTCGAAGAACTTTTGTGCCTGCTCAGCAGATGGCTCGACCCAAGTCGCGTCAAGGCCATGGGCATTGAACATTGGCATTACGGCGATGATTGACCCCAGGGTGGAGTTGTTGCACAAAGGGATAATTCTCGCCGGCAACTTATGCTTGTCCTCGCGCTGAAATAGACTGTGGCGGAGAGCACCAAGCTGCATAATTGTCAAGTTATTGTTCAGTCCGGGGCGCAGCCTCATGATATCTGCCGCGTTCCAAAACTCCCAAGCTGGTCTCCCCTTATTCTGCAGAGGGGCGATGCGGCGGCGAAGGAAATCAGAGCCAATCATCTCTATTGTGAGCCCGGCATCTTTCAAACGGAGGATCCTGGTGGTGGCGATCGTGAGCTTGTCATCTTGAGCATCGAGATCACTCCAGTCCTCGCCACGGACCACCTTCTGCCGTCGGGGTGAACAGAATGGATGGGGATCTGCTTCCTTAATCCAGCACCATTCGGACCGCCATTCTTCCCACTTCTCGCGGTAAACCCCATCTGGATATATCTCCATGCCCTTGGGATCCAGGCGATAGAACCGGAAAGGGCTTCCCCTTTTTGGAGGCGAGGAATAAAGTAATGGCAGAAGAGGGCAGTGTTGGGAACTACTCCGGCAAAGTTTTCGCAAAGATAGACATGCATGTTACGGCATTCGGCGTGAAATCCAGGAGATGGAAGCCGTATGTGTACATGATGTCAATAAGGAAATCAGAGAATGGAGGACAGAGCCCGCAATAAAAATAAGCGGCGAAGAAGGGATATCTATCTGGTCCGCCTTTGGAAGAAGAACCTGGGGCCACGCGAGTCGCGGGGTGAGCCTTCGTCTCCCTCGCCCACATGCACTGGTACCGGTTCTTCAAGGCTTTCGCGTCGAGCGTCGGAGCGAAGACGACGTACTTCTTCCGCATCTTCGCCAGCTCGCTCTCCAGGACATCAGCTTTCGTCTCCTTGCCCTTGCTCTTGCTAGCCTTGGGTGGCATGGTGGTTGCGAAGGCGGAAGCCGAGGATTGAGCGGGTGCGGAGGCGGTGAGCGGATGAGGAGAAGTTCTGCTCTGGGCTCGGGAGAGAGAAGGTAATGGCGGATTCCAGATTGGAAAGAAGAAGGGGTAAATGGGCGGCGCCTTTGCGGATTCCTTTTTATGGGGAAGGAGCGAGGCTGCCTCTTTTACTGCCCAATGTGAATACGCCTATACGAGCGCGCTGCGGCCGTGGCCGTTCAGCGCACGCTTCCCACGTCGCGCATTCAACGCGCGTAGTGGGGAAGCGCAGTAAGCGGAATAATTACAAGCAGTTAACCCCTACCACGCGTGCCCGTGCACTGTTTGGGCCTAGCCCAACAACGCCTCGCACTCGTGTGTGGCCTAGGCCTGGGGGCTCCTGTCGGTGTACTAAATATTGGGCCTTTAGTACCCCATACTTGTGCACGAGCAGTTGTAGCCATACCTGCGGCAAGGCTTATCGGGGGAACAGCTGAAGATCAATCCAAGGTTATCAAAGAGACATTCAAGCCAAGGATCAGAAGATAAGGAGAACTGGAGACCAGGGGCTCGGCTCCCGGCAAGATCTTGCCGGGGTAGCCTGCGGAACCCGACAAGATTCGCACCCGGCAAGGTTCCGCCACTGTGCCACCGCTCTAGCGCAGCGACCAGCCTGGCATTCTGGTCCCATCTCTGGATGCGTGGCAAGGCGCTAGTGGAGGCGAGCTTAAGCGGTGCTGATGGGATGGCCCCTTTTTCCATCCCCAAGAAAGTAAGGACACCTAAACGGACACCTCATGGTGCATTAAATGCATTTGTCCTAAACCGTCAGTGGTTAGGTATGATAACCATGTAGCTACTTTACACCTCGCATATGAGCAGTTTGCCACTGTAGTGACCCCTTTGAACATATAAAAGGAGGCCCAAGGCAACTGCTACAGGGAAGAGTACTCTAGAGAGAGCACTCTCGGCCGATTCTGCATGCATAGCTGCTGCACGAACACACTGTTCATTGCAAGCGCTCCAAGAACTGGGACGAAAACACTGATAATAAACTCAAGCAGGAGGAGGGTTTTACGCTGATCAGCGGCCCGAACCTGGGTAACAAATCCCCTCACTTTGATCATTGGTTCTGCTCTTTGTGCATACCTCTCTCCCTGCCGAACCATAAAGGGGTCCTCCAGATCCCATAGGTGTCGTACGCCGACAATTACAAGGCTTATGTAGTTAATATATGAACTCACTCGTTTCATAAAACCTCTATGAAACATTATGCAACCACACATCCATAAAAGAACATTTGCCATGTTCCACTCACCGGCTAGCTAGGTTGGTCGTCCGTCTATGTGTCAGGAAAATGAGATTATACATTTTGGCTAGTTAGCTAGGCCAGTTTAGGTCGGCCATCATATATATATATATATATATATATATATATAGGGTCACACATGTGTATGCTTGGATCGAGTGTTAACAGGCCGAAATACATCACTTTGACATACCTACTGCCCACTCACCATCACCACACACACATGCAAGCTCGCTTGTAGAGACAAGTGCACAACAACAAATATCATATGAGAGCAATTTGTCAGTTTAGAACACACACACACACACACACACACACACAGAGAGAGGGAGAGAGGGGAGGGAGGGAGGGAGATTTCAGTCGATTTCCGCTGACCCCATTTGTGCCAACCGTTTGTGCAGTCTGGTGGGATTGGGAAGCATTTGGGAATGAGGCGTGACACATTACTTCTATGTGCCTTGAGTTGATCCAGATTAGTTTCGTGATTGGAGAATTCATGGTAAAACCCGCCTTGTCAGGAAAAAGGGAGGTGCAGGAGGAGGCAGGTTGAAGTTTTGGTGCAACCCCAATTGGAAACTTGACCGGCTGGTATCATAGTCACCCGTGTTGGGCAGCGCATGTTGTTGTTTTGTAGGCAGTGCATTAAATTGATGCTGTGTCGTGTGCCTCGATCGAAGGGTTCCCGTCCAAGTTTGAGTGAAGCTGATTGCTATTCTAGTATGCAGGCGCCACACCAAGTTTTGCACAAATGGACCAGAGTGTTCAAATTCAGTTGAGATTAGGTGTTGCTTGCTGCTCCAACATTTTCAATCTATTAGAGATACACATCTCTTTAGTTCGACGATGCTTTGTACATTTTTTTAGTGGATAAGTAAAAGGAAAAAAAAATACTCGTACAAGTGTGTGACGACCCCAGCTTAATTGTGCACTAACCATACACGCAAATGCACACGATCAAGCCTAATGACTCACTTGAAGATATCACAACACAACTCAAAAACATAAATAAAGTCATACAAGCTTTATATTACAAGTCAGGGGCCTCGAGGGCTCGAATACATAAGCTCGCATACAAACGTCAGCGGAAGCATCAGATATCTGGGTACAGATATAAAAAGAAAGACAGAATAAGCCCTTAAGAAGGCGGGGCAAAAGAAAACACTATGACCGAAGCGCGCAGGCCTCCTGCTTGGGACCCTTTGAACCTACTCCTGGTCGTCGGACGGCTCCTCGTAGTAGTACTTGCCAGGAGGGTAGTAGAAGTAGCCGTCGGTGGGGACAGCGGTATCAGGGGCTCCGTCATCTGGTTGCACCAAAAAGGATATGGGGAGAAAAAGAAAGCAAAGCAACCATGAGTACTCATCCGAAGTACTCAGCAAGCAAGGATCTACACTACATATGCAACATTTTTAAAGAAAGGCTGTATATGTGGACTGGACTGCAGAAATGCCAGAATAGAGGGGAAAGCCTAGTCCTATCGAAGACTAGCATCTTCTTCATCTTCAGCGGTCTTGCAGCATTAGAAGAGTGCAGATTAGCATAATGTAAAGTAATAGTAGTGTCATCAACCTCGCCCAGAGATCCTTCCTCGACTCCCTGTGAGAAAGCCATCCCAGAGCCATACTATCCAGTTCTCATCACAAGTATCCAGTTCTAGTTGTACCGATCGGGATACAACTCCGAGTGTCCGTTACCATAGGACAGGCTATCGATAGATTGTTTCTTCCCTGCAGGGGTGCACCAACTTACCCACCACGCTCGCTTAACTCCGGCCGGACACACTTTACTGGGTCATGCCCGGCCTCGGCCAAACGATACGCCGCAACCCGACCTAGGCTTAACAGAGAGGTCAGCACACCGGACTAAACCTATGCCCCCAGGGGTCTTGGGCCATCGCCCCGAGAACTCCTGCACGTTACGAGGCCGTCGAGAGCAGACCTGGCAACCCCTTAATACAAGCGCGGTTGCGTAACCAGTCCAACTCGGCGCGCCGCTCAGTTGCTGACGTCCATTAAGCTTCGGCTGATGCATACGACGCAGAACGCCTATACTATGCCCACGTGATGGTTAGTGCTATCAGGCCAGAGGCCCCTCGGATCAAATATACAAACCGTTAGTGTGTTGGTAGTGCGGTAACGAGCAGAGACTCACGAAAGAAATGACCCCGTCGCCCCGTCTTGAGGACTTGCGGCAAGGGCTAAGAATGCCCGGCCATGCCTCGTATTCATCTCTTGGGCACCCTCCAGGTCCACCCGACTCCACATCTCTCGCAAATAAGCTCGCGCGGGTACCTCTCAGGGCCGACACATCTTTAGTCACATGGTTCAGTATAAAGTCATAGTAACCAAAGTAACCGTGTGTCTAACACCAAGGGGGAACCCTGAGGAATCACCCTCGATGGAATTCCACCTAATGTTATCGTCAAGGTGAACGAAGGAGAAATCACCCTCGAGGTCCACTCTTGAGGAGTTGCACGACGGTGCCGTTATCGGGAATGGAGAAGGAGGAATCACTCTCGATGACCATAACCGATGAACTAACCTACAAGGTTAACATCAGAAGTGTTGATGAGGTATCACCCTCGGCACTCGATAGTAACCCAGTAGTGTCGAGCAACTAAGGGGGAAGTGATGTGCGGTGCCGGGGCCTGGTCTTCGATCCCGTTGATCGGGTATTTTGATAATCCAGCGGGGCAGTCGGGACAAAGTGGGGGTCTCTGATGGGTCTCTACCCAGACTACACTAAAAAGTTTAGGATAAGCAGGTAGGTAACAACAGCAGGTTACAATAAACAGGCTATGCAGCAGAAATAGGATAACAGTAACAGCAGCAACTTCTAATGCAAGCATAAGAGAGAGAAGAATAGGCGATATCGGTATGCTCAAAAAGGGGGGGTGCTTGCCTGGAAGCTCTGCGGCAAGTGTCTGGTCATCAGGGGCGTAGTCGACATCCGGAGCTGCGTCGGCCTCCGGGGCTACGTCGGTGTCGGGGTCTACCAAGAGAGAAGAGGGGGAGGAAACAGATAAATACATAGCAACAATGCAACTCAGAGCATGCTATGCTAACGTGCAGTGCAGGGTTGCCTAAAAGTATGTCTAAGTCAATTTAGTTATTTTAGGATTAAAGTGGGATTTATTAACCGGTGTATATGCATTATTCATCTACCGGAAACGGAAGGAAAGTTATGGGTTCACCTACGTAGAGGGTTTCGACATGGAAACAGACGACACAGTCGGATTCGTCTCGTCGTTCTGAGCAACTTTCATGTAGAAAGTTTTTCGATCCGAACTACGGTTTAATTATTATGAATTTTTGAAGTTTAATGCATTTTCTGAATTTATTTTTATTAATAGAAATCCATTATGACATCAGCATTGCGTAAGGATGATGTCAGCGGTCAGCAGACTCGCTGACCAGGTCAAACCTGACCTGTGGGTCCTGTGGGACCCACTGGTCAGTGACAGTGGCTTTAACAGATGATTATTTTAGCTAACCGAGTTATTTAGCAGGTAGGCCCCACTTGTCATAGGCTAATTAGTTTAACTAATTAAGTTTTAATTATAAAATGTTTTAATTAATCTAAATATGCGATGGGGCCGCGTGTCAGTGTAGCTGGGCTGCCCAGTCAGCAGTTGACTGGGTCAACCCAGTCAACTGGGACCCGCGGGGCCCGCTGTCAGCCACCCAAAGGTGGGCCTGGCCTTGCCACGTCGGCCGGCCGACGGCTGAACGCTGGCGAGCACGAAAACACGGCGGAGGGCACTAGAGGTCACCGGAATTCGCCGTCCGGTGGCCAAACAAGGCGCGGAGGGGCTCTTTCGAACGGTGAGGCTGTCGCGCATCCATCTGGGCGGACGGCAGCGGCAGAGGAGGCCTAGAACGACGGCAGTTACCAGCGTGGCGGCGACCGGAGCTCGGGCTGGGACGGATCTGGTGCTAGGGGGCACGGAAAAATGTGTGGCTGGGCTCGCTGGGCTCCTGGGAGCGTGTTGAGCATGAAAGCGAGCTTGGGCGCAAGCGGCGGGTGGTGTGTCCGCGGCTGTGCCATCACCGGCGGCAGCGAGTTACGGATCCACAGCGGCAAGACGACTAGAGGGCGAGCGCGAGCTAGAAGAAGGGGGAGGAGGAATGGGTGCTCACCGAGCGGCTCACGGTGGCCTGTCGTGGCTTAGTAGCTGTCGAGATGCCTGAATTCGCCGGAGAGGTCGCCGTGGCCGAGGAATACGAAGGAGGTCGATCCGGCTGCTGGGGGCGTCCAGCGTCGCGTGGCTCGACGGGAAGATGTGGACGAGCTCGGCGAAGCGCACGGACACAGAGGAGCAGCTCGAGGAGGATGGTGGCCACGGTGAAACGGCGGCGCGGCGACGGAGGCGCTCGACAGAGAAGGGAAAGAAGGAGCCGAGCGAGGGGGAGGAATGTGCGAGGGGTCCAGGGGGAATGGACGAGGGGGAAGCTTATCCCCTCGCCCCGCCCTGTAGCATCGTGGTGTCGACGTTTCGCCGGCGCGTCCACGGCTGCGCTGACACGCGCGAGGAGAGAGAGAAGGGACACGGTGGAGGTGGGCTGGGCCGCACTGTGCACTTGGCGCAGTGCCCCCAGGCCCTTTTCCATTTTCTATTTTCTGTATTAGGCTTAGCTACCACTTTACATTTCCTTTAGCTACTATTTGACTCTTGTAGAAATAGGCAAGTGGTCAAAACAAATATTAGGTAATGTTGAGCACTGTCAAAAAAAGTTTGAGGCTCTTTTGAATTAGTTTGAAATTTGCATTAAAGAAAAGGAATTAAAAGGGATTGTTTTGGGCACTGATCTTGGATGTTAGAGTCACATAACTTGATCAGTAATTATTGATCTTATTTTATAATTGTTCTGGGATTATTTGAAATACTATGAACATTTTAGTTTTGCAATTTGAAGGAATAAATATTTGACATGCAATTTGAATTGGAAAATGACTTTGATTTTGGACAAGTGGTAGATTAGCTTAGTGATCATGATGACAAGGCAACTTAATTAGCTTAATGACAGGGTTAAGATCTGGGGATGTTACAAAGTGCTTGTTAATATACATCACATGAGCAAATACTTTGTCTATTTTTACTCTGCATATTAGGTTTGACTGGAGTCAATATATTTTGACCAAATGTATATCGTTAAAAATATCAACACCTACAATATTAATTATGTAAAATATAAAAATATATTCCATGATGGTCCCAATGATAATGATTTGATATTGTGAATGTTGATAATTTTTCCTTTAAACTTGGGCAAACTTCAAAGAATTTGGCGTAAGACAAACCTAATATCTCTACTACTTAAAAAAGACATAAGGTTACACTTGGCCCAATGTGACGCCCCCGACTCAATCGTGCACTAATCATACACGCAAACATGCACGATCAAGCACAGGGACTCACGGGAAGATATCACAACACAACTCTAACACAAATAAACGGAAATCCACAATATTACAGACCAGGGATCACGAGGATCCGAATACATAAGTCAGTCACACAAATATTATCTGAGTACAAACATAGTTAACCAAGGTTTGCCTTAAGAAGGCTAGCACAAACAACGACTCTAGATCGAAAGGCGCAAGGCCTCCTGCCTGGGAGCTTCCGATCCTACTCCTGGTCGGCTGGCTCGATCCAGTAGTACGTGCCGTCTGGACCCTCCTAATAGTAAGCTCCTGCAGTGGCATCTGACTCCGGGGCTCCATCGGCTATTGTATCATCAAAGGGGGTATGGGAAAAAATAGGTAACAAAGCAACCGTGAGTACTCATCCGAAGTACTCAGCAAGCAAAGATCTATACTACATATGCAACATTATCAAAGGAGAAAAGCTGTATATCTGGACTGGGCTGCAGAAATGCCAGAATAGAGAGAAGGCCTAGTCCTATCGAAGACTAGCATCTTCAAACATCTTCACAAAGCCACCATCTTGCAGCAATAGAAGAGAGTAGAATAGAATTTTATTAAACAAACATGTTGAAGTAAAGCCAAGAGATCCTTCCTCGACTCCCTGCGAGAAAGCGATCCCGAAGCTTCAATTAAGTAACAAGTATCCAGTTCAAGTAGTAGATCGGGATACCAAACTGAGCGTCCTTTATCATAGGACCGGCTATCGATAGATGTTATCTTCCCTGCAGGGGTGCACTACTGTTACCCAACATGCTCGATCACCTCTGGCCGGACACACTTGCTAGGTAATGCCCGGCCTCGGGAGATCGACACGAAGCAACGCCCTACCTAGGCTCAGCAGAGAGGTCAGCACGCCGGACTAACCTATGCACCCAGAGGTCTTGGGCCATCGCCCTGGGCACCCTGCGCGTTGCGAGACTGGCCGGGGAGCAGGCGCGACACTCTCGTCAGTGAAGTATCCAGCCCAACCCCAACAATCAGCCCGCACGGTGAACCGTGATGTCTGAAGAGCTTTCGGGAGAAACGTACGACGTAGAGGGCTCCATAAACCATTATCTCGCATGGTGGTAGTGCGTATAGGGCACGTCGACCCACTCAGATCAAATGCCCAAATCCAATAGGCTCCTTTAGTAACACGCGGAGACGATCTGATTTTCTGAAGCTCCGCCACAATATCACACTCGAGTGCCCTTCCGGCACACCCGACATCATAGATCCCCTGCGGGTAGCCATCAGGGTCGACCCGCCTGTAACAAAGGTCAAAGTAACCGTGTGGTCATAACATCAAGGGGGAAACCCCGAGGAATCACCCTCGGTGGATTCCACTCGATGAAATCATCAGGGTGAACGTATGAGGCATCACCCTCGAGGTTCACACTGAGGGGTTGCACGACAGAGTCGTATCAGAAGTGGAGAAGGAGGAATAACCCTCGATAACCATGATCAAACAGCTACACTGCAGAGTATTCATTAGGAGTGCGTTATGAGGATCACCCTCAGCACTCGATAGTAACTATGCAGAGTCGTACAACTAAGGGGGTGAAGTGATGTGTCGGTCTTTGGTCGGTGATCACATTGATCGAGTCATCGATGATCAAGCAGGGGCAACAAGGGTAAGGTGGTGGGGGTCACTGATGGTTCACTACCAACCTATACTAAGCAGTTTAACATAGGCAGGTAAGGTAACAATAAACAGGTTACAAAAGCAGGCTATGCATCAGAATAGGAGCAAACATTAACAGTAGAAAAATCTGATGCAAGCAGGAGAAATGGAATGGGCGATATCTGGATGCTCAAGGGGGGGGGGGCTTGCCTGGTTGCTCTGGCAAGAAGGAGGGATCGTCAACGGGCTGCTCGTCTGGAGCGTAGTCGTACTCAGCTGCAACGGCGTCGGTCTCGGCGTCTATCGAGAGAGAAGGAGGGGGGAAGAAACAATACATTCATGGCAAAGATGCAAACAATATGCATGGCATGTCTAAATGATATGCAGAGGTGTTCTACTGCCTAACTAAATGATTTAGTTAATTTAGGAATTAATTTGGATTTATTTAATTAAAGTTGAGCACTATTCATTTATCAAAATCAGTCTAAAAATTCCATGTTCAAGTAGCTAGGGGCATCTGATAGATGAACGGACCATGTATTCGGATTCGTCTCGAAATTCTGAGCAACTTTCATATATAAATTATTTTCATCTGAGCTACGGTTTATTTTATATGATTTTCTAAAGTTTTAATCATTTTCTGAATTTATCTAATTATTTAAATTAGAATTATCCGAAACAGTGAATGGTGACGCAAGCATGACGTCAGAGTGACATCAGCAGGTCAACTAGTTGGTTGACCAGTCAAACCTGACAGGTGGGTCCAGTGGGACCCACATGTCAGTGGCAGTGGCTTTAATCAGAGGGGTTAGTTTAATTAAATAGGTTAATTAGTGGGTGGGGCCTACTGGTCAGTGAGTGTTTAGGATTTTAATTAACTAATTAGCTAATTAATTTAATTCGCTTTTTTCAGGCGGGACCCACATGTCAGTGGGACAGGGGCGCCCACTCAGCAGTTGACTGAGGTCAACGGGTCAAAGGGGGCCCGTGGGGCCCACCAGTCAGTGACGGTGAGGTGGGGCCGGCGTGTCCACGTCAGCGTCGATCGGCGACTCGTCGCCGGCGACCAAAAAACGACGGCGGCGCGATCGGGAGGGGGTCGGGATTCGCGCATAGGGCGTTTCCGGAGCCGTGGCTGGGTGCGTTTGACACGACTCGGCGTCGCACGTCGAACGGTGGTGGTGCGAGGGGCTGTGGTGGCCGGAGCTGAGTGCCACGAGCTCGCCGGCGGCGAGGTGCTTCGGGTGAGCTACGGAATCGGGGCTACGGCGGGCAAAATGAGCAGCGCGAGGTGGCTACGGCGTCTACGCGACACGGTGAGTGCCTTGGTGGCACACACGGGGCCCTATGGTCGCCGAGGCCACGCCGGCGACGAGGCCAGGCGGCGGTGCGTTCGGGTGAGAAGGGGGCGGCAGCTACGGCTACGGAGGGAGAGCGGGGAGAGGTGGGATTGATGCGGCAGCTCACTAGCGTTGCAGGGAAGGCCCGGGGACGGCTCGAGGAAGGGCGGCGGTGGCGAATCGTGGAGGCATTCGACGGCGGCCGTAGGGGAAGAAGACGAGGCAGTCCAGCGATGCAGAGCTCCTCGGCTTCGGCTCGTTGGCGCAGGCGATGTAGCGGAGCTCGGCGGTGACGCTGGACTAGGCGGAACGGCGAGGCGGAGGCGGTGGCTACGCGGGCGATGGAACAACGGCGATGGCCGCGTCGGCCATGGCGGAGAGCGAGCGAGGGAAGGGAAAGTGAGGCGATGGAGGCGCCAGGGGGCTGCGGCGCTCGCCCTTATCCTCGCTGCGGGCGCGGGCGCGTTGTCGAGCAGGGAGAGAGGGGGCCCGGCTCGGGCGAAGCGCGCGCTAGGTGCTTGACAGCGGCCGCGGTGAGCAGTGTGGGAGGTGGGAGGAGGCGCGGGGTGGGCTGGGCCGCTGGCTGTAGCACTTAAGCCCAGGTACATCGGGCCTTTTCTTTTTCTTCTTTTCTTTTCTCTGTTTTTTTTCTTTTCTGTTTTGCAAATTGTTTGGGCACTAAATGGTTTTTGTAAAATATATGACCTAGCCCATAAATCACAGTGTAATATATCCTGGCACCAAAAACTAGTTTGGGGCAATTACTATTTCATATTAATTTAGGATTAATAAAAGGTTATTAAATATTGTTTTTAGCCACTACTTGAGGATGTTTGAGTCACTTATCCAATTTCAATAATGTTGGTTACAATTTCATAATTGCCTCTGAATTACTTGCTACTTAATGAACAATTTAGTTTCTGACTTGAACAACTTTTATTCTCCACTTTGAATTTAATTGAAGTTTGAACTAGGAGTTTGAAATGCAATATGATGCAAATGATGATTAGGCACTGTTGAACTTGCTGACATGGCATTAACTAAGGGTGATCACTGTGGCTAATTACATGGGGTGTTACAATTCTCCTCATCTAACAAGAATTCTCGTCCCCAGAATTAAGAGGAAGACTGAAAGAAAGTGGGGTATTCTTCGTGGAGACGATCCTCGCGTTCCCAAGTGGCTTCATCTTCAGAATGATTCGACCACTGAACCTTAAGGAATTTAGTTGCCTTCTGACGAGTTCGACGTTCAGCTTGATCAAGAATGCGGACGGGATATTCTGGATAAGATAGATATTCCCGCAATTCAAGCATTTCATGATCCACAACTCGAATAGGATCCTTGAAGCAGCGATGGAGTTGGGATACATGAAAGACATCATGCACTTGAGAAAGATTTGGCGGCAATTGCAATTGATATGCCACTTCTCCTCGTCGGGCAAGAATACGGAACGGGCCAATGTAGCGAGGAGCTAACTTGCCCTTGATTTCGAACTGATGAGTGCCTTTCAACGGAGTGACACGGAGGTAAGCTTGCTCGCCAGGTTGATAGACCATTTCCTTGTGCTTTCGGTCATAGTTGCTCTTCTGACGAGACTGAGCAGTTTTCAGATGTGCACGGACGATGCAGACTTTTTCTTCAGCTTGCTGAACAATGTCTGGTCCGGCGAGTGAGCGTTCCCCAGTTTTGACCAATTCAGAGGGGTTCGACACTTATGTCTGTAAAGAACTTCAAACGGTGCCATCTTCAGACTAGCTTGATAGCTATTGTTGTAAGAGAATTCGGCATACGTGAGAGATTCCTCCCATTTCTTACCGAAGGAGATGACGCAAGCTCGAAGCATATCTTCGAGCACTTGATTAACTCGTTTGACTTGACCCTATGACTGAGGGTGGAAAGCAGTGCTGAAGGACAGATGAGTTCCCCTAGCTTCTTGGAAACCTTTCCAGAATCTTGAGGTGAAGAGGCTGCCACGATCCGAACTGATCTCCAACGGAACATCATGGAGTGACACAATGTGGGAAACATACAAGTCTGCTAACAGACTAGCAGTGATTGTCTCCTTGACTGGTAGAAAGTGAGCAACGTTAGAGAATCGGTCAATGACGACAAAGATAGCATCATGACCCTTCTGAGATCTAGGAAAACCATTAATGAAATCCATTTGGACCTTGTCCCATTTCCATTCAGGAATATCAAGGGGTTGCAGAGTTCCAGCAGGTCTTTGATGTTCTGCTTTAATGCGGCGGCAAACGTCACACTCAGAAACATAACGAGCAATGTCTCGCTTCATATTGGGCCACCAGTATCTCTGACAAATGTCATGGTACATCTTTGTGCTACCAGGATGAATTGACAGAGGAGTGTCATGAGCTTCTTTCATAACGTGTTCCCTCTCATCCTTGAATTTGGGTACAAAGAGATGGCGTTGGAAGAATAGGATCCCATCATGATCAAGATGGAATTCTGACGGCTTTCCTTTTTCGAGGTATTGCTTAATCCTTTCAACTTTAGAGTCATACCGTTGCATAGTCTTAATGTTGTGTTCTAAATCTGGTTCAACATCCAGGGTATTGAGATAACCCTGTGGAACAATATGGAGGTTCAATTTGTGAAGCTCTTCATAAAGAAGAGGTTGTGCTTCCTGAACCATATGGTTGCTGCAATAAGCCTTGCGACTCAAAGCATCGGCCATTACATTAGCCTTGCCAGGGGTATATGAGATATTCATATCATAATCCGCAATTGTTTTGAGCCATCGTTGTTGACGAAGGTTCAGATCTGGTTGAGTATATAGATACTTCAAACTCTGATGATCCGTGTATATCTCGCAACGGTTACCGAGAAGGTAATGTTGCCATGGCTTCAGGGCATAAATAACCACAGAAAGTTCGAGATCATGCACTGGATAATTTTCTTCTTGAGGACACAATTATCGAGAGGCATAAGCAATCACTTTGCGCTCTTGCATTAGGACACAGCCTAATCCTTGACGAGATGCATCACAGTATATCACGAAATCCTTTTGGGAATCTGGGGGTGCTAGCATTGGGGCAGATGTCAACTTATCTTTTAGAGTCTGAAAGCTTTCTTGACATTTTTCTGTCCACTCAAATTTAACACCCATGTGGAGCAGGTCAGTCAGTGGCTTTGCAATCTTGGAGAAGTTCTCAACGAATCGACGGCAATAACTAGCGAGTCCGAGAAAACTCCTGACTTGCTTAACATTCTTTGGGAGAGTCCAGTCAAGAATAGCCTGTACTCGCTCGGGGTTCACAACAATGCCATTCTTGGAAATCACATGACCGAGGTATGTCACTTCAGATAACCAGAATTCACACTTAGAGTACTTGGCGTAAAGCTGGTGTTCCCGAAGCTTCTCCAATACAAGCCGAAGATGTTCAACATGTTCTTCTTCATTCTTGGAATATATAAGGATATCATCCAAATAAACCACGACGAATTTGTCGAGGTAATCCATGAAGATATAGTTCATCAACTGGGAGAAGGTGGCTGGAGCATTTGTTAAGCCAAATGACATGACAGTGTACTCATAAGAGCCATATCGAGTAACAAAGGCAGTCTTCGGAATATCCTCTTCGCGAACACGGATCTGATGATAACCCAACCTCAAGTCGAGTTTCAAGAAGACAGAGGATCCAGCAAGCTGATCATAAAGATCATTGATCCGGGGCAGTGGGTATTCATTCTAGATTGTGGCTTGGTTAATGGGGCGGTAATCCTGAACCAATCGGTTAGTTCCATCCTTCTTCTTAACGAAGAGTGAAGGTGCTCCCCAAGCAGAGGAACTGGGGTGGATGAAACCTTTCTTAAGTGACTTGTCGGTTTCTTCCTTAAGCTCGAGAAGGTGGTGCAGACGCATCTTATGAGGACGCTTAGCAATAGGGGTAGTGCCAGGCTTCAAGTCAATGATAAACTCGACAGCTCTAACCGGGGGTATCCCTGGAAGTTCTTCCGGAAAAACGTCCGGAAAATCTCGAACGACAGGAACATTCTCGATTCCTTCCAGAGGTGAGGCGTTCAAAGCATTCAGAGCATATATCTGAGCTTCAGCGTTCCGAGTAATGCGGGCGGTATAATTCATTATCTCATCGGAGGGGTGAAGAAGTTGGACGACTTTAGTGGCACAATTGATCGAAGCTATATGAGCTTTCAACCAATCCATTCCGAGGATGAGGTTTATGGTGGAAGATTTCAAGACGATGGGTGAGGCAAGGAATTCCATCCCTCTAATTTCGACGGTAATGTCAGGTGCTATCACGTCAGCATGACAATGAGAAGTATAATACAACTCGGAGAGAAAGGTTAAACAAAACAATGGAAAGGAAAATGATTATCAGACTAATCAGATCAATGGTAAGGAAGTAAGCACAGATATCCAGCTCTCCGGGTAGACGAGATTTACGAGATCCGAAGTGTCGGCGTTAGTAAAATTCATTTAACCCAAATAGAAGAGAGATAAAAGTCCCAGAGTATAGACGAGGAATAAAAGATCCTAATACCACCCAGTTGGCGACGTGGGCCCGTAAGCCACACAGCCAAGTTAGTAAATTAGTTTTTCGATGTCTAGACTCAACTTCGGCCAAGGAATTGGAAGGGGGCTTCCTACAGGTAGTCGGCTCTGATACCAACTTGTGACGCCCCCGACTCAATCGTGCACTAATCATACACGCAAACGTGCACGATCAAGCACATGGACTAACGGTAAGATATCACAACACAACTCTAACACAAATAAACGGAAATCCACAATATTACAGACCAGGGATCACGAGGACCCGAATACATAAGTAAGTCATACAAATAATATTTGAGTACAGACATAGTTAACCAAGGTTTGCCTTAAGAAGGCTAGCACAAACAACGACTCTAGATCGAAAGGCGAAGGCCTCCTGCCTGGGAGCCTCTGATCCTACTGTCGGTGTCAAAACTGGCCGATCTCGGGTAGGGGGTCCTGAACTGTGCGTCTGAGGATCGAAGGTAACAAGGGACGAAGGGGACACTATCTTTACCCAGGTTCGGGCCGTCTTAATGGAGGTAAAACCCTACGTCCTGCTTGATTGTATTTGATGAGTATAGGGGTTACAAGAGTTGATCTACCTCGAGATCGTAATGGCTAAACCCTAGCTGTCTAGCCTATGAGAATTCTGATAGCCTCTACGGACTAAACCCTCCGATTTATATACACACCGGAGGGGCCTAGGGTTGTACAAAGTCGGTTCGTAGAGGAAGGAAATTACATATCCGGACACAAATCTTGCCATCCACGCATAGGGGAGTCCTACCCGGACACGGGGGAGAGTCTTCCGCTTTGTATCTTCACGGCCCATCAGTCCGGCCCATATCAAATAGCCTGGACACCCGTGGACCCCCTAATCCAGGACTCCCTCAGTAGCCCCTGAACCAGTCTTCAATGATGATATGTTCGGCACATGGATCGTCTTCGGCATTGCAAGGCGGGTTCCTCCTCCTGAATACTTCAAAGCAATCTTCTGAACAAAAGAACTATATCCGGCTCTGTATAATTATTACAACCCTTAGCCGCGAAAGCATGATATCAAACAGAACGGTATCTTTTTACTGACAACTTTTTTTTGGCGAAACATCACGTCTAGCCTCTTTAACATTTCGAACCGTTTTCACGCCTCCCGCTTCGCGTTTCAAGGCACAGCCTCCATTGGCATGTCTTGTCAAAACAGAGATCGTACCCGCCCATTATGGGATCCTCATCAATACGGTTTTGGGTAATCCAACCGTGCCATTCGCACGACCCATTGGGAACAGGCGAGTTTTAAGGCTTAAAAGGGGGGGGGGCGCTTGATATTCACCGCTTATATAAGAGGATAAAGATCCCTCTTTTTCCCAACGCCTTCTTCTCCTGCCTTCCCATCTTCAAGCTCCAGCGCCCAAACTTCAATCTTTCCCACCGCAACCAGCCTCCCCAGCCATGTCGGGATCTGGTTCAAAGGGCAAGTGGGAGGCCTCCTCCGTCACCGAGAAGGACGTCAAGGAGCTCCGGGGGGCGGGATATCTGTCTGCGGAGATCGCGCATAGGCTCCCTGCCAAGGATCAAGTCATCCCCACTCCGGAGCCCGGCGAAAGGGTTGTATTCATCCCCCATTTCCTTCGCGGACTAGGGTTTCCCCTCCATCCCTTCGTCCAGGGCCTTATGTTCTATTACGGGATAGATTTCCATGATCTAGCCCCGAATTCTTTCCTCCACATCTCGGCGTTCATCGTCATGTGCGAGGCGCTACTCCGCATCCCCCCACACTTCGGCCTATGGTTCAAGGTCTTCAATCTGAAGCCGAAGGTGGTCGACGGGCATCATGCGGACTACGGCGGCGCCATGGTAAGCAAGCTCCCCAACGTCGTGTGGCCCAAAGGGGCCTTCGTGGAGACCGTCAAGGTGTGGCAACAGGAGTGGTTCTACATCACCGAACCCCGCGACGCCAAGTGGGCGACTACACCTGAGTTTAGATCCGGACCCCCTACGCGGCTTACCTCGTGGACCGCTAAGGGTCTGGATTGGGGATCCATGGCGGAAGTGTTGATGCTGCAAAAGTGCATAACCAATATGATAGGCAAGAACACCAGCCTCACTAACGTGATTCAGGTGATGCTCTTCCGCCGGATTCTTCCCTGCCAACTCCGGCCCTCTCCCATGTGGGAGTTCAATCCGGAAGATCCACGAACCTTGAAGCGCTTCATCGGCACAACACATGAAGACATCTGGAAGCTGCTCTTCAAGGCCCAAAAAACGTGGCCGAAGAAGACCGAAGACATTGGTCTTGACATCGAGAATCTGGCCACACCGGTAAGTATGATTTTCCCGAATGTCTATTCGGTCAATAAGTTCTAGACATAATGAATTTTCTGTCTTTCGTACAGAGCTGGATAGCAAAGGCGGAGCAGATTAAGTGTCCGGCACCACTGCCTAAAGACCCGGCCACACCCCATTTAACAGGGATGCTGGTCCCGGCGGCCTATCAGGCGCCGGAGAAGAAGGTCAAGAAGAAAAAGGGCAAGCAGGCCAAAGGCGGCCTTCGCCACAGGGGCCCTTCGGACGCAGTGTCCGGAGAAACAGAAGTCCTCTCCTCCCACGAGGGAGATGAGGAAGAAGAGGAGGAGGAAGCGGAAAGCGACTCCTCTCCGAGGGGGAAGAAGAAGAAGAGGGCGACCTCTATAGACCCGGAAGAGGAGGCGCCCAAGAGGGGGAAGATAGCCCTTTTGGATGGTTCGGATTCGGAGGCCGAGCCAGTCCCCAAGAGACTTCCCAGGGTGAAGCCCCTGGCCGAATCGTAAGTACCAAAAGGGGCTATTATTTGTCTTCGGTCTCTTATGTTTTTATAATATAACACATGACATCGTGTGTCTTTCAGTCCTGCTCGCGACCTCCCCAACCCTTCACTATCTGAAGGGAGTTCTCTGCTGCCCGAGATGGCAGAGAGCGAGACGCCACCGCGAGCCTCTTCGCCAATCACCGCAGATGACACCGAGGTGTCGTCCCGAAGAACCCTTCCTGGCCGCGGAAGGGCGAGCGAGGCTGCCGAGAAGGTGTTCGAGGGTGATACCTCGGCTGCCGAAGACATGGGGGGGGGGGGGGCGACCCCCATGGCGACCGACAGCGGGGGCCCTGATCAATCCAGCCCCCAGCCGGACATCATTCCGGAGACCAATGTGGCTCTGGAGTCAGGCAAGCAGCCCCCTTCGAAGGAGGGGGGAGCATCAGCTCCGACGGCAACCTCCACTAATCCGGAGGCGCCGAATACTCTTGTGGAAGCACTACAACGTGCTTCCATCGTGGAGGAGCACCGCACCCTAATGGGTGTGGTGGTAGAGAAGGTTCAGTCCGCCAAGAGCGGGCTGAACGAAGCCTTCACCGACCTACTGACAGGCTTCGAGGTATGCAACGTAATGCTCCAGACGCTTTTTATGAAGGGATATACCTGTGCATAGATAGTAGCCCCCGAGACTCTGTCTGGGTTTGAAAAAGCCGGACAGAGGATCACATAGTATTCGGAAGAGGTGACGTACTATTGTATAACAGGCTTCCTTGTTGGCGGCAACCGCCCAGGCCGCTGAAGTGTCCGAACTTAATCGGAAACTAAAGCTGGCTGATGATGAAATAGATCACATCAACAAGCGATTCAATGAGACGCAAGGTATGTGTGTATTTTAAAGAGTTTTAGCATATAGCTGATATGTAAATTCAGAGTTTAACTCATGTACTGCTGTGATTATGTGCGCAGTTGGCGCGACCGAGGTCGAGACCCTAAAAAACGCCCTTGCTCAGGCCCAGGAGGAGGTGAAGGTGAATAAAGCAGTCGATAACAAAGCGGCTACAGAACTAAAGACCGAACAGGACGCCCGCCGCCAGCACAAAGATAGGGTGGCCGAAGTGGAGCAAGAGCTGAAGGACGCCATCCGCAAGTGCGAGGCCTTGGAGGAGAAGACTTCGGACCAAGCGACCGAACTCGCCAAAGCCCTCCAGGAGGCCAAAGAGGCGCAGGTCGAGTCCCGGAGTGCTCGTGAAAAGATCCGGCAGGCCAAACAGATAGCGGCCGGTAAGCCTTTTCTTTTGCAGAGTGTATTTGGAGGTCAAAGATATGCTTTGTTCACTCGACTGTGGAGTTCTCCAAACGCTTTTGCGGATCTTCCAAGGAGTGCCGCTGACGCCGCACAGTTCTTCCGAGCCCAAGAGGGGAACTCGACCGAGAAGCTGTTCTGGTCACAGTTCCTGGCGCCGGAGCATCCGACACCCCTGAATGACCAGATGAAGCAGCTGACGGAGCTGCACAGGGTGTCCGGCTTGGTCATGAAGGATCTCATAGTCCAGCTTTGGCCAGCTGAACTGATTCCTACCAGCTACTTCGGTTTGGTGAGGCGACTCGTCGATACGCTACCTCGAGTTGATGCTGTGAAGCGCTCGGCGTGCATAGAGGGTGCGCGGATGGCCTTTACTCGTGTCAAGATGCACTGGGCAAAGATGAAGGCCACCGACGTCGCGACCGCAGGCCCGCCCAAAGGCAAGGACCACCGCAAGCCAGAAAGATACTTTGAAGATGTCCTAGCGGGTGCCCGAATAGTAGAGGGCCAATGCTCAAAGGACGTGATGTTTGAGTAAACGTATCCGGGCTGTAAAAACTTTATTTTGTGAACCAAGGCTTGTCATATATTTATGCTTTTCCTGAGTTATTTTCCTCCTGTGCGGCCGTTTTAATTCTGAAAGTTTGCCAGTCGTCGGCTTCAGCCCCCTCGTAGATGCTACGGGGGTGTTCGGTGGAGCGCGCGATCACACTTTATCCAACGTCTTGGTCCGTAAAGGAGGTGTTCGCGCAATGAACCAGGCAATCAGACTATGCGGCTTTATTACTTTCACTTAGCTATAGGAGTTTGATGGTGGGGCTAAGTACCAGCCCCTAGTGCGTATGCGGCAATCCGAACTAGGGTGCCTTTGTCGCATGACTGGGCGAAATCCAGCCCTTTGTATAACACGGAGTAAATCACTAAGGATTTGTATTAAGTCACCGAATCGCTGACCAGCTCTCGCCGTATCATGACAGTCAGTTTTTGGCTTTCTCTACTGATGTATTTGACCGGACGAACCAGAAACACAATCACAGTAGTTCTCCCTTTACTACCTTAGCCGAACTAGCGGAACGTAAGGTGGTAATCACAGGAGCCGGGCAACCCAACTATAGACTAAAGACATGATTCGGAGCTGATGCATATAATGCAATATTCGGGACGCCGAAGAGTACCTTATAGGTGTTCGGACTTTTGAAAATATGCATGGCCGGATAGAGCCCCCGGCATTTAGGCCGGAACAAAGCATATGTGGCAATCTGAAGCAAGGAGGGATCACACATGGAAAAATAAATCAAGACCGAACAAAAGTTGGCGATCCACTGTTTCCTTTATACCCTGATTAATACATCAAGACGTGCTATTATAGATAATGCCATGAACATCAAGGATATTTGACATGCCGAGAGTTTGTGTATGAGGGGAAGCTTTATACAGGGCCTAAAAGAAAAGGTAGTCTTGAAGACCCCAGTGGTGCCCTGCCGCACGTCTGCGCCGTTTCCCCTTGGTGAAAAATCCTTTTGAGAGGAGAGGTCGATTGTCGTCTATACGAAAAAAGGGGGCCTCAAAAAGGGCCCTTGCGCGACCGTAGGGTAGGTAGGTTTTTAATGAACCTGTAGTACAAAAGAGGAGAGAAAAAAAAGAAAGAAGAAAAAAAGTTAAGGTCCGAATAGTGTCAAGCCGCACTATAGACCTTTCCCGCAGTGTGCCTCCGTCGCTGCCCAAGGTATTTTAAGTGCGTAATTATGCACACGCGGTACGCATGCCGCTGTGTTATGGGGCGATCGGCGGAGGCGAAACTGCTATTCAAGCTTTGGATTCACCAAGCTGTCGTTCTGAAGAGTGGACCGGGCTCGCTTGGCAGTGCCAGGTGTCTTAGTGACCGATGAATTGTTCGGCTTGATGAGGCCGTTCTGTACTTCGGCTGCCAGGGCCGCGGTGTGCTCCTCGGTACGGAGGGAGCACTCCATATTTCCATTGACTGTGATAACGCCGCACGGTCCGGGCATTTTGAGCTTTAAGTAAGCGTAGTGCGGGACCGCATTGAAGCGGGCGAAAGCAGTTCATCCGAGCAGCGCATGATAGCCACTGCGAAAAGGGACAATGTCGAAGATCAAGTCTTCGCTTCGGAAGTTATCCGGCGAACCGAAGACTACTTCCAATGTTAAGGAGCCCGTACAACGGGCCTCCACGCCGGGTATTACTCCTTTAAAGGTAGTATTGCTGGGCTTAATTCTTGACGGGTCAATGCCCATCTTACGGACAGTGTCTTGATAGATCAGGTTTAGACTGCTGCCGCCGTCCATAAGGACTCTAGTGAGATGGTATCCATCGATGATGGGATCAAGCACCTGGGCCGCCAAACCTCCCTGACGGATACTGGTCGGGTGGTCCCTGCGATCGAAGGTGATCGGACAAGCCGACCATGGGTTGAATCTTGGGGCGACAGGCTCTACGGCATAGACGTCCCTTAGTGCGCGCTTGCGCTCCCTCTTTGGGATATGTGTGACATATATCATGTTCACTGTTTTCACCTCGGGGGGAAATTTCTTCTGTCCCCCTGTGTTCGGTGGACAGGACTCATCATCGTCCTCGCTTTGAGGCCCCTTCCCCTTGTGTTCGGTATTTAACTTACTGGCCTGTTTGAAAACCCAGCAGTTTCTGTTGGAGTGGTTAGCAGGCTTATCGGGGGTGCCATGAATCTGGCAAGGCCTATCCAGTATCTTGTCCAAATTAGATGGACCGTCTCTGTTTCCCTTGAATGGCTTCTTCCGCTAATCGGGTTTAGAGCCACTGAATCCGGCGTTGACCGCCGTATCTTCAGTTTCTTCATTGTTGTTCCGACGCTTGTTTTTGTTACGTCATGGCCTTCGTTGCCGTCCCTGGCTTCAGAGGTGGCAGGGTCGCTGGTACTGTTACTTCTACGAGCCAACCAGCTATCCTCGCCCGCGTAGAAACGGGTCATAAGTGCAGTAAGAGCTGCCATAGTCTTCGGCTTTTCCTGACCGAGGTGTCGGGCGAGCCATTCGTCACGGACGCTATGTTTAAAGGCCGCTAAGGCTTCGGCGTCCGGACAGTCGACGATTTGGTTCTTTTTAATTAAGAACCGAGTCCAGAGTTTGCGGGCTGACTCTCCAGGTTGCTGGACTATATGACTGAGGTCATCAGCGTCCGGTGGCCGGACATAAGTACCTTGGAAGTTGTCTCGAAAAGCGTCCTCCAAGTCTTCCCAGCTGCCAATAGAGTTTTCTGGGAGGCTATTCAACCAGTGCCGTGCTGGTCCTTTTAGCTTTAGGGGGAGGTATTTAATGGCATGGAGATCGTCACCGCGAGCCATGTGTATATGGAGAAGAAAATCTTCAATCCATACAGCGGATCTGTCGTTCCATCGTATGCTTCAATGTTTACGGGTTTAAACCCTTCTAGAAACTGGTGCTGCATTACCTCATCGGTAAAGCACATGGGGTGTGCGACGCCTCTATATTGGGCAACATCTCGGCAGAGTTCGGATGACATCCGTGTTCGGTTCTCGGCCCGAACTTGGTGATGCTTGTTGCGCCAGGCTTGACGGCCGTCGTCTCGTGTTGGAGCGCGTCCCCTTGATCCGTAGATTGATCTGGTCTGGCCGGCTCTATTGTCCAGGTCCTGACGTAAGTCATGCGTGTAGCCCGGAGCCGCTGCCCCTCTGCCTTTACGGCGAGGTGGTGCGGGCTGGTATTCGGCGTGATTAGCCGTTTTGTCCCGTCCACGTGGTGGTCGGTCCGGTTCATCAGCATGATTGTATCTTGACGGAATTGGCTCAAGGGCCTCGTCGTCGAATTGGGGTAGTAGCCTGCGCTTTGGGTAGCTTTTTATTGGGCGCTCGAGGCCGTATTGTTCGGCGGCTAGGACCTTGGTCCATCTGTCGTTGAGCGTATCCTGTTCAGCTTGAAGCTGTTGCTGTTTCTTTTTTAGGCTCCTCGCAGTGGCAATGAGCTGTCGCCTGAAGATTTCTTGCTCGAGGGGTTCCTCTGGTACGATAAAATCTTCGTTACCGAGGCTAACATCCTCCTCGGAGGCCGGCAGATAATTACTATCCTCCGAATCCTCATGATCAACAGGTTCATCTAGGTTGACTTATCCTTCTTCCCACTCATCCTGCTCAACAGCAGGCTCGATGAGGTGGTCAGAGTCTTCGGCGTTCTCCGGAGTGTCATTGTCTCCTGTGCCGGTATTGCTTTCCTTTTCATGACGCGGTCGTGAGCGGCGCCGCTGACGTCGGCGTTTAGGTGGTGCTTCGACAGGCTTGTCCTCGATCGGGTCTTGAGCGCTATCGTCGTCCTTCTTTTTGGGTGTATCCACCATGTACATGTCGTATGTAGAAGTGGTCGTCCAACGCCCAGTGATGGGTGGGTTTTGGCCTGATTCGGTTCCGACATCGTCGTCCATGCCGTCGATGTCCTCGGAGGCATAGTCTAGCATGTCGGTTAAGTCGTCGACAGTGGCTATCAAGTGGGTGGTGGGTGGGACGTAAAATTCCCCGCACTCAGCCCCTAGTCCGGGCTGTGCGTAGTTCGGAAGTGATACCTCCGTTATGGCGAGAGATCGCATTAAGTCCAGAGCCTCGTTTAGGAGCGGTATCTGGACGGGTGACTGAGAGCCTGCGGAGCTGGGTTCGGAAATCGCCGCCCGACCGTGCTCAATGGACGTGGGCCTCAAGAGTTCGGAGTTAACATCTGGAGGTGAGTCCGGCTTCCCGATGACAGGGAGAGCCCTGTTTGATTCCAGGCCTGTGGATAATATGGTCACCTCTGGGTCTCCGGCTGGGAGCTCCGTAGTAGGAGAGGGTCCGGTGGGGTTCATACTCCCGTCTTCGGACAGGGTGGTCTGCTCTGGATCTAAGGCCCGGGCAGGGACGATGGTTGATCCTTGAATGGGGCCTGATAGTGAATCCGATGGGCCTCCTTCATATAGATGAGGAGCGGCGGTCGAGGCCAAGAATCCTTCGAAGATCAAATCTCCTCGGATATCAGCGATGTAATTCAGGCTCCCGAATCTGATCTGGTGACCAGGAGCGTAGCTGTCGATCTGTTCAAGGTGACCAGTTGAATTGGCACGTAGAGCGAAGCCGCCAAACACAAAAATTTGACCAGGGAAGAAAGTTTCCCCGGAAACAGCATCGTTGTTGATGATCAAACGAGCCATCGAGCCTTCTGCCGATGACGCAGTGGAACTCTCAATGAAAGCACCAATGTTGGTGTCAAAACCGGCCGATCTCGGGTAGGGGGTCCCGAACTGTGCGTCTGAGGATCGAAGGTAACAAGGGACGAAGGGGACACTATCTTTACCCAGGTTCGGGCCGTCTTAATGGAGGTAAAACCCTACGTCCTGCTTGATTGTATTTGATGAGTATAGGGGTTACAAGAGTTGATCTACCTCGAGATCGTAATGGCTAAACCCTAGCTGTCTAGCCTATGAGAATTCTGATAGCCTCTATGGACTAAACCCTCCGATTTATATACACACCGGAGGGGCCTAGGGTTGTACAGAGTCGGTTCGTAGAGGAAGGAAATTACATATCCGGACACAAATCTTGCCATCCACGCATAGGGGAGTCCTACCCGGACACGGGGGAGAGTCTTCCGCTTTGTATCTTCACGGCCCATCAGTCCGGCCCATATCAAATAGCCCGGACACCCGTGGACCCCCTAATCCCGGACTCCCTCACCTACTCCTTGTCGGCTGGCTCGATCCAGTAGTACATGCCGTCTGGACCCTCCTGATAGTAAGCTCCTGCAGTGGCATCTGACTCCGGGGCTCCATCGGCTGTTGCATCATCAAAGGGGGTATGGGGGAAAAAGAGGTAACAAAGCAACCGTGAGTACTCATCCGAAGTACCCAGCAAGCAAGGATCTACACTACATATGCAACATTATCAAAGGAGAAAAGCTGTATATGTGGACTGGGCTGCAGAAATGCCAGAATAGAGAGAAAGCCTAGTCCTATAGAAGACTAGCATCTTCAAACATCTTCACGAAGCCACCATCTTGCAGCAATAGAAGAGAGTAGAATAGCATTTTATTAAGCAAACATGTTGAAGTAAAGCCAAGAGATCCTTCCTCGACTCCCTGCGAGAAAGCGATCCCGAAGCTTCAATTAAGTAACAAGTATCCAGTTCAAGTAGTAGATCGGGATACCAAACTGAGCGTCCTTTACCGTAGGACCGACTATCGATAGATGTTATCTTCCCTGCAGGGGTGCACTACTGTTACCCAACACGCTCGATCACCTCTGGCCGGACACACTTGCTGGGTAATGTAACACTCCGTGAAACATGCTATAGTAAGCTCATGTCTAATGATGCCATGTCATCACAATTAAGAGTCTAATCCTCACTTTGTTTCAAACCAAACTCAGATTCAAGTTAAAATTTAAGTCAAAATTTACATCTTCAAAAATGCAAACAAAATAGTTCATAATTTTGCAAATAATTCCTAAGTAATTATGTTGGGGAAGACAACATCATCTATATTCCCAAAATGCCGTTAGGATTTAAAATAGTGCCCAAAACAGCCCCATTAATCTATTTTCATTTATATAAAATTTAAGTGAAATTATCTTGCCGCAAAACCTTTTTATGGCAGTGCCAAATATTGCAAAGTATTTATGTGGTACAATTTCATATTTTACAAAAGTCTTTTTGTGGCTTAACATTTTTGCAAATCAGAAAAGATTAAAGAAATCAGAAAAGGAGAAAGAGAAAAGGCCAAAACCTCACTGTTCACTCTAGCCCAATGGCTACAGCAGCACGACCCAGCCCACTTAGCACTCTTCTTCTTTCTTCTATTCATATAGACGCCGTGGACAGAGCGCGTGCATCGACGCCGCCAATGTCCACGCGTCGGCCATCCAACCCCCCTGGCCGCCTACATGAGCCGCCCCGCGCCACCTCCCGAACCCTAGCATCCCCTTTCCTCCCCCTCGTCGTGTCGCTTTCTTCTTCCTCGCGCATAGCCGAGCGCTGCATCAGCGCGCCACCTTCCCCAACACGCTCCGAAGCCACCCGCGCCGCAAGGATACGTCCAGGAGGATCCCCGATGTCGACCACGTCGTCTACGCCTGTTGATTTGGATCGAGGAGCCGCCAAGACGTCGACCGCAACCTTCTTCCTCGACGATGACCACCGCTTCCCAGCGTCGATCCGCGCTGCTTCGACCATCCCCGACCTCCTCGAGCGTGCCAATCGCCTCCCTGTGAGCTCCTCCCTCGATCCCCTGCTTTTCCCCTCGTACCCATCACGTAGCCGCCGCTTCGTTCGTCGCCGCCGCCCGCGTCTTTCCGAGGCCGCGCTCGGTGCTCCCGCGCGCGAGCACTCGCCCCTGGATGCTGCCTCGTCGCGCCCCGGCCTTGCTCCCCGCGGTGGCCTGGCCTGGCCGTGCCTCCCGCTGCCGCTCACCATTGCCGCCCGCGCTTCCCGCTGCCGCGCTCGCTGCTTGGGCCTCCCGCACGCGAGCTCACCGCTGCGGCCCGCTGCTTGTGCCACCGCTGCTTTCCCGTGGCTCCCGCCCACCTGCTCCCGTGCTTGCTGCTGCTGCTGCGCGGCTGATGCTGCTGCCCAGCGCCGCCCCGCTCCCCCGCGCCCGTGGCTCGCCCGCAGCCCCCACGCAACACCCCCCCGCCCCGCACGCGCCGCTCGCCGCCTATAGCTCGCCGTCCCCGCCACCCCTGCCTGCGCCCAGCCGCGCCTGGCCACGCCGGAGGCCGCACCGGGTCCCACATTGACTGTTCATCTTTTGACCAAGTCAACAGTCAGCTGTCAGCTGTTGACTGGGTCCGCTGGACCCACCTGACAGCCTCTCTGTGCCCACTAGTGGGTACAGATGTGGGTACACTTAGCTATTGCTATTTAATTTCGAATATATAATAAAACCAGTAATTTCAGAAAATGCAATAAACTTCAATAAATCATATAAAATAAACCGTAACTCGGATGAAAATACTTTGTACATGAGAGTTGCTCAGAACGACGAGACGAATCCGAATACGCAGTCCGTTCATCCGCCACACGTCCCTAGCATAGCGAACATGCAACCGTCCCCCTCCGGTCCCTCCGTCCGAAAATGCCAAACACCGGGAATACTTTCCCGGATGTTATCCCCCTTCCCCAATATCACCGGCACTGCGTTAGATCACCCCTGGCACCGCGTATTGCCTTGTTATATTTTGTGACGCTTTGTTTGCTCCGTATTTACTATTTCTTCCCCCCTTCTTCTTCTCCGGTAGACCCCGAGACCGGCGCGGATGCCACTGAGTACGACTACGTCACCGACGGCCCTTCTTCCTGTGCAACAGAGCTTCCAGGCAAGCACCCCCCCTTGAGCATACCTATATCGCCTATTCTTTCTCTCTCATGCTTGCATTAGAATTGCTGCTGCTACTGCTTTACCTATTCTGATGCATAGCCTGTTTATTGTAACCTGTTGTTGAAACCTTACCTGCTTATCCTAATCCGTCTAGTATAGGCTGGGTAGAGACCTATCAGTGACCCCACTAGTCCCGATGGCCCCGCTGGATTATCAGAAGACCCGATCAATGGGATTGAAGACCAGGCCCCGGCACCGCACATCACCCCCCCTTAGTTGTAACGACACTGCAGCGTTACTATCGAGTGCCGAGGGTGAAACCTCTTAAAGCACTTCTGATGTTAACTCTGTAGAGTAGCTATTCGGTCGTGGTCATCGAGGGTGATTCCTCCTTCACCGCTTCCGATAACGACGCCGTCGTACAACACCTCAAGTGTGAACCCAGCAAGGGTGATTCCTCCGAGTTCACCTTGACAGATACATCGAGTAGGAATCCAACGAGGGTGATACCTCGGATTCCCTTGATGTTATGGACACACGGATAACTTTACACTGTTACTTGGAAGGCGGGTCGACCCTGAGGGGTACCCGCGTGTGATGTGAAGACGGGTTGACCTGGATGGTGCCCGACTGAGAATACGAGGCGTGGCCGGGCATTCTTGGCCCTTGCCGCAAGTCCTCGAGATGGGGCGACGGGGTCACATCTTTCGTGAGTCTCTGCTCGTTACCGCACCCCCAAGGTACTAACGATTTGGATATTTGGTTCGAGTGGGCCTCTGGCCCGATAGCACTAACCATCACGTGGGCATAGTATGGGCGTTCTGCATCGTATGCATCAGCCGAAAGCTCTGTCAGACGTCCAGTTCAACAGTGCGGCATGGAGTGATTGGCGCCATTCATGACAGAGGTGGTGATTGGATCTGAGCCATGTGCGCAACGACCCGGAGGGCGAGCGGCGATGGCCCAAGACCCCCTTGCGCTTAGGATGTAGACCGGCGGGGACCTCTCTGCTGAGCTCTAGGTAGGGCTGCGGTGTGTCGTTTGGCCGAGGTCGGGCATGACCCGGAAAAGTGTGTCCGGCCGGAGTTAAGCGAGCGTGGTGGGTAAGTTGGTGCACCCCTACAGGGAAGAACTAATCTATGCATAGCCGGATCCTCGGTAATGGACACTCGGAGTTGTATCCTGATTGATACAATTAGAACTGGATACTTGGATACTATGGCTCTGGGATTGCTTCTCGCCGGGAGTCGAGAAGGGATCTCAGGACGAGGTTGATGACTGTATGGCTCTGGGATTGCTTTCTCGCAGGGAGTCGAGAAAGGATCTCTGGGTGAGGTTGAGACTTAATGATACAGCTACATTATATTGTACTGTTCTACTCTCTTCTATTGCTGCAAGACCGCTGAAGATGCTAGTCTTCGATAGGACTAGGCCTTCCTCTCTATTCTGGCATTTCTGCAGCCCAGTCCACATATACAGCCACTCTTTGATAATGTTGCATATGTAGTGTAGATCCTTGCTTGCTGAGTACTTCGGATGAGTACTCACGGTTGCTTTGCTTTCTTTTTCTCCCTATATCAGTTTGTTGTGACCAGATGACGGAGCCCCGGTTACAGCTGCCCCCGACGATGATCGCTACTACTACCCCGAGGGTGGTTACTTCTACGAGCTGGCCGACGACTAGGAGTAGGATCGGAGGGTCCCAGGCAGGAGGCCTACGCCTTTTGATCGTAGCTTTTGTTTTGCCCCACCTTTCTAAAGGCTTATCTGATTCTGTTTCATATCTGTACTCAGATATCTGATGCTTCCGCTGACGCTTGTACGCAAGCTTATGTATTCGAGCCCTCGAGGCCCCTGGCTTGTAATATAAAGCTTGTATGACTTTATTTATGTTTTAGAGTTGTGTTGTGATATCTTCCCGTGAGTCCTTAGGCTTGATCGTGTGCATTTGCGTGTATGATTAGTGCACGATTAAGCCGGGGCGTCACAGGTAATGCCCGGCCTCGGGAGATCGACACGAAGCAGCGCCCTACCTAGGCTCAGCAGAGAGGTCAGCATGCCGGACTAACCTATGCACCCAGAGGTCTTGGGCCATTGCCCTGGGCACCCTGCGCGTTGCGAGACTGGCCGGGGAGCAGGCGCGACACTGAACTCGTCAGTGAAGTATCCAGCCCAACCCCAACAATCAGCCTGCACGGTGAACCGTGACGTCTGAAGAGCTTTCGGGAGAAACGTACGACGTAGAGGGCCCCATAAACCATTATCCCGCGTGGTGGTAGTGCGTATAGGGCACGTCGACCCACTCAGATCAAATACCCAAATCCAATAGGCTCCTTTAGTAACACGCGGAGACGATAAGAGTTTCTGAAGCTCCGCCACAATATCACACTCGAGTGCCCTTCCGGCACACCCGACATCATAGATCCCCTGCGGGTACCCATCAGGGTTGACCCCCCTGTAACAAAGGTCAAAGTAACCGTGTGCTCATAACATCAAGGGGGAAACCCCGAGGAATCACCCTCGGTGGATTCCACTCGATGAAATCATCAGGGTGAACGTATGAGGCATCACCCTCGAGGTTCACACTGAGGGGTTGCACGACAGAGTTGTATCGGAAGTGGAGAAGGAGGAATCACCCTCGATGACCACGACCGAACAGCTACACTGTAGAGTATTCATCAGGAGTGCGTTACGAGGTATCACCCTCGGCACTCGATAGTAACTATGCAGAGTCGTACAACTAAGGGGGTGAAGTGATATGTCGGTCTCTGGTCGGCGATCACATTGATCGAGTCATCGATGATCAAGCAGGGGCAACAAGGGTAAGGTGGTGGGGGTCACTGATGGTTCACTACCAACCTATACTAAGCAGTTTAACATAGGCAGGTAAGGTAACAATAAACAGGTTACAAAAGCAGGCTATGCATCAGAATAGGAGCAAACATTAACAGTAGCAAAATCTAATGCAAGCAGGAGAAATGGAATGGGCGATATCTGGATGCTCAAGGGGGGTGCTTGCCTGGTTGCTCTGGCAAGAAGGAGGGATCATCAACGGGCTGCTCGTCTGGAGCGTAGTCGTACTCAGCTGCAACGGCGTCAGTCTCGGCGTCTATCGAGAGAGAAGGAGGGGGGAAGAAACAATAAATTCACGGCAAAGATGCAAACAATATGCATGGCATGTCTAAATGATATGCAGAGGTGTTCTACTGCCTAACTAAATGATTTAGTTAATTTAGGAATTAATTTGGATTTATTTAATTAAAGTTGAGCACTATTCATTTATCGAAATCAGTCTAAAAGTTCCATGTTCAGGTAGCTAGGGGCATCTGACAGATGAACGGACCACGTATTCGGATTCGTCTCGAAATTCTGAGCAACTTTCATATATAAATTATTGTCATCTGAGCTATGGTTTATTTTATATGATTTTCTAAAGTTTTAATCATTTTCTGAATTTATCTAATTATTTAAATTAGAATTATCCGAAACAGTGAATGGTGACGCAAGCATGACGTCAGAGTGACGTCAGCAGGTCAACTGGTCGGTTGACCAGTCAAACCTGACAGGTGGGTCCAGTGGGACCCACATGTCAGTGGCAGTGGCTTTAATCAGAGGGGTTAGTTTAATTAAATAGGTTAATTAGTGGGTGGGGCTTACTGGTCAGTGAGTGTTTACGATTTTAATTAACTAATTAGCTAATTATCTATTTAATTTAATTCGCTTATTTCAGGCGGGACCCACATGTCAGTGGGACAGGGGCGCCCAGTCAGCAGTTGACTGAGGTCAACGGGTCAAAGGGGGCCCGCGGGGCCCACCAGTCAGTGACGGTGAGGTGGGGACAGCGTGTCCACGTCGGCGTCGACCGGCGACTCGTCGTCGGCGACCAAAAACGACGGCGGCGCGATCAGGAGGGGGTCGGGATTCGCGCACAGGGCGTTTCCGCAGCCGTGGCTGAGTGCGTTCGACGAGGCTCGGCGTCGCGCGTCGAACGGTGGTGGTGCGAGGGGTTGTGGTGGCCGGAGCTGAGCGCCACGAGCTCGCCGGCGGGGAGGTGCTTCGGGTGAGCTACGGAATCGGGGCTACGGCGGGCAAAATGAGCAGCGCGAGGTGGCTACGGCGTCTACGCGACGCGGTGAGTGCGATGGTGGCACGCACGGGGCCCTATGGTCGTTGAGGCCACGCCGGCGAAGAGGCCAGGCGGCGGCGCGTTCGGGTGAGAAGGGGGCGGCAGCTACGGCTACGGAGAGAGAGCGGGGAGAGGTGGGATCGACGCGGCAGCTCACTAGCGTTGCAAGGAAGGCCTGGGGACGGCTCGAGGAAGGGCAACATCGGCGAATCATGGAGGCGTTCGACGGCGGCCATAGGGGAAGAAGACGAGGCAGTCCGGCGATGCAGAGCTCCTCGGCTTCGGCTCGTTGGCGCAGGCGACGTAGCGGAGCTCGGCGGTGATGCTGGACTAGGCGGAACGGCGAGGCGGAGGCGGTGGCTACGCGGGCGATGGAGCAACGGCGATGGCCGCGTCGGCCATGGCGGAGAGCGAGCGAGGGAGGGGAAAGTGAGGCGATGGAGGCGCCAGGGGGCTGCGGGGCTCGCCCTTATCCTCGCTGCGGGCGCGGGCGCGTTGTCGAGCAAGGAGAGAGGGGGGCCGGCTCGGGCGAGGCGCGCGCTAGGTGCTTGACAGCGGCCTCGGTGAGCAGTGCGGGAGGTGGGAGGAGGCGCGGGGTGGGCTGGGCCGCTGGCTGTAGCACTTAAGCCCAGGTATAGTGGGCCTTTTCTTTTTCTTCTTTTCTTTTCTCTGTTTTTTTTTCTTGTCTGTTTTGCAAATTGTTTGGGCACTAAATGGTTTTTGTAAAATATAAGACCTAGCCCATAAATCACAGTGTAATATATCCTGGCACCAAAAACTAGTTTGGGGCAATTACTATTTCATATTAATTTTGGATTAATAAAAAGGTTATTAAATATTGTTTTTAGCCACTGTTTGAGGATGTTTGAGTCACTTATCCAATTTCAATAATGTTGGTTACAATTTCATAATTGCCTCTGAATTACTTGCTACTTAATGAACAATTTAGTTTCTGACTTGAACAACTTTTATTCTCCACTTTGAATTTAATTGAAGTTTGAACTAGGAGTTTGAAATGCAATATGATGCAAATGATGATTAGGCACTGTTGAACTTGCTGACATGGCATTAATTAAGGATGATCACTGTGGCTAATTACATGGGGTGTTACACCCAACCTCACATACATTGACTTACCAAACAAAATTAGTTTTCTCTGGTAAGTCAATAAGTTATTACCAAATAAACGATTATCCAATAAAACCCTAGAATTTTTTTAGGTAGATAAATGATGGGAAGAATTTAATAAATATTTATTTACACAATCATATTAATATGGACAAATAAATCATGGGCCAACGTACTAGAATAGTTATGCTGAGATAGTACATATGCTAACAAAATATCTAGTTCGAAGTAAACAAAAACAGAGATAGTAGTATGTGTTTCCTCTTGTCTCAGTCCATTGGTGTATGGATTTATTTTTATTATTTCAAAAGTGACAAACAGGCCATACTTGTGCATATGACCATGCTCTTGTCTTAAACAATGAGAAAAACTGGTGTACAAAGTGGCCACATGGGTACCAATGCATGTGTGTGCATGGAATATCCACCCACCTGACTGATGGAACGTCACACGCCCCATGTACAGTCGTGCACATCTAGATTGTGACAACTTACAGATCCCGAGTATGTGGGATGCATCCCCTTCTTCGAGAGTCTTGCGCATATAGATTGTGTCAACTTACCGACCCTGCGTATGTGGGATGCATCCACCATCAGTTATTTCTTTGAGAGTCTTGCACATATAGATTGTGACAACTTACAGTCCGTTGTTTCTTTGAGAGTCATGCACATCTAGTGGTGTAGTGAATAGTCCTCTCCTCTTAGTTCATTGAAACTAAAGATGCCATGACATTGCACTCTTAACTTCTCTCATTTACGTGCTTTAGGAATTGTGCGAAGCAACGAGGTTCTAAGGATGCGACTCTCTTACTCTGTGGAGGCTGAACAAGGTAGAAACTGGAGCAATGTGTGGGACCGAATTCTGATCATTTACGCAACGGATTGCTGACAGAAGATATTTTCATGCTGCATGAAGACCAATTTGAATTTATTGTCATGAGTTCTACTAGGAAATATGTCCGTGTGTTGCAACGGGAAAAACAAATCCTTACATGCTACAAGTGACCCATTCATATTGTCACTCTCTCCGCTATCATCGTCGATGGTTCTCAAGGCGCCGATCTTGGTCATAATACTTTTAACACATCGCCTTTCGCAAGCCCCTCCCTCCACCAACTTAGTGCATGCACCATCCCACACTCTTGCCCTCTAGTCCAAGACCCATTCGTGTCATCGCTCCTCCGGGGCAGAAACGACCTCTCACTACACATGGTCATAATTACTTGTAATAATGATGGACATCACCATCATCTCATTTGCATCTAGTGCATGTGTCATCCCCTGAAAAAATGAATTACTAAAGAGTAATATGGAATATATTAATATCATGAAGATATCAATTACACCCAGCCTCTGCACCAACAAAATGCCAACATCTAGTTGTCTATATGCAACCCTATGATTGAAATATTCAAACGATTTTGAAATTCAAACAGTTTGACCGCTGATCATATCAACTAAAAGATCCACACAAAGATCTTCACAGAGAGACAAATAGCTATCAAAACTAAATCTGAAAGGGAAAATCTGTGAAAAGAAAATACCTTAAACAGGACAACACAGACAGGATTACTAAATAAAATAATAAGCTCCATCAGATAATATACCTGATCAAATCACCTGACAATGAACACCCTCCGTCATGCGTCATTAGTATAATTTAGTACACCATTACACAAGCATGAAACACTAAGTAGATTAGGGGATAAATTCTTGGGAGGTCAAACTATTGGCGGTTAACATCAATTGATGCATACCTGCATTCGTACATGTTTGCTTCCTTGCTAGTATACTTGTACGCATCAGGTGATCCAGCGGAGCTTGCTTGCTTGCGTCCTGCATAGATGGCGATACACATGAGGCTGCAGCCATGGCGAGCGCCGTTGCCGCCGCTCTAGGTGTCTGCCCCTCTATCTCCTTCTCCCTCTGCTTTATCTCCATAGGCATGGTGCCGGCGCCGTCCGCCTTGCCGCGGAAGGCAATGCGCACATAGCATCCGTCAGTGCCGACCACACGGTGGCGAGGTCAGACATCAGCTATGCGATATGCCCAAGTGATTTGAGCGTGAGGCTCGTCATGTCGTCCTTACTGTCTTGCTCCTCCTCCATCCCTCATCCCCCTTCTTCTTCCTCTCCGTCCTCCACCTCCCCGCCACGGTGCTCTCCCTTTCTTGCTCCTTGCCATCGACTTCGCCATGATCCACTGCCAGTCACCTCGCCCTCGCCTCCCAGCAATGCCTGGCTGTCCTGCTCGTAGATCTCGAGGGCTGACGACGATGACAAGGTCCTACTTATTTCCTCGACTACGCCCACGATGCGCGCGCTGCCGTGGCAAAGGACACCCCGGGGAGGGTGACTCCAGGTGAGGCGAGGTAAGACCGACCAGACGGCGGAGGTCGGGCCGCTGCAGATGGGCGGCGGTAAGGCGGGAAAGCAGTCCATCCCGACAGTCGCCGCTGTCGAAGCCCATGATTTGGGAGGCCTTGTAGAGAAGAGCGCCAACAGCGATTGGACGATCACGACACCACTCATCCACGCTGGTTGGATTTCTTGCAATACATGGTATATATGGAAACGAACACCAATCTGGAGGCATCGATCTGATTTGGAGACGACGTGGGTTTTATTTCCTTAGCATTAGTTTCTGGATTTCTTTTGTATGCCCACGTACAGGTAGATACGTTGTAAAAAAATTGGTAGACATAGAAAAAAAAGATTACATGTGTGTAGATCTATTTTTAGATCTCAGCTGTCAATCTTTGAGGTTTATACAAAATTAATGGATATAAACAGATGACTTATGGAGAACTATGAAAAGTTCCGTCCTTTAATATTAGGTATAAATATAGATATAGATATAGATCAAGAAAAGGAATATGTTTCGGCAAGAGAGGACTTGTGCGCGCAGACATGTAGGTGGTTCTGCCATAACAAGAGCAAAAAGAAACCATGGATTGCAGCGAGCGGGTAGACTATTTATTATGTTCATAAAGCAACAGTTTGCCACGTTTCTTCACTGGCTAGGTACGTTCGTGATTCAGGTTGGCCGTCTTTTTATAGGGTGAATGGTCACAACAAACATATATAGGGCACCGTCCATTAGCAGAACTTGGAAAAACCTTTATCATCACAAAATCCAAACATGAAATGTGCATGCACTTGTAATGGAGAGAGACGACCATGCACCAGTGGCGGAGCTACATAAGGGAAACTGGGCGGGCCAGTACAAAGGAAGCCCATTAGTTTTGCCCTCAAGGCCCAGTATACTCTCAGTCCTCCACTGTATTTACTGTGGGCTGGGCGGGCCATGGCCTGTTTTGGTAACACGTTGCTCCGCCACTGCCATGCACATGTGCTGGGATTGGGAAGCAGTGGGCAAGGAGGTGCAACTGATCTCTATGTTGTCACTTGAGCTGATCGAAATTAGTGCCGTCAACTGGAAATTTAAGGCAAGATTTGGCAAATCATGAGCGAGGAGACGGACAATGTGTTCATCAGAACCAGATAGTATATACCCGTATTTATCTACGTTCTCCGCTATACCCGTATTTATCTACGTTCTCCGCGTCCCCCGCGTCCCCAAATTGCACACCATCCCCCGCGTCCCCCGCGTCGCCCTCCCCCTAGGGCGACTCGGGCGGAGCCAAGAAACCTAGCCGCCGCCGCCGCGAACTCCCTCCTCCTCTCCCTCCGCCGCCGCCGGGGAACGCCGCCGGGCTAAGCCCGGGGGTCGACGGCGGTGGCGGGGGATCTCCTCTCTCACGCGTCTCCGGGTTGGGGCGGGACCCCTAGGCGTGTGGCGGCGCGGCCGATCTGGGTTCTGCGGCGCAGCGGATGGCTGCGGCAGGTGGCGGGTGGCCGGCCCGTCCTCGGACGGCGGCGGCTAGGCGCGGCGGGCGGCCCATCCACGGTCGGCGGCGTGGGCTGCAGGCGCAGCGGCCGGCCTTTCGGGTGGCGGCGGCGGCTGCGGTTGGCGGCGGCGGCCAGCTAGGCTGCAGTGTCGTGCATACCGCCTTCAGATCGGCGGCGGCGGCGTGGAGGGTCTGGTGGTCTCGTCGATGGCACCTCCGGTCAGATCTGTTCTGACCGATGCGACCGGCGGTGGTGGTCATCTCTTCCGTCAGAGGTGGTCGGCCTGAGGCTGGGTGTTCGGATCTCCGGATCCATGATCCAGTACTGGCTGCGAGTCGGGGAGACATAGTTGCTGGTGAAAACCGAGCCGACGGCGGGCAATGGTGGCGTTCTACGTCGTTACCTTGATGAAGGCTTCATTGTGTGACTTATGTCGACCCACTCGTACTGCTCTGGGGGAAGCCCTAGGATCTGGTCTTCCAGATCTGACGATGGCGGCACTACGGTGGCGTTTCTCTCTTAGGAGCATCGTTTGTGGAGTAGTGCTGGTGGTCAGAGGCAGGAGGTGGAGCGGCTTTGTCTTGCATGGAGCTTCGGTGGAGATGTCAAGTCATGCCTGGCCCACAGGTGCTATGCTTTGTCATGCCTGGTCGGCAGGTGCTACACACGACAGATCTTCCAGACACTTCAAGCTGTGTCGGCTGGTGGTACTTGGCGGCATGGTGCTGCGGTGTACTGGCGGCGACCGCGACGTGCTGAGCAGTTCGCGCGCAGGGTGGTGGTGCCGTTGGGCGCCGTGGTGGCGTTGGGCGCCGTGGTGGCGTTGACGGCAGTTAGACCGGGCAAGGATGATGCGTCAGTACAGCTCTGAAGATGGAGTAGTGTCAGTTGGCGGCGGCGGCCTCTGAGAGCGCGCTGGACCGGTGTGTGCCTCATACCCGGCATGTGGCTTGGTTGGGGCCTCAGGTCTTAGATGTTAGGTTTGGCTGCGAGGTCTGTGGTATTAGGCCCGGACTATCAGCATCCCTTCATCGGCTGGATAGGAGTAGCGACAGTTGTCGCCTAGACGGTGGCTTCAGACTTACTGTTGTATTTCTTTGTAAGGTCTTTTGTGAATAATTAATAAAATGACTGCATGCATCGCTCAGATGCAGAGGCCAGGGGTGATCCTCCTTCTCTAAAAAAATTATCTACGTTCTCCAGCAAATGCTCTTCTCCAGTGGGGAGTGCAGCAAGCTGTTACTCCATAGGTTGTACTCTCTCCGTCTCATAATACAAGATGGTATCACAACCAATATATGAGTACAAGATAGCTCAGTTTCCCGACTCTTCTCCCTTTTCCCTATCTACAGTAGGGAGAGGCGACCGAGCCGGCGATTTCGATTCCACCGGCGAGCCCCTCTCCCTCTTCCCCTCGCGGTGGCCTTGGTGCTGCCGGAGGTGGAGGGGGGATGGCTCGCCGGGTGGATCTGTGTACAGGTAGCGTAGCTAGGCTGTATAGGTGTCGGGGTGGGCTCCTCGGCGTCGTCCTTGGTTCCAGCTGGGCGGCGATGGTGGCGGAGACACTGGCGACTAGGGTGTGCGTCTGCTGCTGCAGCATTTCGTCGGCGTCGTTGGCGTGGGCGGCTGCAGATCAGATGCTTTTGTTTGCTTCGGATCGAACTCTTGATCTGGTTGCTAGGTTCTTCCCGCGGTGCGGCGGGATTCATCTACTTTTGGGGCTCCTTTCTTCGGGCGGTGGTTGCTCGCCGTGGAGGTGGGTGACAACGACGCCGATTTGGTGTTGTTCCAGATCCACTCCGACGGGGTGTTTTTCGTCGGCCTTGGATCTGGGTAGAGGAGTGGCGGTGCGGGGCTGTCGTGGCGGTGGCGGCGGCCTCGTGGATGCTTTTGTGCCGGGGCTCTTCCCCCGCTTCGCTGGTGCATGCTCCGGTGCCGGCGAGGAGCTCTGCGGCTTGGTGTACAGGAGCAGCTTCAGAAGCGGATCCGGTGCTCTACCGACGAGTTCGGGTAGGTGCTGGCTCGGCCGTGGCCTTGTGGTTAGAGGATTGCCGGCCTCGTTTGTTTCTTCTCTTCGTCGACGATGGAAGACGGCGGTGCCGTGCTCGTCGAAGTTGTGGGGTGCGACCCCACCGGTGATCTCTATCTCCTATGTGCCCTGCCGGTCTGGGAGGGCCTCAGGTGGACGCCACAAAGCAGCTGGTCTACGAGGGGCTTCGACAGAGCTTGGGTGTGTGGGATTCTTGCTGTTCTTCGCTACGGCGGAGGCACGGCGGGAGGCTGTGGCGAGCGGCGGTGCTGGCGATTGCAGGGACCTTGAGGGGCCTCTCTTGTATTTTCTGTTTTCCAGGGTGGTTTCTGCAATTGTATCGGTCTCTCGGCTCTACTGGATGCTTCGTGTGTGCGTTGGCGTGTTTGAGTCCTGTAACTTGTTTTATCTCTAATGGACGCGTCAATTTTCTCAAAAAAAAAAAACCAATATATGAGTACATTATGAGACGGAGGGTGTATGTCTCACGGAAAGGCTTCCACACCGCAGTATCCAACAAGCTAGTTGCTGTCGGGCTGGTGAGCATACAACAGTTTGCACAAATGGACTTGGAATTCAGTTGAGATCAGATGTTGTTTGCTACCCATAACATTTTCAGCTCGTATCCGTTTAGTTGGCATGCGTCCCACCCTGAGTCACACACGCATGGCAGGCCCAGAGGGATGGAGAGTAAAAGCGGCGTTCTGCGTGATAAGGCGGCACATGCGAAACACAGAATTGCTGCCACAAATAGCTCAATTACACATCATATCAGATAGATGATGACAAGCAGGGCATTTGCATGCCTAAACTGTGACATATGAATCACATATACATTTGGTTTCTCTAACATACACATCACCATTGTTTCTAAGGAAGTTTTCCCTGCAGTGGGCCAAAGTTATTCTAAGAAGTGCGTTGAAGACTTGGAAAACACACGTTTGCGAGGTCGTATGAAACATAGAGACCAAGACTGCAAGACGAGAACGAGTTCGGCGAGTCACATTAAAAGGAGTGATATCCATCAAGTCGGATTAACTGTTAACTCAAGTACAAATCAAGCCAAGGAGCGAACCGTGTCAATCACCAAAACTAGAAGAGGTCAAACTGACCTTCAGAATGCCACCTTATTGGCTATAAGTTTGCATGTTAGTCATCCTACATGTTACTTGATTTTTTTTTGCAGGCAACTTAATTCATTATTAGGTAGTATTTCCTCTGTCCAAAATATTAGGTATATAAATTTTCTCAAATGTCCAACATCTCTATGTTCGACCAAGTTTATAGTAAAGAGTATTAACAATGAAGATACCAAATGAATAAAATATGAAACCATAGTTCATGATGCATCTAATACGAAACTATATTTTCCATGTCATAATCGGCGTCTTTGTTGATGCTTCATTAGCACCTTTGTATCTCGCCGTTTTCTTTTCTTTCTGATTTGTTGTAATGTCAACTTTTAAGGGCTTCATTAATTTAAAGACCAACGGCCGTCTTCTATCTAAAAAAAGCTTTAAGCGTGGCAGACGGAAAACCGCACAATTACGCTAACACATATTTGACTAGGCGTTTTGTTTCTTTGATGCAGAAGCCTTGACTTGCAACCACCCAAAAAAGTTAGCCAACCTAGAGGATAACATTGTAGATGAAGTTTCTAGTGATACAATTACAAGCCTTAAGTCCTTGAGAAAATCCTGCTAACGAAATTTTGTGACATACATGAAATTTCAATGTTGTAATGTCAAGATTAATGATTTCATTCATTTAAAGCCGGGTTGATGCATTCTTTCTAAAAAAAGACTTTCAACAAGATGGATGGAAAACTACATAATTATACTAACATAGATTTGACTCAATTTTTTTGTTTCTTTAATTTCCAAGCTTTGACCTGTAACCACCTAGAAAAGGCACCCAACCTAGAGGTTACCAGTTTTTACTAGGTTTTGGTGATACAAGCCCTTTAGCCGCCCTTAGGAAAACCCTGCCGACGAAACTTTGTGACATGCATGCAATTTCGATGTTGTAATATCAACCGTTAAGGGCCATTAATTTAACAGTTTAGCTATAGAACAGTCGACTGAATTTCTCCTTTTGGTTCAGTCGATTTTTTTGCTCGAACCTGCATGCATGCGTGAATTGCATGATGCAATATTTTAAGTGAGGTTAGCTTCTAGCTGTATGCATGCGATGCCATGCCTGCCTGTATACGATGCACTTTTTTCTTTTCTTTTTTGTGCGTGTTAGTTTTTTTAACTTTTGTGTGTGCGACATGTGTGTGAGACAGACACGAACTACCGATATGAGATATAGTTCACATTAATCTTCGACATTTGTATGTGTTTTCAGTTTGTTTTTTGGTTGGATTTTTTTCTGTATGTGTATTTTTTGGATGTTGGGTGAGTGTAAATGTACGCAAGTACTATATAATATGGGTGTAAATTATAGTATAGTATGAAAATTGCTCTATTATATGTTTATTCTTTTCGTACTACAAAAGTTGCCATTTCAGTGCAGAATTACGTGTCAATTTTTTTTCAACTTCTTTCTCTTAAGGGTAATACCAGGGTTTAATTAATTTCTAGACTTGGCACTGGTGCTCGCATTATGTGAGTGTTTATGATTGTACCATGTCAAAAAAATGCCACTATTCATTCACTCTTGGAAAAACTTCATTATTTTGATTTTTTTAGCTGTTTCTCTTTTTTTCTTCTCTAAAGCTAATACCAATGCCACTATTCATTCTTTCTTACAAAATATCATTAATTTGATTTTGTTTTAGTTTTTTGTTCATTTTCTTACTTCTTCAAGGGGGAAAACCAATACCACCAGTTCATTCTTTTTAGAAAAATTCATTCTTCTTATTTAGGTGTTTTTATTTCATTTTCTTCCTTCTTCAAGGGTAATACTAACACCAATAATTACCCGTTCTTTGGAAACTTTATTTTTGCAAAAAAAAATCACTATTATAAGCTTAGTCTTGCATATTGTAAAAAGCGTAATATCTGAGTAAATATGTGGAATTTTCTCATCATCAATTTTTTTATGTTCTTTCTTCTCGAAGGGTAATACCAATGCCACTAATTCATTCTTTCATAGAAAACTTTATTATTTTTATTTGCTTTGGTTTTTATTTCATTTTCTATTCTTTAAGAGTAATACCAATGCATAATCAATTCCTTCTAGGAAACTTACTTTTGATGAAAATTTCACTATATAACATTATTATTACATATATAAAAACTTAATTTTTGTGTAAAGTGGTGCAAATTTTAGCATTATTTGCTTAATTTTATTTTCTTTCTTCTTAAAGGGTAATACCAATGCCACCAATTCATTCTTCCTTACAAAACTAGTCCTTTTGATTTTGTTTTAGTTTTCATTTTTTTTCTTATTCTTTAAGGGCAATGTCAATGCCACTAATTCATTGTTCTTAAAAAACTTCATTATTCTTAGTTAGTTTTTGTTTTGATTAAATTTTATTTCTTCTTTAAGCACAATACCAACACCAATGATTAATTCCTGTTAGATAAATTCCGTTTTCTGAAAAATGCACTATTATAAGCCAATTCCTGCATATTATGAAAAAGAGCAATTTTTGTGTAAATTATGTGCAATTTTCTTTATTTGTTATTTTCCTCTGAAAGGGTAATACCAATGCCACTAATTCATTCTTCCTTATAAAACTTCATTGTTTTGTTTTAGTTTCAGTTTGTTTCATTTTTATTCATTAGGGTACTCCTTTTTATGAAAAATTACTATATAAGCCAATCCCTGCATATTATGAAAAAGCGCAATTTTTGTGTAAATTACGTGCAATTTTTCTTTATGTTTATTTTTTTTTTGGAAGGGGAATATCAATGCCACTAATCATTCTTCCTTATAAAACTTCATTATTTTGTTTTAGTTTTAGTTGTTTCATTTTCTTCATTCTTTAAGGGTACTTCCTTTTTCTGAAAAATTCACTATTATAAGCCAATTCCTACATATTATGAAAAAGCGCAATTTTATGTGTAAATTATGTGCAATTTTTTTATTTGTTTATTTTTCTTCTGGAAGGGCAATACCAATGTCACTAATTCGTTCTAACTATAAAACTTCATTATTTGTTTTTGTTTAAGTTTTTGTTTCATTTTCTTTATTCTTTAAGGGTACTTCATTTTTATGAAAAATTCACTATTATAAGCCAATCCCTGCATATTATGAAAAAGAGCAATTTTTGTGTAAATTACATGCAATTTTTCTTTATTTGTTTTATTTTTCTTTTGGGGGTAATATCAATGCCACTAATTCATTCTTCCTTATAAAACTTCATTATTTTGTTTTAGTTTTAGTTTTTGTTTCATTTTCTTCTTTAAGGGTACTTCCTTTTTCTGAAAAATTCATTATATAAGCCAACTGCATATTATGAAAAAGCACAATTTTATGTGTAAATTATGTGCAATTTTTTTATTTGTTTTATTTTTCTTCTGGAAGGGCAATACCAATGTCACTAATTCGTTCTAACTTATAAAACTTCATTATTTATTTTTGTTTCATTCTTATTCTTTAAGGGTAATACCAATGCCATTAATTCATTCCTTTTAGGAAACTTCATTTTCACAAAAATTTCACTGTTATACATTTATTCTTACATATTATAAAAAGCGCAATTTATGTGTAAATTTTGTCATTTTCCGTCTTCTTAAAGGGCAATACCAATTTCACTAATCATTCTTCTTTAGAGAACTTCATTATTTTATTTTGTTTTACTTATTCTTTAAGGGAATATCAATGCCACTAATTCATTCCTTACTAAAAAACTTCTTGTTTTCGAAAATTTACACTCTATGTGCTTATTCTTGAAAAAAGTGCATTTTCTCTCTGATGTGTGCAAATTTTTTTATATTTGTTATTTTTTCCCTTTTCTTGAATGGCAATACTAATGTCACTAATTCATTCATCGTTATGAAATCTATACACACAGGTACTATAAAATAGGTGCATAAATTATACTAGAGTGCAAAATTTGAACTATTATATGCGTGTTCTTTGCATATTACAAAAGGTGCAATTTCAGTGCAAGATTGTGTGCATGTTTTTTAAAGTTGTGTCATCTTCTTTCTTATTAATGTCACTAATTCATTCTTTCCTAGAAAAAAATATTTTTTATATTTTGTTTAATTTAATTTAATTTCCTTTAAATCATTATATGTGTATTTTTGCAGATTATAGAAAAAGCACAAGTTCAGTGTAAATTGTATGAAAAAATCATTATTTCTTAATTTGTTTATATGTTCTTTCTTCTTGAAGGTAATAGAAATGCCACTAATTCATTCTTTCTTAAAAATCTATTTTGGGTTCATTTATTCTTTAACGCAACGCCACCACAAGTATTAGAATTACACGAGGAGGTGTGCACTATTAACCCAATAACTAAAACCAATTTAATATTTTTCTCATCTTGGGAGTTTTGGCATTTTGTTGTTGTACAGGGCTAGTAAGTTATATGTACAGTAGCACACTTTTATAGATAATGTATGTAGTGCGTGAGATGACCGTCTAAAGCCTTAAAGCATTGAAATATAGGGTACCCATCATGCGCAGAACCAGGCAGTTGATGTTTTACTTGCTTGCTAGACATTTTTTAAAGTGCGTAGCATGCAGAGCACATAACGCTACAAGACACAGGCACATGGCCCAAGCAAGCAATTGTTTGGAAACTCTTGTTAACGGACCTGTTACATATAGATTCTTTGCTTATGGGCCTGCTAAGCAGCTGGCGTCCTCTGTACGCTCGGACTTAATTCGATCGAACGACTGAAACAGGTATTTTTTTTTTTTTAGATGGACTGAAACAGTTTTTTGTCAGTCGACTGACCGGAATTACATTTTCAGTCGATTGACATCTAGCTGCTCCCTTAATTTAAAGCCGGATCTATGCCTTCTTTCTGACAAAAAAGCTTTTAGCTAGATGGGTGGGAACCGCACAATCACGCTAACACACAGTTCACTGGACCTTTTGTTTTTTGATTTCGAAGCATTGACCTGCAAGAGGCTGCAACCACCCATAAAAGATGGCCAACCTAGAGGATAAGGTCGTTGATGAAGTTCTTAGTGATACAAGCCCTTCGCCCTTTAGGAAAATCCGGCTAACGAAATTATGTGACATACATATGTAATTTTGATATTGTAATGTCAACTGTTAAGGGATTTGTTAATTTAAAGCTGGGTAGATGCCTTCTGTCTAAAGAAACAAACTTTCAGCCAGACGGATGGATGCCTTCTTTTTTATATTTTTGTGGTGCAATGTCAACTGTTAAGGGCTCCAGTAATCTGAAGCCGGATGGATGCCTTCTTTTTTATATTTTTCCCCCAGCTAGATGGATGAAAAAACACACAATTACGCTAACACATATAGTTAACTAAACGTTTTGTTCCTTTGAGTTCGAAGCCTTGACCTGCAACCACCTAGAAAAAGACAGCTAAGAGCATCTATAGCCGGACGCCTCAAACTCGTCTCATATACCCGGGCGGCCCATCCGATCACTGTCCGGTCATAATTTTTTGACCTAGACGCCCCCCTCAAACGGGCCTCAAACGCCCGGGCTGACCAACACCCCTCATATCCAGCTCAAATATGGGGCGCCCGGGCACGCTCGCCACGTCGGACCCGACCCATGCTGGCCCACCCGACCCCACATATATTCGTCTCCATCCACTCGCCGAAGCAAACCCTAGCCACTTCACTCCACTCCCCTCCACTCCCCTCGGCCACCTGAGTTCACCTCCGGCGGTTTTCGTCCTTCTCCGGCATGGCAGGCAGCGGATCAGACTCCAACCAGTCCGGATTCGTCGACGGGGTGTCATCCCGCGCGGGTTGGAGGAGGCAATGACAGTCTACATTGCACTCCGCCGCTCCCGGGAGGAGAGCGCCCGGCCGACGGACGGATCTGTCCGTCGCGACTCCATAGCGCCGGCTCAACGGGCAACCGGAACCCCTCTCCTTCCCCATCACCGGTCGGGCAGACTATGAGTCCCACCGGAAACGAGCGGCCCGCCGTGGGAAGGAGAGGATAAGGGCCACCGAGGCCCGTATCACGGTGGAAATCGTGGCGGCGGACGCGGCTGATGCGGCGACGCGAGCGGCCGCAGAGGAGGAAGCCATCCGCGCTCGCATTGTGTGAAGAAACGACAGCGGAGGAACACGCGCGCCCTCGCTCGAGAGCAGAATCGGGCGGTCCGTGCCATGGCCAGACTGCCACCGAAGGAGGAGAAGGCGGACAGCTCCGCTTGAGAGCAGAATCGGGCGGTCCGTGCCATGGCCGGACTGCCACCGAAGGAGGAGAAGGCGGACAGCTCCGGCGACGAGCAGATCCGGCTCAATCCGTACTGCGTCTTCGACCGATACTCCCGCGAGAAGGACGGCAAGGGCGCCGGGAAGGGCAAGGGCAGTCGTGGATGAACTCCATCATAGCCAAACATGCCAAATTTTGGTAGTCTGATGGCATGTTTAGTGAGTAATGATGGAGTAGCCGGACGATGTGTGTGCATCGACGTAGTTGCATGAGTTTGTATGGATTTGAGATTTGATAATTGAGGTGTCTTTATGTGGATTATATTATTTGAGGGGTGACCGGTCAGTATGCGCGGAGTACATACGCAAGCGCTCGTATACACGCGGATACACTCACCTCTATGAACGCACATACGCACACCCTACCCCTATGAGCACCTCCGCAAGACTGAACCGGCATATCATCTTGAAATTTACGAAGTCACCGTAGGCACCTCGTCGTTGACGGGAACGTCTCCTCCCACTGAATGCGCATCGCCGGAAATCCTGAAATAAATTCAGGAATAAATACGAGCACCAGGACTTGAACCATGATGGGCTGAGAATACCATAGTTCCTCTAACCATCCAACCATATATTGGTTCGCAGAGGATAACCTTATTGACAATGTTTTAGCGATACAAGCCGTTTAGCCCTGAGAAACACAGCTCGCATGCATATATGTAGAAAATTAAGCCGTTTAGTCTGCGCACAGCTAACTTCTCTCTCGCTTCGCTTATATTGAACTCATACTCGCGCGGAAAGGTGCAAGGTTTATATAATGAAGTCAGACTCCAAGGTGAGTAGTAGGATCGAAGTTATGCATGCATGCACCATGCCATGCCGCGAGTCCTTGACCTTATGCCTATTTAAGGCCTAGCTTGTCGCTATTGGCTACAACCCCAGGCTGTAGTAGAGGTATCCAGTCGAGAGAAAAATCAATGTCACGAGGGCAAAATAGAGCAATGGAAAGCTTGCTGGTGGTTCTCTCACTAGGAGTCCTCCTCCAGCTCGCCGGCTGCAGCCCTCCGCCGGACACGGTGATGTGCACGCATGGCACGTCCAACTGCACGATCACCAACACGTACGGCTCCTTCACGGACCGCACCATCTGCCGCGCGGCCAAGGTCACCTACCCGCGGACCGAGCAGGAGCTCGTCGCGGCCGTGGCAGCCGTGGCGTCCACAAAACGGAAGGTGAGGGTGGCCACCAAGCACTCCCACAGCATTCCCAAGCTGGCGTGCCCCGGCGGCGACGACGGCACCATCATAAGCACGGCGCGGCTCAACCGGACGGTGTGCGTCGACGCTGCGAAGCGGCTCATGACGGTGGAGAGCGGCATGCTCCTCCGGGACCTGGTCGAGGCCGCTGCCGCCGCGGGGCTATCCCTGCCGCACTCGCCGTACTGGCACGGCCTGACCATCGGGGGCCTCTTGAGCACGGGAGCGCACGGGAGCTCGCTGTGGGGGAAGGGAGGCGCCGCGCACGAGTACGTGGTCGGGCTGAGGATCGTAACTCCGGCGCCGGCGAGCGAGGGGTTCGCCGTGGTGAGGGAGCTCGGGGCTGACCACCCGGACCTGGACGCGGCGAAGGTCTCCCTTGGGGTCCTCGGCGTCATCTCTCACGTGACTCTGGCTATGCAGCCGTTGTTCAAGCGGTCGGTGACGCTCGTGAAGCGCGACGATTCGGACTTCCAAGAACAGGTGGCTCGGTGGGGTCATCTTCATGAGTACGGCGACATAACGTGGCTGCCTCACCAGGGCAAGGTGATCTACCGCCAGGACGACCGCGTCGACGTCTCGACCCCGGGCAACGGCCTCTACGACTTGCCCCTTTTTCGCACCACCCCCACCCGCGAGCTCATCGATGCAAGAGCCGCCGAAGAGCGGCTGCAGGAGAATGGCACCGACACCGCCCGGTGCGAGGCGGCGCAGCAGCAGGCGGCCGCGTCGGAGCGGCTGAATATATTCACCAACGATGGCGTCTCCTTCACGGGGTACCCGGTGGTGGGGTACCAGCACCACATCCAGGCGTCCGGCACGTGCCTCAATAGCCCAGAGGATGGCCTCCTCACTTCCTGCGCCTGGGACCCGCGCATCCGAGGCTCCTTCTTTGACAACTCCGGCTTCAGCGTCCCGCTGTCCAAGGCACCAGCATTCGTCGCCGACATGCAACGTCTCCGGAACCTCAAGCCGGACTTGTTTTGTTCTTCTGTCGACGCCAGGATAGGTGTGCTCCTACGATACGTGAAGGCGTCATCCGCTTATCTTGGCAAGCCGGAGGACTCGATCGGCGTCGACATCATCTATTACCGGAGCCACACCGAAGGCATGCCGCGTGCGCACGCCGACGTGGTGGATGAGATCGAGCAGATGGCGTTGCATAAGTATGGCGGCATCCCGCACTGGGGTAAGAGCCGCAATTTCGCCTTCGATGGTGCCATAGCGAAGTACCCAAAAGTCCATGAGTTTCTTATGGTGAAAGATAGGTACGACCCAGAGGGGCTCTTCTCCAACGAGTGGACTGACAAGGTTCTCGGTATCAATGGAAGTCCCAACATCATCAAAAAGCGTTGTGCCATTGAAGGACTTTGCGTTTGCTCCAACAACTCGCACTGTGCTCCGGAGCAAGGCTACTTCTGCAGGCCAGGGAAGGTTTACAAGGAGGCTCGTGTCTGCTCGTTCTTCAAGGATTATTAAGGATGTCAAATTTGGCAGAGCCGTACATTGCACCACGCTCCTTTCCGGTTGCTTGTCGGACCTGAAAATAATGATATGCTTTTCCTTGGTATAAACGAGGATATATATGTGAACTAGGTAATATGTTGTGGGCCGTCGCCACTAATGCTAACTATCAATCTATTCAATAATGATGTTTTAGTTTCTTGTTTGTCAATTATACTTTGCGAACAGACACCGAACCATCCACCTGTCCAATGCTTGAATGTTGTAGCCTGCCGTATGATTTGATGTAGATCTTTCAATGTAAGAATGCAGTAGATTTTCCCTCATAAAAGTGTATGGGATCAGTTTATAGCAGATTATTGGAGGAAAGATGAGTTTTATGTAGAAAATTAGATGTGCTGGCAGCTTTGGTTTTCCTGGGCATGAACCAGTAGAGCAGCCTACTGTCAGTTCATTTTTTTTTTTGAACATGAACTGACAGTAGGCTGCTCCTATTCTCGCTAGAAGTGGAAGGCTCTCAATTTAGTTTCTATTCTTGCTAGTTAGATGATTGATACACTTCTTAAGTTAGATGGTTCGTACACTTGTTAGTTAGTATGATATGGAGCTGCTGTTCTTTGTATGATATGGAGCTGCTGGTTTTTTGTTTGATATATGACTGCATAAACTAGTTAATGTATCTCACATAGATTTTAGTTTATCCTAAAATTTTGAGCGAAGTGCACTGAGGTCGTCAAACTATTTCAGAGGTGTCACATAGGTCCTTGAACTATGAAAATCGTCATCCAAGTCCTTAAAGTGCAGTAAGTGTGTCATTCAGGTCCAAAATCTGCCTAACCCCATCTGACTGGCTAGCTGGCGCCATTGACCGTCACACGCTCGTGATGAACAGTGCACCATGGACAGTAAAAAAAAATCCCAACAAAATAAAAGTGCACCGGCGGCCACTTTTACCGTACGGACAAAATGTTCACGTATATGGACAAAATGTTCGGGACTTTAAAAAAATGTTCACAAATAATAATTTTGAAAATATGTTCGCGAACCACAAATATTGTTCGCGGAAATGAAAAAAATGTTTGCGAACAATGAATTTAGAAAAATTGTTCGCGAATGATAAATTTTAAAAGAAAAGAACATATGTACACGAACCACAAATATTGTTCATGGAAATGAAAAAATGTTCGCGAACGATGAATTTGGAAAAAATGATCGCGACTTTAAAAAACTGTTCATGAACGATAAATTTTAAAAGAAAAGAAAATATGTACACTAACCACAAATATTGCTCACCGATATCGAAAAAATGTTCTCAACTTTAAAGAAATGTTCGCGACTGTAACAGTATTTGTAAAGGCACGAACATTTTTTTCCATATCCGCGAACAATATCTGTGGTTCGCGAACATATTTTCTATTCTTTTTAAATTTATCATTCGTGAACATTTTTTTAAAGTCGCGAACATTTCTTTTTTGGGATTTTTTTCACTTTTACTGTTCACGCACCACGCTTCGATGGCAAAGAAGTATTTTTTTTTCATTTGGGAATTTTTATTTCACTGTTCACGCGAACACGCTTCGATGGCAAAGGTTTTTCTAGCTGGGTTTTTTTTTTTAAATTTTAGTGTTCACGATGCACTGTTCATCACGTACGTGTCGCGGTCAACGTCTGGCCAGTCAGACGGGGTTAGGTAGATTTTGGACCTAAATGACACACTTATTACACTTCGAGGACTTGGATGACGATTTTCATAGTTCGAGGACTTACGTGACACCCCTGAAATAGTTCGAGGACCTACAATGCACTTCACTCTAAATTTTTTTAGGATAGTTCCATATGACTGCATAAACTAGTATGCATCTCAAATAGATAATATTCAGATTTTAGTTTATCCTAAAATTTTTAGGATAGTTCCATATGACTGCATAAACTACTTGCCTGTAGTTTGATGCTGATTGCTCTTTATTACTGATTCCTCTAAATTAATTCATTCTCAACGACCATGCTTTGCTGTATGATTGGATTTTTCTGTCCATCTACTCACTGTAGTGTTTTCAAGTGTGATCTTTATTTTTTAGGGCTCAATTATGGCTGACGTGTGTCTTTGTTTCTTTATGTCGTTGAGCAGGGGAGTGGATTCTCACCCACCTGGTGGTTACCTTAGTTACTTTCAGAACACACCAGGCCCCACACAACCTATGCACAATGGGAGTTCGCCGCAACCAGTCAATGTTGGCGATGACACCAATGATGGTGATTGTGGAAGGACTGAAAAACGCCTGCTATGGACAAAACAGGAAGATCTTCAATTGGTATGTTTCTTTTTGCATGCATGCTGGCTCCATGTGTTACATTAGTAGCAGATCAATGAACCCCTTTTGATAATATTGTAGGTCAGTGCTTGGTTGAATAATTCCAATGATCCAATCCAATCAAACTACAAGAAGAATGAACAATATTGGAAAGATGTTGCTGCTGTCTACAACAGTACCACCCCAAAAAATAGGGAACGACTAGTCAAGCAAGTGAAAGATCGCTTTGGGAGAATTAAGAAAAGGGTTGCATGGTTTTATGCGAGTTATAAGGAGGCTAATGCTTTGTATGCTAGTGGTGAATCTGATGCAGATTTAAAGAAGAGGGCAATGCAAACTTATGAGGAAGATCACAAAAAAGATGGCCCGTTTATGTTTGAGCATTGCTGGGAGATTCTTAAAAAGGAACCAAAATGGGACGCATATTTGGAACGCCTAGAAGATCTGGAGCCGGACAAGAGGAAGTTTAGTGTTGATGATGAAGTAGGGAAGTATTCCACTATAGATGATGATGATGATGAAGATGAACGTCCACCGGGTGGCAAGCAAGCTAAGGAGAAGCAGAAACGAAAAAGAAAGGATGAGGTTTGTATAATAGATCTTGAAGATGAGCTTCAAAAGTTTGTAGATGCCTAGAATGCAGCAAATGAAGGCCGCAAAGAGATGTTAGAGACACAAAGGCGTATTTCTGCTGAGAATCTTGAAGCACGGAAGCTTGCTCACCTTGCAGCAAAAGATCACAAAGCTAGAAACATATCGCTCGTTGGTGATGCAAGACACAACTGGGATGCCTGAAGACGTGAGATCTGAGCATGTGTTGGCATTGAAGTGTTTAAGGGAGAAGCTATTTGGCAAAATGGTCTAAGGTATTTCCTACTGTCTGTTGTCTTAATTAAAACTAGTAGAATGCCCGTCCGTTGCTACGGGCTACAATGAATATAAATGAATCAAACAAACAATTAAGGTCGTCTCCAAGGTCGAAGTTCAGCTATCCCTCATACACCCGGATGTGTTCAGACATCAAACGGGCGTCCAACAAGCTCCCCAAAAGTCAACCGTCTGGACAGTTCGGGCTTCCTCAAATCCAGACCATATGTGAGGAAATTCTTTTGTTCTCTGGCCTATCTGCAGACCCAACAGAAAACCCCACCCCACAACACACCCTTCCATTTTCCTGACGGACCCTCCCCTTCCCGCTCAGTTTCCGTCTTAGCGGGATTTTTCTCATTGGAACACTCTTCTTTAAACCGGATGACGCCCACCTCATCTTCGCCATGGCGCCCACACTCCTTCACACCATACTTCCCCACGGACCGCCAAGGAGGAGTCCCCCGCCAACCACCCCACTCTCCGCCCGTGACGCGCCCTGAGCCAAGAAGGCATATCCAATGTCTCCTGAGCATGTACGGTGAATAGGAAATGACACAATTGACATAGGTCTTTCTCACATTATGATGCTCTCTTTGAAAGCAAAGGATTTTTTGTTATTTGCTTATAATAAAGGTAGCTACCAAACTTTAGTATTAATCCATCCACACTTGGTTCTTTCGGAAACATGTGATTAAAGGTATATTTAACCGGGTGAATCTGAATGGTAAATAAGTAAAAGTTACCAGTGGATCTAAGAAACAAGGTATCACTTTTGCCATGATATCAAGTTCCTAAAAGCTCAAGGGGATATGGAAAAAAATAAAGTATGGTGAAAATGTTCTCCTAGCATGCTGACGCTTCCAAGGAATATATGAAGAACAAACTAAATATTTGTTCGACAGCATTACAAAAAAAAAATCAGAATAGGTTTATATTGCAACATACAAGTCCGGCTAAAGTACATAACTATCCTGGGGCACTCTAATAGTATAAAATAATTGTTTTGCACAATGAAGAATGCATAGCATAGAAGTGCCACATTATAAGAAAAAAAAAATATAGCGTCCCTTAGATGGTATCCCTGCAATGGCTAATCTAACTTGGGACAATATGTTAAGCCAGTAAAATCAGCAAAAAGTCAACCAAATGGCAAATGTATATACATTACTTGAGCTTTGAAAATAATTAAACTATATAGCTTCCAAGCATAAGTTAAAGGAGTTCTTCGCCATTTCTCACCTCATTTTAGAATCGTCAATAGAGTGTAGAAGAAATTAGCGTAAATAATTTAGCGATGCTATAAACTTGATAATCATGATGAGGTGAACCATTTCCGCTCCCTCCTAATTTGCTGCCTTGCATAATGATTAAAAGCATAAAAAAACAATCCTCTCCCAGTGATTTGATGACTCTCCACGTAATCTGACAACTGCATTCACAATATAATGTGCCTCCCCGTGACTCGATGCATGCACATTACCTAATTCACAACATAAAATGGCTAAAAAAATAGACTTAAGTGTAGCAGAAAAATTGAAATTTACACGGTGGTGTGCATGTAATATGCATCCATCTCTATTTTTTAAATAGGCCACTTGAAAGTATAGACAAGCCTTCAAATTAGCTAATATTCTAGTAGAAAACAGTACCGATAAAAAAAGAAAAAGGCCAAAGAAAGTCAATATAAATGTGTAACATATCTCCCCATAATTGTATTTTTCTTACCAGTTTTCATAATAAATAATTTGAAGGATAGAGCAAACAACAGCCAAAAGAATAATTGAAAACTATACATTTGAATATCCACCTGGTTTATTACAAAGCCTTTCATACGATCTACCACATGTTTGCCTCTTTATCAATCCTTCAGTTCATCTTGTTTCCTGCAATATCAGATAAGGTTATTTCGGATTAGCCCCAAAGATTCCAAGTGAAGCAACAAACTGTGAACTAAAATATCAATAACAAAACTATGTCATGATCTGAACTTAAAAGAGATGCGACACTTCGTTACTATTCGAGGACACTATTCACAGAAAGCTAACTGCTCAAATCTACATCTTTACATATGTTAATAAGCAGCCCGAGTGTCTATAAGTAAAAAAAATGATACGATTGTGGTCACCATTGAGTAAAAAGTATAACAGTGAACAAAAATTTCCCTAACATTAACTACAGAATTAAGGAAAAAGTATATTCTTTGTCCATCAACTATTTTGAAAGTATAGAAATGATCCCTCAACCGGCAAACATTAGTCCCTAAACCGGCAAACATTAGTCCCTAAACCCATACATTTCATGTCAAAAACCACTCCATGTCAACAAGAAATCACCCAAAAGCGGTACGAGGGACTAAATGCATCCTGTTTTGAAAGTTTAGGGACTAATGTTTGCCGGTTTTGTGTTGAGGGACCAATTCTATACTATCGAAAGAGTTGAGGAACGAAAAATATACTTTTCCCTAGAATTAATGAAAATAAGCAAGTTAATTTATATGAGGAGCTACAAGAAACTGAAATAGTGAAATATACATAAGCAACTGGCTTCTCGACCAACAAGCGACAAGCCACACTATCATGAGCAGGACCATGCAGGGGGAACTCATATACTTGCCGATGCGTGCATGGGCCAATAAGCAGCGCGTTGAAACGGTGCAGTTGGAAAATCAATTCTAGATCTTGACCACTCCTGCACACAGCAAGATGCACACATTAGTTGTCCAATTAACTCACGAGATATTGATAAGTAACGTTACCCGCCACTGCCCATTATTGGCTTAAAGCTAGGAAGATAGATCAAAATCTTGAGACTAAAAATGCACAAAATATGTGTTGGTTGATTTGTCATATTGACCATTTGATACAATACTGAGGAAGTTGAAGATTTTGAGGCACAGCTTGTCCCAACACTTTCCCTTCCACGACCTTGCTTTTTGCTGTTTGAGTTTTTTATGGCAGTAGTGCGCCACGGCACCAAATATCTTTGCTTCTGCATTAGCTGATCCCTAGATTTCACAACCTCAAAAGAATGCTCCATGCATTTTTTTTACTAAAAGGAATAGTAAAACAAGTACGAAATATAATTGATCATGGTTAATGCTTCAATGTGCTCTTATGTATCAAGAACACCTCATCATTCTGATCAGCAAATACTGGTAATATTAGTCTAGGTTAGATCAAATGCAATTAGGACAACAAGTATTGAACTAACCTAACTACAATATCAAGCCACATGTACAGGGTTACTGAAAGAGACCTTACAAATAGTTCTAACCAACATGATCCTAGCAAATGTTGGTAATGTGAAGAGTAACCGAATATAGATAAACATGATGTTGTACTTGAGCAATAAAAAAGGGAGGAAGAACATGTTGAGCTTGTAATCCTTTATTCCTTTTGCCGGTTAGTATAGTTTGCTTTGTTTTTCAGTTAGCAAAATAACCGGCAGTGTCATGTGTGAATTTACACGTCAAGGCTGATCTCAAATTCAGTTAGTAGTTAGCTAGATAGGCGCGGCCGTTGGCAGCTCATGGGATGGCATGCGGCGTTGGAATCGGCACACACGCACCTCATGCATGATGATGGGATGGCACATCAGTAGGCTTAGCTGCGTCGAGAGTTTTTCCCTTATGTATTTTCCTACACAAATAAGAGGAGAAAGGAAGAGAAACGCTGCAACTGTACGCATCCCGCGGAGCCATGAACGCGGAGGCAGAGGCGATGAAAACCGTCGGGCGGTGCAGTGGCGAACTGGCGACACGAGACGGCTTGCCGGCCATGCGAAGTAACCGTATCCGTATGCATTGGTCAACCAATCCTGACCACGGCGCAGATTGCTAGGAGCCGCAAACAGCGGCTGCTGGCTGGGAGTCTAGAGGCGACAGACAGGAACCCTAGGCATGAAAAGGAGGAGACAAAACCAAAGTGTTTGCAGTACCGCGTACCTCTGCGCTGGTGTGGTCGTAAAACATGAAGAGGTGCGCCAGGAAGCGGAGCGCCTCGGCATCGAGCCCCAGCCCTCAACGTCGTGGCACCTGGCGAGCAGGCACATGGGCGTTCACGTGTCCTTCATCTCCCCGTCAGAGTCGGGCATCACCACGCAGCCCCACACGGCCCCACGATCTGCGCGGCCTCGTCGCTCAGGGGTTGGGCACAGATCTTCCTGTCAGTGGTCTCCCTCCCGCCTCCCGACTCCCTCAACTGCCGCTGCCTTGTGTGCCCATACATCCGCACCGCCGCCATGGCAATGGAAAGGGGAAAAGAGGCGGCCTGCGACACGGCATCCCTGTAGGAGGAGGATCTTCGGGAAACTCTGAACGAATGCAATTGTGCCTACTGCTTTACATGAGGAGGAGGAGGCCAGCTAGCCATGATCGAGGGTGAAGATGAAAATCATGTTGAAAAGGAGGGAGATATCTTTGTATTGATTTCGATTACCAATTACCAAATCTGGTTACGATGATTGATCTCCATGATTCGATTGAATAAGCACTTACCAGTTCCGGGTGAGATTGTGGTCAATTTAAAAGGAAACAAAAGACCATGAAGGGAACAAGAAATCGGAATCGGGAGGGAGATCATTAATGGAGAGGGAGCCATTGAGGGAAAGAGACGGGACCGATCCAAAATGGTTGAACCAGTGGTACGGGGGAGGTGGGAGGAAATAAAATCGGACGAAAATAAAACCGGAGTACCAAAATAAAACCGGAGTACTAGGCTACCAGCTGCTCCAGGAGTAGAGATTGGTCATGTACTTAAATTGTAGTCAATGCAGTCCAGATAACCATGCAAGATGGAAAAACTCATCTAGTCAATAGTCAAATTATACTTAACTAGCCTGATAACCATGCAAGAATTCACCAGTGTTACTTATAGGTATGCTTTCTCTGATCTTAAATTGTTCTTTTCGTTAACCAAATAGTTCTGTACTCTATAATTTAGTCAGTGTGAATGCATTATTGCTCAAGAAATTTTATTTGATCTGCCAACATGCTTGTATAGAGAGTGAGGTCTTCTTTATAGCTTGTTCCTCTTCCTATTGTTACAGTACTTGTTTTTACTGAACCTGTGTAGCTATACATGATTTATAGAAGTGTTTTTCTCCAGCATTACTACTCAGTGTTACTGCTTGATGTCACATGCTATAAGTTTGCATTGGCTAAATTTTTACCTTTTACCCGTTTCCTTTTCCATACAGTGATTGAAGGTTATTGATGCAAATGAGTGGTTGCTCCTTTCCACCGAAGTACCAACCATGCTTTGTGACTTTTGTCGTCGTCCAGATCAAAACTATGCTTGTTGCTTGTGGTCGTTAGCGGCTTGTTTGTCGGAGATGTTACTTATTATGTCCGCTGAATGCTTCCTTAAAGACTTATGTAATCTTAAGTAATTACTCATGATGCTATGGAGTACTATGATGCTGTGTGACATATGTTTGTTGCCTAAATGTCAGTTTGTCTTCCTATTTCCTGGTTGCATGGATGGCATGTATATGTATGCTCTTTGAAATGGCCACAAAGATGCTGTTTACTGTAGATCACAGCAGATCATATACACTTGCAAGCAATAAATACTTCATATTAAATGGAGCCAAGCTAATAGCCAGCCAAACCGCCAGACTATTATATGAGAGAAGGCTTTAAGATGATGTGGCATTGCTATATAGCCAGCAGCCAGCTCGCAAAATGCCAACAGCGGTCGACCTCCATGGAGGTGGGTATTTTGAAAAAAATCGAAAAACATATTTTAAAGTTTCAAAAAAATCTGAAAAAAATCATACATGTTAACATGGATGTATTCTACATGTATGTAAATTTTGAAGATGAAATACATTATGATGAGAGGTACACAAAAAAGACAAATCGCGGTTTTCAAACTGATGAACAGTGCAAACACTGTTTACTATTAGAAATGCACGATTTTCTCTTTTTTGTGTAGCTCTCACCATAATGTATTTCATTGTGAGATTTTATACACATGTAGAATACATCCATATGAATGTGTAGAATTTTTTTTAGAATTTTTAAAAAAACTCCAAAATGTAATTATTGAATTTTTTAAAATATCCACCTCCATGGAGGTCGCCCGCCAGAAGCCCTCACTCGCAGCCGGCTATGCGATTATCTTTGCTCTAAGGAGTTGTCAGGTACGACATGTCCGTTTCACACGATGATCATGCACACAGTAGTCAATCTATTCCTATGTATGCAAGCTTCCAGGAATCACCTGTGTGGAGACACAATGGCATGTTTGTCTATGGTATACATATGCTGATTATAAGTCAAGAATTTTTTAATATACATTTGCCATGTTTTTCACTGGCTAGCTAGCTAGGCCGGTTGAGGTTGGTCATCTTTTATATGGTATCCTATTGGTCCTATTGGCACAACATGGGAGAAAGTTCTCTCTTCAAGACGCAAACTAGAAAGGTGTATTACACAGTCTGACGGTTCTCTCTAAGAGATCAAGTTGGGGACACACTCACGCACACATGCATTGCTGGGGCTGGCCATGTGTATTTGTGATGGGATTGGGAAGCAACGGGAAAGAAGGCGTGACACAGCTGGTCTCTGTGCCTTGAGTTGATCCAGATTAGTTCCCTGACTGGAAATGTCATCGCAAGATTGGCCAAATCAAGAGGAAGGGACGAGGCTCAGGAGGCATGCTAAGCTTGGGATGCAGCAGATGATGAGGAGCAAATAGGACGGCATCCGTAGTTTAGTTATGTGCATGTCAGCACTTGTTATTTTGTCGGGTGTGCATCAGATTGCTCCTGCGACAAATGTCACGATCAAAGGTTTCCCGTCCAAGACGGATTCAAACTGGCCGCTACTCTACGGACAGGCGCAACAACAGTTTTGCACAGATGGACCGAGGCCTTGGAATTCAGTGGAGAGTGAAGATTAGATTTTGTTTGCTGCTCCAACATTTTCAATTCAGTAGAGAGATGCATTCGTGTAGTAGGACATGATTCTGTACTGCAATTTTCCCAATGGATAACAAAAGAAAATAGAATTGTACCCACACAAGGGCTTACTAATATACATCGCATGAGTAAATACATATGTTGAGAGCATATGTATGCATGGAGCAATGCATGCCCATGTGTGCATGGTTTTTTCTATCAATTATTTGAAAAGTGCCAGCCCTGGTGTAGACGTGGACACGAGTATGCTCTCGTCTTAACAATGAGACGAGCAACTATACACAAGTGACTATATGGAGGCATGCATGCATGATAGCACGTATGAATCAATGGGCCAATGGCCGTATAAACAATTACCTGACCAGCCAATCGACCTGCATTAGCTTGTGTTGAGTTTTCAGCTAATATGCATCCACGTGCATGGAGTGGAATATCCATCGAATTGTTTTGGTGAAGCGCCCCATGTGCAGTACTGCATCTCTCTTTTTATTATTTTAGATCTTCATATAGCTTTATTGAACAATGTTAATGGGGATACAAGCAATAGGTGGAGGTGAGGTGAGCCAAACATGGCACACACTCTCCAAATTAAGGACCAGCAGCTTTAAGCAAACTATGAGCTTCTACATTGCATTCTTTGCCAAGAACTTTTTGAAAATCACTCCATAAGAGCATCTACAACCGCAACACCCAAAAGCTGGCCCACAAACGCCCGCGGACGAGTCCGGGCGCATCCGCGAACAATGACCGGACACCACACCAAAAACGTCCGCCACAACCATGAAACTCAAAGTTCATACATCAAATCCATAATACCCATGCAAATAAAAACATATGTACTACGTACATAGGCTAAATGTACTTACCGTCGGAGATCTCGACGATCTCCGTACCCGACGCTGGGTAGACGGGCCAGTGCGGAAGCTCCTGCGCCAGCGGAGGCTCTCGCACCTCCTTCCCCTCCGCGTCCAGTTTGGCGAACATTGCCTCTGTCGCCACCTGTTCTCACCGGATGAACTGCCGGTTGGACTCGATGTAGGCCTCGTCCTGGATGGACTCGAGGATGACGGTCTTCTCCGCCATCTCCACCGCTTGGGCGGCCTCATACTCCGCCTTCGCGTCCGCCATGGCGAAGCCTGCAGCCAGCAACACCCCACCTCCTCCTCCTCCATGGGCTCCGCTTTCGGCGGCTGCTCCCCTCCTCCTCATCCTCCGTCGGCTTTGGCGAATCTGGAGGAAGACTGGCGGTGAAACGAGCAGCCCGCATCGCCTAGATCAGCTCCGGTAGTTGCGTCCTCCGCTCCGGAGTGAGCATGGCATAGGCGGTTATCTGGCACCTCGGCATGGCAAGCTGCAGACGTAAGTGCAGGTGCCGGCGGCGGAGAGGAGAAAGGGGAAGAAATGGGGCGGGCTAGGGTTCTGCTGCCCCCGTCCAGCTTAAATAGCCAGCTTCCTCCCTCAGGCAGCAACAAGGGCATGTAGAAACTCCAAAGACCATGAAAGTCAGCCAAATCCAAGCGAATCCACCGGAAACCTAAACCGACCAGATCTCGAAAGACCCGTCAGAGACACAACTCCACATGCCTTCGCCAGTAATAAGCGTACCCACTGAATGTGGATAGGGTGTGGAGGATATTGTTCCTACACCGGGGTAGGGGGTGGCCACCTCGCCATCCCAATCCAAACACGAAGACTCCCTATAGACCTAAAGAAAACCCGAAACAAATTTCCCACGTCGTTGCACACAGATACGACATCTAAGATTTTGTGCAAGATTTTCCACGTCATTAAACTGCTAGGGTTTTGTGCAAGATTTTCCATACTAAGGAGTTGTCAGGTATGACATCTCTGTTTCACACGATGATCATCCATACAGTAGTCGATCTATTCCTATGTAAGCAAGCTTCCATGAATCGCCTGTGTGGAGACAAACAATGGCATGTTTTTCTATGGTATATATGTTGATTATGAGTCAAGAATTCGAGAATATACATTTTGCCATGTTTTTTTACTGGCTAGCTAGGCCGGTTGAGGTAGGTCATCTTTTATAGGTTGATGACTGAAAGGTTGCTACCACCTACCAGCGTATTTCGGGGCGCACATGTATGTACTTGGACCGAGCGTTACACAGCCATATATAGTGACATAACTGGCCACAATCCATCACCATGACAATGTACTACTCACCACCACCACGCACATATGCATGCTTGCATTTTCATTTCTAGAAGCACTTGGGCAGCAACAAAGATCGTATCCTATGGGTCATGTTGGCCCAACATGGGAGAACATTCTCCCTTCAAAACGCAAACTAGAAAGGTTTCTTACACAGTCTAGCGGTTCTCTCTCAGAGATCAAGTAGAGGACTCACACACACAGACACAGATGCTGGTTGGGGCCGGCCATGTTTATTTTTGATAGGACTAGGAAGCAGCGGGAAAGAAGGTGTGACACGCCAGTTGTCTGTGTCTTGAGTTGATCCAGATCAGTTCCACGACTGGAGATTTCATCGCAAGATGGGCCTAATCAGAAGGAAGGGGAGAGGCCCAGGAGGCATGCTAATCTTGTGATGCAGCAGCAAATGAAGGCCGCCTTGGACGGTACATGTTTTGGGCAGCACGTGTTGTTGTTTTGCAGGGTGTGCATCAGATTGCTCCGGCCACACAGTCTCGACCGAAGGTTTCCCATCCAAGACGCATTCAACTGGCTGCTACTCTAGTCTCTACAGACAGGTGCAACAACAGTTTTCTACGGATGGATTGGGGCCTTGGAATTCAGTGGAGAGCTGCTCCAACATGTTCAATTCAGTAGAAACATGCATCAGTGTAGTAGCATATAAGATTCTGTACTGCAATTTTTCCAATGGATAACAAAAGAAAATAGAGTTGTACCCGCACAAGGGCTTACTAATATACATTGCATCGCATGAGTAAATACTTATGTTGAGAGAATATGTATGCATGGAGCAATGCATGCCCATGGGTGCATGGTTTTTTCTGTGTATTATTTGGAAAGTGCCAGCCCAGGCGATAGACGTGGACATGAGTATGCTCTCGTCTTAACAATGAGACGAGCTGCTGTACACAAGTGGCTACATGGAGGCATGCATGGCATGGCAATATGTATGAATCAATGAGCCAATGGGCCAATCGACGACTACACACATGCATTAGTTTGTGCTGAGTTTTTAGCTAATATGCATGCACGTGCATGGAATGGAATATTCATCCAATTGTTTTCGTGAAGCACCCCATGTGCAGTACTCCATGACTTTTTTTAGATCATCATATAGCTTTACTGAACAATGTTAATGGGGATACAAGCTATAGGTGGAGGTTAGGCGAGCCAAACATGACGCCCACTCTCCGGAAGAAGCCACAACTTTAAGCAAACTATGAACTTCTACATTGCATTCTCTATGCTCATGACAAAGATAAACATCTTGGAACATAGCCTTCTTTGATAAGAACTCTATGACAATCACTCCATAAGCACAACGGTTCTCCTCTTCCAAATTCTTCAACACCACGACAATCAGTATCTATGTGCAACTTTATTACATTCAGATCAAAGGTGACAGATAGAGCTTCACTGCATGCAATTGTTGCAAGTACAGATGGGTCCGTTAACCCCTCAATAACCACAACCGAAGATCCTAGATAATGGTCGTCCGAGTTTCCTGCACACAACACTAATGACACCTTTCCTTCCATCTCAGTTGTCAACATTGACTTTAACACTTCCCACAGCAAGCGCCTTCCACATTGGGCGAACAAGTCAACTACCATAGACCATAACCTTACCCTTCTTCTCCGGTATCATCTCAAGATCAGCCAGGAAACATAGAATGCAAGCGAAAGTCCACAAGGGACTCTAAAAATGTTATTTATGGATCGACTTTCCTCCTAGCCCACCATACGGACCAAAGCGTCACCAACATACGCACCACCTCGGCCCATAGCACCACATCAATGAGTTCAAATAGTCATAGCTTCGGGTACGATTGCCTGCACTGATAAACAAAATCAAGTAAGTCTTCTTCCATTAGAGCCCACACAGCCTTGGCCATGTGACACTCAATAAGGGAGTGACCCCAGGAGTCCGGTGTCGCATTACATGCAACATTGCACATCTATGTGATAGCTTACAGATACTGCGAGGGTTATGGATCACTTAAGACACTGACTGGCCTAATAATGTAGCTTCTTGGAGTGGTTTTGGGAAGCTTCTATGGACGAGTTCAGGCTGGTTTTAGAATATTTCTTGCGTTTTTTCTTCTTGTTTCTGTGTGTTGTTACATCGATTTTTATTTAGGTTTTCTTATTTCATTATACACCTGAGATCCCAATGTGCCTGTTCTGCCCTACAGATCCTGCGTACGTGGGAATTCAGCAACGGGTTTGAACCAAGCACGGGATTCTAATCCTACTTTAGTTCGGGGCAGCAGTGTTTCCAAATAAAAAGTTTGAGGCAGCAGTTATGCATGCCTCGAATAGGTAAATCCTATTTCCGACGGGTAGAGGGACTACTTCACTATTTGTTTTTTTAGTCTAAACACACTTGCTTTATTGATCAATGTCCAAATACATGTGAATACAGTTTATGTCTGGAGGATTAAGGAGCCACAAATGGCGTCCTAAACATAGACCTAAGGTGTGCTTAGCAAGGTTATGAGCCCCATGATTCGTCGCTGTCCTTTGAAGATGAAGGAACACGCGGCAAATTGTGTTGTCGTATCTTTGATCTCCTTCACAATGCCAGCATACAACCCTCCTATACGGCTATACCCTTGTTTATGGTAAGAATAACTTCCTTGCAATCAGAAGCTATTAAAACATGGACATGGAGTATTTGATCCCGAGCTCATATGCTCCCGCATGAACAGTAAAATCGAAAAAAGTAGTAAAGAATTTCAAAAAATTCTGAATTTTTTTTGTGATGAACATTGATAAATTTTCTAACTGCGTGCAAAATTTCAGGTTGAAATGGCATTCATGGAGGTCTGAGCAAAACAAATAAAATCGATGGTCCAAAAAGACTATTGTTGGAAGCATTTTGGAGCATCAATTTTGTTATTTTTGCCTAGACCTTCACGAATGTCATTTCGACCTGAAATTTTGCACGCAGTTAGAACATTCGTCAATGTTTACCAAAAAAAAAATTCAGTTTTTTTTTGAATTTATTTACTATTTTTTTCGATTTTACTGTTCATGCGGGAGCATATGAGCTCGGGATCAAAAGTGCACTTTCGATGCGATATTGAGAGACCCAGGGCAAGGAATAGAGCCTCCCTACAAGCCAGCGCCTCAAGTGTCGTCGGGTCGGTAATACCTAAACATTTAAACGATGAAGCACCAAGATATTTATCGGTAGCATCCCTGCAATAGCGCTAAAAGAACCACCATATGTTGTGCGTGATGTTGCTCCATCCACCCGAATTTTGCAGAAGCCCGCCTCGGGAGGACACCAGCGCCGCTGGCTAACAGTAGGATTCCCCACGGGGTGGTGTTACTGTTTTTTGGCCCGCACTCTTCTTCCTTCGGGTATGTCATATAGCCCAAAGCGTTACCAACACTTTGGTGAAATCAGCTTGTGGCAGACTGTCAATCAAGGAGAAATTCCATCGTTTAGCATCGGGTTCATGATTGCTCTCTAGCACCTCGACTAGTTCAGAATCTCCCAACGCCCAAACGCATCTCACCTTGTTGAAATGGAGGAGAGAGCGCCTCCACGAGTCCTCTGATCCGCATAGGCCACACGAAGAGGCCGTAGCCGTGTTATGGTGTTGCCGTAAGTCGGCTCTTGGCAATGATTGTTGCGCTAATCGCCATAGAATTTTGTTGGTATTCGTACACAAAGTGCACCATGATTGCATCATTTTGCTTGTAGGCCAGCACATATGAAAGACAATATACTACTTCTGCGAAGGTTCCCTCGACTGAACTTTTGCTTTATTTTGTTTCTGTGTGCTTTTCTGTCGATTTATCGGTATTTTTGGTTTTCCTTTTTTGTTTTCATTTTTATTTATATTAAATCAATTAACACTTATTTATTTATTTCATGATTTTTCACCTTCATTAACATTTTTATTTTGAAAATCAAGATCATTTTGAAATATGTGGGAAAAAGTTTAAATTCTTAAGTACCTTTTTTTAAAAGTCGTGAATATTTAAAATTTCCCATATTACACGCATTTCGTATAGTCAATAAAAACCGACCGTAAATGAAAAAACTATTGGAAACCATCGAAACAAAGAACAGGCCAAAAAACCAGCAAATCCTATTTGCCGCTTAATGCGGCAGTTTGACTGCCAATCGCACATGGGCTGGCAAAGACTTGGTTGAGCCATTTAGTACTGTTTGCCTGAGACACTGTTTCTAGGGAATATTATAACTCCTGATTTTTTGGGTTTAACCCTGCCACATTTTTCATTTCTTTTTATGTCGTTTTCCCTATCGGTTTACCCTGTTTTTTGTTTTTTTCTAAAAATGTTCCTGAATGTGAGTTTTTTAAAATGTTCATAAAATTTAAAAATGTTCATGTTTTAAACAATAAGCATCATTACAGACTGTTCATTATTGGAAAATATATTTTCATTGATTGTCACATGTTTTTAAAGTAACCTCCATATACTTTTGGAAATAATTGCATGGCCTAGGATACTAACCAAACATATCGCTCACAGGCCACGCTATTATTTCCTTGTTTCCACGCCATGGCCAGGCTCCGCTTTTCTCCTAGGCATAGCACGAAGACTAGGGGACGCGGATTTTTGGGACATGCAGCCACGTGCTGCCGAAATCCCGGGCGTCCGTTCGCTCGTCGTGATTGCTACTTATTATAGCCTATTCGCAAATACGTGACATGATAATTACGAGCGTTTCGTGAATACGTCCTGGTATACGCCCCACTAGTGGACCATGCGGCATTTATGTTTTGTATGAATACAAGCCCCACGCCACAGCCCCGACGATGGCATAACTGCTCTTGGTTTTGGATAGACATCATTTGAGAACGTGCACTAGCTGGATTCTCACACTGTAGATCTCCCGCAAGTCGTCCCCTGTGGAGGAGCAGAGCGAGGATTGGAGATGGGTTTTGCACAGACGGAGATCAGGTTAGACCATCCAAAACATTATATACGTGCACGCCTGTAATCATCTCTCGTTTGCCTCAATCCCCCAACGTTAACGACATGCAGAATATCTGGTGCTCCGATGCGACCTCGGCCGTTGGATCATGATCTAGTGGGCAGCATAATGGGAATGTGGACCAAGGTGTTATTTTGGGAATGTTTGGGGGTTTTCTGCAAAAAATTCATGCTGGATTTGTCTTTTTTGTTTCTCAATGTGTATTTCGAATTTTGATTTGAAATTTTTAGAGATTGTACACCGATGTGATGTGAACATCCACAATTTGTTTCGGAATTTTTTGAAACATTTAGATGTGCATTTTGAAAATTTGGAGCATGGGAGCACTAGATATTCTCTCCATGACGACATTGTTGGGCTGCATGCCAGCATGTCGTCCTCTGCAAGGGCCGGTGCTTCCGTTGCGTTGATGGCGCATTGATGGCTTGCTGGGTGCCATTATGGGTTGCAGGACAGCTGGGTGTATTGATTCGCCCTGGAGTGATTTGATTTGCCATAACGCAGACGTTTTGATGGGTGTGTTGCACACGTAGCGTGTGGGATTAATGCCATCCCTATTTGCTTGGGGTTATTTAGCTACTTTTGCACTGTAACTCGCAATTAGCGTACTCCTCATTATGCAACACATGGTTCAAACCGGATTTAATGGTCCATGCACACGACCGTTGTAGGTGTATTATTGATAGGCCAGTCTGCTGCGTACATAGGATGCAACATGTACTGGCAGATACATGCAGTACAGATAGCACACCGGAAAGGAAAAATACATAGGGAACTAGAGCAAATCCATCGCACGAGGTACAAATGGGGACTAGAGCAAATCCATTGCACGCGGTACACAGGAGATCTAGAGCAAATCCATCGCACGGGGGGAGCTTCAGAGCTTGTGCATGAAGATCATGGCCATGAGAAGCAGGTTCGGGACGCCCAACATATAAATGTTCTTCAGCCATGCTTGATTCTGTTCAAGCAGTGATACGTGGCAATAGATCGATGCATGCGGAATCAGGTATCCCCACTGTGCACTGAAGTACTGTATGTACTTGTTCTCCCACTTTCAAAAACTGCATCCACCGTATTGCCAAACACAAAAAATAGAGGTTTAGCGAGGAGTGTGGGGAGATGGATGGAAAGGATCTTGAAAAACTTACTCCATGCCGTTCGCACTTGTAGAAATGTCTTTCTGGGTTTTCTTCCGTTCCTGAGACGAACCACATCACGTAGCCCGCGTTGCACTCTGGGCAACGGATGAGAGGGAGCGGAGGCATCTAGTTAGGGAGTGGTGTGATGCAGGAGGTGCGGAGCTAAGCTGGGACTTAGATGAACACATGCTTGTGAGGCTGGGAGAGAGTCAGAGAGAACTGAGAAGAAGGCTTGAGCAGGATGGGCATTGACAATCAAGCCGATTGTTTAAAAAGGCCGCGGGGAGCGTCATGCAGCTAGTCGTTGGAACTGGGATGCTAGTGGCCCACACATCAATTCAATGCCTGGCCTGCCTTGCGGGCCATGTACTGCATGTGTCAGATGCAAATACGTGGTTATACCAAATGCTATACGAGGAGGTGGAAATCGTTATACAGCCAGCGGGTATTCAAGTGGCACGAATCACGCGGCAACATGCAGTGTGGATACCAGCCACGCGTGACCGCATGTACACTCACGATTATTCGGAAGACTAGGCCTCAAACAAAACTATTCCAAAATCTCGCCTCAAAAAACAAAATTAGCCCTTAATTTGCAGGTAAGAGGGGGAAGACATGGGAATGATTAGCATACAAACACATCTTAGATGCAAAAAATAAAAATAAAATAAATGTTGACTGTCAGATCACAGATGAATGTCTCAGATTGGCTGCGCTGGAGTTGCTAGAGCTTCTATGTTAATTTCGGGAAAACCACTAACTAACAACCATTTCGTAATTTAATATAAGACGTTTCTTTGATACTATGACATTGTCAAAACACATCTTGTATGAGGTCCCCATGCCCATTTGAGATGTCCACCCGTGATGTGACACCCTATCTTTTAACTTTTTCATTGTTAGGGCATGTCCAACATTGACCCCTAAAACACCCGTAACCATGCAGACCAAGTGGTCCGGATGTGTTTTGTTATTCAACGCGGTCTTACATCGGTCTGTAGGAAGGTGTGGACGTATTTTCCCCCGCAAAGTAGAGACAAGGGAGGCTTTGTGTGCGTCCGAACCGGTGTCATGCCCGCGTCTGACTAACCCAGCCCACCAAAAACGCTCCCTCGCCCGCGTGCTTTCCCGCTCGAAGCCAGCTGCCCGCATTAACGCCGGCCCAAAACGGACGTGACCGCTCGCTGGCACCAAAATTGAAGGGACTCGCCGGCCAAGAACGCTGCCCGCGCTGCGTCCCCGGTGCCCGCACTTGTTCAATGCTGGAGAGACGTTTACTGAATAGAATGGAACGGGTATCTACCACGCCCGTTCAATCCCCCTCGCTCCGTCTGCCACCATCAAACAGCCTCGCCGGCCGAGGAACCAATTCCGGCCCCGCGCATTGACGCACTCGCATGCTTTGCATCACCGGAAACTGCTATTTAAGAGCGGCCACACCCGCCTCACAACACATCCGCTCCACATCCTCCTCCGGTGCACTACATCCGCCAAGACCGCGAGCGGGAGCGCTTTGTGGGACAGTCTGCCGACGGAGCAAAATCACGAGGTTGCAGCCAGTTGCGAACCCCAACTTCATCGTCGAGCAGCATGCACTCTACGAGGCCGCCCGCGCTGAAGACGTCGCTCGCACCACACATGCGGCTCAGCCGAACACGGACGCGGAGGTGGTGTTGGCTGCCCAGGCGATCCCGGACCAAAACACCGCCAGTTGCGCATTGTACGTGCCACCAAACACTGTTTGGCCGCACCGGTAGGACGACAAGAGTGCCGATGGCCCCTCATTTCCATCGTGGACCTCACGTCCACCGGCGACGGACAGATCACGAACTCCTCCGAGGATGAGTACGACATGGGAGGTGGCAGGGCAATGTGTCCCAAGTGGGTCGGTCCGTCTCCCCATGTTCTACTCTTTCTCGCAAGGGACCACTTCTTCACTTCACAGGTCTTGCCACCACCGCTCATGAAGACAGTGGATGGAGGAGACGGTCGCCGGAAGGGAACAACCCCTCCCCCCCCAGATGAAAATTGTCCGAAATATAATGAGTGTGCTCCGGTTTGTATGAATAATATCTGGTTTGCATGAATCTCATCTGATTTGTTTAAACTTGGTTCGAAATATATGCGGGTATCATTGGATGACCGGCTTCGATGCGGACTGGCCCCCTTTATCAACGAAGGGATGCGGAAGGAAATTTGGTGGTGAGAGTAGGAGGGTAATTTTTCGTCGTCTTCCGTAAAGTGCTTCTGCCTAGCACCGTTCTTAATTAGTGTAATTACATGTGTCCAGCTAAAGTGTAGAGACGGAAGATTAGACATGGACAGTTAGATAGAGCGCAACTGCAAGTATGCAAGGGATAGGAAAAAGAAAGTTGGTGGCTTCCGAAGCAGCTCCGGCCGCCGGCGGCGTTGCGCTCTCTTCTTTGGGTTTGGTTTTCTCACTGTTTTCTTCTTCGCCGTCACCACCCTGGCCATTTTCAACAAAGGCAACGACCAATTAGCTGTTGTTGAGATCGAATGCACCATGCATGCATGGAGGTCGATCGATGTGCGTACCTTGGCTGCTGCCTCCGACGAGTCGACTTCTGACGGCTCGCCCTTCGCCGATGACGGAGTATCCAGTCCTTCCACTTCCTCCTGCAAAGCGCAGCCGCGCACACGTCAAATTCCATCGATGCAAGTGTCCTGTCAAAATCCGAGAGAAGTGGACCGTCAGGCGTCAGCTAGCGTCTGGGCACGCACCGGCGTCCTGTCATTGGGCGAGGATTTGTTGCCTGCCGGCGCGGACGCCTTGGCGCTGTTCGAGCCGTTCGCCTCTGTAGGCGCCGCAGCCTCCAAGGCATGAGCTGTGGCGGCCATAGGCGTTCCTGCCACTTTCGGCGGCGCTGTTTTGACCTGCATCACACACGGGCGTGCGTCAGAAGAGCTTGCATTGTGCGTGTAAAAACCAGCGCGCGTGTGCTCGTCATCGACGACGCGTGTGCGTGCTCACCGGATCTTTCATGATGCCAATGTCATACATCGGCGTGAAGTCTGGCTGGAACATCCCGAAATTGCGCTCGGCGACGGGCCCGGGCTTGAGGTCCTCGTTGAAGAGCGCGAATATGTACGTCTCGAACCTCCGCTTTGGCATGAGCGGTGTGCCTGACCCGGAGCTAACCTCACCGATGAGATATTTGTTGTACTCCGCCGCCTCAGCCGGGCTCACGCCGATCTGCCCGTCCATGGCCTTAGTCGGCCACCCGGTCTCCCCCACCAGGATCTCCACGTCCTCAAACCCAAGTTTCTTCATTGCCGAGTACACCGAGTCAAGTTGTGCCACAAACATGCTCGTGTACGTGATACCCGTACCCGTGTCTAGCACGCCAGGGTTCGACCGCGCCAGTGCGTACGGTAGCGTGTCACCGTTGTACCCAAAGTACGGGTACGTGTTCACGATGAGTGGGGACTTGGTCTTCTGGAGAAATTGGAGCATCGGCGTGAAGATGGCAACATCCCAGACATCGCGAAACCGAGCAGCGGACGGCGGCTGGGCGTCAACCAGGATGCCGAGTGAGCTTGGCGTGGAAACTCGAATTTTGCTGTAGCCAGCCGTGACAAGCGCGGCCTTGAGCGTCTGCATGGCGGGGACGAGGTTGCCGATGAGATTCTTGTCGGCCGTATCCATGATTTCGTTGCCCACGGCGACGAGACATATATCTGTGGCGGGGTAGTATGGCGCGATGTTGGTAGCGACCCATGCATCGGCGCCGTTCTGGGTGGCGAGGCCAGGGATGTCGCCATTGCTTGCTGTGACCATTACAGAGATGCCCGTGCCAGCGAAAGCCCGAATAATGTCCGGCTTGGTGTCAAACAGCTTTACACGGTCAATGTTTGTGCGGGTCACGAGGAATGCCGCAACCTTAGCCGGCGATGGAAGGTTGTCACCCTTGGTGCCGTAGTTGACACCGATCGCCATGCTGAACGGTGCTATGACGAGGAATATGCATATGACCACCTCCGCGCGGAGCATGCACCCGTGCCTTGGCGGCGTCGCCATGGTGAGCCGGTGTGCCGCTGGAGGATGGCCGGCCGGACACAAGCCAAACAGGTGGTGACGAGAGGTGCCCGGAATGAATTTTGGGCTATTGTTGAGGACCCTCTAATTATAGCGGAAGGTATGCATAAGCACGGAGCCGATATCTTCAAACGCATGTGTGGGTCCCGGTCGTCCAATCGCTATTGCAAAGGCCGATAGGGACTGCCAGCATCACGAGCGCGGCAGGCAACACATATAGATGTTGTCTCCGGAAATGGAATCTTATGCGAGCGCACCGCACACACTCGGGCTAGGTCACTTGTCAAGAAGGCCCTCTCCTCCTCCTTGGATTATTACTAGGACCGGAATATAGCACATTATGGCATGAGGTTATGCATGCATGCAGATGTGACAAAAGCAATGATATCGATGCTTAACTTGCTACTTGAATTTACGATAGGTCTTCAATGGCTGGTTTGGCTTTGTTTTGATGAGATCCTCTTGTTACTATGTTTTAACAACTTTTTGAGGTTTGAAGTTGCCATCTAGTTTTTTCTATGTTGTCATGAATTGGTACCAAGGTTACTACGTGGATCTTTGATATTAACATAGTGGCAACTTTGGTATCAATTCGATGCCAAGTACAATAATCCTGGGATGACAACTTTAGAGTCCATTTTTTTTTATCAAAACATATCCAAGTGAAATCTAGTTATGAATGTCTCGCCAATACAAAGGTAAAGGTGATAACGGAATATTAATATGCCTAGTGGTTAGTTTGCAGATCATTATTATTTTGGTTTCTTCTCCTTCCCCACATGCTTGCGTGAATGCAAATGCTCCTGCACACTTTGATCCCATAGCCAAAATCTTGCCGCGCTGGGAACATATATAGCTACGGAAAGTTCATTCCATATAATTTGAAGCACCAAAAGTGCACTATATTAGACGCCTTCAACATGTCACCAACAAGAAGTACATGAGGGGTCGGACTACCTCAAAACACACCCAAGGCCAATGACGACATGCAACTATGCACCACCTGGAAAGCACGAGACTTCGCCGCATGATCAACATGAACTTGCCGCTGCAGAGGGAGTAGTTCTCCCTCGGGGCTAAGGGTATATATGTACCAGTAGCTATGTGTTTGATCTCTCTTTCTCTCTCTCTCTCTCTCTCTCTCTCTTGATCTTGATTTGGCACGGTCTTGATGTACCAGGAGCTTTGTTAATATTGTCGGATCATATGGTGTTCTTACCTCTCTATCTTGTTGTGATGAATTGAGTCGTTCCCTTTGAAGTTTCATTATTATCGGATTGAATATTTTGGATTTGAGAACACTTGATGTATGTCTTGCATGTGGATACCCGTGGTGACAATGGGGTATTCTATTGAGTTACCTAATGTATGTTTTGGTAATCAACTTGCGTATTCCCGAGGTGAGAATGGGATAATCTAGGCACATAGGTTGATACACGTTTTCGTCATACTTTCTCTGATAGAAACTTTGGGGTACTCTTTGAAATTCTTTGTGTTGGATGGAATATTATGAATCTGAAATTGTTTGATGCATGTCGAGTAATTAACTCACGGATACTTGCCGTGGCATTGGAGTATCTAGGTGACATTAGAGTTGATTGATGCATATGATATGTTGTTATGTTAGTACGAACTCTAAGTCTATTTGTGACACTTATAGGGATGGCTCAATAGATTGATCGGAAAGGATGACTTTGAGGTGGTTGGCTACCTACAACAATTTCATCTTATGTTCTCCACTATTGATAAGAACGTTGGAGTGATTCTTTGTCGCGTGTTGAGGGGTGGTTGTATGATTCAATTATGTTAGCACTGCTGAGAGATTGCACTAGTGAAAGTATGAACCCTGGGCCTTGTTCTCAAGCATTGCAATACCATTTGTGCTTATTTTTGTTACTTGCTACCTTGCTATTTTTATCATTTCATATTACAAAAACCTATTTTTTCTATCCATACTACACTTGTATCACCATCTCTTCACCGAACTACTGCACCTATACAATTTACCATTGTATTGGGTGTGTTGGGGACACAAGGGATTTCTTGTATTTGATTGCATGGTTTGTTTGAGAGAGTCCATCTTCATCCTACACCTTCCACCGATTGATAAATCTTAGGTCATCCACTTGAGGTAATTTTTTTGTTGTCCTACAAAACACTGCGCTTGGAGGCCCAACAGAGTCTACAAGAAGAAAAGTTGCATAGTAGACATCAAGCTCTTTTCTGGTGCCGTTGCTGGGGAGGTGAGTGCTTGAAGGTATATCTTTAGATCTTGCAATCAAATCTTTTAGTTTCTTGTTTTTCACTAGTTTGGTTTAAATAAGAAAACCATAAAAAATGGAAATGAAGTTGCATCAAATTCATTATCTCTATCAAGTCTTTCTTGAAAATGATGGTTCAAAAAATTGTTCCAAAGTGTTAGAAGAAGAATCCAATAAAATGTTTGGCATAAAATCTTTGAATGATAAGCATGATTGCAATGATATTAGTATGAATTCTTTGAATATCCATGATGTTAATGATATGCAAAGCCATAAGCTTGGTGATGCTATGTTTGATGAAGATGATCTTTTTAGTCCCCCTATGTTTGATGAGCAAATTTATTATGATGATTGCATGCCTCCTATTTATGATGATTACAATGATGAAAGTGGGGTTGGAAGAGTTTCAACTTTAGATAACAATTATCCCACTATTTTGGAGGGTGTTGAATTTAAACATAATGATAAAAGTGGATTTGGAGAGGTCATGACTTTATTTAGTAATGATTCCACTATCTTGGAAGATGTTTCAATTGATTATGATGAGAACAAAGTTGCTACTTAAGATGATTATTGTGATGACACTTATGTTATAAAAACTAGTGATAATTATTCTTATAAGACTTGTCATAATTATGAATACCCATTTTATAAACATTACTCTTTTAATGTGGAAATAATTTATAGTTTTCGAGTTCATATGATACTCCTACTATTATGAATGAGAAGAGTAACAAAAATTCTATGCTTGTGGCTCATGAAAGGAATGCTTTATGTGATAGTTATATTGTTGAGTTTGTTCATAATGCTATTGAAAATGATTATGAGAGAGGAACATATGCTTGTAGGCTTCTCAATAATACCAAGTTTCATCTCTATGTGTTGAATGTTTTGGAGTCATACTGCTACTTCTTGAGCTTGCGTTGTTTTTTCCCTTGAAGAGGAAAGGGTGATGCAGCAAAGTAGAGATAAGTATTTCCCTTAGTTAAGAACCAAGGTATCAATCCAGTAGGAAGAACACACAAGTCTCCAATAATTGCACCTGCACAAACAAATAAATAGTTGCACCCAACGCGATAAAGGGGTTGTCAATCCCTTCACGGCTACTTGCAAGGATGAGATCTGATAGTGGTAGATGTAAAAGATAAATAAACGTGCAAAATAAAATAAAAGTAAATAAATTGCAGCAAGGTATTTTTGGGTTTTTGATTTTGTAGATCTGAAAATAATATGATAAAACATAGACCCAGGGCCCATAGTTTTCACCAGAGGCTTCTCTCTTGAAAGACAGCATACGGTGGGTAAACAAATTACTGTTGAGCAACTGATAGAAAAGCGCATAGTTATGACGATATCCAAGGCAATGATCATGTATATAGGCATCACGTCCGAGACAAGTAGACCGACTCCTGCCTACATCTACTACTATTACTCCACACATCGACCGCTATCCAGCATGCATCTAGTGTATTAAGTTAACAAAAACGGAGTAACGCCTTAAGCAAGATGACATGATGTAGAGGGATAGATCCAATCAATATGAAAAAACCTCATCTTTTTATCCTTAATGGCAACAATACAAATTTGTGTCATGTCCCCTTCTGTCACTAGGATTGAGCACCGCAAGATTGAACCCATTACAAAGCACCTCTCCCATTCCAAGAAAAATCAATCTAGTTGGCGAAACCAAATCAATAGATCGGAGAGAAATACAAAGCTACGTAAATCATGCATAAAAGAGTTCAGAGAAGGCCCAAATAATATTCATAGATAATCTGATCATAAACCCACAATCCATCGGATCTCAACAAACACACTGCAAAAGAAGATTACATCGAATAGATCTCCAAGAACATCGAGGAGACCATTGTTTTGAAGATCAAAGAGAGAGAACAAGCCATCTAGCTATTAGCTATGGACCCGCAGGTCTATGGTAAACTACTCACACATCATCAGAAGGGCAGCAAGGTTGATGTAGAAGCCTTCCGTGATCGAATCCCCCTCCGGCGGAGTACCGGAAAAGGTCCCTAGATGGGATCTCACGAAGACAGAAACTTGCGGCGGTGGAAAAGTATTTTTGGTGTGCCCTCTGGTCTACAGGGAATATTTGGGTATTTATAGAAGAAAAATTAGGGTTGGAAGTGCCACGGGGGGCCCACAAGCTTGGAGAGTGCCCTGATACGTCTCCATCGCACTACAGGAATCAGGTTCTTTGCCGTCCTCCATGGCAGACGGCAAAGGCACCAAAGGCGGACGGCAAACCCCTTTGTCGTCTGCCACCGACGGCAAAGCTGTCTGGCAAAGAGAGTGACGGTAAACCGGTTCTTTGCCGTCCGTGGCAGACGGCAAAGAAAGTGGACGGTAAAGAATAGGCGTTAGCCACGTTAGGTGGCTAACGACAGCCTTTGCCATCTGCAAGCAGACGGCAAACATGCCCTCCCCTTTGGCGCGTCTGCCACAGACGGCAAAGTAACCAAATGGTATAGCTCCCAGGTTGCACAGGTTGCTGCCACGTGGCCTCTTTGCCATCCGTGGCAGACGGTAAAGAGCCCTTTGCCGCCGGTGGCAGACGGCAAGGAGGCTGCATTGCCTCTCTTTTCTTCTTCTGTTTTTTCTTCTATCCAAGCAATTTCACAGCAAAAAATATGATATATTTTTTTTCACAGGGCAATTTCACAGCAGACATATGACATACCCAACACACAAGTTACATCATACATACATAACCAACACATAGTTCCATCCATACATATTACAATAGTTTCACATTGTTCATCCAACACATAGTTCCATCCATCCATATAACAAGTTCCACATTGTTCATCGATACAAAAGAAAAACAGAAAGGGAAAACAAGCACTCCATCCATGCAAGCTTCTGTGAAGTGAATGTACTCTGCAAAATGGGAAACAAGAAAGTTAGAAGAAGAAGACTAGAAGAAGAAGTAAGCATACTTAGGTAAAATGGAGCTAACCTAGCTAATTATGCCATTTTTGAGTGAACTAAGCATATTATGCCATTTTTGATATAAAGCAAAGTATAGGTCATTATTGAGCTAACCTAGGTAACTAAGCATATTAGAGCTAACTTAGAGCTAACTTAGGTCATTTTGGAGAAGAAGAAGAAGAAGAAGGTTTTTACCCTTTTCCTTCTCATTCTTCTTCTTCTTTTATTCTTTCTTTTTCTTCTCTTTCTTCTTCTATTCTTTATTTTTCCCCTCTTCCTTGTTTTTCTTCTTCTTATTCCTTATTTGTGTCATTTTAGAGCTTACATAGGTAATTATGCCATTTTTGAGCTAACTAAGCTTATTATGTCAATTTGGAGGAAAATAAGGTAAGTATAGGTCATTTTTGTGCTAACATAAGTAATTATGTCATTTTTGAGCTAACGTAGGTAAAATGGATCATTTTGGAGCCAACCTAGCTAAAATGGATCATATTGGAGCTAACCTAGGTAAACTTGGTCATTTTGGAGCTAACCTAGGTAAAATGGACCATATTGGAGCTAACCTAGGTAAAATGGGTCATTTTGGAGCTAACCTAGCTAATTATGCCATTTTTGAATTAACTAAGCATATTATGCCATTTTTTACATAAGTAAGCTAAGTATTGGTCTTTATTGAGCTAACCTAGGTAACTAAGTATATTAGAGCTAATTTAGCATTTTAGAGCTAACTTAGAGCTAACTTAGGTCATTTTGGAGCTAACTTAGGTAAAATTGATCATTTTGGAGCTAATTAAGCTTATTATGTCATTTCCGAGGAAAATAATGTAAGTATATGACATATATGAGGTTACCAAGGTTGTTATGCCATTTCAAACTTAAGTATGCTAATTGTGCCATTTTTTACATAAGTAAGCTAAGTGTATGTCATTATTGAGCAAACCTAGGCAACTAAGCATATTAGAGATAACTTAGCATATTAGAGCTAACTTAGGTCATTTTGGAGGAAACAAAGCTAAGTATAGATCATTTTGGAGCTAAGTAAGCTAATTAAGTCATTTTGGAGGAAGATAAGCTAAGTCTAGGTCATTATGGTAAGCGTTTTGGAGCAAATAAAGCTAAGTCTAGGTCTTTATGCATTTCTTAAGCAAAACACTAGAGAAAACTTACCGTCATCACGGAGGTGAAGCACCGGCGTTGCTCGTGCCGGTACCACCACCTGGAGAAGGATCGTGTGATGCTTGTCTGGAGGCACGCTGCACCAAAGATCATTTGCAATGTCTCGTTAGCATTACGACACTCAAATGTTAATACTAGTAACTAATGACCATTCAAATTAAACTCACCGTGGTCCCCGGAGCAATCTCTAGCATCGGCGGAGGGGTCTGACCGGCCTTCTGGCACATAGACTGCAAATTTGGTTTTGACGGGTCAGTCATACTAGTTAGTAATGAAATGAACATTACGTGAATGATTTGGCTAATATTCAGAAGAAAATTACCACGAGGAGCTCATACATGGCCCGGTTCTGCATGTCATTCCGTGCCCTCTCCTCCTCCATCAGCCTTGCCGTCTTCTCCTCCAATTCACGCTGCTTCTCCTCCGCCTCCCGGTCCCTCTCCGCCAGAAGTGCCTGGGTTCTCTCTCTCTCTCTCTCACTCTGAAGAGCAGCCTGCAACACCACTCCTCATTAGCATTGTAATCATCGATGGCCACACACACAATGTAATGGAGGAAAGATAGCTGAGTCCGTATTACTAACTTGGAAGGCGAGCTCGACTGGCCGTTAACGAGGCCTCATCTCAGGAGCGGAGCTCGACTGGCACGCCTTTATCTCCGGGAGAGTGCGAGGACAATGGATAAGTCCATCTCCAATGGCTATCGAGCCATGGGACCTCCCGCCACCAGATATCATCACCAGCTCCGGATCAAACTGCCCACTCAGGTTAAAGTCCTCCCCTTTCCTCGCCTTCCCCTCATATCTATACTTCACGTGTTTGTTGTGGGAGGAGATGTTGGTGAAGTTATTTGGATTATCGAGGTCAGATGGCTCGAATGCCTTGACCTTCTTGTACGGCCCAGTATGGGCCATGGAATAGAGGTCGAACACCTCTGGCACTTCCACCTTATTGTGTTTTGCCTGAAAAAGAGGAACATAGTAAATTAGTAATTAAAGGTCTCAAGCTAGCATGAAGAATGAATTGGATGAATTATGAAGGAAACCACATACCCAGTTCCGCCCAAACTGAAATAAGTTGGCGCTGCCTTGATGGTGTGGCACACCTACCATTTGGGCACGCTTGTCCTTGGCATTGTTGTGCTGGGCAAGCCATTCCTTTGAGCACCACTGATCGACCAACACCTCCCAACAGTCCATCTGATCCGCACACCATCTCGGGGGCACCTAAGTTAGTAATGAGAAACTTGAGCGCTACACCTACGAATCAAATCAAGGAAACTAAGTACAAGGCCTTAAGAATAGGTAATTACCGTCATGTACTGCTCCTTCTGCAGAAACTTCTCGCGGCACGCCGGCTTGGGATTCTTAATATGACGCGAGGCGCAGTAGTCTCGAACAGCCTGCACCCGAGCCTCGTGCCATAAGTTCTATAGTAGGCGCCTGCACTCGGTGTCGATAACCTTTTCCGCGGCCTCCTCTTATCCCTCCTCACACCTGTAGAAGGTCTGCAATCAAACGAGACAACATTGATTAGTACAATAACTAGCTATTTGAAGAATTTTAATTGTGTAAAGGAGAAATTACCCAAAAGCTTCTGATCACCATCTCTGCCCTCGTGTGGCACAAGACACCGTCGATCATCACCTCCGGTGGGGCCGGGGCAGCCAAGCAGTGCTCCCAGCTCAATCCTAGCTCCGGAACCTGACCCTCACTGGGCAACGTGACAAAACCCGGGAAGTTCTGCCGGCAAAGCACACCAAGGACAGAGTTGGGCCTGCGCACAGTATCAGCATGGTGCCAACCCCTGCAGTATGACAAGGCCAACGCATTAGATATTTGAAGAAACGTGAAGGCAAATGGTACAAAAAGAGTAAATATGCACTTACCTCTCCCCAACAGGGTAAATCAACCACCTCTGCTCGCGGGTCGCCGGCACGGACGGGAGCCGTGTACAACCACGCTAGTAGACAGTGGCCCCCTCAACCACCTCGCCCTCGCTATTAGTCGGATCCCCGCCACCATCAGCATGGCCACTCGGCCCCTCAGGCGGACCCGTCCAGGTACGCCATCCGGACGTCTCCACGGACGGAGTCTCGTAGGGCCAAGTCTCGTGGGCCGAAGGCCCGTCGACCCGAGGCTCGTGGACCGGAGTCCACGTAGCCTCCTCCTTAGATGTGTTCACCCTAGCAGTCCTGTGCTCGGGTGAATCAGCTAGGGGTGGCGGCGAGGAAGGCGTAGGAGCCTGCCTACCTCTCCCACGGCCACGTCCTCCCCGACCTCCTCCTCTCTTCTTCCCTCCCCGACGTCCTCCCCCGGTGGGCAACAACGCCGACGAAGAAGCGCCCACCGGTGTCTTCATACTGTCGTCCAATGCTCTCCGGAGAGTCTCGGGTGGAATGGAAGTACCCCTCCCACCACGCGCCGACGAAGAAGGAGCCTTGGAGCGCTCCTTACCCGCGCCCACCATCTTTCAACACCTGCCATGACATAGAGTAAACGAAATTAGTACAACATAATTTTTTTTAATACCGACATGAATAATAATATGCGTATAATAGTACTAGCTAGTGTATCATCATCAAGTACAACATAACTTAGGAACCCCTCGGCGATCGTCGACCCCTCGACCCCTCAGCGACCCTCGACCCCTTCATTGTGAGCATTGGGTGGCTGTTATCGTAGCTTAAGATGCGGACGTGCTCGAGCTGAAGGTCATCAGCGCGGGCGAACTGCTTCCATCCGTTCTTCGTGCATGGATGGAAGCAGTTCACCCACGCTCATGACCTTTAGCTCGGGGACGTCCTCATCTTAAGCTACGACACCAGTCGGTCAGCACTCGGACCGGAAGATCCTCGACCATCGACCCCTAGACCCTCGACCCCTCGGCCCTCGACCCCTTGGTGACCGGCGATCCTCGACCCTCTGCCCCGACCCTCGACCCCTTGGCGACCGGCGATCCTCGACCCGGTTTCGTCGGCGCCGACGCACCCCTAACCTTGACCCTCGACCCCTCGACCCAGTTCCGTCGGCGCCGACGCACCCCTAACCTTGACCCTCGACCCCTCGAAGAAGAAGAAGAAGAAGAAGAAGAGGAGGAGGAGGAGGAGGAGGAGAAGAAAATAAGAAGAAGAAGAGGAGGAGGAAGAAGAAGAAGAACGGATCCTCGACCCGGTTACTCTTCTTCTTCTCCTCTTCTCCTTTTTTGCTTCTTCTTCTTCTTCTTCTTCTTCTTCTTCTTCTTCCTCCTCCTCTTCTTTTCTTCTTCTTCTTCTTCTTCTTCTTCTTCTTCTTCTTCTTCTTCTTCTTCTTCTTCTTCTTCTTCTTCTTCTTCTTCTTCTTCTTCCTCTTCTTTTCTTCTTCTTCTTCTTCTTCTTCTTCTTCTTCTTCTTCTTCTTCTTCTCTTCTTCTTCTTCTTCTTCTTCTTTCTTCTTCCTCCTCTTCTTCTTATTTTTCTTTTTTTTCATCTTTCATCTTTCTTCTTAACTAACCAACCTAAACTAAATATAAACCTAAACCTAAAAAACAGAAAAAACCTAAACTAAACTAATCTAAACCTAAACCTAAAAAAACAAAAAAACTAACTAAACTAAACTAAATCTAAACTACCTAAACAGAAAAAAAGAGGGGGAGGGGGCTCACCGATGGGGGGGGTGGAGAGGCCGACGCCGGCTGGGCATCGGGCGTCGGGGAGGCCGGCGGCGAGGGGGTTGGGCGGCGGGGCGGCGGGGGGGGGGGTGGCGGGGCGTCGAGGGGGGGCCGGCGGTGGCCAGGGCGGCGGGGCGTCGCGAGGGGGGTGGGTGTCTGGAGCGGCGGGACCGGGGCGTCGGGGCGGGGGGGATGTGGAGCGTGGGCCAGGGCGGTGTGGACGGGGCGGCGGGGGCGCGGTGGGGGTCGGGGGCGCTGTGGCCGGCGGCGGTTACTTGGGGTCGGGTGGGGGAGTCGGGAAGGGAAGGAAGAGAGAGAGGAGGGGACGGGATGGCCGTTACATACTCAATTCTTTGCCGTCAGCTAGCGGACGGCAATGAGGTGGGGCTGGTGGGCCGTTAGGGTTTAGGCCTCCACTGGACCCCACCCACTTCTTTGCCATCGTCTAGTGGACGGCAAAGAATCTTTGCCGTCAGCTGGCGGACGGCAAAGAAATGGCTGATGGCAACCTGGCTCTTTGCCGTCAGCCATGTCTTTGCCATCCGTTTTTTAGAAGCTGACGGCAAAGACCTTCTTTGCCGTCCGCAAGCTGACGGCAAAGAACCGATAGACGACAAATTCTCTGATTCCAGTAGTGTTGTATCTACTTTTCCTAACGATTTTGCTCTTGTTTTGGACTCTAATTTGCATGATTTGAATGAAACTAACCTGGGCTGACGCTGTTTTCAGCAGAACTACCATGGTGTTGTTTTTGTGCAGAAATAAAAGTTTTCAGAATTGGACGAAACTTTTTGGAGAATTATTTTAGAACAAATAAAAAATACTGGAACCAAGACCCACCGGAACGGGTGCCCTGGCTGCCCACAAGATACCAGGGCGCGCCACCCGCTAGCACCCTGGTGGGTGGTGGGCCCCTGGGGCTCCGCTTACCCTAATTCCAACTCTATAAATTCCTATTTTCGGAGAAAAAAATAGGAGAGGAAGTTTCATCGTGTTTCACGATACGGAGCCGCCGCCACCTCCTGTTCTTCATCGGGAGGCCAGATCTGGAGCCCGTTCGGGGCTCCAGATAGGGGAATCTTCGGTCTTCGTCATCACCAACCCTCCTTCATCACCAATTCCATGATGCTCCTCACCGGGAGTGAGTAATTCCTTCGTAGGCTCGCTGGTCGGTGAGGAGTTGGATGAATTCATCATGTAATCGAGTTAGTTTTGTTTGGGCTTGATCCCTAGTATCCACTACGTTCTGAGATTGATGTTGCTATGACTTTGCCATGCTTAATGCTTGTCACTAGGGCCCGAGTGCCATGATTTCAGATCTGAACCGTTTATGTTTTCACCATTATATCTAATTTATAGATCCGATCTTGCATGTCATATGCACCTATTACGTGTTATGATCCGTAAACCCCAGGGTGACAGTAATTGGAATACTTTCCGGTGATGACCGTAGTTTGAGGAGTTCATGTATTCACTATGTGCTAATGCTTTGTTTCGGTTCTCTATTAAAGGGAGGCCTTAATATCCCTTAGTTTCCTTATGGACCCCGCTACCATGGGAGGGTAGACAAAAGATGTCATGCAAGTTCTTTTCCATAAGCACGTATGACTATTTACGGAATACATGACTACATTATATTTATGAACTGGAGCTAGTTTTGTGTCGCCCTAGGTTATGATTGTTATATGATGAATATCATCCAACGAATTCACCGATCCAATGCCTACGAGTTTTCCACATATTCTTCTTGCTAAGTTACTATTGCTATTGCTACTATTACAACTGCTACAAAACTGTTACTGCTGTTATCGTTCCCGCTGCCATCGTTACTACTAGTATCAAACTATCATATTACAGTGCAACTGATCACTTTGCTGCAGATATTTAATCTCCAAGTGTGGTTGAATTGACAACTCAACTGCTAATACTTACAAATATTCTTTGGCTCCCCTTATGTAGAATCAATAAATTTGGGTTGAATACTCTACCCTCGAAAACTGTTGGGGGTTATCACGTCCCATGGGGGGCGCCCCCTGAGCTTGTCGCCATCACATGGCCTTTCTAGCCTCCTCCCAAAGCTTCCAGGGTGTCTTGTGGTCAAAGAAAAATGGTCAAAAAGTTTCATTCCATTTGGACTCTGTTTGGTATTGATTTTCCGTGAAGACAAAAACAAGGAAAAAACAGCAACTGGCACTAGGTTAATAGGTTAGTCCCAAAAAATGATATAAAATACCCTAATAATGCATATAAAACATCCAAGATTGATAATATAATAGCATGGAACAATAAAAAATTATAGATACATTGGAGACATATCAAGCATCCCCAAGCTTAATTCCTGCTCGTCCTCGAGTAGGTAAATGATAAAAACAGAATTTTTTATGTGGAATGCTACCTAACATGTTTATCATGTAATCTTTCTTTATGTGGTATGAATATTCAGATCTATAAGATTCAAAACAAAAGTTTAATATTGACATAAAAACAATAATACTTCAAGCATACTAAAAAGCAATCATGTTTATTCAAAATATCATGGCTAAAGAAAGTTATCCCTACAAAATCATATAATCTTGTCATGCTACATCTTCTTAACACAAAGTATTTATCATGCACAACCCCGATGACAAGGCAAGCAATTGGTTCATACTTTTTAACGCGCTTCAGCTTTTTCAACTCTGACGCAATATATGAGCGTGAGCCATGTATATAGCACTATAGGTGGAATAGAATATGATGTTGGAGGTTGTGTGGAGAAGACAAAAAAGGAGAAAGTGTCACATTGACGAGGCTAATCAACGAGCTATGGAGATGCCCATCAATTGATGTCAATGCAAGGAGTAGGGATTGCCATGCAACAGATGCATTAGAGCTATAAGTGTATGAAGGCTCAAAAGAAAACTAAGTAGGCGTGCATCCAACTTGCTTGCTCGTGAAGACCTAGGGTATTTGAGAAAGCCCATCATTGGAATATACCAGCCAAGTTTTATAACGAAAAGCTCCCACTAGTATATGAAAGTGACAAAATAGGAGACTCTCTATCATCAAGAACATGGTGCTACTTTGGAGCACAAGTGTGGAAAAGGATAGTAACATTGTCCCTTCTCTCTTTGTCTCTCATTTCCCCCCTTTTTTTCCTTTTTTTTGTTGGGCACTTTGGCCTCTTTTTTTTATTTAAGTCCGAAGTCTCATCCCGACTTGTGGGGGAATCATTGTCTCCATCATCCATTCCTTACTGGGACAATGATCTAATAATGAATATGACCATCACACTTCTTTTTACTTACAACTCAAAATATTACAACTCAAAAATATGACTCTATATGAATGCCTCCGGCGGTGTACTGGGATGTGCAATGATCTAGCGTAACATGTACTATGTCAACTATATGATCATGCAAAGCAATATTACAATGATGATATGTGTCATAATAAAACGGAATAGTGGAAGTTGCATGGCAATATATCTCGGAATGGATATGGAAATGCCATAATAGGTAGGTATGGTGGCTGTTTTGAGGAAGATATAAGGAGGCTTATGTGTGATAGAGCATATCATATCACGAGGTTTGGATGCACCAGCGAAGTTTGCACCACAACTCAAGGTGAGAAGGGGCAATGCATGGTACCGAAGAGGCTAGCAAATTGCGGAAAGGTAAGAGTGCGTATAATCCATGGACTCACATTAGTCATAAAGAACTCACATACTTATTGCAAAAGTTTAAGTACTACTACGCATGCTCCTAGGGGAATAGATTGGTAGGGAAAGACCATCGCTCGTCCCCGACCGCCACTCATAAGGAAGACAATCAATAATAAATCATGCTCCAATTTCATAGCATAACGAGAGACCATACGTGCATGCTTCAGGAATCACAAACCTTAACACTAATATTCTTACTAAAACCACAATTACTCATTAGCATAACCTTAATATTACCACCTTCATATCTCAAAACTATTGCAAGGAATCAAACTTCTCATATATTCAATGATCTTCATGAAAGTTTTTATTATATCCCTCTTGAATACCCATCATATTAGGACTAAATTCATAACCTAAGCAAATTGCCATACTATTTATAAGAATCTCAAAATAATACAAGTGAAGCATGAGAGTTCATCAATTTCTACAAATATAACCACCGCCATGCTCTAAAAAATATAAGTGAAGCACTAGAGCAACTAGCTAGCTCAAAAGATATAAGTCAAGCTCAAAGAGTATTCTAATAAATTCATGAATAATGTGTGCCCCTCTCAAAAAGGTGTGTCCAGCAAGGATGATTGTGGTAAAATAAAAATAAAATAAAGCAAAGACTCATATAATACATGACGCCCCAAGCAAAACACATATCATGTGGTGAATAAAAATATAGCCTCAAGTAATTTTACCGATGGATTGTAGACAAAAGAGGGGATGCCATCCGGGGCATCCCCAAGCTTAGACGCTTGGTTGTCCTTGAATATTACCTTCGGGTTCCTTGGGTATCCCCAAGCTTAGGCTCTTGCCACTCCTTATTCCTTAGCCCATCGAAACTTCACTCAAAGCTTGAAAACTTCACAACACAAAACTCAACAGAAAACTTGTGAGATCCGTTAGTATAATAAAGCAAACCACCACTTTTAGGTACTATTGTAAACTCATTCCAATTTCATATTGGCATTATATCTATTGTATTCTAACTTCACCATGGTTCATACCCCCCCGATACAACCCATAGATTCATCAAAATAAGCAAACACCACATAGAAAACAGAATCTGTCAAAAACAGAACAGTCTGTAGTAATCTGGACTTTAGCCAAACTTCTGTAACTCCAAAAATTCTGAAAAATTAGGACAATGTAGGCAATTTGTATATCAATCTTGTTTAAAAATTCAGATCAAAATCATGTTTTGTGAATTTACAAAATTCATGAACTGAGCACAAAAGTTTCTGTTTTTCAGCAAAATCAAATCAACTATCACCCAAGACCATCCTAAAGGTTTTACTTGCCACGAACACTAATTAAAATACTAAAACACAATCATAACAGTAGCATAATTGCATATTTATTGAAAAATAGAAAAAATAACTATTGGGGTTTCTCCCAACAAGCTCTTTTATTATAGCCATTAAGATATGCTTTGAGATTTCAATGATGCTCACATGAAAGATAATAATTGAAACACAAAGAGAGCATCATAAAACATGTGACAAACAAATTTAAGTCTAACATACTTCCTATGCATAGGAATTTTATAAGCATACAAATTATCAAGACAAGAAATATCCAGCGTATGAAAAGGAGAGGAATAAAACATTGACAATCTTAACATAACGAGAGGTAATCTAGTAACATGAAAATTTCTACAACCATATTTTCCTCTCTCATAATAATACATGTAAGATGATAATCAAATTTAATAATATATCTATCATATAAAAATTTCTCTTCATGATCCACATGCATAAAAGTTTTATAATCTTCCAAGATAGTGAGATTAACATCAACTAAAGTCATGACCTTTCCGAACCCACTTTTATCAAAAATTTCATAAGACCAAACACTCTCCAAATAGCTAAAGTTGACACTCTGCCAATCCCACTTTCAATATTATTGCAAACATATTCATCATGAGGCTTAAATAAATTTTGAAGATCATAAGAAGCATCACCCAAATCATGATCATTACAATAAGTAGTGGACATAGCAAAATTAGCATCCCCAAGCTTGTAGTTTTGCATATTATTAACACAACTGAAACTAATAGAATTTATAATAACATCATCGCAATCATGCTTTTACTTCAATGAGCTATCATGAATCACTTCATAAGTTTCTTCTTTCAACACTTCACCAAAATTCTCAGATTCATGATTTTCAAGCAAAACTTCATAGAGATAATCAAGTGCACCCAACTCACTAGCAATTGGTTCAACATAATTGGATCTTTTAAAAAGATTATCAAGAGGATGAGGATCCATCCTTAATTTTCTTGTTTCTTTTCTGTTTTCCAGTCATGAAGGCAAAAAGCAAGCAAACGAGCAAAAAGGCAAACAGAAAATATTTTTGTATTTTTGTGAAAATGTTTTAGAAGCGGGGGAGATGAAAACAAGAGGCAAATGGCAAATAATGTAAATGCAAGAGATGAGAATTTATGATAGGTACTAGGCTTGATGTAGATCCTCCCCGGCAACGGCGCCAGAAATTCTTCCTGCTACTTCTTGAGCTTGCGTTGGTTTTACCCTTGAAGAGGAAAGGGTGATGCAGCAATGTAGAGATAAGTATTTCCCTCAGTTAAGAACCAAGGTATCAATCCAGTAGGAGGAACGCAAAAGTATCCAATAATCGCATCTGCACAAACAAACAAATACTTGCACCCAACGCGATAAAGGGGTTGTTTATCCCTTCACGATTACTTGCAAGGATGAGATCTGATAGTGGTAGATGTAAAGGATAAATAAAAGTGCGAAATAAAATAAAACTAAATATATTGCAGCAAGGTATTTTTGGGATTTTGATTTTGCAGATCTGAAAATAATATGATAAAAGATAGGCCGGGGGGCCATAGTTTTCACTAGAGGCTTCTCTCTTGAAAGAAAGCATATGGTGGGTGAACAAATTACTGTTGAGCAATGATACATCTCCAATGTATCTATAATTTTTGCTTGTTCCATGCTGTTATATTATCTTCTTGGATGTTTTACAATCATTTTATAGCAACTTTATATCATTTTTTTGGACTAACCTATTGACATAGTGCGCAGTGCCAGTTGCTGTTTTTTGCTTATTTTTTACTTCACAGAAAATCAGTACCAAACGGAGTCCAAACGCAGCGAAACTTTTTGGAGAAGTTTTCTGGACCAGAAGACACAAGATGGGCCAAAGAAGTACCAGAGGGGGCTCCGAGGGGAGCACAACCCACCAGGGCGCGCCTGGGGGCCCAGGCGCGCTCAGGTGGGTTGTGCCCACCTCGGTGGCCTCTCGCACCGCCTCTTCGCCCTATAAATACACAAATATTCCAAAAACCCTAGGGGAGTCGACGAAACACAATTCCAGCCGCCGCAAGTTCCAGAACCACGAGATCCAATCTAGACACCATCACGGAGGGGTTCATCATCCTCATTGGTGCCTCTCCGATGGTGCATGAGTAGTTCATTGTAGACCTAAGGGTCCGTAGGCAGCAACTAGATGGCTTGTTCTCTCTTTTTGATTCCCAATACAATGGTCTCTTGGAGATCTATTTGATGTAACTCTTTTTGCGGTGTGTTTGTTGGGATCCGATGAACTTTGAGTTTATGATCAGATTTATATCCATGAAAGTTATTTGAGTTCTTTGATCTCTTTTATGCATGATTACTTATAGCCTTGTATTTGTTCTTCAAATCTTTGGTTTAGTTAGGCCAACTAGATCGATTTTTCTTGCCATGGGAAGAGGTGCTTTGTGATGGGTTCGATCGTGCGGTGTTCTTTCCTAGTGACAGAAGGGGCAGCAAGACACGCATGTATCATTGCTATTAAGGATAACAAGACGAGGGCTATTCCTACATGAATAGATCTCGTCTACATCATGTCATCGTTCTTATTGCATTACTCCGTTTTTCCATGAACTTAATACACTAGATGCATGCTGGATAGCGGTCGATGTGTGGAGTAATTGTAGTAGATGCAGGCTGGAGTCGGTCTACTAATCTTGGTCGTGTTGCCTATATAATGATCATTGCCTGGATATCGTCATAATTATTTGTTGTTCTATCAATTGCCCAACAGTAATTTGTTTACCCACCGTGTGCTATTTCTTGAGAGAAGCCACTAGTGAAATCTACGACCCCCGGGTCTATTCTTCATCATATTTGCTTTCCGATCTATTATTTGCCACTTTTATATTTAGATCTATTATTCCAAAAACCCAAAAATACCTCGCTGCACTTTTAATTTGCATCTTTTATTTTGCGTTCTATCGAGATCTATTTATCCAATCTATGACAATTTTATCCCATCAACTTGACAATTTCTGGCATCGTTACACGTAGAGGGATTGACAACCCCTCCTAATCGTTGGGTTGCAAGTATTTGTTATTTGTGTGCATGTACCATTTACATAGTGTTTCTTGGTTCTCCTACTGGATTGATACATTGGTTTCTTAACTGAGGGAAATACCTACCGTAGCTGCGCTGCATCATCCCTTCCTCTTTGGGAAAATCCAACGTAGTTCAAGCAACATCAAAAGGAATTTCTGGCGCCGTTGCTGGTGAGACATCATCAACATTTATCAGGTTCCTAATCACAAATCTCGTCTCGTTGCAATTTACATTATTTTCCATTTGCCTCTCGTTTTCATCTCCCCCACTTCACAAAAATTTGCCGTTTTATTCGCCCTCTTTTTCGTTCGCTGTTTTCTCGTCAGATCTATTTTTGTGTGGAATCTTGTTTGCGTAGTCACGATGACTCAAGAAAACACTAAGTTGTGTGACTTTTCCAATACCAATAACAATGATTTTATTAGCACTCTGATTGCTCCTCCCACCACTAGTGCGGAATCTTGTGATATTAATGCTGCTTTGTTGAATCTTGTTATGAAAGATCAGTTTTCCGGTACTCCTAATGAGGATGCCGTGTCCCATCTAAACACATTCATGGAATTATGCGATATGCAAAATAAAAAATATGTGGACAATGGTATTGTGAAGTTGAAATTATTTCCGTTTTCTTTGCGAGATCGTGCAAAAATTTGGTTTTCTTCTTTGCCTCGCAATAGTATAGATTCTTGGGATAAATGCAAAGATGCTTTCACTACTAACTATTTTCCGCCCACGAAAATTATTTCCCTTAGAACTCAAATCATGAATTTTAAGCAACTTGAGCATGAACATGTTGCGCAATCTTGGGAAAGAATGAAGTTAATGCTAAGAAATTGTCCTACTCATGGTTTAAATCTTTGGTTGATCGTACAAAATTTGTATGCAGGATTGAACTTTGTTTCTAGAAATCTTTTAGATTTCGCCGCGGGTGGTACTTTTATGGAAATTACTTTGGGTGAAGCTACTAAATTGCTTGACAATATTATGGCAAATTATTCACAATGGCATATCGAAAGAGCGCCTACTAGTAAAAAAGTTAATTCGGTTGAAGAAATTAGTACTTTGAGTGAAAAAGTTGATGCTCTTATGAAATTGGTTGCTAATAAAAGTGCTCCTATTGATCTTAATGATGTGCCTTTGTCTACTTTGATTGAGAAAAATAGTGATTCCGTAGATGTGAATTTTGTCTCGCGGAATAATTTTGATAACAATGCTTATAGAGGTAATTTTAATCCTAGGCCTTTTCCTGGAAATTCCTCTAATAATTATGGTAATTCTTATGGTAATACTTCTTATAATAATAATAGGAACACCTCTGATCTTGAGAATAATATTAAAGAATTTATCAATGCTAAAAAAGTTTTGAATGCTACGATAGAAGAAAAGTTGAATAAGATTGATGATATGTCTAGAAGCATTGATAGAATCTCTCATGATGTAGAAAATCTCAAGTTGAAAATTTTTGTACCCAAGGCTGAGGAATCAATTAAAGCTTTATATGTTTTTGTGTATGAAAGTAAGAAAAGAACCGCTATGCTTAGAGCTAAACGAGAATTTTTAGAAAGAGCATTTTCTAGTGATTACTTTCATAAAAATGATGAAGATATTAAAGTGATTGGTGTTTCTTATATTGATTCCTTATTTAGTAAAATTAAAATTGATGATAAAGGGACTGAAGAAGAGTCAACTTTAGTTAGAAGGCGTCCCGATAATTTGGAGGGTAAAAATCTTGATGAAAAAATTGATAAAAGTGGGTTTGGAGAGGTAAAAACTTTAACTAGTGATGTGCCCACTCTTTTGGATTACAAATACTTTAATTATGATAATTTCTCTTTGATTGATTGTATTTCTTTGTTGCAATTCATGATTAATTCACCCCATGCTTATGAACAAAATAAAGCTTTTACTAAACATATCGTAGATGCCATGATGAAAGCTTTTGAAGAAAAGTTGGAATTAGAGATTTCAATTCCTAGAAAATTACATGATGAATGGTAACCTACCATCAAGGTCATGATTAAAAATTATGAGTTTTTTGCTTTATGTGATTTGGGTGCTAGTGTTTCCACAATTCCGAAATCTTTATGTGATGTGCTTGGTCTTAGCGATATTGAAGAATGTTCTCTCAATTTGCACTTGGCAGATTCTACTATTAAAAAGCCTTTGGGAAGAATTAATGATGTTCTTATTCTTGCAAATAGGAGTTATGTACCCAAAGATTTTATAGTTCTTGATATTGATTGCAATCCGTCTTGTCCAATTATACTTGGTAGACCGTTTTTATGTACTATTGGTGTCGTGATTGATATGAAAGAAGGCAATATTAAATTCCAATTTCCACTAAGAAAGGGGATGGAACACTTTCCTTGAACAAGAATTAAGCCACCATATGAATCAATCATGAGGGCATCCTATGGATCTAGAACTAAAGATGACAATACTTGAATCTACGCATTATGCCTAGCTAGGGGCATAAAACGATAGCGCTTGTTGGGAGGCAACCCAATGAATAAAATTTATTTTTGCCTTTTTCTTTCTGTTCTTGAGTGTTTGCACAATTATGCCTCTATTATGATTGTGTTTTTTATGTTTTAATTAGCGTTTGTGCCAAGTAAAACCTTTGGGATAGCTTTGGTGATAGTTGATTTGATCCTGTTGAAAAACCTAAACTTTTGCGTCCAGTAAAATAATTGTCTAAATTCACAGAAGCGACTAAAAATTCTGAGTTTTTTACACAAGATTTATATACAAATTTCTTATGTTTTCCTAATTTTTCAGAATGTTTGGAGTTACAGAAGTATGAGAACATTTTGCATCTTTACAGACTGTTCTATTTTTGACAGATTCTGTTTTTTCTTTGCATTGTGTGCTTATTTCGATGAATCTATGGATTGTATCGGGGGGTATAAGCCATGGAAAAGTTAGAATACAGTAGATATAATGCAATAACAAAATTTTAATGGGTTTTCTACAGTACTTAAAGTAAAGATTGGTTTTCTTATACTAACGGATCTCATGAAGGTTTTGTTAAGTTTTGTGTGATTGAAGTTTTCAAGTTTTTGGTGAGATCACGATGGATGAAGTTATAAGGAGTAAGAAAAGCCTAAGCTTGGGGATGCCCGGAAGGCATCCCCTCTTTCTTCTAACAACCATCGGTATTTTACTTGGAGCTATATTTTTTATTCGTCACATATGATGAGTTTTGCTTGGAGCGTCTTGTATTATATGAGTCTTTGCGTGTTTTGCTTTTAGTTTGTCACAAGTATCCTTGCTGGACACACCTATTTGAGAAAGCCAAATTATGCTATGATTTGTTAGAATTGCTCTCTATGCTTCACTTAAATTTTTTGAGCTATGGAATTGCTCTAATGCTTCACTTATATCTTTTTGAGCACGGTGTGCTTTAATATTTTTGAAGACATGCTCTCATGCTTCACTTAGATTTTTTTGAGAGTTAGTAAAATTTTGAAGAAATTCTCTCATGCTTCACTTATATTATTTTGAGAGACGGAAAATTTTATGCTCATGTTCTTCACTTAGATTTGTTTGAGCTTGTCAAAAGCAAATGCAACATATGAAATTAGTCCCAAAGTGATAGATATTCAAGAGGGATATGATAAAAACTTTCATGAAGATCATTGGACAAAATAAACTTGATTCTTTGTAATAGTTTTGAGATATGATGAGAGTGATATGTGAGTCATGTTGGTGAGTAATTATGCTTTAGTAAGAATATTGGTGTTAAGGTTTGTGATTCCCTATGCAAGCACGAAAGTCAATAGTTATGCAATGAGATTACATCCTACTTGTTAGTTATACTTAATGCTCGCTTATGTGATTCTTCATTTCTTGGTTGGTTGCTTCTCAATCTATTTGCTAGACTTCACTTGTACTAAGTAGAAATACTACTTGTGCATCCAAAATCCTTAAAACCAGTTTTGCCATATGAGTCCACCATACCTACCTATATGCGGTATTCCCATGCCGTTCTAAGCAAATTTGTATGTGCCATCTCTAAATTTCAAAATAAATATTTTCCATGCTAGATGTGTTATTCTGAAGATGAGTGTTTATTCACTTGTCATTGCACGAGAGTGCGGCGGTAATAGGGATGCCTAGTCCCGAAATGAAAAAGAAATTTACTTTATGTTGTCAAATAATAAATTCCTTGGAAAGTGTTGGTATGGAGGGCACCCGTGGATACGGCTAGCCATGGAAAGTGAAAGAATGGTGGAAAAAGGAATAAACTTTATTTTCTGTTTGGGAACCGCCTATGATATATCTAGCATGGAAAGTGTTGGGAATTACTCGGTCGTTTTCGTTGACGGGAAAAGTATGCCTCTCAAAAAAAATTATCTCTCAATTTAAGCTTTGAGCTCTGGCACCTCTACAAATCCCTACTTCCCTCTGCGAAGGGCCTATCTATTTACTTTATGCAATTTTTATTTTTATTTGAGTCTCCATCTTCTCTTATAAAGAACAAACTAAGGGGCACTATGATCGTACTTGAGCATTGGGTATAGCTAATATGCGAGTGTGTTTCATGAATGGATCAATGATTGAGCATGATGGGCTAGGTATAACTTTCTTTAGTGTTGATATTTTGAAAGACATGGTTGCTTGTTGATATGCTTGAGTATTGAAATCTTCATGTCAAAACTAGACTATTGCTTTGAATCATATAAAAGTCCATATGTTCATGCTACAAAGAAAGCAATATGTGATGAACATGTTAGGTAGCATTCCACATCAAAAAATTTGTTTTTATCATTTACCTACTCAAGGACGAGTAGGAATTAAGCTTGGGGATGCTGATACGTCTCCAACGTATCTATAATTTTTGCTTGTTCCATGTTGTTATATTATCATTCTTGGATGTTTTACAATCATTTTATAGCAACCTTCTATCATTTTTTTGGACTAACCTATTGACATAGTGCCCAGTGGCAGTTCCTGTTTTTTTCTTGTTTTTTACTTCACAGAAAATCAATACCAAATGGAGTCCAAACGTAGCGAAACTTTTTGGAGAATTTTTTTGGACCAGAAGACACAACATGGGCCAAAGAAGTACCAGAGGAGGGCTCCGAGGGGAGCACAACCCACCAGGGCGCGCCTGGGGGCCTAGGCGCGCCCAGGTGGGTTGTGCCCACCTCGGTGGCCTCCCGCACCGCCTCTTCGCCCTATAAATACCCAAATATTCCCAAAACCCTAGGGGAGTCGACGAAACACAATTCCAGCCGCCGCAAGTTCCAGAACCATGAGATCCAATCTAGACACCATCACGGAGGGGTTCATCCACTACAAGAAATATGTCAACTTGTGACCTTCTGTCAGTGACCCTGGAAGAATTGGTCGTAAATCTACGACCATTTGAGAACAATTGGTCATAAGCTATTCAGGGGGCTACAAACCCTAAACCATAACGATCATTTTGGTCAGAAAGGTAGTAATTTCCTTACACGAAATGGTCGTAAAGCAAACAGCACTGGTTCGCTGCCTTCTTTCTAGCTGATCACGACCAATATAGATGGTCATAGACTTGTACATTGTGTTGCATTGCTATGACTAGGCGCCACCTCATCAGTTTTGCCTATGTGTCAATTTTTGCCCTAGGTTGTGAAGCAGCCTATATTTCTGTCATTCCCAAAATTCCCAAAAAAATTGGGCATTCTTTACTATCCAAATCATAGCCTCATGACAAAAATAAGCTCCATTTGCCTAGTAAATCTTCCTCGGCAAATTTCCAAAGTTTTTGTTCAGCTAGAACTGTTGTGAAGGCACTACTAGCTAGGCATATCCTAACGAGCTGAATTTTTGCCACATCTTCTATATTCCCAAATCATAGCTCTCCACAAAATTTGAGCCCCATCTAACAATCCATGTGAGCTCACCATCCAATCTTTGTTTCTAGTAATATTTTCAGTTTGTGAAGCAACTATATTTTATGTTAATTTATAATTGCTGAAAATTTACCAGGACATGACCCTGCCCATAGAACCTCCCTCCACCAAATTTTAGCTCATTTAATCTAGCCAATTTCCCTCAATATTTTTCCCAATTTTCTGTTCAGTGGAGAGCACTGTGAAGGAAGTACCATTTTTTACTTATCCAAATGGTATGAAATTTTACAGTTCCTTCATATGCCCAAATTATCATCCTCCTCCAAATTTCAGATCAATCCATTCATTCATTTGAGTCCAGCTTCAACATTCATATTTCTGTCTAGTGTGGTACTTTGCAAAGCAAGTGACACCTAGGATCCTCCATTTGAGCTGCAAATTTTCCACGACAGTGTCCTTAGTAGATGATCATCCTTGGCCAAAACTCAGGCCCATTGGCCATGTGCATTTTCCCCACCACTAATCAAACACTTGGCTGCTAATTCATGTTTGAGCTTAGTTCAGTCTCCTCGTGAGATTCTTCTATTGCCTTCTTCTTCGTATCACCTACCGGGGGAGTGCCCAACCCACTAGACATGCCTAGGCCGCCCAGAATGCGTGGCAACGCCACGGTCATGCGGTGACCACGCGGCGGGCATGCGAGTTTACGCACTCTAGAGTTGGGGCCATCGGCCACTGCCCAAACCTCGACGTATCGCCACCAAACCACGTATTTCTGATTAAATAGATACTTATGTACCTAGAAAAGATTTTTGGAAAAAATAAAGAGCAAACTATAAGGCAGCTGCAGTTCAAAGTTGACCCGCTTCCTACTAAATCGGCGAAAATTTGTCTTTTTCACGAGAGGTGGATCAAAACTTTTGACACCCAACCATTTGGTAAATTGTGCATTAAATATGGCCTAGTATTTTATAAAATTTATTTGGTACAATTTTGCAACAAATATATGGTAGGTCCTTCACAAAAAACTCATTTTGGGCACTCGAAAAATGGAAAATGAAATTTTCGTCCAAAAAAATAAAAACTTCCTTAGGTAACATTGTTTGCCATTCAAAGATGCACCCTTGTGCACAGTATTATATCATTTGAACAAACTATGCGATGAATGTGGCCATAAGATTGATCATTTGGCTTGAAAGCCATGAATCTTCACACATGATAGCTCATTTCTGAGAACACTTTTTTTAAAGAATTTTTGTATTAAAAGTTTATTATTTTTCCTAGTAACTTTTTCACATATAATGACACAATGCGAAGGTTTTCCAATTTTTTGAATATTTTTTAATTTTTCACGCCCGTTTCAAAATGCGGCCAAAACGGCTCGCATGACCGTTCCTAGCTAGTGGTTGAATAATGGAAAAATTTTGGTGTTTCTCTGATTAAATAGATACTTATGTAAATAGAAATGATTTTTGGAAAAAATAAAGAGCAAACTATAAGGCAGCTGCAGTTCAAATTTGACCCGCTTCCTACTGAATCGGCAAAAATTTGTCTTTTTCACGAGAGGTGGATCAAAGCTTTTGAAACCCAACCATTTTGTCAATTGTACATTAAATATGGCCTAATATTTTCTAAAAATGGTGTGGTCCAATTTTGCAACAAATATATGGTAGGTCCTTCACAAAAACTCATTTTGGGCACTCAAAAAATGGAAAATGATTTTTTTTCGTCCAAAGAAAATGAAAACTTCCTTAGGCAACATTGTTTGCCATTCCAAGATGCAACCTTGTGCACGATATGAGATCATTTGAAAAAACTATGCCATGAATGTGGCCATAAGATTGATCATTTGGCTTGAAAGCCATGAATCTTCACACATGATAGCTCATTTCTAAGAACACTTTTTTAAAATAATTGCCGTATTACAAGTTTATTATTTTTTATGGTAACTTGGTCACATATAATGACACAATGCGAAGGTTTTCCAATTTTTTGATTTTTTTTGAATTTTTAATGCCGATTTCAAAATGCGGTCAAAACAGCGGGCATGACCGTTCCTAACTAGTGGTTGAATCTTGGAAAACTTTGGGTGTTTCCCTTATTAAGTAGATACTTATGTACCTATAAATGATTTTTGGAAAAAATAAAGAGCAAACTATAAGGCAGCTGCAGTTCAAATTTGACCCGCTTCGTGCTGAATCGGCAGAAATTTGTCTTTTTCACGAGAGGTGGATCAAATCTTTTGACACCCAACCATTTTGTCAATTGTACATTAAATATGGCCTAATATTTTCTAAAAATTGTGTGGTACAATTTTGCAACAAATATATGGTAGGTCCTTCATAAAAAACTCATTTTGGGCACTCAAAAAATGGAAAATAATTTTTTCGTCCAAAGAAAATGAAAACTTCCTTAGGCAACATTGTTTGCCATTCCAAGATGCACCCTTGTGCACAATATGAGATCATTTGAACAAACTATGCCATGAATGTGGCCATAAGATTGATCATTTGGCTTGAAAGCCATGAATCTTCACACATGATAGCTCATTTCTGAGAACACTTTTTTAAAATATTTTCCGTATTACAAGTTTATTATTTTTCCTGGTAACTTGGTCACATATAATGACACAATCCGAAGGTTATCCAATTTTTTTTATTTTTTTTATTTTTTTCATGCCCATTTCAAAATGCGGTCAAAACGGCGGGCATGACCGTTCCTAGCTAGTGGTTGAATCTTCGAAAAGTTTTGGTGTTTCTCTGATTAAATAGATACTTTTGTACCTAAAAATGTTTTTTGGAAAAAATCATGAGCAAACTATGAGGCAGCTATAGTTCAAACTTGACCCACTTCTAGCCGAATCGGCGGAAATTTGTCTTTTTCACGAGAGGTGGATCAAAGCTTTTGACACCCAACCATTTGGTCAATTGTACATTAAATATGGCCTAATATTTTAAAAAATTGATTTGGTCCAATTTTGCAACAAATATATGGTAGGTCCTTCACAAAAAAACTCATTTTGGGCACTCTAAAAATGGAAAATGATATTTTCGTGCAAAGAAAATGAAACCTCCCTTTAGCAACATTGTTTGCCATTCGAAGATGCACACTTATGCAAAATGTGAGATCATTTGGACCAACTTTGCCATGATTTTTTACATAACATTGATGATTTGCCTTATAAGAGAAACAAAAGGAAAAAACCAAAACTACATAAGCTTAATTCTGATTGGTGGAATCACTTGTGGCTTGGATCGATGACATGGCAAACATCAGTCCATCCATCCGTCCATCCATCCATCCATCCGTCCATCCAACCCACAGCAGCAAACCCCCCTCTTTCTCGCGAACCCCACCCAACCCCTCGTGCCCTCCTCTCTCTCGTGCGAACCCTAGCGCTGCACTCCTCCCTTGTGGCCGCCACCTCTGGAACCCGATCCTGGCGACCTCCTCTTACCCCCACCGCCGTCGATCCTTGCCCGACCACCGCCCTGTATGGTACCTCTCCCTCTCTCCCATGGCGCCAGATCGAGCCGACGAGGTCAGTCCGCTGCCAAATCTGCCACGGCCATAGCAGGCCTTCCTGATCCGCGCCGTCATCGAACTGGATCCGCGCCTCATCGCGCGGCCTCATCTGCCAGTCACGGGCTTCTACTACGTCACCCAGTCCGGTGTCGGCGTGCGGGGATGCACCTTCTAGCGCAGCACCATCGGCCACATCCTCTACTACACCCCGGAGACGGGCTGCGTCGACCAGGCCGCCAAGGAGGTGGCCATGCTCTACATGGTGCATGGCGACAATGCCAACAAGATGCGCTACCACGAGGAGATGACCCTGCTCCGCTCCCAAGGCGCCGCCGAGGTGGTCATGTGGGATCCTCTAGAGCAGCTCGTGTTCGCCGACGACTTCCATGGCAGGGTCACCCGCTCCATTGGCCGCCTCTCCGGCCGCCAGACTTCCTCGCGTGCGTCGTGGTCCAGCTGGGCAAGGTACGCATCATCCCTCCCCCCTCTCTCTCTGACTCGATATGGATGCCCCATCATTGGATCTGATTTGGATGCCCCATGGTTGCATCAGATTTGGATGCTGCTCTAGTCTTCTTCTTCTTCCTCATGGTGATGCGGTTCCCTCCCTCCCACTCACAGGTCTTCTTCTTCCTCGATCTGCTGCAGCCGCAACAACTCAAGGCCATGAAGCAGCAGCCATGGATTTTTCTTCTTCTTCCCTGAGATGAGACGAGGTTTGTTTTCCTCAAGATCATGGTGCAGCAGCTCGACTTGGACTTGATGCAGGACGACGCTCAGCCACTCCTCTCCTCTTGGATCTCACCCACGCAATAGCAACTCAAGGCCAAGGTGTGCCCCACTCCCCTCCCCTCCTCTGCTTGATTTGATTTGATAGGATTCAGTTTCCTCATGCCTCTCTGTTTGCATTGCAGGATCCGTTGGTCGGTCTCCATGCTGCTACTGCTGCTACATGAGGACCCTCTCCTGGATGGATGGATGGATCCAGGAGGAGGAGGTTTGGTGTTTGACAACCTCAAGGTTCTTGTTTTTCATTGATATGATAGACAGATGCATTCATGTGTGGTGTGGTGCCAGCAGAGCAGAGCAGATCAATCTCCTTCCAAACCCATGGATGGGTAAGCCCAGCCCCTGACTCAACTTCTCAGCCCCCCAGCAAAATTACCAATCTTGTCTGCTGCATATGCAATTATGGATTCAGTTGCTGACTTGTGTAATTGTGTCATAAACCGACCGGCATGACTTTGTTTGCTCTACTCCAGTTGTGCCATAGTGGATGTCCAACAGGACATCAACATCCCACTGGACAGATGCTTGGTGTCTCATTTTGGCCTCGCGAGGCTGCTACAGCTGGCCGATGATGGATGAGACCCATGTGACCACCCTTATACTCCTCTTGATGCTAAGTCGGCATTCATCATGCTTGATGCAATCCTCGTTTGAATCTGTATACATTGTTTCGAGGGAAACATGTCTTGTTGGTTCCTGCAACTTCCTTCCACACCACAGAAATATTACTGTCTTGCGTAGCTCATTATTGTTAAGAAATCTCACTTGTTCTCAACAATAGTTTGTTAGTTAGTTCTGATGGTTTGTCCTCACTGCATATGCTGCTGTGATTTAATTTGACTTGTTAACATGGCCGTCAATCAATCAAACACAAGCAAATTAAATGCTTACTAGTATTCCATATAGTGCTTGTTGTGCAGCGTAGTTTTGAATAGTTCAATTATACATAGCTCTCAATGCCCAAGATGAGAAATTCTCGCTGTTAATCTATTTGATGCCATCATTTTCTTACCATTATATTATATGTGTCGCTCAACATTCAACCTGCTTTAATCTTTGCTTGTGAAAACAAATCAGACTTTCTTCTGTTGTCAACATTCATCATCACTAATTTGACCAAGCCATCTTGGTTTGCTGTGTTTTCACCTCACTAGCTTTCTATTCTTCTTCTTCTTCTTCAGGTTTTCAAGGTGGTTCTATTTAGGACAGCCACGGAGCAGAAAGAACAAACATTGCTACTTTAGCATGAGGGAGGGTAATGGTCCTGATGACATATACTCTTTAGTGATCTGATCTGTGTAATCTACTTCTACATTCTGTTCCTGTGCAATATGATCTACTGCTGCAGGAGCAACATTGCTGATGGCGACGGGTATGCGATGGTGGCTTGTGTGGTGGACGACTCGAAATATGTGGCCTCGCAAGTGCACATGTACGTAGCTTTCCTCCTGAAATGCTTCTGTTTCTGCCTCAGCTACTAAGCTAATCAACACCAAATCTGGAATGGGAAAGAGGGTGAGGCCTACTTGATTGGTGTTTTAACCATTTTGTTCGTTCATGTTGTGTGCGTTGATTCCCACGAACTATAACCTGATTTGATGCTACCTTGTCTTTTTTTCAACTTGCAAAGATTAAGGATGTAAAGAAAACTAATTTTGTCACTCGTAGATAATTGTATTTGTTGTTGACAATGCTGCGTACATAGAATACCTAATTGTCTTCTGTAACTTAATTTCCTTGCATTTTCAACTCTGATTTTGAACGACCGAGGTTACTCCCACGAACAATTTTGCTAAACATTTATCACATCTTCTCAAGTGTACCATAATGCATATTTTGTTAACTTTTTAGATCTGCTCTAATACTTACATTTAGTGTTGCCATTGAAGTTGTTTGGTTCTGGCCTCAGCAGCAGTACACTCTAATGTTTGTAGCCTTTATGTTCACTCTTTTACAGGAGCTCCAGGACTAATTTTTTTGGAGTGTGAAGCTGAGGGAGTCCTGGATTAAGGGGTCCTCGGGCGTCCGGGCTATGTAATGTGGGCCGGACTGATGGGCCATGAAGATACAAGACAGAAGACTCTCTCCCGTGTCTGGCTGGGACTCTCCTTAGCGTGGGCGGCAAGCTTGGTGTCCGGATATGAAGATTCCTTTCTCTGTAACCAACTTTGTATAACCCTAGCCCCCTCCGGTGTCTATATAAACCGGAGGGTTTAGTCCGTAGAGATGAGGATAATCGCAATCATAATCAGACAGGCTAGACTTCTAGGGTTTTAGCCATTACGATCTCATGGTAGATCAACCCTTGTAACACTAATATTCATCAAGATCAATCAAGCAGGACGTAGGGTATTACCTCCATAGAGAGGGCCCGAACCTGGGTAAACATCGTGTCCCCCGTCTCCTGTTACCATCGACCTTAGACGCACAGTTCGGGACCCCCTACCCGAGTTCCGCCGGTTTTGACACCGACATTGGTGCTTTCATTGAGAGTTCCGCTGTGTCGTCGCTAGAAGACTCGATGGCTCCATCAATCATCCACAAGGATGCTGCCTTGAGGGAGGTCTTTCTCCCCTGCCAGATCTTCGTATTCGGCGGCTTCATGCTGCGGGCCAACTCGCTTGGCCATCTAGAGCAGATCGAAAGCTACGCCCCTGGCCGTCAGGTCAGGTTTGGAAGCTTGAACTATGTTGCTGATATCCGCGGAGACTTGATCTTCGACGGATTCGATCCCATGGCAGCCGCTCCCTGCCACCGCGATGAACATGACCTAGATCTGTCATCGGACCATACCCGGGAGATAGCTCCTGTAATTGCCCTGGCCCTAGATCCGGAGCATATTACGCCATCCGAGGACGGGAAGCTCAACCCCACCACGGAAGCCGCAGACTCAGCGGCGTTGGAGCCGCACACAGACCCAACTTGAAACGAGATCTGTGTCACCGGAACCTCGGACTCGTCTCCGGCAACAGGTTCCGAACCGAGTGTGTCCGCGCCCGTCGAGCTCAATCGGGCGCCGATCATCGAGTTCAGCTCCGCGGACATCTTCCGGCACTCACCTTTGGGTGATGTGCTTAACTCATTAAAAACCCTCTCCTTAGCGGGGGACTCACAGCCGAACTATATCCGGTTTGAACTGGGGGCTGAGGACGGAGAATTTCGCTCCCCACCCACCGCCCACTTCATTGCCACTGTCGAAGATTTAACTGACATGCTCGATTACGACTCCGAAGACATCGACGGTATGGACGCAGATGCCGGAGAGGAGCAGGCCCGAAACCCGCCGTTTACTGGGCGCTGGACAGCCACCTCATCGTATGACGTGTACATGGTGGATACCCCCAAAGAGAATAACGGCGATAACAAGAAAGATCCAGTCGAGGATACACCTCCTGAGACACGGCCAAAGTGCTGATGTCAGCGGCGCCGCTCTAAATCACGCCGTGGAAAAGACAGCAATACCGGCACGAAAGAGAACAATACTCCGGATGAGGCCGAAGACAAAGAAGATCCCGTCGAGCCGGTTTACGAACAGGACGATAGGGAAGATGGGCAAGCCAGCCCTGATGAACAGGCCATAAACGAAGACTCGGAGGACAGCAACTATCTTCCACCCTCCGAAGATGAGGTGAGCCTCGGCGACGAAGAATTTATCGTGCCTGAGGAACCCGTCGAGCAGGAGCGCTTTAAGCGCCGGCTAATAGCCACTGCGAAGAGCCTGAAAAAGAAACAGCAGCAGCTTCAAGCTGATCAAGATCAACTCAACGACAGATGGACTGATGTCCTGGCAGCCGAGGAATACGGACTCGAGCGCCCCATTAAAAGTTATTCGAGGCTTAAACTGCTACCCCAATTCAACGACGAGGCACTTAAGCCCAGGCCATCAACACATAATGCGGCTGACCGACCACCACGTGGCCGGGACAAAGCGGCAACTCAAGCCGAACACCAGCCCATACTACCTCGCCGCAAAAGCAAAGACATAACAGCCCGGGGTCATACATATGACCTGCGGCAGGACCAGGACAATAGAGCAGGTCAGTCCAGATCAATCTATGGATCGCGGGGGCATGCCCTGGTGCGCGACGACGGCTATCAAGCCAGACGTGACAAACATAACCACGCCCGGGCCAAAGACTGCCGACGAACTCAATCCGAGCTACGTCGCGATGTGGCCCGATATAGAGGCGCCGCACACCCCCTCTGCTTCACTGATGAAGTAATGGAGCACGAATTCCCAGAAGGGTCTAAACCCGTAAATATCGAATCATATGATGGAACAACAGATCCCGCGGTATGGATTGAGGATTTTCTTCTCCATATTCATATGGCCCGCGGTGATGACCTTCACGCCATCAAATACCTCCCATTAAAACTCAAGGGGCCAGCTCGGCACTGGTTAAACAGTCTGCCTGAAAACTCTATTGGCAGCTGGGAGGACTTGGAAGACGCCTTCTGTGACAACTTCCAAGGTACATATGGACGACCTCCGGATGCCGATGACTTAAGTCACATACGTCAATAGCCTGGAGAGTCGGCCAGTAAATTCTGGACTAGGTTCCTAACTAAAAAGAACCAGATCGTCGACTATCCGGATGCCGAAGCCCTAGCGGCCTTTAAGCATAGCATCCGCGACGAATGGCTCGCTCGTCACCTCGACCAAGAAAAACCGAAGTCCATGGCAGCCCTCACGGCACTCATGACCCGCTTTTGTGCATGCGAGGATAGTTGGCAAGCTCGTAGCAATAACACTGTAAGCGATGCTGGTACCTCTGAAGCCAAGAATGGCAATGGCAAGCCCCGACGCAGAAGGCATAAGCGCCGAAGCAATGGTGGCACTACCGATGACACGGCGGTCAACGCCGGTTTCAGTGGCTCCAAGTCCGGCCAGCGGAAGAAGATATACAAAAGAAACAATACGGGCTCATCCAGCTTGGACCGCATACTCGATCGTCCATGCCAGATTCACGGCACCCCTGATAAACCAGCCAATCATACCAACAGAGACTGTTGGGTTTATAAACAGGCCGGCAAGTTAAATGCCGAACACAAGGAGAAGGGGTCGCAAAGCGAGGACGATGACGAGGAGTCCCGTCCGCCGAACACAGGAGGGCAGAAGAAGTTCCCTTCCCAGGTTAAAACGGTGAACATGATATACGCCACTCATATCCCTAAAAGGGAGCGCAAACGAGCGCTCAGGGACGTCTACGCGATGGAGCCAGTCGCCCCAAAGTTCAACCCATGGTCTTCCTGCCCGATCACCTTCGATCGCAGGGACCATCCGACCAGTATTCGTCATGGCGGTTCAGCCGCACTGGTCCTCGATCCAATTGTTGATGGATTCCATCTCACGCGCTTCCTCATGGACGGCGGCAGCAGCCTGAACCTGCTCTATCAGGATACAGTGCGCAAAATGGGCATCGATCCCTCAAGGATCAAACCCACAAAAACTACCTTTAAAGGAGTCATACCAGGTGTAGAGGCCCACTGTACGGGCTCAATCACACTGGAGGTTGTCTTCGGATCCCCGGACAACTTCAGAAGCGAAGAGTTGATCTTCGATATCGTCCCCTTCCGCAGCGGCTATCATGCACTGCTCGGACGAACCGCATTCGCTCGATTCAATGCGATACCACACTATGCTTATCTCAAGCTCAAGATGCCGGGTCCACGCGGTGTCATAACAGTTAATGGAAACACGGAGCGCTCCCTCCGTACTGAGGAGCACACCGCAGCCTTGGCAGCGAAAGTACAGAGCGGCCTTGCCAAACAGAATCTTAATTCAGCGGCCAAACTCCCGGACACTGTCAAGCAGATCTGGACTACTCCGCAGCATAACATTCCGGCTCGTCAGGAGTTAGACTAGCAATCCGGCCTCCGTCTCCGTCCCGGCCAAATGGCGGCATACGTACCACGCGTACATAATTACGCACTTAAAATACCATGGGCATAGACGGAGGCATAACTATATTGTGGTCCATAATACGGCTCGACCTCCCCTGGATACATGTACTCTCACTTTTTCTTTTTTATCCTTTTCAGGTTTTCCACAGGCCCCTCAAGACGGCCTGATCATCGGTCCTTTCGAAGGATAGATACACCAAGATAGCAAGAAGCATTGCGGTACGCGGGAATCTCTAGGAAGTCTTTTTGACGGTCACTCTACCTGTTTTCAGGACCCTCACGCAGCTCTCCCTTGGTCATGGCATGTAAAATAGCCCTGTTGCTTATCGCACTACTTATATGCTTTTACGTATCCATAAATTTGTAATGGAAACAGTTCGCGGCCCAACTTCTGCGGCACTAGCTTACTACTTTTTTTTCTTGATAATCTTATCCATTGCACCCGTACACTTTGGTACGGCCTAAATTTGCCAGGGGCTTTATTGCGCCCCATAATACGGCAACAAAGTCCAAACACTTTTTATAGTACAGTTCGGCACCCCGAATTTAGCATTATATGCATTGGCTCCGAATCATGTCTTTGGTCAATAGTTGGGTTGCCCGGCTCCTGTGCTTACTACCTTACGTTCCGCTATATCGGCTAGGGTAGTAAAGGGAGAACTACTGCGATTGTGCCCTGGTTCATTCAGATGAGCACCTCAGTAGAGAAAGCCGAAAACAGACTGTCATGATGCGGCGTGAGCCGGTCAGCTCTTCGGAGGTTACAAATCTTTTGCGATTTTTTCCGCATTATGCGACGAATCGGTCTTTACCCGATCCGGTGTTTACAACACCCTAGTTCGGATTCACGAATACTAGGGGTTGCGCCTAAATTTCTATAAAACTCCTATGGCTAAGTGAGGGTGATAAAGCCACATAGTCCGGTTGCCTGGTTCGTTGCGCTAAACACCTCCTTCAAGGACCAAACTTTGGATAAAGAGTGTTTAGATTTTATCCCGAACACCCCCGTACTACCTACGTGGGGGCTGAAGCCGACGACTGGCCAACTCTCAGATTTAATAAAACGGCCGCACAGGAGGAAATTTTTTGATATAACCAACTAACATTATATTACATATCAGTTTCGTTTTATTGTGCAGGACAGGATAACATATTCATCTGAAGATAATGTCTTTTGCACACTGCTCCGCTACAATGCGGGATCCCTCCAGGACATCATCAAAATATCGCTCGGGCGTGCGGTGCTCCTTCCCCGCGGGCGGTCCCTCGGTCGCGAGCTTGACGGCGTTCATCTTCGCCCACTGTATCTTGACACGGGCGAAGGCCATCCGCGCACCTTCGATGCAGACCGACCGCTTGATGGCATCAAGCCGAGGGCAGGCAGCAACCAATCGCTTCACGAGCCTGAAGTAGCTTTGGGGTATGGCTTTGGCAGGCCATAAGCGGATTATCAAATCCTTCATGGCCAATTCGGCCGCCCTATGCAGTTCGGTCAGCTGTTTCAGCTGATCGCTAAGGGGCACCGGATGCTCTGGCGCAAGGTATTGCGACCAGAACAGCTTCTCCGTTGAGCTCCCCTCTTCGGCTCGGAAGAAATCCGCAGCATCTGCAATGCTGCGCGGCAGATCCGCAAACGCTCCTGGAGAACTCCAAATCCGGGTCAGTAAGAGGTACCTTTCCTTCACAAATTTGCTTTGCATTATAAAGGCCTTACCCGCCGCGATTTTCCTGGCCTCTTGGATTTCCTGGAGGGCGCCCTGGGCTTCAGCCCGGGCTTCTTGTGTGCTTTGGTGGGCCTTAGCAAGCTCGGACTCTTGATCCGTCATCTTGCGCTCCAAGGACTCGCATTTCTTTACAGCGTCCTGGAGCTCTTGTTGGACCTCACTGACCCTAGCCTCGTGCTTTTCGCGGACGGATTGTTCCTCCGCCGCTCTCTTCTGGGCCTCGGCCAGCACCTTTTTTAGGGCCTCCACCTCAGTCGTCGCTCCTACAAATATCATGGCACTATGGTCAATGCAAATCATCTATCCTTTCTGATATACAGAAGGTCATGGCATACCTTGCTTATCGTCCAGCTGCTTTTTCACATGGTCGAGTTCTTCCTCGGCCCGCTCCAGACTCTGCTTCAGTCTGGAGACTTCGGCAGCACGAGAGGTCACAACCAGCAGCGACGCCTGCTTTTTCACATGGACATGTATTGTTAGTCTCCTGCGAAAATTGTTTGATCCTCTGTCTGGCTTTTCTTTTCGACCACCGGACAGTGTCTCAGGGGCTACTGTCTATACTGTGATATTATTTTTACATAATTACGTTTCATACCTCAAAACCTGTTAGAAGGCTTGTGCAGGCTTCGGTCAGTCTGCTCTTCGCGGACTGAATCTTCTCAATCACCGTACCCATAAGGGCACGGTGTTCCTCTACAATGGAAGCACTTCGCAGCGCTTCCAGTAGGGTGTTCGGTGCCTCTGGTTGGACAGAGGTCACCGGTGAAATGGGCACACCCCCTTCTTTCGAAGGAGGCTGCTTGCCGGATTCTGGAGCCGTATTGGTCTCCGGGATCGTATTCGGCTGGGGGCCGAATTGGACCTGGCCCCCATTGCCAGGCTCCATGGGGATTTGCTCCCCCATTTGTCCGGCGGCCGAGGTTTCACCCTCTGGCGCCACGCTGACGGCTTCCTGCATCTCTCCCTGGCATGGGATCCTTTGGGACAACACCTCGGTGTCATCCATGGCCTTGGGAGAGGAGGCCGCCGGAAGGGACCCGCTGTCCATCACCTTCGGGTCCAGCGAATTTCCCGAGGAGGAGTATCGCTCGAGGTCGGAATGAACCGGACTGCAAGTACATGATTCAACATGTTAAAACTATGGAGACAAGGGGCTGGATATATGAATGCGTCAGGGTCTTTAAGTACTCACGATCCAGCCAGGGGCTTATCTCGGGGGCGCCGCTCTGGGCTGCTGTCGACATCCCACTCGGAGTTATCCGCGAGGGAGACCTTCCCCTTCTTGGACGCCTCTGCCTCCAGATTCATGGAGGCCGCCCTTTTCTTCCTTCCCCCCTCAAGGAGAGAGTTGCTTTCCTCCTCCTCCTTGTCGTCCTCTGTGGCGGAGGAGTGAGTTTCGGCGTCTTGCGACGGAGGCCACTTCTGGTCTCCTTGGCCTTCTTCTCCGGCGCCTGGTATGGCGCCGGGACCAGCACCTTCATCAGAAGCGGGATAGCTGGTTCCTCGGGCAGCGGAGCCGGACACTTGATCCGCTCTGCCTTCTTCGTCCAGACCTGAAAACATAAATAGGGAGGCTTAGGCATTTTCCCTGAGCAAGCAAGTAAAGGATACACCTGGAAAGCACGAAAAGCTTACCGGACTGGCGGGATGGACCAGGTCGTGCCCGCGGTCCTCGGTCGTCTCCGGCCATTTCTCGCTGGCCTTAAAAAGCACCTTCTAGATGTCTTTGTGTGTAGTTCCGAAGAACTGTTGCAAGGTCTGGTGCTTGGCCGAATCAAACTCCCACAGATGGCAAGTCCGGCTTTGGCATGGAAGGATCCGGCGAACTAGCATCACCTGGATCACATTGACAAGCTTGATGTTCTTGTCTACCATGCTCTGGATAAGCGCTTGCAGCGCTGTCAGCTCGTCCGACGACGACCAATTCAGGCCCTTCTCTAGCCAGGAGGTGAGCCGCATTGGGGCTCCGGACTTGAATTCGGGAGCCGCGGCCCAGGTAGTGTCGCGGGGCTCTGTGATATAGAACCACAGTTGTTGCCACCCTTTGACGGTTTCCACAAAGGTACCTTTGGGCCATGTGACGTTGGGCATCTTGCTCACCATGGCGCCTCCACACTCTGCGTGTTGACCATCCACCACCTTCGGCTTCACATTGAAGATCTTGAGCCACAGTCCGAAGTGGGGTGGGATGCGGAGGAAAGCCTCGCACACGACAATAAATGCCGAGATGTTGAGGAAAGAATTTGGGGCTAGATCATGAAAATCTAGCCCGTAGTAGAACATGAGTCCGCGGACGAAAGGGTGGAGAGGAAACCCTAACCCGCGGACGAAGTGGGGGATGAACACCACCCTATCATGAGGCTTGGGGGTGGGGATGATCTGTCCCTTGGCCGGTAGCCGATGGGCGATTTCCTTGGCCAAATACCCCGCCTCCCGGAGCTTCGTGATGTCCTTCTCCTTGACGGAGGAGGCCATCCACTTGCCTTGCGCTCCGGATCTGGACATGGTCGGAGTGCTTCTTTGAGGCGGAAAAGATGTGAACTTGGGCCTTGGAGCTCGAGAATGGAGAGGCAGAGAAAGAAAAGGCGTGGGTGAAAGGGGTGAATCCTTATCTCCTAATAAAGGCAGTGAAATATCAAACGCCTCCCCACTCGCCTTAAAACTCGCCTATTCCCAAGGGTCGTGCAAATGGCACGGTTGGATTACCCACGCCCGTATTGATGAGAATCCCGTAATAAAGGAACACGATCTCTGCTGTGACAAGGCGTGCCACTGGAAGCCGCATCTTAAAGGAACATGGTATCACGTTATAAAAAAGTTGTCAGCGGATTAGATTCGTGAAATATTATACTCTCTGCAGTTGTGTGTGGTACTTGTTTTGCAGAGCCGGTCACATTTTCTTCGCTCGAAGTCTGTTTTGGAGCCGGACACATCGTCATTGAAGCCTGGTTCAGGGGCTACTGAGGGAGTCCTAGATTAAGGGGTCCTCGGGCGTCCGGGCTATGTAATGTGGGCCGGACTGATGGGCCATGAAGATACAAGACAGAAGACTCTCTCCCGTGTCCGGCTGGGACTCTCCTTAGCGTGGGTGGCAAGCTTAGCGTCCGGATATGAAGATTCCTTTCTCTGTAACCGACTTTGTATAACCTTAGCCCCCTCCGGTGTCTATATAAACCGGAGGGTTTAGTCCGTAGAGATGAGGATAATCGCAATCATAATCAGACAGGCTAGACTTCTAGGGTTTTAGCCATTACGATCTCGTGGTAGATCAACTCTTGTAACACTCATATTCATCAAGATCAATCAAGCAGGATGTAGGGTATTACCTCCATAGAGAGGGCCCGAACCTGGGTAAACATCGTGTCCCCCATCTCCTGGTACCATCGACCTTAGACGCACAGTTCGGGACCCCCTACCCGAGATCCGCCGGTTTTGACACCGACAGAAGCCGTGAAGCCAAGTGCGAAGCAGTGAAGCCCTACTTAGCAAAGAGTTTTTTGGTTCTATAGTAGACTGTAAATTGTAATATTGTAACGGATTGTAAAAGACAAATGTAGTGTTATTTGATGAATTATATTTGTTCTGTCCTATTTGAAATAGTGATTATGTATGTTGAAAAGATGTGAAATGGAAACTTGACCAGTGGGGCCCACTTATGAATATAATCTGAGCAATTTTAAAATTTCTGACATGTGGGACTGATGTATGGAATTATGACTAGTGGGACCCATCTGACTAGTGGGACGAGCTTCAAAATATAATTATTGAAAATAGAAAATCTATTGATTGTAAGAAGGCCAAGGCCCAAAAATAAAGAAGCTAAAATATTGGGCCTGGCCCACATAGCCCACAAGAATTGACTTGAAAAAAAGCTTGAATTGTTGGGCTTGGCCCATATAGACACCGAATTGGACCGGGATGATTCTTATCAATGACCTTTTCATTTGGTCACAATTTTGCCACATCAGCTTTCCACGTCGGATCCGACGTGGCCTGGGCAGACAGCAAGCGACCAAAACAAATGGTTGTAGGACCAACGACCTTTTGTTTTGGTTGTTGCCTTCTACGACCATATCACAGAGAAGGTCGTTAAGTTTCATTAAAGACGGTCAGCTTTTGACCAATTATTTTTGGTCATAAAAAGGTCGCAAATGAAAAACAATGACCATTCAGCGACCAATAGTGATGGTCGCAAGTTGACATATTTCTTGTAGTGATCATCCTCATTGGTGCCTCTCGGATGATGCGTGAGTAGTTCATTGTAGACCTATGGGTCCGTAGGCAGTAGCTAGATGGCTTCTTCTCTCTTTTTGATTCTCAATACAATGGTCTCTTGGAGATCTATTTTATGTAACTCTTTTTGCGGTGTGTTTGTTGGGATCCGATGAACTTTGATTTTATGATCAGATTTATATCCATGAAAGTGATTTGAGTTCTTTGATCTCTTTTATGCATGATTACTTATAGCCTCATATTTCTTCTTCGAATCTTTGGTTTAGTTAGGCCAACTAGATTGATTTTTCTGGCCATGGGAAGAGGTGCTTTGTGATGGGTTCGATCGTGCGGTGTTCTTTCCTAGTGACAGAAGAGGCAGCAAGACACGCATGTATCGTTGCTATTAAGAATAACAAGACGGGGGCTATTCCTACATGAATAGATCTCGTCTACATCATGTCATCGTTCTTATTGCGTTACTCCGTTTTTCCATGAACTTAATACACTAGATGCATGCTGGATAGCGGTCGATGTGTGGAGTAATAGTAGTAGATGCAGACAGGAGTCGGTCTACTAATTTTGGACGTTATGCCTATATAATGATCATTGCCTGGATATCGTCATAATTATTTGATGTTCTATCAATTGCCCAATAGTAATTTGTTTACCCACCATGTGCTATTTCTTGAGAGAAGCCACTAGTGAAATCTACGGCCCCCGGGTCTATTGATACGTCTCCAACGTATCTATAATTTATGAAGTATTCATGCCATGTTTACAACAATTCTATATGATTTTGGTAGATTTGATTAGAACTAACCCGGACTGATGTTGTTTTCAGCAGAACTACCGTGGTGTCGTTTTTTGTGCAGAAATAAAAGTTCTCGGAATGGGCTGGAAATTTATGGAGAATATTTTTGGAAAATATAAAAAAATAATGGAACAAAAAGATATCGGAGAGGAGTCCCGAGGCAACCACAAGGGTGGAGAGCGCCCCCCCCCCCTAGGGCGCGCCCCTGCCTTCTCGTTGCCTCGTGGGCCCCCTTGACTTGTCCCCGACGCCAACACCTCCTATAAATCCTGAAACCCCCAGAAAGAAACCTAGATCGGGAGTTCCGCCGCCGCAAGCCTCTGTAGCCACGAAAAACCAATCGGGAGCCCGTTTCGGCACCCTGCTGGAGGGGGAAACCATCATCCGTGGCAATCTCCATGACGAGGAGGGAGTAGTTCACCCTCGGGGCTGAGGGTATGTACCAGTAGCTATGTGTTTTATCTCTCTCTCTCTCATGTTCATGATTTGGCACGATCTTGATGTACCACGAGCCTTGTTATTATAGTTGGATCATATGGTGTTTCTTCCCTCTCTATCTCTTGTTGTGATGAATTGAGTCTTGCTCTTTGAGGTTCTGTTATGTTGGATTGAGTATTGGATTTGAGAACACTTGATGTATGTCTTGCGATGGGATATCTGTGGTGACAATGGGATGTTCTATTGATTCACTTGATGTATGTTTTGGCACTCAACTCGCGGATTCCCGAGGTGACATTGGGGTAATCTATGCATAGGGGTTGATGCACGTTTTCGTCCTACGTTCTCTAATAGAAACTTTGGAGTGATTCTTTCTTGCACGTTGGGGGATTGCCATATGATCTAATTATGTTATCATTGTTGAGAGAACTTGCACTAGTGAAAGTATGAACCCTAGGCCTTGTTTCTAAGCATTGCAATACCATTTTTGCTCACTTTTGTTACTAGTTACCTTGCTGTTTTTATATTTTCAGATTACAAAAACCTATATCTACCATCCATATTACATTTGTATCACCATCTCTTCGCCGAACTAGTGCACCTATACAATTTACCATTGTATTGGGTGTGTTGGGGACACAAGAGACTCTTTGTTATTTGGTTGCAGGGTTGTTTGAGAGAGACCATCTTCATCCTACGCCTCCTACGGATTGATAACCCTTAGGTCATCCACTTGAGGGAAATTTTCTATTGTCCTACAAAACTCTACGCTTGGAGGCCCAACACGAGTCTACAAGAAGAAGGTTGCGTAGTAGACATCAAGCTCTTTTCTGGCGCCGTTGCCGGGAGGTTAGTGCTTGAGGGTATATCTTTAGATCTTGCAATTGAATCTTTTAGTTTCTTGTTTTATCACTAGTTTAGTCTATAAAAGAAAACTACAAAAAAATGGAATTGAGGTTGCCTCATATGCTTCATCTTTTTAATGTCTTTCGTGAAAATGATGGAAAGGAAAATTGTGCTCAAGTGTTAGAAGAAGAAGTCTATAAAATGTTTGGCACTAAATTTTTGAATGATGAGCATGATTGCAATGTTGTTAGTATGAATTATTTGAATATCCATGACGCTCCATTTGGATGTTCGCATTCAGGCCTAGTATTGGGTCTTGGAATTTGTCTGGGCCTAATATCCCGAATGCCACCGTTTGGTTGGTCTTGGCATTCAGTTGTGGCATTCGGGCCCGATATTGAGCAATCCGTCCATAACGCAAAAAACTGTTGGCCCAATTCGAAGCATGTGTGCTCGACATCGCTAGGCGTTGGGATAGCGTGCGTATCTGTTCGCGAACGAAACCAATCCAGCATCGTCCCTCCAGTCCCTCCCGCGCAAGGAATGGCGGTGGCACCCATTCCACCTGTCTCCACCCCCAGCTCCGGCAGCCGGCGTGCCTGCACCCCAAAATCTGGTGGCCGGCGTCACCCTCCCACCTCATCTCCACCCCAAGATCTAGCGGCCGACGCCACCTTCCCGCCCCGCCAGAGCTCTCCAGCGGCCGGCGCCACCCTCCTGCCCCGCCTCCACCACGATCTCCGGCGACCGGCGTGCCTCCACCCCGAGCTCCGCCGCCGGCGCAGGTGTTTTGTTGACCGCATCCTTCCTCTCTTCGTAGAGCTCCAATCCTCTCCCCTTTCCCCTGTCTAGCGTCAGGCCTCCTCTTTGCTTGATCTCCTGGCAAGGTCTCATACAACTCAATGCCTCACATTGACCACCCAAACAACATTTGGCATTCAACCTCAATATCAAATCCGTGTTCCGAATATGTAAGCATCCAAACAAAAATATTGGCATTCAATCTCAATACCAATATAGTGTGATATTGATATTCAACCCAATGCAATGCCAAGGCTCCCAATACAAACATCCAAACAGAGCATGATGCTAATGATATGCAAAGCCATAAGCTTGGGGATGCTATGTTTGATGAAGATGATATTTTTAGTCCCCCAAGTTTTGATGAGATTATTTATTATGATGATAGCATGCCTCCTATTTATGATGATTATATTAATGAAAGTGGGTTTGGAAGAGTGTCAACTCTAGGTAGTATTGATCCCACTATTTTGGAGGGTGTTGAATCTTATTACAATATTGATAAAAGTGGATTTGGAGAGGTCATGCCTTTATTTAGTGATGAATCCACTATTTCGGAAGAGGTTCCAATTGATTATGAGAACAAAGTTGCTATCTATGATGATTATTATGATGACATGTATGCTATAAAGAATAATGGTAACCATGAAACTTGTCATCATGATTTTAATTTTCAATTGGATTATGCCTCACATGATAGTTATTTTGTTGAGTTTGCTCCCACTATTATGAATGAGAAGAATTTTGCTTATGTGGAGAGTAGTAAAATTTCTATGCTTGTAGATCATGAAAATAATGCTTTATGTGATGGTTATATTGTTGAATTCATTCATGATGCTACTGAAAATTATTATGAGTGAGGAATATATGCTTGTAGGAATTGCAATAATATCAAGTTTCCTCTCCATGTGTTGAAAATCTTGAAGTTTTGCTTGTTTTGCCTTCCTATGCTAGTTGATTATTGTTCCCATAAATTGTTTGCTCATAAAATCCCTATGCATAGGAATTGGGTTAGACTTAAATGTTCTAGTTATATGCTTCATGATGCTCCCGTTATATTTCAATTCTTATCTTTTATGTGAGCATCACTGAAATCATCATGCCTAGCTTAAAAGGCATTAAAGAAAAGCGCTTGTTGGGAGACAACCCAATATTTACCCCTACTGTTTTTGTGTGATCACATGATTATGCTACTGTAGTAATCATGTTTTATAGCTTTTTTTTGAATAAAGTGTCAAGTAAAGCCTTTGGGGTAGTGTGGATGATAGTTGACTTGATTCTGTGCAAAAATAGAAACTTTTGCGTCCAGTACATAAATTCCTATCTTTTACTGGAACGTGGAAAACTTCTGAATTTTTTACAGTTGATTGGTATACAAATTTTATCCTTTGTCCTGATGTTTCATATTTTTTGGAGTAACAGAAGTATGACCTTAATTCAGATCTTTACAGACTGTTCTGTTTTTGACAGATTCTGTTTTCGATGCATAGTTTGCTTGTTTTCTAGTTTCTATGGCTTATATGGCTCAATATAAATTGTAGAAATGATAGGGTACAGTAGGCATAATGTGAGAAATTTTTTGAATCTTGTCTTGACAGTACCAAAGTGAATGATTTGTTTTATCATACTAACCCATCTCACGAAGTTCTGTTAAGTTTTGTGTGATTGAAGTTTTCAAGTTTTGGGTAAGATATCGATATGAGGAGAATAAGGAGTGACAAGACCCTAAGCTTGGGGATGCCCAAGGCAATCCAAGGTAATATTCAAGGAAGATCCAAGCAACTAAGCTTGGGGATGCCCTGGAAGGCATCCCCTCTTTCGTCTCCAACATTATCGGTAACCTTACTTGGGGCTATATTTTTATTCGTCACATGATATGTGTTTTGCTTGGAGCGTCATTTTCTTTTATTAGAATTTGCTTGCTGTTATTTACAGTAATGTTTTGTATATTTAAGTTCAATAAAAATGTCAAGTATAGCCTTTACCATGCTTATTTTGCAAGTCTATATGTTGCTGTTTTGAAAACAGAAAGTTTTCTATCGTTGTCTGAATTCTTATGGGAAGTCAGAACATGGTAAAATCTTGAAATTTTTACAAAATGAGTAAAAAAAAAAATCTACAGTGTGGTAATTTTTCAGAACTTTTTAAGTTAGGTAAGTATGAGTACAATTGCACTCTTTACAGACTGTCCTGTTTAGACAGATTGCTGTTATGTTTGCATATGTTTGCTTGTTTAATGATTCTATTTGAGGATAGGAGTATTAAATATGCAGAGGCATTTAGTATGCAATGTTAAATAATAATTTTTGCGATTTTCTACAGTAGAGAATGATAAAGTTTTGCTTTTGATTTATACTAACTTTTCCCACAAGTTCTTGTTGAGTTTTGTGTGCATGAAGTTTTTAAGATTTAGGGAAACCGTGATATAAAAGGAATTATGGAGACACAAAAGCTCAAGCTTGGGGATGCCCAAGGCATCCCTAGTTAATATTTCAAGAAGTCTCAAACATCTAAGCTTGGGGATGCCCCGGTAGGCATCCCACCTTTCTTCATCAAGAATTATCGGTTAGTTTCGGTTGAGCCTAAGTTTTTGCTTCTTCACATGATGTGTGCTATTTTTAGAATGTCATTTTGTTTTGTTTTGCTTGCTGTTTGAATAAAATACATTAGATCTGAAATTTTTAAATGAGAGAGAGTCTTCACATAGCTACATAATTATTCAACTACTCATTGATCTTCACTTATATCTTTTTGGAGTAGTTTGTCATTTACTCGTGTGCTTCACTTATATCCTATGAGTAAATGGTTGAATGAATTGAATATAATAAATCTGAAATTATATATGTTTCATATGCTTATCCCATGGGGAGTAATGACTTCACATATAAGAAGTATAGGTGGTAAATTTATTGAAAGTTAGCAAACATAGTATTGGTCACTTGAACAATTGATGAAAGAATATTGAAGGAAGAGAGATTACACATATAAATATACTATCTTGGACATCTTCTATGATTGTGAGCCCCATTAATTATTTTCAAACTTGAGCAAATTAGTTGAAGTTGGACAAGGAAGAAAACGTAATGAGTTATGCTTGGGTATATTTGTATAGAAGTTATCACTACTAGGGAAAAGCTTATAGGCAGACGCTTACTAGTAGCTTGGGTTTATAACCCTCGCAACTACTACTTACTAGTAGCGCAGGTTTATAACCCCCGCTGCTACTAAGTTGATAGTAGTAGCGCGGGTTTATAACCCTTTGCTACTAAGAAGTGGATTCTTTGCCGTGACCCCCCCCCCCCCCGGGACAGCCATCCCATAGTAGTAGCGAGGGGTATAAACCCGCGCTACTACTAAGTTGATAGTAGTAGCGCGGGTTTATAACCCTCGCTACTACTAAGTGGTCTCTACCGTGCCCACCCAGGACATGCCATAGTAGTAGCGAGGGGTATAAACCCGCGCTACTACTATCGACCCACCAAGACGTGTGTACACATAGTGTGCGGAGGCCCAAATCCAAACCCACACTATTCTGATTCCCCTTCTCCTCCCACCCGCGATTCCCTTCCTCACCCACCGCCACTGCCGGCCTCGCACCTCGGCGCCACTCACAAATCCGGCGACCTTCTCTCGCACTAAATACCCCTCCCTTCCCCTCCATCCTCCTTCTTCTCCGCTGTTGGAAGGAAAGGGAAACCAGCAGAGCGTCGTCCATGGCGGCGGCCAGATCCGCCATGGACGCAGCCACTTGCACCTCCTCGCCGTGTCAAGGGTCCCACGACAAGCAGCAGTAGGTCACCGAGCTTCATCTAGTGTTTCGGGCATCGGCTCCAACTCCGGCGGCCATCGGTGAGTTCCTCCTCCTACTGCTCTCTATCTCTCTCTTCCTCTTTCTAAGAATTTTCTCTTCTTTTGTAGCAGCAGTAGACGAGAGGTGCGGGCACAAGTTGGGTGGGGAAGCACCATCCCCATGGACAACTTCATCCCCTCCAGGACCAGTAGCAGCCATGGATGGAGAGGACGATGACGCCCAGCAGAAGCAGCCGCCATGGATGGAATTTATTTTTTTAATTCTCAATTAGTTAGTAGTAGCGCGGGGCCCTGACCCGCGCTACAACTAAGTAGTAGTAGCGTGGGTGGCAATCGCGCTACTACTACAACTACTACTAGAAGTAGCAGTAGCACGGGTACCACCCGCGCTACTGCTAAAAGTTAGCTGTAGCGCCTTAGCAGTAGCGCAGGCCCCCGCGCTACTGCTAGGCAATTACCCCGCGCTACTACTAGGATTTTCCCTAGTAGTGTATATTGTTATGGATCCTCCAACATGTGGTGCTTGCTATTTAGAATCTTTTGCTAGCCAAAATTTCTGTACTAAGCGGGAATACTGCTTGTGCATCCAAAATCCTTGAACCAAGTTTCTTCCATGAGTGTCCACCATATCTACCTATATGCGGTTTTTACTTGCCGTTCCAAGTAAATTTGCATGTGCCAAACTCTAAACCTTCAAATAATAATCTATTTTGTATGCCCGAATCGCTCATGTAGCGACTAGGGGCTGTCAGTATCTTCCATGCTAGGTGGGTTATTCTCACGATGAGTGTTGATTCACTTGTCATTCACGAGAGAGTGGCTGGTAATTCGGATGCCCAGTCCTATGATCAAAAGATCAAAAACAAATTTTCAAATAATTAAACAAAACTCCCCCAGGACTGTTGCTGGTATGGACGGTACCCGTTGTTTCGGATCAGCCGTGGAGTGTGATTGTTGGTGGAGGGGGAGTAAAAACTTTACCATTCTGTTTGGGAACCGCCTATAATGTGTCTAGCATGGAAGATAGTGAGAACTCTTGGTTGTTATGTTGACAATGAAAGCATACCTCTCAAAATTATGTTCATCTCTGTTTTAAAAGCTTCAAGCTCTGGCACCTCTGCAAATCCCTGCTTTCCTCTGCGAAGGGCCTATCTTTTACTTTTATTTTTGTTGAGTCAATTTATTATTCCAACATATTCTTTAGTTCGCAAGCATCATGTGGTGGGGAAAGATCTAAGCATATATGGCAATTCAAATATATTTGATCATGAATTATTATTGTTGACAATTATCTATATGATAAATAAGTTGGGAGGCGAAACACTAAGCCCCTATCTTTCTCTGTGTTCGATGGATGCTATTTGTTCTAGAAATATGCTTTGAGTGGTAGCAATCATGGAAGACTATATGATAGTTGAGTATGTGGGATTTGCTAAATCAAAGCTCTTACATAGACCCTTCCTGAAAATAAGATGAATTGTAATTGTTTGATGACTGAGAACTTGGTTTGTTAGTTTTCAAGAAAGTTTATTATCTATGCTTTAACATGTGAATAGCTTGCTACTTGATCATGAGAAGTTTTATGAGATGAGCTACTGTTTATGATATAGAATGATGCTAGAAAAAGTGATTGAAATTATCATTGATCAAACTTGTGCACTTGCTAGCATTCACACTTCATAAATTATTTCTTTTATCATTTACCTACTCGAGGACGAGTAGGAATTAAGCTTGGGGATGCTGATACGTCTCCAACGTATCTATAATTTATGAAGTATTCATGCCATGTTACAACAATTCTATATGGTTTTGGTATGATTTGGTTAGAACTAACCCGGACTGGTGCTGTTTTCAGCAGAACTACCGTGGTGTCATTTTTTGTGCAGAAATAAAATATCTCGGAATGGGCTGAAAATTTACGGAGAATATTTTTGGAAAATATAAAAAATACTGGAATGAAAAGATATCGGAGAGGAGTCCCGAGGCAACCACAAGGGTGGAGGGCGCGCCCTCCTACCATGTCATCGCCTCGTGGGCCCCCTTGACTTGTCCCCAACACCAACACCTCCTATAAATCCAGAAACCCCCAGAAAGAAACCTAGATCGGGAGTTCCGCCGCTGCAAGCCTCTGTAGCCACGAAAAACCAATCGGGAGCCCGTTTTGGCACCCTGCCGGAGGGGGAAACCATCACCGGTGGCCATCTTCATCATCCCGACGGTCTCCATGACGAGGAGGGAGTAGTTCACCCTCGGGGCTGAGGGTATGTACCAGTAGCTATGTGTTTGATCTCTCTCTCTCTCGTGTTCACGATTTGGCACGATCTTGATGTACCACGAGCCTTGTTATTATAGTTGGATCATATGGTGTTTCTTCCCTCTCTATCTCTTGTTGTGATGAATTGAGTCTTGCTCTTTGAGGTTCCGTTATGTTGGATTGAGTATTGGATTTGAGAACACTTGATGTATGTCTTGCGATGGGATATCTATGGTGACAATGGGATGTTCTATTGATTCACTTGATGTATGTTTTGGCACTCAACTCACGGATTCCCGAGGTAACATTGGGGTAATCTATGCATAGGGGTTGATGCACGTTTTCATCCTACGTTCTTCGATAGAAACTTTGGAGTGATTCTTTCTTGCACATTGAGGGATTGCCATATGATCTAATTATGTTATCATTGTTGAGAGAACTTGCACTAGTGAAAGTATGAACCCTAGGCCTTGTTTCTAAGCATTGCAATACCATTTTTGCTCACTTTTGTTACTAGTTACCTTGCTGTTTTTATATTTTCATATTACAAAAACCTATATCTACCATCCATATTACACTTGTATCACCATCTCTTCGCCGAACTAGTGCACCTATACAATTTACCATTGTATTGGGTGTGTTGGGGACACAAGAGACTCTTTGTTATTTGGTTGCAGGGTTGTTTGAGAGAGACCATCTTCATCCTACGCCTCCTACGGATTGATGAACCTTAGGTCATCCACTTGAGGGAAATTTGCTACTGTCTTACAAAACTCTGCGCTTGGAGGCCCAACATGAGTCTACAAGAAGAATATTGCGTAGTAGACATCATCTATTCTTCATCATATTTGCTTTCCGATCTATTATTTGCCACTTTTTATTTTCATCTTTTATTTCGCGTTCTATCGAGATCTATTTATCCAATCTATCACAATTTTATCGTGTCAACTTGACAATTTTTGGCACCGTTACCCATAGAGGGATTGACAACCCATCCTAATCGTCGGGTTGCAAGTATTTCTTATTTGTGTGCAGGTACCGTTTTAATAGTGTTGCTTAGTTCTCCTACTGGATTGATAACTTGGTTTCTTAACTGAGGGAAATACCTACCGTAGATATGCTGCATCATCCCTTCCTCTTTGTGGAAATACCGACATAGTTCAAGCGACATCAAGCAATTGATAGAAAAGTGCATAGTTATGATGATATCCAAGGCAATGATCATGTATATAGGCATCACGTCCGAGATAGTAGACCGAGTCTTGCCTGCATTTACTACTATTACTCCACACATCGACCGCTATCCAGCATGCATCTAGTGTATTAAGTTAACAAAAACGAGTAACGCCTTAAGCAAGATGACATGATATAGAGGGATAGATCCAATCAATATGAAAAAAACTCCATCTTTTTATCCATAATGGCAACAATACAAACACGTGTTATGTCCCCTTCTGTCATTGGGATTGAGCACCGCAAGATTGAACCCAATACAAAGCACCTCTCCCATTGCAAGAAAAATCAATCTAGTTGGCCAAACCAAATCAATAGATCGGAGAGAAATACAAAGCTATGTAAATCATGCATAAAAGAGTTCAGAGAAGACTCAAATGATATTCATAGATAATCTGATCATAAACGCACAATTCAATGAAGATCAACAAACACACCGCAAAAGAAGATTACATCGAATAAATCTCCAAGAACATCGAGGAGAACATTGTATTGAAGGTCAAAGAGAGAGAAGAAGCCATCTAGCTACTAGCTATGGACCCGTAGGTCCGTGGTAAACTACTCACACATCGTCGGAAGGGCAGTAAGGTTGATGTAGAAGCCCTCCTTGATCGAATCCCCCTCTGGCGGAGTACCAGAAAAGGTCCCTAGATGGGATCTCATGAAGACATAAACTTGCGTTGGCGAAAAATTATTTTTGGTGTGCCCTCTGGTCTACGAGGAATATTCGGGTATTTATAGAAAAATTAGGGTTGGAAGTGCCACGAGGGCCCACAAGCTTAGGCGGCACCACCCCTGGGGCGAGCCCCCTGAGCTTATGGCCATCCCGTGGCCCTTCTGGCCTCCTCTCGAAGCTTCCAGTGTGTCTTGTGGTTCAAGAAAAATCGTAAAAAAGTTTCGTTCCACTTGGCCTCTGTTTGGTTTTGATTTTCTGTCAAGACAAAACAAGGGAAAAACAACAACTAGCACTGGGCACTAGGTTAATAGGTTAGTCCCAAAAATGATATAAATTAGCATAATAATGCATATAAAACATCCAAGATTGATAATATAATAGCATGGAACAATAAAAAATTATAGATACGTTGGAGACGTATCACATACTTGTTTTGCCTTCCTATGCTAGTTGATTCTTGCTCCCATAAGTCTGTTTGCTCACAAAATCCCTATGCATAAGAAGTGTGTCAGGCTTCAATTTGCTTGTCATGTGATTCATGATACTCTTTTGCATGTTGCAATTACTATTCTTATATGAGCATCATTAAAAACATCATGCCCAACTAAAAAGGCATTAAAGAAAAGTGCTTGTTGGGAGACAACCCAATATTTAACCCTACTATGTTTAAGTGTTTACATGATTAAGATACTGTAGTAATCATGTTTCGTAGCTTCTGTTTCAATAATGAGCCAAGTAAAGGCAAGTAAAGCCTTTGGGATAGATAGAATGATAGTAGACTTGATTCTATGCAAAAACAGAAACTTTTGCGTCAGTGTATAAATTCTTATATTTTACTGGAATGTTATTTTGATCTGAAATTTTTACACATGATTTATATAAAAATTTCCCACCTTGTCCTATTTTTTTAGAATTTGTAGAGTTGCTTCATCCTTTGCTTCATCCTTTATAGACTATTCTGTTTAGACAGATTGCTGTTATACTTGCATTCTTTGCATATGTTTGCTTGTTTAATGATCCTATTTGAGGATAGGAGTATTAAATATGAAGAGGCATTTAGTGTTCAATGTTTATATATAATTTTAGTAATTTGCTACAGTAGAGAATGATAAGGTTTTGCATTGATCTATAATAACTTATCTCATGAGTTCTTGTTGAGGTTTGTGTGGATGAAGTTCTTAAGATTTAGGGAAACCGTGACATGAGAGGAATTACGGAGACACCAAAGCTCATGCTTGGGGATGCCCAAAGCTCCCCAAGTTAATATTTCAAGAAGTCTCAAGCAACTAAGCTTGGGGATTCCCCGGTAGGCATCCCACCTTTCTTCATCAACAACCATCGGTTAGTCTCGATTGAGCCTAAGTTTTAACTTATTCACACGATGTGTGCTATCCTTGGTGTGTCCTTTTATTTTCATTTTGCTTTCTTTTTGAATATACTTCGTTCTAAAATTTTGATTTGGAGAGAGTCTTCACATAGCTACTTAATTGTTTGACTACTCATTTAATCTTCACTCATATATTTTGGAGTAGTTTGTCATTTGCTCTCGTGCTTCACTTATATACTAAGAGTAAATTGTTGAACAAATTGAATATCATAAATCTAAAATTATATATGCTTCATATGCTTGTCCAATGTGGAGTTATGACTTCACATATAAGAAGTATAAGTGGTAGAATTTATTGAAAGTTAGCAAACACAACATTTGTCATTTGAACAATTCATGAAAGAATATTGAATAAAGAGAGATTTCACATATAAATGTACTATCTTGGACATCTTCTATGACTGTGAGCCCCCATTAATTATTTTCATGCTTGATCACGTAGTTGATGTTGGACAAGGAAGACAATGTAATGGGTTATGTTTGTTTATATTCACATAGAAGTTATACTGTCAAGGATCCTCTAACATGTGGTGCTTGCTCATAATCTTTTGCTAGCCAAAATTTCATACTGAGTAGAAATACTACTTACGGATCAAAAAAATCATTAAACCCAGTTTCTTGCATTGAGAGTCCACTATATCTACCTATGGATTGAATAAGATCCTTCAAGTAAGTTGTCATCGGTGCAAAAAGCAATAAAAATTGCTCCAAAATATGTATGATCTTTTATTGCAAGGGAAAGTAAGCTTTGCATGAACTTTTGATGGTAAAGAAATAAAAGTGATGGACTGCATAATAAAGGTTGCTATCACAAGGGGCAATATAAAGTGACATTCCTTTGCATTAAGGGCTTGCACATCCAAAAATAAAAAGCGCATGAAAACCTCTGCTTCCTTCTGCGAAGGGCCTATCTTTTACTTTTTAGTTTTTACTTTTATGAAAGACTCAATAGTATTCATCCTCATTTCAACCACAATTATTCTCCACTTGGCAAGCATCATGTGGTATGGAATGATCCAGGCACATATATCTAGTTGAATATAGGTAATCATGAGTTATTATTGTTGACATTATCCCTGAGATAAATAAGTTGGGAGGCAAAACATTAAGCCCCTATATATGTGTTTGACTGAAATGGTTTGTTCTAAAAATATGCTTTGAGTGTCAGCAATCATGGAAGACTAAATGATAGTTGAGTATGTGAGATTTGCTAAATCGAAGCTCTTACATAGACCCTTCCTAAAAATAAGATGAATTGTAATTGTTTGATGACTCAAAACATAGTTTGTTAGTTTTCAAGAAAGTTTATGGTCTATACTTTAACATGTGGATAGTTTGCTACTTGATCATGAGAAGTTTTATGAGAAATAAGCTACTGATTATGATATATAATTATGCTAGGAAAAGTGATTGAAATTATCACTGATCAAACTTATGCACTATGCTAGCATTCACACTTCATAAATTATTTCTTTTATCATTTACCTACTCGAGGACGAGCAGGAATTAAGCCTGGGGATGCTGATACATCTCCAACCTATCTATAATTTATGAAATATTCATGCCATCTTTACAACAATGTCATAAGGTTTTGGTGCACTTTTATATGATTTTTATGGAACTAACCTATTGACTTAGTGCCTAGTGTCAATTGTTGTTTTCTGCATGTTTTTGGTTTTTCAGAAAATCCATACCAAACGAAGTCCAACTGCCATGAAACTTTCTGGTGATTTTTTTGGAACATAAGAGAAACCTAAAACTTCGTGGAAGGATCAGAAGACCCACGAGGGAGCGACGAGCTCACACCACGCGCCCTGGGGCTAGGGTGTGTGAGTTGAGCTCGTGGGACCCTCGGGAATCCCCCTGACGTGAAACCGATGCAAAAAATTCTTATAAATAGGGAAAACCCCAGAAAGAAACCTAGAACTTCGACGCCACCGCAAACCTTTGTTCCGTAGAGATCTCATCTAGAGGCCTTCTCTGGCACCCTACCGGAGGGAGAAATCATCACCGGAGGCATCTTCATCATCCCGGTGGTCTCCATGATGAGGAGACAGCAGTTCACCCTCGGGGCTGAGGGTATGTACCAGTAGCTATGTATTTGAACTCTCTCTGTCTCATAATCTTGATTTTGCACGATCTTGATGTACCATGAGCTTTGTTAATATAGTCGGATCATATGGTGTTCTTCCCTCTCTATCTTGTTGTAATGAATTGAGTGTTTCCCTTTGAGGTTTCATTATTATCGGATTGAATATTTTCGATTTGAGAACGCTTGATGTATGTCTTGCATGTGGATACCCGTGGTGACAATGGGGTATTCTATTGAGTCACTTGATGTAAGTTTTGGTAATCAACTTGCGGATTCCCGAGGTGACAATGGGTTAATCTAGGCACATAGGTTGATACACATTTTTGTCCTACTTTCTCTGATAGAAACTTTGGGGTACTCTTTGAAGTTCTTTGTGTTGGATTGAATATTTTGAATCTGAAATTGTTTGATGTGTGTCCAGTAATTAACTCACGCGGTGACATTTAGTATCTAGGTGACATTAGAGTAGATTGATGCGTATCATATGGTGTTATCTTAGTATGAACTCAAGGGCTGTTTGTGATACTTATAGGGATGACTCAATAGATTGATCAAGAAAGATAACTTTGAGGTGGTTTGCTACCTAGAACAATTTCATCCTATGCTCTCCGCTATTGATAAGAACTTTCGGGTGATTCTTTATCGCATGTTGAGGGACAGTTATATGATTATTATATTAGTGCTACTTGTGAGCTGCCTTGGGATTTCCCCAAAGAGGAGAGGATGATGCAATACAGTAGAGATAAGTACTTCCCTCGGTTAGAAACCAAGGTTATCAATCCAGTAGGAGAATCACACAACACATCGTTAGAAGCACCTACACACAAAATAACAAATACTTGCACCCAGGCAAACAAGGGGTTGTCAATCCCTTGGCGGTTAATTGCAAGGATTAGATCTCGTAGTGATAAATACAAAGATAGCAATACAAAATAAAATAACGGGAATAAAATTGTAGCAAGGTATTTTTGGAATTTTATATATCATTTGAATAGACTCGGGGGCCATAGTTTTCACTAGAGGCTTCTCCCTTGAAGATAGCATACGGTGGGTAAACAAATTAGTGTTGGGCAATTGATAGAAAAGAGAATAATCATGATGATATCTAAGGCAATGATCATGTATATATGGATCACGTCCGAGACAAGTAGACCGACTCCTGCCTGTATCTACTACTATTACTCCACACATCGACCGCTATCCAGCATGCATCTAGAGTATTAAGTTCATAAAGAACGGAGTAACGCCTTAACCAAGATGACATGATGTAGACAAAGTAAACTCATGCAAGAATATACCCCATCCATTTATCCTTAATGACAATGATACAAATACGTGTCATGTCCCCTTCTGTCACTGGGATTGAGCACCGCAAGATCGAACCCATCACAAAGCACCTCTCCCATTGTAAGAAAAATCAATCTAGTTGGCCAAACCAAATCCATAGATCGGAGAGAACTACAAAGCTATAATAATCATGCATAAAAGAGTTTAGAGAAGACTCAAATAATATTCATAGATAATTTGGTCATAAACTCACAATTCATCGGATCGCAACAAACACACCGCAAAAAGTGATTACATCGAATAGATCTCCAAGAACATCCAGGAGAACATTGTATTGAAGATCAAAGAGAGAGAAGAAGCCATCTAGCTACTAGCTATGCACCCTTAGGTCTGTGGTAAACTACTCACACATCATCGGAAGGGCAGCAAGGTTGATGTAGAGCCCCTCCATGATTGAATCCCCCTCTAGCACAGTGCCAGAAAAGGCCCCAGATGGGGTCTCTGAAGAACAGAAACTTGCGGCGGTGAAAATAGGGTTTTGGCTGACTCTCTATTGGTTTCCTAATTTTAGAGAATTTATAGAGGCGAAATTAGGTCAAATAGATGAACATGGGCCCACAACACACCAGGGCGCGCCTACCTTGCTAGGCACATCCTGGTGCCTTGTGGGCTACTCCTCCATCTTCTATTCTCCTCCCAAACCTTCCAGGGTCTCTTTTGTCCAGAAAAAAATCTCCAAAAATTTGTGTGGCAATTGGACTTCATTTGGTACTGATATTCTGGAAAACCGAAAACAAGCAAAAAATGGCAGCTGGCACTTGGCACTAGGTGAATAGATTAGTCCCAACAAATGATATATAATTGCATATAAAAACATCCAAGATTGATACTATAATATCATGGAACAATTAAAAATTTAGATACGTTGGAGACGGATCAAGCATCCCCAAGCTTAATTCCTGATCGTTCTCGAGTAGGTAAATGATAAAAATAGAATTTTTTACGTGGAATGCTACCTATCATGTTCATCATGTAATCTCTTTTTTGTGGTATGAATATTAAGATCCGAATGATTCAAAGCAATAGTCTATAGTTTGAAATAAAAAGAATAATAATAAGGCATACTAACAAACAATCATGTCTTTCAAAATAAAAATGCTAAATAACGTTATCCCTACAAAATCATATAGCCTTGTCATGCTCCATCTTCTTAACACAAAGTATTTATCATGCACAACCCCGATGACAAACCAAGCAATTGCTTCATACTTTTTAAGCGCTTCAACTTTTTCAACTCTTAGGCAATACATGAGCGCAAGCCATGGATATAGCACTAGGGGTGGAATAGAGTATGGTGATAGAGATAATATGGAGAAGACAAAAAAGGAGAAATCTCACATTGACTAGGCTAATCAACGGGCCATGGAGATGCCCATCAATTGATGTCAATGCAAGGAGTAGGGATTGCCATGCAACGGATGCACTACAAGCTATAAGTGTATGAAAGCTCAAAAATAAAACTAAGTGGGTGTGCATCCAACTTGCTTGCTCATGAAGACCTAGGGCATTTAAGGAAGCCCATCGTTGGAATATACAAGCCAAGTTCTATAATGAAAAATATTCCAACTAGTTATATGCAAATGAAAGCATATGAGACTCTCCATATGAATAACATGGTGCTACTTTGAAGCACACGTGTGGAAAGGATAGTAACATTGCCCCTTCTCTCTTTTTCTCACAGTTTTTTGTTGGGCTCTTTTTGGCCTTTTTGGGCTCTTTTTGTCCTATTTTTTTATTTCCTCACTCGGACAATGCTCTAATAATGAATAATGATGATCATCACACTTCTATTTACTTACAACTTGAAATTACAACTCAATACTAGAACAAAATATGACTCTATATGAATGCCTCCTGCGGTGTACCGGGATATGCAATGATCTAGCGTAACATGTATAAAAAATGATGAATAGTGGCTGAGCCACAAATACTATGTCAGCTATATGATCATGCAAAGCAATATGACAATGATAATGCGTGCCATAATAAAACGGAACGGTGGAAGTTGCATGGCAATATATCTCGGAATGGCTATGAAAATGTCATAATAGGTAGGTATGGTGACTGTTTTGAGGAAGATATAAGAAGGCTTATGTGTGATAGAGTGTATCATATCACGGGGTTTGGATGCACCGGCGAAGTTTGCACCACATCTCAAGGTGATAAAGGGCAATACACGGTACCAAAGAGGCTAGCAAATTGCGGAAAGGTGAAAGGTGAGAGTGCATATAATCCATGGACTCACATTAGTTATAACGAACTCACATACTTATTGCAAGAGTTTATTAGCCCTCGAAGCAAAGTACTACTACGCATGATCCTATGGGGATAGATTGGTAGGAAAAGACCATCGCTCGTCCCCGACCGCCACTCATAAGGAAGACAATGAATAATAAATCATGCTCCAACTTCTTAGCATAACGAGAGACTATACGTGCATGCTTCAGGAATCACAAACCTTAACATCAATATTCTTACTAAACCACAATTACTCACTAGCACAACACACACATTACCACCTTTATATCACAAAACTATCGCAAGGAATCAAACTTATCATATTCAGTGATCTACATGAAAGTTTTTATTATATCCCTCTTGAATACCTATCATATTAGGACCAAATTCATAACCCGTACTAATTGCAAGTACTATTATAAACTCTCAAAAAGTTATAAGTGAAGCATGAGAGTGCAACTATTTATTTAAAATAAAACCACCGCCGTGCTCTAAAAAGATATATAAGTGAAGCACTAGAGCAACTGCCTAGCTCAAAAGATTTAAGTGAACCACATAGAGTATTCTAACAAATCATGATAAATATGTGTCCCTCTAAAATAGGTGTGTCCAGAAAAGATGATTGTGACAGACTAAAAAGCAAACAAAGCAAAGACTCATATAATACACGACGCTCCAAGCAAAACTCCTATCATGTGATGAATAAAAATATAGTTCCAAGTAAAATTACCGATGGTTGGTAGAAGAAAGAGGGGATGCCTTCCAGGGCATCCCCAAGCTTAGTTGCTTGGGTGTCCTTGAATATTACCTTGGGGTGCCTCGGTCATCCCCAAGCTTAGACTCTTGCCACTCCTTCTTCCTTCATCCATCATGGTCTCACTCAAAACTTGAAAACTTCATCACAGAAAACTCAACAAAACCTTCGTGAGATCGATTAGTCTAACAAATCAAATCACCACTTTAGGTACTGTTATAAACCCATTCATATTTTATTATTGCATTATACCTACTATATTCTAACTTCACCATGGCTTATACCCCTCGATACAATCCATAGATTCATCAAAACAAGCAAACATCGCAACAAAAACAGAATCTGTCAAAAACAGAACAGTCTGTAGAAATTTGAATTATACTCATACTTCTATAACTCTAAAAATTATGAAAATTTAGGAAAACGTGGGCAATTTGTATATCAACTAGTGATTGGGGCCCGCCAATGGCGGGCCTCCTGAGGCGTTCCTATGCGGCCCTATCTTGACTCGGCACATTTTGCTGTCTTGTTTGATCCCTAATCTCAACTCATGTAACCTTTCTTTACATGTCTAAGAGAAACACCGATCGTGCTAATCGATGGGACAAAGCTTATTAGGTTGCTACAAGTTTACAACCAATTGGTCATTATTGTACGATTGGGTGCACACATCATTTGGTTGGAACACTTCCCCAAGAAAATTCAAGAGTAAGGTTAGACCTTATCTAGTCAAGAATAAAATGACATCAATATCAATATATTCACTTTGCACCTCAAGGCAATGGGAGAGGTTAACGCAGATCATAATGAAAAGATGTATGAGCAAGACGAAGACACTTGTTTTATAGTCTTGACATATATGAGGATATACCATAAGTTACATATAAAAAGTAGCAATGGACTTATAATATAGTTTCTAGAATAATCTTCAAAGAGAAATAAACTTGGTAGGGTAAACAATGAATTTATGATCTTTAGTCTTTAGCCGACACATCAGTCTTTACAACCTTAAAATATACTGATCTAAAATATTCATAGCTTGAAAGAGCAACTAGATTTCCTACAAAATAAATAAATAAAAAATAGTTAGGCGTGGTGACTGGTGAGTGGACAGACACATTTGCGTGGTCAAAAGGAAGAACAACATTTTAACATGCCTACAAAAAATAGAAAATACAGGAGGGAACTGTAATATCATGCAAAGAAGAAATCACCTCAGACACTTCTCCCTTTTTAGGAGAGCTGTATCAAACACCTGAGTTGTACAAACCAAAAATACGAAATTAGCAACTATCGGTACTTCATTCGCATTCAGTTATATGAGTTCCATCATTTACAACCTGCAATATTTATCTCTTGCTAGTCCTTAGAGCTAGAAGTACACATATTAGATTGGGAAGATCACATTCAGTTAGTCCAAATTAATCAATGAACTACTCAACTAAGTTTGCTTGTGTGCACAATAATATGCACCCATCAATGATCTGGCTATGCAAACATCTATAATTTATAATTTTCTAGGATCCTCGGGTCTGAGTATACCTTCACTAAACTGCTGCTCAGGTTGGTCACCTCGGATCACATCAGTGCCTACAGCACTTTCAGTAACAGACTTGCTAAAACTTCTTACTACTGGCACGCTTTCCTGCAAAGTAGGTTCGATCAAAGAGCATCAAGGGAGAGTGAGTACCTAAAAATTCTGAAGATCTCGAACGTAACCTCCTGCAGGCGGCACGCCGGACGAGAAGGGGGCAAGGCTGCGGGATCAAAATCTAGACGTCCTCTGTCATCCTCTAGTCAGACTATTCAATTTATTTTCATAGAATTGAATTAAATTTTAGAAAAATAAAATTTCATGACTACATAGATGAGATGGTCTAGAAGTAGGGCACTGGAAGAAAGGGGAAGGAAAATATCAGGAAGAAGAGAGGAGGGTGTGTACCTACATCAACAACACAGTCAAGTATACGGATAAAAGGTCCGCCGTGCACTTGCCTCAACACGACGATTAATCGGAAGAACTATCCTCCACACCTGGAGCGCTCAGTCTTGTAGGTAGTCTAGTATTTAAAACAACTCCATTCTAACTGCAAGAATACACATTGTCGCTAGTGAGCAGAACCATGGCTCCACATCCATACTGATCTTATTGACATTTAAATATAAACATGGATAGTTAGAACCACACAAAGTACCTGCAGTAGTTCAGGCTGCATATCGAGCACTTAAGTACCAATCTGGTCAGCGATTACGGTGGCACACATTGATGATGCTCAGTGTTGGTGGTTCAGTTCTAGCATATGCACAGAGAAATGAAATCACCTTATAGCATCTAAGATGTATTCGTTGTGGTACTGTATCCTCTTATCATCTTGAAGACATTTTTCAACCTATCATGCCTGCCATATATAAGTAGTTAATTATCACTGACAATTTATTTAAGGGCAAAAATCTTATCGGCAGGGAACTATACAATCTTCAGCGACTTACCATTCTTAGTAATGAACACAGGTGGATTTCCATACTTCTTTTTAACATGTTTCACCAGATTGAACATTCCCTAGGGAACTAACTATGTGCAGCAAACTCAATGCTGCCTGAAAGTAGACAAATATTTGTGTATTATCAATTGAACATATGATTAAATAAGATGGCAAACAAAAGTTTAGAGAAAACCTGAAGCTGCAAGTATATCGTTTTTCCTATTCTCTTTCCATGCCTGTAAGCTGCATAGCACATGGAGAAATCAGTAATATTGACACTGGATTATGGGGATTATCATATGTTTTTTCATCTTGACTGACCAGTTGAGATGACTGCAGCATCCGTTGAAGCATCATTCATGACAAGTTTCCTGACGTGCATCCCGTCGTTCCTAGCATATAATGTTGTGTAGTGGTTTATGCCTATCAACAAAAGTTAGATCAAATTGAGTGTGTTTGCATACAGATTCTGAATATGCAGAAAGGGTGTTACATACTATCCAAGATTTCGTTGTCCAGCTTAATCATATACTGGTGGCAATAAAAAGAAAAGCATCAAAGGATTAGTACCAGAAGTAAGTTCCTATGCAACTATATAAATTATTAATGCAACCAAGCCTAATGTTTATCATATCTACTTTAGAAAGTTAGGATGCATATTCCTTATATGAACTGATACTTGAACTTTGTATCTGACACAGAGATCAATTTCAGCGATGTACATTCGGTAATGTGTATAAATGTCATGCAAATACAATTGTATTCAGTAATGCTATGAAAATGTCATTTTTTTGCATGGAAAATGTAAGCAGAACACCTTCTACTTCTAATCTATGTATGGAAGTGCATGATAAAATCAACAACACCTACAAGACAAACTGGGCGTGCCTTATCCATATGCTGCACCAAGCTCTACATCTCCAACCTCAACTACAATACAATGTCTCCAAGGTAAAAAGGACCATCCTACTTCTATAAGTTTGCCCATGAAAATAATACATTTTTTACAGTTTAGCGCAAGGAGAGAGGAGCAGGGAAATACCAGTGGCGGCAGCGGTGGTGGCGCGATCTTGGTGGAGAATACCCCGGCGGCGGCGGGAGTCGAGCGCTACACGCAACTGGAGTCGATCTGCGGTGGAGGAGGGAATCTAAGGGACGACGACGGTGTTCGCTTCAATGACATCAAATCCAGCGGCTGCCGCATTAGCAGCTCAAACTGGGACCTACAGGCGCATGGCACAATGAAAAGCAACCGATCAATATCACTGGATGGCTGGATGCAACACAGGACGAAGGGTGGATGGCAGGGAGGGAGGGAGCAACGCGATACCTCGAGCAGGAAGGGATTGGGGCCGGGGAGGGGGGAGGTCGAGGGAGCGCGCGGAGCTGAGCAGCCTCTCGCCGTAGCAGGAGAGGTCCATACCGCCGCCCTGGATGAGGAGCAGGGGCAGGAAGACGAGCAGCGAGGGCCCCGACTCCAAGAGGTGGCCACCGCACTCCTCTTCCTCACCTTGGACAGCGGCCGCGATGTCGACCCGAGTCTGGCAAATCGACAGATCCAATGAAAGTGGTCCCACCATGCTCGGCGGCGGCGTCGCGGCCCTCCTTCCGCTGCCGTACTCGGGGAAGAAAGGGAGGGGTGGGGGAGCTGGTGTTCGGGCCGCTGTTGGCACTACAGCGAGGAGCTGGTGGTGGAGGCGGTGGAGCTCGGGGCGGGGATAGAGGCGGCGGACTGTGGGGTCGGGCACCGGAGGAGCCGGGGCAGTGGCGGCGGCAGCCTAGGGAAGGGAGGAAAGGGGAGGTTGCGTGATACGAAGACAGAAAGAAGAAGGCACTGACGCCCTGCACTTTTTTACTTTTTTTTCTCTCGCTAGCACAGTAAAATTGACGAGGTGGAACGCGGGAGGAGGCACCCTTGTTGTGTAGCTTATTGTTTTGGATAATGTATACAAAATTCAAATCAAAAGGTCGTTCCTGTGAATTTAAACAATTCTGCTAGTGGGCGCAAAACTTTTTATTTTTTTTCATAGAATCAAATCAATTATCATCCAAATAATTCCAAAGGCTTTACTTGGCACAAACACAAATTAAAACAGAAAAACACAATCATAACAGTAGCATAATTTTGAGCACACTCAAAAACATAAAAAGAACAAGAAAATCAAAGATAACTATTGGGTTGCCTCCCAACTAGCACTATTGTTTTACCCCCCTAACTAGACGTAATGCATAGTTTTAAGTGTTGTCATCTTTAGTGTCCAACTACTCAATCACACATCCATACTCCCTAGGAATTCTAATATTCATATTTTTAACAATCATATTCCTAGGAACAAAGTTGAGGAATTTATTCTTGTAGATGGGCTCCTTTATCAAATCAACAAAGTTGGGGTGAACGCTAATCATTTTAAGATTTTCGCTCCCATTACTAAATGTGGCATCATTGTTTTTAGGAACATAAATCAATTTGCAATTCTTGCTAGAGGGAGTCTTTTCAAGAGTTTGGACGGAAGAAAAGGCGAAACCCAAATTACTAATAATTTCTTCCAGTTTATCAATTCTAATGGGACTTTGTCCTACCCTCTCGTTAATGCTCATTCTTTACCTTTTAGTTCCTTTAAAATGATTCTTACCTTTGACCCAAATTGAGTAACATGATTGTGAATCTTCTTATCAAATTTTGGATATGCTCTACGATAGGCTTTTTATTTTCCATAGCATCTAATCTTGGCATAACATGCTCTAAAGTCAATGTTGTTTCAGTAACAGTGTTAGGTGGCGACCCTACTAAATTTCCCATAGCATTGAAAGCATCCATATGGTGACTACTCAACAAATTCCATCCAGTAATAGTGTCTAGTGATGACCCACAAGTAAAGGAGATCAATCGTAGTCCTTTCAATAAGTAAGAGTGTCGAACCCAACGAGGAGCAAAAGAAAATGACAAGCGGTTTTTAGCAAGGTAATGTCTGCAAGCACTGAAATTATAAGTAACGAGTAGTTTGGTAGCAAGATAATTTGTAACGAGCAAGTAACGGTAATGGTAATAAAAGTGCAGCAAGTTAGCCCAATCCTTTTGAGGCAAAGGACAGGCCAAAATGATCTCTTATGATAAGCAAAGCGTTCTTGAGTGTACACGAGAATTTCATCTAGTCACTTTTATCATGTTGGTTTGATTTGTGATCGCTACTTTGATAATTTGATATGTGGGTGGACCGGTGCTTAGGTGCTGTTCTTACTTGAACAAACCTCGTACTTATGATTAACCCCCTCGCAAGCATCCGCAACTATGAGAAAAGTATTAAGAATAAATCTAACCATAGCATTAAACTTTTGGATCCAAATCAGTCCCTGACGGAATAGCGCATAAACTAGGGTTTACGTTTCTAGCACTCTCGCAACCCATAATCTAATAACTACTCCACAATGCATTCCTTAGGCCCAAATATGGTGAAGTATCATGTAGTCGACATTCACATGACACCACTAAGGGAATCACAACATACATATCATCAAAATATCGAACACATATCAAGTTCACATGATTACTTGCAACAAGATTTCTCCCGTGACCTCAAGAACAAAAGTAACTACTCACTAATGATAATCATGCTCAAGATCAGAGGGGTATTAAATAGCATAATGGATCTAAACATATAATCTTCCACCAAATAAACCATATAGTAATCAACTATAAGATGTAATCAACACTACTAGTCACCCACAAGTACCAATCTATAGTTCCGGTACAAAGATTGAACACAAGAGATGAACTAGGGTTTGAGAGGAGATGGTGCTGAGGAAAATGTTGATGGAGGTTGCCCTCCCCAAGATGGGACAGTTATTGGTGATGATGATGACGATGATTTCCCCCTCCGGGAGGGAAGTTCCCCCGGCAGAATCGCTCCGCCGGAGGGCAAAAGTGCTCCTACCCAAGTTCCGCCTCGAGACAGCGGCGCTTCATCCCGAAAGTCCTCCCCTTATTTTTTCTAGGTCAAAATGACTTATATACCAGAAGAGGGGTTTTGGCGCCCCTGACTCAATCGTGCACTAATCATACACGCAAACATGCACGATCAAGCACAGGGACTCACGGGAAGATATCACAACATAACTCTAACACAAATAAATGGAGGTCCACAATATTACAGACCAGGGATCACGAGGATCCGAATACATAAGTCAGTCATACAAATATTATTTGAGTACAGACATAGTTAGACAAGTTTTGCCTTAAGAAGGCTAGCACAAACAACGACTCTAGATCGAAAGGCGTAGGCCTCCTGCCTGGGAGCCTTCGATCCTACTCCTGGTCGGCTGGCTCAATCCAGTAGTATGTGCCGTCTGGACCCTCCTGGTAGTAAGCTCCTGAGATGGCATCTGGCTCCTGGGCTCCATCGTCTGTTGTATCACCAAGTAGGGGAATATAGGGAAAAAGAGGAAGCAAAGCAACCGTGAGTACTCATCCGAAGTACTCAGCAAGCAAGGATCTACACTCCATATGCAACATTATCAAGGAGGAAAGGCTGTATATGTGGACTGGGCTGCAGAAATGCCAGAATAGAGAGAAGGCCTAGTCCTATCGAAGACTAGCATCTTCAAACATCTTCACGAAGCCACCATCTTGTAGCAATAGAAGAGAGTAGAATGGCATTTTATTAAGCAAACATGTGGAAGTAAGCCTAGAGATCCTTCCTCGACTCCCAGCGAGAAAGCGATCCCGACGCTTCAATTAAGTAATCAAGTATCCAGTTCAAGTAGTAGATCGGGATATACAAACTGAGCGTCCTTTACCATAGGACCGGCTATCGATAGATTATTCATCCCTGCAGGGGTGCACTACTGTTACCCAACATGCTCGATCAACTCTGGTCGGACACACTTGCTGGGTAATGCCCGGCCTCGGAAGATCAACACGAAGCAGCGCCCTACCTAGGCTCAGCAGAGAGGTCAGCATGCCGGACTAACCTATGCACCCAGAGGTCTTGGGCCATCACCCTAGGCACCCTGCGCGTTGCGAGACTGGCTAGGGTGCACGCGCGACACTAAACTCGTCAGTGAAGTATCCAACCCATTCCCGACAATCAGCCCGCACGGTGAACCGTGACGTCTGAAGAGCTTTCGGGAGGAACGTACGACGTAGAGGGCCCCATAAACCATAATCCCGCGTGGTGGTAGTGCGTATAGGGCACGTCGACCCACTCAGATCAAATACCCAAATCCAATTAGGCTCCTTTATTAACACACGGAGACAATCAGAGTTTCTGAAGCACCGCCACAATATCACACTCGAGTGCCCTTCCGGCACCCCGACATCATAGATCCCCTGCGAGTACCCATCAGGGTTGACCCGCCTGTAACAAAGGTCAAAGTAACCGTGTGGTCATAACATCAAGGGGAAAACCCCGAGGAATCACCCTCGGTGGATTCCACTCGATGAAATCATCAGGGTGAACGTATGAGGCATCACCCTCGAGGTTCACACTGAGGGGTTGCACGACAGAGTCGTATCGGAAGTGGAGAAGGAGGAATCACCCTCGATGACCACGACCGAACAGCTACACTGCAGAGTATTCATCTGGAGTGCGTAACGAGGTATCACCCTCGGCACTCGATGGTAACTATGCAGAGTCGTACAACTAAGGGGGTGAAGTGATGTGTCGGTCTCTGGTCGATGATCACATTGATCGAGTCGTCGATGGTCAAGCAGGGGCAACAAGGGTAAGGTGGTGGGGGTCACTGATGGTTCACTACCAACTTATACTAAACAGTTTAACATAGGCAGGTAAGATAACAATAAACATGTTATGAAAGCAGGCTATGCATCAGAATAGGAGCAAACATTAACAGTAGCAAAATCTAATGCAAGCAGGAGAAATGGAATGGGCGATATCTGGATGCTCAAGGGGGGGGCTTGCCTGGTTGCTCTGGCAAGAGAGAGGGGTCGTCAACGGGCTGCTCGTCTGTAGCGTAGTCGTACCCAGCTGCAACGGCGTCTATCGAGAGAGAAGGAGGGCGAGAGAAACAATAAATTCACGGCAAAATGCAAAGAATATGCATGACATGTCTAAATGATATGCCGGGGCGTTCTACTGCCTAACTAAATGATTTAGTTAATTTAGTAATTTATCCGGATTTATTTAATTAAAGTTGGGCACTATTCATTTATTGAAAACGGTCTAAAAGTTCCATGTTCATCTAGCTAGGGGCATCTGATAGGAATACGGAGGGCGTATTTAGATTTGTATCGAAATTCTGAGCAACTTTCATATATAAATTATTTTCATCGGAGTTACGGATTATTTTATATGATTTTTTAAAGTTTAAACAATATTCTGAAATTACAGATTTATTATTAATTCGAATTATCCAGAATAGTGTATGCTGACATCATCATGACGTCAGCAGTCAACAGGGCAGTTGACTGGGTCAAATTGACGTGTGGGTCCCACCTGTCATACTCTGTTTAGTTTAATTAGGGTTTAACTAATCTAATTACAGTTTAATTAAACTAACTAGTTAAGTAGATTAATTAAACAGGATTAATTAAATTAATTAATTCACTAATTAATTAATTAATAATTATTTTTACTAATTTACTTTTTTTTAATTACGTTTTAAGGGCGTGGGCCCCATTTGTCATTGTCAAAGGGGGGGCAGGGCCCACTGGTCAGTGGCCCATAGGCCACTGCGGGCGCGTGGGCGCATGGGCGACGGGCGCTGCGGGCGCCCGAACGGGCGCATGCCCGAGGGCCGAGCGGGCGCTGGCGGGACGGGCGCGCGCCAGGGGGGAGCAGCAGCGGCGATGGCCGGCGGCGAGGGGCGAGGCGAGCGGCGAGCGGGCGCGGTGGAGACAAGCAAGGCGAGGCGGGCTACGTGCGCGCGTGATGCAGACGAGCAGCGGCAGCGGGCGCGGGGCGTGCGAGGGCGCGCGGGGCGTAGCGGCTGCGCCGGCAGGTGGACGGGGTCGGCGTGAGCAGTAGCAGCACGGGGTGGACGCGGTCAGGGGCGGCGGTGCGCGCTGCGGGCGAGCTTGGGCAGCAGCGGGCGACGCAGAGCCCGCGTGTTGGCGTGGCCTGTGGTGGGTGAGCGCGTAACGGGCGCGGCCGGAGAGCGTCGACCGCGGGCGGGGACGGCGGCGACCGCGGTGAGCGGGGAGCTGAGGAGGGGGGAACAGGGGAGGCCTGGCCTCACCGCGAGGCGTAGGGCAACTGGCAGCGGGGCGCGGGGAGGATGACGGGGACGGCTAGGCGGCGGTGGTCGGCGAGGTGTCGACGGGGACGAGGGCGAGGCGGCGGCGCACGGCGGCGTCGACGGGGGCGATGGGATCGGGGGTTTGCCCCGATCCAAATCGGGCAGAGGAAGGAGACGGAGGAGTGCGAGGGGGGAATGGGGATCGGGCTAGGGTTCGGTGCCCCCAGGGGGGTATAGGCCAGGGGAGGGAGTGGGCCGGCCTGGCAGGCCGCTGGCTGGGCTGGTTGGCCCAGTTGGGGGGGGGGGGGGGGGGGCGGTTTGTTTTCTTTTTCTTTTTGTTTTATTTTCTTTTTGTCTTTTTCTTTTCTCTCATTTTCTGTTTTGCAAATAGTTAGGCCACAAAATGACTTTTACAAAATTAGTGACCTAGCTCATAATTAGCAGTGCATTATACCCTATATCCAAAAACTAGTTTGGGCAAAACATAATTTCATATTTAATTTAGATTAAATAAAAGGTTATTAAATATTGTCTTTAGTCACTGTTAGAGGATGTTTGAGTCACCTAATTAATCCCATTGATGTTGGTTACAATTTTAGAATTGCCTCTAGAATATTTATTATCTAATGAACATTTTAGTTTCTGATTTGGTCAACTTTTATTTTCCACTTTTAATTTAATTTGAAATTTTGAGTTAGGAGTTGAAATGCAATATGATGCAAATGATGATTAGGCACTGTTAGTCATGCTGACTTGTCATTATCAAAAGTGATTACTGTGGCAAATGACATGGGGTGTTACAGGGGCACCGGAGGTGGGCCGAGGAGGGCACAACCCACCAGGGCGCGCCCAGGTGCGTTGTGCCCACCTGGTGGGCCCCCTCTGGTAGTTATTTGCTCCAATAATTCTTATTTATTCCATAAAAATTCCTCGTGAAGTTTCAGCTCATTTGGAGTTGTGCAGAGTAGGTAGCCCGACGTAGCTTTTTCTGGTCCAGATTTTCAGCTACCGGAATTCTCCCTCTTTGTGTGAACCTTGCATATTATGAGAGAAAAGGAATTATAATTACTCCAAAAAGCATTATTATGCATAAAAACATCATAAATAACAATAGGAAAACATGATGCAAAATGGACGTATCAACTCCCCCAAGCTTAGACCTCACTTGTCCTCAAGCGAAAACCGAAATCGAAAAACATGTCCACATGCTTAGAGAGAGAGGTGTCGATAAAAACAAAATACGGACATAGAAGCATCATGTATATTATTATAACAGCAACAATCTTTAACATAGAACTCTATCACATAACTTTTATCATAAACTTCTCATGAATAAGTAACAATTCATCACAACATCGAAGTATAAAGCATAAACTCTATTGAAAACTAACAAACTATGTTCTCAGTCAACTTTGCAACTACAATTCATCATATTTTCAGGAAGGGTCATGTATCGGAGCCTTTTTGGCAAGTCCACATACTCAACCATCATATAGTCTTCTAGGATTGCTAACACTCACCGCATACACATGAGCAAAACGTTTCAACCGGACACATAGAAAGATAGGGGCTTAAAGTTTTGCCTCCCAACATACTCACCTCGAGGGTGATGTCAACAATAATAACTCATGCTACTCATATCCAACTGGATATATGTGCCTAGATCTTTCCTCACCACTTGATGCTTGCCAAAAGAGAAAATAAAAAGGAATAGAGAGAAGAACTTTGACTCTTGCATAAAAGTAAATACATAAAAGTAAAAGATAGGCCCTTCGCAGAGGGAAGCAGAGGTTGCCATGCACTTATTTGTTTGTATGCTCAATATCTTAGTGCAAAAGAACGTCACGTTATATTGCCCCTTGTGATAGCAACCTTTATTATGCAGTCTGTTGCTTTTATTCTTTGCCATCACAAGTTCGTACAATGCTCAATTTTCTCTTACACTAAATGATCCAACACTTTTAGAAGCAATTTTTATTGCCCTATTTGCACCGATGACAACTTACTTGAAGGATCTTACTCAATCCATAGGTAGGTATGGTAGACTCTCAAAATAAGATTTGGGTTTAAAGGTTTTTGAATGCACAAGTAGTATCTCTACTTAGTGCGGAATTTTTGGCTAGCAAAGATGGGGGCAAGCACCACATGTTAAAGGATCTATGACAATATAACTTCTATGTGAATATGAACAAACATAAATCATTACGTTGTCTTCCTTGTCCAACGTCAACAATTTTGGCATATAATATTTTGATGGGGGCTCACAATCACAAAAGATGTCCAGGATAGTGTATTTGCATGTGAATCTTCTCTTCCCTTATTAATTCTTTCATGAATTGCATCATTGACCAATGCTATGTTTGTCAATCTCCAATAAAATTTTCTACTTATACTCTTCCTTATGTGATGTCATTACTTACCATAAAATTAGCATATGATCTTTTTCATTCATTCCCTTTCATTTTATTGAACATGAAAGTAAAGGAAACAAAACTCAAACTAAACTTTATTATATATATCTTGCACACGATTACAAAGATAGATCACTAAGAAAACACTCGAAAAGAAAGGAACAAACTAAACTTTTATTCATCTAAAGCAAAAGATAACTATGGATCGAACTAAGATAAGTAAAGGCAAAAGATAGTGGAGGTGATACGACACCGGGGCACCTCCCCCAAGCTTGGCACAAGCCAAGGGGAGTGCCCATACCCGATTACTCAATTTTCCTTTGTTGATGAAGAAGCAGGTGGTGGTGATGAAGTAGTGGCCCTCTCCAACAGCTTCTCCAATCTACGAATGATGCTCCGGAGGGCAATGATGTGCTCTTGTAATAGAATATTTTCACGGGTGAGATGTTTGTTTTGCACACGAACCGTTTCGATGATCCGAAAGGCTTCAATCTCAGTGGGGGTAAGATGATCATAGTAAGGTTTAAGGATATCTTCTTCTTCCTCCTCGGCAGGCAAAGCTTGCTCAACCACCGGCGCTCTTGTCCCCTTTGATGACTTCTTCAGGCTCTTCTCTCTTCAACTCGATCTTCATCAACCAAGCATCCTCTTCCACGTTGTTGGAGGAGGAAGAAGACATGATGCCTGGCTTAACAGATCTGACCGGAAACAGCAAGAAAAGAAAATAGAAGATTTCTCCGCGATACGGTGGTCAAAAGGTTCGGGGGGGGGGGTATATAAAGATTTTTTATCTTGCGAAAGAAGTAAACGGAAGAAAAACGGAGTCCGGAAGGTACCCGAGGTGGGCACAACCCACCTGGGCGCACCTGGCTATCTTGTGCCCACCAGGCGTACCTTCCTGGTTGTTTCTTATTTTCCTAATTTTTGTTATATTCCAAAACTGACAAAAAATATTTTTACGGATTTTTCGGAGTCTATTTACTTACCGTATCACGTACCTCCTCTTTTTTAGTTATTCTGGAGTGTTCCGGAAGGTTTTCTTTATGTGTTCTTCCGGTGTCATAGTTTGGATAATATTGCTTTCAACATTAATGGGCGTACCTGAGATATAATGTTTTATTCATTGCCCATTAACAACCTTCGGGTTAGTACCTTCGACATTATTTATCTTGATGGCTCCGGATCGATAAACCTCCTCGATAACATAAGGTCCTTCCCATTTGGAGAGGAGTTTTCCTGCAAAGAATCTGACACGAGAGTTGTACAAAAGAACGTATTCTCCAACTTTTAACTCACGCTTTTGGATTCTTTTGTCATGCCATCTTTTAACTTTTTCTTTAAATAACATGGCATTTTCATAGGCTTGGGTTCTCCATTCATCTAGTGAGCTAATATCAAATAACCTCTTTTCACCGGCAAGTTTGAAATCATAATTGAGTTCTTTAATTGCCCAATATGCTTTATGTTCTAACTCAAGAGGCAAATGACAAGCTTTTCCATAAACCATTTTATACGGAGACATACCCATAGGATTTTTATATGTTGTTCTATAGGCCCAAAGTGCATCATCTAACTTCTTAGACCAATTCTTTCGGGACCTATTGACAGTTTTTTGCAATATTAATTTTATTTCTCTATTGCTAAGTTCAACTTGACCACTATACTGAGGATGATAAGGTGATGCAATTCTATGGTTAACATCATATTTAGCAAGCATTTTACGGAAAGCACCATGAATAAAATGTGAACCACCATCAGTCATTAAATATCTAGGGACTCCAAACCTTGGGAAAATGACTTCCTTAAGCATTTTAATAGAGGTGTTGTGATCAGCACTACTAGTTGGAATAGCTTCTACCCACTTAGTAACATAATCAACATCAACCAAAATATGTGTATACCCATTAGAGGAAGGAAAAGGTCCCATGTAATCAAATCCCCAAACATCAAATGGTTCAACAGCAAGAGAATAATTCATAGGCACTTCCTGATGCTTACCAATATTACCAATTCTTTGACATTCATCACAAGATAAAACAAACTTACGGGCATCCTTGAATAGAGTAGGCCAATAAAAACCAGATTGTAATACCTTGTGAGAAGTTCTATCTCCCGCATGATGTCCTCCATAAGCTTCGGAGTGACATTTCCGTACGATTTGTCCCTGTACATGCTCAGGTACACAACGTCTAATAATACCATCTACACCTTCTTTATAAAGATGTGGGTCATCCCAAAAGTAATGTCTTAAATCATAAAAGAATTTTTTCTTTTGTTGGTATGTGAAGCTAGGTGGTATATATTTAGCAACAATATAATTGGCATAGTCAGCATACCAAGGAGTGTTATGAGAAACATTTATTGCAACTAATTGTTCATCAGGAAAACTATCATTAATAGGTTGTGGGTCATCAAGAATATTTTCTAACCTAGACAAGTTATCAGCCACTGGGTTCTTAGCTCCCTTTCTATCAGTGATATGTCAATCAAATTCTTGTAGCAAAAGAACCCACCTAATGAGTCTAGGTTTAGCATCCTTCTTTTCCATAAGATATTTTATAGTAGCATGATCGGTGTGAACGGTCACTTTAGAATCAACAATGTAAGATCTAAATTTATCACAAGCAAACACAACTGCTAAAAATTCTTTTTCAGTAGTAGCATAATTTCGTTGAGCACTGTCCAGAGTTTTACTAGCATAATGAATAACATTTAATTTCTTATCGACTCTTTGTCCTAGAACACCACCAACAGCATAATCACAAGCATCACACATAATTTAAAAGGCAAGTTCCAATCAGGTGGCAGAAATCAAGGCTTTCTTAAGTGTTTCAAAGGCTTCTACACAATCATCATCAAAAACAAATGGAACATCCTTTTGTAAAAGATTTGTAAGAGGCCTAGAAATTTTAGAGAAGTCTTTAATAAACCTCCTATAGAAACCAGCAAGACCGAGGAAACTACGAATACCTTTGATATCTTTAGGGCATGGCATTTTCTCAATTGCATCAAGTTTAGCTTTATCCACCTCAATACCTCGTTCAGAAATTTTATGTCCCAAGACAATACCTTCATTAACCATAAAGTGGTACTTCTCCCAGTTCAAGACGAGATTAGTTTGCTCACATCTCTGCAAAACTCGATCAAGGTTGCTCAAGCAATCATCAAAAGAAGTTTCCTTATACAAAAAAATCATCCATGAAAACCTCAACAATCTTTTCACAAAAGTCAGAGAATATAGCAGTCATACATCTTTGAAAGGTAGTAGGTGCATTGCATAAACCAAAAGGCATATGTCTATAAGCATAAGTTCCAAAAGGGCAAGTAAAGGTGGTTTTCTCTTGATCAGGTTGTGAGACAGGTATTTGAGGAAAACTGGAATATCCATCAAGAAAGCAAAAATGTGTGTGCTTTGATAGTCTTTCTAACATTTGATCAATAAAAGGCAGAGGGTAGTGATTTTTCTAGTAGCTTTATTTAGTTTTCTAAAATCAATTACCATTCTGTAGCCAGTGACAATTCTTTGTGGAATAAGTTCATTCTTATCATTAGGAACAATGGTAATACCTCCTTTTTTAGGGACACAAACAGGACTTACCCATCTACTATCAGCTATTTGATAGATTATACCTGCTTCCAGAAGCTTCAGTATTTCTGTTCTTACCACTTCTTTCATTTTAGGATTTAAACATCGTTGGTGATCAACAACGGGTTTAGCACCAGGCTTCATATTAATTTTATGCTGACAGAGAGTGGGACTAATGCTCTTTAAATCATCAAGAGTATATCCAATGGCAGCTCGGTGCTTCTTCAGAACCTTCAATAATCTTTCTTCTTCATGTTCTGAAAGGTTAGCACTAATAATAATAGGATAAATCTTTTTCTCATCAAGATAAGCATATTTCAAAGTGTCTGGCAATTGTTTTAATTCAAACATAGGATCACCTTTAGGTGGAGGAGGACCTCCTAGAGTTTCAATAGGCAAATTGTGTTTAAGTAGAGGACGTTGTTCAAAGAAAATCTTATCTATTTCATTTCTTTCATGCAGATGCATATAATTTTCGTGGTCTAGCAAATATTGTTCTAGTGGATCGGTAGGAGGCACATCAATAGAAGCAAGACCAATTATTTCATCCTTACTAGACAACTCTTTATTATGATGTTTTCTACTGAACTTGGAAAAATTAAACTCATGAGACTCATCACCAAAACTAACACCGACAGTTTGCTTCTCGCAATCTATTTTAGCATTAACGGTGTTCAAGAAAGGTCTACCAAAGATAATGGGACAAAAGTCATCTTGTGGGGAACCAAGAACAAGAAAATTAGGGTATTTTATTTTCCCACACAAGACTTCAACATCTCTAACAATCCCAAGTGGTGTGATGGTGTCCCTATTAGCAAGTTTAATGGTAACATCTATGTCTTCTATTTCAGCGGGTGCTATATCATTCATAATTTCTTGATATAACGTAAAAGGAATGGCACTCACGCTAACACCTATGTCGCATAAACCATGATAACAGTGATCTCCTATTTTAACTGAGACAACAGGCATGCCAACAACGGGTCTATGTTTATCTTTTTCATCGGGTTTGGCAATTCTAGCAGCTTCATGACAGAAGTAAATAACATGCCCATCTATATTTTCAACTAAGAGATCTTTAACCATAGCAACACTAGGTTCTACTTTGATTTGTTCAGCAGGTTTGGAAGTTCTAATATAACTTTTGTTGACCACAGTTGAGACTTTAGCATGTTCCTTTATCCTAACAGGGAAAGGTGGTTTTTCAATATAAGCAGTAGGCACAACTGGATCAACATTGTAAATAATAGTTTCATCTTTAGCTATTACTGGTTCTTTAATTTCTTCTTTGATAGGTAGGTGATATTTTAATCACTTCTCCTTAGGGAGGTCAACATGAGTAGCAAATGATTCACCAAAGGAGGCTACTATCTCAGAGTCAAGTCCATATTTAGTGCTAAACTTTTGAAAAGCATCGGTATTCATAAAAGATTTAACACAATCATACTTGAGCTTAATACCTGACTCTTTACCTTTGTCGAGTTCCCAATCTTCAAAGTTGCATTTAGTTCTTTCTAGAAGATCCCACCGGAAGTCAATAGTCTTCTTCATAAAGGAACCAGTACAAGAAGTATCAAGCATGGATCAATCATCATGAGAAAGCAGAGCATAAAAATTCTGAATAATAATTTCTCTTGAGAGCTCATGATTGGGGCATGAATATATCATTGAATTAAGCCTCCCCCAAGCTAGAGCGATACTTTCTCCTTCATGAGGCCAAAAATTATATATATAATTCCTATCACGATGAACTAGATGCATAGGATAATTTTTTTTGGTGAAATTCCAATTTCAATCGATTCCAATTCAAAGATCCAATATCATCGCATAGGCTATACCATGCCAATGCTTTTCCCTTCAAAGATAAAGGGAAAACCTTCTTCTTAGCTTCATCTCTGGGTAAACCTGCAAGCTTAAATAATCCACAAATTTCATCCACATATATCAAGTGCATATCAGGATGTTCGGTTCCATCTCCTGCATAAGGATTAGCTAGCAGTTGTTCTATCAAACCCAAAGGAATTTCATAACCAATATTTTCAGTTGGTGCAGTAGGTTGAGGGGTAACTAATTGTGGCTCTGGTCAAGGTGAACATACCCCGAACAAACCCCTCAAAGGATTGTTCTCCATAGTAACAAGTGACAATAAATTTCAGCACGTAGTAATAGTTTTTCCTTATCGATTTCCACTTACCAAGAGCGCTTCACTCCCCGGCAACGGTGCCAAAAAAGAGCCTTGATGACCCACAAGTATAGGGGATCAATCGTAGTCCTTTTGATAAGTAAGAGTGTCGAACCCAACGAGGAGCAGAAGGAAATGACAAGCGGTTTTCAGCAAGGTAATGTCTGCAAGCACTGAAATTATTAGTAACGAGTAGTTTGGTAGCAAGATAATTTGTAACGGGCAAGTAACGGTAATGGTAATAAAAGTGCAGCAAGGTTGCCCAATCCTTTTGAGGCAAAGGACAGGCCAAAACAATCTTTTATGATAAGCAAAGCGTTCTTGAGGGTACACGGGAATTTCTGCTAGTCACTTTCATCATGTTGGTTTGATTTGTGTTCGCTATTTTGATAATTTGATATGTGGGTGGACCAGTGCTTAGGTGCTGTTCTTACTTGAACAAACCTCCTACTTATGATTAACCCCCTCGCAAGCATCCGCAACTACGAGAAAAGTATTAAGAATAAATCTAACCATAGCATTAAACTTTTGGATCCAAATCAGTCCCTTACGGAATAGCGCATAAACTAGGGTTTAAGCTTCTGTCACTCGTGCAACCCATCATCTAATAACTACTCCACAATGCATTCCCTTAGGCCCAAATATGGTGAAGTGTCATGTAGTCGATGTTCACATGACACCACTAAGGTAATCACAACATACATATCATCAAAATATCGAACACATATCAAGTTCACATGATTACTTGCAACAAGATTTCTCCCGTGACCTCGAGAACAAAAGTAACTACTCACTAATGATAATCATGCTCAAGATCAGAGGGGTATTAAATAGTATAATGGATCTGAACATATAATCTTCCACCAAATAAACCATATAGTAATCAACTACAAGATGTAATCAACACTACTAGTCACCCACAAGTACCAATCTATAGTTCCGGTACAAAGATTGAACACAAGAGATGAACTAGGGTTTGAGAAGAGATGGTGCTGATGAAGATGTTGATGGAGATTGCCCTCCCCAAGATGGGAGAGTTGTTGGTGATGATGATGACGATGATTTCCCCCTCCGGGAGGGAAGTTCCCCCGGCGGAATCGCTCCGCCGGAGGGCAAAAGTGCTCCTGCCCAAATTCCGCATCGAGAAGGCAGCGCTTTGTCCCGAAAGTCCTCCCCTTATTTTTCCTTGGTCAAAATGACTTATATACCAGAAGAGGGGCACCGGAGGTGGGCCGAGGAGGGCACAACCCACCAGGGCGCGCCTGGGCTCCCTGGCGCGCCCAGGTGGGTTGTGCCCACCTGGTGGGCCCCCTATGGTATTTATTTGCTCCAATAATTCTTATTTATTCCATAAAAAATCCTCGTGAAGTTTCAGCTAATTTGGAGTTTTGCAGGATAGGTAGCCTGATGTAGCTTTTTCAGGTCCAGATTTCCAGCTGCCGGAATTCTCCCTCTTTGTGTGAACCTTGCATATTATGAGAGAAAAGGCATTAGAATTACTCCAAAAATCATTATTATGCATAAAAACATCATAAATAACAGTAGGAAAACATGATGCAAAATGGACGTATCATCTAGCACAAATCTAAACCAAGTAGTAACACCCATGTAAAAATTGCGAAGAAGAATGGTAGTAGATTGCTTACGAGTTGATCTATCTTGAGCATCGCAAATCCTATACCAAGCATCTTTTAAATTATCCCCTCCCCTTTGTTTAAAATTAAGAACTTTGTTTTTCAGGGGTGCATGTAACAAGAGAAGAACTAGCTATAACAATAAAGCAAACAAACAAGCAAACGAACAAAAAGGCAAATGAAAATTATTTTTGTGTCTTTGTGAAAATGTTTTAGAAGTGGGGGAGATGAAAACTAGAGGTAAATGGAAAATAAAGTAAATGCAAGGAGATGAAAGTTTATGCATAGGTACTTGATAGATGTTGATGATGTCTCCCCAGCACGGCGCCAGAAATTCTTCCTTCTACTTGTGAGCTGGGTTGGGATTTCCCCGAAGAGGAGAGGATGATGCAGTACAGTAGAGATAAGTCTTTCCCTCGGTTAGAAACCAAGGTTATCAATCTAGTAGGAGAATCACACAACACCTCGTTAGCAGCACCTACACACAAAATAAAAAATACTTGCACCCAACGAAAACAAGGGGTTGTCAATCCCTTGGTGGTTAATTGCAAGGATTAGATCTCGTAGTGATAAATAGATACATAGAAATACAAAATAAAATAACGGGAATAAAATTGCAGCAAAGTATTTTTTGGATTTTTATATATGATTTGAATAGACCTGGGGGCCATAGTTTCCACTAGAGGCTTCTCTCTTGAAGATAGCATACAGTGGGTAAACAAATTACTGTTGGGTAATTGATAGAAAAGCGAATAATCATGACGATATCTAAGGTAATGATCATGTTTATAGGCATCATGTCAGAGACAAGTAGACCGACTCCTGCCTGCATCTACTACTATTACTCCACACATCGACCACTATCCAGCATGCATCTAGAGTATTAAGTTCATAAAGAATGGAGTAACGCCTTTAGCAAGATGACATGATGTAGACAAAGTAAACTCATGCAGGAATAAACCCCATCTTTTTATCCTTAGTGGCAATGATACAAATACGTGTCATGCCCCCTTCTGTCACTGGGATTGAGCACCACAAGATCGAACCCATCACAAAGCACCTCTCCCATTCCAAGAAAAATCAATCTAGTTGGCCAAACCAAATCAATAGATCAGAGAGAAATACAAAGCTATAATAATCATGCATAAAAGAGTTCAGAGAAGACTCAAATAATATTCATAGATAATCTGATTATAAACTCACATTTCATAGTATCCCAACAAACACACCGCAAAAAGTGATTATATCAAATAGATCTCCAAGAACATCGAGGAGAACATTGTATTGAAGATCAAAGAGAGAGAAGAGGCCATCTGGCTACTAGCTATGGACCCATAGGTCTGTGGTAAACTACCCGCACATCATCGGAAGGGCAGCAAGGTTGATATAGAGCCCCTCCATGGTTGAATCCCCCTCCGGCAGAGTGCCAAAAAAGGCCCGAATTGGGATCTCTTGGGAACAGAAACTTGCGGCGGCAGAAATAGGGTTTTGGCTGGCTCCCTATTGGTTTCCTGATTTTAGAGAATTTATAGAGGTAGAATTAGGTCAAATATATGAACGTGGGCCCCACAACACACCAGGGCGCGCCCTCATGCCTTGTGGGCTACTCCTCCATCATCTGGTCTCCTCCGGAACCTTCTAGGGTCTCTTTTGTCCAGAAAAAAATGTCCAAAAAGTTTCGTGGCAATTGGACTTCGTTTGGTACTAATATTCTAGAAAACCAAAAACAAGCAAAAAAACAGCAGCTGGCACTTGGCACTAGGCTAATAGGTTAGTCCCAAAAAATGATATATAATTGCATATAAAACATCCAAGACTGATACTATAATAGCATGGAACAAAAAAAATATAGATACGTTGGAGACGTATCAGTTAGCACTATTGAGAGATTGCACTGGTGAAAGTATGAACCCTAGGCCTTGTTTTAAAGTATTGCAAGGCCATTTGTGCTTAATTTTGTTACTTGCTACCCTACTGTTTTTATTATTTCAGATTACAAACACCTATTTCTACAATCTATACTACACTTGTATCACCATCTCTTCGCCGAACTAGTGCACCTATATGATGTCCTGCAAGTGCATAGGCTTGTTGTAGCACTTTCGTTGTCATAAGTAGAGTGTCGAACCCACAGGGAGCTTATAGGAAGGCACCGCAAACCCCGCAACTATGTTGTCACTTTCACGCAGCCACGTACGCACCCAAACTGGAGTTTGGAAATAGTATACTCTATCGTTGCTAGGAAAACGAGATAAAAGGGGTAATTAACTAAACTGCTAACAAGAAGAGTAAAAACAGGAAATAAAAGATGCAAAGTTAGTGGTGAAGATTCTTGAGTAGTAAATGTTCTTGAGGGGTCCGGAATCACTACCACATGTGAACTATTGTATCCTCTAGTAACTGGTCAAATGCATAAGTGGGTGGAGCCGGGTACAGTACACGTTCTACTCTAGATATCTTCGTGCCACGCACGCCATCGTCATGGGTATAGTACATGTTCTTCTCTAGGTAGACTTCGTGCCACGCATGCCACCGTCATAGTCTCCCCCACAGGGTTACAACTCATGACAATTAAGGGTTGCCCCATGGACGTGGCCTCTCTAAGGGTTCTCCGTAATCCCTAATCCTTTGCAAAGGCGAGGAACCGAGGCTTTCACTATCACCTCAAATTACCCCAATATCCCCACCAATAGAAGAACTATAACATACTTCACGGCACAAGGCACAAATGTGAGTGAGCGCTCCTCTCAACACTCACGAAGGCTACTAACTCGAATCATGAACAGGTCATATTGGATCACAAAATATACCATATAGGGTTCAACCATATCCTCAAGAACAAGCTCAACTGCTCAAACATATGCATGAAGGTTAGGGACAAGTTACAAGCCGACATCAAGCTGGTGAAGGGAGAAGGCATGGTGGTGAAGGCGGCAGCCCGGTGATGATGATGATGGTGGCTGCCACGGAGGTTGTCGTGGATATGGGACATGGGTATCCTCATGGAGGTAGGCCGTGGCCCATCATGGGAGGTGGCCCAACAGACCAACTTAAACAGTTTGAATAAGACCCCGACTGCTATCCGGCTTGTAATACAAAAGAGACTAGTCCTAATCCTACTAGGACTCTACATGTAAGCCAGCCCCTTCAACTTATATAAGGAGGGGCAAGGCATCCCAAGAGGGACAAGTTAGAACCTCTAGAATCTAGACGGCTAGACACAACTAGAGGAGAGCCGGCTCATTACGGCGACTCCCTCACGAGCATACGAAATAAGACCTAGCCACAAACAACACATAGGGTTATTACCGGATGATGTTTCCTGGGGCCCGAAGCTGTCTAAATCTTGTCTCGTGTGCTAACCAATCTCGATGATCTCCACACATACTAATCCCCACAATCATCGTCGATTGATACCCGCTGGTAAACAACATCGACATTGGCGCCCACCGTGGAGCAAGGTGCACCGTGGATTCAGATTTCGATGGGTTTAATGTTCATTAACAAACAAAGAGGACTCATCACCGCAACAGCCAGGCGACCCGTGTGCATGGACATCTTCAATGGCGCGTGCGGGGGTTCGACATCAACGCTGCCCTCGTACGTTCCTCATCAAGTTACGACAACTACAACGCAGACAATTTTTATCAATACCCGTTATGCGCAGACTGCAGGGCAGCAGTGTCGTCAATCTTGTGACCATCGTCAATGGTGAATCGGAAATTATCTTGACGATACCTTCGGCAGAAATGCGAAATCGAGTTTTCGAACAACTGTTAAAATTTCATCACTTTCCGACGGTTGGATGTCCCAGACCGACTCAAACACTGAAACCTGTCGGAACCCTGACGAAACTCCGCGTGATCTTAGGATAATAATTGCCGAGGTTGACTAGGAAATCAATTGGAAGATCCCTCAGTGAAATCGTGCGTAATATAATTTTACTCCACTCCTCAAAATTTCAGCCAATTCCAACGGTTAGATCTCCGTCAGCGACTCGCGCACTACAACAAGTTTCAAATCTAGGCGAGTCGCAAATCCAAACCACGGGATATATTGGCTCCATCAGCAAAACGGTCAACTTCAACCTCTTCATCACTAGCTGCGACATCAAACTATGTCATGGGTGACTCACGCGGCTCTGGCCAACCGACTCGGATCGCATCCGGCTCTATTGATTCCGTCTTCACTTGCCGACTCAGACCGCTCCGTCTCCAGCTTCGGCGAGTCCGTTGTGGTTGATTTTGATCCCACGGCGGCCCACTTCTATGAGTCGTCCTCAACCCTCCGCCGGCTTATGATGCATCACTAACAGCTAAGTTACTTTCATGCTTAAATTCATATTATTTTTTTGCTTTCATTAATAAAATAAAGTTGTACCTTGAGTTAATCTCGGGGGCTATCGTTTCTTCTCAAATAAAGTTGAGTCGTAAGGTTACCAAAGAGTACTAGTTGCCACGATGCACATTTCAAACATGGGTGCCCTACATATCAGCGAAATCATTTTACGTTCATTCTTTACTAAGTCAGATGCAACTCGTAACTAACCAAGTAGTGCGTATGATTGTCAATCGACTCTGATGCCTATCATGGACTTTGTAGACCCTGAACATATCATATTGCATGAAAAAAGTCCATGCGAAAGCCTAATTAGTTGAGTCAAATGATAAACAACTTGAACACAAGTTGACAGTCACCGAAATTATCATTTAATTTTGTTTCATACATCACGAACGGTGTAATGCATTCATGTGTTTTATTTCAGGAACAATGAGTCTCAAGCCGACTCCTCGAGATGCCTCGAGCCTCGAGGGCTATCGAGTCGGAATTTGTGGACAAATGGACTTTGTTCATTATCAAAACACAAAGTTCATAGACCCCCGGGTTGTTGCAGGACAAACAAACCCGGCGCTCTGGGGCTACAGATGATATATATATATATATATATATATATGCTATTGGAGTTGAAAAATATCCAGAAAGACCCGGCCAGGGAAGACCCGGCTTGGAGACAGAATCCGTCCTAGGAGGACAACCCAGCAACATCTACGCTCGTGACTAGCCGACTCTTGATGGGTCATCATCCTCGATGCTGACGACCTGGCAACCTCAACGCTTCGTGACCCAACAATCTCTTCATCCACATTTTGTCATCCATTACGTCAACGACCCGGTAAAAAGCTCCGCGTTCGAGGAAGACAAAAGAATCAACAAAATCAAGACCTTCCGCCCGACTCTTCGATTCACTCGAAAGCTCGGGGGCTACTGTCGTGGATATGGGACATGGTTATCCTCATGGAGGTAGGCCATGGCCAATCATGGGAGGTGGCCTGGCAGGCCGACTTAAATAGTTTGAATAAGACCCCGACTGCTATCCGGCTTGTAATAGAAAAGAGACTAGTCCTAATCCTACTAGGACTCTACATGTAAGTCAGCCCCTTCAACTTATGTAATGAGGGGCAAGGCACCCCAGGAGGGACAAGTTAGAACCTCTAGAATCTAGACGGCTAGACACAACTAGAGGAGAGCCGGCTCATTATGGTGACTCCCGCATGAGTATACGGAAGAAGACCTAGCGACAAACAACATGTAGGGTTATTACCGGATGATGTTTCCCGGGGACCGAAGCTATCTAAATCTTGTCTCGTGTGCCAACCCACCTCGATGATCTTCACGCGTACTAATCCCCACAATCATCATTGATTGATACCCACTGGTAAACAACATCGACAGACGATGATGGAGATGGGGGCGCCACCAATGGTGGCGGCGTCGGCGTGATGGCACCGGCCCCCATGGTGGTGGAGCCTCCTCCTTCTTCCCTTGGCTTGGTCCCTTCTCAGATGTGGAGCAGTGATGGAGATGAGATGAATGTGTTCTTGGTGAATGGGCATATGTGACGGCGGCTAGGGTTGTGGATGACTTATATGGAGAGCCTCCCTAACCTCCTCCCTTGATGAGCTTCATCCAAGGGCTCAACGTGAGCCTAATATTCTCCCAATCTCTTCTTTACGAGACAAGGATCCCGTGGGATCGAACGGGGACGAAATCGGTGAAGAATCCCGTCTGGAAGGGCAACTTTCAGAGTTTTCTGCACGTGAAACGACCACTCAAATGTCCGCGTGCGGTCGTTTGGAACGACATCTTTCACTCTGTCCTCCTCTGGTAAAACGACCGCCATTTCTTCATACAAACTTGGAATTTGACGCTCTTGGGATCGTTGGATTCGTATGAATGATGATAGTCCATTTCTATTATTAGATCTTTATTTGGAGCACTTTGGAAAAATGACTTTTTCCGACCTCCGAAATGGCTAAGTCTGCCTCCTAGGTGTCTCCATATCGAACCCCTCCTTGGATCTTTCATCGTGCTTGGTCCTAGGTTGTTCCAAAACACCTGTAGACACAATAAAATACAGAAAACTAATAAAAACCAAATAAAATACTAAATGTGCAATGCTCATAATGATAAGTGCAAATACCGGTAAACATGCATAAGTGACAACTATTTGGTTCAATGGGACATGATATATAAAGAGAACATCCAACAAATGAGCTCTAAAAATGTGTAAAATATAGAGCCATCAACGTCCCCACGCTTAAACCTTGCTCGTCCTCGAGTAAGAAGCTTGACTACCAAAAGCTCATTGCTACCAACTCTAAAGCATACATTGAACCAAACCCCAAAATTGATATCCATGTTCATCATGTAAGCATACAAAATTTAACTAGCAAGGGGGTAATACAAACTACCTCTTAGTTCCATTGCCATGGAGGTCAAGAAAGAGGAGAATATTTTTGTGGAGCCCAAATTCCCATTGCCAAAGGTTTAGTGAGAAGGTCAATATTATGTTAGGAATGCAGCAGTAATTATCAAAGACAAAAGAAATCAAGCATCAGCGATCGCTTCAAAAACACCAACCCGAGGCATACCAGGTACATAGCAAGATTGTCTGTCTGCGTTATTCAACCACTCAACTACTTATCTAGTACTGAGTGTAAGCCTATGTCTCGTAATTAAGGGAATGATAGAAAATGTTTCAGGTTTTGAGAAGTGAAAAACAAATAAAGTCTTGCATCAACGCAGCTGACCATTAGGCAATGGAGAAGGCCCTATGATCGATTTCAACACAAGGAGTAGTGATCACCATGCAACTAGGATGCACATAGAGCTATGAATATGTGAAAGCTCTCCTATGGACTAAGTGGGGGTGCATCCAACGTGCTTGCTCATGAATACCTCGAGCTTTGGAGGATGATCGTCATCGCAATATACAAGAGAAGTTCTATAGTGTAGGTCCCCCACTAGTATGAAACATGAAGCTCATGAAACTTTCTACTTTACAATGCATGAAGTCGTGTTACTTTGAATCACAAGTGTGGTAAAAGGATAGTAGCATGCCCCTTCTCTATTTTTCTCTCATTTTTTCTTTTTTCTTTTTCCTCTTTTTTCCTTTTAGAACAGTCTCATGGACATCATCTCCACTTTTTCGAGGACTCATAAGTCTCCACCATTCATTTTTTCTTTATTTTTTTCCTTTTTTTAAGAATGGTTTCATGGACCTCATCCTCACTTTTTCGAGGACTCATGAGTCTCCACCATTATTTTCCTCACTAGGCATGCTCTAATAAAGATGATCATCACACTTTTATAATGACTCACTTCAACTGAATGTTGTCATAACTCACAACTGAAAACATGAGAGAAACTATATATGATGAATGCCTCTGGCAGTGTACCAGTATGTGCGATGATCCGGTGTAGCATAGACATCAAAAAATGGACAAGCCATGAAAATGTCGAGCTAGCCATACTATGATCATGCAAGGCAAATGAAAACATGTCTCTAATCATGTAATTTAATATGATGGTATTGCATGGAGATATGCTCGGAATGGCTATGAAAATGCCATGTAGGTAGGTATATGGTGGCTGTCTTGTGGAGATAGGGTGTCTTATGAAAACAGGAGAAAGTCCTCCCACGGGTTTGGATGTACCTGCGAAGTTTGATCCAAGTCCTAATGTGAGAGTGGGCAATGCACGGTATCGTAGAGGCTAGCAATAAAATATGAACAGAAGTGCAAATGGTTTCAAACTTGACTTAGTCATGAAGAACTCAAACACTACACAAGAGCATCACGGTGTCATGTTGCACAGGACTCAAAAGCTAAGTACGCAAAGGGGATAGTTTAGCGGAGATAAACACCGTTGCGCGTCGCGGATCAACCAAATATGTTGGGTCCATCAGCAAAAAGCCTCTAAAATCATTCAGTCGCTAATCAAGCCACCACTAGAGTCCCCAACTTATGTAATTATGTGAAAGAAAGGCAACAGTGCAAAGGACTCCCTTATTGGGTTTTTGATAAAAGAACATGGCAATGTTTACCAGAAAATAACAAGATTTCCACAAGCAAAGTCAAACAAGTGCAAACCATGCGTGTCAAAACAGCGAGACACACTAATGCACGAAAACCATCTGATGAAGAGCATTGCACAAGACACTATAAAAGAAAAAAGTAACATCCCCACGCTTAGAACTAAACTAAGGAAAATTATCAAAGTGAAATTAAAATGCAGTTATTAAAAGAGAGCACGAGAAGTCGTTACCTTCCCAAGCTTACATCTAAGCAAGGGTTAGAAACTTTTACCGTTAAGTTGCATATGACTTCCCTTCTAATAGACATGGACCTTCTTTCGCAAAAATAATAATAATAGACATGGACCTTGCCTCAATTAATTTCTTTGTTGTGGTCCGATGGTTGCCCTCCGATAGAACCTGCTAGAGAAGAACTAAAAGAAAGCAAAAATATTTTTGTGCTTTTCATTTTTAGCACAAAGGATTAGCAACACAAATGATAAAAATATATGCCTCATATGATCGGTTCATTAACCTAAGCACCTCGCTTAAGTCAACGAACTAAGTCTAGGAGTTAGCTCCCTCCTAGTTTTGAATGAAGTATGTGTGAGGCAAAATATAAAGACACAAGTGTGCAGCTCCTAGGTGCCTAATTAAAGAGAGAGATCTCACTTAAGGTGAGACTCACTACTAAACAACTTCTATTTGAGCGAGGTTCGTATTGGAAAGCATTACCGGGCACTTGTTGTTGAAGTTCCTCATGTTGAACCAACCAAGTGGCCTGTGTGGATCTTTTCTACGGTTGGCACCATACTACACACTTCTCCACATAAGGTCCAAGTCCCTACGAAAATAACACATGAAATAAAAGCATCACCCACCGACAAAAAGAAATAAAGGAAAACATAGCTGCTAAAGAGAATTATTGGCTACGGAGTTTCAGAGGTAATTAACATTAATTATAAAGCAAATGATCGGTTAGAAAACACCTCATCGACCTCGCACATCGGAAATGAATCAATTGGACGTGTTGTTGCCTTCATACGGAGTCTCAAATGACCAGTTACGGTCGTATGGAACGCCGTCGTGCATTCTGGTAGACGATGCCCTGTGCCACCCCCTCATACGGGTGCTCGTACGAGCGCAAGCACTCGTTCGAAACACCATATTTGAATCTGGAGTTCTGCTTCCACTAGTAGAAAACAGGGCTTTGGTCCAGGCCAGCCCAGCCCATTAGTCCCGCTTCAGTCAGGAACTGGGACACATGGGGGCATACGTCCCGGTTCGTGCGCCCAGGGGGCCGGCCGGGGCTCGTGGGGCATTGGTCCCGGTTCGTCTGGACCCTTTGGTCCCGGTTCCAGACATGAACCGGGACCAATGGGCCTCGCTCCTGGCCCACATCCATTGGTCCCGGTTCGTGGCTGGAACCGGGACCAAAGGGTGGCCTTTAGTCCCGGTTCCAACCACGAACCGGGACCAATGTTGTGCCTATATATACCCCTCGCCCGCGAGCAGAGCACTCCACTACTCTGTTTTTTCTGGCCGGCGAGGGGAGGTGTTTGTGGTGCTCTAGCTCACCTCCTATGCACATGAGGTGTTCGATGAAATGCCCGAGCAACACTACTTAAGCTTTCTCCTCTCCAAACTCGACCTTCAAGCTCCATTTTCCTCAAGATTTGTCTAGGTTTAGCGGTCCGTCACGTCCCGTCCCCGTCTTCACCGCCGTCGATCGCCCACGCCGACCTCGTCGCCGGCATAACCGTGGTGAGCCTCTTGTTCTTATCTTCTTTCAAAAAGAAAAAAATTCTTACTTGTATGATTTACATAGATACTTGTATAATTTTCTTACTTTTATTATTGTTTGTTATTATATAGTGCGATGGTTTTGGTATCCGCCCCCGTCGGCCCTCGTCCTGTCTATGATTCGGATGTGGTATATATTATATTTTATAACTATTTGGTTCATTTGTTGTTTATGACAATTATGCCGACCAACGTGACATAGATTTTTTTTATCTAGGAGGTATGTGAACCGGAAATTCCAACCGACCCTATTGTCGAGAGGTTAAATTTAGTTGAAGAAGAAAACAATTACTTGAAGGAAAAATTGAAAAAAATTGAGGAGGAGAAGATGATATTGGAGTTGCATGTTGCGGATGTCGTCGATGATCACAAGATCAAGATGGATGCAATGCGCTTCAAGATTAGAAAGTATAGAAAATATGCCATTCATACCGAGGCTTGGTATCATTATGCCGTTGGATCAATTGTTACCTTGGTTGCGATTATGATCGCATTTGTTGTTGCATTGAAATGTTTTACATAGTTTCAATAATGTATGGTTTAATTAGATGCTCTGAAGAGCTATATGTTGTTCAATGAGAACTATGTATGTACTTTGGTTTTAATGTGATGATGAACTTCTATTAATTTGGTCACTTATCTGTTCATGATGTTTTGTAATGGTTTTTGACACACTTAATTATATATAATGCACACAGATGAACCGGCAATGGATGTACGATGACAGACGCACCTCCGAGTACATTAAGGGCGCGCATAATTTTCTCGAAGTGGCTGAGGCAAACAAGCAGAATGGTTTTATGTGTTGTCCATGCCCTATATGTGGGAATACGAAGTCTTACTCTGACCGGAAAATCCTTCACACCCACCTGCTTTATAAGGGTTTCATGCCACACTATAATATTTGGACCAGGCACGGAGAAATAGGGGTTATGATGGAAGACAGCGAAGAAGAAGAGGACGATGACAACTATGTGCCCCCTGAATACGATGATGCTGCAACGGGGGAAGCTGAAGATCAAGAGGAACCAGACGATGTGCCCGATGATGATCTCCGCCGGGTCATTGTTGATGCAAAAAGACAGTGCGAAAGTGAAAATGAGAAGCTGAAGTTCGATCGCATGTTAGAGGATCACCAAAAAGGGTTGTACCCCAATTGCGAAGATGGCAACACAAAGCTCGGTACCGTACTGGAATTGCTGTAGTGGAAGGCAGAGAATGCAGTGCCTGACAAAGGATTTGAGAAGCTACTGAAAATATTGAAGAAGAAGCTTCCAAAGGATAACGAATTGCTCGACAGTACGTATGCAGCAAAGAAGGTCGTATGCCCTCTAGGATTGGAGGTGCAGAAGATACATGCATGCCCTAATGACTGCATCCTGTACCGTGGTGCGTACGAGGATTTGAACGCATGCCCGGTATGTGGTGCATTGCGGTATAAGATCAGACGAGATGACCCTGGTGATGTTGACGGTGAGCCCCCCAGGAAGAGGGTTCCTGCCAAGGTGATGTGGTATGCTCCTATAATACCACGGTTGAAACGTCTGTTCAGAAACAAAGAGCATGCCAAGTTGATGCGATGGCACAGAGAGGACCGTAAGAAAGACGGGAAGTTGAGAGCACCCACTGATGGGTCGCAGTGAAGTAAAATCGAGAGAAAGTACCGGACTGAGTTTGTAGGTGACCCAAGGAACGTATGGTTTGGTTTAAGCGCGGATGGCATTAATCCTTTCGGGGCGCAGAGCAGCAATCACAGCACCTGGCCCGTGACTCTATGTATCTATAACCTTCCTCCTTGGCTGTGCATGAAGCGGAAGTTCATTATGATGCCAGTACTCATCCAAGGCCCTAAGCAACCCGGCAATGACATTGATGTGTACCTAAGGCCATTAGTTGAAGAACTTTTACAGCTGTGGAATGGAAACGGTGTACGTGTGTGGGATGAGCACAGATAGGAGGAATTCGACCTGCATGCGTTGCTGTTTGTAACCATCAATGATTGGCCTGCTCTCAGTAACCTTTCAGGACAGACAAACAAGGGATACCACGCATGCACGCACTGTTTAGCTGACACCGAAAGTATATACCTGGACAAATGCAGGAAGAATGTGTACCTGGGGCATCGTCGATTTCTTCCGACCAACCATCAATGTCGAAAGAAAGGCAAGCATTTCAAAGGCGAGGCAGATCACCGGAAGAAGCCCGCCATGCGTACCGGTGATCACGTAGTTGCTATGGTCAATGATTTACACGTAATCTTTGGAAAGGGTCCCGGCGGACTATCTGTTCCGAATGACGTTGAGGGACGCGCTCCCATGTGGAAGAAGAAATCTATATTTTGGGACCTACCCTACTGGAAAGACCTAGAGGTCCGCTCTTCAATCGACGTGATGCACGTGACAAAGAACCTTTGCGTGAACCTGCTAGGCTTCTTGGGCGTGTATGGAAAGACAAAAGATACACCGGAAGCACGGGAGGACCTGCAACGTTGGCACGAAAAAGACGGCATGCCTCCAAAGCAGTATGAAGGTCCTGCCAGCTACGCTCTTACCAAAGAAGAGAAGGAAATCTTCTTTGAATGCCTGCTCAGTATGAAGGTCCCGTCTGGCTTCTCGTCGAATATAAAGGGAATAATAAATATGGCAGAGAAAAAGTTTCAGAACCTAAAGTCTCATGACTGCCACGTGATTATGACGCAACTGCTTCCGGTTGCATTGAGGGGGCTTCTACCGGAAAACGTTCGATTAGCCATTGTGAAGCTATGTGCATTCCTCAATGCAATCTCTCAGAAGGTGATCGATCCAGAAATCATACCAAGGCTAAGGAGTGATGTGGCGCAATGTCTTGTCAGTTTTGAGCTGGTGTTCCTACCATCCTTCTTCAATATCATGACGCACGTCCTAGTTCATCTAGTCCACGAGATTGTCGTTCTGGGCCCCGTATTTCTACACAATATGTTCCCCTTTGAGAGGTTCATGGGAGTCCTAAAGAAATATGTCCGTAACCGCGCTAGGCCAGAAGGAAGCATCTCCATGGGCCATCAAACAGAGGATGTCATTGGGTTTTGTGTTGACTTCATTCCTGACCTTAAGAAGATTGGTCTCCCTCAATTGCGGTATGAGGGGAGACTGACTGGAAAAGGCACGCTAGGAGGGGACTCAATAATATGCAGGGACGGGCATTCTTGGTCTCAAGCACACTACACAGTTCTACAGAACTCTACCTTGGTGACCCCGTATGTCGATGAACACAAGAACATTCTGCGCTCCAAACACCCGGAGCAGTGTGACGACTGGATTACATGTGAACACATCAGGACTTTCGGCAGTTGGTTGGAAACACGTCTCAAAGGTGACAACACTGTTTCTGATGAGCTGTACTCGTTGTCCAGGGGACCATCTTCGACTGTATTGACTTACAAAGGATACGAGATAAATGGGAATACATTTTACACGATCGCCCAAGATCAAAAGAGCACCAACCAAAACAGCGGTGTCCGCTTTGATGCAGCAACCAAGAGGGGAAAGGACACATATTATGGTTACATAGTGGACATATGGGAACTTGACTACGGACATGATTTTAAGGTCCCTTTGTTTAAGTGCAAATGGGTCAATCTGTCAGGAGGCAGGGTACAGGTAGAGCCACATTACGGAATGACAACAGTGGATCTGAACAATCTTGGGTACACAGACGAACCATTCGTCCTAGCCAATGATGTGGCGCAGGTTTTCTATGTGAAGGACATGTCTACCAAACCGAGAAAAAGAAAAGATAAGGAAGCGAATACATCATACGATGAGCCAAAGCGCCACATAGTTCTTTCAGGGAAAAGAGACATCGTGGGAGTGGAGGGTAAGACAGACATGTCTGAAGATTATGAAAAGTTTCATGAAATTCCTCCCTTCAAAGTCAAGGCTGACCCAAGCACCCTGTTAAGCGATGAAGAATATCCATGGTTACGGCGCAATAAGCAAAGGACACAAGCGAAGAAAAAGTGAAAACACATGAAGTCAGAAAGGGTTGAAAATTGATGATGTGGCTTTGAATGGTTCATTTTGAGCACACAAAAAGTCTGGAGTTCAAATTAGTTCAAAAAAATGAAATCCCTTTGTAACAGGTGAGTTTTTGTCCGAAACCCTGATACTTCGAAAGAGATTGTCCATTTTCAACCTCTTCAGAGTTTTAGCACATGCTATGTGGGTGAAATGATGATATCATGCTCATTTTCAACCACTTCAGAGTTCATTTGAAGTGCTTTTCAACTTTTTAAACCTCTTGCATTATTGAAACTAAAATTATATAAAATTTATGCAACTAAAATTATCAAAGTATTTTCTCTTCAAAACATTAAAAGAAAAAGAATTTTCATAAAATAAATAAAAAAAGCAAAAAAGAAAATAAAATAAATAAGTAGAAACAAAATAAAATAAATAAGTAGAAACAAAATAAACTTTAATAAATAAGTAGAAACAAAATAAAATAAAATAAAATTTAATAAAATAAATAAAAATAGCAACAGTAAGTATTTTGTTGTAAGTAGAAACAAAATAAAATAAATAAAGCAACAAAGAAAACAAAATAAAAATAAAAAAAGTGCCGCCTACTGGGCCACCACGGCCTGAATACGACTAGAAACCCAACCATGGGCCAGGATTCAGGCCCGCAGCAGGCCCACAGGCACATAGTGCGAGTTTAGGCCCGAAAGCCTGCAGTTGAGAGGAGCTCGAGAGAGTGGGCGCAGCAGCGCTTATAAACCACTCTCGAGCTCTCTCAACTAGCGAGGTGGGACTAAACTTTTGGCCGCGACGCGGGCAGCACAAGGCTTTTTGTCCCGGTTGGTGGCACCAACCGGGACTAAAGGGGTGCATTGGTACCGGTTCGTGGCACCAACCGGGACCAATGCACGCCCTTTAGTCCCGGTTGGTTCCACCAACCGGGACCAAAGGTCCCTGCTTCCCGCCCTTTGGGCTGCTGAAAAAAGACCTTTGGTCCCGGTTGGTGGCACCAACCGGGACTAAAGGGGGGCATTGGTCCCGGTTGGTGCCACGAACCGGGACCAAAGCCTTTGCTATATAAGCCAGCACTTAGGAAATTTTCAGATTTCCATCGCCAGTTCGTGCCCGATGCCCCAGCGCTGCTCCTCATCGCCGTCGCTGTCGTCGCCCCTGCCTCCGACGTCATTGCCGCGCCGCCCCTGCCCCGAGCCCTCGACGCCGTCGCCGCCCGCTCCCCGCACCTCGTCGTCGTCGCTCAGCGCCCCTGCCCCCGACCACGCCATCGCCGCGCCGGCCCCTGCCCCGCGCCCAAGCCCCTGCCCCGGCCCGCCCCCGCCGTCGCCGTCGTCGTCGTCGCCGTCGCCATCGCCGTTGCCAGCCGCCCCCGCTGTGAGCCGCCGCGCCGCCCCGTCTCTTTTTTTCATTTTTTATTAGATTAATTTTTTGTTCATATATATATAATGTATATATTTATGTATGTGCCTATATGTATGTAGATGTTCATAATGTATTAATTTTTTTGTTCAGAGCATGTTTTTGTTCATGATGAGGGGGGTGGGGGTCGATGTACATATGTATATATATGATGTAATTTTTTTGTTCATATATATATATATATAATGTAATTTTTTTCAATGTATATATGTATGTGGTAGCTATATATGCATGATGAGGGGGGTGGGGGTCGATATACCCCCTCCCCGATAACTTTGACATGAGGGGGAGGGGTCGATATACCCCCTCCCCGATTACTACTGATGTGTTTGTTCATAGCATTTTTTTCAATGTATGTATGTATGGATGGATATAGAAAATGTTCATATATGATGTTTTTTTTGTTCATAGCAATTTTTTTCCATGTATGTATGTATTTTTTTTAGATGTGCTATGTTTTTTCAGATGAGATGAAATGAGATGAGTTGTCCATTTGTTGTATAAACATAACCCCGATAACTTCAATTCCCCTCGGGCTTATATTTTTGTGAGCATAGAAATTTTTGTAACTTGTATGTGTTTGATCACCGCGGACTTATATACTTGATTGGACTATGGAGTGCATATTTAGTCGAGTCCAACATCAATATTTGTGAATGATTTCATATTGTTGGGCACCGCGGATAGTTGTGAGAGGAGTTTTTCCTTTGATTTTGAGGCATGTGATCTAGATAATGTCCAATGCCTCATATCGCGAACATAGTTATATTGGACAATTGATCTTCATATAAATGAAGCACAAAAGTTTAGCAAACAGTTTGGCAATCACTTAGAAATTTTCATGTTGTAGGAGTACATGTAAAAAAATTCAGAGTTGTTCATTCACTTCGACATGAGGGGGGACGTCGATCAACCCCCTCTCGCCCGAACAAGTCTATGTATTATTTTATATCGCGGTGGACATATATCAAAGTTTGATCATATGTCAAAGTTTGAATTTTGACATATGCAACATTTGATCATATGTCAAAGTTTGATCATATGTCAAAGTTTGAATTTTGACATATGCAACATTTGATCATATGTCAAAGTTTGAATTTTGACATATATAGATTTATCAAGAATGCCCCCATTATGGATGTGCACAAGTTGATCCAATTTTTTTTCTGATCTCATCTATATATATATTCTTCTATATGTCACGTTGTCTGTCAAAGTATTGAAGAAATCCATGGCTTCATCATTAGTCGGAAGTAACAGGCGTATGATGCTATGAAGCTCTTCAAAGTTGTTTTGGAACGGAGTTCCGGATAGAATAATTCGCCTTTTGGTATGAATTTCAGCAAAGGCCTTCCAAATAGCGATATTCGGAAGGCTCTTTGCTGAACTTTGTACCAAAAAGTGAATTATTCTATCGGGAACTCCGTTCCAAAACAACTTTGAAGAGCTTCGTACCATTATACGCCTGTCATTTCCGGCTAATGATGAAGTCATGGTTTTCTTGAATTCTTTGACACTAGACAACGTGACATATAGAAGGGTAGATGAGATCAGGAAAAATATGGACCATTTTCTGCACATCCAGAATGGCATCATTTTGTTAAATCCCTTGTCGGTCCGGACGTCGGACATTCATGAGAGAGGCGGTCCGGCCCAAACCCTAGAAGCGTTGTCGAGGCCACCCAAAACCCTAGAAGCGTTGCCTAGGCCACCCCAAACCCTAGAAGAGTTGTCGAGGCCACCCCAAACCGTAGAAGCGTCGAGCTAGCTAGGTCTACGTTTGCACTAGTATATCCATCTGTCATGTTTGTATATTAATTGCCATGTTGTAATATATGCAGAAACTATGGAGCACCGAGACATCGAAGCAGAACAATTGTTGGGGGACATAATCCTCGGCGGAGGTGATATCTTGTCGTATCTCAACGACACCGATGGTCTGGAAGGAGAGGGTGAAGCAGGCTCCGGTGATCGAACAATGGAGGTGGAAGGACATGATTATGATGGCTCCGATGAGCAAACGGAGGAAGGAGCTGTTGCAAAGTCCGGCGAGGTATATATATTAATTAAGCCTGTGCTGACTAGCTAATTGATGCATTAATTGTTTTGGTATGTACACATATTAACTCTCTTCTTTCTTCTTTTCTAGCCCTCTGGATCGAGCCAAACTTCGGTAATGAGACGAGGCCCGAAGAAAAGGTTGCGCCAGGATGAAAGGTTCACGATCACAGCAATCAAGGGCGATGGCCAACCGATTGAACCCAGCCGGACCAAGGAAGCATTTTCTGCTCAGTGCGGGGTTCTTGTTAGGGACATGATCCCGATCAGCATCCACCAATGGAATAAGCCTAAGAGCGAAGACCCTCAAGTGTCTTTTATCAATGATAGACAGAAAGATGATCTTTGGACCGCGCTGAAGGCAAATTTCACCCTACCGCCAGAGGAGGATCCGGATAAGCCAGTTATAGAGCCATTGGTCAAGGCTCATGCTCTTAAGAAGATGGCAGATCTATTCAGGAGGTGGAAGAATGAGTTGAAATCAACGTTTGTCGACAAAGGGAAGACTCCAGAATTCACCGGCCGATTTGACAAGATAAGAGATCACTGGCCCGCATTTGTGGCCCACAAGACATCGGAGAAGAGTAAGAAGATGTCAGCGACAAACAAGAAAAATGCTGCAAAGAAGGAGTATCACCATCGCACGGGGTCAGGTGGCTACCTCAAAGCCCGGCCGTTGTGGGACAAGGCTGAGAAGGACCTGCTTGATAAAGGGGTCGAACCAGAGACATTGAACTGGCCAGACCGTTCAAGGACTTGGTTCTTCGGGGTTGGGGGAACCTTGGACCCTGAAACAGGGAAGTGCCATTGGACGAAGGAGCAACTTGAAATACCCGTCAAGAAGCTTCAGAAGTATATCGCCGCAGCACAGGAAGGGACGTTCGTTCCCGACAGAGAGAACGACGAGCTCACACAGGCCCTCGGGAATCCTGAGCACCCAGGACGAACACGAGGCATGGCAGGCTCCGTTGCGTGGAAGGTTGGGTTTCCCAGCGCAGGCGGTTACAAAACCCGGGAGAGGAGGAGGAAAGTGGAGCAGACGGAACTGCAGTCGCTGAATGCAAGGGTACGAGCGCTAGAGGAACAAGCACTACTAGTTCAGAGCCAGCGACCTGCCGGAGCTACCCCAGAAGCTACCCCTCCATCTCAGCGGAGAAGCAGCGTGGCTTCCACCGAGGTCCTTCAGCAGCCTGACTTCACAGCTCCCAGCTACCCCGTGGATGCTATCATGGAGGCTCAAGATTGCCACCTTATGACGCAATGGCAGCACCTCAAAGTCAAGGCGGCTGTCGGCTCTGTTACACCTCCTCAACCCGGCGCAACTTTTCACTGCCTTCCGATTCCACAAGGCTATGCTGTTGTGATGGTCGATGAAATAATGGAGGGATTTGAGGAGCTCCAGCTTGACCACCCTACCGGTGAAGGGGAGACTCAGCTGGGTCTTGCTCTGAAGACTCCATGTCTATGGCGGAAGGACCTCATCAACCTTCCGAACTGGACGCCTCCGCCTCCTCCTCCGGCGAGTCGGGGCACTCCGCCTCCTCCTCCGCCTCCTCCTCTGGCGAGTGATCAGGGCACTCCGCCTCCTTCTCCGGCTGCTTCGGCGCGTGGCGGCACTCCGCCTCCTTCTCCGCCTACGCCGGCGTGTTCGAGCAGCCCGCCTCCTTCTCTGCCTCATCAGCAACAGCGGAAGACAGCCGCCGCCGCTCCGGCTGCTCCGGCGCGTCGTAGCACTCCGCCTCCTTCTCCGCCTCGTAAGCAATGAAGGAAGACAGCCGCAGCCACTCCGACTGCTCCGGCGTCTAGCAGTACAGCCAGAGGCGGGAGGCAATACAGATTCGATCCGACTCTCACGCCTCTAGAGAAGTTACCATACGAGATGACCGACAAGGAAAACGCGGAGATCTGTAAAGCCCAAGTGAGGGACTTTTTTGCAAAGATATATCCACCTCCGGAGGAGAAGATGGATCCGGTGAAATTGAAGCGCACTGTGAAGAACCTGAAGCGACCACCACCGCCTCCGCCGGATGACAACCATGTCCGCGCTCTTAAAAAGGCAGTGGAAGGAGCGCGCCGGTCGGGAACTACTTCAACTGACAAAAGGTTACAAGAACGAAGAAGTGGGAACAAAATTCCCCAGCTCGGTGAACAGGCAAACCAATCGTGCCCCCCGCTCAAGGTGTCTAGCGATATCGTCGCAAATCTGCCGGGGATGCTGCCCGGTACCAATCCTGGTGATTACCTGCCCGACGATGCACATTTTGATACAATGGAGGTGGACGAACACAAATACCAGTACGGGAAGCCTCTCGTCAGACCTGCAAGTCTGGGAAGGATATTTTGACGCTGAGAGTTAAAGAGGAGCACGACCTCGTTGGAATTGATCTGTTGTCTGTTCCATTTAAGGAGTTCTTCCAGTTTTTCAATCAAAAGGACCTCGATAAAATAATCATCACTTGCTACTGTCTGTAAGTACTATACTTCTGTAATTAAGTCTCTATATATAGCTCAGCTCTTTCATTGCATGTATATATAATTATCCTCACTATATTATGCAGATTGAAGATCGTCGAATGCAGAAATGCACAAATCTATGATATTGGGTTCATTAACACAAATCTCATAGAACAATGGACGGTTAAATATAATCCGAAAGAAACCGAGGCCAACTTGCTACAATCGTTGCTTAAAAATCAAAACAAAGATAAAATACTCTTTCCTTACAACTTCAAGTGAGTGTTACTGTCTTCTGCATATTCGGTTTCCATTATTACTCGAGGTTATAGTAATGTAATTGATGAGTTATGCATGCGTGTGCAGCTTCCACTTTATTCTCCTAGAGATTAAGCTTGAGCAGGGACTAGTAACCGTCTTAGACTCAAAACGAAAAGATCCCAAGGAGTATGCGGCCATGACTGAAATGCTCAAGAAGTAAGTTCAATCGATCATTATCGCACCATATCGGCAACTTTGTTCATTTCCTGATATCAAGTAATTATTTTCTTTGTCTCGCAGGGTTTGGAAAGTGTTCACCGCAGAAGTTCCGGGACTGCCGGGGGATCTGCGATTTGCACACCCGAAAGTAAGTACTACTAGCTAGTTCCGCGCATCTCCCATTGATTTTAGCTAGTTTCATCAATACCATTTATAATGCTTGATTATCAGTTTGATTGACCTCTATTTCTCATAAAGTGGTTGTGGCAGGAAGGCGGGAATAATTTTTGTGGATACTACGTTTGCGAGTACATCTACAACGCAACGACCTCTAAGCGGGGCTACTCTGAAAAACAATATGAAGTGCGTAAGCAATAATATTCACAATTTTATTTTATTACCATCATTTGTGTTGAGTTTCATTCATATATATGTATTGACCCCCTTCTTCAAATTAGATTTGGCAGATGCGGGATGAACTCCTACCACAAGATCGCTTAAAGGAAATTCAAGAGGAATTGGCTGGATTCTTTCTTGACCACGTCATCAATCCAGCCGGAGAATACCATGTGGAACTTGACACCAGATGTTAGGGATCTTATATTGTATATATTTAGCTAGTAGCGTCGGATAGATATACGAAAACTTGTTGTTCGAACAATCTCTCGGAGAAGGAGGAGGTCGATCACTTCTCTCTGTATATGTTCATGACGATCTTGTGTACTTAATGGTTTCCTTCTTTTGCTTACTAGCTAGCGTGTCGAGTCCTCTCTATACGTATAGTATGTAGCGTCGACCAAGACGGAGATAAGAGAGGACACTTCTCTATTAGCTAGCTAACACAAATATAAACCCCTAAATTAACCCTACAAAACCCCTAAACCCCCCCCCCCCCACCGCCTTTCAAAAAAAAAACCCCAGCTCCTGAGCTGCTGACACGTGGATGATCTTTGGTCCCGGTTGGTGTTACCAACCGGGACTAAAGGCCCTCCTCTCTGGGCTCGCCGCAGCGGCCACGTGGAGCCCCATCTGTCTCGGTTCGTATAAGAACCGGGACTAAAGATGTTGGGCTTTAGTCCCGACCCTTTAGTCCCGGTTCCCGAACCGGGACAAATGGGCCTTATGAACCAGGACAAATGGGCCTTTTTCTACTAGTGTTCTCGGGGTGGGCTTGGCATACGGGCGCATATACGGGCACAAGCGCCCGTTTGGTACCAGTCTTCTGCTCTGTGAAGGTGCTCCTTTGTGGTCGCCAGCAGAAATGACCACCCGTACGAGTGCGTCTACTCGTACGATAGGCCGTCTTTTGCTCTGGTTTTCTTCTCTATTGCGGCCATGAGCTCATACATGCGCTAGCACGACCGGGGCGGTCATATGAAATTCCGTCTTTTCTATTGGAACCACACGAAAATTCTTGTGCATCCTCCTCACATTAGGCACATAGCATATTTGCTATAAAAATAGGAGGAGATATGCAACAGGATACATGCTACCGACATGCTATAAATTTTACCAATGAAACTATACAAAACCAACTCAAATAGCAACTACTCAAAACAAAAACAAAAGTGCCAATGCAACATGAAATGCATCTATACTCAAGACACAAAGCTAAGAAAGACACCTACTGACTTCCAGGTTACCTCCCAGGCAGTGCTTTCTTTATAGCCATATAGCAAGGCTTCGGTGCTCCATACGGTCATCCACCCGGATCCCAAGGGATTTCTACCCTCAGTGTCAGACCGGACTCTGACCAGGGTTTGGAGCACCTCATAGCAGTGCTTGGAGCCGCACTCGCTTATGGTGCATCGGCATCATGTATGTAAATTCGTACTCGCTCTTGGGCGAGTACCGATGCACCGAGTTAAGTGGAGATGCCTGAAACGTTAGCAACTTCATAGTAATGTTATAGCCAAGAGGATGAGGAGCTGCATGTGAGTCATAACCTTCATCACTTTCATCAAGCAACACATTAATTATATCAAAACAATTACCATCGGTGGGAGTTTCTAGACAGTGGCCATTCCATCTTTTTCTCCCTGTTCCTCTGGATCATTGTTTTCCATATTTTCCTCTTCTTGTGGCTCGATGGTATTTTCTTCATGTTCCTGCATAAGGTTATTTTCCTGCAAAATATTGACTTGGGAGATGACGGCTATCCGCTTCTCATAGTTTATAACCAAAAGATTTTCATTAAAAAATTTATCTAGACAAAAGTTATAAACTTCTCCCACCAGGTCTTCATGCTCAGTCAATGAAGTATGTTCTTCGGCAAACCTACTGATGGCTCGTGTCTGCATCAGTATTTCCTCGAAGAGGAAGGAAAGATGCAGCACAGCTACGGTAGGTATTTCCCTCAGTGATGAAACCAAGGTTATCGAACCAGTAGGAGAACCAAGCAACACTATGTAAACGGTACCTGCACACAAAGAACAAATACTTGCATAAGAGGGGTTGTCAATCCCTCTCAGATAAAAGATAGATTGGTTTGTATGATTTTGGATAAATAGATCTCACGATAAAACAAAATAAAACAAATAAAGAAAAAATGCAGTAAGGTATTTTTGGGTTTTTAGAATAATAGATCCGAAAGCGAAAGCAAAAGCAAATAAAAATAGATCTCAAAGCAAATATGATAAAGAATAGACCCGGGGCCGTAGATTTCACTAGGGGCTTCTCTCGAGAAAAATAGCATACGACGGGTAAACAAATTACTGTTGGGCAATTGATAGAACTTGAAATAGTTATGATGATATCCAGGCAATGATCATTATATAGGCATCACGTCCACGATTAGTAGACCGACTCCTGCCTGCATCTACTACTATTACTCCACACATTGACCGCTATCCAGCATGCATGTAGTGTATTAAGTTCATGGAAAGACAGAGTAATGCAATAAGAACGATGACATGATGTAGAGAAGATCTATTCATGTAGGAATAGACCTCATCTTGTTAACCTTAATAGCAATGATCAATACATGTCTTGCTGCCCCTTCTGCCACTGGGAAAGAACACCGTACGACCGAACCGATCACAAAGCACCTCTTCCCATGGCAAGAAAAATCAATCTAGTTGGCCTAACTAAACCAAAGATTCTAAGAAGAAATACGAGGCAATAAGTAATCATGCATATAAGAGATCAAAGAAACTCAAATAACTTTCATGGATAAATAGATCTGATCATAAACTCAAAGTTCATCGGATCCCAACAAACACACCGCAAAAATAGTTACATCAAAGAGATCTCCAAGAGACCATTGTATTGAGAATCCAAAGAGAGAGAGGAAGCCATCTAGATACTAACTACGGACCCGTAGGTCTACAGTGAACTACTCACGCATCATCGGAGAGGCACAAATGAGGATGATGAACCCCTCCATGATGGTGTCTAGATTGGAATTTGCGGCGGCTGGAATTGCGTTTCATCGACTCCCCTAGGGTTTTTGGATTTCAGGGTATTTATAGAGCAAAGAGGTGGTGCGGGAGGCGGCCGAGGTGGGCACAACCCACCAGGGCGCGCCTGGGCCCCCAGGCGCGCCCAGGTGGGTTGTGCTCCCCTCGGAGCCCCCCTCTAGTACTTCTTTGTTCCAACAGGTGTCTTCTAGTCCAGAAAAATTCTCCAAAAAGTTTCTCTGCGTTTGGACTCCGTTTGGTACAAATATTCTTCGAAGTAAAAAACAAGCAAAAAACAGCAACTGGCACTGGGCACTATGTCAATAGGTTAGTCCCAAAAAATGATATAAAGTTGCTATAAAATGATTGTAAAACATCCAAGAATGATAATATAACAGCATGGAACAAGCAAAAATTATAGATACGGTGGAGACGTATCAGCATCCCCAAGCTTAATTCCTACTCGTCCTCGAGTAGGTAAATGATAAAAACAGAATTTTTGATGTGGAATGCTTCCTAACATGTTCATCACATATTCTTTTCTTTTGTAGCATGGACATTTGGACTTTTATATGATTCAAAGCAATAGTCTAGTTTTGACATGAAGATTTCAATAATCAAGCATATTAACAAGTAACCATGTCTTTCAAAATATCAACACTAAAGCAAGTTATCCCTAGCCCATCATGCTCAATCATTGATCCAATCATGAAACACACTCGCATATTAGTTATATCCAATGCTCAAGTACGATCATAGTGCCCCTTAGTTGGTGCTTTATAAGAGAAGATGGAGACTCAAATATTTTTTTTTGCATAAAGTAAATAGAAAGGCTCTTCGTAGAGGGAAGTAGGGATTTGTAGAGGTGCCAGAGCTCAAAGCGAAAAAATAGAGATAAAACATTTTGGGTGGCATGCTTTTCCTGTCAAGGAAAACGATCGAGTAGTTCCCAATACATTCCATGCTAGATATATCATAGGCGGTTCCCAAACAGAAAATAAAGTTTATTCCTTTTTCCACCATACTTTCACATTCCACGGCTAGCCGTATCTACGGGTGCCGTCCATACCAACACTTTCCAAGGAATTTATTATTTGACAAAATGAAGTAAATTCATTTTTCATTTTGGGACTGGGCATCCCTAATTCCTTTGCCGTACTCTTGTGCAATGACAAGTGAATAAAACTCATCTTGAGAATAACACATCTAGCATGAAAAAATATCAGCCACCCCCTACCGTTTCATGAGCGGTACAAGCACACAAAAAGGAAAATTATTTTGAAAATTAGAGATGGCACATACAAATTTGCTTAGAACGGCACGACAATACCGCATATAGGTAGGTATGGTGGACTCATATGGTAAAACTGGGTTTAAGGATTTTGGATGCACAAGTAGTATTTCTACTTAGTATAAGTGAAGGCTAGCAAAAAGATTGAGAAGCATCCAACCAAGAAACGAAAAATCACATAAGCGAGCATTGAGCATAACTAACACTGAATAATGCGCCACAAAAAGGATGTAATTTCATTGCATAACTATTGACTTTCGTGCTTGCATAGGGAATCACAAACCTTAACCCCAATATTCTTACTAAAGCACAATTACTCACCAATATGACTCACATATCAATATCATCATATCTCAAAACTATTACAAAGAATCAAGTTTATTTTGTCCAATGATCTTCATGAAAGTTTTTATTATATCCCTCTTGAATATCTATCACTTTGGGACTAGTTTCATATATTGCAATTTCTTTTGGCAAGCTCAAACAAATTTAAGTGAAGAACATGAGCATAAAAGTTTTCATCTCTCGAAATAATATAAGTGAAGCATGAGAGAATTTCTTCAAAAATACAAACTCCCAAATATATCTAAGTGAAGCATGAGAGCATTTCTTCAAAAATATTAAAGCACACCGTGCTCAAAAAGATATAAGTGAAGCACTAGAGCAATTCCAAAGCTCAAAAAAAATTAAGTGAAGCATATAGAGCAATTCTAACAAATCATAGCATAATTTTGGCTCTCTCAAATAGGTGTGTCCAGCAAGGATACTTGTGACAAACTTAAAAGCAAAACAAGCAAAGACTCATATAATACAAGACGCTCCAAGCAAAACTCATGATATGTGACGAATAAAAATATAGCTCCAAGTAAAATACCGATGGTCGTTAGAAGAAAGAGGGGATGCCACTCGGGGCATCCCCAAGCTTAGTTACTTCTTTATCCTTGAATATTTCCTTGGGGTGCCATGGGGCTTCCCCAATTTTAGGCTCTTCTTTCTCCTTATTCCTTCATCCATCGTGATCTCACCCAAAACATGAAAACTTCAATCACACAAAACTCAACAAAACCTTCGTGAGATCCGTTAGTATAATAAAACCAATCTTTACTTTAAGTACTGTAGAAAACCCATTCAAATTTTGTTACTGAATTATATCTACTGTATTCTAACTTTGCCACTGCTTATACCCCATGATACAATCCATAGAATCATCAAAAAAAAGCACACAATGCAAAGAAAACAGAATCTGTCAAAAACAGAACAATTTGTAAAGATGCGAATTGTTCTCATACTTATGTAACTCCAAAAATCTAAAAACTTAGTACAACATAGGAAATTTGTATTTAAATTTGATGTAAAAAAATTCAGAAGTTGTAGTCACTTCTGTGAACCTAGACAATTATTTTACTGGACACATAAGTTTCTGTTTTTCAACAAGATCAAATCAACTATCACCAAAGCTATCCCAAAGGTTTTACTTTGCACAAACAATAATTAAAAAATAAAATACACAATCATAACAGAGGCATAATTGTACAACCACTCAAGAACAGAAAGAAAAAGGGAAAAATAAATTTTATTCATTGGGTTGCCTCCCAACAAGCGCTATCATTTTACGCCCCTAGCTAGGCATAAAGCATAGATTCAAGTATTTTCATCTTTAGCTCTAGATCCATAAAGCATAGATTCAAGCATTGATCAATATGGTGGCTTAATTCTTGTTCTAGGGAAGTGTTCCATACCCTTCCATAGTGGAAATTGAAATTTAATATTGCCTTCTTTCATATCAATCACGGCATCGATAGTACGTAAAAAGGTCTACCAAGTATAATTGGACAAGATGGATTGCAATCAATATCAAGAACAATAAAATCTATGGGCACATAATTCCTATTTGCAAGAATAAGAAAATCATTAATTCTTCCCAGAGGCTTTTTAATAGTAGAATCCGCCAAGTGCAAATTTAAAGCACACTCTTTAATATTGGTAAGACCAAGCACATCACATAAAGATTTCGGAATCGTCGAAACACTAGCACCCAAATCACATAAAGCAAAACACTCATAATTTTCTATCTTGACTTTAATGGTGGGCTCCCATTAATCATGTAATTTTATAGGAATTGAGATCTCTAATTCCAACTTTTCTTCAAAAGCTTTCATCATAGCATCAACAATATGTTTAGTAAAAGCTTTATTTTGTTCATAGGCATGGGGTGAATTTATCATGGATTGCAACAAAGAAATACAATCAAGCAAAGAGCAACTATCATAATTAAAGTCTTTGTAATCCAAAAGAGTGGGCACATCACTAGTTAAAGTTTTGACCTCTCCAAACCCACTTTTATCAATTTTTTCATCAAGATTTTCACCCTCCAAATTATTGGGACGCCTTTTAACTAAAGTTGACTCTTCTTCAGTCCCTTTATCATCAATTTTAACTTTACTAAACAAGGAATCAATAGAAGAAACACCAATCACTTTAAGATCTTCATCATTTTTATGAAAGCAATCACTAGAAAACGCTCTTTCTAAAAAAATTCTTTTAGCTCTAAGCATAGCGGTTCTTTTCTTACTTTCATCCATAGAAACATGTAAAGCTTTAATTGATTCCTCAACCTTGGGCACAAAAATTTTCAACTTGAGATTTTCTACATCGTGAGAAACCCTATCAATGCTTCTAGACATATCATCAATCTTATTCAACTTTTCATCTATCGCATTATTGAAAACTTTTTGAGCATTGATAAATTATTTAATATTATTCTCAAGATCAGAGGTGTTCCTATTATTATTATTATAAGAAGGATAACCATAGGAATTACCATAATTATTAGAGGAATTTCCAGGAAAAGGCCTAGGATTAAAATTACCTCTATAAGCATTGTTATTAAAATTGTTTCGCGAGACAAAATTCACATCTACGGAATCACTATTTTGCTCAATCAAAGTAGACAAAGGCACATCATTAAGATCAATAGGAGCACTTTTATTTGCAACCAATTTCATAAGAGCATCAACTTTTTCACTCAAACTACTAATTTCTTCAACCGAATTAACTTTTTTACTAGTAGGAGCTCTTTCGGTATGCCATTGCGAATAATTTGCCATAATATCATCAAGAAATATAGTAGCTTCACCCAAAGTAATTTCCATAAAAGTACCACCCACGGCGGAATTTAAAAGATTTCTAGAAACAAAATTCAATCCCGCATAAAAAAATTGTATGATCATCCAAAGATTTAAACCATGAGTGGGACAATTTCTTAGCATCAATTTCATTCTCTCCTATGATTGTGCAACATGTTCATGCTCAAGTTGCTTAAAATTCATGATTTGGGTTCTAAGAGAAATAATTTTTGCGGGCGGAAAATACTTAGTAAGGAAAGCATCTTTGCACTTATCCCAAGAATCGATACTATTGCGAGGCAAAGAAGAAAACCAAATTTGTGTGCGATCTCGCAAAGAAAACAGAAATAATTTCAACTTCACAATGTGACGACCCCGGCTTAATCGTGCACTAACCATACACGCAAATGCACACGATCAAGCCTAAGGACTCACTTGAAGATATCACAACACAACTCTAAAACATAAATAAAGTCATACAAGCTTTATATTACAAGCCAGGGCCTCGAGGGCTCGAATACATAGCTCGATTGCATACAAACATCAGCGGAAGCATCAGATATCTGAGTACAGATATATTACAGAGAGAGAGATAAGCCTTCACAGAGGCGGGGCAAAATAAAATACTACGATCGAAAGGTGTAGGCCTCCTTCCCTGGACCCTCCGATCCTACTCCTGGTCGTCAGTCGGCTCCTCGTAGTAGTAGTACTCTCCGGGCTGGTTGTAGTAGTGGTCGTCGGTGGGGACAACTGGCTCCGGGGCTCCGTCGTCTGGATGCGACAAAGGAATAAAGGGGCAAAAAGGAAAATAAAGCAAACGTGAGTACTCATCCGAAGTACTCAACAAGCAAGGATCTACAGTACATATGCAACATTTTCAAAGGGGGCTGTATATGTGGACTGGGCTGCAGAAATGCCAGAATAGAGGGGGAAAGCCTAGTCCTATCGAAGACTAGAATCTTCAGTATCTTCAACGGTCTCGCAGCATTAGAAGAGAGCAGAATAACGTAATGTAAATTATAGCAGTAATGTCATCAACCTCGGCCGGGGATTCTTCCTCGTCTCCCTGCGAGAAAGCAATCCCAGAGCCGTACTATCCAGTTCTCATCTCATGTTCTAGTTGTACCGATCGGGATACAACTCCGAGTGTCCGTTACCGTAGGACAGGCTATCGATAGATAAGTTCTTCCCTGCAGTGGTGCACCAAGTTATCCACCACGCTCGCTTAACTCTGGCCGGACACACTTTTCTGGGTCATGCCCGCCCTCGGCCAAACGATACGCCGCAACCCGACCGAATACTTAACAGAGAGGTCAGCATGCCGGACTAAACCTATGCGCCCAGGGGTCTTGGGCCTTCGCCCCGGGAACTCCTGCACGTTGCGTACGCGGCTGAAAGCAGACCTAGCAACCCCTTATACAAGTGCAGTTGCTTTACCAGTCCAATTCAGCGTGCGCCGCTCAGTCGCTGACGTCTATTAAGCTCCGGCTGATCTATACGACGCAGAACGCCCATACTATGCCCACGTGATGGTTAGTGCTATCAGGCCAGAGGCCCCTCGGATCAAATATCCAAACCGTTAAGTGGATTAGGAGCGCGCGGTAACAAGCAGAGACTCACGATCGATGAGACCCCATCGCCCCATCTCGAGGACTTGCGGCAAGGGCTAGGAATGCCCGGCCACGCCTCGTATTACCTCGCGGGCACCATCCAGGTCAACCTGACTCCACATCACTTCGCATTAAGCTCGCGCGGGTACCCCTCAGGGCCGACCCGTCTTTAGTAACATGGTACAGTGCAAATCATAACAACAACAGTATCCGTTTGTCTGACACCAAGGGAACCCTGAGGAATCACCCTCGATGGAATTCCCACTGATGTTTCTGTCAAGGTGAACGAAGGAGGAATCACCCTCGAGGTCCACGCTTGAAGTGCTGCGCGACGATGTCGTTATCAGGGGTGGTATAGGAGGAATCTGTTGGAAATATGCCCTAGAGGCAATAATAAAATGGTTATTATTATATTTCCTTGTTCATGATAATTGTCTGTTATTCATGCTATAATTGTGTTATCCGAAAATCGTAATACATGTGTGAATACATAGACCACAACATGTCCCTAGTAAGCCTCTAGTTGACTAGCTCGTTGATCAATAGATGGTTACGGTTTCCTGACCATGGACATTGGATGTCATTGATAACGGGATCACATCATTAGGAGAATGATGTGATGGACAAGACCCAATCCTAAGCCTAGCACTAGATCGTGTAGTTCGTTTGCTAAAGCTTTTCCAATGTCAAGTAACTTTTCCTTAGACCATGAGATTGTGCAACTCCCGGATACCGTAGGAGTGCTTTGGGTGTACCAAACGTCACAACGTAACTGGGTGGCTATAAAGGTGCACTACAGGTATCTCCGAAAGTGTCTGTTGGGTTGGCACGAATCGAGAATGGGATTTGTCACTCCGTGTGACGGAGAGGTACCTCTGGGCCCACTCGGTAGGACATCATCATAATGAGCTCAATGTGATCAAGGAGTTGTTCACAGGATGATGTGTTACGGAAACGAGTAAAGAGACTTGCCGGTAACGAGATTGAACAAGGTATCGGTATACCGACGATCGAATCTCGGGCAAGTATCGTACCGATAGACAAAGGGAATTGCGTACGGGATTGATTGAATCCTCGACATCGTGGTTCATCCGATGAGATCATCGAGGAGCATGTGGGAGCCAACATGGGTATCCAGATCCCGCTGTTGGTTATTGACCGGAGAGTCGTCTCGGTCATGTCTGCGTGTCTCCCGAACCCGTAGGGTCTACACACTTAAGGTTTGGTGACGCTAGGGTTGTAGAGATATTAGTATGCGGTAACCCGAAAGTTGTTCGGAGTCCCGGATGAGATCCCGAACGTCACGAGGAGTTCCGGAATGGTCCGGAGGTAAAGAATTGTATATAGGAAGTCCAGTTTCGGCCACCGGGAAGGTTTCGGGGGTAATCGGTATTGTACCGGGACCACCGGAAGGGTCCCGGGGGTCCACCGGGTGGGGCCACCTATCCCGGAGGGCCCCATGGGCTGAAGTGGGAAGGGAACCAGCCCCTGGTGGGCTGGTGCGCCCCCCTATGGGCCTTCCCTGCGCCTAGGGTTGGGAACCCTAGGGGTGGGGGGCGCCTCCACCTGGCTTGGGGGGCAAGCCACCCCCTTGGCCGCCGCCCCTCCCCTCAGATTGGATCTGAGGGGGCCGGCCCCCTCTCCCCTTCCCCCTATAAATAGTGGAGGGGTGGGAGGGAGGACACACCCCAGCCCCTGGCGCCTCCCTCTCCTCCCGTGACACCTCTCCCTCTCGTTGGTGCTTGGTGAAGCCCTGCCGAGATCCCGCTGCTTCCACCACCACGCCGTCGTGCTGCTGGATCCTCATCAACCTCTCCTTCCCCCTTGCTGGATCAAGAAGGAGGAGACGTCTCTCCCAACCGTACGTGTGTTGAACACGGAGGTGCCGTCCGTTCGGCGCTCGGTCATCGGTGATTTGGATCACGACGAGTACGACTCCATCAACCCCGTTCTCTTGAACGCTTCCGCTCGCGATCTACAAAGGTATGTAGATGCACTCCCCTCTCTCTCGTTGCTAGATGACTCCATAGATTGATCTTGGTGATGCGTAGAAAATTTTAAAATTCTGCTACGATCCCCAACAGTGGCATCATGAGCTAGGTCTATGCGTAGTATCTTGCACGAGTAGAACACAAAGTAGTTGTGGGAGTCAATTTGTCAATCTTCTTGCCGTTACTAGTCTTATCTTGATTCGGCGGCACTGTGGGATGAAGCGGCCCGGACCGACCTTACACGTACGCTTACGTGAGACAGGTTCCACCGACTGACATGCACTAGTTGCATAAGGTGGCTAGCGGGTGTCTGTCTCTCCCACTTTAGTCGGATCGGATTCGATGAACAGGGTCCTTATGAAGGGTAAATAGAAATTGGCATATCACGTTGTGGTTTTGGCGTAGGTAAGAAACGTTCTTGCTAGAAACCTATAGCAGCCACATAAAAACTTGCAACAACAATTAGAGGACGTCTAACTTGTTTTTGCAGCAAGTGCTTTGTGATGTGATATGGCCAAAGGATGTGATGAATGATATATGTGATGTATGAGATGATCATGTTCTTGTAATAGGAATCACGACTTGCATGTCGATGAGTATGACAACCGGCAGGAGCCATAGGAGTTGTCTTAATTTATTATATGACCTGCGTGTCATTGAAGTTCGCCATGTAATTACTTTACTTTATTGCTAACCGTTAGCCGTAGTAGAAGTAATAGTTGGCGAGACAACTTCATGAAGACACGATGATGGAGATCATGGTGTCATGCCGGTGACGATGATGATCATGGAGCCCCGAAGATGGAGATCAAAAGGAGCGAAGTGATAATGGCCATATCATGTCACTATTTTGATTGCATGTGATGTTTATCATGTTTTTGCATCTTATTTGCTTAAAACGACGGTAGCATATAAGATGATCCCTCACTAAAATTTCAAGAAAGTGTTCCCCCTAACTGTGCACCGTTGCGAAGGTTCGTTGTTTCGAAGCACTACGTGTTGATCGGGTGTGATAGATTCTAACGTTCGAATACAACGGGTGTAAGCCAGATTTACACAGCAATACACTTAGGTTGACTTGACGAGCCTAGCATGTACAGACATGGCCTCGGAACACAAGAGACCGAAAGGTCGAGCATGAGTCGTATAGAAGATACGATCAACATGGGGATGTTCACCGTTGATGACTAGTCCGTCTCACGTGATGATCGGACACGGCCTAGTCGATTCGGATCATGTAATCACTTAGATGACGAGAGGGATGTCTATCTGAGTGGGAGTTCATTACATAATTTGATTAGATGAACTTAATTGTCATAAACTTAGTCTAAATGTTACATATCTATCTTGTAGATCAAATGGCCAACGCTAATGTTACCCTCAACTTCAACGCGTTCCTAGAGAAAAACAAGCTGAAAGACGATGGTAGCAACTATGCGGACTGGGTCCGTAACCTGAGGATTATCCTCATAGCTGCCAAGAAATCATATGTCCTTGAAGCACCGTTAGGTGACCCACCTGCTCTCCCAGCACTGCCAGACGATTTGAACGTTTGGCAGACACGCACTGATGATTACTCCTTCGTTCAGTGCGGCATGCTCTTCAGCTTAGAACCGGGGCTCCAAAAGCGTTTTGAGCATCACGGAGCATATGAGATGTTCGAAGAGCTGAAAATGGTTTTCCAAGCTCATGCCCGGATCGAGAGATATGAAGTCTCCGATAAGTTCTACAGCTGTAAGATGGAGGAAAATAGTTCTGTCAGCGAGCACATACTCAAAATGTCTGGGTTGCACAGCCGCTTGTCTCAGCTAGGGATTAATCTCCCGGATGACGCGGTCATTGACAGAATCCTCCAGTCGCTTCCACCTAGCTACAAGAGCTTTGTGATGAACTTCAACATGCAGGGGATGGAAAAGACCATTCCTGAGGTATATGCGATGCTGAAGTCAGCGGAGGCAGAGATCAGAAAGGAACATCAAGTGTTGATGGTGAATAAAACCACTAAGTTCAAGAAGGGCAAGGGTAAGAAGAACTTCAAGAAGGACGGCAAGGGAGTTGCCGCGCCCGGTAAGCCAGCTGCCGGGAAGAAGTCAAAGAATGGACCCAAGCCTGAGACTGAGTGCTTTTATTGCAAGGGAAACGGTCACTGGAAGCGGAATTGCCCCAAGTACTTAGCAGATAAGAAGGCCGGCAATACCAAAGGTATATGTGATATACATGTAATTGATGTGTACCTTACCAGCACTCGTAGTAGTTCCTGGGTATTTGATACTGGTGCGGTTGCTCATATTTGTAACTCAAAGCAGGAACTGCGGAATCAGTGTAGACTGGCAAAGGACGAGGTGACGATGCGCGTCGGGAATGGTTCCAAGGTCGATGTGATCGCCGTCGGCACGCTACCTCTGCATCTACCTACGGGATTAGTTTTAAACCTCAATAATTGTTATTTAGTGCCAGCTTTGAGCATGAACATTGTATCTGGATCTCGCTTAATGCGAGATGGCTACTCATTTAAATCTGAGAATAATGGTTGTTCTATTTATATGAGAGATATGTTTTATGGTCATGCCCCGCTGGTGAATGGTTTATTTTTATTGAATCTCGAACGTGATGTTACACATGTTTATAATGTGAATGCCAAGAAATGCAAGGTTGATAACTATAGTCCCACATACTTGTGGCACTGCCGCCTTGGTCATATCGGTGTTAAACGCATGAAGAAACTCCATGCAGATGGACTTTTGGAGTCTCTTGATTATGAATCATTTGACAGATGCGAACCATGCCTCTTGGGCAAGATGACCAAGACTCCGTTCTCCGGAACAATGGAGCGAGCAACCAACTTATTGGAGATCATACATACTGATGTGTGTGGTCCAATGAGTGTTGAGGCTCGCGGTGGTTATCGTTATGTTCTCACCCTCACCGATGATTTGAGTAGATATGGGTATGTCTACTTGATGAAGCACAAGTCTGAGACCTTTGAAAAGTTCAAGGAATTTCAGAGTGAGGTTGAGAATCAACGTGACAAGAAAATAAAGTTCTTACGATCAGATCGTGGAGGAGAATATTTGAGTCATGAATTTGGCACACACTTAAGGAAATGTGGAATTGTTTCACAACTCACGCCGCCTGGAACACCTCAGCGTAATGGTGTGTCCGAATGTCGTAATCGCACTCTATTGGATATGGTGCGATCTATGATGTCTCTTACCGATTTACCGCTATCCTTTTGGGGTTATGCTTTAGAGACTGCCGCATTCACTTTAAATAGGGCACCGTCAAAATCCGTTGAGACGACACCGTATGAATTATGGTTTGGGAAGAAACCTAAGCTGTCGTTTCTGAAAGTTTGGGGATGCGATGCTTATGTGAAGAAACTTCAACCAGAGAAGCTCGAACCCAAGTCGGAAAAATGCGTATTCATAGGATACCCTAAGGAAACTATTGGGTATACCTTCTACCTAAGATCCGAGGGCAAGATCTTTGTTGCCAGGAATGGATCCTTTCTAGAGAAAGAGTTTCTATCGAAAGAAGTAAGTGGGAGGAAAGTGGAGCTTGATGAGATGACCCTCGAACCGGAGAGTAGCGCAGCACAGGAAAATGTTTCTGTGGAGCCTGCACCGGCTAGAGAGGAAGTTAATGATAATGATCATGATCAAGCTACCACTGAACTTTGAAGGTCCACAAGGACACGTTCTGCACCAGAGTGGTACGGCAATCCTGTCCTGGAAATCATGTTGTTAGACAACAGTGAACCTTCGAACTATGAAGAAGCGATGGCGGGCCCGGATTCCGACAAATGGCTTGAAGCCATGAAATCCGAGATAGGATCCATGTATGAAAACGAAGTATGGACTTTGACTGACTTGCCCGATGATCGGCAAGCCATAGAAAATAAATGGATCTTTAAGAAGAAGACTGACGCGGATGGTAATGTGACCATCTATAAGGCTCGGCTTGTCGCTAAGGGTTATCGACAAGTTCAAGGGGTTGACTACGATGAGACTTTCTCACCCGTAGCGAAGCTGAAATCCGTCAGAATCATGTTAGCAATTGCCGCATACTATGATTATGAGATATGGCAAATGGACGTCAAAACGGCATTCCTTAATGGTTTTCTTAAGGAAGAGTTGTATATGATGCAACCGGAAGGTTTTGTCGACCCTGAGAATGCTGACAAGGTATGCAAGCTCCAGCGCTCAATCTATGGGCTGGTGCAAGCATCTCGGAGTTGGAACATTCGCTTTGATGAGATGATCAAAGTGTTTGGGTTCACACAGACTTATGGAGAAGCCTGTGTTTACAAGAAAGTGAGTGGGAGCTCTGTAGCATTTCTCATATTATATGTGCATGACATACTGCTGATGGGAAATGATATAGAATTCTTGGAAAGTATAAAGGCCTACTTGAATAAGTGTTTTTCAATGAAGGACCTTGGAGAAGCTGCTTATATATTAGGCATCAAGATCTATAGGGATAGATCGAGACGCCTCATAGGTCTTTCGCAAAGCACATACCTTGATAAGATATTGAAGAAGTTCAATATGGATCAGTCCAAGAAGGGGTTCTTGCCTGTATTGCAAGGTGTGAGATTGAGCACGGCTCAATGCCCGACCACGGCAGAAGATATAGAAGAGATGAGTGTCATCCCCTATGCCTCAGCCATAGGGTCTATTATGTATGCCATGCTGTGTACCAGACCTGATGTAAACCTTGCAGTAAGTTTGGTAGGTAGGTACCAAAGTAATCCTGGCAAGGAACACTGGACAGCGGTCAAGAACATCCTGAAGTACCTGAAAAGGACTAAGGATATGTTTCTCATATATGGAGGTGACGAAGAGCTCGTCGTAAAGGGTTACGTCGACGCTAGCTTCGACACAGATCCGGATGACTCCAAGTCACAAACCGGATACGTGTATATTTTGAATGGTGGAGCGGTAAGCTGGTGCAGTTGCAAGCAAAGCGTCGTGGCGGGATCTACATGCGAAGCGGAGTACATAGCAGCCTCGGAGGCAGCACACGAAGCAGTATGGATGAAGGAGTTCATCTCCGACCTAGGAGTCATTCCAAATGCGTCGGGTCCAATGGCTCTCTTCTGTGATAACACTGGAGCTATTGCCCTTGCCAAGGAGCCCAGGTTTCACAAGAAGACCAGGCATATCAAGCGTCGCTTCAACTCCATACGTGAACATGTTCAAGATGGAGACATAGATATTTGTAAAGTGCACACGGATTTGAATGTAGCAGATCCGTTGACTAAACCTCTTTCACGAGCAAAACATGATCAACACCAGAACTCTATGGGTGTTCGATTCATCACAATGTAACTAGATTATTGACTCTAGTGCAAGTGGGAGACTGTTGGAAATATGCCCTAGAGGCAATAATAAAATGGTTATTATTATATTTCCTTGTTCATGATAATTGTCTGTTATTCATGCTATAATTGTGTTATCCGGAAATCGTAATACATGTGTGAATACATAGACCACAACATGTCCCTAGTAAGCATCTAGTTGACTAGCTCGTTGATCAATAGATGGTTACGGTTTCCTGACCATGGACATTGGATGTCATTGATAACGGGATCACATCATTAGGAGAATGATGTGATGGACAAGACCCAATCCTAAGCCTAGCACTAGATCGTGTAGTTCGTTTGCTAAAGCTTTTCCAATGTCAAGTAACTTTTCCTTAGACCATGAGATTGTGCAACTCCCGGATACCGTAGGAGTGCTTTGGGTGTACCAAACGTCACAACGTAACTGGGTGGCTATAAAGGTGCACTACGGGTATCTCCGAAAGTGTCTGTTGGGTTGGCACGAATCGAGACTGGGATTTGTCACTTCGTGTGACGGAGAGGTACCTCTGGGCCCACTCGGTAGGACATCATCATAATGAGCTCAATGTGATCAAGGAGTTGTTCACAGGATGATGTGTTACGGAAACGAGTAAAGAGACTTGCCGGTAACGAGATTGAACAAGGTATCGGTATACCGACGATCGAATCTCGGGCAAGTATCGTACCGATAGACAAAGGGAATTGCGTACGGGATTGATTGAATCCTCGACATCGTGGTTCATCCGATGAGATCATCGAGGAGCATGTGGGAGCCAACATGGGTATCCAGATCCCGCTGTTGGTTATTGACCGGAGAGTCGTCTCGGTCATGTCTGCGTGTCTCCCGAACCCGTAGGGTCTACACACTTAAGGTTCGGTGACGCTAGGGTTGTAGAGATATTAGTATGCGGTAACCCGAAAGTTGTTCGGAGTCCTGGATGAGATCCCGGACGTCACGAGGAGTTCCGGAATGGTCCGGAGGTAAAGAATTGTATATAGGAAGTCCAGTTTCGGCCACCGGGAAGGTTTCGGGGGTAATCGGTATTGTACCGGGACCACCGGAAGGGTCCCGGGGGTCCACCGGGTGGGGCCACCTATCCCGGAGGGCCCCATGAGCTGAAGTGGGAAGGGAACCAGCCCCTGGTGGGCTGGTGCGCCCCCCTATGGGCCTCCCCTGCGCCTAGGGTTGGGAACCCTAGGGGTGGGGGGCGCCTCCACCTGGCTTGGGGGGCAAGCCACCCCCTTGGCCGCCGCCCCTCCCCTCAGATTGGATCTGAGGGGGCCAGCCCCCTCTCCCCTTCCCCCTATAAATAGTGGAGGGGTGGGAGGGAGGACACACCCTAGCCCCTGGCGCCTCCCTCTCCTCCCGTGACACCTCTCCCTCTCGTTGGTGCTTGGTGAAGCCCTGCCGAGATCCCGCTGCTTCCACCACCACGCCGTCGTGCTGCTGGATCCTCATCAACCTCTCCTTCCCCCTTGCTGGATCAAGAAGGAGGAGACGTCTCTCCCAACCGTACGTGTGTTGAACACGGAGGTGCCGTCCGTTCGGCGCTCGGTCATCGGTGATTTGGATCACGACGAGTACGACTCCATCAACCCCGTTCTCTTGAACGCTTCCGCTCGCGATCTACAAAGGTATGTAGATGCACTCCCCTCTCTCTCGTTGCTAGATGACTCCATAGATTGATCTTGGTGATGCGTAGAAAATTTTAAAATTCTGCTACGATCCCCAACAGAATCACCCTCGCTTACCACGACCGATTAACTAACCTACAAGGTTAACATCAGAAGTGCTAACGAGGTATCACCCTCGGCACTCGACGGTAACCCAGCAGTGTTGGCAACTAAGGGGGAAGTGATGTGCGGTGCCAGGGCCTGGTCTTCAATCCCGTTGATCGGGTCTTCTGATATCCAGCGGGGCAGTCGGGATCAAATGGGGGTCTCTGTCGGGTCTCTACCCAGCCTATTCTAAACAGTCTAGGATAACCAGCAAGGTAGCAAGGCAGGTTACAATAAACAGGCTATGCAGCAGATATAGGAAAACAGTAGCAGTTCTAATGCAAGCATAGGAGAGAAGAGAATAGGCGATATAGGCATGCTCAAAATGGGGGTGCTTGCCTGTTTGCTCTGGGGCAAGGGCAAGGTCGTCGGTGGTGTCGTCGGGGACGTAGCCGTACTCCGGAGCTGCGTCTGCCTCGGGAGCTACGTCAACGTCGGGGTCTACCGAGAGAGAAGAGGAGGAAGAAACAGGTAAACATAATGCAAACAGATGCAACACAGTGCGTGCGATGCTATGATGCAGTGCAGGGTTGCCTAAATATGCATCTAAGTCATTTTAGTTATTTTTAGGATTAATCTGCGATTTATTAACCGGAGTGTGTGCACTATTCATCTACCGGAATTGAGCTCGGAGATACGAGTTCTCCTATGTAGGGGGTTCCGACAAGGAAACAGACGACACGATCAGACTCGTCTCGTCGTTCCGAGCAACTTTCGTGTACAAAGTTTTTCGATCTGAGCTACGGTTTAAAAGTTACGAATTTTCGAGGTTTAAATGATTTTCTAGAATTTATTTATTTTATCAGGAAAGGGAATTATGACATCAGCATGAGGCAATGCTGACATCAGCAAGTCAACAGGTCGTCTGACCAGGGTCAAACTAACATGTGGGGCCCACCTGTCAGCCTCTGTTTATTAACAGAGTTTATTTAAGCTAAACAGAGATTAAATTAAGGGGTGGGCCCTAGATGTCAGTGAGTGTTTAGACTAACTAATCAGTTTTATTTTTTTTAAATCTGTTTAATTAGCCTAATTAGCAGTGGGGGCCCACATGCCATACACTGTGGATGAACAGTAACCCGCGTTGACCAGGTCAACTGGTCAACGGGACCCCACCGAGCCCACCTGCCAGCCTCACAGAGGAGGCCACGCGGTCGCCACGTCGGAACGGCCGGCGGCGAGGCCCCGGCGAGTCCAAAATGCGGCGGCATTCACCGGAGTGCATCGGAAATCGCCGTCCGGCGATCGTTTGACGCGCGGGAGGCACTGTTCGAACGGGCGCTCGATGCCGCGTCGAACTGTGGCCGTGGCCTGGCCGGAAGTGGCCGGAAAACTCGCCGGCGTCGAGGTTTGGCAGAAGCCGAAACCCAGCGAACTCGCGCGCGACGTAGCATAGGTTAAAATGGGCGGCGCTCTACTCCTACGACGCCTACTCAACGCGGTGAAAGCGATGGGCATGAGCGCGGGGCCGTTTGGTCGCCGGAACGGCGCCAGCGACGAGCAGAGGCGAAGGCGCTCTCGGGCGCTCGTTGTGCTCGGTGCTAGGGAGGTCGGTCGAGGGCGTGCGGGTGCTCGTTGTGCTCCTGGGACAACCAGGAGCCCAACGGTGAGCTCAGGTGGCCGTGCCAGTGACTGCGGCCACGGCGGCACAGTGTTCAGCGGTAGCGGATATGAGCTTGAGCGGCGCGGCGGCTATGGCGTAGAAGAAGGGCAAGGGAGCGAGGGAAAGGGAGGAGCAGCTCACCGAGAGGCTACGTAAAGCCGTCGGGAGCTTAGGAGCGCAGAACATCGGCGAATCGTTGGGGCTCGCCGGCGTCAGAGAAGAAAGGGGGCGAAGTAGTCCGGTTTCAGCAGGGCCTCCCCGCCTCCACTCGCAGTCAGAGACGAAGGAGTCGAGGACGGCGGAGCTCGCAGGCATGTTGGCTGAGCTCGGGCACGACGGTGGCCGCGACTACGGCAAGGCCATGGCGACGGAGGCGCTCGGTTGCGGTGGGTCTGGAGGAGGAGGAAGGAGGGAGAGGGCGAGCGAGCGAGGGGGAAGTGGATAGGGACGGAGAGGAGGCCGAGGGAGCTCCTCCTTATCCTCTCGTCTGGCCTGCGGCGTCGCGGTGTCGGCGCCGGAGCGGCGAGCGCGCGTGTGACCACGGGCGTGGCGACACGGCGATGGAAAGGACGACGACTGTGTGCGGGATGGACTGGGCTGACTGGGCCTCAGGCACTGTGCACTTTGGCCAGTGCACAGTGGCCTTTTTCTTTTTCTTTTTCTGTTTTTCTTTTTCTTTTCTGTTAGGTAATAGTTAGGCCACTTGTGCACTTTTATAAAATGTAGGACTTGGCCCAAATAATGCAATGCAATAATACCCTTCACCAAAAACTTGTTTGGACAAATTTGGATTTCATTTGAAATTGAAATGATTTTAAATGGATTTACATATTCTGTTTTGGTGCTGTTTCAAGTTGTTTGAGTCACTTATCTAACTCCAATTATTTTGCTGATGGTTTTATAAATGTTCCTGGAATATTTGCCAGTTAATGAACATTTTTCCAACAGTGCCTGATCAACTTCATATTTCACTTTTGAATTTGAGTTGATTTTCAGAATTGAATTTGAATTATTTTGGTTAACCACTATGTTTAAGCACTGCAAATGAAATGACTTGGCATTATTAGCAGCTGATCACAGTGGTAGTTACACAGGGGTGTTACAAATTCTCCTCCTCTAAAAGAAATTCTCGTCCCGAGAATTTAGGAGGTAGAAGGAAAGAGGTCGGGATATTCTTCCCGAAGATGATCCTCGCGTTCCCAATTGGCTTCATCTTCCGTGTGATTCGACCACTGCACTTTCAGGAACTTGGTCGTCTTCTAACGAGTACGACGTTCAGCTTCATCAAGGATGCGGATCGGATGCTCCTTATAAGAAAGATCATCTTGTAATTCAAGCATCTCGTGATCCACTGCACGGTGCGGAGATTCCTTGAAGCATTTATGAAGTTGCGACACATGGAAGACATCATGAATATGAGAGAATTGTGGTGGCAATTCCAATTTATATGCCACCTGTCCACGTCTAGCCACGATGCGGAAAGGACCAATATAGCGAGGAGCTAGCTTGCCCTTGATTCCGAAACGACGGGTGCCCTTCATAGGGGTGACACGGAGGTAAGCTTGGTCACCAGGTTGATAGATCACACCCCATCGCTTGTGGTCATAATTGCTCTTCTGGCGGTCTTGAGCTGCTTTGAGATTCTCCCGGACAATGCGGACTTGTTCTTCGGCATGCTGAATAATGTCCGGTCCAACAAGAGGTCGTTCCCCAGTTTCTGACCAATTCAGAGGGGTTCGACATTTACGTCCATAGAGAACTTCGAAGGGGGCCATTTTTAAGCTGGCTTGGTAGCTGTTGTTATAAGAGAACTCGGCATACAGGAGAGATTCCTCCCATTTCTTACCGAAGGATATAACACAAGCTCGAAGCATGTCTTCAAGCACTTGATTAACGCGCTCAACTTGGCCTTGGGATTGGGGATGATAAGCTGAACTCCAGGTAATATGAGTTCCCATTGCTTTCTGGAAACTTTCCCAGAAATAGCCAGTGAAAATGCTGCCACGGTCTGAACTGATTTCCTTGGGAATACCGTGGAGTGAAACAATTCTGGAGATATATAGCTCTGCTAACTGACTAGCAGTAATAGTCTCCTTGACTGGCAGAAAGTGGGCAACCTTGGAGAGTTGGTCGACGACAACAAGAATAGCATCGTGACCCTTCTGAGACTTGGGAAGACCAGTAATGAAATCCATCTGCACTTTATCCCACTTCCACAAAGGAATAGGGAGTGGTTGCAGAATTCCAGCAGGTTTCTAATGTTCTGCCTTCACGCGACGGCAAACGTCACATTCAGCAACATAACGAGCAATATCTTGCTTCATTCTAGACCACCAGTACCTTTGACGAAGGTCTTGATACATCTTGGTACTACCCGGGTGGATAGACAGCGGTGTATCATGGGCCTCTTTCATGACTTTGTCAGTCATCAGTTCGAAGCGAGGTACTACAATGCGGTCTTGGAAATACAAGGTTCCATCTTCAGCAACCGAGAAATCCCTGTATTTTTCAAGGTGAAGTTCTTTCTTCATTAGACCAATTTCAGCGTCTTTAGCTTGCGCAATCTTGACAGCTTTCTCAAGATCTGGCTGTATCACAAGGTCATTAGGAGAACCTTGCGGAATGATACAGAGGTTCAGCTTACGCAATTCTTCGTATAGCTGGGGTTGAGCTTGCTTAACCATGAGGTTGTTGCAATAAGACTTGCGGCTCAAGGAATCAGCCATCACATTACCTTTGCCAGGGGTATAAGAAATACCGCAGTCATAGTCCGTGATTGTTTCCAACCATCGCTACTGACGGAGGTTAAGTTCCGGTTGAGTGAACAAATACTTCAAGCTTTGATGATCGGTTAAATCTCACACCGATTACCAACGAGGTAATGACGCCATTGCTTCAAAGCATAAATCACAGCAGCAAGTTCAAGATCATGCACTGGGTAATTCTCTTCATGTGGACGCAATTGTCGCGAAGCATAAGCAATTACTCTTCGCTCTTGCATTAGGACACAGCCTAATCCCTGACGAGAGGCGTCGCAGTATATGACAAAGTCCTTGCGAGAATTAGGAGGAGCAAGCACTGGAGCGGAAGTAAGCTTGTCCTTGAGGGTCTGGAAACTTTCCTGACATTTGTCTGTCCACTCAAACTTAACGCCTTTGTGGAGCAGATTAGTCAAGGGCTTGGCGATCTTGGAGAAGTTCTCGACGAATCGACGGCAATAACTGGCTAGACCGAGAAAGCTTCGGACTTGCTTGGCATTCTTCGGAGGAGTCCAGTCAAGGATAGCCTGAACACGCTCCGGGTTAACGGCAATACCGTCCTTGGAAATCACATGTCCAAGGTAGGTCACTTCGGAAAGCCAGAATTCACACTTGGAGTACTTGGCACATAACTTGTGCTCTCAAAGCCTCTCTAGAACAAGGCGAAGATGTTCGGCATGTTCTTCCTTATTCTTCGAATATACTAGGATATCGTCCAGATATACCACGACGAATTTGTCGAGGTAGTCCATGAATATATAATTCATCAGACGGGAGAACGTAGCTGAAGCATTCGTGAGGCCAAATGACATGACAGTGTATTCATAGGAGCCATATCGAGTAACGAATGTAGTCTTTGGAATATCCTCTTCACGGACACGGATCTGGTGATAACCCAACCTCAAGTCGAGTTTAGAGAACACCGATGATCGATCAACTTGCTGGATCCTACTCTCCGTGTGCACTCTGATGCAGAATCCGGTCTTATCGAATGACAACTCGGAGTATAATACAACTCGGAGAGAAAGGTTAAACAAAACAATGGAAAGGAAATGATTATCAGACTAATCAGATCAAAGACAGGGAAATCGCACTGAATCGAGCTCTCCGGGTGGGCAAGAATTACGAGATCCTAAGTGTCGGCGTTAGTAATTTTTATTAAACCCGAATAGAAGAGAGTTAGAGTCCCAGAGTAAAGATGAGGAATAAAAGATACTAATTCCACCCAGTTGGCGACGTGGGCCCGTAAGCCACACAGCCAAGTTAGTAAAACAGTTTTCGACCACTAGACTCAACTTCGGCCAAGGAATTGGGAAGGGGGATACCTAGAGGCAGTCGGCTCTGATACCAACCTGTGACGACCCCGGCTTAATCATGCACTAACCATACACGCAAATACACACGATCAAGCCTAAGGACTCACTTGAAGATATCACAACACAACTCTAAAACATAAATAAAGTCAAACAAGCTTTATATTACAAGCCAGGGCCTCGAGGGCTTGAATAAATAGCTCGATGGCATACAAGCATCAGCGGAAGCATCAGATATCTAAGTACAGATATATTACAGAGAGAGAGAGAGATAAGCCTTCACAGAGGCGGGGCAAAATAAAATACTACGATCGAAAGGCGTAGGCCTCCTGCGCTAGACCCTCCGATCCTACTCCTGGTCGTCAGTCGGCTCCTCATAGTAGTAGTACTCTCCGGGCTGGTAGTAGTAGTGGTCGTCGGTGGGGACAACTGGCTCCGGGGCTCCGTCGTCTGGATGCGACAAAGGAATAAAGGGGGAAAAAGGAAAATAAAGCAAACGTGAGTACTCATCCGAAGTACTCAGCAAGCAAGGATCTACACTACATATGCAACATTTTCAAAGGGGGCTGTATATGTGGACTGGGCTGCAGAAATGCCAGAATAGAGGGGGAAAGCCTAGTCCTATCGAAGACTAGCATCTTTAGTATCTTCAACGGTCTCGCAGCATTAGAAGAGAGTAGAATAACATAATGTAAATTATAGCAGTAATGTCATCAACCTCGGCCGGGGATTCTTCCTTGACTCCCTGCGAGAAAGCAATCCCAGAGCCGTACTATCCAGTTCTCATCTCATGTTCTAGTTGTACCGATCGGGATACAACTCCGAGTGTCCGTTACCGTAGGACAGGCTATCGATAGATAAGTTCTTCCCTGCAGTGGTGCACCAAGTTACCCACCACGCTCGCTTAACTCTGGCCGGACACACTTTTCTGGGTCATGCCCGCCCTCGGCAAAACGATACGCCGCAACCCGACCGAATACTTAACAGAGAGGTCAGCACGCAGGACTAAACCTATGCGCCCAGGGGTCTTGGGCCTTCGCCCCGGGAACTCCTGCACATTGTGTACGCGGCTGAAAGCAAACCTAGCAACCCCTTATACAAGTGCAGTTGCTTTACCAGTCCAATTCAGAGCGCGCCGCTCAGTCGCTGACGTCTATTAAGCTCCGGCTGATGTATACGACGCAGAACGCCCATACTATGCCCACATGATGGTTAGTGCTATCAGGCCAGAGGCCCCTCGGATCAAATATCCAAACCGTTAAGTGGATTAGGAGCGCGCGGTAACGAGCAGAGACTCACGATCGATGTGACCCCGTCGCCCCGTCTCGAGGACTTGCGGCAAGGGCTAGGAATGCCCGGCCACGCCTCGTATTACCTCACGGGCACCATGCAGGTCAACCTGACTCCACATCACTTCGCATTAAGCTTGCGCGGGTACCCCTCAGGGCCGACCCGTCTTTAGTAACATGGTAGAGTGCAAGTCATAACAACAACAATATCCGTTTGTCTGACACCAAGGGAACCCTGAGGAATCACCCTCGATGGAATTCCCACTAATGTTTCTGTCAAGGTGAACGAAGGAGGAATCACCCTCGAGGTCCACGCTTGAAGTATTGCGCGACGATGTCGTTATCGGGGGTGGTGTAGGAGGAATCACCCTCGCTTACCACGATCGATTAACTAACCTACAAGGTTAACATCAGAAGTACTAACGAGGTATCACCCTCGGCACTCGACGGTAACCCAGTAGTGTTGGCAACTAAGGTGGAAGTGATGTGCGGTGCCAGGGCCTGGTCTTCAATCCCGTTGATCGGGTCTTCTGATATCCAGCGGGGCAGTCGGGATCAAATGGGGGTCTCTGTCGGGTCTCTACCCAGCCTATTCTAAACAGTCTAGGATAACCAGCAAGGTAGCAAGGCAGGTTACAATAAACAGGCTATGCAGTAGATATAGGAAAACAGTAGCAGTAGCAGTTCTAATGCAAGCATAAGAGAGAAGAGAATAGGCGATATAGGCATGCTCAAAATGGGGGTGCTTGCCTGTTTGCTCTGGGGCAAGGGCAAGGTCGTCGGTGGTGTCGTCGGGGACGTAGCCGTACTCCGGAGCTGCGTCTGCCTCGGGAGCTACGTCAACGTCGGGGTCTACCGAGAGAGAAGAGGAGGAAGAAACAGGTAAACGTGTCGAGGTTTAAATGATTTTCTAGAATTTATTTATTTTATCAGGAAAGGGAATTATGACATCAGCATGAGGCAATGCTGACATCAGCAAGTCAACAGGTCGTCTGACCAGGGTCAAACTAACATGTGGGGCCCACCTGTCAGCCTCTGTTTATTAACATAGTTTATTTAAGCTAAACAGAGATTAAATTAAGGGGTGGGCCCTAGATGTCAGTGAGTGTTTAGACTAACTAATCATTTTTATTTTTTTTAAATCTGTTTAATTAGCCTAATTAGCAGTGGGGGCCCACATGTCATACACTGTGGATGAACGGGCGCTCGATGCCGCGTCGAACTGTGGCCGTGGCCTGGCCGGAAAACTCGCCGGCGTCGAGGTTTGGCGGAAGCCGAAACCCGGCGAACTCGCGCGCGACGTAGCATAGGTTTAAACGGGCGACGCTCTACTCCTACGGCGCCTACTCAACGCGGTGAAAACGATGGGCATGAGCGCGGGGCCGTTTGGTCGCCGGAACGGCGCCGGCGACGAGCAGAGGCGAAGGCGCTCTCGGGCGCTCGTCGTGCTTGGTGCTAGGGAGGTCAGTCGAGGGCGTGCGGGTGCTCGTTGTGCTCCTGGGAGAACCAGGAGCCCAACGGTGAGCTCAGGTGGCCGTGCCAGTGACTGCGGCCACGGAGGCGCAGTGTTCAGCGGCGGTGGGTACGAGCTTGAGCGGCGCGGCGGCTATGGCGTAGAAGAAGGGCAAGGGAGCGAGGGAAAGGGAGGAGCAGCTCACCGAGAGGCTACGTAAAGCCGTCGGGAGCTTAGGAGCGCAGAACATCGGCGAATCGTCGGGGCTCGCCGGCGTCAGAGAAGAAAGGGGGCGAAGTAGTCCGGTTTCAGCAGGGCCTCCCCGCCTCCACTCGCGGTCAGAGACGAAGGAGTCGAGCACGGCGGAGCTCGTGTTGGAAATATGCCCTAGAGGCAATAATAAAGTGGTTATTATTATATTTCCTTGCTCATGATAATTTTCTATTGTTCATGCTATAATTGTGTTATCCGGAAATCGTAATGCATGTGTGAATACATAGACCACAACATGTCCCTAGTGAGCCTCTAGTTGACTAGCTCGTTGATCAATAGATTGTTACGGTTTCCTGACCATGGACATTGGATGTCGTTGATAATGGGATCACATCATTAGGAGAATGATGTGATGGACAAGACCCAATCCTAAGCATAGCACTAGATCGTGTAGTTCGTCTGCTAAAGCTTTTCTAATGTCAAGTATCATTTCCTTAGACCATGAGATTGTGCAACTCCCGGATACCGTAGGAATGCTTTGGGTGTATCAAACGTCACAACGTAACTGGGTGACCATAAAGGTGCACTACAGGTATCTCCGAAAGTGTCTGTTGGGTTGGCACGAATCGAGACTGGGATTTGTCACTCCGTATGATGGAGAGGTATCTCTGGGCACACTCGGTAATGCATCATCATAATGAGCTCAATGTGACTAAAGAGTTAGCCACGGGATCATGCGTTACGGAACGAGTAAAGAGACTTGCCGGTAAGGAGATTGAACAAGGTATAGGGATACCGACGATCGAATCTCGGGCAAGTATCATACCGGTAGACAAAGGGAATTGTATACGGGATTGATTGAATCCTCGACATCGTGGTTCATCCGATGAGATCATCGTGGAACATGTGGGAGCCAACATGGGTATCCAGATCCCGCTGTTGGTTATTGGCCGGAGAGATGTCTCGGTCATGTCTGCATGGTTCCCGAACCCGTAGGGTCTACACACTTAAGGTTCGGTGACGCTAGAGTTGTTATGGGAAATTGTATGTGGTTACCGAAGGTTGTTCGGAGTCCCGGATGAGATCTCGGACGTCACGAGGAGTTCCGGAATGGTCCGAAGGTGAAGAATTATATATGGGAAGTCCAGTTTCAGTCACCGGAATGGTTTCGGGGGTTATCGGTATTGTACCGGGACCACCGGAAGGTGTCCGGGGGTCCACCGGGTGGGGCCACCTGCCCCGGAGGGCCAAGTGGGCTGAGCAAGGGAGGGAACCAGCCCCTAGTGGGCTGGTGCGCCCCCCCCCCCCAAGGGGCCCAAGGCGCCTAGGGTTGAAAACCCTAGGGGTGGGGGCAAGTTCCCCCCTTGGCCGCCGCCCCCCCTTAGATGGGATCTAAGGGGGCCGGCCCCCTCTCCCCTTCACCCTATAAATAGAGGGGGGGTGGGAGGGCAGCAGCACCTTTCCCCTGGCGCAGTCCTCCCCCTCTCCAACACCTCCTCCTCCTCCGTTTGAGCTTGGCGAAGCCCTGCCGGAGAACTGCAAGTTCCACCACCACGCCGTCGTGCTGCTGGAGCTGTTTTCCCCAACCTCTCCCTCCTCCTTGCTGGATCAAGGCACGGGAGACGTCACCGGGCTGCACGTGTGTTGAACGCGGAGGCACCATTGTTCGGTGCTTAGATTGGAATCGACCGCGATCTGAATCGCTACGTGTACGACTCCTCCAACCGCGTTCTTGCAATGCTTCCGCATCGCGATCTTCAAGGGTATGAAGATGCACTCCTCTCTCTCTCGTTGCTAGTCTCTCCGTAGATTGATCTTGGTGATGCGTAGGAAATTTTTTTGATTTACTACTACGTTCCCCAACAGTGGCATCATGAGCTAGGTTTATGCGTAGTTTCTTGCACGAGTAGAACACAAGTTGTTGTGGGCGTCGATTTTGTCAATTTACTTGCCATTACTAGTCTTATCTTGATTCGGCGGCATCATGGGATGAAGCGGCCCGGACCGACCTTACACGTACGCTTACGTGAGACAGGTTCCACTGACTGACATGCACTAGTTGCATAAGGTGGCTAGCGGGTGTCTGTCTCTCCCACTTTAGTCGGATCGGATTCGATGAAATGGGTCCTTATGAAGGGTAAATAGAAATTGGCATATCACGTTGTGGTTGTGGCGTAGGTAAGAAACGTTCTTGCTAGAATCCTATAGCAGCCACGTAAAAAAAATTGCAACAACAATTAGAGGACGTCTAACTTGTTCTTGCAGCATATGCCGTGTGATGTGATATGGCCAAAAGGATGTGATGAATGGTATATGTGATGTATGAGATTGATCATGTTCTTGTAATATGAATCACGACTTGCATGTCGATGAGTATGACAACCGGCAGGAGCCATAGGAGTTGTCTTAATTTATTGTATGACCTGCGTGTCAATGAAAAACGCCATGTAATTACTTTACTTTATTACTAACCGTTAGCCATAGTAGTAGAAGTAATAGTTGGCAAGGCAACTTCATGAAGACACGATGATGGAGATCATGATGATGGAGATCATGGTGTCATGCCGGTGACGATGATGATCATGCTGCCCCGAAGATGGAGATCAAAAGGAGCAAAATGATATTGGCCATATCATGTCACTATTTGATTGCATGTGATGTTTATCATCTTTTTACATCTTATTTGCTTAGAACGACGGTAGCATAAATAAGATGATCCCTCGCTAAAATATCAAGAAAGTGTTCCCCCTAACTGTGCACCGTTGCGAAGGTTCGTTGTTTCGAACCACCACGTGATGATCGGGTGTGATAGATTCTAACGTTCGAATACAACAGGTGTAAGCCAGATTTACACATGCAAAACACTTAGGTTGACTTGACGAGCCTAGCATGTACAGACATGGCCTCGGAACACGGAAGACCGAAAGGTCGAACATGAGTCGTATAGAAGATACGATCAACATGGAGATGTTCACCGTTGATGACTAGTCCGTCTCACGTGATGATCGGACACGGCCTAGTTGATTCGGATCATGTATCACTTAGATGACTAGAGGGATGTCTATCTGAGTGGGAGTTCATTGAATAATTTGATTAGATGAACTTAATTATCATGAACTTAGTCTAAAATCTTTACAATATGTCTTGTAGATCAAATGGCCCATGCTAATGTTGCCCTCAACTTCAACGCGTTCCTAGAGAAAACCAAGCTGAAAGACGATGGTAGCAACTATACGGATTGGGTCCGTAACCTGAGGATCATCCTCATAGCTGCCAAGAAAGCTTATGTCCTTGAAGCACCGCTAGGTGACGCACCTGTTTTCCCGGCAACTCAAGACGTTATGAACGCCTGGCAGTCGCGTAGTGATGATTACTCCCTGGTTCAGTGCGGCATGCTTTACAGCTTAGAACCGGGGCTCCAAAAGCGTTTTGAGCAACACGGAGCATATGAGATGTTCCAAGAGCTGAAAATGGTTTTCCAAGCTCATGCCCGGGTCGAGAGATATGAAGTCTCCGACAAGTTCTACAGTTGTAAGATGGAGGAGAATAGTTCTGTCAGCGAGCATATACTCAAAATGTCTGGGTTGCACAACCGCTTGTCTTAGCTGGGAGTTAATCTCCCGGATGACGCGGTCGTTGACAGAATCCTTCAGTCGCTTCCACCTAGCTACAAGAGCTTTGTGATGAACTTCAATATGCAGGGGATGGAAAAAACCATTCCTGAGGTATATTCAATGCTGAAATCAGCGGAGGTGGAGATCAAAAAGGAACATCAAGTGTTGATGGTGAATAAAACCACTAAGTTCAAGAAAGGCAAGGGTAAAAAGAACTTCAAGAAGGACGGCAAGGGAGTTGCCGCGCCCGGTAAGCAAGCTACCGGGAAGAAGCCTAAGAATGGACCCAAGCCTGAGACTGAATGCTTTTATTGCAAGGGAAACGGTCACTAGAAGCGGAACTGTCCCAAGTACTTAGCGGATAAGAAGGCCGACAATACCAAAGGTATATGTGATATACATGTTATTGATGTGTACCTTACCAGCGCTCGTAGTAGCTCCTGGGTATTTGATACCGGTGCGGTTGCTCATATTTGTAACTCAAAACAGGAGCTGCGGAATAAGCGGAGACTGGCGAAGGACGAGGTGACGATGCGCGTCGGGAATGGTTCCAAGGTCGATGTGATCGCCGTTGGCACGCTACCTCTACATCTGCCTTCGGGATTAGTTTTAAACCTCAATAATTGTTATTTAGTACCAGCTTTGAGCATGAACATTGTATCAGGATCTCGTTTGATGCGAGATGGCTACTCATTTAAATCCGAGAATAATGGTTGTTCTATTTATATGAGAGATATGTTTTATGGTCATGCACCGCTGGTCAATGGTTTATTTTTATTGAATCTCGAACGTGATCTTACACATATTCATAGTGTGAATGCCAAGAAATGTAAGGTTGATAATGATAGTCCCACATACTTGTGGCACTGCCGCCTTGGTCACATTGGTGTCAAACGCATGAAGAAACTCCATGCAGATGGACTTTTGGAGTCTCTTGATTATGAATCATTTGACACATGCAAACCATGCCTCATGGGCAAAATGATCAAGACTCCGTTCTCCAGAACAATGGAGCGAGCAACCAACTTATTGGAAATCATACATACTGATGTGTGCGGTCCAATGAGCGTTGAGGCTCGCGGTGGTTATCGTTATGTTCTCACCCTCACTGATGACTTAAGTAGATATGGGTATGTCTACTTGATGAAACACAAGTCTGAGACCTTTGAAAAGTTCAAGGAATTTCAGAGTGAGGTTGAGAATCAACGTGACAGGAAAATAAAGTTCTTACGATCAGATCGTGGAGGGGAATATTTGAGTCACGAATTTGGCACACACTTAAGGAAATGTGGAATTGTTTCACAACTCACGCCGCCTGGAACACCTCAGCGTAATGGTGTGTCCGAACGTCGTAATCGCACTCTATTGGATATGGTGCGATCTATGATGTCTCTTACCGATCTACCGCTATCATTTTGGGGTTATGCTTTAGAGACTGCCGCATTCACTTTAAATAGGGCTCCGTCGAAATCCTTTGAGATGACACCGTATGAATTATGGTTTGGGAAGAAACCTAAGCTGTCATTTCTGAAAGTTTGGGGATGCGATGCTTATGTCAAGAAACTTCAACCTGAAAAGCTCGAACCCAAATCGGAAAAATGCGTCTTCATAGGATACCCTAAAGAAACTATTGGGTATACCTTCTACCTTAGATCCGAAGGCAAGATCTTTGTTGCCAAGAATGGATCCTTTCTGGAGAAAGAGTTTCTCTCGAAAGAAGTAAGTGGGAGGAAAGTAGAGCTTGATGAGGTAACCCCTCTTGAACCAGAGAGTAGCGCAGCTCAGGAAGATGTTTCTGTGGTGCCTGCACCGACTAGAGAGGAAGTTAATGATGATGATCATGAAACTTCGGATCAAGTTGCTACTGAACTTCGTAGGTCCACGAGGACACGTTCCGCACCAGAGTGGTACGGCAACCCTGTCCTGGAAGTCATGTTGTTAGACAACGGTGAACCTTCGAACTACGAAGAAGCGATGGCGGGCCCGGATTCCAACAAATGGCTAGAAGCCATGAAATCCGAGATAGGATCCATGTATGAAAATGAAGTATGGACTTTGACAGACTTGCCCAATGATCGGCAAGCCATAGAAAACAAATGGATCTTTAAGAAGAAGACAGACGCGGATGGTAATGTGACCATCTATAAGGCGTGACTTGTCGCTAAGGGTTATCGACAAGTTCAAGGGGTTGACTACGATGAGACCTTCTCACCCGTAGCGAAGCTGAAGTCCGTCAGAAACATGTTAGCAATTGCCGCATACTATGATTATGAGATATGGCAAATGGATGTCAAAACGGCATTCCTTAATGGTTTCCTTAAGGAAGAGTTGTATATGATGCAACCGGAAGGTTTTGTCGATCCTAATAATGCTGACAAGGTATGCAAGCTCCAGCACTCAATCTATGGGCTGGTGCAAGCATCTCGGAGTTGGAACATTCGCTTTGATGAGATGATCAAAGCGTTTGGGTTTACACAAACTTATGGAGAAGCCTGTGTTTACAAGAAAGTGAGTGGGAGCTCTGTAGCATTTCTCATATTATATGTAGATGACATACTATTAATGGGAAATGATATAGAATTCTTGGAAAGCATAAAGGCCTACTTGAATAAGTGTTTTTCAATGAAGGACCTTGGAGAAGTTGCTTACATATTAGGCATCAAGATCTATAGAGATAGATCGAGACGCCTCATTGCTCTTTCGCAAAGCACATACCTTGACAAGATATTGAAGAAGTTCAATATGGATCAGTCCAAGAAGGGGTTCTTGCCTGTATGACAAGGTGTGAAATTGAGCACGGCTCAATGCCCGACCTCGACAGAAGATAGAGAAAAGATGAGTGTCATCCCCTATGCCTCAGCCATAGGGTCTATTATGTATGCCATGCTGTGTACCAGACCTGATGTGAACCTCGCCGTAAGTTTGGTAGGAAGGTACCAAAGTAATCCCGGCATGGAACACTGGACAGCGGTCAAGAACATCCTGAAGTACCTGAAAAGGACTAAGGATATGTTTCTCATTTATGGAGGTGACGAAGAGCTCGTCGTAAAGGGTTACGTCGATGCTAGCTTCGACACAGATCTGGATGACTCCAAGTCACAAACCAGATACGTGTATATTTTGAATGGTGGGGCAGTCAGCTGGTGCAGTTGCAAGCAAAGCGTCGTGGCGGGATCTACATGTGAAGCGGAGTACATAGCAGCCTCGGAGGCAGCACAGGAAGCAGTCTGGATGAAGGAGTTCATCACCGACCTAGGAGTTATTCCCAATGCGTCGGGCCCAATTTCTCTCTTCTGTGACAACACTGGAGCTATTGCCCTTGCCATGGAGCCCAAATTTCACAAGAAGACCAGGCATATCAAGCGTCGCTTCAACTCCATTCGTGAACATGTTCAAGATGGAGACATAGATATTTGTAAAGTGCATACGGATCTGAATGTCGCAGATCCGTTGACTAAACCTCTTCCACGAGCAAAACATGATCAACACCAGAACTCTATGGGTGTTCGATTCATCACAATGTAACTAGATTATTGACTCTAGTGCAAGTGGGAGACTGTTGGAAATATGCCCTAGAGGCAATAATAAATTGGTTATTATTATATTTCCTTGTTCATGATAATTGTCTATTGTTCATGCTATAATTGTGTTATCCGGAAATCGTAATGCATGTGTGAATACATAGACCACAACATGTCCCTAGTGATCCTCTAGTTGACTAGCTCGTTGATCAATAGATGGTTACGGTTTCCTGACCATGGACATTGGATGTCGTTGATAACGGGATCACATCATTAGGAGAATGATGTGATGGACAAGACCCAATCCTAAGCATAGCACTAGATCGTGTAGTTCGTCTGCTAAAGCTTTTCTAATGTCAAGTATCATTTCCTTAGACCATGAGATTGTGCAACTCCCGGATACCGTAGGAATGCTTTGGGTGTATCAAACGTCACAACGTAACTGGGTGACCATAAAGGTGCACTACGGGTATCTCCGAAAGTGTCTGTTGGGTTGGCACGAATCGAGACTGGGATTTGTCACTCCGTATGACGGAGAGGTATCTCTGGGCCCACTAGGTAATGCATCATCATAATGAGCTCAATGTGACTAAAGAGTTAGCCACGGGATCATGCGTTACGGAACGAGTAAAGAGACTTGCCGGTAACGAGATTGAACAAGGTATAGGGATACCGACGATCGAATCTCGGGCAAGTATCATACCGGTAGACAAAGGGAATTGTATACGGGATTGATTGAATCCTCGACATCGTGGTTCATCCGATGAGATCATCGTGGAACATGTGGGAGCCAACATGGGTATCCAAATCCCGCTGTTGGTTATTGGCCGGAGAGATGTCTCGGTCATGTCTGCATGGTTCCCGAACCCGTAGGGTCTACACACTTAAGGTTCGGTGACGCTAGAGTTGTTATGGGAAATTGTATGTGGTTACCGAAGGTTGTTCGGAGTCCCGGATGAGATCCCGGACGTCACGAGGAGTTCCGGAATGGTCCGGAGGTGAAGAATTATATATGGGAAGTCCAGTTTCAGTCACCGGAATGGTTTCGGGGGTTATCGGTATTGTACCGGGACCACCGGAAGGTGTCCGGGGGTCCACCGGGTGGGGCCACCTACCCGGAGGGCCAAGTGGGCTGAGCAAGGGAGGGAACCAGCCCCTAGTGGGCTGGTGCGCCCCCCCAAGGGGCCCAAGGCGCCTAGGGTTGAAAACCCTAGGGGGTGGGGGCAAGTTCCCCCCTTGGCCGCCGCCCCCCCCCCCCCTTAGATGGGATCTAAGGGGGCCGGCCCCCTCTCCCCTTCACCCTATAAATAGAGGGGGGGTGGGAGGGCAGCAGCACCTCTCCCCTGGCGCAGCCCTCCCCCTCTCCAACACCTCCTCCTCCTCCGTTTGAGCTTGGCGAAGCCCTGCCGGAGAACTGCAAGTTCCACCACCACGACGTCGTGCTGCTGGAGCTGTCTTCCCCAACCTCTCCCTCCTCCTTGCTGGATCAAGGCGCGGGAGACGTCACCGGGCTGCACGTGCGTTGAACGCGGAGGCACCGTTGTTCGGTGCTTAGATCGGAATCGACCGTGATCTGAATCGCTGCGTGTACGACTCCTCCAACCGCGTTCTTGCAACGCTTCCGCATCGCGATCTTCAAGGGTATGAAGATGCACTCCTCTCTCTCTCTCGTTGCTAGTCTCTCCATAGATTGATCTTGGTGATGCATAGGAAAAAAAATTTGATTTACTACTACGTTCCCCAACAGCTCGCAGGTGTGTTGGCTGAGCTCGGGGACGACGGTGGCCGCGACTACGGCAAGGCCATGGCGACGGAGGCGCTCGGTTGCGGTGGATCTGGAGGAGGAGGAAGGAGGGAGAGGTCGAGCGAGCTATGGGGAAGTGGATAGGGACGGAGAGGAGGTCGAGGAAGCTCCTCCTTATCCTCTCGTCTGGCCTGCGGCGTCGCGGTGTCGGCGCCAGAGCGGCGAGCGCGCGTGTGACCACGGGCGTGGCGACACGGCGATGGAAAGGACGACGACTGTGTGCGGGATGGACTGGGCTGACCAGGCCTCAGGCACTGTGCACTTTGGCCAGTGCACAGTGGCCTTTTTCTTTTTATTTTTCTGTTTTTCTTTTTCTTTTCTGTTAGGTAATAGTTAGGCCACTTGTGCACTTTTATAAAATATGGGACTTGGCCCAAATAATGCAATGCAATAATACCCTTCACCAAAAACTTGTTTGGACAGATTTGGATTTCATTTGAAATTGCAATGATTTTAAATGGATTTAAATATTCTGTTTTGGTGCTGTTTCAAGTTGTTTGAGTCACTTATCTAACTCCCATTATTTTGCTGATGGTTTTATAAATGTTCCTGGAATATTTGCCATTTAATGAACATTTTTCCAACAGTGCCTGATCAACTTCATATTTCACTTTTGAATTTGAGTTGATTTTCAGAATTGAATTTGAATTATTTTGGTTAACCACTATGTTTAAGCACTGCAAATGAAATGACTTGGCATTATTAGCAACTGATCACAGTGGTAGTTACACAGGGGTGTTACACACAATATCATTGTCCACATATTTTTTCTTTTGCATACCGCATAATTCCACGAATGTGTTTAGATGGGATGCGGCATCCTCATTAGGAGTACCGGAAAACTGATCATTCATGACAAGATTCAACAAAGCGGCATTAATATCACAAGATTCCGCACTAGTGGCGGGAGGAGCAATCAGAGTGCTAATAAAATCATTGTTGTTGGTATTGGAAAAGTCACACAACTTGATGTTTTCTTGAGTCATCATGACTACGTAAACAAGATTGCACACAAAAACAGATCTGACGAGAAAACGGCGAACGAAAAAGAGGGCGGATAAAACGGCAAATTTTTGTGAAGTGGGAGAGATGAAAACATGAGGCATATGGCAAAAAATGTAAATTGCAAGGAGATGAGATTTGTGATTAGGAACTTGATAGATGCTGATGATGTCTCCCCGACAACGGCACCAGAAATCCTTTCTTGATGGCTCGTGTCCGCGTCAGTATTTCCCCGAAGAGTAAGGGATGATGCAGCACAACTACGGTAGGTATTTTCCTCAGTGATGAAACCAAGGTTATCGTACCAGTAGGAGAACCAAGCAACACTATGTAAATGGTACCTGCACACAAAGAAGAAATACTTGCAACCCGACGCGTAAGAGGGGTTGTCAATCCCTCTCGGGTAAAAGATAGATTGGTTTGTATGATTTTGGATAAATAGATCTCGCGATAAAACAAAATAAAACAAATAAAAAAATGCAGCAAGGTATTTTTGGGTTTTTAGAATAATAGATCTAAAAGCAAAAGCAAATAAAAATAGATCTCAAAGCAAATATGATAAAGAATAGACCCGGGGGCCATAGATTTCACTAGTGGCTTCTCCCAAGAAAAATAGCATATGGCGGGTAAACAAATTATTGTTGGGCAATTGAAAGAACTTCAAATAATTATGATGATATCCAGGCAATGATCATTATATAGGCATCATGTCCAAGATTAGTAGACCGACTCATGCCTGCATCTACTACTATTACTCCACACATCGACCGCTATCCAGCATGCATCTAGTGTATTAAGTTCATGGAAAAACAAAGTAATGCAATAAGAATGATGACATGATGTAGACAAGATTTATTCATGTAGGAATAGTCCCCATCTTGTTATCCTTAATAGCAATGATCAATACGTGTCTTGCCGCCCCTTCTGTCACTGGGAAAGAACACTGCACGACCGAACCCATCACAAAGCACCTCTTCCCATGGCAAGAAAAATCTATCTAGTTGGCCTAACTAAACCAAAGATTCGAAGAAGAAATACGGGGCTATAAGTAATTATGCATATAAGATATCAAAGAAACTCAAATAACTTTCATGGATAAATAGATCTGATCATAAACTCAATGTTCATCGGATCCCAACAAACACACCGCAAAAAGAGTTACATCAAATAGATCTCCAAGAGACCATTGTATTGAGAATCAAAAGAGAGAGAGGAAGCCATCTAGCTACTAACTACGGACCCGTAGGTCTACAATGAATTACTCATGCATCATCGGAGAGGCACCAATGAGGATGATGAACCCCTCCATGATGGTGTCTAGATTGGATCTGGTGGTTCTGGAACTTGCGGCGGCTGGAATTGCGTTTCGTCAACTCCCCAAGTGTTTTTAGATTTTTGGGGTATTTATAGAGCAAAGAGGCGGTCCGGGAGGCGGCCGAGGTGGGCACAACCCACCAGGGCGCGCCTGGGCCCCCAGGCGCGCCCAGGTGGGTTGTGCTCCCCTCGTAGCCCCCCTCTAGTACTTCTTTGGCCCAACAGGTGTCTTCTGGTCCAGAAAAATTCTCCAAAAAGTTTCGCTGCGTTTGGACTCCGTTTGGTATTGATATTCTGCGAAGTAAAAAACAAGCAAAAAATAACAACTGGCACTGGGCACTATGTCAATAGGTTAGTCCTAAAAAATGATATAAAGTTGCTATAAAATGATTGTAAAACATCCAAGAATGATAATATAACTACATGGAACAAGCAAAAATTATAGATACATTGGAGACGTATCACCTGCCAATCCACATTAAAAGCTCATGTGATCTAAGTAATAAAATCATCTTCTCAATTTCCTCAATATCATCAAGAGGATGTTCAAAACGGTTGTATGCTCTCACAACCGGATAGGGGTGTTCTCTGCAATAAAAGCTCATGTGGAGAAGAGATTGGGATTGAATGCAACCTTTAGGGATATCATTAGCTATAATCTCCAACTCCATAAATTTATCACCCATTCTTTTACCTTTGTCGGTTTTCCAGTATTTTTTAAGTATCCTCTATTTCTCAAAGCATCGTTCCATTGCAGCCTCCATGTCTTCATCTGACATCTCAAAGCAAGGCATTTTTTTGTATTTTTGGGTTAAGATCAAAACAGTAAGATAAATAGCAACAAACAAAATAAACTAAGTGCAAGCAGGTAAGTAATGACCAAGCGCTATGCTCTCCGGCAACAACGCTAGAAAATGCTTGATGTCCTGCAAGTGCATAGGGTTGTAAGTAGAGTGTCGAAACCACAGGGAGCTTATAGGAAGGCACCACAAACCCTCCAACTACGTTGTCACTTTCACGCAGCGACGTGCGCACCCAAACCGGAGTTTGGAAATAGTCTACTTTATCGTTGCTAGGAAAACAAGATAAAGGGGGTAATTAACTAAACTACTAACAAGAAGAGTAAAAACTGGAAATAAAAGATGCAAAGTTAGTGGTGAAGGTGCTTGAGTAGTAAACATTCTCGAGGGGTCTGGAATCACTACCACATATGAACTATTGTATCCTCTAGTAACTGGTCAATTGCATAAGTGGGCGGAGCCGGGTACAGTACACGTTCTACTCTAGATATCTTTGTACCACACACACCATCATCATGGGTACAGTACACGTTCTACTCTAGGTAGACTTCGTGCCACGCACGCCACCGTCATAGTCTCCCCCATAGGGTTACAATTCATGACAATTAAGGGTTGCCCCGTGGACGCGGCCTCTCTAAGGGTTCTCTGTAATCCCCAATCCTTTGCAAAGGCGAGGAAACGAGGCTTTTACTATCACCTCAAATTACCCCAATATCCCTAACCAATACAAGAACTGTAACATGCATCACGACACAAGTCACAAATGTGAGTGAGCGCTCCACTCAACATTCGCGAAGGCTACTAACTCGAATCATGACCAGGTCATATTGGATCACAACAAATATCATATAGGGTTCAACCATATCCTCAAGAACAAGTACAACTACTCAAACATATGCTTGAAGGTTAGGGACAATTTACAAGCCGGCATCAAGCCAGTGAAGGGAGGAGGCATGGTGGTGAAGGCGGCGGCCCGGTGATGATGATGATGATGGTGGCCGCCACGGAGGTGATGGAGATGGGGGTGCCACCAATGGTAGCGGTGCCGGCGTGATGGCCCCATGGTGGTGGAGCCTCCTCCTTTTTTCCTTGGCTTGGTCCCTTCTTCTCAGGTGTGGATCAGTGATGGAGGTGAGATGTATGTGTTCTTGGTGAATGGGTGTGTGTGATGGCTGCTATGGTTGTGGATGACTTATATGGAGAGCCTCCCTAGCCTCCTCCCTTGATGGGCTTCATCCAAGGGCTCAACGTGAGCCTAATCTTCTCCCAATCTCTTCTTTACGAGCCAAGGATCTAGTGGGATCGAACGGGGACGCAATCGGTGAAGAATCCCGTCTGGAAGGGTAACTTTCGGAGGTGTCTGCATGTCAAACGACGACATGCAATCATTCGGAACACCGTCTTTCACTCTATCCTCCTCCGGTAAAACGACCGCCATTTCTGCATACGAACTTGGAATTTGACGTTCTTGAGCTCGTTGGATTCGTATGAACAACGCTGATCCATTTTTGGTCTTAGATCTTTTTTTGGAGCACTTTGAAAAAATGTCTTTTCCCGACCTCCGAAATGGCTAAGTCTGCCTCCTAGGTGTCTCCATATCGAACCCCTCCTTGGTTCTTTCATCGTGTTTGGTCCTAGGTTGCTCCAAAACACCTGTAGACACAAGAAAACATGGAAAACTAATAAAAACCAACTAAAATACTAAATGTGCAATGCTCACAATGATAAGTGTAAATACCAGTAAACATGCATAATGGACAACTGTTTGGTTCAATGGGACATGATATATAAAGAGAACATGCAACAAATGAGCACTAAAAATGCGTAAAATATAGAGCCATCACTATACAATTTACCATTGTATTGAGTGTGTTGGGGACACAAGAGGTTTCTTGTATTTGATTGCAGGGTTGTTTGAGAGAGACCATATTCATCCTACATCTCCCACTGATTGATAAATCTTAGGTCATCCACTTGAGAGAAATTTGTTGTTGTCCTACAAAACTCTGCTTGGAGGCCCAACAGAGTCTACAAGAAGAAAACTTGCATAGTAGACATCAACCACCGCCCGCCGTCCCACACCACCGTACCGCACCGACTCCTCTGTCGTTGCCCCGCCGCACGCCATGCCGCCGAAGAAGCTCCCGAAGAGCAAGGCGGGGTTCTTCGGCGTGCGGGCAAAGCCATCTGGCCATTTCGGCGTGGAGTTCTCCAATGCCGGCCGTCGCTTCTGACTCGACACCTACCCCACCGTCCACGAGGCCGCGCATGCCTGCGACGCGGTGGTGTGGTGTGCCGGAAGGCCCAAGACGGACCTGAACTTCCCGGAGATCGAGACACGGGCGGATGCGGAGATGCTCATGCCGCAGGGCATTCAGATGGAGGAGATACCGAAGAAGAAGGCGAAGAAGATGCCGGCCATTATCGTTGGTCCCGGCGATAGTGACGAGGCGGCGATGGCGAGGTTAACGCGGGAGAATCCGGAGTATGTTCAGGCCAAGCATGAGTACTTCTGGAAGTGTGACGCCGAGTATAGAAGAAGAAGGAGGAGGACGTAGCCGGCCCCACCGAGTCCTCGGAGGAGGACTGGGGTGACCCGGAGGAGGATGAGGGGTGCGACGATCCGAACAAGGATGAGTTCTGGGAGCAGTTCAAGAGCTCCGATGATGAGTAGTTTTATCGTTGGTGTAGTCAAGTAGTAGTTCGAACTAGTAGTAGTAATAGTGGTAACTTGATGAATGTAGTAGCTCGAATTAGTTGAAGTAGTCGTTTAATTTATGTTTTTAATTAGAACTATGTTTAATTATTATGTTTGAAATGAAGTAGTAGTTGAATTTGCTATGTTTGAATTTACATGTTTCAAACGAAGTACTAGTTGAAGTATAGTTTTACATCTCCATTTGCATTTTTTATTGGAGTTGTTGTTTTACATTTTCAATATACTCCATCTTCTGTTGGAGTTGCCTCTTTTTTAGAGATGTAAAAGGCATTTTTTGGATATGTAAATTTTTACATTCCTGTTTTACATCTTCAAATTTGCATTTTCTATTAGAGATGCTCTAAATCTCTTGTCAAAATCCGAGAGAAGTGGACCGTCAGGCTTCAACTAGCGTCTGGGCACGCACAGGTGTCCTGTCATTGGTCAAGGATTTGTTGCCTGGCGACGATGCTGGCGCGGACGCCTAGGCGTTGTTCGAGCCGTTCACCTCTGTAGGCATTGCAGGCTCCAACGCATGAGCAGTGGCGACCATAGGCGTTGCTGCCACTTTCCGCGGCGCCGCTGGGACGACCGACGCTGGCGCCGGTGTTGTTTTGACCTGCATTACACACGGGCGTGCATCAGAACAACTTGCATTGTGTGTGTGCTCGTCATGGGCAACGCGTGTACTTGCTCACCGGATCTTTCATGATGCCAATGTCATACATCGGCGTGAAGTCTGGCTGGAACATCCCGAAATTGCGCTCGGCCACGGGCCCGGGCTTGAGGTCCTCGTTGAAGAGCGTGAATATGTACGTCTCGAACTTCCGCTTTGGCATGAGCGGTGTGCCTGACCCGGAACTAACCTCACGGATGAGATATTTGTTGTACTCCGCCGCCTCGGAAGGGCTCACGCCGATCTGCCCGTCCATCGCCTTAGTCGGCCACCCGGTCTCCCCCACCAGGATCTCCACGTCCTTAAACCCAAGTTTCTTCATTGCCGAGTACACCGAGTCAAGTTGTGCCTCAAACATGCTCGTGTACGTGATGCCCGAGCCCGTGTCTAGCACCCCAGGGTTCGGCCGCGCCAGTGCGTACGGTAGCGTGTCACCGTTGTACCCAAAGTACGGGTACATGTTCATGATGAGTGGCGACTTGGTCTTCCGGAGAAATTGGAGCATCGGCGTGAAGATGGCATCATCCCAGACGTCGCGAAACCGAGCCGCGGACGGCGGCTGGGAGTCAACCAGGATGCTGAGTGAGCTTGGCGTGGAAACACGAATTTTGTTGTAGCCAGCCGTGACGAGCGCGTCCTTGAGCGTCTGCATGGCGGGGACGAGCTTGCCGATGAGATTCTTGTCGGCCGTGTCCATGATCTCGTTGCCCACGGCGACGAGAGATATATCTGTGGCGGGGTAGTACGGCGCGATGTTGGTGGCGACCCATGCATCGGCGCCGTTCTGGGTGGCGAGGCCAGGGATGTCGCCATTGCCTGCTGTGACCATTACCGAGATGCCCGTGCCAGCGAAGGCCCGGACAATGTCCGGGTTGGTGTCAAACAGCTTTACACGGTCAATGTTTGTGCGGGTCACGAGGAATGCCGCAACCTTGGACGGCGACGGAAGGTTGTCACCCTTGGTGCCATAGTTGACACCGATCGCTGTACTCAACGGTGCTATGACGAGGAATATACACATGACCACCTCCGCGCGGAGCATGCACCCATGCCTTGGCGGTGTCGCCATGGTGAGCCGATGTGCCGCTGGAGGGTGGCCGGCCGAACACAAGCCAAATAGGTGGTGACGAGAGGTGCCCGGAATAAATTTTGGGCTATTGTTGAGGACCCTCTAATTATAGCTAGCTATACTAGGAGCCGATGTCTTCAAACGCATGTGTGGTCTTCGGTCGTCCAATCGCTATAGCAAGGGCCGATAGGTACGGCCGGCTCTGTTTCTATACTAGTCCCCCCTCCCTATAGATGTCGCCCCTGGAAATGGAATCTTATGCGAGCGCACCGCATCCACTCGGGCTAGGTCACATGTCAAGAAGGCCTTCTCCTCCCTCCTTGGATTATTACTAAGACCGGAATACGGCACAATATGGCATGAGGTTATGCATGCATGCAGATGTGACAAAAGCAATGATATTGATGCTTAACTTGCTACTTGAATTTACGATAGGTCTTCAATGGTTGGCTTCGCTTTGCTTTGACGAGATCCTCTCGTTGCTATGTTTCAACAACTTTTTGAGGTTTAAAGTTGCCATCTATTTTTTCTATGTAGTCACGCATTGGTACCAATGTTACTACGTGGAACTTTGATATCAACATAGTGGCAACTTTGGTATCAATTCGATGCCAAGTACAATAATCCTGGGATAACAAATTTAGAGTCCAGTTTTTTTATCAAAACATATCCAAGTGAAATCTAGTTATGAATGTCTCGCTAATACAAAGCTAAAGGTGATGACGGAATATTAATGTGCCTAGTGGTTACTCCCTCCGTTCCCAAATATAAGTCTTTTTAGATATTCCAACAAGCGACTACATACGGAACAAATTGAGTGAACCTATACTCTAAAATATATCTACATACATCCGTATGTTGTAGTCTATTTGAAATATCTAAAAAGACTTACATTTAGGAACGGAGGGAGTAGTTTGCAGATCATTTTTATTTTGGTTTCTTCTCCTTCCCCACATGCTTGCGTGAATGCAAATGATCGATATAGCTCTTCCTCTAACACCAAGAGGGAGATCCCCCCCCCCCCCCCGCGCTCCCGCGACGCGCCCCGCGCGCGCGTCACGGGAGTTCCAGATCCGCCGCCGGCGAGAGGGCCCCTTCCCCATCCCCTCCTCCTCCTCGCCGCGGCCGGAGGGCGTCCGCCGGGCGAAGCCCGTGCGGCGCTGGCGGCGACGGGGCTTCTTGCCTCCCTCCCCTGGTCGGGATCTCGGCGGCGCGGGTCGGCCGCCCGTGGGGGAGCTGGATCCGGCGGGTTCTCTGGCGGCGGGGGCGCGCGGCTCCGGTAGCAGGTGTGCTGGGAGGCGGCGGTGCGGCTCCGTGGCGGTGGAGGTGGGGGCTAGGTCGGGAGGCTGATCTGGTCCCCTTGGGGCTGCGGGTGTCGCGGGTGGCGGCGGCCACAGTCGGAGAGGGCGCTCCCTCCTCGTCGACGGGGGGTGGCGCTGGCGCTGCTGTGCGCCGTTCTTGGTCGCGTTGGGCGGCGAGGCGGTGGCGGACATGGATCTCAATCTAAAGTTGGAGGCTTAACTGGCTGCTTCTCCTCCACGACCGGCCGGAGTGTGGGTGACCTGCTGGTGTCCTGTGCGTTGGCGGGGCGCTGGGTGTGGGCTATGGGTCGGGGGAAACCCTTGGCTGGCGTTGCCGGTCACGATGTCGGCGACGCTTGTGGCGCCGTCCTCCCTCTGGTGGGCGACATCGAGACTCAACCCCTGCCCTCTGCCCCCTGGTCCCGGGCGAAGGCTTTCAATCTCTGGATTGGGCGGCGACGGCGCGTCGGCGTCGTGTTCTTCTTGAAGACGCCGTCTTGGGCAATCAGCGGTCTGGGGTGTGGCGCGGTCGTGGTCTGCAGGTCTTCAGTAGGGTCCATGTTCGGCGGCTGCGGTGGGCTCTGGGTCTAGGCCGGAGACAGTGGCGATGTATGGGTTTCTTTCAGAGGTGAGGTAGTCAGGGCAGTCGTCCTCTCCTCGGCAACCGGTTCGCCGTCCAAGCATGCTCGGGGGTGAGCTGCTATGCCTGCCGACGGGTCGGCGTCCTATGATCCAGGACGAGAGGGCAGGGGTGCCCTCTTCGGAGGCAGATTCGGATGGCTGGTCAATCGGGTTGGCCCTGGGAGGTGACGGAGCATGGCTCTCCTCCGGCGGCGAATAGCTCCCTTGTCGCTTGCTCGTCGATGACTCGATTTGAGTCCGTCGTGGGCTTCGATGTCCTGTTGGGTCCTTCGGAGCTCGTTAGCTGTTCTGTAGTGCTATGTATCCATGTCGTTTTTTATTTTCTGTTTCTTACTGTCTTGTTGGTTGTAATGCATGGTTGGTGCTTTATATATAAAGCGGGGCGAAAGCCTTTTTCGGTAATGCAAATGATCCTGCACAATTTGATCCCATGGCCAAGATCTTGCCGTGTTGGGAACATATCCACAGAAAGTTCACTCCTTATAATTTGAAGCACCAAAAGTGCACTACTAGACGGCTCCAGCATGTCGCCAAGAAGAACTACATGAGGAGCCGGACTACCTCAGAACACACCCAAGGCCAATGACGACATGCAACCATGCACCACCTAGAAAGCATGGGACTTCGTCACATGATCAACATCAACCTGCCGCTGGAGAGGACCCTCTGCTCTCTCGCTCAAGGCCGAGGAGTGCCGACTATACCGGCAAGTAAAAAGGACAGGGACGTCGTTGTGTATAAAAGGTAGGTGTAGACACAACCGCTAGCCACTGTAGCCAAGGTGGGGCTGAAAGGAGCTCTAAGTCACAGCTAGAAGGTAGGTGCAAACGTGACTGCTAGCCATGGTCGGAGCCAAAGTGGTGCCGAATGGAGCTCCAAGCCTAACCGCACACGCCACCGTGATTGGGGATCATCAACACACATTAATGTCAGGGACATGACACACCATGTCTACCCAAGAAGGACGATGATTTTCACCCTGAATGCTGGCTAACAGGGTGGGGAGGGAAGTCACTACTTTGCCTCCAAGAGGGACAAGACACCTGCAAGCATCTTCACCATTGATGTTAGGGCACGATGCTTTCGCTCGACGCCTCCCATGCACCTTGTTAAAGGGACCCAAGCAACCATGGCCCCCAGTGGGGACAAACCACGATGAAGGGGAGACTCCAGATCTAGATTAGGGAAAGACTACCATCGATGACAACCTCCTTGCCAGGATCACATGCCACCACACACCTCTTCATGTAAATGACCAAGGAACGCAGCCAACACCACTTTACCGAGAGCTAAATGTGCAGCCCAACATCGGAGGTCGCCGCCCCAACACCACAAGACTTCACCTACATCAACCACTAGAGGAAGCCACCACAACACATAGGGATCTCTAGATCGACCGTAGTCTATTGCCACAGTCATATCTGACAAACCTTACAACGGTCCCACCCTGCCACAAATGAAAAGTAGCTACAATAGGCATCCCAAGAGACGGGCTCCCAACCATCAAGCGGGAGGGAGGAGGCCATGGCCCTCATGGTTGCAACCACCTTCCAGACATGATTACCCCTGTCCTACTTCAGATCTGGACAAGGATAGGCTTCCTGGCCGGTAGGCCCGCGGTCCACGGCGAGGCGAGGCGAGGTTGCACGTCCTTCTAGTCACGAGCCCCCACCCAGGCTAGTGGCAACCTCACAACATGATGATGCAAAGGACCCCCTGGCGTCCGCACACGGATCTTGGGCGAGGGAGACGAGCCCCAATCCATCCATGTCACCAACTGACCATAGCTCCGATGAAAAGATTCATGTTGTGTAGTGTAGGTGTGGGTAATTATTTTACTTACTTCATGTTGTTACTGGTATTCCCCTGCCTACTCCTTTTTCCGAAAAATGGTTGATTTTATTGATTCAAAGTAAAGCATCAAGAGAATACAAACACAATGAATGCACAACCCGCTTCTGCATAAGTAGTACGCACATAGCCAACACTAGTGCATACAAACAAGGACACGTTTGCCAAGAGCAAAGTCATGCTAGTCGGAAGTAGACCTGGCCATGGGCAGCCCGGCCCGACCCGGCCCGAAAATCCTGGGCCGGGCTGAGCCCGAGTGTGCCATCGGGCGGGCTCGGGCTTGGAAACTAAGCCCGACGGGCAGGTCGGGCTGGGCTCGGGCCTACACAAAATGTGTTTTTAGCCGTAGTCGGGCCGGGCCGACCGGGCCGTGTCGGGCTTTCTCGGGCTCGTGCCTGCACAAAATGTATTTTTAGCCGTAGTCGGGCTTTCTCGGGCTCAGGTCCGATTTTGTAGGCCCGATGGCCGGGCCGGGCCGGGCTCGGGCCTGAGTTTTTATCACCGGGCTTTTTTTGGCCCGGCCCGAAGCCCGGCCCGAGATATGCCCAGGTATAGTCGAAAGATATGCCCAGACAAAGACTTTGTTTACCGACTATGCTATGTCAGTCTTGGTAAGGCGATAAACTTTGTTTACCAACCACATCTGCATGCATCACTGTTGCCTGTCTTTTTTTTTTTTGACAATTCATGGCTGCCTGTCTTAATATATCCTTTTGCTGTCAAAGTGGCTGATTTTTTTTCGAAAAGGGTCAAAATGGCTGATGGAACCTGAAAAGGACATCAACTTGACGTGCTGAAAGACATAAATGGTCATGGAAATTGTGCACATAAGGCACACAAGGCGTCAGCCATGCTACGCGTCTGTTATGTAAAAGAGGGAAAATAAAACAAACATTGAAATGGTGCAATGAGTAGTCCATTCAATTTAGTGAAATTAAATATGGCATGATAACGAATTTCAAAGTTTATTGTATTCCCATGTTTTTGGAATCGTGTGAATCGAAGTGGTCTAGTTATGCAAGTCAGTCGCTTTATCTCAAGTCTGTACAAGGAACAGACTGGAACAATGCGTGGATGGTGTCTTCTGGATTCTGATCCTGCCTGCAGCTGACTGCGTCTACAAGAGAACTAAGCACGCTGCTTGAAGATCAATATTATTCTATAGTCATGAGAGGAAAGACGTATTATCAATTCATCAGCATGTGGGTTAAGGCAGAAGGAGAGAGAGAAGATACCACGAAATGTAGCAAGCGAGTAGATTTTAATATTAGTAATTCACAAAGCAAGAGACCAACAGTTCCCCACGTTCTTTCACTGGCCGGCTAGCTAGGCCGTGCAGGTAGCAAATTTCCGTGTTTTGACCCTTTTGTCAAAGAAAATCGAGATTTGACCCATATTCGAAACCATTTCGGGATCTGACCCTTTCACCTACTGCCAGGGTCCACGATGGTAGGCATATACAGGCTACCGCCACAGGGTATGGCGGTAGGCCACTCATCCACGTCAGCCCCAAGTAAACGGAACCGTCTCCTGCCGTCCACCCTACCGTCTAACGGCGGTAGGCTATGCAACCCTACCGCCATCAATCCTGGCGGTAGGGGCTGAATCCTTATAAGCCCACGGGGGCCGGCTCATGGGGCCCACCCACCAACCAGCCCCCATCTTCTTCTCCCCAACCGTGCGGCGCCGCAAGAACAGAGAGCACAAGCTCTCTCTCATCCCCTCCACTCCCCGCTCCGATCTTCTTCGTTTTGCCACCATTTTTGCGGATCGAGATGGCTCCGAAACGGGAAAAGTAAGCTCTCTCAATCCCTCCAATTAGTTTTACTCGAAACGCTTTCGATTCGATGCATTATTTGGTGCAAAACAACCCTATTGTCTTACTTTTTTTATCTTAGGATTGCATAGGTTGATTGTATATGATGTATAGGGTTCAATATGAACTCTAAACAACTAGTTGTGGAGATTATATGTAGTTTTTATATGAACCCTAGTTTTTATATGAACCCTAGTTGGAGATTCAAATTTGTTTTGAACAAATGGTTACATGATTGATGTTGGAGGTATTGTAAGTAGTTGCCTTCATATGATTGAATTATGTATATGCATATTTTTTGAACAAATGGTCATATGATGAATTTTGGTGAATTATGTATATGCATTTTTTTAGAAATGTTGAATAAACAAGTGCATGAGTGATGGTTGAATGTTGTTGAATGAAAGATGTTGGTTGAATATGATTCATTCGCATTGATGAATGTTGGTTGAATAAGTGATAAATGATGAAAATAATATGATTCATGTCGGTTGAATATGATTCATTTATACTTGGACTTGATATGTTTCATGTTTGCTCAAAATGATGAAAATGATATGATTCACGTCGGTTGAATATGATTCATTTAATTTTGGACTTGATATGTTTCATGTTTGTTCAAAATGATATAAGTTGGTTGAAAATGACATCATTTCCAATTGTTATAGGCAGCCCCCCCTTGCGCCAGAAATCGGCGTGAAGTACACCATGCTTGATCATGCTTTCGACAACGGTCACCGCGCCCATTTTATGGAGAACGGAGTGGTAATGTCTATCATCAATTTGTTGTATTGTTTTTTATGACAGAATAATTCACTAACAATTCCGTTTACATTTTGACAGATGCTCCCCCCATTGCGGATGAGGGGCCACACGAAGGTTGTGCAGATGCAGTACGACGAGCGCTACACTCCGTACTTCAGGAGAGCACGGATGTCGGGTTTCGTTCTTCAGTTCAAAAGACACCCGACGACGCTTGTCCACTCGGCGCTCATGACATTGATCGACCGGTGGCGCCCCGAGATGCACAGTTTCCATCTCCCCTGTGGTGAGATGACAGTGACTCTCGAGGACTTCGGCATGATCACGGCCCTGCCCATCCAGGGCCATGCTATCACTGGGCGAGTGGAGAGGACCAACTGGCAGGAGAGGGTGATCGCCCTCATCGGCGACTGCCCTCCCATGAAGGGGAACAGAACCTCTGGTGTGCGACTCAAGTGGCTCCTCGAGAACCGGTCCGTATGCCCGCAGGATGCCGATGAGCGGACCGTGGAGCAGTACGCGAGGGCCTATTTGTGGTACCTTTTAACGGAGGTCGTCTTTCCAGACTGCTCGGGGGATAGCGCCCTATGGATGTATCTCAGCTTCTTGGAGGACTGGGATGCGCAGTGTAGCTGGGGGTCCGCCGGCCTAGCTTACCTATACCGCTCGGTAAGATAAAAATCTCAATACATGGTTTTTCGACCTACGTATGCTGTTTGAGATTGTGTTATCTGATAATCATCACTTCATGTTTGCAGCTGGATGACGGAACGCAGAGGACCGAAGAGACCTCCGGCGTGTGTGGATTTGTTTGGGCCCTTTCAATTTGGATATGGGAGCGGTTGCCGGTCGGCCGTCCTGAGAGAGTTCGCTCGCATGCATGGACGGATTATGGCGAAGAAGGGGACAGTGCTCGGTACCCGACCGTCGCGTACGCCTGGGACAAGGTGAAGGTCTACACGGGCTAGGCCAGTACGCTGTACAAGCTCTTCACCAACGAGTTGGACAACCTAACAGAATTTCAGGTATACCAAGTAGCTTATCAATCGTTTCGTAGCAACTTTCATTGTTCTTAACAATCCTTCTTTAGGTTAACTGGAGGCCGTACCACAACCGAGAATGGGGGTTCAAGCTCAACTCGATGTGCCAGGAGGATTGGCTTGCCTGGCGGTGCATTGTGCCCTTGATATGTGTGTACGCCGTCGAGTGGCACTTACCACAGCGTGTGGCCACACAGTTTGGGATCTTCCAACATACCCCACCGGGTAAACCCGCCGACACCGGCGGCTCCGCCCTTCACTGGTGAGGACATTGTTCTCTACTTGCTGTGTTTTCGTTTGTGTTTGACATTGTCATGACGTCCCCTGCTTTCTAAGCCTTGCAGGAAGAGTAGAAAGAATTGTCAGTCCATCACAGACTGGGGGCACGATCACAAGGACCACGTGCAAGCATGGAACAAGAGGAGGTATCGCAAAGACGACGAGAGGAGAGTGGCTGACTTGATTGCGTACCGTGAAGACCACATGAAGTGGTATGACGATGGTGTCAAGTACCTTCTACGCCTGAGGCCGCAGTGGACGGAAGACGATATCGCCGAATTGGAGGAGGATGACAGCGAGGACGAAGCATACCATGGACGGCTCAGAGATCTCGAAGGTGATTTCAGGGAGTATGCACCCCTGATGAACAGAGTGGTAAGTGGTGTTCTCATTTAATTTGAGCTATGAGCGGTTCGGTGAAAACTTGGCCTTTAACATAATGCTTACATGTGCAGGCTTCGGAGCTCAACAGAAGCATTATTGATGGCTCGAACGCGCTTTCGTATGAAGCCGGAACCGTGGAATCCAACACCAAGATGAGGGATACGATGAAGGTAACATCGAGCTTCCTTAGCCTTGTTATACTATTGCAGAAGCTTACCGCCGTGAACCCTGGGCACGCTTGAGTTGATCCTTATTTATGTTTTTGGTTGTTTACTTTTGCAGAAATTCATGACCCGTTGTCATAAGCTAGTGGGTATGCTTGGGTGCGCTCGCGCGGCGAGCGTCCATGATCCTGCTCATGGAGGGTCGATGCGTGCCATCGCTTCATCGAGCCACGCCGGTGGAGCCTCGTCATCTCGTGTTGTTGAGCAGCAAGAGGAAGAAGGTCATGAGGAAGAGGAAGAAGAAATGGAGGAGGAAGAGGAAGGGGAGGAGGAGGAGTACGACGACGATGACGGGCCTCCACCGACGCAGCCAAGCCAGGGGAAGAGGGGATCTCATCCACACCTGAATGTTTATAGTCCATCCCCGTTTCAGAAACCGGTTCCTCGTCGTCGCACGAAGAAGCCGGACGAAGCCCGCTCGAAGAGAAACGAGGAGCGTACCGCTAAGAGGGGCAGGAGCAAGTGATAGGTCGTGTTGGTGATGTCGTTTAGAGCAAGAACTTGTATGCTATGTTAGTGATGTCTATTTGGTACCTTTAAGCTTTGTTGGCGATGTCGTTTTCCTACTTTCAAATTATGTTGAACCTATTTGCTATCTACAATGTGTGAAACCATCACAATTTGCTATCTACAATGTGTGAGACCATCATAATTTGCTATCTACAATGTGCTGTTTATATTTTTGTGACTGAAAGGACCAAAGAATTGTGTAGAAAAAAGTGGCAGACACCCTACCGCCAGGTATCTTGGCGGTAGGTTCAGCTAGCCTACCGCCGAGCGCTCTGGCGGTAGGGTGTGGTACCTTACCGCCAGGGGAAACGAATTCCTCATCACAGTACCCGATGGCGTTGCGCGACCCTACCGCCACAGACTGTGGCGGTAGCCTGAGCTGTCCTACCGCCATGACTTGTGGCGGTAGGACCGTTATGCCACGTGGACTCGCAACAGTTGGCTGACGGCATCCGCCGTTAACCTACCTCCAGTCCTGGTGGCGGTAGCCTACATATACCTACCACCAGGACACATGACGGTAGCAAAAGGGTCAGATTTAAAAAAAAATGAACTAGGGTCAGATCTCGATTTTCTTTGACAAAAGGTTCAAAACACGGAAATTTGCCGTGCAGGGTTGGCCATTTTTTATAGCTTGAATGGTCATGCCACATAGGGGGCCAAATTTCGTGTTTTGACCCTTTTGCAAAAGTTTAACGGGATCTGACCCCGGTTGCAAAAAAAATCGAGATCTGACCCTTTTTGCTACCGCCATAGTATCTGGCGGTAGGGTATAACTGCCTACCACCACAATCCTTGACGTTAGGATTTAACTACGCCGTCACGGCCGTTCGATGTGGAAAATACCCTACCGCCAGGGATTTTGGCGATAGCCTATTATATCCGCACTGTATACTGCATGTGCAATGCACTGCGCTGCTACACATGCATGTCTGCCTGTCCATAGCATAGCATGCAGACGAGCTAGTTAGAGCAATGCACTGCGCTGCTACACACACTAGTAGAAAACAGGGCTTTGGTCCAGGCCTGGCCAGCCCATTAGTCCCAGTTCAGTGACGAACGGGGACCCATGGGGGCATACGTCCCGGTTCGTGCGCCCAGGTGTGACGACCCCGGCTTAATCGTGCACTAATCATACACGCAAATGCGCACGATCAAGCCTAAGGACTCACTTGAAGATATCACAACACAACTCTAAAACATAAAAATAAAGTCATACAAGCTTAATATTACAAGCCAGGGCCTCGAGGGCTCGAATACAAGCTCGATGGCATACAAGCGTCAGCGGAAGCATTAGATATCTGAGTACAGATATATTACAGAGAGAGAGATAAGCCTTCACAGAGGCGGGGTAAAATAAAATACTACGATCGAAAGGCGTAGGCCTCCTGCCCTGGACCCTCCGATCCTACTCCTGGTCGTTGAACGGCTCCTCGTAGTAGTAGTACTCGCCAGGCGGATAGTAGTACTGGTCGTCGGCTGGGGCTTCTGGCTCAGGGGCTCCGTCGTCTGGTGGCATCAAATGGAAAATGGGGGAAAAAGAAAATAAAGCAAACGTGAGTACTCATCCGAAGTACTCAGCAAGCAAGGATCTACACTACATATGCATCATTGTCAAAGGAATGGCTGTATATGTGGACTGGGCTGCAGAAATGCCAGAGTAGAGGGGGAAAGCCTAGTCCTATCGAAGACTAGCATCTTCAACAATCTTCGACAGTCTTGCAGCATCAGGAGAGAGCAGATGAACATAATGTAAAGTAGTAGTAGTAATATCATCAACCTCGACCTGAGATCCTTTCTCGACTCCCTACGAGAAAGCAATCCCAGAGCCGTACTATCCAATTCTCATCACATGTTCTAGTTGTACCGATCGGGATACAACTCCGAGTGTCCGTTACCGTAGGACAGGCTATCGATAGAAGTTTCTTCCCTGCAGGGGTGCACCAACTTACCCACCACGCTCGCTTAACTCCGGCCGGACACACTTTTCTGGGTCATGCCCGGCCTCGGCTAAGCAACACGCCGCAACCCGACCAAATACCTAACAGAGAGGTCAGCACGCCGGACTAACCTATGCCCCCAGGGGTCTTGGGCCATCGCCCCGGGAACTCCTGCACGTTACGTGCACCGCCGGTGAGCAGACCTAGCAACCCCTTATACAAGCGCGGTTGCGTTCCCAGTCCAACCCAGCGTGTGCCGCATCAGTCGCTGACGTCCATTAAGCTCCGGCTGAAGTATACGATGCAGAACGCCCATACTATGCCCACGTGATGGTTAGTGCTATCGGGCCAGAGGCCCCTCGGATCAAATATCCAAACCGTAGTGGATTAGGAGCGCGCGGAAACGAGCAGAGACTCACGATCGATGTGACCCCGTCGCCCCGTCTCGAGGACTTGCGGCAAGGGCTAAGAATGCCCGGCCACGCCTCGTAGTTATCTCGCGGGCACCATCCAGGTCAACCCGACTCCACATCACTTCGCAATAAGCTCGCGCGGGTACCCCTCAGGGCCGACCTGTCTTTAGTATCGTGGTTCATAGTCAAGTCATAATATCCAAGGTAACTGTGTGTCTGACACCGAAGGGAACCATGAGGAATCACCCTCGATGGAGTTCCCGCTCGATGTTATCATCAAGGTGAACGAAGGAGGAATCACCCTCGAGGTCCACACTTGAGAGGTTGCGCGACGATGTCGTTATCGGGGGTGGTGTAGGAGGAATCACCCTCGCTTACCACGACCGAGTAACTAACCTACAAGGTTAACATCAGAAGTGCTAACGAGGTATCACCCTCGGCACTCGACGGTAACCCAGCAGTGTCGGCAACTAAGGGGTAGTGATGTGCGGTGCCAGGGTCTGGTCTTCAATCCCGATGATCGGGTCTTCTGATATCCAGCAGGGCAGTCGGGATCAAGTGGAGGTCTCTGTCGTGTCTCTACCCAGCCTATAATAATCAGTCTAGGATAACCAGTAAGGTAACAAAGCAGGGTACAATAATCAGGCTATGCAGCAGATATAGGAAAACAGTAGCAGTAGCAGTTCTAATGCAAGCATAAGAGAGAAAAGAGTAGGCGATATAGGCATGCTAAAAATGGGGGTGCTTGCCTGTTTGCTCGGGGACTACGTCTGCCTCGGGAGCTACGTCAACGTCGGGGGCTACCGAGAGAGAAGAGGGGGAAGAAACAGGTAAACATAATGCAAACAAATGCAACACGGTGCATGTGATGCTATGATGCAGTGTAGGGTTGCCTAAATATGCATCTAAGTCATTTTAGTTATTTTTAGAATTATTCTGGGATTTAATATCCGACGTGTGTGCACTATTCATCTATCGGATTCGGGTCCGGAGTTACGAGTTCTTCTACGTAGGAGGTTCCGATGGAGAAACACACGGCACGATCAGATTCGTCTTGTCGTTCTGAGCAACTTTCATGTTTTAACTTTTTCGATCCGAGCTACGGTTTAAAAGTTATTAATTTTTAAAGATTATTTGAATTTCTGGAATTATTTTATTTATCAGAAAATGAATTATGACGTCAGCATGACGCGCTGCTGACGTCAGCAAGTCAACAGTCGGCTGACTAAGTCAAATATGACATGTGGGTCCAGTGGGACCCACATGTCAGCCTCTGTTTACCTAAACAGTGAGTTAAACTAATCTAATTAGCTAATTAGGCTTCTGGTCCCACATGTCATAGACTCATTAGGGTAATTAGTTTATTTTTATTTCTAAAACGTTTTAATTAGATTAACAGGGAGGTGGGGCCCACGTGTCAGCGACTGGGCCGGTCCAGTCAGCAGGGCTGACCGGTCAGCTGGCCGGTCGGGCCCCTGGGGCCCACGGGTCAGTGACCCAGGGCGACCCACGTGGCGGCCACGTCGGCGGCCGGCGCCGGAGTTGCGCCGGCGACCGATTCCGCGGCGGAAGATCGCCGGAGTGCTCGGAAATCGCCCACAGGGCTCGGTTCGAGCTGCGGTTGGGTGTGTTCGAAAGCCAGTGAACTCGCGCGTCGAGTGGTGGCACTTGCCGGACCAGGGGATGGCCGGAATCACGCCGGCGTTGAGGTTTGGCGGAAGCCGAAACCCGGCGGACTCGCGCGTGGTGATGCAGAGGTCAAAACGGGCTGCGCTCTACTCCTTCGGCATCTACTTGACGCCACGAACGCGACGGCGAGCCCGGTGGGTCGTGACGGCCACTGCTGCAACGGCCTCGAGCTCAACGGCGGAGCTTGGTTCGGGCGGCCATGGCGCGGCGGCTACGGAGGCGCAGAAGGCTAGGGGAGCGCGGGGGAAGGATGAGGGGCTGCTCACCGAGAGGCTACGTAAAGCCGTTGGAAGCTTAGGAGTGCAGAACGTCGGCGAATCGTCGGGGCTCGCCGGCGTCAGAGAAGAAAGGGGGCGGAGTACTCCGGCTTCATCAGGGCCTCCCCGCCTCCACTCGCGGTCGGAGTCGAGGACGGCGGAGCTCGCAGGCGTGTTGGCTGAGCTCGGGGACGACGGTGGCCGCGTCTACGGCAAGGCCACGGCGACGGAGGCGCTCGGTTTCGGTGGATCTGGAGGAGGAGGAAGGAGGGAGAGGGCAAGCGAGCGAGGGGGAAGTGGATAGGGACGGAGAGGAGGCAGAGGGAGCTCCTCCTTATCCTCTCGCCTGGCCTGCGGCGTCGGGGTGTCGGCGCCGGAGCGGCGAGCGCGCGCTCGGCCAGGGAGAAGGCGACAGCGCGAAGGAGAGAGAGAGACTGGGCCAGATGGGCCGGCTGTCGGGGCACTGTGCACTTAGGCCCAGTGCACAGTGCCTCGTTGTATTTTTTTCTGTTTTTGTTTTACCTTTTTCTTTATTCTTTTCTGTTCCAAAATAGCTAGCACACTTTAGCACTTTTGTAAAATGTGAGAGTTGACCCAAATATTGCAATGCAATATTATCTCTCACCAAAAAGTGGTTTGGACTGATTTGAAGTTTGTTTGAATTTAATATGATTTTAAATATATCAAATATCCTGTTTTTGGGTCTGTTCCAACTTGTTTGAGTCATTTATCCAACTCCAAACATTTTGATGTTGATTTTAGAAAGGTTTCTGGATTATTTACCATTAAATGAACATTTTTCCAGCAGTGTTTGATCAACCTTATATTTCACTTATGAATTTAAGTTGATTTTTAAAAATGGAGTTGATTTACTTTGGTTAACCACTATGTTTAATCACTGCATATGATATGACTTGGCATTATTAACAGCTGATCATGGTGGCTATTACATAGGGGTGTTACACCAGGGGGCCGGACGGGCCTCGTGGGGCATTGGTCCCAGTTCGTCTGGACCCTTTGGTCCCGGTTCCAGACACGAACCGGGACCAATGGGCCTCGCTCCTGGCCCACATCCATTGGTCCCGGTTCATGGCTGGAACCGGGACCAAAGGAGGTTCTTTAGTCCCGGTTCCAGCCACCAACCGGGACCAATGAGGTGCCTATATATACCCCCTCGCCCGCAAGCAGAGCACTCCACTGCTCTGTTTTTTCAGGCCGGCTAGGGGAGGGCTTTGTGGTGCTCTAGCTCACCTCCAAATGCACATGAGGTGTTCGATGAAATGCCCGAGCCACACTACTTAAGCTTTCTTCTCTCCAAGCTCGACCTCCAAGCTCCATTTTCCTCAAGATTTGTCTAGGTTTAGCGGTCCGTCACGTCCCATCCCCGTCTTCACCGCCGTTGATCGCCCGCGCCGATCTCGTCGCCGGCACCACCGTGGTGAGCCTCTTGTTCTTATCTTCTTTCTAAAAGAGAAAAATTCTTACTCGTATGATTTAGATAGATACTTGTATAATTTTCATACTTTTATTATTGTTTGTTATTATATAGTGCGATGGTTTTGGTATCCGCCCCCGTCGACCCTCGTCCTGTCTATGATTCGGATGTGGTATATATTATATTTTATAACTATTTGGTTCATTTATTGTTTATGACAATTATGCCGACCAACGTGACCTAGATTTTTTTATCTAGGAGGTATGTGAACCGGAAATTCCAACCGACCCTATTGTTGAGAGGTTAAATTTAGTTGAAGAAGAAAACAATTACTTGAAGGAAAAATTGAAAAAAATTGAGGAGGAGAAGATGATATTGGAGTTGCATGTTGCAAATGTCGTCGATGATCACAAAATCAAGATGGATGCAATGCGCTTCAAGATTAGAAAGTATAGAAAATATGCCATTCATACCGAGGCTTGGTACCATTATGCCGTTGGATCAATTGTTACCTTGGTTGCGATTATGATCGCATTTGTTGTTGCATTGAAATGTTTTACATAGTTTCAATCTATGGTTTAATTAGATGCTCTGGAGAGCTATATGTTGTTCAATGAGAACTATGTATGTACTTTGGTTTTAATGTGATGATGAACTTCTATTAATTTGGTCACTTATCTATTCATGATGTTCTGTAATGGTTTTTGACACACATAATTATATATAATGCACGCAGATGAACCGGCAATGGATGTACGGTGACAGACGCACCTCCGAGTACATTAAGGGTGTGCATAATTTTCTCGAAGTGGCTGAGGCAAACAAGCAGAATGGTTTTATGTGTTGTCCATGCCCTATATGTGGGAATACGAAGTCTTACTCAGACCGGAAAATCCTTCACACCCACCTGCTTTATAAGGGTTTCATGCCACACTATAATGTTTGGACCAAGCACGGAGAAAGAGGGGTTATGATGGAAGACAGCGAAGAAGATGAGGATGATGACAACTATGTGCCCCCTGAATACGATGATGCTGCAACAGGGGAAGCTGAAGATCAAGAGGAACCAGACGATGTGCCCGATGATGATCTCCGCCGGGTCATTGTTGATGCAAAAAGACAGTGCGAAAGTGAAAATGAGAAGCTGAAGTTCGATCGCATGTTAGAGGATCACCAAAAAGGGTTGTACCCCAATTGCGAAGATGGCAACACAAAGCTCGGTACCGTACTGGAATTGCTGTAGTGGAAGGCAGAGAATGCTATTCCTGACAAAGGATTTGAGAAGCTACTGAAAATATTGAAGAAGAAGCTTCCAAAGGATAACGAATTGCCCGACAGTACGTACACAGCAAAGAAGGTCGTATGCCCTCTAGGATTGGAGGTGCAGAAGATACATGCATGCCCTAATCACTGCATCTTGTATCGCGGTGCGTACGAGGATTTGAACGCATGCCCGGTGTAACATCCCCAGCCTCAAACCACAGTGATCACCTTCTGATCTTGCCAAGTCATCATCATTCTGCCATAAGACAAACCATTAAGAAATATTTCTATCTCAAGTTCAAAATTTAAAATCAAGTCAAATAATTATTACCTCCAGCTGCAAAACAAAATAGTTCATCATGTTGCAGATATTCCTAAGGCAATTATAAAATTGAAACCAATATTTTTGGAACTCACAAAAATGCCCCTGTACCTTAAACAGTAGTCCAGTAGCATTAATCTGTCCCTTTTCAATTTCTAAAAATATCTAATCTATTCGTTTGGCCTCCAACCTTTTTGCTGGCAATGCCAAATATTACCAGGAAATGTTGGGGCTTAGTCCCATATTTTTCTAAAATGTTTGGTGGCCCAACGAAATCATTTTCTATCTCTGTTAAATAAATAAAAGAAAAACAGGAACCGAAATAAAAGAGAAAGACCAGAGCCACTCACCTGGGCTTACCTGGCAGGCCCAGTCGGCCAGGCCCAGCTACTCCCCGCTCATCCCCTTCCTCCCCTCGCTGTCGCGCCCGCGCGCCGACACGGCGACGGCGCTGCACGCGTCGCCCATCCGCCATCGCCCGCGCGCTGATAAGATTCCCGAGCCCCCCTGGCGCAGCCCTAGCTCCCCTCCAGTCCCTCTCCTCCCTCGCCAGCCACTCTCTTCCCCTCCGCCGAGCGTCACCGCCGCCACGAGCGCTGCTCCCCGCGGCCATCGTCGACCCCGCGACCAGCTGAGTTGCTCGGGAGCTCCACCGGCCTCTTCCTCTTCCACTGGTGCTGTCAGACGGAGTCGGAGGGATCTGCATCGCGCGGATCAAGCCGATCCCCTCCTCTGCATCGCCGGCGCCGACCGCCGTCCGTCTACGATTCCGGTCGCCACGCTGCACTACTAAGCCTCCGACGGCCACCGTGTGCCCCGCGGTGAGCTTCTCCACCTCCTTCCCCTCTCCATTCGGCCGCGTACGCTCGCTAGCTAGCTACTGCGCTTCGCCTGAACACACTGCCGCCGACGAGCTCACCGCCGTGGCCTCCGTCGCAGTCACGCGCGGCCGAGACCAGCATAGAGCTCCTGGAGCTCGTGCGAACTCAACGCGACCCCTAGCACGCTTTCTTGTGCCGTGCAGCGCTGGATCCACTGACGCCCGACTCCGGCGTCCGCCGGCGACGATCTAGCGCTCGGCTCCAGCCGTTTTAGCTCGCCTTAGTGCCGCAGATCGATGCGGAATCTTGTCCCTGTTCGAATGAAACCAACCGCCGTCGTTTTGGGCTCCGGGCGGCGATTTCCGATGAGGTCCGTGGCCGCGCCGCCGCGGAAATGGTCACCGGCGTCTAGCCGCCGGCGTGCTGACGTGGCTGCGTGGTTAGGCGTTAAGTACTCCCTCTGTTAGATTGACGTGTGGGCCCGCGTACTGTAGCCATTAGATTAACTAATTACGCTACTAATTAACCCGCTAACTACAGTCAATGACAACTGGGCCCCACCTCCCTAATAAACTGGTTAGGTTAATTAAAATGTGATTAACTAAACAGACACTGACAACTGGGCTCCACCGCACCCAGTTGACTAGTCAATTTGCTGACTGGGCAGTACCCAGTCTATGACAGGTGGGCCGCACTGGACCCACTGCCCAGTCAACGCTGACCCAGTCAACTGCTGACTGTGTAGTTGACCGGGCCCAATGTCAGCCACTTTGATGCACACTGGGTGCACCCAGCGATTTCGGTTACTGTTTAAATTGAATTAATAGATAAATTCCAGAAAATCATTTAAACTTCAAAAATTAATAACTTTTAAACCGTAGCTCAGATCGAAAAACTTGAAACATGAAAGTTGCTCAGAACGACGAGACGAGTTTGATCGTGCCGTCTGTTTCTTTGTCGAAACCCCCTACGTAGAAGAACTCATAACTCTGAGCCCGATTACGGTAGATGAATAGTGCACACACACACCGATTAATAAATCCCCGGTTATTCCTAAAAATAACTAAAATGACTTAGATGCATATTTAGGCAACCCTGCACTGCATCATAGCATCGCACGCACTGTGTTGCATCTGTTGCATTATATTTACTTGTTTCTTCCCCCCTCTTTTCTTTCGGTAGACCCCGACGTTGCCGTAGCTCCTGAGGCAGACGCCACTCCGGAGTACGACTACGTCCCCGACGACCCTGCCCTTGCCGTCGAGCAGACAGGCAAGCACCCCCATTTTGAGCATTTCGATATCGCCCACTCTCTTCTCTCTTATGCTTGCATTAGAAGTTACTGCTGCTGTTACTATCCTATATCTGTTGCATAGCCTGTTTACTTGTAACCTACTGTTGATACCTGCCTGTTATCCTAAACTGTATAGTATAGGATGGGTAGAGCCTTATCAGAGACCCACTTGTCCCGACTGCCCCGCTGGACTCTCAGAAGACCCGAGCAACGGGATCGAAGATTAGAACCTGGCACCGCATGTCACTTCCCCTAAGATGCTTTACTCTACTGGGTTACTATCGAGTGCCGAGGGTGATACCTCGTCAGCACTTCTGATGATAACCTTGTAGGTTAGTTATTCGGTCGTGGTAAGCGAGGGTGATTCCTCAGGGTTCCCCCTTGGTGTCAGACACACGGAGACTTGGTTACTATGACTGAACACTAAACCATGATAACATGATACTAAAGACGGGTCGGCCCTGAGGGGTACCCGCGCAAGCATGAATGCGAAGTGATGTGGAGTCGGGTTGACCTGAGAGGTGCCCGCGAGATAACTACGAGGCGTGGCTGGGCATTCTTAGCCCTTGCCGCAAGTCCTCGAGACGGGGCGACGGGGTCACATCGATCGTGAGTCTCTTCTCGTTTCCGCGCGCTCCTAATCCACTAACGATTTGGATATTTGATCCGAGGGGCCTCTGGCCTGATAGCACTAACCATCACGTGGGCATAGTATGGGCATTCTGCGTCGTATACTTCAGCCGAAGCTTAATAGACGTCAGCAACTGAGCGACACACGCTGGGTTGGACTGGGAACGCAACCGCGCTTGTAATAAGGGGTTGCTAGGTCTGCTCACCGGCGGTGTACGCAACGTGCAGGAGCGTCCGGGGCGATTGCCCAAGACCCCTGGGGGCATAGGTTAATCCGGCGTGCTGACCTCGCTGTTAAGTATTTGGTCGGGTTGCGGTGTGTTGCTTAGCCGAGGCCGGGCATGACCCAGAAAAGTGTGTCCGGCCGGAGTTAAGCGAGCGTGGTGGGTAAGTTGGTGCACCCTTGCAGGGAAGAAACTTCTATCGATAGCCTGTCCTACGGTAACGGACACTCGGAGTTGTATCCCGATCGGTACAACTAGAACATGACTTGAGATGATAACTGGATAGTACGACTCTGGGATTGCTTTCTCGCGGGGAGTCGAGGAAGAATCTCTGGCCGAGGTTGATGACTTTAGTGCTATAATTTACATTATGTTATTCTGCTCTCTTCTAATGCTGCAAGACTGTTGAAGATGCTATTCTTCGATAGGACTAGGCTTTCCCCCTCTATCCTGGCATTTCTGCAGCCCAGTCCACATATACAGCCCCCTTTGAAAATGTTGCATATGTAGTGTAGATCCTTGCTTGCTGAGTACTTCGGATGAGTACTCACGTTTGCTTTATTTTCCTTTTTTCCCCCTTTATTCCTTTGCCGCATCCAGACGACGGAGCCCCGGAGCCAGTTGTCCCCACCGACGACCACTACTACTACCAGCCCGGAGAGTACTACTACTACGAGGAGCCGACCGACGACCAGGAGTAGGATTCGAAGGGTCCAGGGCAGGAGGCCCACGCCTTTCGATCGTAGAGTTTTATTTTGCCCCGCCTCTATGAAGGCTTATCTCTTTGTTCTGTAATATATCTGTACTCAGATATCTGATGCTTCCGCTGACGCTTGTATGTCATCGAGCTATGTATTCGAGCCCTCGAGGCCCTGGCTTGTAATATTAAGCTTGTATGACTTTATTTATGTTTTAGAGTTGTGTTGTGATATCTTCAAGTGAGTCCTTAGGCTTGATCGTGTGCATTTGCGTGTATGGTTAGTGCATGATTAAGCCGGGGTCGTCACAGGTTGGTATCAGAGTCGACTGCCCCTAGGAATCCCCCTTTCCAATTCCTTGGCCGAAGTTGAGTCTAGTGGTCGAAAACTGTTTTACTAACTTGGCTGTGTGGCTTACGGGCCCACGTCGCGAATTGGGTGGTATTAGGATCTTTTATTCCTCGTCTATACTCTGGGACTCTGATCTCTCTTCTATTCGGGTTATATGATTTTACTAACTCTGGCATTAGGTTCTCGTAACCACTTCCTCCCGGAGAGCCCCTTCACCACAGATGATCGCCTGCTTCATCAGAAGACTCCGACAATACTCCTCGAAGTTCCCGAGACCCTGTGCCCACTGCCTTGCAGTTCCCGACCACCGATAAACTCCGACGAATAACTACTTACACTTACCGCACATATATTCATTCTAGTTACTCTTTGGTTCCATCCGACATTTCGAGAATTCTCTGAACCTACTGCCTTGCAATTCCTTTTCGGCTGAACATACTTATGAATAACTCCTCACATTTCCGGGGATCCGTTCATCCCCAGTTGTTATTGTGTTTCACGAAATACTTTGTATTTCTATCCAATCACCCGAAAATCCTTTGCAGCCTATTGCTCTCGAAATTCTTGCCTGCTTGCCTTATGGTTAATTCCATATGTCTAGTAATCCCCATCAACATCCTTTACCAATTACCATTTTGAATCCCCTGAACCAATATGCTGCAGATATTCGCCATCATCAGTCGAATCCTAGAATTCGTCCTACCAGCTCAGTCACCATTCCGAACATGAGCTGGATCTCAGCCAATCAAGTATTGGTTGATTGTCCAACTAAGCATCTACAACTCAATCGTCCCTCTGCCCAGGTGAACTAATTGTCACCCCTGACTCTGGAAATCGTGAACCCTCTGAAATTTTATACTTGGGTTGTTCAAATGCTTCCTTAATCCGTTGTGCTTACCTCCCGTCCTTTCTCGAAGGACTCTCATGAGAAACCAGTTGTTTAAACTTTACCTTGCTAATTTTATGGAACACTTGATTCCTTTTATGGAAAATTACCTGACTGATTCTTTCCTATTCCATGAATCATAACGGTACCTTCCCCGTTACAAATATCGTTGGCACTATAGCATCCTCTACTTTTTGCCGTCCGCTTATCCACTCTGCTTACATGACACGGAAGGGCAGCGCATGCCTTCCCATAATGACCTGGGACTCACCACTGACCAGGACATGTCACGTAACCATGGATGGAGATCTCTGCAAGATGAAGCACTTAACTTGTCCATCTAATTCTACTCAACCTAATCGTCTTTTGATCAGAACTTCTGCTCCTGACTCTTCGTTTGAACCATTACTTCTTGGTACTTAAGCGTCGGATTATTCCAATGTTTCTATAATCTGTTCCCGTTACCTGTTTCCATCCTCTGGTTGAGTGCCAGTACTCACAATCACATCCTTGCGGCCTGCCAGTTCCTTTGGTGGGTTATTATTTGATAGTGTCCTCCCTCTTCCATAACCTTGACAGTTCCCCCCCTCTGATACATGATGCCTTCGGTAAATCGTATCATCCGCTTTGACTTCGGCACTTTGCTTTCGAATCCATATCCCTTGCTTTGTTTGATGGTTGTATAGATTCGTAAAATTGTCCCGATGGGTTGAACATACGCCTTCCCCGATCTGTGTGAATCGAAAGATATGCGGAATATATCTATCGCGTTTCATTGGATAAATTTTCAAATCTATAACTTCTTCAAAGACGAGAAGTGAATGAAAGGTTTTGCATTGAAGAAGTGGGAGTCGACCTTGAACCTTTGTGTTCATGCCCATGGACCCGATGTAGAACTTATCATGGAAGCTGCTTGTAAAAATAAATTGTTCCCTTGGCATAAGTTCATCTCGTATCTATGAATTGATCCCTTGCAAACATGGTTCCGACCATATTTCCTCTTTGAGTTCATTTCCCTGATAAGTTAAAATACTTGTCCTCTGCAGATCACTTTCCCCGTCCAACCTCTGCTCCGACTTACCTTCTGGTGTTACCCCTAGTACTTGTTACTGGGAAGTCTAACACCCCATCACATCATCCCTAGCCTGATCGGCTATATTTTTCGTGCCAACTTTCAACTGTGCTACCTGGACCTTATGCTCGGAGCAACTTCCGACGATGAGCGAAGCTTACGTCGATCCTCCTCATCTTATCATATCATCTCGAGCAACAAGTTTGATTTCGAGCTTGTGTCGTATCCGTGGTTCCAATAAACTTTTCGCCTCATCGTTCCTTACAGTTGATGTCGTCACTGTTCGATGGCATCTTCATAGAGCCTCCCGACAAATGTGATGTGATCATCGCCCATATTTGACTTGTTCCATGTTATCGATTAAATTCATGGTGAGAATTATCATCCTTGCTCTTCGATGATTTGTGTTATCATCGATGACATCCTTGACTTTCGACCAACACAAACCTGGTTGTGTTTGGTTATTCCTTACGTTCCGAGATACCCTTGTAATTGTTTCTCGGTACCTCTTGAGATCTTCGAACCCAATCTTTACTTGACACCATATCATTGCTGCCTCGAAGCATGATTGTGTTATTCCGAACTCCAGCATGAACGTTGGAAGCACATTGCCAAATGTGTCTCGACCAATTATCCAAACACCGTTGTATGGGTAATATCATGATTCATCCCTCGCCCCTTTCCCTAAAAGCTTTTGAAATTGCTGTCGCATCATGTATATCTTGCTCCGCTTTTCCTTGGACAGGATATACCCCTAAATCTTGTGTGGAAACACATTTTTCCTTTCCATTGTTTTGTTTAACCTTTCTTGAAATCTAATTTATCTGAGCAGAGATAACTCCCTGCTTATGAAAACACCTCGAGGTACAATTCGGTCAGTACGACCCTCTTACAATTGTTGATGATATACCGGTAACCACCGATGGGCGAGAACTTTGCCTATTGGTCCGCCTCATTTTAATGAGCAGGAAAATGGTTCTCTTCGTCCCTCGCCCTTGGTACCAGCGTTATTGCCAACATAACTGACAGGCTATCCTCTGACATACCTTGCTTAACGGATCGTGAAAGACGTCACCATTTTTCCTAATTTTAGCCCACATGGTGGGCCCATAACCCACAGCTCCAGAGGATCAGAACCTGACTCTCCTGTAACATCCTTGATTCTGAAGCATCCTTTGCCCTTGACTTTGTGTGTTACCCCGAGCCACCCCTCGAGAGATGACTTACTCCCGGTACTCTGAACCCCTGTTCACACTCCGTTCAGGTACCGACCGAATGTCCATTCGCTAGATACTTCTTATCGTACATTCATACTTTGCTCTCGGTGCTTCCTAAGTTTCAATACGAGAGATACCTTTACCACATTCCCTGAGTGGTCCACCAGATATTCGACCTGCCAAAGGTCCGTTCTCCCGAAGTCACTGCTTATTTCCCCACTTAAATCTCGGGACGAGATTTCTTGTAGTGGAGGAGATTTGTAACATCCCCAGCCTCAAACCACAGTGATCACCTTCTGATCTTGCCAAGTCATCATCATTCTGCCATAAGACAAACCATTAAGAAATATTTCTATCTCAAGTTCAAAATTTAAAATCAAGTCAAATAATTATTACCTCCAGCTGCAAAACAAAATAGTTCATCATGTTGCAGATATTCCTAAGGCAATTATAAAATTGAAACCAATATTTTTGGAACTCACAAAAATGCCCCTGTACCTTAAACAGTAGTCCAGCAGCATTAATCTGTCCCTTTTCAATTTCTAAAAATATCTAATCTATTCGTTTGGCCTCCAACCTTTTTGCTGGCAATCCCAAATATTACCAGGAAATGTTGGGGCTTAGTCCCATATTTTTCTAAAATGTTTGGTGGCCCACCGAAATCATTTTCTATCTCTGTTAAATAAATAAAAGAAAAACAGGAACCGAAATAAAAGAGAAAGACCAGAGCCACTTACCTGGGCTTACCTGGCAGGCCCAATCGGCCAGGCCCAGCTACTCCCCGCTCATCCCCTTCCTCCCCTCGCTGTCGCGCCCGCGCGCCGACACGGCGACGGCCGCTGCACGCGTCGCCCATCCGCCGTCGCCCGCGCGCTGATAAGATCCCCGAGCCCCCCTGGCGCAGCCCTAGCTCCCCTCCAGTCCCTCTCCTCCCTCGCCCGCCACTCTCTTCCCCTCCGCCGAGCGTCACCGCCGCCACGAGCGCTGCTCCCCGCGGCCATCGTCGACCCCGCGACCAGCTGAGTTGCTCGAGAGCTCCACCGGCCTCTTCCTCTTCCACTCGTGCTGTCAGACGGAGTCGGAGGGATCTGCATCGCGTCGATCAAGCCGATCCCCTCCTCTGCATCGCCGGTGCCCGCCGCCGTCCGTCTACGATTCCGGTCGCCACGCTGCGCTACTAAGCCTCCGACGGCCACCATGTGCCCCGCGGTGAGCTTCTCCACCTCCTTCCCCTCTCCATTCGGCCGTGTACGCTCGCAAGCTAGCTACTGCGCTACGCCCGAACACACTGCCGCCGACGAGCTCACCGCCGTGGCCTCCGTCGCAGTCACGCGCGGCCGAGACCAGCATAGAGCTCCTGGAGCTCATGCGAACTCAACGCGACCCCTAGCACGCTTTCCTGTGCCATGCAGCGCTGGATCCACTGACGCCCGACTCCGGCGTCCGCCAGCGACGATCTAGCGCTCGGCTCCAGCCGTTTTAGCTCGCCTTAGTGCCGCAGATCGACGCGGAATGTTGTCCCCATTCGAATGAAACCAACTGCCGTCGTTTTGGGCTCCGGGCGGCGATTTCCGATGAGATCCGTGGCAGCGCCACCGCGGAAATGGTCACCGGCGTCTAGCCGCCGGCGTGCTGACGTGGCTGCGTGGTTAGGCGTTAAGTACTCCCTCTGTTAGATTGATGTGTCGGCCCGCGTACTGTAGCCGTTAGATTAACTAATTACGCTACTAATTAACCCGCTAACTACAGTCAATGACAACTGGGCCCCACCTCCCTAATAAACTGGTTAGGTTAATTAAAATGCGATTAACTAAACAGACACTGACAACTGGGCCCCATCGGACCCAGTTGACTAGTCAATTTGCTGACTGGGCAGTACCCAGTCTACGACAGGTGGGCCCCACTGGACCCACTGCCCAGTCAACGCTGACCCAGTCCACTGTCAGCCTCTCTGATGCACACTGGGTGCAGTGCTCCGGGTGCACCCAGCGATTGCGGTTACTGTTTAAATTGAATTAATAGATAAATTCCAGAAAATCATTTAAACTTTGAAAATTAATAACTTTTAAACCGTAGCTCAGATCGAAAAACTTAAAACATGAAAGTTGCTCAGAACGACGAGACGAGTTTGATCGTGCCATCTGTTTCTTTGTCGGAACCCCCTACGTAGAAGAACTCGTAACTCTGAGCCTGATTACGATAGATGAATAGTGCACACACACCGATTAATAAATCCCCGGTTATTCCTAAAAATAACTAAAATGACTTAGATGCATATTTAGGCAACCCTGCACTGCATCATAGCATCGCACGCACTGTGTTGCATCTGTTGCATTATATTTACTTGTTTCTTCCCCCCTCTTTTCTTTCGGTAGAACCCGACGTTGCCGTAGCTCCTGAGGCAGACGCCACTCCGGAGTACGACTACGTCCCCGACGACCCTGCCCTTGCCGTCGAGTAGACAGGCAAGCACCCCCATTTTGAGCATTCCGAAATCGCCCACTCTCTTCTCTCTTATGCTTGCATTAGAAGTTACTACTGCTGTTACTATCCTATATCTGTTGCATAGCCTGTTTACTTGTAACCTACTGTTGATACCTGCCTGTTATCCTAAACTGTATAGTATAGGATGGGTAGAGCCTTATCAGAGACCCACTTGTCCCGACTGCCCCGCTGGACTCTCAGAAGACCCGAGCAACGGGATCGAAGATTAGAACCTGGCATCGCACGTCACTTCCCCTAAGATGCTCGACTCTACTGGGTTACTATCGAGGGCTGAGGGTGATACCTCGTCAGCACTTCTGATGATAACCTTGTAGGTTAGTTATTCGGTCGTGGTAAGCGAGGGTGATTCCTAAGGGTTCCCCCTTGGTGTCAGACACACGGAGACTTGGTTACTATGACTGAACACTGAACCATGATAACATGATACTAAAGACGGGTCGGCCCTGAGGGGTACCCGCGCGAGCATGAATGCGAAGTGATGTGGAGTCGGGTTGACCTGAGAGGTGCCCACGAGATAACTACGAGGCGTGGCCGGGCATTCTTAGCCCTTGCCGCAAGTCCTCGAGACGGGGCGACGGGTTCACATCGATCGTGAGTCTCTGCTCGTTTCCGCACGCTCCTAATCCACTAACGGTTTGGATATTTGATCCGAGGGGCCTCTGGCCTGATAGCACTAACCATCACGTGGGCATAGTATGGGCGTTCTGCGTCGTATACTTCAGCCGAAGCTTAATAGACGTCAGCAACTGAGCGGCACACGCTGGGTTGGACTGGGAACGCAACCGCGCTTGTATTAAGGGGTTGCTAGGTCTGCTCACCGGTGGTGTACGCAACGTGCAGGAGCGTCCGGGGCGATGGCCCAAGACCCCTGGGGGCATAGGTTAGTCCGGCGTGCTGACCTCTCTGTTAAGTATTTGGTCGGGTTGCGGCGTGTTGCTTAGCCGAGGCCGGGCATGACCCAGAAAAGTGTGTCCGGCCGGAGTTAAGCGAGCGTGGTGGGTAAGTTGGTGCACCCCTGCAGGGAAGAAACTTCTATCGATAGCCTGTCCTACGGTAACGGACACTCGGAGTTGTATCCCGATCGGTACAACTAGAACATGACTTGAGATGATAACTGGATAGTACGGCTCTGGGATTGCTTTCTCGCGGGGAGTCAAGGAAGAATCTCTGGCCGAGGTTGATGACTTTAGTGCTATAATTTACATTATGTTATTCTGCTCTCTTCTAATGCTGCAAGACTATTGAAGATGATGAAGATGCTAGTCTTCGATAGGACTAGGCTTTCCCCCTCTATCCTGGCATTTCTGCAGCCCAGTCCACATATACAGCCCCCTTTGAAAATGTTGCATATGGAGTGTAGATCCTTGCTTGCTGAGTACTTCGGATGAGTACTCACGTTTGCTTTATTTTCCTTTTTCCCCCTTTATTCCTTTGCCGCATCCAGACGACGGAGCCCCGGAGCCAGTTGTCCCCACCGACGACCACTACTACTACCAGCCCGGAGAGTACTACTACTACGAGGAGTCGACCGACGACCAGGAGTAGGATTCGGAGGGTCCAGGGCAGGAGGCCCACGCCTTTCGATCGTAGAGTTTTATTTTGTCCCACCTCTGTGAAGGCTTATCTCTCTGTTCTGTAATATATCTGTACTCAGATATCTGATGCTTCCGCTGACGCTTGTATGTCATCGAGCTATGTATTCGAGCCCTCGAGGCCCTGGCTTGTAATATTAAGCTTGTATGACTTTATTTATGTTTTAGAGTTGTGTTGTGATATCTTCAAGTGAGTCCTTAGGCTTGATTGTGTGCATTTGAGTGTATGGTTAGTGCACGATTAAGCCGGGGTCGTCACACCCGGTATGCGGTGCATTGCGGTATAAGATCAGACGAGATGACCCTGGTGATGTTGACGGCGAGCCCCCCAGGAAGAGGGTTCCTGCGAAGGTGATGTGGTATGCTCCTATAATACCACGGTTGAAATGTCTGTTCAGAAACAAAGAGCATGCTAAGTTGATGCGATGGCATAGAGAGGACCGTAAGAAAGACGGGAAGTTGAGAGCACCCGCTGACGGGTCGCGGTGGAGAAAAATCGAGAGAAAGTACTAGGAGGAGTTTGCAGGTGACGCAAGGAACGTATGGTTTGGTTTAAGCGCGGATGGCATTAATCCTTTTGGGGAGCAGAGCAGCAATCACAGCAACTGGCCCGTGACTCTATGTATCTATAACCTTCCTCCTTGGCTGTGCATGAAGCGGAAGTTCATTATGATGCCAGTACTCATCCAAGGCCCTAAGCAACCCGGCAACGACATTGATGTGTACCTAAGGCCATTAGTTGAAGAACTTTTACAGCTATGGAATGGAAACGGTGTACGTGTGTGGGATGAGCACAGAACGGAGGAATTTGACCTGCATGCGTTGCTGTTTGTAACCATCAATGATTGGCCTGCTCTCAGTAACCTTTCAAGACAGACAAGCAAGGGATACCACGCATGCATGCACTATTTAGCTGACACCGAAAGTATATACCTGGACAAATGCAGGAAGAATGTGTACCTGGGGCATCGTCGATTTCTTCCGACCAACCATCAATGTCGAAAGAAAGGCAAGCATTTCAAAGGCGAGGCAGATCACCGGAAGAAGCCCGCCATGCGTACCGGTGATCACGTACTTGCTATGGTCAATGATTTACACGTAATCTTTGGAAAGGGTCCCGGTGGACTATCTGTTCCGAATGACGCTGAGGGACGCACACCCATGTGGAAGCAGAAATCTATATTTTGGGACCTACCCTACTAGAAAGACCTAGAGGTCCGCTCTTCAATCGACGTGATGCACGTGACAAAGAACCTTTGCGTGAACCTGCTAGGCTTCTTGGGCGTGTATGGGAAGACAAAAGATACACCGGAGGCACGGGAGGACCTGCAACATTTGCACGAAAAAGACGGCATGCCTCCAAAGCAGTATGAAGGTCCTGCCAGCTACACTCTTACCAAAGAAGAGAAGGAAATCTTCTTTGAATGCCTGCTCAGTATGAAGGTCCCGTCTGGCTTCTCGTCCAATATAAAGGGAATAATAAATATCCCAGAGAAAAAGTTCCAGAACCGAAAGTCTCATGACTGCCACGTGATTATGACGCAACTGCTTCCGGTTGCATTCAGGGGGCTTCTAATGGAAAACGTTCGATTAGCCATTGTGAAGCTATGTGCATTCCTCAATGCAATCTCTCAGAAGGTGATCGATCCACAAATCCTACCAAGGCTAAGGAGAGATGTGGCGCAATGTCTTGTCAGTTTCGAGCTGGTGTTCCCACCATCCTTCTTCAATATCATGACGCACGTCCTAGTTCATCTAGTCGATGAGATTGTTGTTCTGGGCCCTGTATTTCAACACAATATGTTCCCCTTTGAGAGGTTCATGGGAGTCCTAAAGAAATATGTCCGTAACCGCGCTAGGCCAGAAGGAAGCATCTCCGTGGGCCATCAAACAGAGGATGTCATTGGGTTTTGTGTTGACTTCATTCCTGGCCTTAAGAAGATTGGCCTCCCTCAATCGTGGTATGAGGGGAGACTGACTGGAAAAGGCATGCTAGGAGGGGACTCAATAATATGTAGGGACGGGCATTCTTGGTCTCAAGCACACTACATAGTTCTACAGAACTCTACCTTGGTGACCCCGTATGTCGATGAACACAAGAACATTCTGCACTCCAAACACCCGGAGCAGTGTGACGACTGGATTACATGTGAACACATCAGGACTTTCGGCCGTTGGTTGGAAACACGTCTCAGAGGTGACAACACTGTTTCTGATGAGCCGTACTCGTTGTCCAGGGGACCATCTTCGACTGTATTGACTTACAAAGGATACGAGATAAATGGGAATACATTTTACACGATCGCCCAAGATCAAAAGAGCACCAACCAAAACAGCGGTGTCCGCTTTGATGCAGCAACCAAGAGGGGAAAGGACACATATTATGGTTACATAGTGGACATATGGGAACTTGACTACGGACATGATTTTAAGGTCCCTTTGTTTAAGTGCAAATGGGTCAATATGTCAGGAGGCGGGGTACAGGTAGACCCACAGTACGGAACGACAACAGTGGATCTGAACAATCTTGGGTACACAGACGAACCATTCGTCCTAGCCAATGATATGGCGCAGGTTCTCTATGTGAAAGACATGTCTACCAAACCGAGAAAAAGAAAAGATAAGGAAGCGAATACATCATACGATGAGCCAAAACGCCACATAGTTCTTTCAGGAAAAAGAGACATCGTGGGATTGGAGGGCAAGACAGACATGTCTGAAGATTATGAAAAGTTTCATGACATTCCTCCCTTCAAAGTCAAGGCTGACCCAAGCACCCTGTTAAGCGATGAAGAATATCCATGGTTACGGCGCAATAAGCAAAGGACACAAGCGAAGAAAAAGTGAAGACTTTCTCTCCACAACTATTATGATGAAAAATGACAAATGAAGTCAGAAAGGGTTGAAAATTGATGATGTGGCTTTGAATGGTGCATTTTGAACACACAAAAAGTCTGGAGTTCAAATAAGTTCAAAAAAATGAAATCCCTTTGTAACAGACGAGTTTCCGTATGAAACCCTGATACTTCGAAAGAGATTTTCCGTTTTGTACACGAAGTGCATCCAGTTTTTGCCGTAACCCTCTCAACTTTTTAGCACATGCTATGTGGGTGAAATGATGATACCATGCCAACTTTCAACCTTTTCAGAGTTCATTTGAAGTGCTTTTCAATTTCAGGGTCATATAGCTAAAAAAAATCAGTAAATGCATGAAAAATAACAAATGAAGCCAGAAAGGGTTGACAATTGATGATGTGGCTTTGAATGGTGCATTTTGAACACAGAAAAAGTCTGGAGTTCAAATAAGTTCAAAAAAATAAAATCCCTTTGTAACAGACGAGTTTCCGTATGAAACCCTCATACTTCGAAAGAGATTGTCCGTTTTGTACACGAAGTGCATCCAGTTTTTGCCGTAACCCTCTCAACTTTTTAGCACATGCTATGTGGGTGAAATGATGATACCATGCCAACTTTCAACCTTTTCAGAGTTCATTTGTAGTGCTTTTCAATTTCAGGGTCATATAACTAAAAAAAATCAGTAAATGCATGAAAAATAACAAATGAAGTCAGAAAGGGTTGAAAATTGATGATGTGGCTTTGAATGGTGCATTTTGAACACACAAAAAGTCTGGAGTTCAAATAATTTCAAAAAAATGAAATCCCTTTGTAACACACGAGTTTTCGTTCGAAACCTTGATACTTTGAAAGAGATTGCCCGTTTTGTACACGAAGTGCATCCATTTTTTGCCGTAACCCTCTCAACTTTTTAGCACATGCTATGTGGGTGAAATGATGATACCATGCCAACTTTCAACCTTTTCAGAGTTCATTTGTAGTGCTTTTCAATTTCAGGGTCATTTAGAGCAAAAAGATCAGTATATGCATGAAAAATAACAAATGAAGTCAGAAAGGGTTGAAAATTGATGATGTGGCTTTGAATGGTGCATTTTGAACACACAAAAAGTCTGGAGTTCAAATAAGTTCAAAAAAATGAAATCCCTTTGTAATAGACGAGTTTCCGTATGAAACCCTGATACTTCGAAAGAGATTGTCCGTTTTGTACACGAAGTGCATCCAGTTTTTTCCGTAACCCTCTCAACTTTTTAGCACATGCTATGTGGGTGAAATGATGATACCATGCCAACTTTCAACCTTTTCAGAGTTCATTTGTAGTGCTTTTCAATTTCAGGGTCATATATCTCAAAAAAATCAGTAAATGCATGAAAAATAACAAATGAAGTCAGAAAGGGTTGAAAATTGATGATGTGGCTTTGAATGGTGCATTTTGAACACATAAAAAGTCTGGAGTTCAAATAAGTTCAAAAAATGAAATCCCTTTGTAACAGACGAGTTTTTGTTCGAAACCCTGATACTTCGAAAGAGATTGCCCGTTTGTACATGAAGTGCATCCAGTTTTTACCGTAACCCTCTCAACTTTTTAGCACATGCTATGTGGGTGAAATGATGATACCATGCCAACTTTAGACCTTTTCAGAGTTCATTTGTAGTTCTTTTCAATTTCAGGGTCATTTAGCGCAAATAGAATGAATTAATAGCAAAAAGAATGAACTTAAAATAATCAATTAAAATATTCTGTTATGATCAACTAAAACAAAACTATAATATTCTTCAATAGCAAAAAGAATCAACTAAAAAGCTTTTATAAAACTCTAATAGCAAAAGGAATCAACTAAAAAGCTTTTATAAACCTCTAGTATTTTTTAAACTAAAATTATATAAAATTTCTGCAACTAAAATTATCCAATATTTCTGTTCAAAACATTAATGGCAAAAAGAATTTTCATAAAGAATTTTTTTGTTAGAATCTTTAATAGCAAACTAAAATAACAAAATATGTTCTTGATTAAAACAGACATTTAAAATAACCTAAAAATTACGAAATTTAATATAATGATAAAACACAGTAATATTAAATAGCAGGAAAAAGAATCACTCCAAAATCTATTTTTATAGTAAAGTTAATCACAAACTAGTGATTCACACAAATTTCAAAAAAGTCAAATTTAAACTATTCAAATTTGAAAACTAATGGCTAACAGAAAGTTTATAATTTTTGTGACCTAAAAGCAAAAAGATTTAAAAAATAAAGCAAAAAACAAAAGAAAATGAATAAAGCAGAAAACAAAACAAAAAAATGAAGAAAAAAAATGCCACCTACTGGGCCACCACGGCCTGGATGATACGACTAGAAACCTAACCACGGGCAAGGATTCAGGCCCGCAGAAGGCCCAGTCGGCCACAGGCAGCGGATTGTGAGGTTAGGCTGTAAGCTGATTTGAGAGGAGAGAGCTGCGAGGGCGCAACAGTGGGGTGATTAAACCACTCCGCGCCCTCTCAACTAGCGAGGTGGGACTAAACTTTTGGCTGCTGGCAGCACAAGGCCTTGGTCCCGGTTGGTCAAGGACGAACGAAAGGGGCGAATGGTACCGGTCGTGGCACGAACCGGGACACATGCCCCCTTAGTCCCGGTTGGTGCCACCAACCGGGACCAAAGGTCTCCTTTTCCCCGCCCTTTGGGCTGCTGAAAAGAGACCTTTGGTCCCGGTTGGTGGCACCACCGGGACTAAAGGGGGGCATTGGTCCCGGTTCGTGCCATGAACCGGGACCAATGCTTTGTGTATATAAGAAAACACTTAGCAGTTTCTGCAAAAATCACTTTTTCTCCGCCCCGACGCCCCCAGCTGCTCCCTCGTCGCCGTCGCCGCCGAGCCCTGCCCCGACGCCGTCAGCTGCCTCACCGCGTCGTCGCCGACGCCGTCGGGGGCTCCAACTCGCCGCCGCCCGCCGCCCTCTGCCCGACGCGCGCCGCCGACGCCCCCTGCCCGCCCGACAGCCGCCTGCCGTGCACCCCTGCCCGCCCCGGCGCCGCCCGCCGTGCGCCCCTGCCCGCCCCGACGCCGCCCGCCGTGCCCCTGCCCCTGCCCCGACGCCTCCCTCTGTGAGCACCGCGCCCCTGCCCTGCTTCGCCGCCGTGCTTTTTTTTTTGTTATATATGCTTATTTTTTGTGTACATGTTTTTAGATGTTCATATATGTATGTATGTTTTTTTGATAGAGTGTTTCGTGGAGATGAGATGAGATGGAAGAGAACTTTTAGAGAAATTTGCATAGAGATTTTTTTTGAGAAATGGTGGAGTTCACATATAATGTATATATGTTGATATTTTTTATATGTGAAAATTGTTTAGTTCATAATATATGTATATATATATATATAATATGTATGTGGCTATGTATGTATGGATGTTCATAATTTTTTTTGTTCATATATGTATTAATTGTTTGTTCATAGCATTTTTTATGATGATTGATTTTGTTTTCATAGACATTTCATAGCCATATAATGTATGTGGCTATTTGTATGTATATATGGATGTTCATAGATATTTTTTTATATGTATGTGGCTATATGTATATGTCGTTGTCGATAAGCCCCTCCCCCGATAACTTCGACATGAGGGGGGGGGGGGTCGATATAACCCCTCCCCGATAACATTTTTTTTATATGATGAATTTTTTTTCATAGCCATATATATGTATGTGGCTATATGTATGTATGGATGTTCATAGGATTTTTTATATGTATGTGGCTATATGTTTGTCGTTGTCGATATAGCCCCTCCCGATAACTTCGACATGAGGGAGGGGGGGGTCGATATACCGCCTCCCCGATAACATTTTTTCTAAGTTACTAAGGTAAAATGTTCACCCCCCCCCCCCCTCGATATACCGGGCGACCAACTCTCGAGGCACCCAAACCTAGAAAAAAAGCGTTGCGCATCTCTACCCCCTTCCGCCCCTACCCGACAAACTCTCGAGGCCACCAAACCACTAGAAGAAAACTCCGTAATTTCGACATGAGGGGGACGTCGATAACCCCCTTGCCCGAACAACGTATGTATCATTTTATATCGCGGTGGACATATATCAAAGTTTGATTATATGTCAAAGTTTGAATTTTGACACTATGCAATATTTGATCATATATCAAAGTTTGATCAATGGTCAAAGTTTGAATTTTGACATATGCAACATTTGATCATATGTCAAAGTTTGATCATAGTCAAAGTTTGAATTTTGACATATATAGATTTATCAAGAATGCCACCATTATGGATGTGCACAAGTTGATCCAATTTTTTCTGATCTCATCATATATATATCTTCTATATGTCACGCTGTCTGTCAAAGTATTGAAGAAATCCATGGCTTATCATTAGCCGGAAGTACAGGCGGTATGATGCTACGAAACTCTTCAAAGTGTTTTGGAACGGAGTTCCGGATAGAATAATTCGTTTTGGTACGAATTTCAGCAAAGGCCTTCCAATAGCGATTATCAGAAGGCTCTTGCTGAACTTCGTACCAAAAAACTAATTATCCTATCCGGGACACCGTTCCAAAAACAATTTTGGAGAGCTTCATACACATATGCGCCTGTTACTTTCGGCTAATGATGAAGCCATGGTTTTCTTGAATCCTTTGACACTGACAACGTGACATATAGAAGGGTAGATGAGATCAGGAAAAATATAGACCTTTTTGCACTCCAGAATGGCGCCATTTTGTTAAATCCCTTGTTTGACATTCATGAGAGAGGAGGTCCGGACGTCGGACATTCAGAGAGAACTCCGGTAACTCTTCAACATGAGGGGGACGTCGATCAACCCCCTCCGCCCGACCAAACCCTAGAAGCGTCGAGGCCACCCACACCCTAGAAGCGTTGCCAGGCCACCCCAACCCTAGAAGCGTCGAGGCCACCAAATTTACCAAGTTAAAAGAGCTTGTCGAGGCCACCCCAAACCCTAGAAGAGTAGAGGCCACTAATTAATATTCCTTGTTGTGATTAGCTAGCTAGGTCTAGTTGCCACTAATATATCCATCTCTCATGTTTGTATATTAATTGCCATGTTGTAATATTTGCCGAAAACTATGGATCAACAAAGAGACTTGGAATAGAAGAGTTGTTGGGGGAACATCATCCTCGGCGGAGGTGATGTCTGTTCGTATCTCAACGACACCGATTGTCTGGAAGGAGAGGGTGTGAAGGCTCCGGTGATCGAACAATGGAGGAGGAAGGACAGATCATGATGGCTCCGGTGACCAAATGCCGGAGGAAGAAGGAGACCATGATGATGGCTCCGGTGATCGAACGGAGGAGGGAGCTGTTGCAAAGTCCGGCGAGGTATATATATTAATTAAGCCTATGCTGACTAGCTAATTGATGCATTAATATTTGGTATGTACATATATTAACTCTTCTTTCTTCTTTTAAAGCCTCTGGATCGAGCAAAACTTCTGGTAACGAGACGAGGCCGAAGAAAAGGTTGCGTCAGGATGAAAGGTTCACGATCACAGCAATCGCGAACGATGGCCGCCGATTGAACCGAGGCGGACCAAGGATGCATTTTCAGCTCAGTGCGGAGTATTGTTAGGGACAAAATCCCGATCAGCATCCAGCTATGGAATGAGCCTAAGAAGAACGAAGACCCTCAAGTTTCTTATGTCAACGATATACAGAAAGATGATCTTGGACCTCGCTGAAGGCAAATTTCACCATACCGCTAGAGAGGAGGATCCGGATAAGCAGTATAGAGCCATTGGTCAAGGCGTGTGCTATTAAGAAGAGGCAGATCTATTCAGGAGGTGGAAGAATGAGTGAAATCAACGTTTGTCGACAAAGGGAAGACTCCAGAATTCACCGGCCGCATTTGAGAAATAAAAGATCACTGGCCCGCATTTGTGGGCTACAAGACATCGGACAGGTAAGAGAAGATGTCAGAGACAAATAAGAATAAATGCTGCAAAGAAGAAGTTTCGACCAGTACGCATACAAGGGGTCAGGTAAAGGCTACTCGAAAGCCCCGGCGCATGGGAAAGACTGAGAGGACGCTTGCTAAAGTAGGGTCGAACCAGAGACATTGAACTAGCCAGCCGTTCAAGGACTTGGTTCTCTGGGGTTGGGGGAAACCTTGGACCCGGAGACGGAGCGGAAATGCGTGTTGGACGACGAGCAACTTGCAATACCCGTCAAGAAGCTTCAGAAGTGATCGCCGCAGCGCAGCAAGGGACGTTCATTCCCGACAGAGAGAATAACGAGGATGACCGAGGCCCTCGGAATCCTGGGCACCCTGGACGAACACGAGGCATGCCAGGCTCCGTTGCATGGAAGGTTGCGTGTTCCCGGCGCAGGCGGTTACAAAAACGGGAGAGGAAAGAGAGGAAACTGGAGCAGAGCGAACTGCAGAAGCTGAATGCAGGGTACAAAAGCTAAAGGAACAAGTTGAGGCCAGCGAGACTGCCGAAGCTACCCCAGAAGCTACACCCCGCCCATCTCAGCGGAAGAAGCAGCGTGGCTTCTACCGAGCTCGTTCAGCAGCCGGACTTCATGGCTCCTAGCTACCCCGTGGATGCTTCTATCACGAGGCTCAACATTGCCAGCTTATGACGCAATGGCAGAACCTCAAAGTCAAGGCGGCTGTCGGCGTCTGTTGCACTCCTCACAACCGACGGAACTTTTCACTGCCGTCCGATTCCACAAGGCTATGCTGTTGTGATGGTGGATGAAGTAAGAGGGATTTGAGGAGCTCGAGCTTAACCACCCTAAGGTGAAGGGGAGACTCAGCTGGGTCTTGCTCTGAAGAACTCCATGTCTATGGGCGAAGGAGCACATCAAGCTTCCGAACTGGGACGCCTCCGCCTCCAGCGGAGTCAGGGCACTCGGCCTCCTCCTCCTCCTCCTCAGGGAGTGATCAGGGCACTCCGCCGTCACTTGAATCCGGCCGCTGTGCGATAAACCAGCGCGGTAAAGGTGCAATCTGGTGACTGTTGAGGGCAGCAACTCCGCTCCTTCTCCGCTGCACGGCGCGTCCGAGCCAGCCTTCTTGATTAAAACAGACATTTAAAATAACCTAAAAATTACGAAATTTAATATAATGATAAAACACAGTAATATTAAATAGCAGGAAAAAGAATCACTCCAAAATCTATTTTTATAGTAAAGTTAATCACAAACTAGTGATTCACACAAATTTCAAAAAAGTCAAATTTAAACTATTCAAATTTGAAAACTAATGGCACTAACAGAAAGTTTATAATTTTTGTGACCTAAAAGCAAAAAGATTTAAAAAATAAAGCAAAAAACAAAAGAAAATGAATAAAGCAGAAAACAAAACAAAAAAATGAAGAAAAAAAATGCCACCTACTGGGCCACCACGGCCTGAATACGACTAGAAACCTAACCACGGGCAAGGATTCAGGCCCGCAGAAGGCCCAGTCGGCCCACAGGCAGCGGATTGTGAGGTTAGGCCTGTAAGCCTGCATTTGAGAGGAGCTCGAGAGGGCAGCAACAGTGGGGCTTATAAACCACTCCGCGCCCCTCTCAACTAGCGAGGTGGGACTAAACTTTTGGCTGCTGGCAGCACAAGGCCTTTGGTCCCGGTTGGTGGCACCAACCGGGACGAAAGGGGCGCATTGGTACCGGTTCGTGGCACGAACCGGGACCAATGCTTTGTGTATATAAGAAAACACTTAGCAGTTTCTGCAAAAATCACTTTTTCTCCGCCCCGACGCCCCCAGCTGCTCCCTCGTCGCCGTCGCCGCCGAGCCCTGCCCCGACGCCGTCAAGCTGCTCCACCGCGTCGTCGCCGACGCCGTCGGGCTGCTCCAACTCGCCGCCGCCGCCGCCGACGCCCTCTGCCCCGACGCCGCCGCCGCCGACGCCCCCTGCCCGCCCCGACGCCGCCTGCCGTGCACCCCTGCCCGCCCCGGCGCCGCCCGCCGTGCGCCCCTGCCCGCCCCGACGCCGCCCGCCGTGCCCCCCTGCCCCTGCCCCGACGCCTCCCTCTGTGAGCACCGCGCCCCTGCCCTGCCTTCGCCGCCGTGCTTTTTTTTTGTTATATATGCTATTTTTTTGTTACATGTTTTTAGATGTTCATATATGTATGTATGTTTTTTTTAGATAGATGTTTCGTGGAGATGAGATGAGATGGAAGAGAACTTTTTAGAGAAATTTGCATAGAGATTTTTTTTAGAGAAATGGTGGAGTTCACATATAATGTATATATGTTGATATTTTTATATGATGAAAATTGTGTAGTTCATATATAATGTATTATTATATATATATATGATTTGGCTATGTATGTATGGATGTTCATAAATTTTTTTGTTCTATATGTATTAATTGTTTGTTCATAGCATTTTTTTATGATGATTTTTGTTTTCATAGCATTTTTCATAGCCATATATATGTATGTGGCTATTTGTATGTATATATGGATGTTCATAGATATTTTTTTATATGTATGTGGCTATATGTATATGTCGTTGCGATATAGCCCCTCCCCGATAACTTCGACATGAGGGGGGGGGGGGTCGATATACCCCCTCCCGATAACATTTTTTTTATATGATGAATTTTTTTTCATAGCCATATATATGTATGTGGCTATATGTATGTAGGATGTATAGGATTTTTATATGTATGTGGCTATATGTATGTCGTTGTCGATATAGCCCCTCCCCGATAACTTCGACATGAGGGAGGGGGGGTCGATATACCGCCTCGATAACATTTTTTCTTAAGTTACTAAGGTAAAATGTTCACCCCCCCCCCCCCCCATCGATTTATCACGGGCGACCAACTCTCGAGGCCACCCAAACCCTAGAAAAAAAGCGTTGTCGATCTCCTACCCCCTTCCGCCCCTACCCGACAAACTCTCGAGGCCACCCAAACCACTAGAAGAAAACTCCGGTAATTTCGACATGAGGGGGGACGTCGATCAACCCCCTCTCGCCCGAACAAGTCTATGTATCATTTTATATCGCGGTGGACATATATCAAAGTTTGATTATATGTCAAAGTTTGAATTTTGACATATGCAATATTTGATCATATATCAAAGTTTGATCATATGTCAAAGTTTGAATTTTGACATATGCAACATTTGATCATATGTCAAAGTTTGATCATATGTCAAAGTTTGAATTTTGACATATATAGATTTATCAAGAATGCCACCATTATGGATGTGCACAAGTTGATCCAATTTTTTTTCTGATCTCATCTATATATATATTCTTCTATATGTCACGCTGTCTGTCAAAGTATTGAAGAAATCCATGGCTTCATCATTAGCCGGAAGTAACAGGCGTATGATGCTACGAAACTCTTCAAAGTTGTTTTGGAACGGAGTTCCGGATAGAATAATTCGCTTTTTGGTACGAATTTCAGCAAAGGCCTTCCAAATAGCGATATTCAGAAGGCTCTTGCTGAACTTCGTACCAAAAAACTAATTATCCTATCCGGGACACCGTTCCAAAACAATTTTGGAGAGCTTCATACCATTATGCGCCTGTTACTTTCGGCTAATGATGAAGCCATGGTTTTCTTGAATCCTTTGACACTGACAACGTGACATATAGAAGGGTAGATGAGATCAGGAAAAATATAGACCATTTTCTGCACATCCAGAATGGCGCCATTTTGTTAAATCCCTTGTTTGACATTCATGAGAGAGGAGGTCCGGACGTCGGACATTCATGAGAGAACTCCGGTAACTCTTCAACATGAGGGGGGACGTCGATCAACCCCCTCTCGCCCGACCAAACCCTAGAAGCGTCGAGGCCACCCCAAACCCTAGAAGCGTTGCCGAGGCCACCCCAAACCCTAGAAGCGTCGAGGCCACCCAAATTTACCAAGTTAAAAGAGCGTTGTCGAGGCCACCCCAAACCCTAGAAGAGTAGAGGCCACTAATTAATATTCCTTGTTGTGATTAGCTAGCTAGGTCTATGTTTGCCACTAATATATCCATCTCTCATGTTTGTATATTAATTGCCATGTTGTAATATTTGCAGAAACTATGGATCAACAAAGAGACTTGGAAATAGAAGAGTTGTTGGGGGACATCATCCTCGGCGGAGGTGATGTCTTGTCGTATCTCAACGACACCGATTGTCTGGAAGGAGAGGGTGAAGGCTCCGGTGATCGAACAATGGAGGAGGAAGGACATGATCATGATGGCTCCGGTGACCAAATGCCGGAGGAAGAAGGAGACCATGATGATGGCTCCGGTGATCGAACGGAGGAGGGAGCTGTTGCAAAGTCCGGCGAGGTATATATATTAATTAAGCCTATGCTGACTAGCTAATTGATGCATTAATAGTTTTGGTATGTACATATATTAACTCTTCTTTCTTCTTTTAAAGCCCTCTGGATCGAGCAAAACTTCGGTAACGAGACGAGGCCCGAAGAAAAGGTTGCGTCAGGATGAAAGGTTCACGATCACAGCAATCGCGAACGATGGCCAGCCGATTGAACCGAGGCGGACCAAGGATGCATTTTCAGCTCAGTGCGGAGCTATTGTTAGGGACAACATCCCGATCAGCATCCAGCTATGGAATGAGCCTAAGAAGAACGAAGACCCTCAAGTTTCTTATGTCACCGATATACAGAAAGATGATCTTTGGACCTCGCTGAAGGCAAATTTCACCATACCGCTAGAGGAGGATCCGGATAAGCCAGTTATAGAGCCATTGGTCAAGGCGTGTGCTATTAAGAAGATGGCAGATCTATTCAGGAGGTGGAAGAATGAGTTGAAATCAACGTTTGTCGACAAAGGGAAGACTCCAGAATTCACCGGCCGATTTGAGAAGATAAAAGATCACTGGCCCGCATTTGTGGCCTACAAGACATCGGACAAGAGTAAGAAGATGTCAGAGACAAATAAGATAAATGCTGCAAAGAAGAAGTTTCACCATCGCACGGGGTCAGGTGGCTACCTCAAAGCCCGGCCGCTATGGGACAAAGCTGAGAATGACCTGCTTGCTAAAGGGGTCGAACCAGAGACATTGAACTAGCCAGACCGTTCAAGGACTTGGTTCTTCGGGGTTGGGGGAACCTTGGACCCTGAAACAGGGAAATGCGTTTGGACGGACGAGCAACTTGCAATACCCGTCAAGAAGCTTCAGAAGTGTATCGCCGCAGCGCAGCAAGGGACGTTCATTCCCGACAGAGAGAATAACGAGCTGACCGAGGCCCTCGGGAATCCTGAGCACCCTGGACGAACACGAGGCATGCCAGGCTCCGTTGCATGGAAGGTTGCGTTTCCCGGCGCAGGCGGTTACAAAACCCGGGAGAGGAAGAGGAAACTGGAGCAGAGCGAACTGCAGAAGCTGAATGCAAGGGTACAAAAGCTAAAGGAACAAGTTGAGAGCCAGCGAGCTGCCGAAGCTACCCCAGAAGCTACCCCGCCATCTCAGCGGAGAAGCAGCGTGGCTTCTACCGAGCTCGTTCAGCAGCCTGACTTCATGGCTCCTAGCTACCCCGTGGATGCTATCACGGAGGCTCAACATTGCCAGCTTATGACGCAATGGCAGAACCTCAAAGTCAAGGCGGCTGTCGGCTCTGTTGCACCTCCTCAACCCGACGGAACTTTTCACTGCCGTCCGATTCCACAAGGCTATGCTGTTGTGATGGTGGATGAAGTAACGGAGGGATTTGAGGAGCTCGAGCTTAACCACCCTACAGGTGAAGGGGAGACTCAGCTGGGTCTTGCTCTGAAGACTCCATGTCTATGGCGGAAGGAGCACATCAAGCTTCCGAACTGGACGCCTCCGCCTCCAGCGAGTCAGGGCACTCGGCCTCCTCCTCCTCCTCCTCAGGTGAGTGATCAGGGCACTCCGCCTCCTTCTCCGGCTGCTCCGGCGCGTGAGGGCAGCACTCCGCCTCCTTCTCCGCCTGCACCGGCGCGTCCGAGCAGCCCACCTCCTCCTCCGCCTCGTCAGCAACGGCGAAATACAGAAGCCGCCGCTCCGGCTGCTCCGGCGCGTCGGAGTACTCCACCTCCTTCTACTACTCGTCAGCAGCAACGAAAGAGAGACGCCGCCGCTCCGGTGTCTAGCAGTACAGCCAGAGGCGGGAGGCAATACAGATTCGGTCCATCCTCTCTCAAGCCTCTAGAGAAGTTACCATACGAGATGACTAAGGAGGAAAATGCGGAGATCTGTAAAGCCCAAGTGAGGGAATTTTTTGCAAAGAAACCTCCACCTCCGGAGGAGAAGATAGATCCGGTGAAAGCGAAGCGCACTCTCGATGTCCTGAAGCGACCACCACCTTCTCCGCCGCAAACCAACTATGAGCGCATTATTGAAAGGACATATCAGGAAGCGGAGCGGTCGGGAAGTACTTGCAGTGATCGAAGGTTAGCAGAACGAAGAAGTGGGAAAAAAATTCCCCAGCTCGGCGAACAAGCGAACCAATCGTGCCCCCCGCTCAAGGTGTCTAGCGATATCGTCGTTAATCATCCGGGGATGGTGCCCGGTACCAATCGTGCAGATTACTTGCCCGACGATGCACATTTTGATATAATGGAGGTGGACGAACACAAATACCGGCACGGGAAGCCTCTCGTCAAACCTGGTCATCCTCCTCTAACAACGATGATGCGAAGATTCCATGAGTGGTACATGGACACCTGCAAGGAGTCTGGGAAGGATACTTTGACGCTGAGAGTTAAAGAGGAGCACGACCTCGTTGGAATTGATTTGTTGTCCGTTCCATTTGAGGAGTTCTTCCAGTTTTTCAATCAAAAGGCCCTCGATAAAATAATCGTCACTTGCTACTGTCTATAAGTACTACTTCTGTAATTAAGTCTCTATATATAGCTCAGCTCTTTCATTGCATGTATATATAATTATCCTCACTATATTATGCAGATTGAAGATCGTCGAATGCAGAAAAGCACAAATCTATGATATTGGGTTCATAAACACAAATCTCATACATGAATGGACGGTTAAATATAATGCCAAAGAAACCGAGGCCAACTTGCTACAATCGTTGCTTCGAAATCAAAACAAAGATAAAATACTCTTTCCTTACAACTTCAAGTGAGTGTTACTGTCTTGTGCATATTCGGTTTCCCTTATTACTCGAGGTTATAGTAATGTAATTGATGAGTTATGCATGCGTGCGCAGCTTCCACTTTATTCTCCTAGAGATTAAGCTTGAGCAGGGACTAGTAAGCGTCTTAGACTCGATACGAAAAGATCCCAAGGAGTATGCGGCCATGACTAAAATGCTCGAGAAGTAAGTTCAATCGATCGTTATCGCACCATATCGGCAACTTTGTTCATTTCCTGATATCAAGTAATTGTTTTCTTTATCTGGCAGGGTTTGGAAAGAGTTCACCGCTAAAGCTCCGGGACTGCCGGGGGAGCTCCGATTTACACACCCAAAAGTAAGTACTACTAGCTATTTCCGCGCATCTCCCATTGATTCTAGCTAGTTTCATCAATACCATTTAGCATGCTTGCTTATCAGTTTGATTGACCTCTATTTCTTGTAAAGTGGTTGTGGCAGGAAGGGGGGACTGATTTTTGTGGATACTACATTTGCGAGTTCATCCACCACACGACCTGTGAGCGGGGCTACTCTGAAAAACAATATGAAGTGTGTAAGCAATAATATTCACAATTTTATTTTATTACCATCATTTGTGTTGAGTTTCATTCATATATATGTATTGACCCCCTTCTTCAAATTAGATGTGGCACATGCGGGATGAACTCCTACCATAAGATCGCATAAAAGCAATTCAAGAGGAATTGGCGGGATTCTTTCTTGACCACGTCATCAATAAAGCCGGAGAATACCATGTGGAACTTGACATCAGATGTTAGGAATTGTAAGAGATCTTATATTGTATATATGTAGCTAGTAGCGTCGGATAGATATACAAAAACTTGTTGTTCGACCAATCTCTCGGAGAATGAGGAAGTCGATCACTTCTCTCTGTATATATATGTTCATGACGATCTTGTATACTTAATGGTTTCCTTCATTTCCTTACTAGCTAGCGTGTCGCGAGTTCTCTCTATACGTATAGTACGTAGCGTCGACCAAGCACGGAGATAAGAGAGGTCACTTCTCTCTATTACCTAGCTAACACAATATATGAAACCCCTAAACTAACCCTACAAAACCCCCAAAACCCTCAAACCCCCCCCCCCCCCCCCCCCCTTAAAAAAAACCCCAGCCCCTAAACTACTGACGCGTGGATGCTTTTTGGTCCCGGTTGGTGCTACCAACCGGGACAAAAGGCCCTCCTGCCTGGGCAAGCCGCAGCGGCCACGTGGAGCCCCATCTGTCCCGGTTCGTAGGCGAACCGGGACTAAAGGTATTGGGCTTTAGTCCCGACCCTTTAGTCCCGGTTCCAGAACCGGGACAAATGGGCCTCTGAAACCGGGACAAATGGGCCTTTTTCTATTAGTGACATACTGTCTGCCTCTCCGTAGCATAGCATGCACACAAGCTAGCTGGCTACGCATCAACGTGCAGCCCTAGAGCTAGCTAGCTACACATCAACATGCAGCCTAGCTACTAGCATGCACACGAAGCTAGCTACCTACGCATCACCATGCAGCCAAGCTAGCTAGCTACTCGCATCTAACATGACTGCATGCAGCCGAATAACATAGTGTATTCAGTTAACTTAGACGGGCACACTTCACAGGCATGCACACCCTACCGCCGAGGACTACGGCGGTACGGTACAGCTGCCTACCGCCAGAGATCATGGTGGTATGATCTTTTTCACATCAAACAGATGTGACGGTGCCCGTAACTCCTACCGTCAGAGCCCCTGGCGATAGGTTGTGTAACCCTACTGCCAAGGCCAATGGCGGTAGAAAAAGAATCAGATCTCGAATTTTTCTGCAACCCGGGTCAGACCCCGTTAAACTTTTGCAAAGGGTCAAAACACGAAAATCGGCCACATAGGGGCACCCATGCATTAGAGCATCTACAACCGGACATCTCAAACTCGTCTCATACGTCCGGGCAGGCCGTTCGCTCATTGCCCAGTCACGATTTTTTGACCCAGACGGGCCTCTCAAACGGCCCTCAAACGCCCGGGCTGACCGACACCCCTCGTATCCAGCCCAAATATGGGACGGATATGGGGCACCTGGGCGCGCCCGGGCACGTCCACCACGTCGGCTTGACAGCGTGGCCCCACACCGAAACGCCCGGAAACCCAGTAGTCCGACAGACGCGACGTCCGTCGCCGCGGTTTGAACGTCGCGTGGCGCCGCTCCGGCTCGCCGCCCAAGACGAAATCCGGCTATTTAAGCCGGCCGGCATCACACAACCCTAACCCATCCCCCTCCCGCCTCTCCGTGCCGCCAGTCCGAGCCCATCCACCTCCTCTCTCTCACGCTCTGGCGCTCTGCCCACGCTCCGGCACTCCGCCATGGTCCGGAGCAAGATCACGTATTACGTCATGTTGACGCCGGAGCGCCGCTACGAGATCCAGCAGCAGATCCGGGCGAGGGAAGTCGCATGCGCCGCCCGCATCGCTGCCGGGCTGCCTCCGGACACGCCGGAGCCGGAGGAGGAGGAGCAGCCGGGGGAAGAGGAGGAGGAGGAGATGGCTCCGATGGAGGTGGAGGAGGCAGAGGAGTCGGACCAGCAGGTGCCGGCCTTCAACACGGAGCAGGTGGAGGCGGAGTTCGTCGTCGCCCAGCCCGACGAGATGGCCGAGCAGCAGGCCATCCTGGAGTCCATCCAGGATGAGGCCTATGTGGAGGCCAACCGGACGTTCCTTCGGCAAGAGCAGGCGGAGTCCGACGCGCTTTTCGCCGAGCTTGACACAGAGATAGAGGCAGAGGAGGCCGGAGCGGAGAAGCCGGAAGCGCCAAAGGAGCCGGAGCTGCAGCTGTCGCCCATGCTGCCGGAGCCGGGCATGGAGATCGTCGTGATCTTCGACGAGGAGTAGCTAGGATCGACGTAGTACGTAGGTTCTATTTCTTTTGCATGTCTTTGTATGGATATAAGAATCGATCGCATTTGTAATGCAAGGGTTATCGGTTCAAATCCGATAGTCGGCTTTTTTTTCTCTATCTCGATAGGGGTCCCGACCGTGACTAACGCGTCCCATCGAAACCGACACTCCCGCCGTGGGTAAAGGGAGAGATGCGACTGGTGGTAACCCCAACCCAACCATAGCATCAAACCACGGCCCTCACAACTCACTTATTTGTTTCCATATTAATTAATCCAAGTTAATGTCATTACCGGATGATCATGAACAGCAAGCAACTCCTAGCCATGTCAAACAAAGCTAAGAATATTCAGGAAGTACATGTTAGTTACAAAGCATGAAATGCATGTGATGTCGTACAGTAAGATGAAAATGAAGCTGCTGAAATTGGTAACAATATTTTCTTGGAGTCCTAGAATGCAAGTTGTGAATTTTTACGATATCTAAAGACGCGTTGTTAAAGTACATGACCTTTTACTTCCGAGCAATAATATTGAGTATGTTCATGTTTTCTATTGCTACAATACAGTTTAAACCATCCAACTCCATATCAGTACTACTTCAAACAGAAACTAGAATGATTTTGTTATGGATTTTACAAGTTCAGCAGGTTGACCATTTTTCTGAAACTTTTATGCACAGGGGAGACTAGCCTTAGTCTGACAGCGTGACGAGCAAGTAATTAAACGGTACTGAAACATGGCCATCTCCCTGTGCAGAGGTGAATCTAAATATGGCCATCTCCCTGTACAGATGTAAAACTTCATTTCTTTCTCTCATTTACCCGTAGCTCAAGGCCAGCTGCAGCAAGCAAGAAAAGCAAGCAGCAATGAATGGCAAGCAAAACAACCAGCAGCAGCAAAGCAAGCTAGCAGCGAGCAGCAGGCAGGCAGGCAGAGGTGACTCCTCACCTTGCTGTTCGTGACGGGGTCGGACGGAGTAGGGAGGCGAGAGGACGGACGGCAGCGAGTTCCGGACGGTGTCAATTGCGGTCAGCTGTCGAGGAAGAAGTAGGAGGGACCCACGGCTTCGAGTCTCTGGTTAGAGGTGACACGGACGACGCGGAGCCCGTCCCTGGAGTTGCTCGGGAGGAGGATGACCACGGCGGTGTCGCAACGGCGGCCGACGGAACCGAGAAAGGCGGCCTGGGTTCAAGAGGTTCCGGCACGCCGAGCGGCGGCGTCCCCGGCGAGCTTGACGAGAAAGGCGATCCGGGCAGGGAGGAAAAGAGGGAGGAGTGAGGTAGTGGAGTGGAGGAGAAAAGCAGGGGGTCGCGGGCGCGTGTCCCTTGGGAGCTGACGCTGCTGGACTGACCCAGGAGACCCGCTGGTCAGTGGCAAAAGGAAGGGTTGAAAGAAAATAGAAATAAATGAAATTGGGTGGAATATCTCTTCCTCTACTGCTTCCTAAGCTTCTCATGTTAGCAAATCTAAATGTTTCGGTGCTCAAAACTCTACAAAATATTTTGGAAAATTTCAGAGATGCTATATATAATATAAGTAGTATTCTAATTTCAGAAAAAATTATAATTTAATGGTTAATATATTGTTGTGGCTATAATGAAACTTCCAAAAAAATTATGTTAGAGTTTTGTACGATAAATAACGGAAGTTTCAATTTCTAAATTTAAGCTAAGGTTTTTAAAATAAATTGTGGTCTCTAAGCTTGTCGCATGTAATCCATCAACTAAGAGCATCTACAGTCGCATTGGGCAAATCCGACCCCTCAAACGCCCGCGGACGCACCCGGGCGCGTCCGCACGCACTGACCGGGCACGCCTCATATTTCGTCTTCCACACTCGCGTCTCTCATATTCTAAACCTCAAAACCATGCAATTCATGCAACGCTACGTAAAACACATGATCATAGTGCAATTCATTGGATTAGTCGGACAAAAGGAACAAGATTCATGGGAGTTCAACGGCGGACAGTGCAAATCCATACTACAAACATAGATAAAATATAAACAGAACAAGGAAGGGCGGAGGAAGTCACCATTTCCTCGCCGGCCCCTTCCCCTTCCGGTTGTCGGCACGGTTGTGCCCCTCCTCCGTGTAGGCGTCGGCGTGCGGAGGCGCGTCGTCGTCGGAGCTGGAGGTGGAGCCGTCCGTCATATCTGAGTCGGAGCTGCACCTCATGCCCGACAGCCTGCGGAGCAGGCGGTCCTGCTCCTTGGCATGGCGGGCCGCCTTCGCCTTCGCCGCCGCCTCCTTTGTTGACTCGCGCTCCGACAACTCAATGGCGAGTCGGAGCGCCTTGGTATTCTTGCGGCGGAGGCGCCGCGCATTCGTCTCCGCCATCGTGAGCGAGCGGCGGAGGACAGAAGCGAGGAGCGCTGCATCAGGATCGACCGGCATGCTCGCGCGCGGACATTGACTAGGACGCCGCTGCCCTCTCCCTCGCGCGATGACACTCGCGCGGGGCTGCTCGTGCCTCCGACTCAGGCATCCAAGTGCACGCCGGCCCCGCCACAGGCACGAGGACCCAACGGTGGCCGGGCACCACCTCCGGAGCAAAGGATGCTGGTGGTGGGCGACGTACCTGGAGGAGCGGAGCAGAGTGGCCGGAGCTGCGCGCCGGGCGGGAAGGGCCGACGACGTTGCCGGCGCTGCGTCGACGGGCGTCGGGCGATGACGAAGTGGATCCGCCGCTGCCGGATCCGCCTTGGTCGACGACCAAACGCCTCAATGCGATGTGGAGGGCGACCTCCTCCACATCGTCGGGGTCTGCTTCGCGCAACAGGCTAGACCAGTCGTCGTCGGAGCCGGAGTCCCCACCGGTGGCAGCACTGCTTCGGTCGCCGGCCATCGGATTCGTTTGGAGGGGATCGGAAGTGGAGTGGATGGAGAGGGGAGTGAAGTGGAGTTCGGATTGACTGCGGTCTAGGGTTTCCCGGACGGCGATATTTGTGGGGCAGCCGTGGGCCAGGCTGGGCCAAGTCGACGTGGCGGGCGCGCCCGGACAACCCCATATCCGCCTCATATTTGGGCTGGATATGGGGGGTGCCGGTCAGCCTGGGCGTTTGAGGGCGGTTTGAGAGGCCCGTTTGAGTCCAAATTTCGTGACTGGGCGGCCTGCCCGGGCGTTTGAGACGGGTTTGAGGGGTCCGGTTGTAGATGCTCTAAATGTATTATATTCTTATAAGTGCAACCAACGCTCAATTTTATTTTATTTGATTTTGAATTTAACAAGGTGGGCTATATATTATATGTTCTCAATAGCTTGATTTGAGCATCGTAGTTCTGCTAACCCGTTGCAACGCGCGGGTCCTTTTCTTAGAAGTGTGTGATGATCTAAATCGCATCAGAAACTATTATAGGGGGCAGAAAAAGGGAAGGGAAAAACTCATTGGTATGCCTGGCATAAAATGACAAGGCCTAAAAAACAGGGTGGGCTAGGATTTAAGGATTTTCAGATGTTTAATCAAGCCCTATTAGCACGGCAGGCATGGCGAATTCTGGAGTACCCCAACAGTTTGTGCGTGAGGTTATTCAAAGCAAAGTATTTCCTAAACGGGCGTCTGCTGGACATGGTTTTTTCTGGAAATCCCTCTCCTACTTGGCAGGCATGTTCATGGCTTAGAACTCCTCAAGAAAGGGGTGGTTTGGAGAATTGGAAGTGGCCAAAATATACGTATTTGGCGCGACCCGTGGATTGTTCGAGAGCCATGTGGAGGCCTAATTACTACTAGAGGAAGGTGTTGCTTGAGATGGGTCTCTGAACTGCTGAATCATCATGGGACATGGGATTGGGACAAGATTAATCAACACTTTCTTCCTGTTGATAGAAATGAGATACAGAAAATTAGATTGTTTCCTTGGGCTGAAGAGGACTTTGTCACTTGGGCTCCGGAGAAAAGTGGAGTGTTTACAGTGCACAGCGCGTACAGACTTGCTAGCGATGAACTTTCAAATGAAATGGAGGCCTCAAGCAGCTCCAAACCAGATGGGACAAGAGATGGGTGGGTGCATATTTGGCAGAGTGCAGCACCACCAAAGGTCCGTTCCTTTGCATGGCGTTTGGCTACGGACTCCCTAGCAAATTATACAAATAAAGTTAAAAGATACCTGGAAGTTAAAACAATGTGTCTGATCTGTGGAAGGGAAGAGGAGGACTCGTTCCATGTGTTCTGCTCATGCAACCATGCAGTACAGCCATGGAAAGCAATGGCGGAAGTGTGGGACTTACCGGTGCACTCGCAGATAAAAAATGTTGGCCGGGATTGGTTTTTACACTTGGTTTCTGAGATACAGGAAGATAAGCTGGTTCGGGTTATGATGCTTTATTGGAGAACTTGGTTCTTGCGCAATGAGATGGTGCATTCAAAGAAGCCACCCCCTGTTGAAATCTCAGTATGTTTTTTGTGCAGCTATTTGTCCTCGCTTTTGGGGCTGCAATCTGAACCAATCGGTGACCCAATCAAAATGAAAGCTCCTGTCGAATCTGTCTTTGTTCTAAGACAAAATCCACATGAGCAGAGATATATGCCTGGGAGTAAATGGACTAAACCTACTGTTGATAGAGTAAAGCTTAACACAAATGCTTCTGTCCTGAGCGATGTGGCAGGCGCAGGAATGGTGCTTAGAGACCATGAGGGGACTGTCATATTTAGTTCCTGTCGATGCATTCACTCTTGCGATGACATATTGGAAGCTGAACTTCTGGCTCTGAAAGAACGAATTTTGCTTGCGTTGCAATGGAGTAACTTGCCCATAGATGTGGAATCGGATTGTCTGGAGGCTGTCAAAATGATTAAAGGAGGAGGAGAAAATAAGTCTAAATATGTATTCATTGTTAGAGAGATCATTACTGCTTTGGGAGAGAGGAATTCTTGCATTACTCATACTCGTCGAATCTGTAATAATGTTAGTCACGCCTTGGCAAATTTTGGTAGGATGCATCGCCGAACCATGGTTTGGCTAGGATCTGGCCCAGATGAGGTCATGGAACTAATAGAACGAGAATGTAACACTTTGTTTTGAGTAATGCAAGTCTTATTCGTGAGCAATCTCTATAACTCAATCGCCGCCTCCTCCTATTCCAAAACAAATATGGGGTTCGTGTCTCTCGCCCGCGCCACCGCAAGTCCGCCTCGTCTCCGGTGGCCTTAGGGCCATGGGGGCGTGGTGGATCCTGGCAAGGGCCGGCGGGAAGGCTTCATTGTTAGTCGTTCCTTCGAGATTTCTTAGGGTTTGTGTCCTGCTCAGGAAGCCGAGACGGCAGCGGTCCCTAAAGACAGAATAAAGGTCTCCCCGTCTAGCCCCCGTTTCGATGGTGCGTCTAGCATCATTGGTGGGCATGTGGAGGTGTGTCTCCAGCAGATCTATCCTCGGTGGATTTGCTCGGATTTGGTTGTTGTTCGTCTATGCTCGTGTGTCTTCGGGTTGGATCCTTTCGATCTACGTTATTCTTCATCGGTGGCGGTTGTTATTCTGGTGCGCTTGTCCTATCGGGTCTTAGCACGACTTTTCGACTGTCTACTACAACAAGTTGTGCCCAACTCCGGCGAGGAACGGCGATGACGGCGGCACGCCTTCGGCTTGTTTCAGTGCTTGTAGTCGTCGCTAGGTGGTCTACGGATCTGGATATATAATTTTTATTATTTCTGATGTTTGTTATACTGTCATGATTGAAGATGAATACATCGGAAGTTTTCTTAAAAAAATGCAAGTCTTATTCGCAAAAAAAAAGAGAAATGAGCAGTGCTCCCACCTTTTCTGTCAAATCAAGAAAAAGAAAAAGTCGTCGCAGTGCGTAAACACCGCGTCCGTACGTACGGTCAGAAAGCGGTGAGAAGATTTGCCGGGGCAGCCAGCCATCGTGGTCTTTGTTTTCTGAGGGTAGCCAGGCAAGCATCGTAGTCTGTCAATCGAAATTCGATACCCGTATGGCCATGACCATGGGAATGATGAGCCATCATCATGCTCGTAAAAATGATCCATCCTCAGCGCTCGGCCCAGCCGGGAAACGCCACGCTGGCATCAGGCCGATGCCCCGGCCAAAATAGCCAAGGTGCAACCGACACAAACCAGGCATTCGGACGTGGCGTAGCGTACGACGGCAGGGCAATGCAGGGCCTGGGAAGCTTCGCGGAAGCTTCCCTGGTGTACCCCGCTGCCGCGGATCATAACTGCTCAAAACTCCACCGTACGTAGAGGCATCGTCGCATTGAAGCCGGCTAGGATTAAAATCCACTTTCCCTTTCCCTTCTTAGATCCATCTAACACACGTCGATCCCATCCATTTAAATCATACTCCCTCCGTTCCAAATTACTTGACCCATATTTATCTAGACACGGATGTATCTAGACACTAAACAAATATAGATACATCCGTATTTAGACAAATTCAAGGCAACTAATTTAAAACGGAGGGAGTATTACAAATGGGTGTGACTATCTCACATCTAAATGTGAGATATTATCTCACATCTAAGTTGTGATGTCAGCAAGAGTCAATCCTTTTTATTTCAAAAACTTTCAATTTATTCATCTTCAATCATGACAATACAAAAAATAATAGAGATAATAAAAATTACAACCATGTCCATGGACCACCTAGCGACGACTACAAGTACTGGAGCGAGCCGAAGGCGCGCCGCCGTCATCGCCCCTCCCTCACCGAAGCCGGGCAAACTTTGTTATAGTAGACAGTCGGGAAGTCATCGTGCTAAGGCCTCATAGGACCAGCGCACCAGAGTAGCAATCATCGCCGATGAAGGAAGTCGTAGATCAGAAGGATCAAACCTATAAACACCTAAACGAAAACGAACGAAGACCGGATCCAAACAGATCCACCGAAGACCAGCACCGACCGAATCCTGCAAAATCCGACGGAGACAAACCTCCACACGCCCTCCGACGATGCTAGACACACCGGGGATAGAACATGGGAGACATTATCCCTACTAAGGGACATCGCCGTCGCCACACAGCCCCAACCAAGACGCTGAATCTAACAAAAACGAGAACGGGGTCCCTCCCGCCGGCGGGGGGCGGAGATCCTCCACACCTCCATGGCCTAGAGGCCATTGGAGATGGGGCGGACCGGCGGTGTCGCCGACAGGAGGAGAAGAGCTTTTCTTGTGAAGGAGGAAAGAGTCAACCCTTGTCCAGCCATTATTTGTTTTTCTTTTCCTTCGTGACAAAAAAAATTGTACATAAAATGCAGTGCTCTTCATAGGAATCAAACACAGCACCAGGCACCGAGGAACGCCAGCTCCTACCACTCCAGCCGATGACTACTATTGTCATTTACAAAGCAAGGAACTGAAATAACGTAATATAGCACCGACATTAGAAGACATGTTTGAAAAAATTTGAAACCTTTTTTTTTTGCAAATTGTTAACAAATTAAAAATGTTGAATATATTTGAAAACCCAAGTAATTTAAAATTATCGACAAATATTTTTCAAATGGGAATAAAATTTGTAATTCCGAACATTTTTTGAAAAATAAGAACAAAATTTGGTATTCCAAAAAATTTCTTCACGAACAAAATTTGAAAATGAACAAATTTTGAAAATCCTCGAACAGTTTTTAAAGTGTGAAAACATTTGAACATTTTTTGAAAAACACGAATAAATTTAAATAGTGCACGTCGCACAACGACCGTCCCATGCGGCGGGCTCGTGCGCTGGGACTCGGGCGCGTCGCTATCGAACTACAGTAGGACGCAGTGAGGACAAATACAGAACGCTACAATATCTTTACATTCTGGTGCTGCGCTCTGTTGCTATAGTTGCCATGAATGTTGGTGCTTCGCTGCGCTACAATACCTTGCATGCTGGTGTAATGGGACTAGTGAGTGCATCGAGTCATTAAAGTACTAGGGTGTTAACTACTACATGGTGGGACATTGCTAAATCAGTTTAAGAAAATCATGAATTTGAAAAAATAAAGAAGGAAAAAAATGTTAATCATGTATGTCAAAAAGTTAAAACATGTATATATAATATGTTTCTGATGTATACAAAAAAATATTGAATGTGTATTACAACACCCGCAAAAAAAAGAATGTGTACTACAAAAGTTCACATGTGTTAAAAAAAGAAACCGAGGAAAATCGACAAAAGAACAAAGAAAAATGAAGAAACCCAATAAAACCCAAAAAGGAAAAGCAAAAATGAAAACCGAAGAAAACCTATGAAAAACAATGAAAACCAAGAAAGAAATAATGGAAAACAAACAGACCTGATAAAATCAAGAAAGAAACAATGAAACCCAAAAAAACAAAGGAACCAATGCAAAAAAATGGAAGCAGTAAAACCCAAGAAAAGAAAATAGAAAACCGAGAAAGAAACAAGGAAAAAGTGAACGAAAAGAAAAACCAATGAAAACCAAAAAAGAATTAAATTATAATAATATTTACAAAAATCATACATTGATTTTTTTTTGAAATTTAACAAAAATAAACTAAAAAGTAAAAGTAAAAGTTCGGGCCCTATTTGGGAGTCGAGGGTGGGATTGCAATTGGAACAAAAAATGGCCAGGCCCCAGTTACGAGTTGAGGGTGAGATTGCAACTAGGACAAAAAAAAAGGCCGGGCCCCAGTTGCGAGTCAAGGGTGGACATGCAACTGCAACAAAAAAGGTCGGACCGGAGTTGCGACTTGAGGGTGGACTTGCAACTAGGACAAAAAATTCTCAGGGCCCAAATGCGAGTTGAGGGTTGACTTGCAACTAGGAAAAAAGATTGGTTTAGTTGCGAGTTGATGGTGGAATTGCAACTAGGACAAAAAAAAATTCAAGGCCCAATTGCGAGTCGAGGTTGGACTTGCAACTACGAAAAAAAGTTTGGTTCAGTTGCGAGTTGACCGTGGACTTGCAACTAGGACAAAACAATTCTCAGGGCCCAGTTTCGAGTAGAGGGTGCACTTGCAACTAGGAAAAAAAATTGATTTAGTTGCGAGTCGACGGTGGGCTTGCAACTGGGACAAAAAAGTGTTTAGCCCTAGTTGCGAGTCAAGGACGGACTTACAACTGAGACAAAAAAAAGTTCGGGCCCCAGTTGCGAGTCGAGGGTGGGATTGTAACTGAGATGAAAAAAAGGCCAGACCCTAGTTGCGAGTCGATTGTAGACTTGCACTGAAAAAAAGGTCGAGCCCCAGTTGCGAGCCGAGTGTGGACTTGCAACTAAAAAAAGGTCGGGTCCCAATTGCGAGTCGAGTGTGGACTTGCAGCTGAAAGAAAGGTCGGACCCAGTTGGGTGTTGAGGGTGGATATGCAATTGTTACAGAAAAAGGCCGGGCTCCAGTTGCGAGTCAAGGATGAACTTGCAATTGGTACAAAAATATGTTGGACCGCAGTTGTGAGTCAAGGAAGGACTTGCAACTGGAACAAAAAAAATTACGGACCTCCGTTACGAATTGAGGGTGGACATGGAAATGAGACAAAAAAATGACAAGGCCCAGTTACAAGTCAAGGGTGTTATTTCAACTGGGACAAAAAAAGATCAAACCCCAGTTACAAGTTCAGAGTGGACTTGCAACTGAATCAAGAAAAAAGAAACCCCTTTTTTGGTGGTGGACAGTCAACTAAGAGAACTAACAGTGATGAGGAAAATTCATGGATTTAAAAAGAAGTAAAAATAAAAAATGGAAAAGAGAAAAGAGAAAAAATAAAAATAAAAAGAAAGATTGATTTGAAAAAGTTTACGAATTTGAAACACACAAATGAAAAAGAAAAAAAACACAGTCATGAGCTAACTCCAAGACATGCAGATGCACCACAGTTGCGAGAGAAAACAAACAACGGCCCATCCCCAACTAGCATCGACCTGGACATGGCCGCGGACACCGCCCATCTGTATAGCTAAACGTCTGAGAAAGAAAATAGCCAAGAACAACACATGCACAGTTTTTTTTTTTAGAAACACATAGGCGCAGCTATGCGAACGACTAGAAACTGTGCACTAATCAAAACAGCTAGCTCGAAGGCAGACTCCAAAACAAACAAAGGCAAAGGCAAAGGCAGACTCCAAAACAAACAAACAATGTCCCATGCGGCGGGCTCGTGCGCTGGGACTCGGGCGCGTTGCTATCGAACTACAGTAGGACGCAGTGAGAACAAATACAGAACGCTCCAATATCTTTACAATCTGATGCTGTGCTCTTTTGCTATAGTTGCCATGAATGTTGGTGCTTTGCTGCGCTACAATACCTTGCATGCTGGTGTAATGGGACTAGTGAGTGCATCGAGTGATTAAAGTACTGGGCTGTTAACTACTACATGGTGGGACATTGCTAAATCAGTTTAAGAAAATCATGAATTTGAAAAAATAAAGAAGGAAAAAAATGTTAATCATGTATGTCAAAAAGTTAAAACATGTATATATAATATGTTTCTGATGTATACAAAAAAAATATTGAATGTGTATTACAACACCCGCAAAAAAAAGAATGTGTACTACAAGAGTTCGCATGTGTTAAAAAAAAGAAACCGAGGAAAATCGACAAAAGAACAAAGAAAAATGAAGAAACCCAATAAAACCCAAAAAGGAAAAGCAAAGAAAACAAAAATGGAAAATGAAAACCGAAGAAAACCTATGAAAACTATGAAAACCAAGAAAGAAATAAAGGAAAACAAAAGGACCTGATAAAATCAAGAAAGAAACAATGAAACCCAAAAAAACAAAGGAACCAATGCAAAAAATGGAAGCAGTAAAACCCAAGAAAAGAAAATAGAAAACCGATGAAAACCGAGAAAGAAACAAGGAAAAAGAGAATGAAAACAAAAACCAATGAAAACAAAAAAAGTAACAAAAAAATTAAATTATAACAATATTTACAGAAATCGTACATTGATTTTCTTTTTGAAATTTAACAAAAATAAAATAAAATGTAAAAGTAAAAGGTGGGGCCCTATTTGGGTGTCGAGGGTGGGATTGCAATTGGGATAAAAAATGGTCAGGCCCCAGTTACGAGTTGAGGGTGAGATTGCAACTAGGACAAAAAAAAAGTCGGGCCCCAGTTGCGAGTCAAGGGTGGACATGTAACAGGAACAAAAAAGGTCGAACCGGAGTTGCGACTCGAGGGTGGACTTGCAACTAGGACAAAAAATTCTCAGGGCCCAAATGCGAGTTGAGGGTTGACTTGCAACTAGGAAAAAAGATTGGTTTAGTTGCGACTTGATGGTGGAATTGCAATTAGGACAAAAAAAAATCCAGGGCCCAGTTGCGAGTCGAGGGTAGACTTGCAACTAGGAAAAAAAGTTTGGTTCAGTTGCGAGTTGACCGTGGACTTGCAACTAGGACAAAACAATTCTCAGGGCCCAGTTGCGAGTAGAGGGTGCACTTGCAACTAGGAAAAAGGTTTGATTTAGTTGCGAGTCGACGGTGGGCTTGCAACTGGGACAAAAAAGTGTTTAGCCCTAGTTGCGAGTCAAGGGCGGACTTACAACTGAGACAAAAAAAAGTTCGGGCCTCAGTTGAGAGTCGAGGGTGGGTTTGTAACTGAGACGAAAAAAAGGTCAGACCCCTAGTTGCGAGTCGATTGTAGACTTGCAACTGAAAAAAAGGTCGAGCCCAAGTTGGAGCCGAGTGTGGACTTGCAACTAAAAAAAGGTCGGGTCCCAATTGCGAGTCGAGTGTGGACCTGCAGCTGAAAGAAAGGTCGGACCCATTTGGGTGTTGAGGGTGGATTTGCAATTGTTACAGAAAAAGGCCGGGCTCCAGTTGCGAGTCGAGGATGAACTTGCAATTGGGATAAAAATATGTTGGACCGCAGTTGTGAGTCGAGGATGGACTTGCAACTGGAACAAAAAAAATTACGGACCCCCGTTACAAATTGAGGGTGGACATGGAAATGAGACAAAAAAAAATGGCGAGGCCCAGTTACGAGTCAAGGGTGTTATTTCAACTGGTATAAAAAAAAGATCAAACCCTAGTTACAAGTTTAGAGTGGACTTGCAACTTAAACATGAAAAAAGAAACCCCTTTTTTGGTGGTGAACAGTCAACTAAGAGACTAACAGCGATGTGGAAAATTCATGAATTTAAAAAGAAGTAAAAAGAGAAAAGAGAAAAGAGAAAAGAGAAAAGAGAAAAAATAAAAATAAGAAAGATTGATTTGAAAAAGTTTACGAATTTGAAACACACAAATGAAAAAGAAAAAAAACACAGTCATGAGCCAACTCCAAGACATGCACATGCACCACAGTCGCGAAAGAAAACAAACAACGGCCCATCCCCAACTAGCATCGACCTGGACATGGCCGCGGACACCTAGCTAAACGTCTGAGAAAGAAAATAGCCAAGAACAACACATGCACAGTTTTTTTTTGAGAAACACATAGGCGCAGCTATGCGAACGACCAGAAACTGTGCACTAATCAAAACAGCTAGCTCGAAGGCAGACTCCAAAGCAAACAAAGGCAAAGGCAAAGGCAGACTCCAAAACAAACAAACAATGTCCCATGCGGCGGGCTCGTGCGCTGGGACTCGGGCACGTCGCTTTCGAACTACAGTAGGACGCAGTGAGGACAAATACAGAACGCTCCAATATCTTTACATTCTGGTGCTGCGCTCTTTTGCTATAGTTGCTATGAATGTTGGTGCTTCGCTGCGCTACAATACCTTGCATGCTGGTGTAATGGGACTAGTGAGTGCATCGAGTGATTAAAGTACTGGGTTGTTAACTGCTACATGGTGGGACATTGCTAAATCAGTTTAAGAAAATCATGAATTTGAAAAAATAAAGAAGGAAAAAAATGTTAATCATGTATGTCAAAAAGTTAAAACATGTATATATAATATGTTTCTGATGTATACAAAAAAATATTGAATGTGTATTACAACACCCGCAAAAAAAAGAATGTGTACTACAAGAGTTCACATGTGTTAAAAAAAAGAAACCGAGGAAAATCGACAAAAGAACAAAGAAAAATGAAGAAACCCAATAAAACCCAAAAAGGAAAAGCAAAGAAAACCAAAAATGGAAAATGAAAACCGAAGAAAACCTATGAAAAACAATGAAAACCAAGAAAGAAATAAAGGAAAACAAAAAGACCTGATAAATCCAAGAAAGAAACAATGAAACCCAAAAAAAAAAGGAACCAATGCAAAAAATGGAAGCAGTAGAACCCAAGAAAAGAAAATAGAAAACTGATGAAAATCGAGAAAGAAACAAGGAAAAAGAGAACGAAAAGAAAAACCAATGAAAACAAAAAAAGTAACCAAAAAATTAAATTATAACAATATTTACAGAAATCATACATTGATTTTTTTTTAAAATTTAACAAAAATAAATTAAAAAGTAAAAGTAAAAGGTCGGGCCCTATTTGGGAGTCGAGGGTGGGATTGCAATTGGGACAAAAATGGTCAGGCCCCATTTACGAGTTGAGGGTGAGATAGCAACTAGGACAAAAATAGGTCGGGTCCCAGTTGCGAGTCAAGGGTGGACATGCAACTGGACAAAAAAGGTCGGATTGGAGTTGCGACTCGAGGGTGGACTTGCAACTAGGACAAAAAATTCTCAGGGCCCAAATGCGAGTTGAGGGTTGACTTGCAACTAGGAAAAAAGATTGGTTTAGTTGCGAGTTGATGGTGGAATTGCAACTAGGACAAAAAAATTCTCAGGGCCCAGTTGCGAGTCGAGGGTGGACTTGCAACTTGGAAAAAAAGTTTGGTTCAGTTGCGAGTTGACCGTGGACTTGCAACTAGGACAAAACAATTCTCAGGGCCCAGTTGCGAGTAGAAGGTGCACTTGCAACTAGGAAAAAAGTTTGATTTAGTTGCGAGTCGACGGTGGGCTTGCAACTGGGACAAAAAAGTGTTTAGTCCTAGTTGCGAGTCAAGGGCGGACTTACAACTGAGACAAAAAAAAATTTCGGGGCCCAGTTGCGTGTCGAGGGTGGGATTGTAACTGAGACGAAAAAAAGGTCGGACCCTAGTTGCGAGTCGATTGTAGACTTGCAACTGAAAAAAGGTCGAGCCCCAGTTGCGAGCCGAGTGTGGACTTGCAACTAAAAAAAGGTCGGGTCCCAATTGCGAGTCGAGTGTGGACTTGCAGCTGAAAGAAAGGTCGGACCCAATTGGGTGTTGAGGGTGGATTTTCAATTGTTACAGAAAAAGGCCGGGCTCCAGTTGCGAGTCGAGGATGAACTTGCTATTGGGACAAAAATATGTTGGACCGCAGTTGTGAGTCGAGGATGGACTTGCAACTGGAACAAAAAAATTATGGACCCCCGTTACGAATTGAGGGTGGACATGGAAATGAGACAGAAAAAATAGCGAGGCCCAGTTACGAGTCAAGGGTGTTATTTCAACTGGGACAAAAAAAGATCAAACCCCAATTACAAGTTCAGAGTGGACTTGCAACTGAAACAAGAAAAAAAGAAACCCCTTTTTTGATGGTGGACAGTCAACTAAGAGAACTAACAGCGATGAGGAAAATTCATGGATTTAAAAAGAAGTAAAAATAAAAAATGGAAAAGAGAAAAGAGAAAAAATAAAAATAAGAAAGATTGATATGAAAAAGTTGACGAATTTGAAACACACAAATGAAAAAGAAAAAAAACAGTCATGAGCCAACTCCAAGACATGCACATCCACCACAGTTGCGAAAGAAAACAAACAACGGCCCATCCCCAACTAGCATCGACCTGGACATGGCCGCGGACACCGCCCATCTGTATAGCTAAACGTCTGAGAAAGAAAATAGCCAAGAACAACACATGCAATTTTTTTTTTGAGAAACACATAGGCGCAACTATGCGAACGACCAGAAACGGTGCACTAATCAAAACAACTAGCTCAAAGGCAGACTCCAAAACAAACGAAGGCAAAGGCCAACCGCATGCGACTTGACAACCAGCCCCCCCCCCCCCCAACCAAAAACGGGGGGTCCTGCCCGCTGTAGCCCTCCGGCCTAGCTTGACGATGCGGAGGATCGTGAGACGAGGGCAGATCACCAGTGTGTGAAAATTAAAGACAAACACATCGGACGGTTGGACACTTAGATGTGTGAGATAATTATTTCACATCTAGTAGCACTAGTAGAAAACAGGGCTTTGGTCCAAGCCGGGCCAGCCCATTAGTCCCGGTTCGGTCATGAACCGGGACCCACAGGGGCATAGGTCCCGGTTCGTGAGGCCAGGGGGCCGGCGGGGCCTCTTGGGGCATTGGTCCCGGTTCGTCTGGCCCCTGTGGTCTCGGTTTCAGCCACGAACCGGGACCAATGGGCCTCACTCCTGGCCCAAAACCATTGGTCCCGGTTCGTGGCTGGAACCGGGACCAAAGGGCGTCCTTTAGTCCTGGTTCCAGCCACGAACCGGGACCAATGAGATGCCTATATATACCCCCTCGCCCGCGAGCAGAGCAGTGGAGTGCTCTGTTTTTTGGGCCGGCCGTGGGAGAGCTTTGTGGTGCTCTAGCTCACCTCCTATGCACATGAGGTGTTCGATGAAATGCCCGACCCATACTTAAGCTTTCTCCTCTCGAAGCTCCTTGTCCAAGCTCCATTTTCCTCGAGATTTGTCTAGGTTTGGCGGTCCGTCCTGTCCCGTCCCCGTCCACACCACCGTCGATCGCCCGCGCCGATCTCGTCACCGGCACCACCGTGGTGAGCCTCTTGGTCTTATCTTCTTTGTAAAAGAAAAAAGTTCTTACTTGTATGATTAAGATAGATACTTGTGTAATTTTCTTACTTTTATTATTGTTTGTTATTATATAGTGCGATGGTTTTGGTATCCGCCTCCATCGGCCCTCGTTCTGTCTATGATTCGGATGTGGTATATATTATCTTTTATAACTATTTAGTTCATTTAGTGTTTATGACAATTATGCCGACCAACGTGACATATATTTTTTTATCTAGGAGGTATGTGAACCGGAAATTCCAACCGACCCTATTGTCGAGAGGTTAAATTTAGTTGACGAAGAAAACAATTACTTGAAGGAAAAATTGAAAAAAATTGAGGAGGAGAAGATGATATTGGAGTTGCATGTTGCGGATGTCGTCGATGATCACAAGATCAAGATGGATAAAATGCGCTTGAAGATTAGAAAGATGAAAAAATATGCCATTCATACCGAGACTTGGTATCATTTTGCCGTTGGATCAATTGTTACCTTAGTTGCGATTATGATCGCATTTGTTGTTGCATTGAAATGTTTTACAATGTTTCAATGTATGGTTTAATTAGATGCTCTGGAGAGCTATGTGTTGTTCAATGAGAACAATGTATGTACTTTGGTTTTAATGTGATGATGAACTTCTATTAATTAATTTGGTCACTTCTGTATTCATGATGTTCTGTAATGGTTTTTGACGCACTTAATTATATATAATGCACGCAGATGAACCGGCAATGGATGTACGGTGACAGACGCACCTCCGAGTACATTAAGGGCGTGCATAATTTTCTCGAAGTGGCTGAGGCAAACAAGCAGAATGGTTTTATGTGTTGTCCATGCCCTATATGTGGGAATACGAAGTCTTACTCTGACTCGAAAACCCTTCACACCTACCTGCTTTATAAGGGTTTCATGCCACACTATAATGTTTGGACCAAGCACGGAGAAAGAGGGGTTATGATGGAAGACAGCGAAGAAGAAGAGGATGATGACAACTATGTGCCCCCTGAATACGGTGATGCTGCAACGGGGGAAGCTGAAGATCAAGAGGAATCAGACGATGTGCCCGATGATGATCTTCGCCGGGTCATTGTTGATGCAAAGAGACAATGCGAAAGTGAAAAGGAGAAGCTGAAGTTCGATCGCATGTTAGAGGATCACAAAAAAGGGTTGTACCCCAATTGCGAAGATGGCAACACAAAGCTCGGTACCACACTGGAGTTGCTGCAGTGGAAGGCAGAGAATGGTGTACCTGACAAAGGATTTGAGAAGCTACTGAAAATATTGAAGAAGAAGCTTCCAAAGGATAACGAATTCCCCGACAGTACGTACACAGCAAAGAAGGTTGTATGCCCTCTAGGATTGGAGGTGCAGAAGATACATGCATGCCCTAATGACTGCGTCCTCTACCGCGGTGCGTACGAGGATTTGAACACATGCCCGGTATGCGGTGCATTGCGGTATAAGATCAGACGAGATGACCCTGGTGATGTTGACGGCGAGCGCCCCAGGAAGAGGGTTCTTGCCAAGGTGATGTGGTATGCTCCTATAATACCACGGTTGAAACGTCTGTTCAGAAACAAAGAGCATGCCAAGTTGATGCGATGGCACAGAGAGGACCGTAAGAAAGACGGGAAGTTGAGAGCACCCGCTGACGGGTCGCAGTGGAGAAAAATCGAGAGAAAGTATTGGGATGACTTTGCAGGTGATGCAAGGAATGTATGGTTTGGTTTAAGCGCGGATGGCATTAATCCTTTTGGGGAGCAGAGCAGCAATCACAGCAGCTGGCCCGTGACTCTATGTATCTATAACCTTCCTCCTTGGCTGTGCATGAAGCGGAAGTTCATTATGATGCCAGTTCTCATCCAAGGCCCTAAGCAACCCGGCAATGACATTGATGTGTACCTAAGGCCATTAGTTGAAGAACTTTTACAGCTGTGGAATGGAAACGGTGTACGTGTGTGGGATGAGCACAAATAGCAGGAATTTGACCTGCATGCATTGCTGTTTGTTACCATCAATGATTGGCCTGCTCTCAGTAACCTTTCAGGACAGACAAACAAGGGATACCACGCATGCACGCACTGTTTAGATGACACCGAAAGTATATACCTGGACAAATGCAGGAAGAATGTGTACCTGGGGCATCGTCGATTTCTTCCGACCAACCATCAATGTCGAAAGAAAGGCAAGCATTTCAAAGGCGAGGCATATCACCGGAAGAAGCCCGCCATCCGTACCGGTGATCACATACTTGCTATGGTCAATGATTTACAAGTAATCTTTGGAATGCGTCCCGGCGGACTATCTGTTCCGAATGACGCTGAGGGACGCGCACCCATGTGGAAGAAGAAATCTATATTTTGGGACCTACCCTACTGGAAAGACCTAGAGGTCCGCTCTTCAATCAACGTGATGCACGTGATGAAGAATCTTTGCGTGAACCTGCTAGGCTTCTTGGGCGTGTATGGGAAGACAAAAGATACACCGGAGGCATGGGAGGACTAGCAACGTGTGCACGAAAAAGACGGCATGCCTCCAAAGCAGTATGAAGGTCCTGCCAGCTACGCTCTTACCAAAGAAGAGAAGGAAATCTTCTTTGAATGCCTGCTCAGTATGAAGGTCCCGTCTGGCTTCTCGTCGAATATAAAGGGAATAATAAATATGCCAGAGAAAAATTTCCAGAACCTAAAGTCTCATGACTGCCACGTGATTATGACGCAACTGCTTCCGGTTGCATTGAGGGGGCTTCTACCGGAAAACATTCGATTAGCCATTGTGAAGCTATGTTCATTCCTCAATGCAATCTCTCAGAAGGTGATCGATCCACAAATCCTACCAAGGTTAAGGAGTGATGTGGCGCAATGTCTTGTCAGTTTCGAGCTGGTGTTCCCACCATCCTTCTTCAATATCATGACGCACGTCCTAGTTCATCTAGTCAACGAGATTGTCGTTCTGGGCCCTGTATTTCTACACAATATGTTCCCCTTTGAGAGGTTCATGGGAGTCCTAAAAAAATATGTCCGTAACCGCGCTAGGCCAGAAGGAAGCATCTCCATGGTCCATCAAACAGAGGATGTCATTGGGTTTTGTGTTGACTTCATTCCTGACCTTAAGAAGATTGGTCTTCCTCAATCGCGGTATGAGGGGAGACTGACAGGAAAAGGCACGCTAGGAGGGGACTCAATAATATGTAGGGACGGGCATTCTTGGTCTCAAGCACACTACACAGTTCTACAGCACTCTACCTTGGTGACCCCGTATGTCGATGAACACAAGAACATTCTGCGCTCCAAACACCCGGAGCAGTGTGACGACTGGATTACATGTGAACACATCAGGACTTTCGGTAGTTGGTTGCAAACACGTCTCAGGGGTGACAGCACTGTTTCTGATGAGCTGTACTCGTTGGCCAGGGGACCATCTTCGACTGTATTGACTTACAAAGGGTACGAGATAAATGGGAATACATTTTACACGATCGCCCAAGATCAAAAGAGCACCAACCAAAACAGCGGTGTCCGCTTTGATGCAGCAACCAAGAGGGGAAAGGACACATATTATGGTTACATAGTGGACATATGGGAACTTGACTACGGACATGATTTTAACGTCCCTTTGTTTCAGTGCAAATGGGTCAATCTGTCAGGAGGCGGGGTACAGGTAGACCCACAGTACGGAATGACAACAGTGGATCTGAACAATCTTGGGTACACAGACGAACCATTCGTCCTAGCCAATGATGTGGCGCATGTTTTCTATGTGAAGGACATGTCTACCAAACCGAGAAAAAGAAAAGATAAGGATGCGAATACATCATACGATGTGCCAAAGCGCTACATAGTTCTTTCAGGAAAAAGAGACATCGTGGGATTGGAGGCCAAGATAGACATGTCTGAAGATTATGAAAAGTTTCATGAAATTCCTCCCTTCAAAGTCAAGGCTGACCCAAGCACCCTGTTAAACGATGAAGATTATCCATGGTTACGGCGCAATAAGCAAAGGACACAAGCGAAGAAAAAGTGAAGACTTTCTTTCCACAACTATTATGATGATGCCTTTGATCTAGAATATCACTGCAGTTACATGTGAAGAAATGAAATGCCTTTTGTAACAGATGAGTTTCCGTATGAAACCCTGATACTTCGAAAGAGATTGTCCATTTTGTACACGAAGTGCATCCAATTTTTGCCGTAACCCTCTCAACTTTTTAGCACATGCTATGTGGGTGAAATGATGATACCATGCCAACTTTCAACCTTTTCAAAGTTCATTTGTAGTGCTTTTCAATTTCAGGGTCATATAGCTCAAAAAAATCAGTAAATGCATGAAAAATAACAAATGAAGTCAGAAAGGGTTGAAAATTGATGATGTGGCTTTGAATGGTGCATTTTGAACACACAAAAAGTCTGGACTTCAAATAAGTTCAAAAAAATGAAATCCCTTCGTAATAGATGAGTTTCCGTATGAAACCTGATACTTCGAAAGAGATTGTCCATTTTGTCCACGAAGTTCATCCAGTTTTTGCCCTAACCCTCTCAACTTTTTAGCACATGCTATGTGGGTGAAATGATGATACCATGCCAACTTTCAACATTTTCAGAGTTCATTTGTAGTTCTTTTCAATTTCAGGGTCATATAGCTCTAAAAAAATCAGTAAATGCATGAAAAATAACAAATGAAGTCAGAAAGGGTTGAAAATTGATGATGTGGCTTTTAATGGTGCATTTTAAACACTAAAAAAATTCTGGAGTTCAAATAAGTTCAAAAAAATGAAATCCCTTTGTAACAGATGAGTTTTCGTATGAAACCCTGATACTTCGAAAGAGATTGTCCATTTTGTACACGAAGTGCATCCAGTTTTTGCCGTATCCTCTCAACTTTTTAGCACATGCTATGTGGGTGAAATGATGATACCATGCCAACTTTCAACCTTTTCAGAGTTCATTTGTAGTGCTTTTCAATTTCAGGGTCATATAGCTCAAAAAAAATCAGTAAATGCATGAAAAATAACAAATGAAGTCAGAAAGGGTTGAAAATTGATGATGTGGCTTTGAATGGTGCATTTTGAACACACAAAAAGTCTGGAGTTCAAATAAGTTCAAAAAAATGAAATCCCTTTGTAATAGATGAGTTTCCGTATGAAACCTTGATACTTCGAAAGAGATTGTCCATTTTGTACACAAAGTGCTTCCAGTTTTTGCCGTAACCCTCTCAACTTTTTAGCACATGCTATGTAGGTGAAATGATGATACCATGCCAACTTTCAACCTTTTCAGAGTTCATTTGTAGTGCTTTTCAATTTCAGGGTCATATAGCTCAAAAAAAATCAGTAAATGCATGAAAAATAACAAATGAAGTCAGAAATGGTTGAAAATTGATGATGTCGCTTTGAATGGTGCATTTTGAACACACAAAAAGTCTGGAGTTCAAATAAGTTCAAAAAAATGAAATCCCTTTGTAACAGATGAGTTTTGAACACACAGATCTATTTTTGATTAAAACAGACATTTCAAATAACCTAAAAATTACCAAATTGAATTTAATGATAAAACACAGTAATATTAAATAGCAGGAAAAACAATCACTCAAAAATCTATTTTTATAGTAAAGTTATTCACAAACTAGTGATTCACACAAATTTCAAAAAATTCAAATTTCAACTATTCAAGTTGGAAAACGAATGGCACTAGTTTATAATTCACAAACTAGTGATCCTTTTGTTTGCCACGACCTCCACGAATGTCATTCCATTATGAAACTTGGCAAGCACTCAAAACATTGGTCAATGTTTTCCACCAAATTTTTTTAGATTTTTTTGAATTTTTTTAGATTTTACTGTTCATGCTAAGAGCATATGAGCTAAAACTGAGATGGGGACTTTCCAACACTTATATGAAGAATGAAAATGACATGCCCATATAGGTGATGTTTTTCCGAACATTTTGATATCTTATTTGAATTTTTCTGAGTTAGTATGAATTTGTTATGAATTTTTCAAAGTGACGGTCAAAGGGTCAAAGGGCAAAAGCATAAGAATTGCAAAGTGGCTTGGACTGAACAGGTGAGTTTCTGAAACTAGGGGTAAAACAGACGAGTGGCACCCAACTAGGGGCATAAAGTTAATTATCCCTAAAAAAATGCCACCTACTGGGCCACCACGGCCTGAATATGACTAGAAACCCAACCATGGGCCAGGATTCAGGCCCGCAACAGGCCCAGTAGGCCCACAGGCAAGGAGTGACAGATTAGGCCCGAAAGCCTGCAGTTGAGAGAAGCTCGAGAGGGTGGGCGCAACAGCGCTTATAAATCACTCTCGAGCTCTCTCAGCTAGCGAGGTGGGACTAAACATCCCACCGCACCACGCCAGCACAAGGCCTTTGGTGGACGAAAGGGGTGCATTTGTACTGGTTCGTGGAACCAACCGGGACCAATGCCCCCCTTTAGTCCCGGTTGGTGGCACCAACCGGGACTAAAGCGGGGCATTGGTCCCGGTTGGTACCACGAACCGGGACCAATGCTCTGGGTATATAAGGTAGTACTTAGGAATTTTCAGTTCTCATCTCGCATTAGCCCCCGACGACGCAGATGACATCGACGCCGCCCGCCGCCCCCGCCGTCACCGTTGCCGTCGCCCGCGCTCGTCGTCGCCGAGGCTCGCCCCCGCCGTCGCCGTCTCCGCGGGGAAGCACCACGCCGGTGCCCGCGACCCCTTCATCCCCGACGCTGTTCGTCTGCCGCCGCACCGATTCCGGCCGGCGACCTCGAGCCCTCCCCGAGCCCGGCCGTAGCCGTTCCCTACGACCGCGCTGTGAGCCCCTGCCTCCTCCCCTTTCCTTCTCATCGCCGTCCCTGACCTCGCCGTCGCCGACCACCGGCCTGTTTTTCATTTTTTTTGTTACGATGTATGTATGTATGTTCTCTGTATATGCTGTATAATGCTCTTTTTTGCATTGTTTTGGTTAAGATTGTAGAATATGAACATTTTGAATATGGATGTATGTTCATATGCAAAGAAAAAGGTCTTTTTTTTGGTGATATGTATGATCATATGCTCATTTAAGAAAATGTTCATATGCTCATTTAAGAAAATGTTCATATGTTACATTTAAGAAAAAAAAGTAAATGTATGTATGTTCATATGCAAAGAATTTTTTTTGGATGAAATGAGATGAGATGAGATGTATGAGATGTTTTGTGGAGACGAGATGAGATGTTTGTGGAATTTTTTTTTCATAGAAATTAGTGTGAAATTTTTGTTCATGATGATCTTGCTCGATGAATGTTCTATGTTAAAACTCATATTAAGTTTGTTCGATGATGATTTTTTTTGTTCATAGAAATTTACTAAGTTAAAATGTTCTCGTGTTGGGGGGGAGGAGTCCTCGAAACATATCAAGTGCACTTTATAAATTCATATGTTGAGGATCGCCGAGGGGTCGAGAGTCGTCGAGTAGGGATGGCACCCGCAGGGTTTGGGTACGGGTGGAGCCACCCCATACCCTTACCTGTCCCATTTAAGCTTACCCACCACCCGTACCCATACCCGCTAGTGGGTACACCTTTGCCCCATACCCGTCACCCGACAGGGTAAATGGGTACCCGTGGGTAAAAACACCCACGTTTGATAACATTTTAGGTTAGTGGAGAGGAAAAAGGAAAATAAAGAAAAAGAAGAAAAGAGGAAGAAGGAAGAAGGAAGAAGAAGAAAAAGAAGGAGAGGAAAAAGGAAAATAAGAATAAGAAGAGGAAGAAGGAGAAGAAGAAGGAGAAGAAGAGGAGAAAAAAAATAAGAAGAGGAAGAAGAAGAAAAAAATAACTTTGTCGAGGACACCCTCTAGCTCGACCAACTCTCGAGGACACCCAAACCCTAGAAAAAAAACGTTGTCGATCTCCTACCCCCTCCCGCCCCTACCCGACAAACTCTCTCGAGATTTATAAAAGTTTAGCAATCACTTAGAATTTTTTTTGTTCATAGCATTTTTTTGTTCATATATGTATTTTTTTGTTCATATGTGTATTAATTTTTTTGTTCATAGCATTTTTTTGTTCATATATGTATTTTTTTAAATAGCATTTTTTTCCATGTATATATGTATGTGGCTATGTATGTATAGATGGATATCATTTTTTTCCATGTATGTATGTCATTGTCGATATACCCCCTCCCCGATAACTTCGACATGAGGGGGGGGGGTCGATATACCCCCTCCCCGATAACTTCGACATGAGGGGGGGGGGTCGATATACCCCCTCCCCGATAACAATTTTTTTCTAAGTTACTAAGGTAAAATGTTCACCCCCCTCTCGATATACCGGGCGACATCGAGGCCACCCAAACCCTAGAAAAAAAGCGTTGTCGATCTCCTACCCCCTCCCGCCCCTACCCGACAAACTCTCGAGGCCACCCAAACCACTAGAAGAAAACTCCAGTAACTTCGACATAAGGGGGGACGTCGATCAACCCCCTCTCGCCCGAACAAGTCTATGAATCATTTTATATCGTGGTGGACATATATCAAAGTTTGATCATATGTCAAAGTTTGTATGTTGACATATGCAACATTTGATCATATATCAAAGTTTGAATTTTGACATATGCAACATTTGACATATGCAACTTTTGATCAACCCCCTCTCGCCCGACCAAACCCTAGAAGCATCGAGGCCACCCCAAACCCTAGAAGCGCTGCCGAGGCCACCCCAAACCCTAGAAGCGTCGAGGCCACCCAAATTTACCAAGTTAAAAGAGCGTTGTCGAGGCCACCCCAAACCCTAGAAGCATTGTCGAGGCCACCCCAAACCGTAGAAGCGTCGAGGCCACTAATTATTATTCCTTGTTGTGATTAGCTAGCTAGCTAGGTCTATGTTTGCCACTAATATATCCATCTCTCATGTTTGTATATTAATTGCCATGTTGTAATATTTGCAGAAACTATGGATCAAAGAGACTTAGAACAAGAAGAGTTGTTGGGGGACATAATCCGCGACGGACGTGATGTCTTGTCATTTCTCAACGACACCGATGGTCTGGAAGGAGAGGATGAAGGCTCCGGTGATCGAACAATGGAGGAGGAAAGACATGATCATGATGTCTCCGGTGACCGAATGCCGGTGGAAGGAGACCGTGATGACAGCTCCGGTGACCGAACGGAGGAGGGAGCTATTGCGAAGTCCGGCGAGGTATATATATTAATTAAGCCTGTGCTGACTAGCTAATTGATGCATTAATTGTTTTGGTATGTACATATATTAACTCTTTCTTTCTTCTTTTAAAGCCCTTCGGATCGAGCCAAACTTCGGTAACGAGACGAGGCCCGAAGAAAAGGTTGCGCCAGAATGAAAGGTTCACGATCACAGCAATCGCGGACGATGGCCAACCGATTGAACCCAGGTGGACCAAGGAAGCATTTTCTGCTCAGTGCGGAGCTATTGTTAGGGACAGTATCCCAATCAGCATCCAGCTATGGAATAAGCCTAAGAACGAATACCCTCAAGTTTTTTATGTCACCGATAGACAGAAAGATGATCTTTGGACCTCGCTGAAGGCAAATTTCACCCTACCGCCAGAGGAGGATCCGAATAAGCCTGTTATAGAGCCACTGGTCAAGGCGTGTGCTCTTAAGAAGATGGCAGATCTATTCAGGAGGTGGAAAAATGAGTTCAAATCAACGTTTGTCGACAAAGGGAAGACTCCAGAATTCACCGGCCAATTTGAGAAGATAAGAGATCACTGGCCCGCATTTGTGGCCTACAAGACATCGGACAAGAGTAAGAAAATGTCAGAGATAAACAAGATAAATGCTGCAAAGAAGCTGTATCACCATCGCACGGGGTCAGGTGGCTACCTCAAAGCCCGGCCATTGTGGGACAAAGCTGAGAATGACCTGATTGCTAAAGGGGTCGAACCAGAGACATTGAACTGGCCAGACCGTTCAAGGACTTGGTTCTTCGGGGTTGGGGGAACTTTGGACCCTGAAACAGGGAAGTGCCGTTGGACGGACGAGCAACTTGCAATACCCGTCAAGAAGCTTCAGAAGTATATCGCCGCAGCGCAGGCAGGGACGTTCATTCCCGACAGAGAGAAGGACGAGCTGACTGAGGCCCTCGGGAATCATGAGCACCCTGGACGAACACGAGGCACGCTAGGCTCCGTTGCGTGGAAGGTTGCGTTTCCCGGCGCAGGCAGTTACAAAACCCGGGAGAGGAAGAGGAAACAGGAGTTGAGCGAAATGCAGAAGCTCAATGCAAGAGTACTAAAGTTAGAGGAACAAGTTGAGAGCCAGCGAGCTGCCGACCAACCATCTCAGCGGCACGAATCTACCCCAGAAGTTACCCCGCCATCTCAGCGGAGAAGCAGCGTGGCTTCCACGGAGCTCGTTCAGCAGCCCGACTTCACGGCTCCTAGCTACCATGTGGATGCTATCACGGAGGCTCAACATTGCCAGCTTATGACGAAATGTCGGAACCTCACCTTGAAGGCGGCTGTCGGCTCTGTTGCACCTCCTCAACCTGACGGAACTTTTCACTGCTGTCCGATTCCACATGGCTATGCTGTTGTGACGGTGGATGAAGTAATGGAGGGATTTGACGAGCTCGAGCTTGACGACCCTACAGGTGAAGGGGAGACTCAGCTGGTTTATGCTCTGAGGACTACATGTCTATGGCGGAAGGAGTACATTAAGCTTCTGAACTGGACGCCTCCGCCTCCTCCTCCTCCTCCGGCGAGTCAGAGCACTCCTCCTCCTCCTCCGACGAGTCAGAGCACTCCTCCTCCTCCTCTGGCGCGTGGGGGCACTCCTTCTCCGCCTCCTCCGGCGCTTGAGGGCACTCCGCCTCCTCCGGCGCATTGGAGCACTCCGCCTCCTCCTCCGCCTTGTCAGCAACGGCGAAAGAGAGCCGCCGCCACTCCGACGGCTAGCAGTACAAGCAGAGGCGGGAAGCAATTCAGATGCGGTCCATCTGTCAAGCCTCTGGAAAAGTTACCATATGAGAGGACCGACGAGGAAACCGCGAGAATCAGTGCTGCCGAAGTGCATGAAGATTTTGCATGGAAACCTCCACCTCCGAAGGAGACGATAGATCCGGTGAAACGGAAGCGCACTATCGATGCCCTGAAGCGACCACCACCGTCTCCGCCGCAATCGAACTATGAGCGCATTATTGAAAGGACATATAAGGAAGCGGAGCGGTCGGGAAGTACTTGCATGCATGCAAGGTTAGCAAAACGAAGAAGTGGGAAAAAAATTCCCCAGCTCGGCGAACAGGCAAACCAATCGTGCCCTTGCTCAAGGTGTCTAGCGATATCGTTGCTAATCAGCCGGGGATAGTGCCCGGTACCAATCCTGCTGATTACCTGAGCGATGATGTAGAGTTTGAAATAATGGAGGTGGATGAATTCAGATACCAGTACGGGCAGCCTCTCGTCAAACCTGATCATCCTCCTCTAACAACGATGATGCGAAGATTACATGAATGGTACATGAAAACCTGCAGCGAGTCTGGGAAGGATACTTTGAGCTGAGAATTAAAGAGGAGCACGACCTCATTGGAATGGATCAGTTGTCTGTTGAATTTGACGAGTTATTCCAATTATACAATCAAAAGGCCCTCGACAAAACAATCATGACTTGCTACTGTCTGTAAGTACTACTTCTGTAATTAAGTCTCTATATATAGCTCAGCTCTTTCATTGCATGTATATATAATTATCCTCACTATATTATGTAGATTGAAAATCGTCGAATGCAGAAAGGCACAAATCTATGACATTGGGTTCATTAACCCAAATATCATACATGAATGGACGGTTCAAAAGAATGTCACAGAAATCGAGGACAACTTGTTACAATCGTTGCTTAAAAATCAAAACAAAGAGAAAATACTCTTTCCTTACTACTTCAAGTGAGTGTTACTGTCTTGTGCATATTCGGTTTCCCTTATTACTCGAGGTTATAGTAATGTAATCGATGAGTTACGCATGCGTGCGCAGCTTTCACTTTATTCTGCTAGAGATTAAGCTTGAGCGGGGAGTAGTAACCGTCTTAGACTCGAGACGAAAAGATCCCCAGGAGTATGCGGACATGACTGAAATGCTCCAGAAGTAAGTTCAATCGATCATTATCGCACCATATCGGCAACTTTGTTCATTTCCTGATATCAAGTAATTATTTTCTTTGTCTGGCAGTGTTTGGAAAGAGTTCACCGGAATTGTTCCGGCACTGCCGAGGGAGCTGCGATTTACACACCCAAAAGTAAGTACTACTAGCTAGTTCCGCGCATCTCCCATAGATTCTAGTTTCATCAATATCATTTATAATGCTTGATTATCAGTTTGATTGAACTCTATTTCTTGTAAAGTGCTTGTGGCAGGAAGCCGGGAATGATTTTTGTAGATACTACATTTGCGAGTTCATCTACAACGCGACGACCTCTAAGCGGGGCTACTCTGAAAAATAATATGAAGTGCGTAAGCAATAATATTCACAATTTTATTTTATTACCATCATTTGTGTTGAGTTTCATTCATATACATGTATTGACCCCCTTGTTCAAATTAGATGTGGCAGATGCGGGATGAACTCCTACCACATGATCGCATACGAGCAATTCAAGAGGAATTGACGGGTTTCTTTCTTGACCACGTCATAAATCCAACCGAAGAATACCATTTGGACTTGACATTAGATGTTAGGGATTGTAAGAGATCTTATATTGTATATATGTAGCTAGTAGCGTCGGATAGATATACGATAACTTGTTGTTCGACCAATCTCTCGGAGAAAGAGAGGTCGATCACTTCTCTCTGTATATGTTCATGACGATTTTGTGTACTTAATGGTTCCTTCATCTGCTTACTAGCTAGTGTGTCGAGTTCTCTCTATACGTATAGTAACTAGTGTCAACCAAGCACGGAGAAAGAGAGGACACTTCTCTCTATTAGCTAGCTAACACAATATGAAACCCCTAAATTAACCCTCAAAAACCCCCAACTCCCCCCCCTAAAAAAACAAAAACCCCAGCTCCTGAACTGCTGACGCGTGGATGCTTTTTGGTCCCGGTTGATGTTACCAACCGGGACTAAAGGCCCTCCTGCCCGGGCTCCCTGCGGCGGCCACGTGGAGCACCTTCTGTCCCGGTTCGTAAGCGAATCGGGAGTAAAGGTTTTGGGCTTTAGTCCCGACCCTTTAGTCCCGGTTCCAGAACCGGGACGAATGGGCCTTTGGAACCGGCACAAATGGGCCTTTTTCTGCTAGTGTAGATGTGAAATAGCAAAAGCGATTTAATATATCCTTTTTCTTCTTTGTCTTATTTTGAAAAAACGATCTATAATCTCTATCTACCAGTCTCACTATTTCGATATATGATATATATTAAGAAATAAAACATGTGATCAATTGTATGGGAGGGATACCTTCTAGGAGGTGTCTGTTGGGGAAAAGATGTCCCCCCAACACACCCTTTAGACTGTATATAAGTGGGTCTCCCACATTGCAATAGACTAAGAGAATCATTTATGACTACTCGTTTGTCTCTTTTACTTTCTTTTACTTTCGCTCTATAACAATATATACACGAATTTTTCTCTCAAGAAGATCATCAAGGAGATCTTATCATTGTGATGCTGGAGCTGGACGCTGGCTGTAACATGGAGGGACAGGTCAATAATTGTGTCCTCCGGGAATAATTGCTCTTATGCCCACCCTTCTCCTCCTCCCACATAAATATGTGCTCCACCTCCTCTTGGTATCTCGCACAGAATACAGCACGAGGTTCGTAAGCGCGCCGAATAGGCAGAGACAGCGTTCGTCGTGGCGTGGCGCCAGCACAGGTAGAGTCGTCAGAGTCCAGATCGATCTAACCTGGCCATGGATAGCCAGTCCGCGGTGACGATGGAGGCCGGCGCGGCCACGAGGAAGGAGTCCGGGCGGCTTCCCTCGCGGCACGGCGGCCACGCGCACGGCCACAGCGGCCTCGCCCGGACGGCGCACGGCATGTCCTCCTCGTCGCTGCGGAAGAAGTCGGACGCCACGCTGGTGCGCAAGGTCCCCGTGGCCTCGCTGCGCCCCGTGCTCGCCAACCTCCAGGAGGTCCTCCTCGGCACCAAGCTCGCCGTCCTCTTCGTCGCCGTGCCGCTCGCCGTCGCCGCGCAGTGCTTCCGCTTCGGCCAGGTAAATTCACGTCTTTTCTTTTTGTTCCGATATGCATGCTAATGCTCATGATCCTCGGTTTGGTTTGACCATCCCCTTGGATTTATTCTACCTTCCGATCATCTTGCTCTTCTCTTTCGCTTCCAAAAAACACTGTGGTGATCAGGTGGCAGATTGAGATTACTACGTACTCCCTCCGTTTCTTTATGTAAGGTGTATTATTTTCGACACGGTGACCAAGGCGCATAATTATAGAGGTGTTAGGACAAAATTACCCTTGGCAAATTTGTTGGTTAGTGGCAAGTAAATCGGTGAGTCCAGGAAAGTAAGGGATACATGCAATCGAGCGAGAGATAGTTTCCTTCTTTTGATACAAGGAGATATACAGGAAATCATGAGAGAGATACTATCCTCTTTTTGAAGGGATAAAAAGAAAATTATGTGAATTTTGAAGAAATACACCTTACATTGTGAAATTTTATCAAAAAACAAATACACCTGGTATAAAGGAATGGAGGGAGTACTATCCAACACTGCCTCTCTGCCGATCCTTAATTACAATTGTCCCTTGCGCGCTGTCCTCTCCTCTAGCAGTATACCTCAATTGGCCACGTCGTGTTACGGCCACATGGGGCACTGCACACAAACCGGCACGCACGAGAGCTGTACTGCTGTACTTGTTCAAAAACTTCAACTGCTTTCCATGGAATTCATCTATCCACATTTATGTGCGACTGAGGTACAAAGTGGCAAACAAATTCGAGTTTTAAATGGCGTGCTCTCTTGGCGAGTGGTGACAGCCTCTACATGTGCTCTCCGTGCCCAAAACCATCGGTCGTCAGGTTTTTAAAACAAGGCACTGATCACGAGCTTGACGTCGATAATCTGATGCTAAGTACTCGTACACATGAACATGTGCCCTTGTATACTGAAGAAGACTATGGCGGGAAGCCAAAGTCAAGAGTGCAAGGCACACTAATTTGTGAAATGCTCCCGCAATTTAGTCTCAATTTTGGTGCTAACACAAAATCTAAAACTTGTGCACATTGTCGTAAGTAGCCAGCAAGTTTTTTTTTTTTTGGAAAAGGAGATTAAGACCCCCTGACCTCTGCATCAATCGATGCATACGACCATCTCTATTTATTATTTAACATAGGTCTAACAAGAACATACAAGTAGCCAGCAAGTGTTGATGTGTTATAATTTTATATATCTATTTTTGGCAAAATGGAATTTAAAATGGATCTGAATCGGCAGGTATGGGTGTTCGCGCTTAGTCTAATCGGCCTCATTCCTCTGGCCGAGCGAGTGAGCTTCCTCACAGAGTAAGCATTTGCTGCTCTTGCTATCAAAATTCCCTTTTACGGGATGCTTTAACTGTAGCTCTGTGTCAGTTCTGGAAATGCTTTAACCTGAAACCTTTTCATTTTCTGGTGTTGTAATTGTTGTAGGCAGATTGCGCTCTACACTGGCCCCACTAGTAAGTAACGCGGATCCACCCAGATTGCGCTCTACACTGGCTCTACACGTTACATAAAGGAACGGAGGGAGTATTTCTGTCTCGCCGGCCGGAAACATATATGTGTTGTTAATTACTCGGCTTGTGGTTTGCAGTTGGCGGGCTCCTGAACGCGACGTGCGGCAACGCAACGGAGCTCATCATCGCCGTGTTCGCGCTGGTGCAAGGGAAGATCGAGGTGGTGAAATGCTCGCTGCTCGGCTCCGTGCTCTCCAACCTGCTTCTCGTCCTTGGCACCTCGCTCTTCTGCGGCGGCATCAAGAACCTCGGGGCCGACCAGCCCTACGACCGGGTACGTACCCGGCCCCATTATTATATTATTAGAGCATGCATGCATTTCTCAATCTCAGCACCGGATTGCAAGTTGCAACGCCTAACTTTAGACTGACTAGCTTCACCCACGACCACGCTCTCGTATGCGCATGCAGAAACAAGCGGACGTGAGCACGGGTCTGCTCACCCTGGGCGTGCTGTGCCAGTCTCTGCCGCTGCTGCTGCGTTACGCCGTCAGCTCCGGGGAGCATGCTGTCGCCAGTGACACCACGGTGCTGGAGCTCTCTAGGGCCTGCAGCTTCATCATGCTCCTCGCCTACGTCGCCTATCTCTTCTTCCAGCTCAAGACGCATCGCCAGCTCTTCGAGCCGCAGGAGATTGAGGGCGGCGACGATGAGGAGGAGGAGGCGGTCCTCAGCTTCGGGAGCGCGCTCTTCTGGCTCATCCTCATGACCATCATCATCGCCGTGCTCTCCGAGTACGTCGTGGGCACCATCGAGCCGACCTCGCAGTCGTGGGGTCTCTCGGTGAGCTTCATCAGCATCATCCTGCTCCCCATCGTTGGTAACGCGGCGGAGCATGCCGGAGCCGTCATCTTCGCCCTCAAGAACAAGCTGGACATCACCCTCGGTGTTGCCTTGGGGTCGGCTACCCAGATCTCCATGTTCGTGGTGGGTACATTAACTCTCTTCCCTTCCCTTGATTATTGTCTCCTTATTCGCTTCAACCAGCCAAATCATGCATGGTGAACCTGCACTGTGTTGGTAGGTGCCATTGAGTGTCCTTGTCGCTTGGATCATGGGGATTCAGATGGATCTCGACTTCAAGCTGCTAGAGACTGGCTCTCTCTTCATCTCGGTGCTAGTGACGGCCTTCACCCTCCAGGTAAAAATCATCATTCAGACAAACATTCGTCGGTGAGGGAATTTTAACCACATAATAAACTAAAAGAAAGGAAGTCGATTTCCAATTGAGACTTCCTAACTACATGTTGTGATTTGGTTGCGATCTTGCTGTCTTGCTGCCAGAAAATACAAAAAGAATGGTCCTAATTAATCCAGTGATTTTGATTTGAAGGATGGAACGTCACATTACCTCAAGGGAGTCCTCCTCCTCCTATGCTACATTGTTATCGGCGCTTGCTTCTTTGTTACGAGACAACCAGCACGTACGTTTCCTTGACGACAGTAACAAATCAAGATCTATTTATTTGCGCTTGGTGTGCAGTCCACTTCTTGTTTCGATTCCCCTTTGAGAATATATTCTCTTGTTTGACAGATCACGCGAACGGCAACGGCACGCTGCTGGATGTCCCAACGGGTCCCATGATTGTCCAGGTCGCGTAAGTACTGGTAAGCTTGCATTATATATCTTGTCCCAGCTAACCCCCCGAAGACTCTTCATTCAAGAAGGGCGAGGTACTATCTTTGATTATTTTGACCAAGATGATTTTGTAACAGCTGGTGTGATTTAGTTAGGTGTCGTGTCTGATTCAGAGATTGATTGCTCATGTGTGGAGAAAAATCTTAATATGTTAATACTACACTATGTTGTCTAGGATAGCGTTTTGTCAGCCACGAGGGCTGCACCAATCAATTAATCATTTCAGCTTTGTTTTCATCCAACTGTTCTCCTGTTCTTATCTACGAGTAAGTGTTAAATGTGTATACACTAGTACGTTGTTAGGTGCGGAAGATATTTTTCGGATCTTCGAGCAATGACCGGTTGTACATTATGCAGATTGATCAAGAGGGCTGCCTCAGCAAACTAACCGGCATGCGCGCGTGCGAGACAGCGAGCGAAGTGTTTGAGCCTGAAGCCACCAAATTCTGTCTATCATATCTGGGCATAACTGTGCCAAGGAAGATTCAGGAAGAGAATTCCCCGTGTCAGAGTCCCCATCCAAAAGGAATCGGTTGATTAGTTGTTGCCAGAAAAGCATGCAATGGTACCAGATATTTTCTTTATTTTCTCGAATCGTACGTAGTCCTAGCTATTTTTATTGCTTCTTATATATTGTCTAGGCTGTTCACCGTGCAATAAGCCTAGCTCATATGCGTCTAGCCATATGTATACATCGGCATCAGTGGGTTGTTACAGTTATGCGGATCAGTATGATATACTCTCTCCGTCCCAAAATAAGTGTCTCAACCTTAGTACAACTTTATACTAAAGTTAGTACAAAGTTAAGACATTTATTTTGGAATGACGGGAGTATGTAATGATGCAGATGTTGTTTTGTGTGGGGGTGATCCATGTGTTGTTAGACCCGACTTAAAACCTGTTCATGGGTGTGTCCCTCCAAATATCTCGTGTGGCCTTCTGCATGCATGTCCGTGGAGCAATGAAGTTGTCAGGGCAACGCGGACCCTCTAAACCTCCATCATTGTCCGGACCGAGCTGGTCGGACACAATTTATCATTCAACACGATCATGTATCGGAACTACTCTGCGAACCGTGCCTGATTTGAAGACGACAATTCATCCAGCGGCTGTGCAACACTTGCTCTGACGCATGCATGGTTAGATTTATAGCGTTGTCTTGAAATCGGCCGAACAGTGTCGTCCATAACTCCATATAGTAGTAGCACTCGTCATGTATTTCTCGTCCATATGTACGCGGAGCACTCTCGAGCTAAATTTGAGATGTGCCCGATCACTGCCCGCGGACGCGCCCGTACGTGTCCGCGGGTGTTTGAGGGGCCGGATTTGCCATATGTAATTGTAGATGCTCTTACACAATCATATAAACCGGCCACAATGCAGAAGCGGCGTCAATGCATCACCGAGTCCGCGACCTAATCGCTCACTCGCCAATTGCATGCAGAGACACGCTTGTTTTTGTTTCTAGAAATAGATCGATCATTCATGCACAACTTGGAAACACTTTCTGAGTTCGAAACGAGAGCCAGGAATATGGCCTTTTATTCTTCTACTAGTAGAATCGATGCGTAATGGGATTGGGAAGCAACAGGGAAGTGACTGAGAATCATCTCGTGCCTTGAGTTTGATTTAACTTGGGGCTTGCTTCAGCATACCCTCCCTTGAGCCCATCAAGTTGGATTCATCATGTCTCCATCAACGCCACGTCGTCATGGACAATTTTTTTTTTCTTGAAATGAAGACAAAAGATTTGCCTCATCGATTAATTAAGAAGAAAAGAATTGTCCAGTTAATTAACGAAAAACTAGACGAAAACCGATACATATAGATCACATGCGGACTACTAGCTACGAGAGAAACTCCATGACCCCACGGTCAACCCCACAAACACACATAAGTTGCAACAACCACAATCCCTCACACTTCTATGTCGCAAAGAAACCCCCAACAAAACCAAGGTTGAGACAACACATACCACCAAATCCACAAAGACGAGCCAGTTGGAGATGATGGTCGAAGAGACTGTGTATCATCCATTAGAGCATCTCTAGCAGACCCCTTATATTGCCCCGACTCGTAAAATAACCGTCAGTTTACGGTTTTGAGCGAACAAAGTGACCCGAACATAAACCTTAAAAGCGCTCGGCCGACCCGTAAAAAAATTTGAGGGACGCGGTAAAATCCCCCATCCGATCCGCAAAAACACAATTTTTGCGTCCGCTTCTACGGCGCCCTGTATCGTGAGAAAGCAGTTGGCGGGAGCCCAACTGCCACGGAAACATCCGCGTCCACCATCCGCGCCACTCCGGATGCTGTCCCGCCTGTCCTTGGACGCCGGTAGCCCGTCCACGTCCGCGCCTCCCCGGATGTCGTGCCGCCTGTCCCTGGACGCCGGCAGCCCGTTCGTGTCCGTCGTCCGCGCCGCCCCGAATGTCGTCCCGCCTGTCCCTGGACGCCGGCAGGCCGTCCGCATCCGCTGTCCGTGCCGCTCCTGGCCGTTGGCCGCCGGCCGCCCGCGTCTATCCCGCGGCGACAGAGGAGCTGAGCTAGCTAGCTTTGTTGGGGAACGGTGCATGGAAAACAAATTTTTTCTATACACACGCAAGATCTATCCATGGAGATGCATAGCTACGAGAGGGGAGAGTGTGTCTACGTACCCTCGTAGACCGTTAAGCGGAAGCGTTTATCAACGCGGTTGATGTAGTCGTACACTTTCACGATCCGCCCGATCAAGTACCGAACGTACGGCACCTCCGCGTTCAGCACACGTTCAGCTCGATGACATCCTCGCCTTCTTGATCCAGCAAGATGGGCAAAGTAGTAGATGAGTTCCGGCAGCACGACGGTGTGGTGACAGTGGTGATGCAACTATCTCCGTAGGACTTCGCCGAGCACTACGAAAATATGACCGAGGATGAACTAGAGAGAGGGGCGCCGCACACGGCTAGAGAATCATGGTGTATGTCACCCTTCTCACTCCTCTCATATATATAGGTGGAGGGGGGAGAGGAGGAAGCCCTAGGGCGCCCCCAAGTGGCCGGCGGCTGCCCTAGAGGCCTGCCAAGCCGCGCCCCCCTTCCATATTTGGACATGGGGGAAAGGAAAGGGGGGCTGACTGCCTTAGGGCGCCTCCCCCTTCCTTTCCCTCCCTCCTTGGCGCGTGGGCAAGGGTGGAGGGCGCGCCAACCCCTTTGTGGGCTGGTGTGCTTTCCTCCCTTGGCCCATAAGGTCCACCGCTTATCGGTGGCCTCCCGGAACCCCTTCCGGCACTCCAATAAATATCCGGTACTTCCGAAACCTTTCCGGTGACCAAATACTATCGTCCTATATATCAATCTTTACCTCCGGACAATTCCGGAGCTCCTTGTCATGTCCGTGATCTCATCCGGGACTCCGAACAACATTCGGTCATCAACTCACATAACTCATATAATACTATATCGTCAACGAACGTTAAGCGTGCGGACCCTACGGTTTCGAGAATGATGTAGACATGACCGAGACACCTCTCCGGTCAATAATCAATAGCGGGACCTGGATGCCCATATTGGTTCCTACATATTCTACGAAGATCTCTATCGATCGAACCTTATGACAACATACGTAATTCCCTTTGTCTATCGGTATGTTACTTGCCCAAGATTTGATCGTCGGTATCTTCATACCTAGTTCAATCTAGTTACCGGCAAGTCTCTTTACTCGTTCCATAATACATCATCTCGTAACTAACTCCTTAGTCACTTTGCTTGCAAGCTTTTTGTGATGTGTATTACCGAGAGGGCCCAGAGATACCTCTCCGATACTCGGAGTGATAAATCCTAATCTCGATTCATGCCAACTCAACATTACCTTCGAAGATACCTGTACAACATCTCTATGATCACCCAGTTACGTTGTGACGTTTGATTGCACACAAGGCATTCCTCCGGTATCCGGGAGTTGCATGATCTCATGGTCGAAGGAACATGTATTTGACATTAACAAAGCAGTAGCAATAAACCGAATGATCATATGCTAAGCTAACGGATGGGTCTTGTCCATCACATCATTCTCCTAATGATGTGATCCCGTTATCAAGTGACAACACATGTCCATGGTTAGGAAACCTTAACCATCTTTGATCAACGAGCTAGTCTATTAGAGGCTCACTAGGGACACGGTATTTGTTTATGTATCCACACATGTATTTAAGTTTCCGATCAATACAATTCTAGTATGAATAATAAAACTTTATCATGAATAAGGAAATATAATAATAACAACTTTATTATTGCCTCTAGGGCATATTTCCATCAGTCTCCCACTTGCACGAGAGTCAATAATCTAGTTCACATTGCCATGGGATTAACACCCATAATTCACATCGCTATGTGACTAATACCCAAAGAGTTTACTAGAGTCAATAATCTAGTTCACATCGCCATATGATTAATACCCAAAGAGTACTAAGATATGATCATGTTTTGCTTCTGAGAGAGGTTTAATCAATGGGTCTGCTATATTCAGATCCGTATGTATTTTGCAAATTTCTATGTCTACAATGCTCTGCATGGAGCTACTCTAGCTAATTGCTCCCACTTTCAATACGCATCCAGATTGAGACTCAGAGTCATCCGAATTAGTGTCAAAGCTTGCATCGATGTAACCCTTTACGACGAACTCTTTATCACCTCCATAACCGAGAAACATTTCCTTAGTCCTCTTAGGCAACTAAGGATAATTTTGACCGCTGTCCAGTGATCCACTCCTGGATCACTATTTTACCCCCTTACCAAACTCATGGCAAGGCACACAACAGGTCTGGTACATAGCATGACATAGTTTATAGAACCTATGGCTAAGGCATAGGGAATGACTTTCATTCTCTCTCTATCTTCTGTCGTGGTCGGATTTTGAGTCTTACTCAACTTCACACCTTGCAACACAGGCAAGATCCCTTTCTTTGACTGATTCATTTTAAACTTCTTCAAAACTTTGCCAAGGTATGTGCTTTGTGAAAGTCCTATTAAGCGTCTCGATCTATTCCTATAGATCTTGATGCCCAATATGTAAGTAGCTTCACCGAGGTCTTTCATTAAAAAATTCTTATTCAAGTATCCTTTTATGCTATCCAGAAATTCTATATCATTTCCAATCAGTAATATGCCATCCATATATAATACCAGAAATGCTACAGAGCTCCCACTCACTTTCTTATAAATACAGGATTCACCGTAATTCTGTATAAAACCATATGATTTGATCACCTCATCAAAGCGTATATTCCAACTCCGAGATGCTTGCACCAGTCCATAGATGGATCGCTGGAGCTTGCACACTTTTTTAGCACCTTTAGGATCGATAAAACCTTCTGATTGCGTCATATACAACTCTTCTTTAAGAAACCTCGTTTAAGGAACGCATTTTTGACATCCAGTTGCCAGATTTCATAATCATAAAATGCGGCAATTGCTAACATGATTCGGACATACTTAAGCATCGCTATGGGTCAGAAAGTCTCATCGTAGTCAACCCCTTGAACTTGTCGAAAACCTTTCGTGACAAGTCAAGCTTCGTAGACAGAGATATTACCATCAGCGTCTGTCTTCCTTTTGAAGATTCATTTATTTTCAATGGCCGGCCGATCATCGGGCAAGTCCACCAAAGTCCATACTTTGTTCTCATACATGGAACCTATCTCAGATTTCATGGCCTCAAGCCATTTATCGGAATCTGGGCTCATCATAGCTCCTTCATAGTTTGTAGGTTCGCTGTTGTCTAACAACATGACTTCCATGATAGGATTACCGTACCACTCTGGTGCGGAACGTGTTCTGGTCGACCTACGAAGTTCAGTAGTAACTTGATCCGAAGTTTCATGATCATCATCATTAGCTTCCTCTCTAGTTGCTGTAGGCATCACGGGAACGATTTTCTCTGATGTGCTACTTTCCAATTCGAGAGTAGGTACAATTATCTCATCAAGTTCTACTTTCCGCCCACTCACTACTTTTGAGAGAAACTCCTTCTCTAGAAAGGACCCATTCTTGGCAACAAAGATCTTGCCTTCGGATCTATGGTAGAAGGTGTACCCAATAGTTTCCTTAGGGTATCCTATGAAAAAGCACTTCTCCGATTTGGGTTCGAGCTTATTAGGCTGAAGCCTTTTGACATAACCGTTGCATCCCCAAACTTTAAGAAACGACAGCTTAGGTTTCTTGCCAAACCATAGTTCATACGGTGTCGTCTCAACGGATTTAGACGGTGCCCTATTTAACATGAATGCGGCTGTCTCTAATGCATAACCCCAAAATGATAAAGGCAAATCAGTAAGAGACATCATAGAACGCACCATATCTAATAAAGTACGGTTACGACGTTCGGACACACCATTACGCTGTGGTGTTCCAGGTGGCGTGAGTTGTGAAACAATTCCACATTGTTTTAAATAAAGGCCAAACTCGTAACTCAAATATTCGCCTCCGCGATCAAATCGTAGAAACTTTATTTTCTTGTTACGATGATTCTCCACTTCACTCTGAAATTCTTCCAAGCTTTCAAATGTTTCAGACTTATGTTTCATCAAGTAGATATAACCATACCTACTCAAATCGTCTGTCAAGGTCAGAAAATAACGATACCCGCCGCGTGCCTCAACACTCATTGGACCGCATACATCGGTATGTATTATTTCCAATAAGTCATTAGCTCGCTCCATTGTTCCGGAGAACGGAGTTTTAGTCATCTTGCCCATGAGGCATGGTTCGCAAGTATCAAATGATTCATAATCAAGTGATTCCAAAAGTCCATCCGCATGGAGTTTCTTCATGCGCTTTATACCAATATGACCTAAACGGCAGTGCCACAAGTATGTTGCACTATCATTATCAACTTTGCATTTTTTGGCATCAATATTATGAATATGTGTGTCACTACGATCGAGATTCAACAAGAATAGACCATTCATCAAAGGTGCATGACCATAAAAGATATTACTCATATAAATAGAACAACCATTATTCTCTGACTAAAATGAATAACTGTCTCGCATTAAACAAGATCCAGATATAATGTTCATGCTCAACGTTGGCATCAAATAACAATTATTGAGGTCTAAAATTAATCCTGAAGGTAGATGTAGAGGTAGCGTGCCGACGGCGATCACATCGACCTTGAAACCATTCCCTACGCGCATCGTCACCTCGTCCTTAGCCAATCTTCGTTTATTCTGCAGCTCCTCTTTTAAGTTACAAATATGAGCAACCGAACCAGTATCAAATACCCAGGCGCTACTACGAGCATTAGTAAGGAACACATCAATAACATGTATATCAAATATACCTTTGTTCACTTTGCCATCCTTCTTATCCGCCAAGTATTTGGGGCAGTTCCGCTTCCAGTGACCATTTTCTTTGTAGTAGAAGCACTCAGTTGCAGGCTTGGGTCCAGCTTTGGGCTTCTTCACGGGAGTGACAACTTGCTTGCCATTCTTCTTGAAGTTCCCTTTCTTTCCCTTGCCCTTTTTTTCTTGAAACTAGTGGTCTTGTTAACCATCAACACTTGATGCTCCTTCTTGATTTCTACCTCCGCGGCCTTAAGCATTGCGAAGAGCTCAGGAATCGTTTTCGTCGTCCCTTGCATATTATAGTTCATCACGAAGCCTTTGTAGCTTGGTGGCAGTGACTGAAGAACTCTATCAATAACACTCTCAATTGGAAGATTAATTCCCAGCTGAGTCGAGTGGTTATGATACCCAGACATTTTGAGTATGTGTTCACTGATGATACGTCTCCAACGTCTCTATAATTTATGAAGTATTCATGCTATTATATTACCATTCTTAGATGTTTTACAATCATTTTATAGCAACTTTATATCATTTTTTGGGACTAACCTATTGACATAGTGCCCAGTGCCAGTTGCTATTTTTTGCTTGTTTTTTACATCGCAGAAAATCAATACCAAACAGAGTCCAAACGCCGCGAAACTTTTTGGAGATTTTTTCTGGACCAGAAGACACCCGATGGGCCAAAGAAGTACCAGAGGGGAGCTCCGAGGGGAACACAACCCACCAGGGCGCGCCTGGGGGCCCAAGCGCGCCCAGGTGGGTTGTGCCCACCTCGGTGGCCTCCAGCACCGCCTCTTCGCCCTATAAATTCCCAAATATTCCAAAAACCCTCGCGGTAACCCTAGATCAGAAGTTCCGCCGCCGCAAGCCTCTGTAGCCAAGAAAAACCAATCTAGACCCCGTTCCGGCACCCTGCCGGAGGGGGAAATCATCACCGGTGGCCATCTTCATCATCCCGGCGGCCACCATGATGAGGAGGGAGTAGTCCATCCTCGGGGCTGACGGTTTGTACCAGTAGCTATGTGTTTAATCTCTCTCTCTCTCTCGTGTTCTTGAGATGGCACGATCTTGATGTATCGCGGGCTTTGTTAATATAGTTGGATCATATGGTGTTTTCCCCTCCCTATCTTGTTGTGATGAATTGACTTTTCCCTTTGAGATTTTGTTTTATCGGATTGAATATTTTTATGGATTTGAGAGCACTTGATATATGTCTTGCATATGAATACCCGTGGTGACAATGGGGCATTATATTGATTCACTTGATATATGTTTTGGTACTCAACTCGCGGATTCCCGAGGTGACATTAGGGTAATCTATGCATAGGGGTTGATGCACGTTTTTGTCCTACTTTCTCCAGTAGAAATCTTGGGGCACTCTTTGAGGTTCTTTGTGTTGGATCGAGTATTATGAATCTGAAATTGTTTGATGCGTATCGTATAATTGACTCATGGATATTTGTGGTGACATTGGAGTATCTAGGTGACATTAGAGTTGGTTGATGCATATCATATGGTGTTCTTTTAGTAAGAACTCTTGTATAGATCGAACGGAAAGAATAACTTTGTGTTATTTTAGTACGAACTCTTGAATAGATCGAATGGAAAGAATAACTTTAAGGTGGTTTCGTAACCTACAAACAATTTCTTCTTATGTTCTCCGCTAGATAAGAACTTTGGAGTGATTCTTCATCGCACGTTGTGGGATGGTTATATGATCCAATTAGATTAGCATTGTTGAGAGATTGCACTAGCAAAAGTACGGACCCTAGGCCTTGTTTTCAAGCATTACAATACCGTTTGTGCTCACTTTTGTTACTTGCTACATTGCTGTTTTTTATTGTTCCTATTACAAAAAACAATATATACTCTCATTACTACACTTGTATCATCATCTCTTCGCCGAACTAGTGCACCTATACAATTTACCATTGTATTTGGTGTGTTGGGGACACAAAAGACTTTTCATTATTTGGTTGCAGGGTTCTTTGAGAGAGACCATCTTCATCCTACGCCTCCCACGGATTGATAAACCTTAGGTCATCCACTTCAGGGAAATTTGCTACTGTCCTACAAAACTCTGCGCTTGGAGGCCCAACACGAGTCTACAAGAAAAAGTTGTGTAGTAGACATCAAGCTCTTTTCTGGCGCCGTAGCCGGGGAGGTGAGTACTTGAAGGTATATCTTTAGATCTTGCAATTGAATCTTTTAGTTTCCTGTTTTATCACTAGTTTGGTTTATAAAAGAAAACTAAAAAAATGGAATTGAGGTGGCCTCGTATTATTCGACTTTATCATGTCTTTCGTGAAAATGATGGAAAGGAAAATTGTGCTCAATTGATAGAAGAAGAATTCAATAAAATATTTGGCATAAAATCTTTGAATGATGAGCATGGTTGCAATGTTGCTAGCATGAATTCTTGAATATCCATGATGCTAATGATATGCAAAACCATAAGCTTGGGGATGCTATGTTTGATGAAGATGATATTTTTAGTCCCCCAAGTTTTGATGAGAAAATTTATTATGATGAAAGCATGCCTCCTATTTATGATGATTATGGTGATGACATGTATGCTATAAAGAGTAATGATATTCATGAAACTTGTCATCATGATTTTAATGCTCAATATGATTATGCGAATCAAGAATCACAGGATGGCTATTTTGTTGAGTTTGCTCCGACTACTATTTACTAGAATAAATTTGCTTATGTGGAGAGTAATAAAATTTCTATGCTTATGTATCATGAAAAGAATGCTTTATGTGATAGCTATATTGTTGAATTCATTCATGATGCTACTGAAAATTATTATGAGAGGGGAACATATGCTTGTAGGTATTGCAATAATATCAAGTTTCCTCTCTATGTGTTGAAAATTTTGAAGTTTTGCTTGTTTTGCCTTCCTATGCTAGTTGATTCTTGTTCCCATAAATTGTTTGCTCACAAAATCCCTATGCATAGGAAGTGGGTTAGACTTAAATGTGCTAGTAATATGCTTCATGATGCTCCCGTTATGTTTCAATTCTTATCTTTTATGCGAGCATCATTGAAATCATCATGCCTAGCTAAAAGGCATTAAAAAAAGCGCTTGTTGGGAGACAACCCAACACTTTTACCTACTGTTTTTTTGTGTTCACATGGTTAGGCTACTATAGTGATCTTGTTTTATAGCTTTTGTTTCCATAAAGTGCCAAGTAAAGCCTTTGGGATAGTGTGGATGATAGTTGACTTGATTCTGTGCAAAAACAGAAACTTTTGCGTCCAGTGCAAAAATTCTTGTCTTTTACTGGAACGTGAAAAAATTCTGAATGTTTTACAGTTGAAGGGCATACAAATTTTATACGTTGTCCTAATTTTTCAGAAATTTGGAGTTACAGAAGTATGACCTTAATTCAGATCTTTACGTACGGTTCTGTTTTTGACAGATTCTGTTTTCAATGCATAGTTTGCTTGTTTCCTAGTTTCTATGTCTTATATTGCTCAATATAAATTGTGGAAATGATAAGGTACAGTAGGAATTGTGTGATAACAATTATAAATCTTGTCTTGACAGTACCAAAGTGAATGATTTGTCTTTATCATACTAACCTATCTCACGAAGTCCCGTTAAGTTTTGTGTGATCGAAGTTTTCAAGTTTTGGGTGAGATATCGATATGAGGAGAATAAGGAGTGACAAGACCCTAAGCTTGGGGATGCCCAAGGCACCCCCAAGGAAATATTCAAGGAAGATCCAAGCAACTAAGCTTGGGGATGCTCCGGAAGGCATCCCCTCTTTCGTCTTCAACATTATCGGTAACCTCACTTAGATCTATATTTTCATTCGTCACATGATATGAGTTTTGCATGGAGAGTCATTTTATTTTATTAGTATTTTATTTATGTTATTTAGAATAATGTTTTGCATCTTTTATTTCAATAAAAGTGGCAAGGATAGCCATTACCATGCTTATTTTGCAAGTATATGAGTTGCTGTTTCAAAACAGAAAGTTTATCGCTGTTGCAAAAATTCTCTAGAAACGTCAGAATGTGATAAAAGATTGAAATGTTTTGCATAGTAAGCTATAATAAATTTTCTATAGTGTGGTAATTTTTTAGAATTTTTGGAGTTAGGGAAGTATGATGAATATTGCACTCTTTACAGACTGTCCTGTTTAGACAGATTGTTGTTATGTTTGCATTGTTTGCATATGTTTGCTTGTTTAATGATTCTATTTGAGGATAGGAGTATTAAATATGCAGAGGCATTTAGTATGCAATGTTAAATAATAATTTTAGTGATTTGCTACAGTAGAGAATGATAAGGTGTTGCATTGATTTATACTAACGTACCTTACGAGTTCTTGTTGAGTTTTGTGTGGATGAAGTTTTTAAGAATTAGGGAAACCGTGTTATGAGAAGAATGAAGAAGACACAAAAGCTCAAGCTTGGGGATGCCCAAGGCATCCCAAGATAATATTTCAAGAAGTCTCAAGCATCTAAGCTTGGGGATGCCCCGGTAGGCATCCCACCTTTCTTCATGAACAACTATCGGTTAGTATCCGTTGAGCCTAAGTTTTTGCTTCTTCACATGAGTTGTGCTTTTCTTAGAATGTCCTTTTATTTTGTTTTGCTTGCTGTTTTAATAAAATACTTAGATCTGAAAGTTTTAAATAAGAGAGAGTCCTCAATTAGCTACCCATTTACTAAACTACTCGCATGATCTTCACTTATATCTTTTTGGAGTAGTTTGTCATTTACTCTTGTGCTTCACTTATATCCTATGAGTAAATTGTTGAATGAATTGAATATCATGAAGTTGAAATTATATGTCCATATCATGCCTAGTAGTGGCTTCACATTGGGTTTATAAAGTGAAATCTTTTGAAGGTTGACAATCACAATATTGGTCATACAAGCAATTCATGAATGAATAGTATAAGGAAGAGAACTTTCACATGCAAATATATTATCTTGGACATCTTCTATGATTGTGAATACCCATTAATTATTTTCAAACTTGAGCAAATTAGTTGAAGTTGGACAGGGAAGACAACGTAATGAGTTATGGTTGTGTATATTTGCATAGAAGTTATATTCTTATGGATCCTCCAACATGTGGTGTTTGCCTAGGATCGTTTGCTAGCCAAAAATTCGTACTAAGTAGAGATACTACTTGTGCATCCAAAAACCCTTAAACCCAGTTTCTTGCCATGAGTGTCCACCATACCTCCCTATGGATTGAATAAGATCCATCAAGTAAGTTGTCATCGATGCATAAAGCAATAAAAATTGCTCCTAAATATGTTTGATCTTTTATTGTAAGGGAAAATTGAGCGTTGTACGAACTTGAGATGGCAAAGTAATAAAATCGACGGACTGCATAATAAAGGTTGCAATCATAAGGGGCAATATAACGTGATGTTCCTTTGCATTAAGAGCTTGGGCATCCAAATAAAAAGCGCATGACAACCTCTGCTTCCCTCTGCGAAGGGCCTATCTTTTACTTTTCAGTATTTACTTTTATGCAAAGAGTTAATAGTATGAAATCTCATTTCAACCTCAACTATTCTCTAGTTGGCAAGCATCATGTGGTGGGGAAAGATCTAGGCACATATGACCAGTCAAATATATTTGATCATGATTTATTATTGTTGACAATTATTTCTATGATAAATGAGTTGGGAGGCGAAATATTAAGCCCCTATCTTTCTCTGTGTTCGATGGATGCCATTTGCTCTATGAATATGCTTTGAGTACTAGCAATCATAGAAGACTATATGATGATTGAGTATGTGGAGCTCTTACTTAGATTTTGTTGAATAAGTTGAATTGCAATTGTTTGGTGACTGAGAACATAGGTTGTTGAGTTTCAAGAGAATTCATTGTTTGAACCTTAACATGTGAATTGGTTGGTCCTTTAACATGGGAAGTTTTATGAGAAAAAAATTGCTGTTATGATGCTAGGAAAAGTGATTAAAATTATCATTGATCAAACTTATGCACTTTGCTAGCATTCACACTTCATAAATTATTTCTTTTATCATTTACCTACTCGAGGACGAGTAGGAATTAAGCTTGGGGATGCTGATACGTCTCCAACGTATCTATAATTTATGAAGTATTCATGATGTTATATTATCATTCTTAGATGTTTTACAATCATTTTATAGCAACTTTATATCATTTTTTGGGACTAACCTATTGACATAGTGCCCAGTGCCAGTTGCTATTTTTTGCTTGTTTTTTACATCACAGAAAATCAATACCAAACGGAGTCCAAATGCCACGAAACTTTTTGGAGATTTTTTCTGGACCAGAAGACACCCGGTGGGCCAAAGAAGCACCAGAGGGGAGCACAACCCACCAGGGCGCGCCTGGGGGCCCAGGCACGCCTAGGTGGGTTGTGCCCACCTTGGTGGCCTCCCGCACCGCCTCTTCGTCCTATAAATTCCCAAATATTCCAAAAACCCTCGGGGTAACCCTAGATCAGAAGTTCTGCCGCCGCAAGCCTCTGTAGCCACGAAAAACCAATCTAGACCCCGTTCCGGCACCCTGCCGGAGGGGGAAATCATCATCGGTGGCCATCTTCATCATCCCGGCGGCCACCATGATGAGGAGGGAGTAGTCCACCCTCGGGGCTGACGGTTTGTACCAGTAGCTATGTGTTTAATCTCTCTCTCTCTCTCATGTTCTTGAGATAGCACGATCTTGATGTATCGCGGGCTTTGTTAATATAGTTGGATCATATGGTGTTTTCCCCTCTCTATCTTGTTGTGATGAATTGACTTTTCCCTTTGAGATTTCTTTTTATCGGATTGAATATTTTTTTGGATTTGAGAGCACTTGATATATGTCTTGCATATGAATACCCGTGGTGACAATGGGGTATTATATTGATTCACTTGATATATGTTTTGGCACTCAACTCGCGGATTCCCGAGGTGACATTGGGGTAATCTATGCATAGGGGTTGATGCACGTTTTCGTCCTACTTTCTCCGGTAGAAATCTTGGTGCACTCTTTGAGGTTCTTTGTGTTGGATCGAGTATTATGAATCTGAAATTGTTTGATGCGTATCGTATAATTGACTCATGGATACATGTGGTGACATTGGAGTATCTAGGTGACATTAGAGTTGGTTGATGCGTATCATATGTTGTTATTTTAGTACGAACTCTTGGATAGATCGAACGGAAAGAATAACTTTGTGTTATTTTAGTACGAACTCTTGAATAGATCGAACGGAAAGAATAACTTTAAGGTGGTTTCGTACGCTACAAACAATTTCTTCTTATGTTCTCCACTAGATAAGAACTTTGGAGTGATTCTTCATCGCACATTGAGGGATGGTTATATGATCCAATTAGATTAGCATTGTTGAGAGATTGCACTAGCGAAAGTACGGACCCTAGGCCTTGTTTTCAAGCATTACAATACCGTTTGTGCTCACTTTTGTTACTTGCTACCTTGCTGTTTTTTATTGTTCCTATTACAAAAAACAATATATACTATCATTACTACACTTGTATCACCATCTCTTCGCCGAACTAGTGCACCTATACAATTTACCATTGTATTTGGTGTGTTGGGGACACAAGAGACTTTTTATTATTTGGTTGTAGGGTTTTGAGAGAGACCATCTTCATCCTATGTCTCCCACGGATTGATAAACCTTAGGTCATCCACTTGAGGGAAATTTGCTACTGTCCTACAAAACTCCGCGCTTGGAGGCCCAACACGAGTCTACAAGAACAAGTTGTGTACTAGACATCAACTGACAGAACTGTTCTCCTCCATCTTGCAACTATAGAACTTGTTGGAGACTTCATATTTCTCAACCCGGGCATTAGCTTGAAATATCAACTTCAGCTCTTGGAACATCTCATATGCTCCGTGACGTTCAAAACATCTTTGAAGTCCCGGTTCTAAGCCGTAAAGCATGGCACACAGAACTATTGAGTAGTCATCAGATCAAGTCTGCCAGGCGTTCATAACATCTGCAGTAGCTCCTGCAGCAGGTCTGTCACCTAGCGGTGCATCAAGAACATAAATTCTTCTGTGCAACAATGAGGATAATCCTCAAGTTATGGACCCAGTCCGTGTAGTTGCTACCATCATCTTTCAACTTAGCTTTCTCTAGGAACGCATTAAAATTCAGGGGAATGGTAGCACGGGCCATTGATCTACAACATAGATATGCAAAAACTATTAAGACTAAGTTCATGATAAATTAAGTTCAATTAATCAAATTACTAATGAACTCCCACTTAAATTAACATCCCTCAAGTTATCTAAGTGATACCTGATCCAAATCAACTAACCCATGTCCGATCATCATGTAAGATGGGGTAGTCATCAATGGTGAACATCTCTATGTTGATCATTTCTACTATATGACTCACGTTCAACCTTTCGGTCTCCAGTGTTCCGAGACCATGTCTGTACATGCTAGGCTCGTCAAGTTTAACCCAAGTATTCTGCTTGTGCAAAACTGGCTTACACCCGTTGTATGTGAACGTAGAGTCTATCACACCCGATCATCACGAGGTGCTTCAAAATGACGAACTTTAACAACGGTGCATACTCGGGGAGAACACTTTTATCTTGAAATTCAGTGAAGGGATCATCTTATAATGCTACCGTCGTTCTAAGCAAAATAAGATGCATAAAGGATAAACATCACATGCAATTAAAATATGTGACATGATGTGGCCATCATCATCTTGTGCTTTTGATCTCCATGTCCAAAGCATTGTCATGATCTCCATCGTCACCGGCTTGACACCTTGATCTCCATCGTTGCGTCGGGTCATCTCGCCAACTATTGCTTCTACAACTATTGCTAACTCATAGCAATAAAGTAAAGCAATTACATGGTGCTTGCATTTCATACAATAATTAAGAGACAACCCTAAGGCTCCTGCCGGTTGTCGATATTACAAAACATGATCATCTCATACAACAACGTATATCACATCACGTCTTGACCATATCACATCACAACATACCCTGCAAAAATAAGTTAGATGTCCTCTACTTTGTTGGTGCAAGTTTTACGTGGCTGCTACGGGCAACTAGCAAGAACCGTTCTTACCTATGCAAAACCACAACGGTGATTCATCAAGTTTGCTGTTTTAACCTTCTTCAAGGACCGGCTGTAGTCAAATTCGATTCAGATAAAGTAGAAGAAACAGACACCCGCCAACCATATGCAAAACAAGTTGCATGTCAGTCGGTCGAACCAGTCTCATGTGCGTGGACACATAAGGTTGGTCCGGACCGCTTCATCTCACAATACCGCCGAATCAAAATAAGACGTTGGTGGTAAGTAGTATGACCATCACCGCCACAACTTCTTTGTGTTCTACTCGTGCATATCATCTGCGCATAGACCTGGCTCATGATGCCACTGTTGGGGAACGTTGCATGGAAAACAAAAAAAATTCTACGCACACGCAAGATCTATCCATGGAGATGCATAGCTACGAGAGGGGAGAGTGTGTCTACATACCCTCGTAGACCGTTAAGCGAAAGCGTTTATCAACGCGGTTGATGTAGTCGTACACCTTCACGATCCGCCCGATCAAGTACCGAACATATGGCACCTCCGCGTTCAGCACACGTTCAGCTCGATGACGTCCTCGCCTTCTTGATCCAGGAAGATGGGCGAAGTAGTAGATGAGTTCCGGCAGCACGACGGTGTGGTGACGGTGGTGATGCAACTATCTCCACAGGCTTCGCCGAGCACTACGAAAATATGACCGAGGATGAACTAGAGGGAGAGGGGCACCGAACACGGCTAGAGAATCATGGTGTATGTTGCCCCTCTCCCTCCTCTCATATATATAGGTGGAGGGGGGAGAGGAGACAGCCTTAGGGTGCCCCCAAGTAGCCGGCGGCTGCCCTAGAGGCCTGCCTAGCCGCGCCCCCCTTCCATATTTGGACATGGGGGGAAAGGAAAGGGGGACTGGCTGCCTTAGGGCGCCTCCCCTTCCTTTCCCTCCCTCCTTGGCACGTGGGCAGGGGTGGAGGGGCGCGCCAGCCCCTTTGTGGGCTGGTGTGCTTCCCCCCTTGGCCCATAAGGCCCACCGCTTACCGGTGGGCTCCGGAACCCCTTCCGGCACTCCAATAAATATCCGGTACTTCCGAAACCTTTTCGGTGACCAAATACAATCGTCCTATATATCAATCTTTACCTCCAGTCCATTCCGGAGCTCCTCGTCATGTCCGTGATCTCATCCAGGACTCCGAACAACATTCGGTCATCAACTCACATAACTCATATAATACTATATTGTCAGCGAATGTTAAGCGTGCGGACCCTACGGGTTCGAGAATGATGTAGACATGACCGAGACACCTCTCCGGTCAAAAACCAATAGTGGGACATGGATGCCCATATTGGTTCCTACATATTCTACCAAGATCTTTATCGGTCGAATCTTATGACAACATACGTAACTCCCTTTGTGTGTCGGTATGTTACTTGCCCAAGATTCGATCGTCGGTATCTTCATACCTAGTTCAATCTCATTACCGACAATTATCTTTACTCGTTCCGTAATACATCATCTTGTAACTAACTCCTTAGTCACTTTGCTTGCAAGCTTCTTGTGATGTGTATTACCGAGAGGGCCCAGAGATACCTCTCCGATACTCGGAGTGACAAATCCCAATCTCGATTCATGCCAACTCAACAGACACCTTCGGAGATACCTGTAGAGCATCTTTATGATCACCCAGTTACATTGTGACGTTTGATAGCACACAAGGCATTCCTCCGGTATCCGGGAGTTGCATGATCTCATGGTCGAAGGAACATGTATTTAACATTAAGAAAGCAGTAGCAATAAACTGAATGATCATATGCTAAGCTAACGGATGGGTCTTGTCCATCACATCATTCTCCTAATGATGTGATCCCGTTATCAAGTGACAACACATGTCCATGGTTAGGAAACCTTAACCATCTTTGATCAACGAGCTAGTCTATTAGAGGCTCACTAGGGACACGGTATTAATTTGTTTATGTATCCACACATGTATTTAAGTTTCCGATCAATACAATTCTAGCATGAATAATAAACCTTTATCATGAATAAGGAAATACAATAATAACAACTTTACTATTTCCTCTAGGGCATATTTCCATCAAGCTCATGGATCGATGCTGAGCTAGCTAGCTAGCTCTGCCTACCCCGACGGAGCTAGCTAGCTCCTGGATTTGGCCGCTTCGTGCGCATCGTATTTGGTCGCCGGCAGCTCCGTATTTGATCGGTTTGTGTGCTGTCCGTTGGCTTCGTAGGAGCAAGCTAGTTGACCATGGACACAGACGAGAGGAAGAAGAAGACGTGGGAAAAGAATGTAAGCGGAGATTCAGTTTCCAATTTAAGTTTGAGGGTTATGTTCAGCCATAGCTAAAACTGACCCTTAAAACGCGTTTTGGTTTTCAGTTCCGTGGTTTAAGGGGTCTTCTAGAGATGCTCTTAGGCAACCGCGGACGCCTTACCAAGGGCGCCACTCTTCTTGCCTATGCTCCTAAGAACCTTCTTCACCTTCCTGATTTTGCCCGTAGAAGCCTCCTCCGCTAGGAGGTTAACAATCGCCTTGCCAGACCCAGGGCTAGCTGCCTCCAAGGAGGTGAGCAAGCCACAAAGCTTTTTTCTTGAAGACCGCCTCGTCAATACGTGCCAACATAGCTTCACGGTCAAAGACGGGCTTCAGCTCCACAGAATTAGGTGCCAAAGTACCTAACACATCAGGCATCGCCTACCCAACAGCCACAGGTGAGAGAGCAGCAGCAGCATTCAAACCTTCACGGTCCACAAAGGCGAGCGGCTGACTGGGCTCCAACGAATGCGGTGAGGTCACAGTTGGCATTGCCAAGGCCCCTGCAAGCGACCCTGACTCCTTAGGAAGCACCATGCATCGTAATAGGCGAAGTGCGCTCCTCACAGAGCTTTTGGAACTAAGTCATAATCTGCAGCACCGGAGCCACAACCTCGACAATAGCTTCACCCCCAGAAGCAATCGGCATGACAGGCAGCGACGACGGGCAAGATGTAGCACGAGGGGAGAGATCTCCATACATTCCTTCCTCCCCATTGACAGAATCAACCTGGATCTCACAACGGGCACAACCTGGAGTTTGGCGAGAGCGGCCTCTGCACTTGCCAAAACATTCCCAACACGCGCAATGCAATCGTGAAGCTCAGCGCGGAGGAGCTCAGTCTGCCCCACAATGAGCGACGCCGACTCGGCCTACCTCTTCGGTGTGGCCGGGACGACTACAAAGACATCAAGTCGTGGCATCGAACCGATGCCGGCGGAGTCTGATAGCTGTGGATGGCCAAGTTGGGGAAGATGCCATCCCTGCCTGGACCGAACCGAGGAGCAGGATCTTGGACCATCGCAGCAGCAAGTCGATGGCGAGGAAGCAGCGGCGGTACGAGGAGGCTTGCGAGGGAGCTAAGAGGCCTTCACTTGTTGCAGCAGCCGCGAGCCTGGTGTCGTTTTCCAAACAACGCGCACAGCGAACGGGCCATGGTAGACGAAGGCGTGGTGACCAGGGGCCAGGCAGCGACAACAACGGCCTTTAAGCCAGCTCGGGATGGAGGAGGACTTGAATGCTTGGGCGGCCAAATCTGGGTGGCACGGGCCACGATGCGAGTTAACGAGCTGCCAGCCTCCGGTCGCCTCCGCCTTGCGCCCACAGGTGTTGAGCTGGCCAGCATTCACAACATAGGTGAGGCAGCAGGGGCTCATCGGCTCAGTAGGCGGGCAGATGTGGCCGCCATTATGGCAAGGCTGCGCAGCTGACATCTCCGGAGGGGTCATAGGGTCCGCAGGGCGCAGACGTGGCACTAGCGGCGGAGGCACATGTCTCCTATCCAGATTTGACCGGCGTGGATGGGTGCTTGACGCGAGAGCCATGGATCGAGGCAACGACGCCGACGAGCATAGGAGGCCGGAGGGCACCGGCAGACTGCCGGAGGAGGCGCCGGTAAGGTGGCTGGGGGCGGCGGTTGGCGGAGATTGGCTGGCCGGCGCCGTAGTCGTCGAGTGGAGCTTGCAGTAGTCGAGACGTCCTCGTATGACCGGGCCAGCCTTGCGGCTAGCGAGGAAGGCCACGGCGAGCGTGGCAGCCAGAGCAGGGGCGGTGAGGGATGGGGCTGGAGCGGTCAACGCGGGGGCCGGCGCGGACGCGGGCGGAGACGACGGAGTAGCCGTCGCGGGCAAGGGGGCCGCCGTGGGACGGCGAGTATCCATATCGAGGGCTTCGAGGGACCGAAGAGAGAGGGCGCGGTGGAGATTTCGGATCTGGTCCCAGCGGCAGCAGGGGATGCCGGGGGGAGGAGATCGGGCGGCGCCGCCAGGGGCGCTCACCCGTCGTCGCGGGAGCCCTCGTGAACAAGATTTGTTATGCCCATTTGCGAGATCGGATTTATGATGACCAAATTTCGTCATGGACAATGAAGATGATGAACAACCACACTGATGACCAAGTAGCCTTCTCTGGCCATGCTGCTCCACTGCGCGACATGCTCTTGCAGAAGCCATTGCTGCCATCCCCAGTGTCGGGGTCGTCGCCTTCCCTGGCACTGGCATATAGGCTGGGGACTTCACCATCGACCAGAGCGGCATTCACCTTAGAAAGATGCACCGTCGCATTAAGTAGCCCTGTGGCATTAGTCAATCTATGGGGATGTAAAGCATACCCAAATTTGGATAGCCAAATATTTGGCAGGATAATATTTGGTTGAAACTCAAACATAGCGTCCCCATTTATTTTGGATGAAAATATCTTTTTAATTAATTTTCATTTTGTTACAGGTTCACTGAAATGAACCAATAAAAATCAGAAAATTTATTTCTAATATTTTACATAGTGGGATAGTTATAACTTGTTTGCATGGTTAATATATATGAAGTCTCTCTTCTTGTCTCAACTAACTTCTGAAGACACTTTTGCAACACAAGGCTGCATTAATACGCGCACAACCGCAAAACAACATTAATCTTGCCATGTTTCTTTTTGCGGGGGTAAAATAGGAGTATTACTAAAGAGTGAACCAGTTCTTCCCTACACAATGTGTGGCACTGCATCGCAATGCTTGCACATAGACATATCTGGCACTGCGTCACAATGCATGCACATAGCACATCGCACATATCACAACGGCATTATCATAACCCACTCACTCGTTCACCATGACAATGCTTGCATGCTTCATTTTCATTTCTAGAAGATGGATGCACAATTTTTATTTTTTTTGCTACCATTGGCACAACTTGGGGAAGCTTTCTCAACTCAAATGCAAACCTAGAAGGTGATCACACAGGAATTTTACTATTAGTCCTATAGGGTGCAGCAGGGAGAATTTTGTCGACCACACGGTGTCCATACGTGGGATGCGATTAGGCCAACTCCAGCGCACGACCCCATCCTATTCGGGTGCATTCGTTTGGGCCAAAACGGACATACCAGACGGCCCAGCGCGCGGACGCGAATGGACTTTTATCCGTTTTTTGTCCGCTTTCGACCCATCCCCGGCCCAAGTTTGGCCCGCCTTTGAGGTGAAACGGATAGCGCGCGGACGGGCGGGCCGCGTGCGCTTGTCCTCCCCTAGCCCGCCCGTCAGTGGTACATGCCTCCCTTTTTCACTAGTAGAAAACAGGGCTTTGGTCCAGGCCTGGCCAGCCCATTAGTCCCGGTTCAGTGACGAACCGAGACCCATGGGGGCATACGTCCTAGTTCGTGCGCCCAGGGGGCCGGCCGGGCCTCGTGGGGCATTGGTCCCGGTTCCAGACACGAACCGGGACCAATGGGCCTCGCTCCTGGCCCACATCCATTGGTCCCGGTTCATGGCTGGAACCGGGACCAAAGGAGGTCCTTTAGTCCCGGTCCACCAACCAGGACCAATGAGGTGCCTATATATACCCCCTCGCCCGCAAGCAGAGCACTCCACTGCTCTGTTTTTTCTGGCCGGCTAGGGGAGGGCTTTGTGGTGCTGTAGCTCACCTCCTATGCACATGAGGTGTTCGATGAAATGCCCGAGCCACACTACTTAAGCTTTCTTCTCTCCAAGCTCGACCTCCAAGCTCCATTTTCCTCGAGATTTGTTTAGGTTTAGTGGTCCGTCACGTCCCGTCCCCGTCTTCACCACCGTCGATCGCCCGCGCCGATCTCGTCGCCGGCACCACCGTGGTGAGCCTCTTGTTCTTATCTTCTTTCTAAAAGAGAAAAATTCTTACTCGTATGATTTAGATAGATACTTGTATAATTTTCTTACTTTTATTATTGTTTGTTATTATATAGTGCGATGGTTTTGGTATTCGCCCCCGTCGGCCCTCGTCCTGTCTATGATTCGGATGTGGTATATATATTATATTTTATAACTATTTGGTTCATTTATTGTTTATGACAATTATGCCGACCAACGTGACATAGATTTTTTTATCTAGGAGGTATGTGAACCGGAAATTCCAAAAGACCCTATTGTCGAGAGGTTAAATTTAGTTGAAGAAGAAATCAATTACTTGAAGGAAAAATTGAAAAAAATTGAGGAGAAGAAGATGATATTGGAGTTGTATGTTGCGGATGTCGTCGATGATCACAAGATCAAGATGGATGCAATGCGCTTCAAGATTAGAAAGTATAGAAAATATGGCATTCATACCGAGGCTTGGTATCATTATGCCGTTGGATCAATTGTTACTTTGGTTGCGATTATGATCGCATTTGTTGTTGCATTGAAATGTTTTACATAGTTTCAATATATGGTTTAATTAGATGCTCTGTAGAGCTATATGTTATTCAATGAGAACTATGTATGTACTTTGGTTTTAATGTGATGATGAACTTCTATTAATTTGGTCACTTATCTATTCATGATGTTCTGTAATGGTTTTTGACACACTTAATTATATATAATGCACGCAGATGAACCGGCAATGGATGTACGGTGACAGACGCACCTCCGAGTACATTAAGGGCGTGCAAAATTTTCTCGAAGTGGCTGAGGCAAACAAGCAGAATGGTTTTATGTGTTGTCCATGCCCTATATGTGGGAATACGAAGTCTTACTCTGACCGGAAAATCCTTGACACCCACCTGCTTTATAAGGGTTTCATGCCACACTATAATGTTTGGACCAAGCACGGAGAAAGAGGGGTTATGATGGAAGACAGCGAAGAAGAAGAGGATGATGACAACTATGTGCCCCCTGAATACGGTGATCCTGCAACGGGGGAAGCTGAAGATCAAGAGGAACCAGACGATGTGCCCAATGATGATCTCCGCCGGGTCATTGTTGATGCAAAGAGGCAGTGAGAAAGTGAAAAGGAGAAGCTGAAGTTCGATCGCATGTTAGAGGATCACCAAAAAGGGTTGTACCCCAATTGCGAAGATGGCAACACAAAGCTCGGTACCGTACTGGAATTGCTGCAGTGGAAGGCAGAGAATGCTGTTCCTGACAAAGGATTTGAGAAGCTACTGAAAATATTAAAGAAGAAGCTTCCAAAGGATAACGAATTGCCCGACAGTACGTACGCAGCAAAGAAGGTCGTATGCCCTCTAGGATTGGAGGTGTAGAAGATACATGCATGCTCTAATGACTGCATCCTGTACCACGGTGCGTACGAGGATTTGAACGCATGCCCGGTATGCGGTGCATTGCGGTATAAGATCAGACGAGATGACCCTGGTGATGTTGACGGTGAGCCCCCCAGGAAGAGGGTTCCTGCGAAGGTGATGTGGTATGCTCCTATAATACCACGGTTGAAACGTCTGTTCAGAAACAAAGAGCATGCCAAGTTGATGCGATGGCACAGAGAGGACCGTAAGAAAGACGGGAAGTTGAGAGCACCCGCTGACGGGTCGCAGTGGAGAAAAATTGAGAGAAAGTACTGGGAGGAGTTTGCAGGTGACGCAAGGAATGTATGGTTTCGTTTAAGCGCGGATGGCATTAATCCTTTTGGGGAGCAGAGCAGCAATCATAGCATCTGGCCCGTGACTCTATGTATCTATAACCTTCCTCCTTGGCTGTGCATGAAGCAGAAGTTCATTATGATGCCAGTACTCATCCAAGGCCCTAAGCAACCAGGCAACGACATTGATGTGTACCTAAGGCCATTAGTTGAAGAACTTTTACAGCTGTGGAATGGAAACGGTGTACGTGTGTGGGATGAGCACAGACAGGAGGAATTTGACCTGCATGCGTTGCTGTTTGTAACCATCAATGATTGGCCTGCTCTCAGTAACCTTTCAGGACAGACAAACAAGGGATACCACGCATGCACGCACTGTTTAGCTGACACCGAAAGTATATACCTGGACAAATGCAGGAAGAATGTGTACCTGGGGCATCGTCGATTTCTTCCGACCAACCATCAATGTCGAAAGAAAGGCAAGCATTTCAAAGGCGAGGCAGATCACCGGAAGAAGCCCGCCATGCGTACCGGTGATCACGTACTTGCTATGGTCAATGATTTACACGTAATCTTTGGAAAGGGTCCCAGCGGACTATCTGTTCCGAATGACGCTGAGGGACGCGCACCCATGTGGAAGAAGAAATCTATATTTTGGGACCTACCCTACTGGAAAGACCTAGAGGTCCGCTCTTCAATCGACGTGATGCACGTGACAAAGAACATTTGCGTAAACCTGCTAGGCTTCTTGGGCGTGTATGGGAAGACAAAAGATACACCGGAGGCACGGGAGGACCTGCAACGTTTGAACGAAAAAGACGGCATGCCTCCAAAGCAGTATGAAGGTCCTGCCAGCTACGCTCTTACCAAAGAAGAGAAGGAAATCTTCTTTGAATACCTTCTCAGTATGAAGGTCCCGTCTGGCTTCTCGTCCAATATAAAGGTAATAATAAATATCCCAGAGAAAAAGTTCCAGAACCTAAAGTCTCATGACTGCCACGTGATTATGACGCAACTGCTTCTGGTTGCATTGAGGGGGCTTCTACCGGAAAACGTTCGATTAGCCATTGTGAAGCTATGTGCATTCCGCAATGCAATCTCTCAGAAGGTGATCGATCCACAAATCCTACCAAGGCTAAGGAGTGATGTGGCGCAATGTCTTGTCAGTTTCGAGCTGGTGTTCCCACCATCCTTCTTCAATATCATGACGCACGTCCTAGTTCATCTAGTCGACGAGATTCTCATTCTGGGCCCTGTATTTCTACACAATATGTTCCCCTTTGAGAGGTTCATGGGAGTCCTAAAGAAATATGTCCGTAACCACGCTAGGCCAGAAGGAAGCATCTCCATGGGCCATCAAACAGACAATGTCATTGGGTTTTGTGTTGACTTCATTCATGGCCTTAAGAAGATTGGCCTCCCTCGATCGCGGTATGAGGGGAGACTGACTGGAAAAGGCACGCTAGGAGGGGATTCAATAATATGTAGGGACGGGCATTCTTGGTCTCAAGCACACTACACAGTTCTACAGAACTCTACCTTGGTGACCGCGTATGTCGATGAACACAAGAACATTCTGCGCTCCAAACACCCGGAGCAGTGTGGCGACCGGATTACATGTGAACACATCAGGACTTTCGGCAGTTGGTTGGAAGCACGTCTCAGAGGTGACAACACTGTTTCTGATGAGCTGTACTCGTTGTCCAGGGGACCATCTTCGACTGTATTGACTTACAAAGGATACGAGATAAATGGGAATACATTTTACACGATCGCCCAAGATCAAAGGAGCACCAACCAAAACAGTGGTGTCCGCTTTGATGCAGCAACCAAGAGGGGAAAGGACACATATTATGGTTACATAGTGGACATATGGGAACTTGACTACGGACATGATTTTAAGGTCCCTTTGTTTAAGTGCAAATGGGTCAATATGTCAGGAGGCGGGGTACAGGTAGACCCACAGTACGGAATGACAACAGTGGATCTGAACAATCTTGGGTACACAGACGAACCATTCGTCCTAGCCAATGATGTGGCGCAGGTTTTCTATGTGAAGGACATGTCTACCAAACCGAGAAAAAGAAAAGATAAGGAAGCAAATACATCATACGATGAGCCAAAGTGCCACATAGTTCTTTCAGGAAAAAGAGACATCGTGGGATTGGAGGGCAAGACAAACATGTCTGAAGATTATGAAAAGTTTCATGAAATTCCTCCCTTCAAAGTCAAGGCTGACCCAAGCACCCTGTTAAGCGATGAAGAATATCCATGGTTACGGCGCAATAAGCAAAGGACACAAGCGAAGAAAAAGTGAAGACTTTCTCTCCACAACTATAATGATGATGCCTTTGATCTAGAATATCACTGCAGTTACATGTGAAGAAATGAAATGCCTTTTGTAACAGACTAGTTTCCGTATGAAACCCTGATACTTCGAAAGAGATTGTCCATTTTGTACACAAAGTGCATCCAGTTTTTTCCGTAACCCTCTCAACTTTTTAGCACATGCTATGTGGGTGAAATGATGATACCATGCCAACTTTCAACCTTTTCAGAGTTCATTTGAAGTGCTTTTCAATTTCAAGGTCATATAGCTCAAAAAATCAGTAAATGCATGAAAAATAACAAATGAAGTCAGAAAGGGTTGAAAATTGACGATGTGGCTTTGAATGGTGCATTTTGAACACACAAAAAGTCTGGAGTTCAAATAAGTTCAAAAAAATGAAATCCCTTTGTAACAGACGAGTTTCCGTATGAAACCCTGATACTTCGAAAGAGATTGTCCGTTTTGTACACGAAGTGCATCCAGTTTTTGCCGTAACCCTCTGAACTTTTTAGCACATACTATGTGGGCGAAATGATGATACCATGCCAACTTTCAACCTTTTCAGAGTTCATTTATAGTGCTTTTCAATTTCAGGGTCATATAGCTCAAAAAAATCAGTAAATGCATGAAAAATAACAAATGAAGTCAGAAAGGGTTGAAAATTGATGATGTGGCTTTGAATGGTGCATTTTGAAACAACAAAAAGTCTGGAGTCAAATAAGTTCAAAAAAATGAAACCCTTGTAAAACGAGTTTCGTATGAAACCCTGAAACTTCGAAAGAGATTGTCCGTTTTGTACACGAAGTGCATCCAGTTTTTGCCGTAACCCTCTCAACTTTTTAGCCATGCTATGTGGGTGAAATGATGATACCATGCCAACTTTCAACCTTTCAGAGTCATTTGAAGTGCTTTTCAATTTCAGGGTCATATAGCTCAAAAAAATCAGTAAATGCATGAAAAATAACAAATGAAGTCAGAAAGGGTTGAAAATTGATGATGTGGCTTTGAATGGTGCATTTTGAACACACAAAAAGTCTGGAGTTCAAATAAGTTCAAAAAAATGAAATCCCTTTGTAATAGATGAGTTTCCGTATGAAACCCTGATACTTCGAAAGAGATTGTCCATTTTGTACATGAAGTGCATCCAGTTTTTGCCATAACCCTCTCAACTTTTTAGCATATGCTATGTGGGTGAAATGATGATACCATGCCAACTTTCAACCTTTTCAGAGTTCATTTGTAGTGCTTTTCAATTCCAGGGTCATTTAGCGCAAAAAAAATTAATTAATAGCAAAAAGAATGAACTTAAAATAATCAATTAAAATATTCTGTTATGATCAACTAAAACAAAACTATAATATTCTTCAATAGCAAAAAGAATCAACTAAAAAGCTTTTATAAAACTCTAATAGCAAAAGGAATCAACTAAAAAGCTTTTATAAACCTCTAGTATTTTTTAAACTAAAATTATATAAAATTTATGCAACTAAAATTATCAAAGTATTTTCTGTTCAAAACATTAATGGCAAAAAAATTTTCATAAGAAATTTTTTGTTAGAACATTTAATAGCAAACTAAAATACCAAAATCTGTTCTTAGACATTTAAAATAACCTAAAAATTACCAAATTTAATATAATGATAAAACACAGTAATATTAAATAGCATGAAAAAGAATCACTCCAAAATCTATTTTTATAGTAAAGTTAATCACAAACTAGTGATTCACACAAATTTCAAATAATTAAAATTTAAACTATTCAAATTTGAAAACTAATGGCACTAACAGAAAGTTTATAATTTTTGTGACCTAAAAGCAAGAAGAATTATAAAATAAAGCAAAAAACAAAACAAAATAAATAAAGCAAAAAACAAAACAAAAAAATAGAAAAAAAATGCCACCTACTGGGCCACCACGGCCTGAATATGACTAGAAACCTAACCACGGGCCAGGATTCAGGCCCGCAGAAGGCCCAGTAGGCCACAGGCAGCGGAGTGTGAAGTTAGGCCCGTAAGCCTGCATTTGAGAGGAGCTCGAGAGGGCTGCGGCAGTGGGGCTTATAAACCACTCCGCGCCCCTCTCAACTAGCGAGGTGGGACTAAACTTTTGGCCGCGGGCAAGGCCTTTGGTCCCGGTTGGTAGCACCAACCGGGACGAAAGGGTTGCATTGGTACCGGTTCGTGGCACAAACCGGGACCAATGCCCCCCCCCCCTTTAGTCCCAGTTGGTGCCACCAACCGGGACCAAAGGTCTCCTTTTCCCGCCCTTTGGGCTGCTGAAAAGAGACCTTTGGTCCCGGTTGGTGGCACCAACCGGGACTAAAGGGGGGCATTGGTCCCGGTTCGTGCCACGAACCGGGACCAATGCTTCGTGTATATAAGAAAACACTTAGGAGTTTCTGCAAAAATCACTTCTTCTCTGCCCCGATGCCCCCAGCTGCTCCCTCCTCGCCGTCGCCGCCGAGCCCTGCCCCGACGCCGTCGGGCTGCTCCACCTCGCCGTCGCCGCCGCCGCCGACGCCCTCTGCCCCGACGTCAGCGCCGCTCCCCGTGCCCGTGCCCGTGCCCTGCCCCCGTCGCCGTGCTTTTTTTATATATGCTATTTTTTTGTTACATATTTTTAGATGTTCATATATGTATGTATGTATTTTTTAGATAGATGTTTCGTGGAGATGAGATGAGATGGAAGAGAACTTTTTAGAGAAATTTGCATAGAGAATTTTTTTACAGAAATGGTGGAGTTCACATATAATGTATATATGTTGATATTTTTTATATGATGAAAGTTGTTTTGTTCATATGTAATGTATATATATATGTATGTGGCTATGTATGTATGGATGTTCTTAAAATTGTTTTGTTCATATATGTATTAATTGTTTTGTTCATAGCATTTTTTTTATATGATGAATTTTTTTTTCATAGCATTTTTCATAGCCATATATGTATGTGGCTATATGGATGTTCATAGAATTTTTTTATATGTATGTGGCTATATGTATATGTCGTTGTCGATATAGCCCCTCCCCGATAACTTCGACATGAGGGGGGGCGTCGATATACCCCCTCCCCGATAACATTTTTTTTATATGATGATTTTTTTTTCATAGCCATATATATGTATGTGGCTATATGTATGTATGGATGTTCATAGGATTTTTTTATATGTATGTGGCTATATGTATGTCGTTGTCGATATAGCCCCTCCACGATAACTTCGACATGAGGGGGGGGTCGATATACCCCCTCTCCGATAACATTTTTTCTAAGTTACTAAGGTAAAATGTTCACCCCCCTCTCGATATACCGGGCGACCAACTCTCGAGGCCACCCAAACCCTAGAAAAAAAGCGTTGTCGATCTCCTACACCCTCCCGCCCCTACTCGACAAACTCTCGAGGCCACCCAAACCACTAGAAGATAACTCCGGTAACTTCGACATAAGGGGGGACGTCGATCAATCCCCTCTCGCCCGAACAAGTCTATGTATCATTTTATATCGCGGTGGACATATATCAAAGTTTGAATTTTGACATATGCAACATTTGATCATATATCAAAGTTTGATCATATGTCAAAGTTTGAATTTTGACATATGCAACATTTGATCATATGTCAAAGTTTGAAATTTTGACATATATAGATTTATCAAGAATGCCCCATTATGGATGTGCACAAGTTGATCCAATTTTTTTCTGATCTCATAATATATATATACTATATATATATTAATATATATATATATTAATTAATATTTCTTCTATATGTCACGTTGTGTGTCAAAGTTTTGAAGAAACCATGGCTTCATCATTAGCCGGAAGTAACAGGCGTATGATGCAGAAGCTCTTCAAAGTTGTTTTGGAACGGAGTTCCGGTAGAATAATTCGCTTTTTGGTATGAATTTCAGCAAAGGCCTTCCAAATAGCGATATTCGGAAGGCTCTTGCTGAACTTCGTACCAAAAAACTATTATCCTATCCGGGACTCCTTCAAAACAATTTTGGAGAGCTTCGTACCATTATGCGCCTGTTACTTCCGGCTAATGATGAAGCCATGGTTTCTTGAATCCTTTGACACTGAAAACGATCGACATATAGAAGGGTAGATGAGATCAGGAAAAATATGGACCATTTTCTGCACATCCAGAATGGCGCCATTTTGTTAAATCCCTTGTTTGACATTCATGAGAGAGGCGGTCCGGACATCGGACATTCATGAGAGAACTCCGGTAACTCTTCAACATGAGGGGGGACGTCGATCAACCCCCTCTCGCCCGACCAAACCCTAGAAGCGTCGAGGCCACCCCAAACCCTAGAAGCGTTGCCGAGGCCACCCCAAACCCTAGAAGCGTCGAGGCCACCCAAATTTACCAAGTTAAAAGAGCGTTGTCGAGGCCACCCCAAACCCTAGAAGCGTCGAGGCCACTAATTAATATTCCTTGTTGTGATTAGCTAGCTAGGTCTATGTTTGCCACTAATATATCCATCTCTCATGTTTGTATATTAATTGCCATGTTGTAATATTTGCAGAAACTATGGATCAACAAAGAGACTTGGAAACAGAAGAGTTGTTGGGGGACATCATCCTCGGTGGAGGTGATGTCTTGTCGTATCTCAACGACACCGATTGTCTGGAAGGAGAGGGTGAAGGCTCCGGTGATCGAACAATGGAGGAGGAAGGACATGATCATGATCGCTCCGGTGACCGAATGCCGGAGGAAGAAGGAGACCATGATGATGGCTCCGGTGATCGAACGGAGGAGGGAGCCGTTGCAAAGTCCGGCGAGGTATATATATTAATTAAGCCTTTGCTGACTAGCTAATTGATGCATTAATTGTTTTGGTATGTACATATATTAACTCTTCTTTCTTCTTTTAAAGCCCTCCGGATCGAGCCAAACTTCGATAACGAGACAAGGCCCAAAGAAAAGGTTGCGTCAGGATGAAAGGTTCACGATCACAGCAATCGCAAACGATGGCCAGCCGATTGAACCGAGGCGGACCAAGGATGCATTTTCAGCTCAGTGCGGAGCTATTGTTAGGGACAACATCCCGATCATCATCCAGCTATGGAATGAGCCTAAGAAGAACGAAGACCCTCAAGTTTCTTATGTCACCGATAGACAGAAAGATGATCTTTGGACCTCGCTGAAGGCAAATTTCACCCTACCGCCAGAGGAGGATCCGGATAAGCCAGTTATAGAGCCATTGGTCAAGGCGTGTGCTCTTAAGAAGATGGCAGATATATTCAGGAGGTGGAAGAATGAGTTGAAATCAATGTTTGTCGACAAAGGGAAGACTCCAGAATTCACCGGCCGATTTGAGAAGATAAGAGATCACTGGCCCGCATTTGTGGCCTACAAGACATCGGACAAGAGTAAGAAGATGTCAGAGACAAATAAGATAAATGCTGCAAAGAAGAAGTTTCACCATCGCACGGGGTCAGGTGGCTACCTCAAAGCCCGGCCGCTATGGGACAAAGCTGAGAATGACCTGCTTGCTAAAGGGGTCGAACCAGAGACATTGAACTGGCCAGACCGTTCAAGGACTTGGTTCTTCGGGGTTGGGGGAACCTTGGACCTTGAAACAGGGAAGTGCGTTTGGACGGACGAGCAACTTGCAATACCCGTCAAGAAGCTTCAGAAGTGTATCGCCGCAGCGCAGCAAGGGACGTTCATTCCCGATAGAGAGAATGATGAGCTGACGGAGGCCCTCGGGAATCCTGAGCACCCTGGACGAACACGTGGCACGCCAAGCTCCGTTGCGTGGAAGGTTGCGTTTCCCGGCGCAGGCAGTTACAAAACCCAGGAGAGGAAGAGGAAACTGGAGCAGAGCGAACTGCAGAAGCTGAATGCAAGGGTACAAAAGCTAGAGGAACAAGTTGAGAGCCAGCGAGCTGCCGGAGCTACCCCAGAAGCTACCTCGCCATCTCAGCGGAGAAGCAGCGTGGCTTCCACCGAGCTTGTTTAGCAGCCTGACTTCACGGCTCCTAGCTACCCCGTGGATGCTATCATGGAGGCTCAACATTGCCAGCTTATGACGCAATGGCAGAACCTCAAAGTCAAGGCGGCTGTCGGCTCTGTTGCACCTCCTCAACCCGACGGAACTTTTCACTGCCGTCTGATTCCACAAGGCTATGCTGTTGTGATGGTGGATGAAGTAACAGAGGGATTTGAGGAGCTCGAGCTTGACCACCCTACAGGTGAAGGGGAGACTCAGCTGGGTCTTGCTCTGAAGACTCCATGTCTATGGCAGAAGGAGCACATCAAGCTTCCGAACTGGACGCCTCCGCCTCCAGCGAGTCAGGGCACTCGGCCTCCTCCTCCTCCTCCTCCGGTGAGTGATCAGGGCACTTCGCCTCCTTCTCCGGCTTCTCCGGCGCGTGAGGGCGGCACTTCGCCTCCTTCTCCGCCTGCTCCGGCGCGTCCGAGCAGCCCACCTCCTCCTCCGCCTCATCAGCAATGGCGAAAGACAGAAGCCGCCTCTCCGGCTGCTCCGGCGCGTTGGAGCACTCCGCCTCCTTCTACTACTCGTCAGCAGCAACGGAAAAGAAACGCCGCCGCTCCGGCGTCTAGCAGTACAGCTAGAAGCGGGAGGCAATACAAATTCGGTCCATCTCTCAAGCCTCTAGAGAAGTTACCATACGAGATGACCGAGGAGGAAAACGCGGAGATCTGTAAAGCCCAAGTGAGGGACTTTTTTGCAAAGAAACCTCCACCTCCAGAGGAGAAGATAGATCCGGTGAAAGCGAAGCGCACTCTCGATGCCCTGAAGCGACCACCACCATCTCCGCCGCAAACCAACTATGAGCACATTATTGAAAGGACATATCAGGAAGCGGAGCGGTCGGGAAGTACTTGCAGTGATCGAAGGTTAGCACAACAAAGAAGTGGGAAAAAAATCCCCAGCTCGGCGAACAAGCGAACCAATCGTGCCCCCCGCTCAAGGTGTCTAGCGATATCATCGCTAATCATCCGGGGATGGTGCCTGGTACCAATCCTGCAGATTACCTGCCCGACGATGCACATTTTGATATAATGGAGGTGGACGAACATAAATACTGGCACGGGAAGCCTCTCATCAAACCTGGTCATCCTCCTCTAACAACGATGATGCGAAGATTCCATGAGTGGAACATGGACACCTGCAAGGAGTCTGGGACGGATACTTTGACGCTGAGAGTTAAAGAGGAGCACGAGCTCGTTGGAATTGATCTGTTGTCTGTTCCATTTGAGGAGTTCTTCCAGTTTTTCAATCAAAAGGCCCTCGATAAAATAATTGTCACTTGCTACTGTCTGTAAGTACTACTTCTGTAATTAAGTCTCTATATATAGCTCAGCTCTTTCATTGCATGTATATATAATTATCCTCACTATATTATGCAGATTGAAGATCGTCGAATGCAGAAAAGCACAAATCTATGATATTGGGTTCATTAACACAAATCTCATAGATGAATGGACGGTTAAATATAATGCCAAAGAAACCGAGGCCAACTTGCTACAATCGTTGCTTTGAAATCAAAACAAAGATAAAATACTCTTTCCTTACAACTTCAAGTGAGTGTTACTGTCTTGTGCATATTCGGTTTCCCTTACTACTCGAGGTTATATTAATGTAATTGATGAGTTATGCATGCGTGCGCAGCTTCCACTTTATTCTCCTAGAGATTAAGCTTGAGCAGGGACTAGTAACCGTCTTAGACTCGAGACGAAAAGATCCCAAGGAGTATGCGGCCATGACTAAAATGCTCGAGAAGTAAGTTCAATCGATCGTTATCGCACCATATCGGCAACTTTGTTCATTTCCTGATATCAAGTAATTGTTTTCTTTGTCTGGCATGGTTTGGAGAGAGTTCACCGCTAAAGCTCCGAGACTGCCGGGGGAGCTCCGATTTACACACCCGAAAGTAAGTACTACTAGCTAGTTCCGCGCATCTCCCATTGATTCTAGCTAGTTTCATCAATACCATTTAGCATGCTTGCTTATCAGTTTGATTGACCTCTATTTCTTGTAAAGTGGTTGTGGCAGGAAGGCGGGACTGATTTTTGTGGATACTACAATTGCGAGTTCATCCGCCACACGACCTGTGAGCGGGGCTACTCTGAAAAACAATATGAAGTGCGTAAGCAATAATATTCACAATTTTATTTTATTACCATCATTTGTGTTGAGTTTCATTCATATATATGTATTGACCCCCTTCTTCAAATTAGATGTGGCAGATGCGGGATGAACTCCTACTACAAGATCGCATAAAAACAATTCAAGAGGAATTGGCGGGATTCTTTCTTGACCACGTCATCAATAAAGCCGGAGAATACCATGTGGAACTTGACATCAGATGTTAGGGATTGTAAGAGATCTTATATTGTATATATGTAGCTAGTAGCGTCGGATAGATATACGAAAACTTGTTGTTCGACCAATCTCTCGGAGAAGGAGGAGGTCGATCACTTCTCTCTGTATATATATGTTCATGACGATCTTGTATACTTAATGGTTTCCTTCATTTCCTTACTAGCTAGCGTGTCGCGAGTTCTCTCTATACGTATAGTACGTAGCGTCGACTAAGCACGGAGATAAGAGAGGTCACTTCTCTCTATTACCTAGCTAACACAATATATACCTAAAAAACCCCCAAAACCCCCAAACCCCCCCCCCCCCCCCCTTTCAAAACAAAAAACAAAAACCCCAGCCCCTGAACTGCTGACGCGTGGAGGCTTTTTCCTGCCTGGGCAAGCCGCAGCGGCCACGTGGAGCCCCATCTGTCCCGGTTCGTAGGCGAACCGGGACTAAAGGTATTGGGCTTTAGTTCCGACCCTTTAGTCCTGGTTCCAGAACCGGGACAAATGGGCCTCTGGAACCGGGACAAATGAGCCTTTTTCTACTAGTGTTTCTATCCGCCCCCTCCCCCCTCCACCGAGCGCTCCAGCCGCACCCCCGCCACTCTTGCCCTCGCCGCCGCCGCCGCTGCCATTGCCGCTGTGCAGCTCGGACGCTTGCTCGCCCAGCCCCCTTTTTCTCGACGCCCCCGAGCCACCCAACCACGGCCACCTGATTTGCGCACCCGGCGGTCGGATTTGGAGCGGATCTGGCCGGGCTTGAGCTCGCCCGGCTGTGGGAGGCCGCGCCATGCCATGGACTGGCCGGGCACCGGGCCGGAAGGCCCCGGCAAGGCCGCAAGGCCGCATGCATGTACTGACTCCGCCTCTTGCCGCTCGGATCTACACCGTCGATGGTTCGCCGACAGATACACGAACGGCCATCGGCCGAGCTCGTTGCTGGCCCAAAAGCTCGTCGGCGTACCGTTGCCACTCATTAAGTGCGACGACTGCCCAAAGAAGGTCTTGCGTCGCGTGTCTACAACGCCGGAACATCCCGGATGGGTGTTCATCAAGTGCTCAACCGATTGGGTATGTGCTACTTAGCTTCGGTTGTGCTCTCAGATTTGACTAGTTGTGCTAACTTAAATTTTTATTGTGTAGAATAGATGCAACTTTTGGTATTGGAAAGAAGAGTACATCGATATATTGATATAGCGCAATTTAGTAGATGTTCGTGCACTTTTAGCTAGAATAGAGGCTAGAGATGAGACTAGTGCACTTGTTGCTATAATAGAGGCTAGACATGAGACTAGATGCGAGGAAGTAACGTCTACTTCTTTAGACTTGAAGAAGAAAGAAGCACGCAAGATCGAGCCTCCGCAGATCAACAATGAATGCATCGAGAAGGCACTAATCCAACTTACAGGAGCAGTTATGGAAGTTGGTTATCTTCTAAAATGTCTTCTTGTAGTTCTTGTTTTCTTTGAGCTTGCTTTTCTAGTCAAAATTTGACGATGTACTTCCATGTATCAAAAATCAATGATGAAAAAAGATATGTGCTTGAAAAGAAAAATGTACGCAGACAGGATGCGGGCGGGATGCGTCCGTGCGTTGGGCGCACGGCCGGCGCATCCCAGAAAAGGCCCGAACACGACCCCATTGCCCTACCCAAACGGACAGAATCCGGGTAAAACGGACGTCCGTTTGGGGTCATGAGCTGGAGTTGGCATTACGAGGGTGAGACCGTGAGAGTGAATGTGTCGGAGAACCAGTGAAAACGTCTTCGTCTCCTAGACGAACTCCTCATGTCTTGGATGAATACCTCCATGCGACATTAGATGCCAGACTGTAGGTGGTGATGAGTAATACAGTAATAACTCTAACACAGACTGGCCCGACCAAGTCTACTACAGCTTGTAGCTTATCCATTTTCTGCTGCATATGTGCATGGCCCCACCCGGCCTGCACATTTTGTTTATTTGGCGGTACTTTTTTTCATTCACTAGCAAGTTAAGGCGGCTGTCCGTCTTTTAAAGGGCGAAAGGGTCATACCAACCAGGAGCACATTGGCTGTGTTTGTTTGAGCTTCAGTTTCGATAGATTCAGCTGTGAACTTGTTGTGCTGGCAAAACTGCTGTGCTGAGAAAACAGCTGCAGTGAAGGTTAGCTGTTTGGCAACATAGCTATGGAAATGACTGTGGGCTGATGAAAAAGCTATGTTTCAGGAGGAGGGGCGAAGGGAGAGATAGGTCGTGCCTGCGGCGACATTTATGACATAATTACGACCAAACGCCAAAAGCAGAGGGGCTAGGGAAACAGCTTTGGCTATGAAGTACCCCGAGACGTGCTTTGGGCTGTTACACTGAAAATAGCCCGAAACAGTTTTGGGTTGTGGTTCCACAACTGTTCTAAAATAGCTGTTTGTTATAGTTTCAGCTTTTTCCAGTCCAAAAACTGCTCTCAAAGCTGAAACAAACAGGGCCATTATATGCACTTACTTGAGCCAGTCGAGCGCTATAGTCATATATATGGACATGACTGGTGCACGATACAACAAATCCACATCACTCCGACCTACTTGTCCATCACCACAGGCATGCATGCATCACTTTTCTTTTCTTGGTGGGGCTAGATGCACAAATAACTCAGACCATAGGCACACAACATGTGAAAACTCTTTCTTAGCTCAAAACACAATCTTGAAAGTTGGGAGTATTACTAGTATTGTACTAGAGTTGAGTTGACTACCATGCCTGGGATTGGGAGGCAATGGGGAAGGAGGCATGGCACATTCCGCCACATTTTCCGCGTACATGGCCAGATAGACTCCAAGAAAGTCTTGTCAGTGAACCTTCCATTGCCAAACCAGGCAAAGGGGTCGACCTAAGGATCCAATCTTTACGGCTGTACCAAGTGCCAGCCATCTGATCTAGGCTCACACAGTGTATCACAATCGATATCGCCTACATAGTCCTAGGATATAGGTTGAACATCATGCCATCGAGTATCTGTTAACATGCACCAGTTGTAGTTGTATCTTGCGTATCTCCGTCCAAGATGTCCCTCCCCAAGGATTTCACCGGGCGCGGCAACAATTTGCATGTTAATTAGCATAATAGAATGAAAACATATACAATATGAAAGGTCCGATAGGAAGGTAATTAAATGTGCAACAAATTATTGTGGCTAGTCAATTACTAAGGCGGAATGTTCAAGAGAGAACATAGCATGTTATTACTTCCTCCGTTTCTTTTTAGTCTGCATATAAAAAATTTGTCCGAAGTTAAACTTTATGAAGTTTGATAAACTTTACATGAAAAAAATATCAACATTCACAATACAAAATCAATATTATTAGATGCATCATGTTATTATTATAGATGTTGATATTGTTTAATGTAAATTTGGTCAAACTTTGCATAGTTTGACTTAAAACAAATCCTATACGCGGAGTAAAAAACAGGGGGAGTACCAGAAGACCATGTCATCTAACTAACGAGTAGAGCTCATACTTAAGCCGTGGAAATGCACATTGGCGTTCTGTAGTGGGTGTCACGAAGAAAAGGATTGGCGTTCTGTAGTGGGTGACCATTTGGCATCGACTAGTGCAGGCCTCAATGCTTGTTTGCGGTGAGGGCTTCTTCGGTGGTCGTCGATGATGGAGTCGGAGTCGCTCTTGTAGAGGCGTGATGACAATGACGTCGTGCTGCAATCTCGATGGTGATTTCTCCTCGGCGGCGTGTGTGTGTTCTTGTGTGGATTGCAAGGTTGCCCAATGTGCCTCGCTTTTGCGGGTGTGATGTGACGGTTTTCGTAAGGTATTCCGTTAATTAACCGGGCAATTCTCTTCGATCTTTTTAAATGAATCGGGCCATAAGAGACCGCGTTTGAAAAAAAATTAACCACCGCCATGGCAAGCATGTGAATTTCTGTACAAGCCATTACCCCGTGAATCATCATTTGGGTGCTCTGATCTTTAGGTCGTGGTAGAAGTTATTGCTGCCCTTCCGTCTTTCGGTTCGTCCCCGCCTCTGCCACCGACAAACAGACAAAAAAAATGCCGATTAGGGGCCCAAAATTGCTGGAGCAGCATTTGCATCAGGGAGAGTACGCCATAGAAACTCTATGGTGACGGTGGCCGAGCGCAATCTCTGCTGGTGTCTTGTCTTTGTCGAGGACGTGGAGCAGATCACCACGCAGACAGTTGATGGCGGGAAGCTCTTCCCGTTAGAATTAATGGGCTAGGCCCATAGCAATTTCTGAAATCTCAAAGCCCATGTGTAAAATGGCAAGTGGTGGTGCTAAAGTTTAGTCCCATCCCGAAAGTTGAAAAAGAGTTGGACCTCTTTATATAGTGGGTTCTCTCCACCACTCTAAGTGGTGTGTGAGAAGAGAAAGGAAAGACCACACGCGTGCGCTTGCTCGCCTCGCCTGGCTGGGCCGTGGCGTGGCGTGGCGAGGCGAGGCGGCGCGTACGTGTGACATGCACGTGAATGGTCTGCCGAAATCCGGTCCGTCTCCTTGTAGGGGCGCAGCTTCCTTTTGCCGTTTTATTTTTATGTCTTGGCTGACAAGTTTTTGATTTCTTGTCCGGTAAGTATACGAATTAGAAACCGAGTCGGTTTGGGATTGTGATCGCGACACAATACCGCATCTGGTCCTAATATATATACAGCTACCGACTGCGGCCAAAGACACACCGAAAACACCTAGGGTTTTGCCTGATCTCGCAACTTGCGTCGCCGTCGTAGTCTACTTCACCCCAAACGCCGGCGTGCATCGGCGCGTGGGAGAGCAGGTCTCCGGAACCGTTCGTCCTTGCGATCCTGCATCGGGAGAGGACGAATTAGGTTTTTGGAAAGCGTTCTGCGCGACTGCTCAAATTCGTCATCACGGGTCGTCTTCCATCCAAGTCGGGCGGTGCTACTCATCGTCGTCTTCATCGCCGTCAGCAGCAGATCGTCACCAACATCGTCATCAACACCGTCGCACCCACAATAGCTAACGAACAGTACGTCCAACATCATCTGTTCATGTCTGTCTCTATAGCTATTGTTTCGTGTTCGCTGTTGTTATGCATGTCTTGCTGTTCTTCTAATTTGCTAGATTGTTGCATGCTAGTATCTGTTCTAGTCATGAATTATTTACTGGAATTAATCATGAACTTGCCTAATTTTCAACAATCCAAACACCTAATTGTAGGCATTTTCCTGAGTTAACTATGGCTGGATTCGCTGATGCACTGAGGCCGAATAAATTTACCGGTGTGCACTTTAAGAGGTGGCAGGTGAAGACCACGCTCTGGCTTACTGCTCTGAAAGTGTTCCACGTTAGTATTGGTGCTCCAGAGGGAATGTCTGACGAAGATCAGAGAAAATTCCAGGAAGCCAATACTATGTTTGTGGGATGCATTCTGAGTGTTCTTGCTGACCGTCTGTGTGATGTGTACATGCACATAGATGACGAAAAGACTCTGTGGGATGCACTGAATGCAAAATTCGGTGCAACAGATGCAGGCAGTGAACTGTACATCATGAAGAGTTTTCATGACTACAAGATGGTGAATAACCGTTCTGTGATTGAACAAGCTCATGTGATACAGTGCATTGTGAAAGAACTTGAACTCCTTAAGTGTGTTCTACCCGACAAATTCGTGGCTGGGTGCATGATTGCAAAGTTGCCTCCTTCATGGAGGAATTTCGCCACAACTCTGAAGCATAAGAGACAGGAGATATCAGTTGAAAATCTGATTGCATCTCTTGATGTTGAAGAAAAAGCTCGGGCTAAAGACATTACTGAGAAAGGAGGTGAGGTTCAGCCTACCGCCAATATGGTGCAGAGGTACCCACAGAATAAGAACAAAGGGAAAAACAAACCTGTTTTCAACAAGCCTACCAAAACTACTACCTTCAAGAAGAAGAAGTTTAATAAGGCTGAGGTAGAGTGCTACGCCTGTGGGAAGCCCGGGCACTTTTTCAAGGAATGCCCTGAACGTGCAGACCGCAGAGAGAAAACGAGCTCCAAGACTGTCAACATGGTGACCGCTAGCAATACTGATGGGTATGGTAATTTACTTATTGTGCTTCCAGTATTTCAATCATCTTCATGGTGGATTGATTCGGGTGCTAACGTTCATGTGTGTGCTGACGTCTCCCTGTTTACTTCTTATCAGGTCGCAAGGGATTCTTCCGTCCTAATGGGGAATGGGTCACATGCTTCTGTTCGTGGCATTGGCATGGTGGATCTGAAGTTTACTTCGGGAAAGATCGTGCAATTAAGGAACATGCAGCATGTCCCTACTATGAACAAGAATCTAGTTAGCGGCTCCCTTCTATGTCGAGATGGGTTTAAGGTAGTTTTAGAGTCGAATAAAGTAATTGTGTCAAGATTTGGACAATTTATAGGCAAAGGCTATGAGTGCGGAGGCTTGTTCCGCTTTTCCCTTTCAGATTTTTGCAATAAGTCAGTAAACCAAATTTGTGCTAGTGTTAATGATGATGCAAGTATTTGGCACTCTCGTTTATGTCAAATTAATTTTGGTTTAATGTCTCGGCTATCCAGTATGAGTTTAATTCCGAATTTCACTGTTGCCAAAGGTTCTAAGTGCCATAGTTGTGTGCAATTGAAGCAACCTCGAAAGCCTCATAAGGCTGCCGAGGAGAGAAACTTGGTACCTCTAGAACTCATACATTCTGATCTTTGTGAGATGAATGGTGTGTTGACAAAAGGTGGAAAGAGATATTTCATGACTTTGATTGATGATGCGACTAGATTTTGCTATGTTTATTTGTTGCAAACTAAAGATGAAGCATTAAGACTACTTTAAAATCTATAAAGCTGAAGTTGAAAATCAACTAGAGAGAAAGATCAAGCGTCTTAGGTCCGATCGTGGTGGAGAGTATTTTCCCAAAGTATTTGATGAATTTTGTGAGGAACATGGTATTATTCATGAGAGGACGCCTCCCTATTGACCCCAATCAAATGGAGTTGTCGAGAGGAAAAACCGCACATTGACTGACTTGGTGAATGCCATGTTAGACATTGCTGGTTTATCTAAGGCATGGTGGGGGGAGGCTCTATTGACTTCATGTCATGTCCTGAATAGAGTTCCTAACAATAATAAGGAGAAAACCCCTTATGAGGAGTGGGTTGGGAGAAAACCATCACTTTCTTATTTGCGCACTTGGGGATGTTTGGCAAAGGTCAATATTTCTATTCCTAAGAAACGCAAACTTGGACCAAAGACAGTGGATTGTGTCTTTCTAGGGTATGCTCAACGGAGCATTGCTTATAGATTTTTAGTGGTAAAATCTGAAGTACCTGATATGCATGTTGATACTATAATGGAATCTCGTGATGCAACATTTTTTGAGAACATATTTCTTATGAAAGATATGCATAGCATTGCTAGATTTTCTTCTGAGATAATTTCTGAATCTAGTACAACTGATGAATATTTCGAACAATGACATGAGGAAGTCCTTGAGAAGGATAACAATGAAGTTCCTATAAGGAACAAGAGACAAAGGATTGCAAAATCCTTTGGTGATGATTTCATTGTATACCTTGTGGACGACACACCCAAGACGATTGCAGAGGCATATGCATCTTCGGATGTAGATGATCGGAAAGAAGCTGTTCATAATGAGATGGACTCAATTCTTTCTAATGGAACTTGGGAACTAACTGATAGACCATATGGTTGTAAACCTGTGGGCTGTAAGTGGGTGTTCAAAAAGAAGCTAAAGCCTGATGGTACTATTGATAAGTACAAGGCGCGGCTAGTGGCCAAGGGCTACACTCAGAAAGAATGCGAAGATTACTTTGACACCTATTCACCCGTTGCTAGAATGACCACCATTCGAGTGTTACTTTCCTTGGCTGCCTCTTATGGTCTTATCATTCATCAAATGGATGTAAAGACAGCTTTCCTCAATGGAGAGTTGGAAGAGGAAATCTATATGGATCAGCCTGACGGGTTTGTGGTAAAGGGTGAAGAGAGAAAAGTGTGCAAGTTGTTAAAATCTTTGTATGGCCTGAAACAGGCACCTAAGCAATGGCATGAGAAGTTTGAAAGAACTCTGACTTCTGCAGGATTTGTCATTAACGAGGATTATAGGTGTGTTTACTATCGCCATGGTGGGGGCAATAGTGTCATATTATGTTTGTATGTGGATGACATACTGATCTTTGGTACAAACATTAATGCGATCAATGAGGTCAAGTCTTTTCTATCAAAAAATTTTGACATGAAAGATCTGGGAGAAGCCGATGTAATTCTAAACATCAAACTTATTAAGGATGAGAGTGGGATTACTCTAACGCAATCTCACTATGTTGAGAAGGTCTTGAGCCGGTTCGGCTTTATGGATAGCAAGCCTTCTCCAACACCTTATGATCCCAGTGTGACACTCAGAAAGAACAAGAAAGAAACAAGAGATCAATTAAGATACTCTCAAATTGTCGGTTCACTCATGTACTTAGCTAGCGCTACAAGACCAGATATCTCTTTTGCTGTGAGCAAACTGAGTAGGTTCATGTCCAACCCGGGTGATGATCATTGGCATGCACTAGAAAGGGTCTTGCGCTATCTGAGAGGTACTATGCGTTTCGGAATTACTTATTCAGGGCATCCTGCTGTGCTAGAAGGATATAGTGATTCAAACTAGATCTCCGATGTTGATGTACTCTACGCAACAAGTGGGTATGTATTTACTCATGGAGGTGGCGCAGTGTCATGGAGGTCTTGCAAGCAAACCATATTGATGAGGTCAACTATGGAAGCAGAATTAACTGCTTTAGACACAGCTACTGTTGAGGCAGAATGGCTGCGTGAGCTCTTGATGGACTTGCCTGTGGTTGAAAAACCTGTACCGGCTATTCTTATGAATTGTGACAACCAAACGGTTATCGCTAAAGTAAACAATTCTAAAGATAATGCAAAGTCATCAAGACAAGTGAAGAGACGTTTGAAGTCTGTCAGGAAGTTGAGAAACTCTGGAGTAATAACTGTTACGTATATTCAAACAGACAAAAACCTGGCAGATCCCTTTACAAAGGGACTATCACGAAATGTGATAGATATTGCATCGAGGGAGATGGCTATGAGACCCATAGATGTTACACCATAGTAGTAACCCAACCTTTGTGATCGGAGATTCCGTGAATTAGAATCTGGGAAGAACAAGCTATTGGTTAACTGAGGAGAGTAATAACTAATGACCGTCTCTAAGTGAAGATGCAAAACTCTCAGAGCTGTAAGGCTCAGAGTTGTAAGGCAGGTTGGCAACATGCCTTAATGTGGTTCTATTGGCTATAATTAGCAAAGATGCTGTCCTACAGAGCAGTCTTGAAAGAACACACCTATATGAGTTCTGACTATAAACGTCACAGTCTATGAGATTTGGGTGATCTCTAGTAAGCTCACGAAGAGACCAGGGAGTATGACGTATAAGCTCCAAACCGCGGGGTAGCCTACTGGCGGTCAGGTACTGGTTAAGACTTTGAGTGAAACCTGTTCACACAAAACTAGCAATTCAAGGCATAGTCCATTGTCAAGTTGTGAATGGATGTAGCTTAAAATTCTAGGCAGAAGTTCAACTTAACAGTCTCTGCTGAAACACTGGTATATTAAACAAGTGGTGAGAGAAGACAAATCTCTAAATGAGTATTTGAGATCTGGTGGGGGATTGTTAGAATTAATGGGCTAGGCCCATAGCAATTTCTGAAATCTCAAAGCCCATGTGTAAAATGGCAAGTGGTGGTGCTAAAGTTTAGTCCCACCCCGAAAGTTGAAGAAGAGTTGGACCTCTTTATATAATGGGTTCTCTCCACCACTCTAAGTGGTGTGTGAGAAGAGAAAGCAAAGACCACACACGCGCGCTCGCTCGCCTCGCCGGGCCGGGCTGTGGCGAGGCGGCGCGTACGTGCGACATGCGCGTGAATGGTCCGCCGAAATCCGGTCCGTCTCCTTGTAGGGGCGCAGCTTCCTTTTGCCGTTTTATTTTTATGTCTTGGCAGACAAGTTTTTTATTTCTTGTCCGGTAAGTATACGAATTAGAAATCGAGTCGGTTTGGGATTGTGATCTCGACACAATACCGCCTCTGGTCCTAATATATATACAGCTACCGGCTGCGGCCAAAGACACACCGAAAACACCTAGGGTTTTGCCTCATCTCGCAACTTGCACCGACGTCGTAGTCTACTTCATCCCAAACGCCGGCGTGCATCGGCGCGTGGGAGAGCAGGTCTCCGGAACCGTTCGTCCTTGCGATCCTGCACCGGGAGAGGACGAATTAGGTTTTTGGGAAGCGCTCTGCGCGACTGCTCAAATTCGTCATCACGGGTCGTCTTCCGTCCAAGTCGGGCGGTGCTACTCATCGTTGTCTTTATCGCCGTCAGCAGCAGATCGTCGCCAACATCGTCATCAACACCGTCGCACCCACACTAGCTAACGAACAGTACGTCCAACATCATCTGTTCATGTCTGTCTCTACAGCTATTGTTTCGTGTTCACTTCTGTTATGCATGTCTTGCTGTTCTTCTAGTTTGCTAGATTGTTGCATGCTAGTATCTGTTCTAGTCATGAATTATTTACTGGAATTAATCATGAACTTGCCTAATTTTCCAACACTTCCAACAGTATCTGCCATTGACGAGCATTGGTGCTTTTTGAAGGCAAGTATTGGTCTATCTATGGGCAAGAAAAGCTTACCCAAATTTTGGAGAGCTAGAGTTAAGATAATATTTTGCTGAAACTAAACATATAGACATTGATGTATACTAGCTTCAAGAGTACACTCTAATTATCAATTTTTTGTGTTAAGGTAGGAACGAGATGAGCAGTGGCTTTTTCCTGGATCAACTACATCCCACAATCGAGGATGGTTTTAATTGATTTTTAATACTTTTACTAATTTTTGAAATGAAAAGCAGTAGGTGAGTACTGCAAAATTAAATTAAAGAACAAAGAGTAACAGTACAAATTGTTACTACTGCAAGTTAGTCACCCAGCCACTAAGAGCAGCATAGGAAACTCTCAAGTCTTAACTCTATGAAGAAGAAGCTTAAGCTAATGTTTGAAGATCTTCCTACATCTATAGACTTTCTGCAAATGCACACGCACCTTGTGACCAAATCAATTCTTAAATCGTTGTAGATTATCCTGAAGGGCATCAATGAGCTCAATTACTATTCGGGCATAGGTAGCTCTAGCAGCACTGAGCAAATCAATCTTTTTAATTAATGCTCATTTTGCAAAGCTTTATTGAAATAAAGCAATAAACTAATCATCAATTTTTTAACACACCAGAAAATATTTCTAATATTTTAGAGACTGTGATCGTAATAATTTGTTTGCACGGTTTAACATATGAACTCTCTCCTTATCCCATTTTTTTCCTGAAGAACATTGTGTAGAGCGGACGGCTACATTCATATGGACGTAGTATAACACAAGGTTGCCACTTGCAACGTGGTCAGTTCTTTTTGTGGCTTCTAGAATAAGCTGGGTAGGGGGCTGGCTTCTAGAATAAGCTGTAAAAAGTTGCCCCCTACCCAGCTTATTCTAGAATCCCAACCAAATTTATTTTTTTAAAAGCCTAGTAGTTAAGACTTGACTAGTAGGCTTCTAAAAAGAAAAATTTGGTTGGGCTTCTAGAATAAGCTGGGTGAGGGACAGCTTATTCTGGAAGCCCAAAAAAACTAGCAAAAGAACTGGCCCTAAGCGAGTTTGCCTCTTTTATAGGCTGAATAGTAGCTACCAACCTATTGGAGCATGCACACGTGCATTTGGGCCAACCAGGCGGCGTTACACTATCCTATATATCGACATGCTCAACACTGCAGTGCACATCAAGCGGCATGATCACAACCTACTCACTCACCAATATCCATCACAATGCACGCATGCTCGTGTTTAATTTTCTAGAAGCAGATAAATGCACACAGAAAAATCAGCAGATATTGGCACAACTTAATTAGGGAAGCTTTCTCAGCTCAAATGCAATCATGGAAGTTGCATTACACATCACTATTATAATTAGTCTAATAGCGCTCTGATGGGCCTGTTGGGCGCATGCAAGTTGAGTTGGCCATAATATCCATATGTTAGATGGGAATGTGAGGCAACGGGGAAGGAGTGTGACACATGTTGTTGCATTATTCGTGTATAAACCTTGTGTCTATCTAGGGAAGGTCTCAAAATCGCGGATGGAGTCTTGGATCTGGAGAAGGGATCGGTGGGAGGATGCATGTGTTTTGGATGAGACTCGTGAAACGAGTGTCTCCGGATCCATGTCTGGAACGGTCAGGAAGAGTGGCCCTCGTAGCGAGTCCTAATCGTCCGAACCGGGTTTCTCCAATCGCTCCTTGCTGTCAAGACTAAGAATGAACGCAACGATGTTGGAAACACATTAGTAGTACATGATGGATCTCAAGTGTAGCTACTTTATTTGTGTCTTCACCTGCAATTTCCCCACCAAGATTTCCAGCGAGTCGCTACCAGCAGGGCAGCAAAAATGTGCATTCAGTGGGGAAAGACATAACAGAAAGAGGTTACAAAGGAAAGGGGAAGCAAAACACACGATAAGAATGACTTTTTTTAGAGGGGACACGATAAGAATGACTTTACGGCCGTGACAAAGTTAGTGAAATTTTGAAAAAAAATTGTTAATTACGGTGCATACTGAAATAATTGCCTTTTGGTTAAAATATTTCAGTAATTTAGTTGTACATAGAATTAAATTAACTTTTAAATTATTTTTTTGATTTTCAAAATATTTGGTTCTATCTCAATCAAATTCATGTGGAAATTTTTGTCATCTGGCCGAAATAAAAAACGAAATATTTAGCAATGGTTGGAATATTTCTTATACCGGAATTTAAAACCATGACGTAGTAGTAACAAGATAAGCTTTCACGTGCATCACTATTATCACGACTATCGGGTCCGCTCGTCGTAGAAAACCCTAAACTCCTTAGAGCATCGCTAGCAGACCCGTAAAAGGGCCGAACCCGTATAATTCTGGCGACTATACGGGTTCGGCCCGTTTTTCTAGCCAGAATAGACACCGTATCTCGGGCCCGGCCCGTAAAAGATTTACCGTGGCCCGGAAAAACTCCCTCTCCACCGCTATATATGTCGTTTCACCGTTCGGATACGGGTCAAATCCTATCTGCCTCCGCCGCGATTCCCCTCCCCCTCCGTCCCAATTTCTCGCCGCTGGCGAGCCTAAAAAAAGCCATGGATGGCTACGGAAGCGGTGGGGATGGCGCGGAGCGCCGCCGCCGTCGCCGCCGCAGATCCGACGCCGCACGCAAGCGGGGCGCGCGGTGGTGGCTCAACCACGGGAGCCGGCCGTCGCTGGCGTTCGAACACCGCGAGCTCACCCGCCATCGCCACGCCTCCTCCGGCTCCTCTGCCGCTGGGAGCTCGTCCGCGGGCACCTCGAGCTCGCGGCTCACTCCGGTCAAGAGAGAGCCGGAGGAGCTCGGGCCGCTCGCCGTCAAGCTCGAGGCCGACGCGCCGCCGCGTCGAGGAGTGATCAGCCCCGAGGACTACCTCCCCCCGGGGCAGGAGGAGCACCTAGAGCGCGTCATCATGGAGCGCTTGGCGAGGGGGGAGGAGGAGGCCGACGTGCTCCGCCACCGCGAACTGGACTACGAGCGGATCTTCCTCGAGCAGGGCGTTGCGGCGTCGCAGGCGCACGCATCCAAGGAGGCAGACCTGCGCGTCATGAAGGCCGAGTAGGCCAAGGTCTTCGTCGACCTCGACTCCGACGATGACTGATGAGCTCCTCCGGCTCCTCCGCCGCGAGCTTGTCGATTTTGGTAGCGTAGGCTCGGGCACGCAGATTCCCCCCCCCCCCCCCCCCCCCCAACAAAAAAACAAAAAAAAAAACAACAACAAAAAAAAAAAAACAAAAAAAAAAAAAAAAAAAAAAAAAAAAACAAAAAACGAAAAAAACAAAGAAAAAAAGCAACAAAAAAAAAAAACAAAAAAAAAAAAAAAAAAAAAAAAAAAAAAAAAAAAAACAAAAAAAAAAAAAAAAAAAAAAAAAAAAATACAAAAAAACAAAAAATAAAATAAAAAAAAAACAAAAAAAAAAAAAAAAAAAAAAACAAAAAAAACAAAAAACAAAAACCAAAAAAAAAAACAAAAAAACAAAAAAACCAAAAAAAAAAAAAACAAACAAAAACACCAAAAACCCCAAAACCAACAAAAAAAAAACAAACAAAACACCTACCACAAAAAACACACCCACCCCACCCACCACCCCCCCCCCCCACACCCCCCCCCCCCCCCCCCCCCCCCCACCCCCCCCCCCCCCCCCCCCCCCCCCCCCCCCCCCCCCCCCCCCCCCCCCCCCCCCCCCCCTAGTAGTACAATGTAGATGAACTATGTATGATCAATGTCGTTGCAAGTTTCTTCCGCGAATGCTTTTTTAAAATTTTACAGTTTCATATACGGGGTCTGATCTGGAGCGCATGAATTTGTCCCGCAAATCAGATCTGCAGCGAACTTTAAACAAGTTTTGCGGGTCGGCATTATATGGGGTCTGCTAGAGATGCTCTTAGGGCATCTCCTACACCGACCCTCAAAACGCTCACATACGTTCAGACCAAGCTGTCCAGATTTAGTTTGCCATCAACGCAGACTTATGGTTGTCCCGAAAACGGACCAAACCAGCAGGAAGTTTACGGGAGTCCAGATTGCCGCCACGTATGCATCTAACAATGCGGTCCCACTCAAAATAATATGTTGTGCCCGCGCCCTCTCTCGCGCGGCCGCACCTCCGCTCCCCTTTTCGTATTCATGCCGGTCCAGAACACACGCAACCTGTCATTGGAGCCAACATTGAAGCACCACAACGACCGAGAGTGCCGCGTCCGCTCGGTCTCCACGCATGTTCAATGCTAGAGCGACATGACCGGACGGGGCAGCTTTCTTTCGCAATGAAGATGGCGGCCTGTCCGTCCACCTACCGACATTAAACAGGAACGACGGCTGAGAAACTCACTTTGGCGCCCACATTGAAACTGCACGCCGCTTGGCCTGCCCGGTGCCCACTATTTAAACATGGCCGCACCTGACACGATCGGCACACCAGCACATCCTCTTTCCTTCCTCCTTAGTGTACCTCCGACCTAATTATGGTGAGCTCTAGCGCATTGTGGGAGAGCCTCTTGATGGAACATAAGCTCGAGTTGGTCAGTCTTGCGGCCGGCTAGCATGCCCATTGTGCGCGACGAAAAGAGGCCGAGTGTCGGCAAGCTCGTCGTAGGTAAGTGACGATGACCGACGATAGAGGAGGCGTCCGACGATATGGGACCTGCTCCTGCTCCGTTCCTTGCCAGCTTCACCATGGAGCAGGTGCAAGCGCACTTCAACACCGTCATGGCAGAGGCGCAGCTGGCGTTGTCGGTGTCGGTGTTCCGAAGGGCACAGGACGACCAACGTTTCAACCTCGACCTCCTTGGGCATCATCGGCCGGCGAAGGGGCAAATATACGGTGAGCGAGGGAGCAAGGAGGCCCTGGCGGCATTGGTTGGGGAGGAGTGCAACTTTGACGATGGCTTTGTTTTCTTCTTCTATTTTTTTTCCTGACTGTGTGCATCCTTGATGGTCTTTCGACATCTTGTTGGTGCAGAGGCCGGATGTAATTTGTATTTTTCATGATATTAATATATTCCCTTTATCGAAACAGGGCCGTAGGGGTAGATTATCGACCTGACCTCCACCGGCAACGTCAGCGACCAGGCGGCGGGCTCTAGCGAAGAGTAGGATGTGGGACACAGACATGCACACCTCCCGCGAATTGTAGAAGGTGGGACCCAGACGCCCATGTCCGGCGAAGTGTAGATTAGGCTTGGAACTTTTGTGCTACTTAAAAAAACCGAACATTTATGAAATTTATCCAGTTTGCATGAAATTTAATTTGTTTGTGCAAATTTTGTTTGAAATTTGTTCTGATGTTTTGATGGATATGGTTCGATGGCGGGAATGAAAGTAGTCCACCTGCGAATTAAAGTAGTCTAGTTATGCAACTCACTTTCTCTAAGGTCTGCACAAGGTACAAATTTGAACAACTAGCGGTGCGACCCGCGCATTAGCGCGGCTAGATATGATACCTGTTTTTCAACTATCGTTTAGAATAACCAACATATATGTGTTGTAGAAACACAATTATGCATTACTATAGACATGGCTTACTACTAATTGTATTGTGTTTTTGGCAAAGACTGTCAACATACGACCGATAGTATGGGGTCTTCGACTAATTCTGTAGCCTATAAACTTTTGGACTGATGATAGGCTTTTCGTTTTGTACTCCTCCTCGCCTGCTGGTGACAATCTTCCCACTGTTAATTTTAGATGTTGTTTTAATAAGTATTAAATCTAAATATTGAATGCTCGTACTTGAGGTAAGTAAATCTCTTCATTCAATCGTATTCTCATTGGCTATATATTGATGTTCTCAATGGAAGACCGGTAGTATTGGGGTCTTCGAGTAACTGTATAATCGACCGACTTTTGGGCAGATCTTGGGATTTTTCTCTTCCAATCCTCCTCACCTTTTGGTGTCTATCTTACCATTAATAAATTTTAGGTTCATTTTTAATAATGATTAAAGCTAAACAGAGAAAGCTCGTACTCAAGGTTAGTCCATCTCATTCAGCCACCTTTTTATTGGCTATATATTGATGTTGTTGACAGATTATGTAGTTTCATGTCTCTTGACAAACTTTTATTTACATATATTGCCAGAAGTTGCCCAAATGACAATCTCTCTCTCTCTCTCTCTCTCTCTCTCTCTCTCTCTCCTCTCTCTCTCTCTCTCTCTGGGTGTGTGTGTGTGTGTGTCCACCTATTTTTTACTTGTTACCATTTGTTGCTTGCGCCTTTTTTCGCTAAAACATTCTCTACATTACTCACGGTGTAGCCTTTCTTTAGTACAGTGTCCGCCCAAACACACAATATCTCTCTCTCTCTCTGTGTCCATCCATTTTTTTACTTGTTACCACTTGTTGCTTGCGCCTTTTATCGCTAAAACATTATCTACATTACTCATGGCATAGCCTTTCTCTAGAACAGTGTCCACATTGCCTTTTTCACTTGCCCCCTATTGAAATTAATTATAAGTGATTCTAACTTATATTGCTTGGATTTATCAACTATTAAATTTCTAGCTATTTATATACTTTCTTCATATACATAAAAATAAAATTTCCAAATTTTAGAAATTTAGAAATTGAAGTGGATTCTTTTTCTAAATTTAAAGTTAATTGTATCCAAATAGTTTAGACGTACTGCATAGTGATTCATCGGATCGCTGAGTTAGTCAAATGGCCACATCGATCTGGCTATGCTACCCGTATGTGTTTAAAAAAAAGGCTATGCTACTGTTAAAAAAAGGGTATGCTACCCGTATAAAGTAATCCAGTTTGTTGCTTCCTGACCCAACCAAATACACTACCCTCTATTTTTTTCTTTACGTGTGGATTGCCACCTATTCTTTAGTAGTACAAATCACGTGGTGTACGAATCAGACTGCCCTCCAATATTGGTTTACTTTTCTAACAGCCGGACTACTACCATCTCCTAATAGGCCCCTTTATTCATAGGGGACTGCTACGCGTCCGCCGGCGAATCTTTTTAAAAGATCGACCAGGTCGCTAGCCCCCAAATCTGGCGTCTTCGTATGGCTGACGGGCATGCTAGTTTTTGCAACAAAGATCATGTTGCGAAAGCGTCTGTAAATTTTTTCTGTAACAGAGTTTGTGTTACAGAATATTTTCTGCAACTGAGATCGTGTTGCGGAAACATTTGTGGAATTTTTTTGCCAGAAATGTCATATTGCAGAATTTTTTTGCAACAAAGATCACGTTGCGGAAATGCCTGTAGATTTTTTTGCAACAGATGTCATATTGTAGATTATTTTTGCAACAGAAAGCATGTTGCAAAGACGAACAAAAAATAAAAAAGAAACGAATGGCTCTTAGTCGTTAGTGCTTTTTTAGCGTGACCTGTTATTTTCTTAAGCGTTATTTGTTCAACAAAGGTCATGCTGCAGAAAAATATTTGCAACAGAGATTGTGTTACAGATTTTTTTTTCTGTCTTTCACATTTCTGCAATGCTGATGTTGCGGAAGGAGTTTTACAACAAGGATGATGTTGCAAAAAAAAATGAAAAAAAGATCAAGTTATATACATGCTGGCCACTTGTTGGTGCTTCATATGTTTGTAACATAGTCTGTGTTACAAACTTATGTGTGCAACATGCCCAACGTTACAAAAGTTCTTGAATTGTCTCTCGTAGCGTTATGTGTCGTATGATTAAAATTAAACCGGACGGCCACGGAGGTGGTGGAGACGAGGGACTCATCCGCCGGTTGGAAGGTAATGTTTCCCTTGTTCATATCCTAAAAATACAAATCTGGTTGTGTACGGACTGCCCACCAGTATTTTATTATTTTGTTATTGCCCGACTATACCGTGTCCTAATAGGCCTTTCCCTTTTGTTTATCCCAAAAAGAGAGCCCTTTGTTTGTTAGCTTCTATAGACACGTGATTGGATGTATTAAGGACATGTCTTAGTTTTGCACGTATATGTGTCAACCGGATTTATATTCTAATATTACTTGGTAAAATACGTTTTGACTCCAACGATAGAGCTCTATAGAGTCATTAAATCTCAACTGTTCTTCTTTGCTAATTTAATCTCGTCCGTTCCTTTTCTATCGTTTTAAGTATGTAATAGATAGATAGATAGAAGATGTGCGGATGGCGTCTTCTGTATTCTATCCTGCCTGCAGCTAACTGCATTTAGATATCTTGAAGATCAATCTAGTTCAGTGAGGTGAGAGGAAACGCGTGTGGGCAAATCATCATCACGTGGGTTCAGGCAGAAGGGGAGAGAAAAAGAAACAACGAAATGCATTTTGAAGGGAAGTATTATAGCAAATTCACAAAGCAACAGAAACCAACAGTTCGCCACGTTATTTCACTCGCTAGATAGCTAGGCCGGCTCGGGTTAGCCGTCTTTTATAGGGTGAAGGGTCACGCCACTCGCTAGCAGTAGTATAAGGGTACACACGCACGCACTTGCACCTACCCAGCTTGCACAATCATATAAATCGACCACAGTGCAGCAACGGCATCACTCGAAGTTAGCACACCTTGGAAACACTTTCTGAGTTTGAAACGAGAGACAGCCATGGGAATGTGTAATGGGATTGGGAAGCAGCCGGGAAGCAGTTGTTACTCCGATTCTTTGGGCCGCTTGAGTTTGATCTAAATTAGGAGTAAGAAATAAATTCATCCGGCCAATCCATCGTTGTAGGTCTTGACTCTGATCTAAATTAGGAGTAACAGTTACATCCATCCGGCCAGTGCATCGCAAGGTTTGACAAATGAGGAAAAGGTGGGAACCGCGGGAGGGGTGAAAGTCAGATAAAGTTGAGCGATGTGTACGCGGCAATGTGGGAGCTGGGAGGGATGCGGAACTAAAGCACCAATTTTGTTCCGACTTGCTCATTTGTATATCCGGGGCTACACGAATAGTTGCTCGACCACTGTCGGCGTCATATTTGGATAATATTAGTCAGGGTTTATCACAAACACTTCCGAAAGGTATACAACATGCAGATATGTGACGTATATATGCAGATATAGAAAATAGATTCTAGTTCACAAACTATGTGCAGATATGAACACAGAGCGTATCCAACATGCAGGTATGAACGGAGAGCGTATCCAACATGCAGTATGAACCATGGCCGTATACAACATGCATATATAAATCTTAGTTGCAAGTTAGAAACCATCTAAAAATAATATAGCTTTGGTTCAGGCTACATGCAACCAGACTGCAGCACCATTGTTGCTTCAGGGCCGTACCTGGAGAAATGCCAACTGTGTGCTTGCAAAACTAAGTTCCCATCTGCAACAATGGAAAGTTCTCTGCGACGACACTCAGACAGCGCTGTTGCAAAGATGCATTCTTCTTCTGGACAAGCGTTGCGGGGAACTGCTGCGGATTGCCTGGAGCTGATCGTTGGGGCCGGAAAGACGAAGACTTGCCAGGGATCTAGCTTTAGTTAGTTCTGTGGTGTTCTTTTGCTTTCTGGGTCTGTAATAATAAGTAGTTCCAGTACTTTGGGTTGAGAGGACTTTGCTCTCCAGCTTTCTGCCTTGTGTGGTTGGGGTGTCGTTTCCCCCTGTTGGTGTGGTTGGTCGTTATCTGTAGTCTTCGGAAGATGCTGGTTTCTGTTTTCGCTTCATTAAATAAAATGGGGCGAGGGGAAACCCTTTTCATTAAAAAAAACACCACAAATGACAAAAAAATTGTGAACACATTAGAAGGCTACACGCTCTAAACATTGTCTACATGAGCCATTTTTTCTTCCCGTTTCAAATATCTCCAAGATGTTGAATCCTTTGGCATGCATTTTGAAGAGCCCTGCAAGTATACATAGTTCAATGTCAAATGAGATCAAATATCAATGGGGACAAGAGAGATTTTGAAGCTTATCATGAAAAACAAGATGGACAAGAAAAACTTTTATCCTGTGAACAATCAAGCAGAGTGCTATTTTTTATTAAGAAAAATAATATTATATTGTACAGTAGTACACACTTCTAGACAGAAGAACGAATTAACCCCCGTCATGGCGAGCATGTGAATTTTTGTACAACCCGTCAAGGTACAAGCCGTCAAGCCATTACCGACGACCGATGAGCCCATCACATCGGTGAATCATCCTTTCAGCGCCATGAGCTTCAGGCCGTGATAGAAGTTACTGATGCCCTCCCATGTGTTGGGTTCATCGCCGCCTCTGCCACAGACAAACAGACAACAAAAATGTCGGCTAGTGGTTCACCATTCGCTGGAGCGCTCCTCCCCATCCTTCTGACCCCAAGGCCAAGGTCGTTCCGGTCTTCCTCCCATGTGTGTGTGCGTACATTATCAACAAGCGTGAGGAGGAGTGGCTGCTGCAGTTGCTTCTATTCCTACTTCCATCTTAGGTCCACATTGCCTCACCTCGTCTCCCACCTTTCCCCTCCTCATGGTAATCTACGCTCATCCCCTGTGCCCTTCTTTTATTTTATTTTCTCCTCGTGTTCTTTCTTTGATAAATCTAGGCCCAGGATTTGCCAAATCTTACTAAATTTTGTGCTCTTATCTCTTCCATCTCAGTGGTTTATTTCGAAGGTGCGTTGCGGAACTTCTCCTTGAGGTCCTCGCCGTCGTATTGGTCGCTGTATGATCTTTACCTGCTCTACCGTAAGTAAAAACCCTGCTTTTTTTGTGTGGGCAATCTCCCTCCCAGTACCTGGAACCAAGATTGGGTCTTATTTTTTAACCCTCAAGACTGGTTCTCAAGACACTCTCTTTGTTTCTTGATTCAAGATGACCAACATCTTCCGTCTCATTGATGTAGAATCTAGGTCCGAGAATAGCAGGTTATTTTTTTTCTTGGCTCATTAGTGAAGAGATTAGTTATATGCATGAGAATGGCTTTTTGCATTCCTTGGCAGTTATGGATTTATTCATTTTTCATGTTGCAAGAAATGGCTTTGTTCTTTATACTAAAAATTTACGTGTGCTATCAGCAATCCCATTGGTAAGTCATTGAATAAGTAATAATTGAAAAGGTTAATGTCACTGTAATTTTTATCTTTGCTAGCTATGTGCTTCACGGTATGCAGTGTATGCATGTGAAGATGAGACCTAGTTATTTTCTCAGTTGTAGTTATGTACATTTGGTCATGACTTTATGAGTGAATTACAGTATAATGTCTTAAAACTGGATATGTCAAATGTTTGACTCTTTTCCATGCTTGATGTGTTGTAACTTGAATCTGACATATCATCGAGCCATGGTTGAAGCTACAGCCCATTGATAATAGCATTGTAACATAAAGGTGGCCATATACCATAACTACAGTGAATTGCAAGGAAAAACCATCTCAGGTACCTCTAACACTTCGGCAATATACATGTTTGTTTGACGTCATAATTATCTCATTGATACTATCATGTGTTGGTTGTGTTCCGTGTAAATCTCATTATGTTTACTGCAATCAGTTATGTCTATATTATTATTGTCACATCAGATCAAATACTTAAATTTAATCATGTAGGATTTTTTTTATTCTAGTGTTGTATGTCGTGCAAGCGGAAATGGCCCTTTTAATGGGCCTTCATTTAGGGAGGTATTTTCGTGGGTTGGATGTGCCACAAGGTAGAACACCTGCTGTAGTGGACAATTACATCTGCTGTTGAGTTGTATTACAATGGATGTTGAACTATTGTATTACTTTTCCCTATGTGGCTTGGAAGGAATATCAGTTGCTTAACACATTGGAGTTTAACTTAATGAGGTTTTTGGCTGTTTCTAACTCGCGAAAATAAAACTGGGGGGGGGGGGGGGGGGGGGGGGGCAGTTGGTCCTTAATTCGATAGTATTTGAGCTCCTCCTGAAAATTCACTGAATAGTTGCTTGTTTAGTGGAATTAGGATATGTGGCTTCCTATATGTAAAAGTTTCTTCTATTCTTTGTGGCTTCCTGTATGGAACTGGTTATGTGTTTGCTCTATATAGATTTGTGTTGCTTGCAAGCTTGTGTAAATTAGTTGTAATAAAGATAAGAAATAAGCCGAATCTTTGTATTTTACAAGCAAGTAAGTCATCTTCTTATTTGATAAGGTAAATAATGGTTTGCATGATGTTGCCGGCCTCTAGCTACTGCTTTGTGCTGCCTATGAATTTGAATTAGTGGCCGCTGTCAGGTGGCGCGTTGCTTATGCGGCTTTGTGACGGCTACAATGTAACTTTTGCTCTTTTGGCCTCTACATGTTGTTGATCATTAGTTCTTCCTCATTTTAATGTTGGTTATCATTAGATTTCTACATGATTTTGTATGGGAACATGATTCGTCCTATGTTATCTTTGAGGACGACGCTATGGAAGTATGGATGATCACATTGGCAATGACAACACTGGAGCTAGCAATATGATGGTGAGAACATTGATGATACCAACTGTGCATCTGGAGAAGGATTTGACTAGTCAATTTGCACTTCAACTAATGATCGACAATCTTATGGTATTTTGTTGCAAAAACTATGTGATGGATGAGAAATAGTAAAATGATATGTATGTAGGTGACACTGCAGATCATGAACCTATGTGACTTAGAAGTCTGTATTTTGTTGTCATTTGCCCTATGTAATGTGATGGATGAGAATCAGAGTGGTGTCATGTATGTGTAGAAATTAATGTTGTTGCTTTTGAGCAAGTCTATGTACAAATTCCCATATGTCAATTGCTGGATATTGTATCATAGTTTAATATATTGTAAACACTAATTTTTGATGCCTTTCCCTATATGGGTTATTGGATGTATGCCTATTTATCATTGAATTAGTATATATTAAAAGGCTGTGAGCTTTTCCCTCGCGGCTATCTGCCACAAAAGGGGTTTCATAAACCTGACGACACATATTATTTTCCCGTGGGCCGCTGTCAGGAAGAACCGAAAGGAATTGTTTACCTGACGGCCAACTGCCAGGAAAATTTTATTTTTCCAGTCAATTTAATACTGACGGTCATTTCCTATCGGGTAGCCATCAAGAAATATTTTCCTGACGGTGTTCGTAATTTCCTCTCGGTTCAGCCGTGGGGAATAGTGCAGTTTCTGGTAGTGAGCAGCATTCGCATCAGGGAGAGTGCGGCAGGTAACCTCTATGGCGACAATGGCCAAGTGCAATCTCTATTGGTGTCTTGTCTTTGTCAATGACGTGGAGCAGATCACCAAGCCGACGGTTGATGGCGTGAAGCTCTTCCAACAACATTTTCCATTGACGGCCATTGCGGCTTTGAGGGCAACTATTGGTCAATCTGTTGGCAAGTAAAGCTTAACCAAATTTTGGAGAGCTAGAGTTAAGATAATGTTTTGCTGAAACAAAACATAGACATTGGTTTACAATGTACACTAGCTTGAAGGGTCCACTCTAATTAGCAATTTTTAGTTTCTAGGTAGGAGTGACATGAGCATTGGCTTTTTCCCGGATCAACTCCATCTGACTATCGAGGATGGGTATAATCAATTTTAATATTTTTACTAAAGTTTGAAATGAAAAGTAGTAGGTGAGTTACCTACTGGAAAATAAAATTAGAACAAAGAGTAATAGTACAAATTGTTACTACTGGAAGTTAGTCACCTAGCCTCTAAGACTAGCATGGGAAACTCTCTTAAGTCTTAATTTTATGAAGAAGAAGCTTAACCTCATCTTTGAAGATCTTCCTACATCTACAGACACTGGGAACTCTATCCTTAAAGATGTATTCGTTTCTGCAAATCCACACGCACCTAGTGACTTAATGAGTTCTTCAGTCGTTGTAGATTATGTTGAAGGGCATCAATGAGCTCAATATTCGAGCACAGGTAGCTCCAGCATCACTCAACAAATCAATATTTTTAATTAATGCTCATTTTGCAAAACTTTATTATTGAAATAAGGCAATAAAAATCACACAAAAATATTGAACACACCAAAAAATATTTCTAATTTTAGATAGTGTGATCGTAATAATTTGTTTGCACGATTAACATATGATGAACCCTCCTTATCCCAAAAAACATTTTTGGAACACCTTGTGCGGCGGATGACTACATTCACATGCCCGACACTGCACTGCGCATCATAGTGGCATCACCACAACCTATTCACTCATCAATATCCATCACAATGCATGCACGCTTGTGTTCTATTTTATAGAAGTTGATAGATGCAGTGGCGGAGCTTGAACGAAAAAGTTGGACGGGCCAGACTAAAAAAAAGCACAAAATTTTCCAAATTCTGACTCATAAGGACAAATTACAAGCTCCTAGGTCACAAGATTGAGCTAGCAGATATGTATATATACTACTGTGTAGTGCGTGACGGCACGCCACACCACAGGGATTAATAAGCTTTTTTGTAATTATTGGTAAGTCGTCCCAGGACTTGATTCATTGTAAAGTAGTTCATACAAGGTTTGGTACATGCATAAGTGTTCTACAGTAGGTGATGATAGAAATAATGATTAAATTCTTATGTGAGTTGTCTTTTTAAAATTTATGCAAAAATTGTGTGTTTTGTATTTTCATTTTTTATAGCACCTAAGGGAAGAGAGACTGACGAACTATCATTTTTATTTAGGATGACTGTCTTACATAACATCAGATCTAGGTACTGCGGCTACACTGGTAAGTAGATAGATTTACTTTCTACTTGGTTTGTTATGAAGTGATAAAGAACATAAGCTAGTTTTTCTTTGTGCGTCTTGGGTGGTTTGTTGCTGGTGTAGATGATCTGTGTGTTGTTGCTGGATAAGTGTCCCAATTGACAATGGAGTGGCACCAGATCGGAGTGGATCCTGGCGGATGATGGGCAGCGGGAGGGAGCAGGGCAGGGGTGAGTCGAGATCGGTGGATCGTGTTTCCTGTCCACGGCGGCGGTCGGCGGCGGCGTGGATAACTGAGAGGATATGGGGAATTGGGGAAGCCGTGCCTTTTTTTTTAGGGCTGGCGAAGCCGTGCCTGTGCCTCTGCGTGCAGCGTGCGTGAGACGAGGAGACGATGATGATAACCTGTGCGTGAGTGGGCTGGGCTAAGACGACTGGTAGTAATTTTGTTTGTCAAATTCCTGGGCGGGCCATGGCCCAGGTTTGCCCCTACAGAGCTCCGCCCCTGGATAGATGCACACAAAAAAACAACGATTTTTTTTCAAAACTAGCATGTTTTTTATAGCAATTTCGAAAACTAGCAGTGCTAACTCGATATTTTCAAAACTAGCACCCTGTCGGCCTGTCGTGGGCCGAGGGGGGCCTGTCGGCCTCCAGCTGGCCGAGGGGGGCCTGTCGGCCTCCCGTTGGCCGAGGGGTGTCAGGAGCACAAAATGTAATTAAGATTGCCTCAAATGAAAAAGTTATCAACATGAAAAATCTTCGTCTCGTCGAAACGGTTGATTTTGATATAAAAATTGTCTTAATCCGAGGTCGTATGCAACCTGTAGAGCCAAAATAAGGTCAGGGACAGAAGCTGCACAGTTACTTCGGACAGACCGAATGGATGTCAGAAAATTTGTCACGGGACACCCGGTGCACTCGGTGAGACCGTGTGGAATATAGAAGAGTACACAAGTTTGGTCACGTTCATTCGGTGAGACCGAACCAAACCAATCGGAGGCTTCGAATGGATCCGAAAAATTGCCAAAGATTCCTGTCCGAGTTAAAGTTACGATTTTTTATCCGAAAATTTATTCGTCTGCACCGGGAAGACTGCTTGCGTACCGCGCTTCCGACCGGGTCTCCTTCGACGTGAGCTACGGTGCATCACCCCCGGCGTCGAGCAGTCCATTCTTGATGTTTGAAATTCTGAACTAGCAATCCATCCTTGATGTTTGAAATTCCGAACTTCCAGGTTAATGATCCAAGACCTTCCTAATCTTTTGCCTGCAGTCTATATTAAATGTAGCCAAAGGTGTATTCTTCTTTTTTGAATCATTCCTCATCCAAAGATTGCGTATCGCTTATTAATCAAACTCCTCGGTGGTGCCATAAGTTTGGAAGAGACGAAAGAAAAACATTGATAATTTGAAGTCTCCCTCCATAATCAGAACACATATCTAATCTCTTTTCACTTCCTTGAATCAAGGGTAGAATTCGTAGGCATGTTATGCTCAAGGTCAAGCCCAAGTATGTGAATGGGAAAGAACCTCCCTGACACTTGTAGGATATATTAGTATATTTGCACTTTGTCCTGTGAAACATTAATTGGGACTAAAAATGAGTGCATTTAGTAAACCTAGATCCATGGGGTCTTCGACGGTGGAATCGAGCCACACAAACTCACATCGAGGATACCATATTAAGGAATAAATTTTACATGGTCAAATAGACTATGGGTCCTATAAATAAACGGAATTGGTCATATAAAATAAATTAAAGGAACCTACTATGATAGCAAATATGGATGATAGCAAATACGGATGATAGATAGGATCAAGAGAAGAGATGCGGAAGACACGGAGCCTCCTATGGGTTATTCGGGTGTCAAACCCAAGGGCCCTAGGAACATACGCCACAATGCGTTTAACTTCTTATACATTTTTAGTCCTTAAGAAAAACGAAAGGCTCACTATAAGAAAAAGTCGAGCAAATTTTTTCCGTTGATGGTGTCCAAAACTCCAAGATGGTCGGACCAAACCAAATGTCTTAGTTTATGCACACTGCAGAACATTCTGTTTTTGATATAGCTTTTGGAATAGCTTATCGCTCATGACGTGCGCTATAAATTTGGTCACGTTCACTCGGTGAGACCGAACCAAACCACTCGGAGGCTCCGAATGGATCCGAATAATTTGTGTACTCTGCCCGAAGTAACTGTGCAGCTTCTGCCCCTGACCTTATTTTGGCTCTACAGGTTGCATACGACCTCGGATTAAGACGATTTTTGTATTAAAATCAACCGTTTCGACGAGACGAAGATTTTTCATGTTGATAACTTTTTCTTTTGAGGCCATCTTAATTACGTTTTATGCCCTTGACACCCCTCGGCCAACGGGAGGCCGATAGGCCCCCCTCGGCCGGCTGGAGGCCGACAGGCCCCCCCTCGGCCCACGGCAGGCCGACGGGGTGCTAGTTTTGAAAATAACGAGTTAGCACTGCTAGTTTTCGAAATTGCTATAAAAAACGTGCTAGTTTTGAAAAAAAATCAACTTAATTGGGGAAGCATTCTTAGCTCAAATACAGTGTAGAGCCAAAATTTATTCTGATTATTAGTCTAATAGCGCTCTCATGGGCAAGTTGGGCGCATCAATGCAAGTTGAGTTGACCATAATATCCATATTTGGGATGGGAATGGGAGGCAACTGGTATGGAGTCTGACACATGTAGTTGCAATATTCGTGTATAGGCCTCGTGTCAATCTTGGGAAACTCTCTACGTCGCCGATACACAATCAGATTTGGAGAAAGGATCACTTGGAGGATGCATCTGTTCTGGATCAGAATCGCGAAGCGAGTGTCTCTTGGTCCTGCATCCGGAATGGTCAGCCAAAGCGGTGCTGGTAGCTAGTCGTAATCTTCCGACCTGGGTTCCTCCATTGGCACTTTGCAGTCAAGAAAATGGCTTGACACGACGGCCATGGGAAAAACTAGAAGTTAGTTGTCCATAATGGTCCTCAAGTGTTGCTACTTTGTTCGTGTCTTCATCGAAAATTTCTCTTCAAAGATTCCCAGTGAGTCCCTACCAGCAGCGCAATAACAGTTTACATTTCATGGCAGAAGGCATGACGGATAAAGGTTAGGAAGGAAAAAAGGAGAAAAACACACGACAATTTTTTTTAAATGGAGGTAAAAGATTTGCCTCATCGATAAATTAAGCAGAAGAGATTTGCCTAATTAATTAACGAAAAATCAGACAAAAATCGATACAAAATCAACCACAAGCGGACTACTCATAGAGCATGCAACCCCAGAAGTGCACGATCAGCCCTACAACCATGCCCAACACACAATGACAACCAAGCCCCACACTACTACAATGAAAAGAATTCCACAGAGACACACCAGACCATAAGGACCATCCAAGAGACTGTTGATCATCCATTAAGCAGTTGCGGACGCCTGTCTTGTGGCGGCACTCTTCTTGATTTTTCTCCTGAGAGCCTTCTCCACAATCGTCTCTCCAGATCTAGGGCTGGCCACCTCCAAATGTGTGAGCAAACTTCGAAGCTGAATCTCAAAAAGAATCTCATCAACCTTCTTCCTCACAGACACCACCGCATGAACATCCTCAGCCACGAGGTACCTCCGACAGGATGGACTCAGGTGCCTCCAGTTACTCACTTGGCAGAGGCGAACCCTGTAGTTGTGCCTCATCATTAGGTGCCAATACACCTACCTCATCAACTTGTGATAACGCACCAGCCACAACAAACTTCATCACCAAAACACACCACCTGCCCAATGGTCACACGCGAGTGGTAGGCAAGAACATCCACAGATCAGAGAGTTGGTCGACTAGCTAGACTCCAATGATGGTGGCGATCCCATCTCCTTCGAAAGCACCATGATGGCCCCGACGGACGAGGGCGGACGCGGCGAGGGAGCCGCGACGGACGAGGACCCCGGCGAACGAGGATGGCCGCGGCGGAGGAGGGCGGCCGCGGAGAAGGACCACCGCGATGTTCGAGGATGGCAGTTGCGGCGAGGGGGGAGGGGTGAGGGCGGCCGCGGAGAGGGGGCGGGGCAGATTCGGAAGACTTGAGAGGAAGTTTGAGTTTTCAAATGCGGTTTTGGGGAGAAATTGAACCATCGCTGCGGTTGGGAATAGGAGCGGCCAGCCCTGGCGAATGCCCACCACGTCAACTAGCAGCGGTGGACAACTGATGATGACCGCCACTGCTACATCGTCTGTGGCACGCATACATATGGCCTACTATGCCGCCACCGAAAGATACTGTAGCAATGGCGGATACTCCAGAGAGCCCGCCACTGCTCGATTTCAGCACGAGGTCAAATTTGGAAGAGTTCACTTGTGGCGGGTAGTTATTTTCGGCCGCCACTGCTGGGGTAACTTCAGTGGCTGGCAGACTTTGTCACCCGCCACTGCTGTGTTTCCAAAATAGCAGTGGCGGGTGCTTGTCTATGCCTGTCACTAATTTGAGTTCACCTATAAGGCTTTTCTCGATAGTGAGAATCTGGACCTAAAATAGTCCAGTTTGCAAGACCTCTTTTGAAAGTTGGAAGAAATAAAGCATATAGAGAACTATATTTGTGAGGATGGAGTTAATCAAAAACAGCTATCCTTTAACTAAAAGCGGCTTTCCTTTCTGACCCTGATATGGTTGGCCTCTTAGGCTCCCTCACATGACCGGCATAGTATAAAACATAGTTTCATTGCTGCAACCTTACTCAGACTCACTTTGCATGCACCCTCGCTTTTCTTTCCTAGAGCATACACGAATAAGGTACGACACGCACAACATGATGAAAAACTTGAAGGTGGCAAAGAATAACAGGGCTCCTCCCCAAGAAAAGTCTAGGGTTCCCATGCCTTCCGTCAGCGTCGCCGTCGGTCCGCCTCGTCTTCGGTGGCCTTAGGACCATGGCGGCGCGGTGGATCTCGGCCCTTGTCGGCGGGAGGGCTCTGTTTTCTGTTGTTTCTTCGCGTTTTGTTAGGTTTGTATCCTGCTCAGGAAGATGAAACGGCGGCGGCTCCCTGAAGATGGGATAAGGTTCTCCTCGCCTAACCCCCGTTTCAATAATGTGTCTAGCATCATCGGTGGACGTGTGGAGGAGTGTCTCCGGTGGATCTGTCTTTGGTGAATTTTCTCGGATTTGATCGTAGTTCGTCTATGTTCATGTGGTTTTTGGTTAGATCCTTCCGATCTACGCTACTCTTAATCGGCGGCGGTTGCTGTTCTGCTGCGCTGGTCCTATGGGGTCATAGCACGATGACTTCTCGACTGTCTACTAAAACAGGTTTTGCCCGGCTCCGCCGAGGGAGGGGCACTGACGGAGGCACGCCTTCGGCTCGCTTCAGTACTTGTAGTCGTCGCTAAGTGGTCTACAGATCTGAATGTAACTTTTGTTATTTCTGATGTTTGTTGTACTGCCATGATTAAAGATGAACAGATCAGAAGTTTTCTCACAAAAAAAAACTTGAAGGTGCATTACACATTTACACTATAGTCTATACTCCATAGTGAGGGTGTTGGGTTGATACAACGAGAGAGTTGACCATCATAACCATCCAGAGACGGAGCAAAGAATTCTCAAAGACTAGGGCTATAAATAACGTCAAATTTCACTATCTCAGAATCAAAGATTTTCAAAAATATGAAATACCACACATCTTGTATATCTGTTTTTTTTTCATGTAAAAAAATTAAAGAAAAATTACTAAGGTAATTCAATTATAACATCACCAACTCATTGGTTTCAGCTGATACTAAGAAAGTAGGGGGAAAAATAGTTAGATGACCTAATTTCCTCGTTCAGCCGGTAGTGGAGATGGACCAGATGGATAGCACGAACTGGAGGGCTGGAGCCTGGAGGCTGCTCTCTTTTTTTTTTTTTTTGAGAAAAAGGGCTGGAGGCTGCTGCTCCGACTATGCGAGATGATCCGAGATTCCAGAACGCGATGATTCTACGAGTCGGAGGTCTGCATGTCCGGTTTGTCTAGAAGCGGAGTTTTTTTATCGAGCGGGGCATCAGACCTAGAGATGAAAGTGTGATTTAAAAAAGATAAGAGCATCTACGACTGGACCTCTTAAACCCGCCTCATATGTTCGGGTGGGCCGTCCAATCACTGCCCGGTCACGATTTTTTGACCGAGACGAGCTTCTCAAACAGACCTCAAACGTTCGGGCTGACCGGCAACCCCCATATCCAGCCCAAATATGGGGCGGATATGGGGGCGTCCGGCGCGCCCGGGCACGCCCGACCCACCCCAAATTGCATCAAATCCACCCCGAAGACCAGCCGGATCCATTTGCTATCTCCTCTCTTCTTCCTCCTCCGCGTCGTCCGTCTCGCGCTCCGCTGCCTCGCCCGCTTCGCAGCCGTTCCCAGGCGCTCCGCCGCGAGCTCCGGAAGAGCGCTCATGTCTTCGTCGGCCCGAACGCCACCATGGTACGTCCGGCAACTCTCCGGCTTCGCCTTGCGCTTGATGTGTTCGACACATTGACCAACCGGAATTATTGTGATTTTGTTAGGTAAATGATGTATTCCGATGCTTCGTTGGACGAGGAGTATGGACCGACGGAGCTTGACCAAATGATTCAAGATGAGTTGTGTTATTCTGCACAATATGGTTGTCGAGAATGAGGGTGATGGTGTTGCCCAAACCCATGATTTCGAAGCATCCGGAGAACAATTTGAAATCCCGGAAGATCAAGATGCGGCTCAGCTTATGAACTTTCCGCAGATGCATCAGAATCTTCAAGATCAACAGGTGCACACGCAGCTACTCAATGATCTTGTGAAGCACATGTGGATCCATAATGGCAACCAAGGAGGTAATGCTTGAGTTTTGCACTTTAAATAAATTTTATGTAAACGCTATCTATGCTTAATACCAACAATTGCTATTTACGTGCGACATTGTGTTGCATGATCGACGTGCATGTATTTACATGGATTTAAGAGTCCGGATTTGAGATATGTAGATGCACGAAAGGAAATATGAGGGCCCGTCAGGATGCGCCCGCGGGCGTGCCCGGACGCGTCCGCGGACGTTTGAGGGGCCGGATTTGCGAAAGTCCGGGTGTAGATGCACTAACGCTAGCCATTGTTTGCTTTTTTTTTTTTAGAATTAGCGATTGTTTCCTTGGTGCACGTTGTGCCATCGTGGGTGCTCAGTTGGGCCGAGAAGTCCTATTGAATGTACAGAGTTACTTGGGCCACGCCTGGGGCTGGGCTCAGTTTCGCCCCTCCATCTGTGGGATGGGATTAGGTTGCAGTGGGGAAAGAGCGCGAAAGCTATATCTCGCATTAAGCGGCCATTCGCGCAAAGTAATAAATGGAGAAAGAGAAGAGAAAATGGAGTGTGGCGGGATTCGAACCCTGGTCGCCTGTTTGTGGCAAGCGCAGCTAACCACTAGGATTTGCCTTACATTCGTGATAGAGTAGTAAGGGTAGTTTACTTAAGTTTTTCCTATTTTCCCAAAAAATATATTTTTTCTTTTTTTTCATTTTTTTCTTCTCCATTTTTTCATTCTTATTTTGCATTTTGTTTCTTTTTTCATTTATTTTTTCTTTTAGTTACTTTGTTTCTGTTTTTGGTTGTCTTTATTCTTTTGGTTATTATTCTAGATTTTTTGTATAAGTCAACAACATTTTTCTAATACACGTCTAACATTATTTCAATACAAATTAAACATTTTTGTAATACATAGTCAACAATTTTTCTATGCACACTTTTCAAAAGCTTGATTACAATTTTTGAAAATACAAGATTAAAATTTATTGAATACATGGTCAATATTTTCTATAAATTGTAAAAATTTCTTAAAATCATTGATTAAAAAATTTCAAATAAAAAGATTAACATTTTTTTAATACATGGTCAACATTTTTCTATACACATTGAACATTTTCCAAACGCTTGATTAACATTTTTCAAATACTTGTTCCACTTTTTTTAATATGCAAGCTTAAAATTTTTATATACATGCTTAATTTTTTTATCAATTTTTTAATACATGGTCAACATTTTTTCTATACACATTTAACATTTGCCAAATGCTTGATTAATATTTTTCAAATACTTGTTCAACATTTTTTTAATTACTTTATTAATATTTTTATATACAGGATCAAATTTTTTCATCATTTTTTAAATACATGGTCAATATTTTTTTTAAACATTTAACATTTCCCAAATGCTTGATTCACATTTTTCAAATACTTGTTCAACATTTTTTTTTAAATTCTTGATTAACAATTTTATTACATGATAAAAAAACTCATCATTTTTTTAATACATGATCAACAATTTTTCTATACACATTCAACATTTGTTCGAATGCTTGTTCAACATTTTTGAAATACTTGTTCAATATTTTTGAAATACCTGTTCAACATTTTTCATATGCATGGTCAATATTTTTTCTATACGCATTTATCATTTTTTGAATGCATGATTAATATTTTTTAAAACATTATGTAAAGTATATTTTTTAATATATATGTTTATATTTTTTGGAAGTTAAAAAAAGTAAAAATAAATAAAAAACGAAAAAAATATGAAAGAAAAACAGAAAACGAGGATGTGCCCTCCAGCACAGCTGACGCGAGGGCTTTAAGGTCTAGCTTAAAGCGAGAGATAGGGGCACCCAGGAAAGAGACTTGATCCACCGAAGACAAACGCCGACCGGATCCCTTATTTGTAAGTTGAGCCGATCTTGATCACTTCCATCCGCCGCCAACCAATCACTAAATCAGGAGCAACGGTGCACATCATAGTTCACGCAAGGCCAAAGGTAGGACTCTAGGAATTGAGCGAATGTGGATCATGCACCATGAACGGATGGGTCGATTAGCGGTAGTAGCATGTACCAATTGCCAGTTTCACTCTCTTGCTAGTCGCGAATAGTTCCATTAGTTTTTTTTCAGGGAAGACTATCATGGCTAGCTAGCTTTATCGATATGAAATAGATGTTACATCATTAACAAGGAAGCTTAATAAAAACTAGGGGTTCATCGACCAAATTACATGAAAGTTGAACAGAAAAAGTGAGTCTCTGGCCATCTTGTGTGCCATCCCGATCGCTTTCATCCGGCAATGCACGAATTCCGCTTTCCGAATCACTCCAGCTTACTCTACACAATATGCATAAATCATCGTAGCATCGTTTCACATGGTTTATTGGCCAGTGCATGCCTTGACCACATCAATAATCTGATTCTGTTGTATTGATACACATCTGAACACATTTGCAAGAGTTTGGCCATCTCTCATTGCTTTTGCTTCCGGCCATCAATAAAGTTCCCTCTTGTGTCTCGTAGAATTGCAATGTTAGTTACCCGTGCTTGACATTGATAGTATCAGTAGTTAGTAACCCATGCTTGATGGCAGTGACTATCTGCCTTATGTCCCAATCAAAGAATTTTTTTTGCTCAATATTCCAAAAGAGTTGCTACCAGGAGCATCAACAATTTGCACATCGGGTAATAGAACCAAAAAAAAAAAACATGGCAAGAGAGGCTTTACAGCTGTGACGAGAGCGGTTATTTCACCCACTTCCTGCTATCATTGATCTATCCCTCTGAGACGCAACGGGCTGCACTTAAAAGAGAAAACAAAAAAAGGCCGACGATACCAGTGGCACGATCACTTGATTATACTACTGTCTTTACTTGCTAGGGTACTAGTTTCGACATTCAGGTTGTTTATGACCACCATTGATCGCCAACAATCTAATATAATAGGATAAAGTGGTGTGTCGTAAAGGAATACAAGCTTCACTAGAACTTCCATCGCACAAGATTGAACTCTCTATTTTGACAAGCCGAGTACTGGTACATAGGCACATATTTAGTCTTCTCATCAAAACCATAAGGTTTTCTCTTCGCGATCGGAACGGTGCCAATTTGCACCATGTTATTTGCCGCCGATTTTTAAACCTCGTGTCAAGTAGGGATGTAAATCGGGTCCCGTTTAATCCTGTTTAATAGTTCAATAAAGTTTTTGTTTCCAGGGCAATACGGCGAGTATTTCGTAAGAGAATCGTTTCAGCGATGAGTCAGGGCACAAAGCATTCAATACTGTGGTTGCGATTGACTGCACGATTGGGAGCCAACAACCGAAATCAGTCCAGGTTTACTACTCCAGACTGCAGAGTCTACGGTCGCTGCCCCGGCAGGCCGGGAGCACGTACGCCGGCAGGTTGCCCTGCTCTCTGACGGAGCAACAGTGTGAATGTCCTCCTGTCCGTGAGGATGAATAGCGACGATGATCTGCATCCCAAACCGGTGCTATATGGCCCGCAGCTGAGTCTACCTGTCTATCCATTTCCACCCGATGGATGCATGGCTAGCTAGCTCCCACCCAGCTGCATTTTTTTAGTAAGTACTTTCTTCGTTTCAAATTACTTGACCCATATTTATTTAGACACGGATGTATTTAGACATAAAATAAGTATAGATACATCCGTATTTAGATAAATTCAAGTCAACTAATTTGGAACGAAGATACATCCGTATAAAATAAGTATGTACGTGTGGTACCTCGCTTGTGTTTGGATTAGTTCGTTTGTATGGCTGTTGCTGTTGTTGCACTGTCATGGCGCATGTGTTGATGCTAACTGGTATCCATGTCGTTGGGTTTATATTTAGCAATCTGTGCTATGACTTGTGGGTCATAAACTTCACACATTCTTTTGCACCCAAATAAAATAATGTACACACAGTAGTTTCGAGCCAACCATGATAACTGATTAGTACAATCAAAGTATGCAGAATTACACTGTCAGGATGCATGTTATAATGATCTCGCTATTCTCAGTCACACCCTAATCTTGTACTGCTAATTAATTACCACCATTGGAATTGAACAAGTACGCACGCATTAATTTGTTGCAACAACGGCAGTGGGCACATGGGAAATTAAGAAACGAAGAAACAGCACTCAAGAGCGTGCAACAACCACAACAAACACCAGATAACAAACACGGCAATAAGACGATGAAGTGATCGATGCTCAGCTGCTGGGTACGTTGTTGTTGACCCTGAACTGCCCAACTACCCAAGAGAGAGACTCGCTGCATAACCATTGATCCTCACACTTGCACGCAGGTAGGGCGCCGAATTATGGCCTGCATTCATCTCTGCAACCACCAAAGTGCAGTGTGCAAGGACATGCATAGTTAATGGACTCGTGAATCTGTGGGAACAATCAAGAAACCAAGAAAAGAAAATTAAGGCTAGTCTTAGATACAAACACTTTGATTTATTTTCATCAATTTCGGATATGTTTCTTTTTTGCGATGAAAGATGTCTTAACTTACTGTCATGGGCGGATCTAGAGCCCCTCCTGCCCAGGCAGCAATCCGAGCACTCCAATGGCACAAGGTCTTGTCTTGGAGGCCTGCTTCAGTGCTCCCTCCTAACCTAATATCCGAGGGGCATCCTTGTCCATCATGAATTTATTTTTTTCCTGGCCCGCCGTAGCCCAGATCCAAGCCCTGTCTAACCCTGTATAATCCAGACCATATACGTACAGTACCCTCCCCCGAAAAAAAACATCACATGACCCCACGGCCACGTAAGACCTACCGAATCCAATCATTCACGCAGCTCCATCATTCACGCAGCTCCATAATTCACGCAGTAGATCTCCAGCGGTGGCCATCTCATCACAGGCGATCTCGTCGGACAGCGGGCGCGGCACCGTCGTGAATCTCCAGCGCTCGCAGGTACCGCATCCCGCGCCCCCCATTAGTCTCAGTCGCGGCGACATCGAACGAACTGCCGCCGTTTTCGTGGTAGTGGTTAACCTAGCGGGGCGGGTAACCTAGCTACCCGGCGGCGCAAGCGATCGTGGATGTTGTTCCGGTAGTGGTGCTCCTCGTGATCTGGGTTCTTTGTCTAGGGTTCACATAGCGTTGGTTGTAGTCAGCTGTGTGCACGACGGCTACCGTTATTTGATGCGGCGGCTAACCAAGGTATCCGGCGGCACAGGTAATCACAGATCTAGCTAGGTTTGGTAGTGCTGCTCCTCGCGATCCAAAGTGATCACGAAGGGTGCCGTGGCCATCTTCCTTACTAGGTTTGCAAGATCTGAATGCCCTCGGTTGGGGTAGTTTACTTAACATTCGTGATCATGTGCTATGTGTTCTCTATTTCATTATTGTTATTGTTTGCACATGTGATGATACGTACTATTTGTTGTAGGAAATGGCGGACGATGAGTTAACTGATATCATGGTAGACATGGAGTTTGGAGAACTGATGAAAGACTGGATAGAAGATTGGTCAGATGATGAAAATTCAGATCGTGGAGATTTGTCAGAGAATGGGAACGAAGGGGAAGATCTTAGTGTGAGTGGCATTATCATGATGTAATTTTTTGGTGGCATCCAACAACGTTATATTTTTGTGTTGAAAATTTATAGATGGATGAGCATGATGATGGTCAGGAAAACAACTCCGAGGCCTCGAATGAAGATTACATTAGTCCGGTACGGAAGTGGAATTTTTTGTTGGCATGCAAATTGAAATTTTCATGGAATATTATATGATAACTAATTATGTACTTGTGTTGTATTTTTCAGCTCATTTCCGCATGTCATAATGCGTACGACTATTACGGTGAATCCGACGCGGAGACAGGCCTTGATGACAAATCATTAGATGCACCTGATTCTGGGGACTCGCAGTCGTCGGTCATCATGAGTGAGGTATGCATGTAATCAATGTTGTATGGAAGTAATGTTAAACCATAGAAAACGGTTTACATGGCTATGTTATGATTGTGTAGGTGACAGAAGATGAGGCGAAAGAGAATCTCCAAGATACTGCCCATGTAGATGATAAGAGGGATATGTTCATGAAGATAATATAAATGACTTTTATATCTCAAGATGCTGCGTTTGATTTCTACAACAGCTATGCTAGAGATAATGGTTTCAGCATTAGAAAGGATAAGATCAGGTATAGCAAAACCGAGTCACATCATATGCGTTATAGGCGGTATATTTGTTCCAAAGAAGGAAAACGTGACAGCAAGTTGCTAACCGAGGAAGGACGCACCCGTAGGCTTAGACCCGAGACACGCTGCAAGTGCCAAGCGCACCTGACCGTCAATCTTGACGAAAAGCGTGGGGTTTGGTATGTTGAAAGTTTTGACGACAAGCATAGCCATATGTTGGCAAGACCGGACGAGGTACATTTTCTTTGGTCTCACAGAAAAATCAAAGAGTACCAGAAAACTGAGATAATGTCCATGGGAGCTGCAGGGATTAGAATTCATGACATTATGGATTCCTTCGTCAGCAAACATGTATGCTATGGCGGTGTTGGTTTTACCAGGCGTGATATATACAACCTTTGCTCCAGGGAGAAGAGGAAGCTGCTTTCAAAAGGTGATGCTGCGACAGCCATAGGCATCATGGCCAGTAGGAAAGAGAGGAATCCTAGCTTCTTTTTCGAGTACAAGCTAGATAAGGAAGGACATATGAATAGAATGTTCTGGTGTGACTCCCAGTCTCGTCATGACTATGAGGACTTCGGTGACGTGCTTGTATTTGACAGCACGTACAAGATGAACCGCTATGGTATGCCATTCATATCTTTTGTTGGTCTTAACAATCACCGGAAGACCACTGTTTTTGGTTGTGCTATAGTTTCGGACGAGACCGAAGAGACATATGTGTGGCTGCTGCAGACTCTTTTGAGGTCCATGTGTCAGAAGCTGCCGAAGAGTGTAATCACGGACGCCGACGATGCGATGATCAAGGCAATTCGTGAAGTCTTGCCAGACGTGTGGCATCGTATATGTACATGGCATATAGAAAAAAATATGAAGGTTCACCTCAGTCACAAGTCCTTGAACGAGTTCCGAACTCTTGTGTACTACAGCACGTCCACGGCCACGTTTGAGGAGAGATGGCACGCGTTTGCCAAAAGATGGCAGACGGAAAAAACAGTAACATGGTTGAGACGGATGTATAAGAAGAGGAGACTGTGGGCCGCAGCTTATCTGACAGAGGGGTTTTGGCTTGGCATGAAAAGCAACCAGAGGAGTGAAAGTCTAAACTCATGCCTTCACCTCCACCTAGACGGTGAAATGACCCTGGTGGATATGATTTTGCACTATGAGAACGCCTTTGTACGTATCCGTGAGAACGAGGCGCGAGATGACTGCACGGCCTCACAGAGTTTACCGGTGCCAGTTACTAGCTCCAGGGAACTTGAGATAGCTGCTTCTCACGTCTTCACTCTAGCAAACTTCTATATGTTGCAGGATGATCTTAGAAAAAATGGCGGCATGGAGATTGTAGAAATAAAGCTATGAGACGAATCACAGCAGTACATCGTGGCCTGGAAGAATAACCGGAAGAGCCGTTTTTGGGTGGAGTATACACCGGTAAATTCCGCAGAGACTATAAGGTGCAGCTGCAGAAGAATGATTCGAAAGGGTCTACCTTGCAAGCACATATTCCATGTACTGAAGTACTTGAATATATCTAAAATACCAAAGTGTTTAGTTCTTGTTCGGTTCACGAAAGAAGCAAGGTTGGGACTGCCCGCGAGGTGCACAAGCGATCTGTTGGGATTTGGTTGGACTGGGGCAGGGGAAAGAATGAAATATAGCCAGGTCAGTGTGTTAGCGTCAGAAGCTATGCACGCGGCATGCAAACACCCAGCTTTGTGGGATCAGTTACAGGAGAGTTTGAAGGCCGTGATAGCTAAGAGTCATGAGTATGATCTGCTACAGGAAAATTTGAGCAAGAAAACGTATGACCTCAGTAAGTGTGCAATTGAATATGTAGATGATGGTGAAGGCAACATGGTTGCAGTTCAAGATCCTATGAAAGTGTCAAGCAAAGGTGCAACAAAGGTAGATGAGAACCGCCCTGTCTCGAAAAATGGTAGACCACTCTCTTATGATGAGTTGAAAACCCGGTGCGGCGCTTGCAAATTGCTAGGACACACTAGACGTAGCAAGAAATGCAGACTAAATAAGAAGTAAGTGCTTGTATGCATTGTGGATTATTTTTTTTTCTTTATCATTCATTAACTTATCTTGTCTTTTATCATGTGCATAAATGTCGAGAAGGAAGAAGAGTAGAACACTTGCTTCAATTATTTACGGATGAATCGAGTGAACTGGCCAGTATATCCTTCACATTATGGCATCAAGTTTAGTTCGACGTTTCGCGTGTTTGGTTCCTATATATTGTAGCAACTTCATCGGCACTTTGTTTAGTGGGAGTGTCCTTTGGTTGACCTATGTTTGGTTTTATGCATGTAGGATGTTGTGACCGTCATGTGAGGCTAAACTCAATTGCTGGTCTGTCAACCTTTTACATCTCTAAATAAGCAACAAAATATGACCTAAATAAATTGGTTTTGCATGGGGCTCGAACCCAGTGCCTAGGGTGGGAAACGTAGATTGCAATGCCAGTGTGTTATGACCGGGGCGGGAGGTAGAAAGCATCTTGTACATTTCCCCTCCCCACGTCCTAACTGCCATTAAATAAGTAAGTACCACTCCCCACCACACACTCACCCACCTCCCACGCACGTCGGTTTGAGCTCCCCTCTTATCCCCACCTACAGTAGATCGAGAAACCCTCGCCGGCCACCGATGTAGCCGCCTCCATGGAGAGAAGTCTGGGCTGGCAGCAAGCTATGGAGGAGCTCGCCGGCGATAACGAGGCGTGGCATGCGCAGTTGATGGAGGTGTGCAGGTGGTTCCCCAGCACGGAGATGTTGGTCAACCACGCGCGTGGCCTCGTCAAAGTCCTCACCGACGCCGAGAAGAAGCGCGCCTTCCCCGACGGCCGCGACGTCCCGCTGGCCCTCCTCCTCGTCTGGGCAATGCGAGAGGCCACGCTGAGCGAGTCCCCTATTCAGAGCGCAAGGTGGTGGATGTACCGCTCCACCACCATGCCGCAACGGGCGGATCCAGCGCGCGTCGCGTCAAGGGCGGAGCGCGTCGACGTCGAGCTCGCTCTCCCAGCGCCCGTCAGCCCGGACTACCAGGTCCACTACGTGCATGCGCCAGTCCAGCCAGTGGGCTCTGATGTCGTGGAGGACGACGTGGATGAGGTACTGCTCATCCCTGATAACGATGAAGAGGGCGAGGAGGACGCCGTGAAGGTGGTTGCGCCAGTCACCGTCCAGGGTGACAAGACATTGCCCATCGACGTCGAGCTCCTTCCCCTTCTCCCTGACATAGTGAAGGTGGAAGAAGAGGAGGTGGCTCAGGATGAGGTGGCGCAGCTGTCGAAGAGGACGGCGGTCAAGAAGAAGACTTCTCCGTGTGTGGTGCGCCGCTCACGCCGCCTCAAATTTCTGAAGAAGTGAAGATGGGGACAGTTGCTGAAGGAGGAGGAAGCTGCTGGAGTTATCTTTAGTTAGGTATGCTGTTATATGTTTCTGCATATAAGTTAAAAATATTTTGGGTTTGATGTTGGTTACGTATGCTGGTATATGTAAGCATATAAGTTATGCAGTCGGTACGGTTTGGTCGGGTTCTTTGTGACTGAAGAACTGAATATCTAGTGTTCACCCTATGTGTCAAGTTCAGTTAAATTTCAGAATATTGAATATCTACTGTTGCTTTGCTTCAGTGTTGCATCGATGGTATAGGTGCTGCTAGATGTTGCTCATATGTTGCAACAGGACAATGAACTGTGCTGCCGCACAAATCAGTAGTGCTGCTAGGTGATGTGCCCATGTGCATCACTTACCAAATATAGAACATGCCAAATGTGCAGTGTCTGCCAAACATAGAACATGCTAACATGATGGCCCCATGTTATTTCTGCTGCAATCTCTGTTACAATGTGCCCATGAACTGAATAGCAAATATTTCATCATCATTTCATCATGTCAATAACAATGATGGCAATACATGACTGCGTAGTACATCAAACTTTGTGAACAATCTACTTGCTAACTATGACGCCAATCATAATGGCAAATAGGCCAAGATATAGCAGACCTCCAAATCCTAAAATCTTATCCCTATAGAGCAATATTTCCTTCTGCATCTTAACCATTGCTCTCTTTTCTTTCTCATTCCTTTTAATTTCTGCTTCATATTCTGTAATCTTAGTCTCCAGTTTCTTGTTCTTCATGGCAAGATACTTAATGACTGACTTTGCTTTGCTATCCCACTCCCCATCAACCCATTCAACATAATCACAAGTGATAGCATCCTAAATAAATCATGAGCAATTGAAGTCAATTATAATTGAACTTGTCACTGCAAGCGGTAAACACTGAAATTTTTTGCATCTTGACCGCAATAGCAGTACTACTTTGAAGATCATGCACAGTAGACTAACCTCAAACCCACATCCCAAGAATGTGCTGCCAAAATTCTCTGCATCTATGCAGACACGGCCACCAGGAGTTTCCTGATGACCACATAGACGCAGCTTCTCAGGGCCACAGGTCATGAATTGTGGGCGAAAATGCTGGGATGTAAAGAACAGCGGTAAAGAACTTACCTTATTGCCACCAAAGTGTAGCACTGAAGAGACCCTAGCCGTCGGTTCTCCCGGCCCGCCGCCGCCCAGGAAACCCCCGTCCCCTGTTCCACTGGATCCGCCGCCGCTGCCTCCTGTGCCACTGAATCCGCCCCCTGCTTCCAGGACCCAGGGTTCCACCTAACTTGTGGTCGCCACCGCTCTTCTCGCCGCAGCCGCCGCCGCCACCCGACACCCACCTCGCTGTCATGCTTTTGCCATCGAGATTTGGAGGGGCAAAGGGAAAGAGAGGGCTAGGGATTTGGAAAGGGAAACGAGAAAAGGGGAAAGTTAGATGTCAACCTGGCCAAATGGGCCAGTGTAGCCCTGCCGGCATGATAGGCCGCCTGCCGGGCCCCTCACGTGGTTAGATGGGCCGTGCCTGGCATCATGATGAGTACAGAAAAACGTATTTATACATAAAAATAAACAAAAGCGAGGGGTTTGTCAAACAAAATAGAAAACATTAAGCCAGATAACACGCGATAGAGCCAACGAGCGCTCTGTTTCCATCTATGTAATATTAGGTTTTGGCTCGATATATTTTCTTAGCTGACATGACTAATTTTCTTAATCATGTGATGAGGGGGAATTACCAGCAGATTATGCAAGATGATGATATGCAGATAGCTCAGGCACAAGGCTAAGCTTCATAGAGTTTTAAAAAGAGTAGAGAATATGAAATTTTTAATATGAAACTTAGGAGAGCACTTGAAGTGAAAAATAGAATGTGAATAATATTAATGTAAAAATAGAATTAAAAAAATTGGAGAACGAGAAAAATATTAAGCAAGAACAATTGATAAGTGAAGCAAAAAAATTATTGGTACGACCGAATTGTCTTGTACGAGCGAATTGTCTGATAGACACATACACATGTATGTGTAAGCATCGATAAGTCACAATATTCGAGATGCCCTGTTTATTACATAAAAATGATAGAAACCCTAAGATATTCATGCCGTCGAAACCTTCTTCCAGACTACATCCAAACCACTAAAACTTCAATCTTGCATGATGTATGAAGTCTTCACGCGCGCCTTTTCTTTGCGATTTCGCGAATTTTGTTCTTCACACACTCCATCGAGTTCGAAGGTGACATAATCAACTCGGCGACGAAACGTCTTCTCCTAGCGTCAACGGAGGCCTGCAGAAATTGACATAAAAGTTACATGAACCGAAGTTGCTACACGACCATACTAGCTAGTGTACAAACATAAATAACAGCATACCTGGTTAAAATCGCGGGTCATTCGGTCCCGTCCCAATGTTCTAGACATTCTGTGACAAAAAGGCCACAAGAGTTCCTGGTATATATGCAAACATTAGCGGTGGGCAATACGAACATGTGTGTCGTTGTTTGAATATGATGTACCATTAACTCACCCATCCTCTTGCTGGGGCATGTCATACTCATTGATAGGCCACTTAGTTACGTCCAGATATTTCCCTGGTGTAATAAGATTTGCCTCACGCATATCATGTGCTATAGCCATTCGCTATGAAGAGGATAGTGTTAGCGAAGAATCATAGAACAATATGTAAGACCAATGCTACACATGTTGGTTACATTACCAGTGCTTTAACAGTCTTTAAAGTCAGATCCAGAGGATAGAGGGAATCGAGAACTTGGAATTCTTTCTTGACCATGTGCATTACCACGATCATCTAGTGGGTATTGTCGATATTCAACGCGATATACGTCTACAATGCAACAAAACATTATGAATCAAACGAAATACTTGATGAAATGTCCTGTAGTGAACAATTACAAACAGAACGTACCTTATCACGCACAGTATACTCTTGCCTGACTCTATTAACTGCTCCAGCTTTGGACAGAGCACTATCCATGTTGCAGCTCGACGACAATGGATTGTCTCGTGCAATAGCACAATCTACAAGGAATTTGGACCCCCACGCTAGACAGAGGTAACGATCATGACCAACGCGCAGCTCCAAATGTCCCATATAAGCGTCAATAACCTTCATAGAATATCAGGGCATTACATGTTGAAAGTTGAGACATAGATTATTGAGCAATTTAATAACAGGACATGCAAGTAGTACTTACATCGTCCGGCATTGAAAATGTATTATTCCTATTCCCTTTCTTGGTTTTCCTGCGCCCTATATTCTTGGGTTATATTATCTTCGATCTGTATGCGATATTGAAGTACATGTGATGAATTAAAAATATATATTATTTAGTTACAAAACATTTAAGAAAGACACAACACAATGACTTATACCTTGACGTTACCACGGCCGTGCCCATTGTCATAGTCAAACCGATATCTCCTAATGGCTGCACCTTCGGTCCAATTCCTCATCAGAGGTTGTATGGACAAGTTGGGATTGAAAGCGCAATCACCTTCCACAGGTTGCACCTTCTCCCAGTACAAGTACTGCAAAAAAATGTAGATATTTAGAGTTAGTACGATACATCACATAAAATTGCAATGATATAATAATTGATAATATGCAACAGGTCTCATATGTGTACCTGCAAGAGAGCTAAATTGCCTTTCGGCCATTGGCGGAGGTGTTTGCCTTTCTTGACTATGCGAAGGCAATCGAGGAGAACACGGAGGGTGAACGCATTCCAGCTAATCTTGGAAATACGTTTGACATCATCCACCAACGTGTAATACTGTTTTGGGACAATCTTGCTCGACATGGGAGCAAGAACTGTTCCTAGCAGGACAAGGACTACTTTCTGAAGGAAATCATCGTCGGTGGAATTATTTTTAATGATGTCCGCAATGAGATCATCAATCACTATGTTACCTGTTATCTTACTGAGAAATTGTGGCGGCACCCGGTCCTTAATATACTCACCTTCTTCAATGAGAATGTCTGAACCGGACAATCCTTGGTTCTCCAAGTTGAAGATGCACTCGACCTCCACGGCACCGAGAGACACCTCCCCAACCAGCTCTTGTATAATGAATCTGGCCGTGCTGGCCTCAAAATTCTCAACCATGTACCTTATCAAAAGTGTACGCATCTTAAGCGATGATATCTGAAGCATGCTATGCAAAGTTGTTTCGGCGACTTTAGCGCGTTGACCGCCAGATAGAGCGGCAACAAGCTTACACCATTTTTCAACGGCGCACACAATTTCTCCATTGAGCTCGTCCATCCTGTTGAAAAAAAATATAAAACTTCCTCATAGTAGCTAACACTAATGCAAAAATAACAATAGAAGAATCATGCATACTGCAACATGCAGCGAAGTGTGTTGATATGAGGCTATCAAACAAAAACTACAATTGGTATGTGCACAAGAATATGATTGGATCATGTGACAAAAATATTATTGGATCATGGTTGTCGAGAAACAACATCTAGTAGATTTAGAGGGACACCAAAAGATAATTATTCGACCATGCTATCAAAGAACAAAAGATTTAGTTCATCTACGCCATGTGGTCATAACGCATCTTCTCAAGTTGATATTATTTGAAAATATGTGCTAATCCTAAGTCGATGAAAGCAATGACATGGAGGAACTAGCTTGCTATGAAGGCGGTAAGGAGGACAACATACTTGATCGGTCGATGAAGATGAACGTAGTCGGCGATGCGGTGTCGACGTAGTTCGTCGAGGGCAGCCACCACGTGCGGACGACCTTGGTGTTCTCTGGGTTTTTGTGGCGTGTGGGATGCGGCGGACGGAGCTGTCCACGACTCGCCGGCAGGAGGCGATCTAGACGACGACTTGTGCGAGCAGGTGCAGATTATATACGAGGTCGACCTCCTAGGTCGTCATAACTTCCCTGCGGCGTATCTCCGGATCTATATTTTCCTCCGTTGACGCGAGGCAGAACGTGCTCCTCAATCGTAGGGATTATGACGATATGGATTAGCATGATCCCGGAATTGTGTAACAAAACGGCAACTACTCCCGTGATCGACGTGCACGAAAAGCGCAACGCTGTGGGCCCCCACACATTTGATCCGACTGGTATTTGCGGTCTGGGCCGGCCCAACAACCTACATCTGTAACCATATAATCTTTGTTTCTTCCCTCAAAAAACAATATATAATCTTTGTTTCACCTATTAGTTATTGTATATTTGTTTATGTTTAAAAATATATATAGTATCTCTTTCATATCTGCAATATTTTAAATTCAAATGTATTATTCCTATTTCCTTTCTTGGTTTTCCTGTTATTTTATGTTTTCTCCTTCTTATTCCTAATTGTTATTTTATGTTTCATAATTCCATATCATTTCTTCTTATAGTTTTTAATTTCAAATATGTATGATAAAATGTTGTCCTATTTTTGACTTCCTAATTGGTGGGACCGGCAAGGAAAACCTCTTTCAGACTTGCACTCCGGCAGACCCGAATGGTCCTGCTTGTACATGGTGCATGTGGAGGCATGCATGAGATGACCCCAACTTTTGGCACCATGTGGGCATGGCCAATGTGGTCCCCCAAGCAAGGTCTGCATGAATTCGGACACAAAACGCACGTTGCGTCACGTCGGGGCAACGTTCTAGAGTTTTTTCGCCGGAAAAACTCTAGAAAATGCATCGAGTGTCGGAAATGAACGATACTTGTCATGCATGCTTGCCATGGTCATCCTAGGGTGTGCATAAAGTTTGGGCTCAATTGATGGGACCGGGAAGGAATACCTCTTTAAGACTTGCCCTCCGGCAGACCCGAATGGTCCTGCTTGTACATGGTGCATGTGGAGGCATGCATTAGATGACCCCAACTTTTGGGACCATGTGGGCATGGCCAATGTGGTCCCCTAGGCAAGGTCTGCTCGAATTCGGACACAGAACGCACGTTGCGTCACGTCGGGGCAGGGTTCTAGTGTTTTTTCACCGGAAAAACCCTAGAAAATGCATCGAGTGTCATAAATGAACGATACTTGTCATGCATGCTTTCCATGGTCATCCTAGGGTGTGCATAAAGTTTGGGCTCAATTGGTGGGACCGGCAAGGAAAATCTCTTTCAGACTTGCCTTCCGGCAGACCCGAATGGTCCTGCTTGTACATGGTGCATGTGGAGGCATGCATGAGATGACCCCAACTTTTGGCACCATGTGGGCATGGCCAATGTGGTCCCCCAGGCAAGGTCTGCACGAATTCGGACACAAAACGCATGATGCGTCACGTCGGGGCAGCGTTCTAGGGTTTTTTCGCCGGAAAAACCCTAGAAAATGCATCGACTGTCGGAAATGAACGATACTTGTCATGCATGCTTGCCATGGTCATCCTAGGGTGTGCATAAAGTTTGGGCTCAATTGGTGGGACCGGGAAGGAATACCTCCTTCAGACTTGCCCTCCGGCAGACCCGAATGGTCATGCTTGTACATGATGCATGTGGAGGCATGCATGAGATGACCCCAACTTTTGGGACCATGTGGGCATGGCCAATGTGGTCCCCCAGGCAAGGTCTGCACGAATTCGGACACAAAACGCACGTTGCGTCACGCCGGGGCAGTGTTCTAGGCTTTTTTCACCGGAAAAACTCTACTAAATGCATCAAGTGTTAGAAATGAACGATACTTGTCATGCATGCTTGTCATGGTCATCCTAGGGCGTGCATAAAGTTTGGTCTCAATTGGTGGGACCCGGAAGAAAAACCTGCTTGTAGTACATGGTGCATGTGGAGGCATGCATGCGATGATCCCAGCTAGTTGATTTAAAAATATTTCAACTATCAAACAGAAAAGAAAATTTATAATTAGGAAGGACAAACATGAAAAGTGAAATAAAAGACAACATGATATCGTATATTTTTGAAATTTATAACGGTCAGAACAAAGAAAAGAGGAGAATATAGAAAAGAGAAGAAAAATTAGAATGAAGAAGTGAAATAAAAGACAACAAATTATCTTACATTTAAAAAATATTTGAAATATAAAAAAGATATGAAATATTAGAATGAAGAAGTAAAATAAAATACAACATATTATCTTACATTTTAAAAACATTTCAAATATAAAAAAGAGAATAAATATTAGAATGAAGAAGTGAAATAAAACACAACATTTTATCTTACATTTAAAAATTTTTATATATAAAAGATAAGAAATATTAGAATGAAGAAGTGAAATAAAACACACCATTTTATCTTACATTTTGTAAATGTTTCAAATATAAAAAAGCGAACGAACAAATGAAATAAAACACAACATATTTTGGTACATTTTTGAATTTTACTAAACACTGTTACAAATAAAATAGAAAAAAGAGATTTGATTTTAAAATATAAAAAAGAAAAGAAATATTGGAATTAAGAAGTGAAATAAAAGAGAATATAAAACAGAAAAGAATATAAGAATTTATATAAGTAAATTATTTCAGCGCGCGGGTGATGCTGCCCTGGGCCGGCCCACCCGAATTGGGCCCAAGGTAGAGCCACGCCGGGCACAGCCGTGGGGTGGTGGGAGTTTAGTCCCACCTCGCCAAGCGAGAGGAGACCGCACCGGTTTATATACCCGGCTGCGACTCCCTTCTCAAGCTCCTCTCATATGCAGGCAATACATTGCCTAATCATCATCCCCTCTGTCCTGTGGGGCCTACTAGAAGCAGAGAATTCTGCCCCACGGGCATGCGTCCTGGCCTATAATTGGTGTGGTTCCTAGTCGTACGCAGGCCATGGTGTATGAATTCTCCTGCCCTTAGTAGGCGGGCATTTTTTGTGTGCATATGTGACATGTTAATTTTTTGACCTTCTTTAAATCACCTCCTAAATTTTACACATGCTCACTTACATGTAATACACATGGCTATCAATGGAATTTCAACAAAAATGAGACCGTGGTGTATGAATTCTCCTGCCCTTAGTAGCCGTGGTGTATGAATTTCAACAAAAATGAGGCCAAATGGTCCCTCCGTAATGCGGTGATTTTGTCGACCACCTCTAAATCATCTCAATTTTTGCGCACAGCACAAACTCAGCTAGGTTTTCAAGGATTTATATTTTTTTGAATTTATACTGCCCTCTAGAATGTCTGATCAAAACATCGGTCTATACCTTAAGGGGGCACTGTAAAATACTTTTTTTTTAATTTTATTTCATAGCCATGTTTGGCACATGTATGTCACCATCTAAAACAAAATTGGGGTCATTTGTAGGTGATGGGAAAAATCACTTTTGTTCAAAACTGGCTTAAGTAGACCAAATGGTCTCTCCGTAATGCGGTGATTTTTTCGACCACCTCTAAATCACCTCAATTTTTGAACACATGATCTCTTGCACAAACACAGCTAGGTTTTCAAGGTTTTGTATTTTTTTGAATTTATACTGCCCTCTAGAATGTCTGATCAAAATATCGGTCTATACCTTAAGGGGGCATTGTAAAATATATTTTTTTTCAAATTTTATTTCATAGCCATGCTTGGCACATGTATGTCACCATCTAAAACAAAATTGGGGTCATTTGGAGGTGGTGGGAAAAATCACCTTTGTTCAAAAACTGGCTTATGTGACCAAATGGTCCCTCCGTAATGCGGTGATTTTTTCGACCACCTCTAAATCACCTCAATTTTTGCACACATGATCTCTTGCACAAACACAACTAGTTTTTCAAGGTTTTATATATTTTTGAATTTATACTGCACTCTAGAATGACTGATCAAAACATCGGTCTATACCTTAAGGGGGCATTGTAAAATACTTTTTTTAAATTTTATTTCATAGCCATGTTTGGCACATGTAGGTCACCATCTAAAACAAAATTTGGGTCATTTGGAGTTGGTCGAAAATTTGTCATATTTCAATATTTTATGTTATTTTAAAATAGAAAATTGAATGATGCAAATTTATGAAAACCTCAACTCCATGTAATTAAGTTTGCAACCTATGTAAATAAGACAATTGTACTTTATAACAAAATAGTAGTAATTGATTTGGGATGATGTAACATGTGACAGATGAAAAATTGATTTGGGATGAAAAACATGTGACAGATGAAAAAAAAACCCGCCTTTATCAAACACAACTTTTTAAATATTTATATTTTCTTTTCTTATAAATAAGTTACATTTTCAAAATTCTAATAAGTAGTATAATATAACTTTATTAAAAAATATCAGTACATCTTATTTCAAATTCTGTTTTTTGCACACACAATTTTAAACTAGTATTATATTACTCTTCTAAATTTACATTTTATTTCCTTCACACTTTGATGATGGAATATTTGCTTTGTTATTGCAATAGTTGTTGAAATGATGGAATATTTGATCTTTTTGCTTATTCAAATGATGCAATGATGCAATGTGTGAGGATGATAAACCCCATGTACCATAATTCATGACACAGCTAATTTCAGCATTGCCACATTCTAAATTTGGTAGGATTTGCACATGGGCACAGCATGTTGCACTTGCCCACAGCATGGATAAGTGTTGCAGCATGTCTGAAGCAACACTGAAGCAGCATGTGTGATCATTGCACCATCGAAACTCGTAAACTATACACTAAAACAACATCTAAACAGAAGGTAACATTCACCACAAATAAATTTAAGGCCACACAAATACAGATAGCATTCTAGATTACCACCACAGGTACCATCCAGTTCACAATAGATCCAGTTCAGACACATACTACGTTACATTAATATATATACTAGATTAGTAGAGCAAGTTCCCAACAGTTCACACCCAGATGCAGCTTTCCAAAAGTAAAACATCATCAAATCTAGTGATGATGAGTAGGGATTCCAGCTTCTGATGATCAGCATGATGTAGGGCAACTACACTGGATACAGGGCCTTCCCGAGGGTAGCATGCTGCGACCTGATCTTCGTGTCGTCCCCGCTGACCGATGAAGCCCGTGCATGAGACAGAAGATGCTCATAGAGCCCATCCTTGGGCTTTGGCTTCGTGCAGTAGGGGCACACGAACTTCTCCCTCTTGTAGTAGCCAGAAAGACCCTTGTCACTGATCTTCTCCACCTCCTTCTCTATGAATGACTCGACGTTGGTGTGGTCCACCTCATCTCCAGAGTCATACTGCACACATGAATGAATTCCATTATTACTTATATAAAACCAGTGCCGATTATACAATATAGGCTTCAGCCTACCATCCAATTGTGCTAGAAATAGACTACTATATATGTATAGGCTTTCAGCCATGCAAGCAAATCACTTATGGCATCAGGTTCAAATACATGCCACAGTTGTGAATGAAGCAAACATCATCTAATTACCACATGTGACCCAACTAGCTATCTGGTCTCAGTCCTCTGCTTCCTCTCGCATCTGGCAAGACAGAGAAGACAGAAACCTCAGGTTCCCAGATGAAACTAGACAGCAGAAACACGGCGTATGGACAGGATTGTCTAAGTTTTGAGCCCAGCCTCTGTTTACATCATAGACTCTCCACTCTATATAATTACATCCATGATTTGAATAAAAATCTTAATTTACACTACTGTCTAAGTTTTGAGCTCAGCCTCTATTTCCATCATAGATTGTTCACTCCACATAATTACATCCATGATTTCAAACTGATACCTAATAAACCTATACTGTAAAATAAAACTCTTAATTTATATTAGTGTCTAAGTTTTGAGCCCACCCTCTATTTTCATCATATATTCTTCACTGTAAATGACAACATGTCAAATCAACTAAATGAACAATCTAAATTTCAGGGTGGGCTTACCTCAAAGACATCGTCGTCGCCATAGCCTGGATCATACGGGTCTTCGAAGTCAGTCATGTCCAGCTTCCTCTTCTTATCCACAAAACCATCCACCTAAATATAAAATTACATCCATTAGTACTAATTATAGAAGCCGACTGCAAAGTTTAATATGCACACATGACACATTGATCAGCTTATCCAAACTATGATCATACTTGCATTTTCCATTTTCATGCACACAATCTGAACAACATAGCTAATATAACTACATATTCTGGAAAACTTTCTAATTAAAGGAAACCTACACAAAAGAATAATTTAAATGTACCTAAGCATTTTTTGGGATAATGCAGCAAAGCTCCTACATATATTAACATAATGCAGTAGTTACTTAGATACAACTTCAACTATAAATGCATACATCTCCAACTAACATCTAAAATTTCATTACTTACCTAAACAACAAAAAATTATACTATAGATGAATCAAGTATCATCTTAATCAATTCATAGGCACATCAAAATTAATGCATTCCATTTGGGCATATGACATACAAAACACCAATCTGTGTAGCATTGAACCACAGATCTAATCTAATAATCATATATGTCTGCAGCATTGAACCACAGATCTAATAATCATATATAATCTATCTGTCCTTAAATTCCCTCATAAATAAGGTGTTAAACCTCATACTAATTAAAATCTAAGAAGCAAAAATTCAACTACTAATCTAATACGCATCTGGAAAAAAACCATCCCTCAAACCGGCTACTTCTAACCTATCTCTCATCAATATCTGTCCACCATTTTTGCACGAATCAAATACAGAAAACCCTAATGCAGAGAAAACCCTCCATCCAACTATTCTAACCCAAGAAACTTCTGGCCAAACCCTAGAATCTAAAAACTACAACTAAAAGGGATAAGGAATTACCTTGTGCTCCACCTGCTCCTCGCCAGAGCCGGCCTCCACCTTCTCCACCTTGTGCGCCTCGCCAGAGCCCGTCTCCACCTTCTCCACATTCTGCGCCTCGCCGGAGCTCGCCAGAGCGGGCGCATCTCGCTGGACTGTGCCGCTCCAGCCCGCCTCCACCTTCTCCAGATCTGCATCAACTGCTGCACCGCCCTGGACGCCAGCATTGCCCTTCACCGCTGCGGGCGCCGCGACCTGCTGCGCCAGCGCCACCAGATCTGCGCCCCAATCGGGCCGCTCGCTTCGTCCGTCCTCCATGGCGATGGAGGTGATGGAGAGGATGCGGTGGGGGAGAGGGAGACGACGCGGTGTGAGAGGATGCGGTGGGAGAGGAGAGGGAGACGATGCGGCGGGGGGAAATGGTGGGCGATGCGGCTGGAGGTGGTTCCCCTCCACATTTATATGATGGAACGTTTTTGGCATGTTCCCATGGACACGTGCTGCCCCACGGCCGCGGGCGGCTGCACACGAAAACGAAACGTCCGGCGTATACGGATACGTATACGGCCGGGCATACGATCTAACCGGGCCCGTACGGGCCTCCCAGGGCTCCTCGACGGCTATACGCGAGGGCAACAAAGACGATCGTGCCCCTTGTTCCGAAGCATTTTAAGTTCATCCTGGCCGTCCTTGTGTTTTTCCCCCTCGCGTTCAGCCCGGGGGGAGCACCGGAGCAGAAGCGCTTGTCTTGTGCGACATTTTAAGGTGATTTACAAGAAAAAAATGTCATCTTAATCACTTTTAATTGTTGTTCATCAAGGCTTCAAATATTTCTTGGGTCCAACACTACTTATAGTTAGACACTTTGTTGTTCTTTAGTTAGACAAATTTTGAATTTTATTTACATAAAATAATCAAATCTTCCACTCCAATTTTCATCATGTTTGGTGAGCGTGAGTCAGAGGCCATGACGAGGTGAAGATAAGGCGCTTGTTGAGACAGAGTCGGTAATGTCACCGAGGTAACAATGTTGGGCAGAGGCAAGACTATACTAAGCTCATGGAGGGTTAGGATTAGGGTAATGGGCGCACACACAGGATTTGGGAGATGGGTGCAATCCTAATCGTCGCATTGAAATGGGATGGTAAGACAATGTTAAAGTTGGCCAAAAATATAGCTCCGCTTCAAAGAATGTTATAAAAATATTTGTCTTTTGAATATGAGAAAAGTATATTTTTGGTCCCTCAAATTCCCCAAAAGTATAGACTAGGTCCCCCAAAATATTTTTTGTATATATTTGGTCCTTCAAGTCTCAAAACTAGATAAGTTTGGTCCAAAACTAGATTTCTAGCATGTTGACTGGGTTTGACCATGTTGACCAGGTTTGACTGATGAACAGTAAATTTAAAGAAATAGCAAACAAATTCAAAAAAAAAACTGAAACATATGGTTTTGGACCGAACTTATCCGACTTTGAGATTTGAAGAACCAAATTGATAAAGTTAACCTTGCTGTATAGGTGGTTAGTTTGTTAGGCATGGGCGTGGTCGTGCATGTAGATAGGAATTTGTTGATGCATGCATGTCGTTAGTTTTGGTTAGTGGGTTGGTCATCTGGCCGTGCATGCATCGAGTCTGATTGTGTGGTGGCTGGTTGGCTGGCCGAGTCATCCGCAGGAGCCATTCCAGGAGGTGGGCGTGGGTGCCTAGTGGCGTGTGGCCGGGTGCCCAACTCTGTATAAATAGTCACTTTGATTTAATGGGAAAGAGTAAGGCCGTGAGGGCTGAGTACCAAAGATGTAGCCAGTGTGTTACCAAGGAGAGAGCCTCTCGGCAAAGCGGCAGTTGGTCTTCTCCTTGTTGTGTGTGTGTGTGTGTGTGTTCCTGAGTTCCACCATTGTGTGTCTATGTGTGTGTTCTTGTGTGAGACAAAGAGAGAAGGTTGACCTGTGAGAGGCAGCAAGAGGTAGAAGAAGAGCGGCGTTGCGAGAGGCGGTGTGAAAAAGAGAAACCTTGAGCTGAGAGAGTTCCAAGGGAGAAGAAGAGGCGCCGCGAGGAGAGGCGGCGCCAACACAAATGTCTCCCAAATAATCTTGAGGGACCAAGTCTATATATATTTTTGAAGAACTTGAGGGACCAACAACATACTTTTCTTTTTAAATATTGATTTTCGTATATTTGTTGTTGATCTAGTGTATAAATATTGCATTGTTGAGTAGATTCAAAATACACCTAGCTACAATGTGAATGATTCAGGCCGCTGGATCACATATACTTTTCTATTAGAGCATAGTTAATTCCAGTTGATGACGATTGCGCCTCACTTCTTTTTCTCCTGACGGCATGATACCTCTCAACATGACAGCAAGTATCAGTATGATCACTTGATTAATCCCCAGGATCGGTGGTGACTCCAACGGCTGATTAAGTAAGTAGTACACTTGATTAAGTACTAGCCATCGGAGTATATCTGCACACGCCACTATCTATACGCAAATACGCAACACTTCCCTACAGATCAGCTTCAGGGGATACTGTGACGCATATATATACCGTATTTTAGCTCAATCAGCGGTCGCAGCACTGAAGATAACAAAGAAAATGTCGATTTGATCGAGATGGAATTGGCAAAGGCAACAAGATATATTGGCAACGTGGAGTGAGTGATGTAACGGCAGGTCAGTAGGTCCGTAGGTAGGCACCAAAAAAGGAACCCGAGCATATGTATGTCATGCTTAGGTACATTTTATTTTTGTGGGGGTATATGATTCTTCCGCATATGTATCCATCTTGTGGGGGCAGGAATGCCTACGAGTCTGATGTCGCGCGGGGGGGAGGGAGGCGGTTGCAGGAACAGTGGGAAAATACCACTGTTTGTAGAAGAAAAATTAGGATGTTTGGGTGGGCCCGGGCCCCTGCTGGCAGCCCCTGCCTCTGCCGCCACCAATACTTGGAGTTTTTTTAAGGGGAAAATCTAAACTTATAATCACAGGGCAAAGGGTTCTTTTGTTGGTGACATGATGCTTAGACTTGCAAAGCATCTCTGTATTTTCAGAACATAATGTTGCACCTATGCAATTACTTATTTACATCTCTTCTCGATTTGACGACGCATATTCTTTTTCGGAACAAGGTCCCCCGCGTCGCCCTCCCCCTAGGGCGACTCGGGTGGAGCCAAGAAACCTAGCCGCCGCCGCCGCGAACTCCCTCCTCTCCCTCCGCCGCCTCCGGGCTAAGCCCGGGGGCCGACGGCGGTGGCGCGGGATCTCCTCTCTCACGCGTCTCCGGGTTGGGGCAGGACCCCTAGTCATGTGGCGGCGCGGCCGATCTGGGTTCTACGGCGCGACGGATGGCTGCGGCAGGTGACGGGCGGCCGGCCCGTCCTCGGACGTCGGCGGCTAGGCGCGGCGGGCGGCCCAGCCACGGACGGCGGTGTGGGCTGCAGGCGCAGCGGCCGGCCTTTTCGGGCGGCGGCGGCGGCGGCCAGCTAGGCTGCGGTGTCGTGCATACCGCCTTTAGATCGGCGGCGGCAGCGTGGAGGGCCTGGTGGTCTCATCGGCGGCACCTCCGGTCAGATCTATTCTGACCGATGCGACCGGCGGTGGTGGTCATCTCTTCCGTCAGAGGTGGTCGGCCTGAGGCTGGGTGTTCGGATCTTCGGATCCGTGATCCAGTACTGGCTGCGAGTCAGGGAGACATAGTTACGGGTGAAAACCGAGCCGACGGCGGGCGATGGCGGCGTTTCTACGTCGTTACCTTGATGAAGGCATCGTTGTGTGACTTATGTCGACCCACTCGTACTGCACTGGGGGAAACCCTAGGATCTGGTCTTCCAGATCGGACGATGGCGGCACTACGGTGGCGTTTATCTCTTGGGAGCATCGTTTGTGGAGCAGTGCTGGTGGTCAGAGGCAGTAGGTGGTGCGGCTTTGTCTTGCACAGAGCTTCGGTGGAGATGTCAAGTCATGCCTGGCCGACAGGTGCTACGCTTTTGTCATGTCTGGTCGGCAGGTGCTACGCACGACAGATCTTCCAGAGACTTCAAGTTGTGTCGGCTGGTGGTACTAGGCGGCATGGTGCTGAGGTGTACCGGCGGCGACCGCGACGTGCTCAGCAGTTCGCGCGCAGGGTGGTGGTGCCGTTGGGCGCCGTGGTGCGTTGACGGCAGTTAGACCGGGCAAGGATGATGCGTTAGTACAGCTCTGAAGATGGAGTAGTGGCAGTTGGTGTCGGCGGCCTCTGAGAGCGCGCCGGACCAGTGTGTGCCCCATACCCGGCATGTGGCTTGGTTGGGGCCTCAGGTCTTAGATGTTAGGCTTGGCTGCGAGGTCTGTGGTATTAGGCCCGGACTATCAGCATCCCTTCATCAGCTGGATAGGAGTAGCGACAGTTGTCGTGTAACATCCCCAGGTTACCTCACCCTAGTTAAGCTACTTAACTTGCCATGTCATCATGATCGATCTAAATAAATTGCAACTAGGAAATAATCCAACTCAATTTAAATTTAAAATACAAGTCAAATAAATATTTCCTCAAACAACAAAACTAAAATGTTAATAATGTTGCAGATATTTCAGAAGCAATTATAAAAATATATAATCAATACTAAATGAGTTGGTTAAGTGACTCCAACAACTTCGAACAGTACCAAACAACAATGATTTAATCCATTTCATTTAAATCAAGAATCAAATGAAATCATTTTGGCTCCAAACTATTTTCTGGTAGAGGTAAATATTGCACTATAATTATTTATCTAAATCACATATTTCACAAAACTCGAACGGTGGTTAAAACAATTTGCAAAACAGAAAGTAAAATAACAAACAGAAGAAAAAGAAAAAGGCTTACCAGACACTGTGCACTTGGACGCTACGTGCACAGTGCACAGCCCAGCCCACCGGGAGCTCATCCCCATCCTCCCCCGCGCTGTCACTCGCCCTTGTCGACACGGCGACGGCCGGTGCGCTGTCGCCCATCCGCCGGCTCAGCGACGCCGATAAGTGTTGCCCCGAGCCCCTCTTGTTCTTCCCCGCAACCCTAGCCACTCTCTCGCCCGCGCACGCCTCGCTCACCTTTTTCCCCATCTCGCCCGAAGCCACCGCCGCCGTGAGCTGCTCCCCGCGGCCATCGTCGACCCCGCGACCGGCCGAGCTGCTCGGAAGCTCCGTCGTCCTCCTCCTCTTCCACGGGTGCTGCCAGACGGAGCCGGAGCGACCTGCATCGCGTGGATCGAGCCGATCCCCTTCCTCTCGGTCGCCGACTCACTCCGGCGACCCCGAGCTACTCGGCGCTCCTAAGCTTCCACGGGCTTTTCGTAGCCGCGCGGTGAGCTCCTCCTTCCCTCCTTTTCTTCTCCCCGATTTTGGTACCAAAAACGCTTCATATTTAAGGCTTCGGCTTATTCAGATGTTTCCATAAATTGATGCATTTGCAATCTTCTTCATCTGGTGGGGTACCTATATCCCCATCAGATCCTTTACCGACCACCTGATCTTTTGTTGGATTATTATCCGACAATGTCCTTCACCTTCTATCTTTGTGAGTTCTTCCCCTGTTACAATTGCCTTTGGCAATGTGGGTTTATTTAATTCTTTTCGTTCATATCCTATTTCGAGGTATTGCCTATTGCTTCTATAAGCGGGTGGTATAGATCCGTAAAATGCCCCTATGGGTTGTGTCTATGCCTTCGCTATCTGCGAGAACCCAGAAATTTCTACGGGTCACTCACTACTGGTGTTACGCTAGATGAATTTTCAACATCCCAACTTCATTTAAAGCGAGAAGTGAATGAAAGGTTATGCATTGAAGAAGTGGGAGTCGACCTTGAACCTTTGCGTTCATGCCCATGGACACGATGCAGAACTTATCATGGAAGCTGCTCGTAAAAATAACAATCCCTTGTTATAAATCCATCTTGTATTTTGCTTTGATCCCTTGTAATCGTGGTTCCGACCATATTTCCTCCTTGATTCCATTTCCCGGACAAGTTAAAAGCACTTGTCTTCTGCAAATCAATATGCCTATCCAACCTCTATACTGAACTACCTCGAGTATTACCCCCTCTACTATCTCGAGGATATCATCCTATTGTACTAAGTCCTATGAATTTTCTGATGGAGTGATACCTTTCCCTGTCTTAGTCACTCCACGGGTTTTGGGTTGTCGTCAACCGAGACCACCGAACAATGAATCGATTCCGCTCAGTGAATCTATACCCCTAGTACTTGTTGCTGGGAAATTTAATACTCCATCACATCATTCCTAGCCTGATCGGCTATATCCCTATCATGCCAACTTTTAACTGTGCTACCTGGCCCTTCTTCCCGGAGCACAATTTTCGACGATGAGTTAAGCTGACGTCGATCTTCCTCATCTTGTCATATCACCTCAAACAAAAAGCTTGATTTCGAGCTCGTGTCATATCCGTGGTTCCAATAACCTTTCGCTTCGGCATTCCTTTTGCTTGATGTCATCGCTGCTCGATGGCATCTTCCTAGAAACCTCTCGACAAATTTGTCATGATCACCGTCAACACTTTGACTTCCTCGAAGGTGCCCACTCAATTCATGGCTAGAAATACCATCTCTGCCCCTCGATGATTTGCGATATCATCGATGACATCCTTTTATTCCTGCCAACACAGACCTGGTTGTGTTTGGTTAATCCTTACATTCCGAGTTGATCTTGGAAGTGTTCCTTTGTATCTCTTGTGATCCTCAGATCCAACCCCTTACCCGAAACACCATGTTATTGCTACCTCGAAGCATGACTATGGTACTCCAAATATCAACAGGAACATTGGAAGAGCATTGCCAACTGTTTCTTGTTCTATTATCCAAAACACCGTTGTATGGGTAATATCATGATTCATCCCTCGCCCCTTTACCTAAAGGCTTTTGAACTTGTTGTCCCATCATGTATATCATGCTCCGCTTTTTTTCATTGGACAGGATATATTTCCAATTCTTGTGTGTAAACACATTTTCCTTTCCATTGTTTTGTTTAACCTTTCCTATGATCTATATGATGTAAGCAGGAATAATTCCCTGCTTATGTAAACACCTCGGTGCACACCCTTGTCAGTGAGACCCTGTTATTATTGTTCGTGACATTCCGATAACCACCAATGGACGAGAACCTTGCCGATTGGTCCGCCTCGTTTTAACGAGCAGGAAAATGGTTCTCTTCGTCCCTCGCCCTTGGTACCGATGCTGTTACCAACTTAACTGACAGACTATTCTCTGACATACCCTGTTGTCGTGACCGGTAGGATGCCACCGATCTCCCTACTCTTGATCGACACCCCTCCACAGTTCCACAGGATCGGAACCTGACTCTCCAGTATATCTTTGATTCCGAAGTATCATATGTTCTTGGATTTGTGTGTTGTTACGAGCCACTCTCCGAGAGATAATCTATTCCCGATACTCTGAACCCTCTTCTCACCCTCTGTTCAGGTATCGATCGGAAGTCCATTCGCTTGAAACTTCTTATTGTTACTTTCATACTTGCTCTCGGTGTTCTCTTAAGTTTCAACACGAGAGCTACTTCTACAACATTCCCTGAATTATTCATCAGATAATTAACCCTATAAGGGTCAGTTATCCCGAAGTCACTGCTTATTTCCCCACTTAAATCTCGGGACGAGATTTCTTGTAGTGGAGGAGATTTGTAACATCCCCAGGTTACCTCACCCTAGTTAAGCTACTTAACTTGCCATGTCATCATGATCGATCTAAATAAATTGCAACTATGAAATAATCCAACTCAATTCAAATTTAAAATACAAGTCAAATAAATATTTCCTCAAACAACAAAACTAAAATGTTAATAATGTTGCAGATATTTCAGAAGCAATTATAAAAATATATAATCAATACTAAATGAGTTGGTTAAGTGACTCCAACAACTTCGAACAGTACCAAACAACAATGATTTAATCCATTTCATTTAAATCAAAAATCAAATAAAATCATTTTGGCTCCAAACTATTTTCTGGTAGAGGTAAATATTGCACTATAATTATTTATCTAAATCACATATTTCACAAAACTCAAACGGTGGTTAAAACAATTTGCAAAACAGAAAGTAAAATAATAAACAGAAGAAAAAGAAAAAGGCTTACCAGACACTGTGCACTTGGACGCTACGTGCACAGTGCACAGCCCAACCCACCGGGAGCTCATCCCCATCCTCCCCCGCGCTGTCACTCGCCCTCGTCGACACGGCGACGGCCGGTGCGTTGTCGCCCATCCGCCGGCTCAGCGACGCCGATAAGTGTTGCCCCGAGCCCCTCTCGTTCTTCCCCGCAACCCTAGCCACTCTCTTGCCCGCGCACGCCTCGCTCATCTTTTTCCCCATCTCGCCCGAAGCCACCGCCGCCGCGAGCGCTGCTCCCCGCGGCCATCGTCGACCCCGCGACCGGCTGAGCTGCTCGAAAGCTCCGCCGTCCTCCTCCTCTTCCACGGGTGCTGCCAAACGGAGCCGGAGCGACCGGCATCGCGTGGATCGAGCCGATCCCCTTCCTCTCGGTCGCCGACACACTCCGGCGACCTCGAGCTACTCGGCGCTCCTAAGCTTCCACGGGCTTTTCGTAGCCGCGCGGTGAGCTCCTCCTTCCCTCCTTTTCTTCTCCCCGCGCCGTAAGCTCTTCCGTAGCGAGCCCGTCGTCCCGCCGAACTCCGGTCACCGCGGGACCTCGCCGTCCGGCCGCCTCGGTCACTCCCGTGGCCTCGCGCTCGCGCCGTTGGATGCGGCGCTTCATGTGCTTCCTATTGCGACCGAAAATGCGCACGTTAGCTCGCCGTAGCTGTCCGCCCGATTCCACCCGAGAGCCATCGCCGCCGACGTCGACGGCGAGCTCCACTCCGGCCACCCCCGCACCTGGGATCGACCTAGATCGACGCGGGTTGGACTGCACGTTCGAATGCCGCAAGAATCAAGCAAAACGGAGCACCGTAGACGATTCCCGAGCTCGCCGGAGGTCGCAGCCGCGCCCGGCGCTCGCCGGCATGTTGCCGGCGTCGGCGCTGACTTGGCACGGTGTGGGGCCAGCCCAGAGACACTGCCAGTGGGCCCCCATAGCCGCCGTTGACCACGGTCAACGCGGGTCACTGTTCACACGTGCCACTGACGTGTGGGCCCGCTTCGGTTAATCCCCTAATTAATCAACTGCTAATTAAGCCTAATCTAATTGGATAGTTAGTGACACTGACAAAAGGGCCCCACCTGATTAATTAACCCTGTTAGATTAGATTAATTCACGGTTAGAGTACAGAGACAGACATGTGGGTCCCACTGGACCCACATGTCAGGTTTGACTGGTCAGCCGACCTGTTGACTTGCTGATGTCAGCATTACCTCATGCTGACGTCATAATTCCATTTTCTGTTAAAATAAATAAATTCCAAAAAATCATTTAAACTTCAAAAATTAATAACTTTTAAACCGTAGCTCAGATCGAAAAAGTTAAAACATGAAAGTTGCTCAGAACGACGAGACGAGTCTAATCGTGCCGTCTGTTTCCTTGTCGGAACCCCCTACATAGGAGAACTCATAACTCCGAGCTCGATTCCGGTAGATGAATAGTGCCTATTCACCGGTTAATAAATCCAACACTAATCCTAAAATAAATAAAATGACTTAGGCATACGTCAGGCAACCCTGCACTGCATCATAGCATCGCACGCACTGTGTTGCATGTGTTTGCATTATATTTACTTGTTTCTTCCCCCCTCTTCTCTTTCGGTAGACCCCGACGTTGCCGTAGCTCCTGAGGCAGACGTCACTCCGGAGTACGACTACGTCCCCGACGATCAGGCCCTTGCCGTCGAGCAGACAGGCAAGCACCCCCATTTTGAGCATTCCGATATCGCCACTCTCTTCTCTCTTATGCTTGCATTAGAAGTACTGCTGCTACTGTTGTCCTATACCTGCTGCATAGCCTGCTTTATTGTAGCCTACTTTTGATACCTGCCTGTTCTCCTAAACTGTTTAGTATAGGATGGGTAGAACCTTATCAGAGACCCACTTGACCCGACTGCCCCGCTGGACTCTCAGAAGACCCGAGCAACGGGATCGAAGATCAGACCCTGGCACCGCACGTCACTTCCCCTAAGATGCTCGACTCTACTGGGTTACTATCGAGTGCCGAGGGTGATACCTCGTCAGCACTTCTGATGATAACCTTGTAGGTTAGTTATCCGGTCGTGGTAAGCGAGGGAGATTCCTCCTACACCGCCCCCGATAACGACGTCGTCGTGCAACTTCTCAAGTGTGGACCTCGAGGGTGATGCATCATTCGTTCACCTTGACGATAGCATCGGGCGGGAATTCCATCGAGGGTGATACCTCAGGGTTCCGCCATGGTGTCAGACACACGGAGACTTGGTTACTATGACTGAACACTGAACCATGATAACATGATACTAAAGATGGGTCGGCCCTAAGGGGTACCCGCGCGAGCATGAATGCGAAGTGATGTGGAGTCGGGTTGACCTGAGAGGTGCCCGCGAGATAACTACGAGGCGTCGCCGGGCATTCTTAGCCCTTGCCACAAGTCCTCGAGATGGGGCGACGGGGTCACATCGATTGTGAGTCTCTGCTCGTTTCCACGCGCTCCTAATTCGCTAGCGGTTTGGATATTTGATCCGAGGGGCCTCTGGCCTGATAGCACTAACCATCACGTGGGCATAGTATGGGCGTTCTGCGTCGTATACATCAGCCGAAGCTTATTTGACGTCAGTAAGGAGCGGCGCACGCCGAGTTGGACTGGGAACGCAACCGCGCTTGTATAAGGGGTTGCTAGGTCTGCTCTCGGTGGCCCCGTAATGTGTAGGAGTTCCCGGGGCGATGGCCCAAGACCCCTGGGGGCATAGGTTAAGTCCGGCGTGCTGACCCCTCTTATAAGCCTAGGTCGGGTTGCGGCGTGTTGCTTAGCCGAGGCCGGGCATGACCCAGAAAAGTGTGTCCGGCCGGAGTTAAGCGAGCGTGGTGGGTAAGTTGGTGCACCCCTGCAGGGAAGAAACTTCTATCGATAGCCTGTCCTACGGTAACGGACACTCGGAGTTGTATCCCGATCGGTACAACTAGAACATGACTTGAGATGAGAACTGGATAGTACGGCTCTGGGATTGCTTTCTCGCGGGGAGTCGAGGAAGAATCTCTGGCCGAGGATTGATGACACTGCTATACTTTACATTATGTTATTCTGCTCTCTTCTAATACTGCAAGACTGATGAAGATGCTGAAGATGCTAGTCTTCGATAGGACTAGGCTTTTCCCCTCTACTCTGGCATTTCTGCAACCCAGTCCACATATACAGCCCCCTTTGAAAATGTTGCATATGTAGTGTAGATCCTTGCTTGCTGAGTACTTCGGATGAGTACTCACGTTTGCTTTATTTTCCTTTTCCCCCTTTATTCATTTGTCGCATCCAGACGACGGAGCCCCGGAGCCAGTTGTCCCCACCGACGACCACTACTACTACCAGCCCGGAGAGTACTACTACTACGAGGAGCTGACCGACGACCAAGAGTAGGATTCGGAGGGTCCAGGGCAGGAGGCCCACGCCTTTCGATCGTAGAGTTTTATTTTGCCCCGCCTCTATGAAGGCTTATCTCTCTGTTCTGTAATATATCTGTAGCCAGATATCTGATGCTTCCGCTGACACTTGTATGCCATCGAGCTATGTATTCGAGCCCTCGAGGCCCTGGCTTGTGTGACGACCCCGGCTTAATCGTGCACTAATCATACACGCAAATGCGCACGATCAATCCTAAGGACTCACTTGAAGATATCACAACACAACTTTAAAACATAAATAAAGTCATACAAGCTTTATATTACAAGCCAGGGCCTCGAGGGCTCGAATACATAGCTCGATGGCATACAAGCGTCAGCGGAAGCATTAGATATCTGGGTACAGATATATTACAGAGAGAGAAATAGGCCTTCACAGAGGCGGGGTAAAATAAAATACTACGATCGAAAGGCGTAGGCCTCCTGCCCTGGACCCTCCGATCCTACTCCTGGTCGTCAAACGGCTCCTCATAGTAGTAGTACTCGCCAGGCGGGTAGTAGTACTGGTCGTCGGCTGGGGCGTCTGGCTCAGGGGGTCCGTCGTCTGGTGGCATCAAATGGAATATGGGGGAAAAAGAAAGTAAAGCAAACGTGAGTACTCATCCGAAGTACTCAGCAAGCAAGGATCTACACTACATATGCATCATTTTCAAAGGGGGCTGTATATGTGGAGTGGGCTGCAGAAATGCCAGAATAGAGGGGGAAAGCCTAGTCCTATCGAAGACTAGCATCTTCAACAATCTTCGACAGTCTTGCAGCAATAGAAGAGAACAGATGAACATAATGTAAAGTAGTAGTAGTAGTGTCATCAACCACGACCTGAGATCCTTTCTCGACTCCCTGCGAGAAAGCAATCCCAGAGCCGTACTATCCAGTTCTCATATCAAGTTCTAGTTGTACCGATCGGGATACAACTCCGAGTGTCCGTTACCGTAGGACAGGCTATCGATAGAAGTTTCTTCCCTGCAGGGGTGCACCAACTTACCCACCACGCTCACTTAGCTCTGGCCGGACAAACTTTTCTGGGTCATGCCCGGCCTCGGCTAAGCAACACGCCGCAACCCGACCTAGGCTTATAAGAGAGGTCAGCACGCCGGACTAAACCTATGCCCCCAGGGGTCTTGGGCCATCGCCCCGGGAACTCCTGCACGTTACGGGGCCACCGAGAGCAGACCTAGCAACCCCTTATACAAGCGCGGTTGCGTTACCAGTCCAACTCGGCGTGCGCCGCTCCTTACTGACGTCAAACAAGCTTCGGCTGATGTATACGACGCAGAACGCCCATACTATGCCCACGTGATGGTTAGTGCTATCAGGCCAGAGGCCCCTCGGATCAAATATCCAAACCGTAGTGGATTAGGAGCGCGCGGAAACGAGCAGAGACTCACGATCGATGTGACCCCGTCGCCCCGTCTCGAGGACTTGCGGCAAGGGCTAAGAATGCCCGGCCACGCCTCGTAGTTATCTCGCGGGCACCTCTCAGGTCAACCCGACTCCACATCACTTCGCATTAAGCTCGCGCGGGTACCCCTTAGGGCCGACCCGTCTTTAGTATCATGGTTTAGTGCAAGTCAACTCAACAACAGTATCTGTGTGTCTGACACCAGGGGAATCCTGAGGAATCACCCTCGATGGAATCCCTCCTGATGTTATAGTCAAGGTGAACGAAGGAGGAATCACCCTCGAGGTCCACACTTGAGGAGTTGCGCGACGATGTCGTTATCGGGGGTGGTGTAGGAGGAATCACCCTCGCTTACTGTGGCGCCCCCGGCTCGATCGTACACTAATCATGCACGCAAACGTGTACGATCAAGATCAGGGACTCACGGGAAGATATCACAACACAACTCTAAAACATAAATAAGTCATACAAGCATCATAATACAAGCCAGGGGCCACGAGGGCTCGAATACAAATGCTCGATCATAGACGAGTCAGCGGAAGCAACAATATCTGAGTACAGACATAGGTTAAACAAGGTGCCATAAGATGGCTAGCACAAACAGGGATACAACAGATCGAACAGGCACAGGGCCTCCTGCCTGGGATCCTCCTAACTACTCCTGGTCGTCGGCGTCCTGGACGTAGTAGTAGGCTCCGTCCTGGTGGTAGTAGTCGTCGAAGGTGGCGTCTGGCTCCTGGGCTCCAACATCTGGTTGCGACAACCAGCAAGAAGGGAAAAGGGGAAAAGGAGGGGGAAAGCAACCGTGAGTACTCATCCAAAGTACTCGCAAGCAAGGATCTATACTACATATGCATGGTATATGTGTAAAGAGGCAATATCGGTGGACTGAACTGCAGAATGCCAGAATAAGAGGGGGATAGCTAGTCCTGTCGAAGACTACGCTTCTGGCAGCCTCCATCTTGAAGCAATAGAAGAGATTAGTTGGAAGTTAACCAAACAACAACGTATAACATAATCCTACCCGTCGATCCTCTCGTCGCCACCATGCGAGAGAGCGACCACCGGGTTATATCTGTCACTTGTAAGGGTGTGTTTTATTAAGTATCCATTTCTAGTTGTCATGAGGTCGGAATACAACTCCGGGTCGTCCTTTTACCGAGGGACACGGCTATTCGAATAGATAAACTTCCCTGCAGGGGTGCACCACATATTCCCCAACACGCTCGATCCCCTTTGGCCGGACACACTTTCCTGGGTCATGCCCGGCCTCGGAAGATCCACACGTCGCAGCCCCACCTAGGCTCAACAGAGAGGTCAGCACGCCGGACTAATCCTAGGCACCCTGGGGTCTGGGCCCATCGCCCAGTGCGCTCCTGCACGTTGCGTACGCGGCCGCGAGCAGACCTAGCAACCCACACGATCACGGCGGTTATGTTAGCGCGGTCCAACACGGCGCGCGCCGCTCGGTCGCTGACGTCAAGAAGGCTTCAGCTGATACCACGACGCCGGGATACCCATAACTACTCCCGCGTAGTTGGTTAGTGCGTATAGGCCAGTGGCCAGACTCAGATCAAATATCCAATCTCGTTAAGCGTGTTATTATGAAGTAAACGCGAACGCCGACCAGGGCCTGGCCCACCTGTCTCCTAGGTGGTCACAACCTGCCCTGTCGCTCCGCCACAAAGATCCACTCAAAGGGCCGTTGGGACAAAGGTCCTTTCAGCCCCCAATCCGTGAATCACTCGCGGGTACTCTTCGAGCCGACCCGACTTTAGTCACCATCTGTATAGTATGCATATATGTATAGTATACACCCGTGATCACCTCCCGAGTGATCACGGCCCGATAGTATAGCAAGGCAGACTGACAAGAATGCAGGGCCAATGATGATAAACTAGCATCCTACACTAGGCATTTAAGATTGCAGGTAAGGTATCAACAGATGTAGCAACAGTGACAGGCTATGCAGCAGAATAGGATTAACCGAAAGCAGTATCATGCTACACTACTCTAATGCAAGCAGTATAGAGGAGAATAGGCGATATCTGGTGATCAAGGGGGGGGCTTGCCTGGTTGCTCTGGCAAGTAGGGGTCGTCAACAACGTAGTCGGTCGGGGCACCAGCAGCTGCGTCGGTCTCGTAGTCTACCGAAGAGAAGAGGGGGAAGAAACAGTAAACACACGGCAATAATGCAACAGGGATGCATGACATGTCTAAACGCAGGGCCAGGGTGATATACAGCCTAACTAAGCGATTTAGTTAATTTAGGAATTTATTCGGATTTATTTAATTAGGGTTGGACACTATTCATTTATCGAATTCGGTCTAATTGTTCAACGTTCTCATAGCTGCGGGCATCTGACGGGAATACGGAGGATGTATTCGGGTTCGTATCGTCGTTCTGAGCAAGTTTCATGTATAAAATATTTTCATCGGAGTTACGGTTTAAAAGATATGATTTTCTAAAGTTTTTATTAATTTCTGAAATTTTAATTAATTATTTAATTCAACATTATCCGAAACAGTGATTGATGACGTCAGCATGACATCATGCTGACGTCAGCAGTTAATTAAGTTAATTACTAATTACTGTTTAATTAACACTAATTAGTTAATTAGATTAACCTAATCAGGATTAATTAACTAATTAATTAATTAATTAATTATTTTAATTATTTTAATTATTTATTTTTATTTCTATTTTCTTAAAACTGTTTCTGGGCCGTGGGCCCCATTCGTCAGCGTCACAGGGGTTCGGGCCCCACTGGGCAGTGGCCCAGGGGCGGACACGTCCGGGGCGTGCCCCTTTCGGGACCGGACATGTCCGGTGCCCAAAGGGGACGCACGGGCGGTCGGCGGGCGCGGGCGCCGGCGAGGCCACGGCGGGGCCGGAGGCGGGGCGGCGGCGCGGTGGCTGGAGCGGCCGCGGGCGGCAGCGCGGTGGCTGGAGCGGCAGCGGGCGGCGGTCGCGCGGAGGCGAAGCGGGGGGGGGGGTGTTGCTCTTTTTTTCCTTTTCTGTTTCTTTTTCCTTTTCTTTATTCTCTTTTCTCTACTGTTAAATGTTTAGGCCCCAAATGGTTTTTGTAAAAAGTGTGACCTATTTCATAAATACCAGTGCATTATTCCTTAACACCTAAAATTAGTTTGGACAAAACATAATTCCATATTTATTTCAGATTTAATAAATGGTTATTAAATATTATCTTTATCCACTGTTTGAGGTTGTTCGAGTCACTTATCCAATTCCAATGATGTTGGTTTCAATTTTAGAATAGCCTCTGGAATATTTGTTATTTATCTGACATTTTAGTTTCTATGTTGGACAACTTTTATATCCCACTTTCATTTAAATTTGAATTTGACTTAGGAGTTGAAATGCAATATGATGCTAATGATGATTGTGCACTATTAATCATGATGACATGGCCTCATCAAAAGGGTGATCTCTGTAGCTTAATACAGGGGGTGTTACAAATCTCCTCCACTACAAGAAATCTCGTCCCGAGATTTAGGAGGTAGAAAGAAACAAAGCGGGGTATTCATCACGAAGACGATCCTCGCGTTCCCAAGTGGCTTCATCCTCAGAATGGTTTGACCACTGAACCTTGAGGAACTTGATAACCTTCTGGCGTGTGCGACGCTCGGCTTGATCGAGAATGCGGACCGGATGCTCTTTATAAGAGAGGTTTTGTTGCAGTTCAAGCAATTCGTGATCTACTCCGCGGATAGGGTCTTTGAAGCAGCGGCGGAGTTGCGATACGTGGAACACATCGTGAACCTGAGAAAGGTTCGGTGGAAGTTCCAACTGATATGCCACTCTACCACGCCTTTCAAGAACAGTGAAAGGACCAATATAGCGAGGAGCTAGCTTGCCCTTGATCCCGAATCGGTGTGTACCTTTCATCGGTGTGACTCGAAGATAAGCCTTTTCGCCAGGTTGATAGACCATATCTTTGTGTTTGCGGTCATACTGACTCTTTTGACGTGACTGAGCAGTCTTCAAATGCTCGCGGACAACGCGAACTTGATCTTCGGCAAGTTGGATAATATCCGGACCGAAGAGTGGACGTTCCCCAGTTTCTGACCAATTTAGAGGGGTTCGGCACTTTCGTCCGTACAATACTTCAAAGGGGGCCATCTTCAGACTGGCTTGATAGCTGTTATTGTAAGAGAATTCGGCATATGGGAGAGATTCTTCCCATTTCCTACCGAAGGATATGACACAAGCTCGAAGCATGTCTTCGAGAACTTGGTTGACTCGCTCAACTTGCCCTTGAGACTGAGGGTGAAAAGCGGTGCTGAAGGACAGATGAGTTCCCATAGCTTCTTGGAAACTAGCCCAGAATCTTGAAGTGAATAAGCTGCCACGGTCTGAACTGATAACCAGTGGAATACCGTGAAGTGAAACAATTCTGGACATGTAGAGAGTTGCGAGCTGACTAGCAGTGATCGTCTCTTTGACGGCTAGAAAATGTGCAACTTTGGAAAGTCGGTCAATGACGACAAGAATAGCATCATTACCTTTCTGTGATTTGGGAAATCCAGTGATAAAGTCCATTTCAACATGGTCCCACTTCCATTCAGGAACAACAATTGGTTGCAGAGTTCCGGCGGGCCTTTGATGTTCTGCTTTGACGCGACGGCAAACATCACATTCAGCAACATAGCGAGCAATGTCTTGCTTCATGTTTGACCACCAGAATCTTTGACGGATGTCTTGGTACATCTTGGTACTGCCGGGATGAATAGACAACGGAGTGTCGTGAGCTTCTTGCATGACCTCCTGAGTCATACCCAGGTTACCTTTAGAGGGGACCACTAGACGACTTTTAAAGAACAAAGTGCCAGTATCATCAATAGTGAAGAACGAAGGCCTTCCTTCAGCGAGATAGCGCTTAATCTTGTGGGCTTGAGAGTCATAACCCTGCAGCGTCTTGATGCTGTCCACGAGATCTGGTTTAGCAACCAGGGTATTAAGAGAACCCTGGGAAACAACGTGGAGGTTCATTTTGTAGGAACCTTCAGGAGGGGGAGCGAGTGCTCCAGGAGGAACAATGTGGAGATTCAGCTTTCTGAATTCTTCAATAAGCGAAGGTTGAACCTCGTGAAACTGGAGGTGACTGCAATAAGACTTACGGCTCAAGGCATCGGCCATTACATTAGCCTTGCCAGGGGTATAAGAAATACCCAAGTTAAAATCCGCTACGGTCTCCATCCATCTCTGTTGACGGAGGTTCAGGTCTGGCTGAGTGAACAGATACTTCAGACTTTGATGATCGGTGTAGATCTCGCAACGATTACCGAGAAGGTAATGTCGCCACTGTTTTAGTGCATGGATGACGGCAGCAAGCTCGAGGTCATGTACTGGGTAATTCTCTTCGTGCGGACGCAATTGACGCGAAGCATAAGCAATTACTCTGCGGTCTTGCATTAGGACACCGCCTAATCCTTGACGGGATGCATCACAATAGATGACAAAAACCCTCTGGGAATCAGGAGGGGCAAGCACTGGGGCAGAAGTCAGCTTGTCTTTGAGCGTCTGGAAACTTTCCTGACACTTTTCCGTCCAATCGAACTTGACGCCTTTATGAAGCAGGTTAGTCAGGGGCTTGGCGATCTTGGAGAAGTTCTCGACAAATCGACGGCAATAGCTGGCGAGTCCGAGAAAACTTCGAACTTGCTTGACGTTCTTTGGAGGAGCCCAATCAAGAATAGCCTGAACTCGCTCGGGGTTGACGGCAATACCATCCTTGGAGATGACATGCCCAAGGTATGTTACCTCGGGAAGCCAGAATTCACACTTGGAAAACTTAGCATATAGTTGGTGCTCTCGAAGTTTCTCCAGAACAAGTCGAAGATGTTCAGCATGTTCCTCTTTGTTCTTGGAGTATACTAGGATATCATCCAGGTAAACCACGACGAACTTGTCAAGGTATTCCATGAATATATAATTCATCAGGCGGGAGAATGTGGCGGGAGCATTGGTTAAGCCGAATGACATGACAGTGTACTCGTATGAGCCATATCGAGTAACGAAGGCGGTCTTTGGGATATCCTCTTCACGAACACGGATCTGGTGGTAACCCAACCTTAAGTCGAGTTTAGAGAACACTGATGAACCCGCCAGTTGATCATACAGATCGTTTATCTGGGGAAGGGGATATTTGTTCTGGATAGTTGCTTGGTTAATAGGACGGTAATCTTGGACCAATCGGTTTGACCCATCCTTCTTCCTGACAAAGAGAGAAGGTGCTCCCCAAGCGGAGGAACTTGGGCGAATGAAACCCTTACGAAGTGAAGCGTCGATTTCCTCCTTAAGTTCAAGGAGTTCATGCGGCGGCATCTTGTAGGGTCGCTTGGCGATAGGAGTGGTGCCTGGTTTCAAGTCGATGACAAATTCGACAGCTCGAGCAGGGGGTATCCCTGGGAGTTCTTCTGGGAAAACACCTTGGAATTCGCGAACAACTGGAATGTCCTCGATGCCTTCAAGTGGTGATGCGTTTAACGCATTCAAGGCATAAAGTCTTGCCTCGGCATTTTGGATGATTTGAGCCTGGTAGCTTATTATTTCATCAGAAGGGTGTAGAAGATGGACGATCTTCGTGGCGCAAACTATAGAAGCAGTATGCGCTTTCAACCAATCCATTCCGAGAATGAGGTCGATACTACAAGACTTTAGTATGAAAGGGGAGGCATGAAACTCCAGCCCTTCAATTTCAACGGTGACGTCGTTGCTACCCATGGAGGTTTGACATTGGCCCGCGGGGGTGTGTATTACTATTGCAGTGTTCATGACCTCACATTTAATGTCGTGTTTGTATGCAAATTCTTCGGACATGAATGAATGCGATGCTCCCGAATCAAATAAAACAGAAGCTGGTACTGAATTAACAAGGAGAGTACCCATCACGGTGGCAGGCTGGTCCTGAGCTTCATTGAAATCGGTGTGGTTGGCCTGAATACGCCCATAAGTCTTGGCATTGTTGTTGCGAGGCTGATTGTTCCTACGGCCAGTTGCAGGAAGTGCCAGTTGGTTCTGGTTCTGAATGCAGTTCCTGGAAAAATGACCTGGCTGCCCACACTTGTAGCACAGACTATCATTGGGATTAGGAGCAGGAGCTCGGGGTGGTGGAGCTGGAAGTCCTGGCTGCCTAGGTGGTGGAGGCAGGCGTGGTGCAGTATAGGACCGTCTTGGAGCAGGTGCAGCTGGACGGTACACGCTGTTTGGAATCCAGATCCGACGCTTCCTGTGCAGGCTGGCTCGAAATGACCAGTTGTCACGGTTGCGCCTAAGAGATCCCTGGTGTGTCTGCAGACCAGTCTCGACCTGGATAGCCTTGTTCACCAAGATGGAGAAATTATCAATTCATGCACAGGAGCGCTAGCTTGATGTCAGCTTGAAGTCCTTCGCGAAACCTTTCCTGACGGCGAGCATCAGTGGGAATGTCTTCTTCAGCATAGCGGGATAATTCCAGAAACTCCGCTGATAAGCTTCCACTGTCTTGTTGCCCTGGGTGAGGTTGCGAACTCTTGCTTCTTCCGGTCCATGATTCCCTGGGGAATGAAACGGGCACGGAAGGCAGCTGGAAATCCGGCCAAGTGATGACTGTGCCAGCTGGTTGAGTGCGCCTGTGGCTGTCCCACCATTGAGCAGCGGGGCCCTTAGAAAGAAGGAGGCGAAGGTGACTAGTTTGCAGGGGCAACGCCACCAGATTCCAACTCATAGGTGATGTCGCGAAGCCGTCATCCGCATCCAGGGGCTGAGTTGAGCCGCGGTAGACGGTTGGGTTGAGGCGCATAAAGTCCTGCAGGTCCCTGGCCCGGATACTGGTTCATATTGGGACGAGGAAACTGATCCATGATCCCTTGCATGAACTGACGTTGCAGTTCAAATTGCTGCATCATTCCAGCCATATAGTTCGGCGGTGGTGGATCGTTGGCACCACGGCCACGACCACGACCAGCGGGCTAACCATCCTGCTAATTTACAACAGGGGTAGTTTAGTAAAGCAAGCGCGAGTGCTGTGACAAGCATGATGTAACACGACAATACTCCAAGCAGTGTTATAGATACATAACAGTAGTCGATTAAGACATACAGATCCATACACAAACGTCGGGTACAAGCGACAGCATAACGGCGCAAATCAAAAGCTAGACATACTAGCGGCGCGCAGGCACGCGGTAAGGAAGTACACAACGAAGAGATAGCAAAGGCTACATCAACGTCGAGAGAACCACTCTGTATCGGGGTAGCTGCGAGTGCGAACGACGAAGTTCGTCGCGGAAAGATCCTGTCTGCCATGTGCACTCTGATGCAGAACCCGGTCTCGAGCTGTAAGAAGAGGTCCACGTGTCGGTGTGTGACCTCCACAGTAGGCCAGTCAATACCAGCATACATCTGAGTCCTGCGCGGATAAAGGATGTGCTCCGGATGTATCCCTGCACGGACCGGGCAGCAACTGCGTCATAGCATCGTAGAGACGTGCTCGAGTGGCAACCAACTCGACGGCAAGAGCCCGAACAGTGCGATCCAGAGCCTGAGTGCACTGAATCAGAACGCGCGGGTCGTAGCGACGAGGCTCGTACGGGGCACAGATAGCCGTGTAGTATCCGGTAGCATCTCCAGCAGGGCAATACGGAATGTAGCGGAACTCGGAGTCATCCAAGATAGCATTGTGCTCCCCTCTAGACGTGCGACAGCGGAGTAGGCGGCATCATGGACTGCCATCTCAATCGTCACGCCTAATCCGTGAAAAAGGTGTAGCTCGGTGTCTGAGTTGTTCTGCTGATCATAAATCCGAACTTCAGCAAAAAAACAAACCAAAAAAAAAAAAAATTTGTTTTTTTTTGTTGTTTAAAAAAAAAAAAAAAAAAAAAAAAAAAGGGGGGGGGGGGGTGGGGGGGGGTTGTGGGTTGGGTGTGTTTATGTTTAAAAAATAAAAACAAAAAAAACATAACCCCCCCTTTTTGGGGGGGTAATAGGGTGTAGGGCAGCCAGGGGGTTTGGGAAATGGAGTATGTGTTTTTGGTTTTTTTTTTTTTTTTGTTTGTTTTTTTTTTTTTTTTGGTGTTTTTTGTTTTTTTTTTTTTTTTTTTGTGTTTGTTTTTTTTGTTTTTAGTTGTTGTTGTTGTGTGTGGGTTTTTTTGTTGTTTTTTTTTGTTTGTTTTTTACCCCCACCCGCCAGCTTCCGCGCGGTAGCCTCGACCGTCCAACCCGCCGGAACACAGCACCCCCTCCCCCCCGCTCCCTCCTCCCCCCCCCTCCCCCCTCCCACCCCCGTCCCCCCCAAACCGCTCCAACCCACACTCCCCCCCCCCCGCGGCCCCCCGCACCGCTCCCCCCCCCCCCGCGCCCCCCCCACCCCCCCCCCCACCGCCCGCCCCCCTCCACCCCCCCCGCCCCTCGCCCCCCAGCCCCCCTCCCCCCCCCCCCCCCCTCCCTCCCCGCCCCCGCCCCCCCCGCCCCCCCGCTCGGCGGCCCCCCCCCCCCCCGCACGATCGTCCCCCCCCGCCTCCGTTGCCTTCGGCCGCCCCCCCCCCCCCACCACGCCACACCCCCACCCCCCCCCCCGCAGACCCCCCCCCCCACCCCCACCCCCCCCCCCCGCCCCCCCCACCCCCCCCCCCACCCACCCCCCCCCCCCCCCCCCCCCCCCCCCCCCCCTAACCACCACCCCCCCCCCCCCGCCCCCCCCACCCACCCCTCCCCCCGCCCCCCACCCCCCCCCCCCCCCCCCCCCACCCCCCCTCCCCCCCCCCCCCCCCCACCCCCCCCCCCCACCCCCCCCCCCCTCCCCCCCCCCAACCCCCCCCCCCCCCTACCCCTCCCCCCACCCCCCCCCCCCCCACCCCGACCCCCCCCCCCCCCCCCCCCCCCACCCCCCCCCCCCCCCCCCCCACCCCCCCCCCCCCCCCCCCCCCCCCCCCCCCCCCCCCCCCCCCCCCCCCCCCACCACCCCCCCCCCCCCCACCCTTTTTGAACTCTCTTAAACCTCATAAACCAAGTACTCAGCTTACCAACGGTATACAAGTTGCTCATGAGAGCGATCAGGACAGCTGGAAACCCAGGGGTAATACGAGCCCAAGTGCGAAGCACAATTGTTTCGTAGGACCGGTGGAAACAAACGGTCCATCTGAAACAAGAAATTCAGGTTGTCAAACGACAATAAGAGGTTTAACACAACTCGGAGAGAAAGTGTAACCAAAACAATGGAAAGGAAAATGATTATCAGACTAATCAGATCATCGAAGGAAATCGCACAGATATCCAGCTCTCCGGGTAGAACAGAATTTACGAGATCTAAGTGTCGGCATTAGTAAACTTCATTTAACCCGAGTAGAAGAGAGATCAGAGTCCCAGAGTATAGACGAGGAATAAAAGATCCTAATACCACCCAGTGGCAATGTGGGCCCGTAAGCCACACAGCCAGTTAGTAAAACGGTTTCTTTGTCGAGACTCAACTTCGGCCAAGGACTTGGGAAAGGGGGATTCCTACAGGCAGTCGGCTTTGATACCAACTTGTGGCGCCCCCGGCTCGATCGTACACTAATCATGCCGCAAACGGTACGATCAAGATCAGGGACTCACGGGAAGATATCACAACACAACTCTAAAAACTAATAAGTCATACAAGCTCATAATACAAGCCAGGGGCCACGAGGGCTCGAATCAAATGCGCGATCATAGACGAGTCAGCGGAGCAACAATATCTGAGTACAGACATAGGTTAAACAAAGGTGCCATAAGATGGCTAGACACAAACAGGGATCAACAGATCGAACGGCACGGGCCTCCTGCCTGGGATCCTCCTAACACTCCTGTCGTCGGCGTCCTGGACGTAGTAGTAGGCTCCGTCCTGGTGGTAGTAGTCGTCGAAGGTGGCGTCTGGCTCTGGGCTCCAACATCTGGTTGCGACAACCAGCAAGAAGGGAAAAGGGGAAAAGGAGGGGAAAAGCAACCGTGAGTACTCATCCAAAGTACTCGCAAGCAAGGATCTATACTACATATGCATGGTATATGTGTAAAGAGGCAATATCGGTGGACTGAACTGCAGGAATGCCAGAATAAGAGGGGGATAGCTAGTGCCTGTCGAAGACTACGCTTCTGGCAGCCTCCATCTTGAAGCAATAGAAGAGATTAGTTGGAAGTTAACCAAACAACAACGTATAGCATAATCTACCCGTCGATCCTCTCGTCCCACCACTATGAGGACGACCACCGGGTTATATCTGTCCACTGTAAGGGTGTTGTTATTAAGTATCCATTTCTAGTTGTCATGAGGTCGGAATACAACTCCGGGTCGTCCTTTATACCGAGGGATCCAATCGAATAGATAACTCTCCCTGCGGGGGGCACCACATATTCCCCAACACGCTCGATCCCCTTGGCCGGACACACTTTCCTGGGTCAGCCGGCCTCGGAAGATCCACACGTCGCAGCCCCACCTAGGCTCAACAAGAGGTCAGAGCGAAGCCGGACTAATCCTAGGCACCCTGGGTAGGGGCCACGCGCCAGGCGCGCCCGCACGTTGCGTACGCGGCCGCGGAGCAGACCTAGCAACCCACACGATACGGGGTTATGGTGACGCGGTCCAACACGGCGCGCGCGCTCGGTCGTGACGTCAAGAAGGCTTCAGCTGATACCCGACGCGGGATACCCATAACTACTCCCGCGTAGTTGGTGAGTGCGTTAGAGCCAGTGGCCAGACTCAGATCAAATATCCAATCTCGTTAAGCGTGTTATAATGAAGTAAACGCGAACGCCGACCAGGCCTGGCCCACCTGTCTCCTAGGTGGTCACAACCTGCCCTGTCGCTCCGCCACAAGATCCACTCAAAGGGCCGTTGGGACAAAGGTCCTTTCAGCCCCCAATCCGTGAATCACTCGCGGGTACTCTTCGAGCCGACCCGACTTGTCACCATCTGTATAGTATGCATATATGTTAGTATACACCCGTGATCACCTCCCGAGTGATCACGGCCCGATAGTATAGCAAGGCAGACTGACAAGAATGCAGGGCCAATGATGATAAACTAGCATCCTACACTAGGCATTTAGGATTGCAGGTAAGGTATCAACAGATGTTAGCAACAGTGACAGGCTATGCAGCAGAAGAGGATAACCGAAAGCAGTATCATGCTACACTACTCTAATGCAAGCAGTTATAGAGGAGAATAGGCGATATCTGGTGATCAAGGGGGGGCTTGCCTGGTTGCTTCTGGCAAGTAGGGGTCGTCAACAACGTAGTCGTCGGGGGGCACCAGCAGCTGCGTCTGTCTCGTGTAGTCTAACCGAGGAAGAAGAGGGAGAAGAACACAGTAAACACACGGCAATAATGCAACAGGGATGCATGACATGTCTAAACGCAGGGCCAGGGTGATATACAGCCTAACTAAGCGATTTAGTTAATTTAGGAATTTATTCGGATTTATTAATTAGGGTTGGACACTATTCATTATCGAACATCGGTCTACATTGTTCAACGTTCTCATAGCTGCGGGCGTTGACGGGGATACCGGGGGCGTATCCGGTTCGTATCGTCGTGTCTGAGCAGTTTTCATGTAGTAAAATAGTTTTACTACAATATCATCGAGTTTGTGTTACGAGTTACGGTTTATAAAAGATATGATTTTTCTAAAGTTTTTATTATTTTGAAATTTTACATAATTTTATTTTCTAAGATTCAACATGCCGAAACAGTAATTGATGACGTCAGCATGACATCAATGCTGACGTCAGCAGTCACCTGACAGGGTGGGTCCCCCTGTCAATTAGGCTGTTTAGGTTAATTAGGTTTATTAATTTAATTACTGATTACTGTTTAATTAACACTAATAGTATTTATTAGATTAACCTAATCAGGATTATTAAACTAATTAATTAATTAATTAATTATAATAATTATTTTAATTATTTATTTTTATTTCTATTTTCTGTAAAACTGTTCCTCTGGGCCGGGTTTGAGGCGCACCTTCGTCAGCCGTCACAGGGGGTTAGTGCCCCTACTGGGCAGGGCCCAGGGCGGACACCGTCGGGGCGTGCAGCTTTCTCGCGCGCCGTGTGGCCCATGGCTCCGTAATTCCACAACACCAGTGGTGGACGTCATTCGCGGCGCGTCTGGGCATCTTGCTCGACATGCGGCGCCTGGCGCTAGGCCCACGGCCAGTGCACGGCAGGCGGGTGTACGGCGGCGCGTTGCTGACGACGCGCCGCGGTGGCGGACACTTGTGCGCGGTGGTGGCAGCGGCGTCGGGCGTCGTCGCTCGCAGCGCGAAACTGCGTGGGTGAGCATTGGATGCGCGCGGTTCGTATAGAACCATTCCTCACCCAGTTAACTTTTTGGAGTACTGCGCGATCGTAGAGCGACGCGGGCGCGCGATTCGCATGTCAGTGGGCGGTCCGCCGCCTGCGTCGCCTTGCGACAGAGTGAGAGGCCAAGCGGAGCGCGGACGGGCGAGGCAGGGAGCGCAGGAGGGCGCGTGCGCGGAGCAGAGAGGGGGGGTGGAGACAGCCGAGGTCATCAAGCGCGGATCAGTAGGGACGCCGGGCAGAGCGGGGCTCGGTGGTGGTCGACGTAGGTACGACGGCGGGGGAAGGCAGGCAGGCGGGGCAGAGCCGGCGACGTAGACGAGGCAGAAAACCGGGCGAGTGGAGAGACTTCACGAGCTGTGGCGTCTGCGGCTAGGCGATGCGGCGGTTAGGGGCCGCCGCCGGGCGTGAGCGCGGTCGTCGGGGCGGAGCGCGAGAGGGCCGGACGGCAGAGCTGTGAGTCCGGGGATCGGACCCGGACTCTGCGTCCAACGGCGACCGGCGAGTGTCGCGCGCGAGTCCGTCGCCGCGACCGAGGCGACGGGGTCGTTCCCGACGATCCGCATCCCGATAACGATCTGGATATCGGGACGGTGGGGGCTGACGAGGGGAGGCGGCCGACGGGGGCCGGCCGTCGGCGTAGCGGCGCTGTACGAGCGATGCGCGACGGGATCGGGGATCGCCCCGATCCAGATGAGGGGGGGGCGGAGCGTAAGCAGTCGTGGGGTAGGCGGTTGTGTGGACTCCAGGGTAGGGTTAGTGGTTTGGCCGGGGGGGGTTGAGCCGCCTAGTTAGGTCGCCGAGGCTAGCCGCCTTGGTCGGCTCCCGTTCTGCTTGCTGGGGCCACGCCCAGTCCGTGCGAGGGGGGCGGTCTGTGCGTTAGCTCCCTTTTTTTTGCTTTGTTGTTCTTTCTGGTTGGTGCACTTTTTCCTTTTCTTTATTCTCTTTTCTCTACTGTTAAATGTTTAGGCCCCAAATGGTTTTTGTAAAAAGTGTGACCTATTTCATAAATACCATTGCATTATTCCTTAACACCTAAAATTAGTTTGGACAAAACATAATTCCATATTTATTTCAGATTTAATAAATGGTTATTAAATATTATCTTCATCCACTGTTTGAGGTTGTTCGAGTCACTTATCCAATTCCAATGATGTTGGTTTCAATTTTAGAATAGCCTCTGGAATATTTGTTATTTATCTGACATTTTAGTTTCTATGTTGGACAACTTTTATATCCCACTTTCATTTAAATTTGAATTTGACTTAGGAGTTGAAATGCAATATGATGCTAATGATGATTATGCACTATTAATCATGATGACATGGCCTCATCAAAAGGGTGATCTCTGTAGCTTAATACAGGGGGTGTTACACTTACCACGACCGAGTAACTAACCTACAAGGTTAACATCAGAAGTGCTGACGAGGTATCACCCTCGGCACTCGACGGTAACCCAGCAGTGTCGGCAACTAAGGGGGAAGTGATGTGCGGTGCCAGGGTCTAGTCTTCAATCCCGATGATCGGGTCTTCTGACATCCAGCGGGGCAGTCGGGATCAAGTGGGGGTCTCTGTCGTGTCTCTACCCAGCCTATACTAATCAGTCTAGGATAACCAGAAAAGTAACAAGGCAGGGTACAATAATCAGGCTATGCAGCAGATATGGGAAAACAGTAGCAGTAGCAGTTCTAATGCAAGCATAAGAGAGAAGAGAATAGGCGATATAGGCATGCTCAAAATGGGGGTGCTTGCCTGTTTGCTCGGGGGCAAGGGCAAGGTCTTCAGTGGTATCGTCGGGGACGTAGTCGTACTCCTGAGCTGCGACTGCCTCGGGAGCTACGCCAACGTCGGGGTCTACCGAGAGAAAAGAGGGGGAAGAAACAGGTAAACATAATGCAAAAAAATGTAATACGGTGCGTGTGATGCTATGATGCAGTGCAGGGTTGCCTAATTATGCATCTAAGTCATTTTAGTTATTTTTAGAATTATTCTGGGATTTAATAACCAGGGTGTGTGCACTATTCATCTGCCGGATACGGGTCCGGAGTTACGAGTTCTTCTACGTAGGGGGTTCCGATGAAGAAACAGACGGCACGATCAGACTCGGCTCGTCGTTCTGAGCAAGTTTCATGTTCAAAGTTTTTCGATCCGAGCTACGGTTTAAAAGTTATTAATTTTTAGAGTTTTAAATGATTTTCTGGATTTATTTTAATAACAGAAATGGATTTACTGCGTCAGCAGTGATATCAGCAATGCGTCAGCGCGGCTGACTGGTCAAGCTGACAGGTGGGACCCACCTGTCAGCCTCTCTGGTCTAACAGAGGTATAAACTAATCTACAGGGCTAATTAGTGGGGTCGGCCCCAGGCGTCAGTGACTGATTAAACACTAATTAATTAATAATTTAAATTAACAGGTTTATTTATTTATAAAATCAGTTTATTCGCGCGGGGCCCACATGTCAGTGGCTGTGGGAGCCACGTCACCATGGTTGACCAAGTCAACGTGGTCAAACTCTGTAGCGGGGCCCACTGGCAGTGACCGTGGGCGGGCCCCACCACTTGCCACGTCGGCGGGGACGCCGGAAGCACACCGGCGAGCGCTCCGCGGCGGCGGCCTCGTCGGAGAGCGTCGGAAACGCGCTGTGCTGCTCCGTTTCGCGCGGTTTTTGCTGCGTTCGAACGAGGGAGGTGCACCGCATCCATCTACGGGGTCAGCGCAGCCAGGGGAGGCCGGCAAAGCCGCCGGCGTTGAGCCGTGGCGGAGGCTGGAGTTCGGGCGAGGTCGGAGTCGCGGCTCCAGGCCGTTTCCGAGCGGTTCGCGCGGCTAGGCGGATAGCTACGGGCGCCAGGAGCACAAGGAACAAGGCGGGGTGGCTCGGGCAGCTCTGCACCGAGCTCATCGCCGGCAATGGCGGGTGGCAGAGCAGCGGCTTCGGTGGCGGCTAGCAGCGATGGATAAACGAGCAGCGAACGACGGCGAGGGTGTGATGCTCACCGAGTGGCACGCACGAAAGGCCGGTGGCGGATTAGTAGCAGCAGCGGCAGCGCATTCGTCGGGGAATCTCGCCGGAGTCGGGGAAGAAGGCGAGCTCGTGTCGCTCGCACAGCGGCTCCCGGCTCGACCCAGCGGTAGGGGAGGACGTAGTCGAGGCAGGCGCGTTCACCGGACACGGTTGCCGGACTCGGGGACGTCGGTGGCCGCGGGATCTCGCCGTCGCGGCGACGGTGACGCTCGGCTGGGGCGGATCTGGAGGGAGAAGACGGAGCGAACGAGGGTGAGCGAGGAGAGAGTGACGGGGAGGACCAGGGGGAACGGCTCGGCATCGCCCTTATCCCCTCTGCCGCACTGTTTCGTCGGTGGCGTCGCGGTGTCGCGTGCCCACCGGCGCGCGCGTGCTCGGCCAAGGCGCCGGCGACACGCAGGAGAGAGGTAAGGGGGGAAATGGGCCTGTTGGGCTGGGCCAGTGCACTGTGCACTTGGTCCAGTCCAGTTTAACCTTTTTCTTTTTCTTACTTTCTGATTTTCTTCCTTTTCTGTTTTAAAATAGTTAGGGCATTTCTTCACTTTTAAAAAATGTGAGAGTTGTCCCAAATATTGCAATGCAATATTAGCTCTCACCAAAAAGTGGTTTGAACAGTTTTGGAAGCCATTTGATTTAGTAACGATTTTAAATGAATTTAATATTGCTGTTTTGGGTGCTGTTTCATCTAGTTAGAGTCACTTGTCCAACTCCAAATATTTTGATATTGATTTTAGAAATGTTCCTGAATTATTTGCCATTTAATGAACATTTTCCCAACAGTGTTTGATCAACTTTATAATTCACTTTTGAATTTGAGTTGATTTTCAGATGTGGATTTGAATTGGATCATTAACCCATATGACTTGGCACTGCAAATGATCATGACTTGGCAGTTTTAACAGAGTGTCACAGAGCTTATTACAAGGGGGTGTTACAGCTTGTAATATAAAGCTTGTATGAATTTATTTATGTTTTAGAGTTGTGTTGTGATATCTTCAAGTGAGTCCTTAGGCTTAATCGTGTGTATTTGCGTGTATGGTTAGTGCACGATTAAGCCGGGTCGTCACAGGTCGCCTAGACGGTGGCTTCAAACTTACTATTGTATTTCTTTGTAAGGTCTTTTGAGAATAATTAATAAAGTGGATGCATACATCGTCCAGATGCAGAGGCCGGGGATCTTCCTCCTTTTCTAAAAAACCTATGAAAACACACACACACATATATATATAGACTTTGTCCTCAACTATTCCATGGTCATAGGATATAGATTGATGGAGGATAAATTTTCATCTATGTTCCTCTTTCTTGCCTTTTTTCTACCACTTCTTTCCTTGACTAGAGATATACTCATCACCCACAAAAAAGTAATATTTTAGATAATGAAAACATTATTCTTGGTCTTCGTAAAAAAATGGTGATACATATTGCCATAATTTATTATGAAATATGCAGAAAAAAACCTAGAAAATTGGGAAATAAAAGACAAACAAAGATAAGATGGTAACTCATTTGTCATTCTATAACTATACAAACAGCCCACAAGCGTGACGCCTGGCAGGCCTTCCGCCACTAGAAGGACGGCGACAACTTGAAGAACGACGATGCAGACAGCGGCTCGGGCGATGGTGCGGACAACGACAGAGGTGTCGGTGGCCTCAGAGGCCATGCCTACGAGGTCACCGTCCAATAACTCGCGTTGTTTAGTTTAGTATTTAAAAGAATTGTTTGAACTTGTTAAATTTCATCGGTTTGGTTGTTAATATATCAAATTAACAATTTTCATCCGTTTAGCATGACTTCTGTTTGTGTTTGTGTTTGAATCAACTAAAATGGATCAGACATTTGGTGCATAGGGTTGGATGGCCGGCACCCTACCTGCCGTCTGCAGACACTTGGTGTCGTCCATTTGGTGATCAGCGTTGGAATTGCCCTTAAAGCATCTACAACTACACTTGCCTAATCTGGTACCCTATATGTCTGTGGACGCACCCGCGGATAGTTTGGGCTCGCCCCTCATATGTCCCTGTGTGCAGTCGTCCCCCTCATTTTTCACCCCTCAAATCCATACAAATACATGCACGTAAGTCAAATAGAATCAAATCTATACAAAGCATACATATAGTTCGGCATACATTACATCGGGCAACCAAAAGAGATGACCGTTCATCACATAGTTTCGTTGAACAAAAAGAAAAGGGATGGCTAGTTCATCACCGAATTCCACTGCTAAAATACTACAAATTCAACTACAAAAAAGAGGACATGATTCACCGCTTGGCCTTCCCCTTTCCCTTGTCATCTTCGGTGCCGAGGTAGTCCATGGAGAATACCGTGTAAGGGTCATCTTCTAGGGTGTCGGAGTCGAAGGAGCTCCCGTTGGAGGAAGTCAAGGAGCAGGTGAGCCCGACAAAATGTCTAGTGGCGTAGGCCTGCTCCGTGGCAGGCTTTGGCAGGGGTCGCCTCTTTCTCTGTCGCGGCCTACTCAGAGGTCTCGATCCCCTTCTGCAACGCCTTTGCATTCTTGCGGAAACGGTGACGCGCGTCCGTCTCCATGGAGGTCAACGATCGGCGCAGATCCTCACAGAGAAGCTTGGTTGTCGTCAGAGTCGGGCAGGCAGACGATTGGAGCGGCACCACACCGGCTAGATCACGCCTCGGACTCCGGGAGCCGCCGCAGGCTCGAAGGACATGGCATGAGCAGCTAGTGGTGTCCAGAAGTGTGTGCCGTCGGTGACACTGGGATCTGCACGAAGCTCAAATATCCACCCTTGTCCACCGTGAGTGAAAACAAAACTGGCCCTTTTCTGAAACTTCAACAAGAAATGGCCCTCATCTGAAAATAATTCACAAAGTGGCCCTTTTGCATGACGCCCGGAGCTAGGACGCCGTGCTAGATAGTATGACGCCCCAGGCTAGGGCGTCATGCTATTTGGCATGACACCCTATCCCGGGGCGCCATGCTACATGTCGCAACCATGGCGCCCTAGGTCGGGGCGCAGCCCCGGGCGTCATGCAAAAGAGGGTCATTTTGTGAAATATTTTCAGATTGAGGCCATTTCATGTTGAAGTTTCAGAAAAGGGTCAGTTTTGTCTATTTTCACCACCCGTGAGCGGCGAAGGGCGAGCTTCTCCCCTCGCGTCAGACAGCGTAGAGATCGATTCCTCCACCGCAAGCGCATCCTAGTCAACTGGGTTAAGCTCATTGTCGGAGCCACTACCGCTGCTGGAGCCGGCCATGATGGAGCAGAGGGGGCAAGACAGGAGGACACGAGACTACAGAGGAAGCACATTAGTCGAGAGTGATGAGCGGTCTAGTGTGGTCCAGGCCGGGGACGGAGTGGGTATACGTGGGATCGGACAAGACCTGTCTCACGTGGCTGACGCGCCCGGTCATGTGGGAACCGCCCTATATCCACCCCATATATGGTACTCCCTCCATTCCATTTTATAGTGCGCCCTAGATTTCCGTGCCTTAACTTTGACCATATATTTAACCAACGAGACCGACTGCGGCGGGAGCAAAAATTATACCAGTGAATTCGTATTCGAAAGAAGTTTTCAATTATATAATTTTTACTCCCGCCGCAATCGGTCTCGTTGATTAAATTTATGGTCAAAGTTGGTTTTCGGAAAGCGTGGGCGCACTGTAAAATGGAACGGAGGGAGTATTTTTTTACGGGACCCCACGTATAGTCTTATTACGAGGGGTGCTAGACACCTAGACGTTTGGGGTGACTTTTAAGAGGCCAGGTGGGTGATATTTTTGGTCTAGTCGATGTCCAAGCTGTCCGCTCGGACGTTTAAGGCCAACTCCAGCGCACGACCCATCATGTCTGGTTTCGTCCGTTTGGGACAAAACACGACCCAGTGAGCATATCCAAACGGACAAAGTGGTCCGCTGATGTCCCTTTTTGTCCGGTCCAACCCCAAACCCGTCTGAAATTTGCGCCACGAATGCTCCCGAACGGACAGAAACGGATGCTCTCCTCGTCCCTCTCGTCCGCCCTCTGGCCCACAAATCAGCGAGAGCAACAACACTTGACCCGTCGTCGCGCGCAGTCAACCCCGCCGCGCGCCGTCACCGCATCTCGGCGCCTCCGTATCTCGTCCCGCAGCACGCCGCCACAGCTCGCCCCGCCGCCGCATCTCGTCCCGCCGCGCTCCGCCGCCGCAGCTCGCGGCGCCCGCGCGCCGTCACCGCATCTCGTCGCGGCGCCAAGGAAACTAGGCCGATGGCCGGAGCCACGCGCGCCGTGAGTGGCCGCGGTAGTTGCCGATGGAGCCGGAGACGCGGGTAGGTCGAGCGCTGGAGGTCGGCTGGGCGCCAGTCGTCGCGTCTCGACGGCCGCGCGTCCGCGTGGTCGCACCGCTGTGTAGCCGTCTAACTACAAGCATGCAAGCCGGGCGCGCCTCGTGTCCATCGCGCTGGCAACGGCGCCACCGCGCGGCTCGTCTCCATCGCGCCGGCAACGGCGCCACCGCGCGGCCTCGTCATCACGGGCGGGGCGGGCACGACGTGAGCGAGCTCCGACGAGCTGCGCGAGCGGAGCGGGCAGCACGGCGAGCAACACAGGCATGGGCAGCAGGCGGGCGGGCGGGGCGGCGCAAGCTGCGGCGAGGTGGGGCGAGCTGCACGTCCAGGACGGACCGTTTGGGGTCGGGGCCTCTTTTGTGCGTTGGGCGCAGATGCGTCGGTCGACCGTCCGCCCCTGGACGTCCGCCCTTTTCGCTACCCAAACGGACAAATGTCCGTGTCCGTTTGCGGTCTAGCGCTGGAGTTGGTCTAAAGGGGAAGTGGGAGTCTGATTGTAGATGATCTTATTACTGCATCAGACGTACACACCCCAGTGTCCAAAGTCCAGGCCGGGAGAACGTATGCAGGCAGGTTGCCTCGTTTTCTGACGGAGCAACAGTGTGAATGTCCTCCTGTCCATGAGGATGGATAGCGGCGATGATTTGTGACCCAAACTTGTATGTGGCCCGCATCTGAGTCTACCTGCTTAGACATTTCCACCGGATGGATGCATGGGCATGGCTAGCTCCCACCCAGCTGAATATTTCTTTTTAGTATGTACGTGTGGTACCTTTCTTGTTTTTGGATCAGTTCATTTGTATGGTTGTTGTTGTTGCACTGTCATGACGCACCTGTACGTGCTAACCGCTGTCCACTTCGCGGGGTACATCTTGATATCTATCAGTACTGTGAGTGATGGATTTCACAGACTCTTCTGCAAGAAGTTAAAAAAATGCCCGTACATGCACTGTTTCGAGCCAAAGATGATCCGTACCATGAAAATATATAGAATTAGTCTATCAGATGAATGTTAATTAGAATAGTAGCAATCTCTAGCAATTGTCACACCCTACTCTTGTACTTAATCAACATCAATGACATATCCTGCACCAACGGCAGTGGGCAGATGGGAAATTAAGAAACGACAGTCAAGGGCGTGCAACAACCACAACAAACACCAGATAACAAACACGGCAATGCATGATGAGGCTAAATTTCGTGTTTGAGATCTGACCTTGCTTTGCAAAAAAATTCGGGATCTGACCCTTTTCTTACCGCCAAGGCCCCTGGCGGTAGGGTATAACAGCCTACCTCCAAGGCCCCTGGTGATAGGGTTGCATTTTTTTCTAAGTATGGAACACAATGTATGCTCGCACCTACTGCCGGGCACCTTGGCGATAGGGTTGTACAGGCTATCGCCAGCCTGTTTGGTGGTAGGGGTGTTTCCTACCGCCAGGGGCCTTGGAGGTAGGCTGTTATACCCTACCGCCAGAGGCCTTGGCGGTAAGAAAATGTCAGATCTCGAATTTTTTGCAAAACAGGGTCAGATCTCAAACAAGTTTCACAAAAGGGTCAAAACACGAAATTTTGCCGCATGATGAAGCGATGCCCAACTGCTTGGAGCGTCGTTGGCACACAAGTAGGGCACGGAATCATGACCTCCATTAGTCCTTGCAGCCACCAAAATGCAGTGCACATGGACGTCCATAATCCATAATTAATAGACTCATGATTCCGTAGGAACTAGTATAGCTTAACTAGCAGAAGGAAATCAGGGACTAGCTAGTTTTAGATATTCACTTCCATTCTTTTACTAAAGTTAAAATAATGCCCGTACATGCAATAGTTCGCTTTTCTTCAGAAAAAATCTCATCTTCCACTCGCATTTTCATCGGGTTTGGTGAGCACTAGCCAGAGCCGCACTACGTGAAGGTGAGGCCCTTGTTGGGACAGAGCCTAAAAGGTCACTGAGGTAACAGTGTTGGGCAAAGGCAAGGCTAAGCTCGTTGAGGGTTATTGATTAGGAAAATGGTGCGGAAAGTGAGAGAGGAGAATGGAGTAGATTCAGAAAATATAGCTTTTTTCGGAAAGGAGGAGTACCCCCATCCTCTTCAGAAACTATAGCTACAATGTGAATGATTGAGGCCGCTGGATTACATATACATTTCGGTTAGATCAAAGTTAAATCCAGCTGGTGACGATTGTACCTCACTTATCTTTCTCCTAATGGCATGTCACCACTCGACATGACCGCAAATATAAGTATGAACACTTGATTATTCCCCAGGATCGGTGGTGACTCCGACGGCGAATTAGGTATTAGTACACTTGATTAAGATCTAGCCGTCGGAGTTTATATATGTATATCTACACACACGACACGACTGTCCGTTTGCAAATACGCAACACTTGCTTATGAATCAGCTCCAGGGGATACTGTGACGCAGATATATACCGTATTTTAGCTCAATCAGTCGCAGCGCCATAGATAACAAACAAAATGGAGATCGAGATGGAATTGGAGAAGGAAATGTGGTGTTTAACTGGTTCATGATGCCACCTACCGAATACGGATATTGTTGGCAATGTGGTATGTGTGATGTAATGGTAGGTTGGTTGGTGGGCACCAGAAAAGGACCCTTGCATATGTATATGTACATTATTTTACTCCGGGTATATGATTTTTCTGCATACGTATGCATGTATAGGTATGTCCGCATAGCCACTTGAGTTGCTAGGTATAAATAAGTGACGTGCCAACAGTTTCAGATGCCATTCTGTAGCAGGCTAGCAGCTGGGCAATTTGTTGTGTCAACGCCTTCATGTTTTATTTTAGTGTTATATTTGGAGTGCACGTTTGCAACTACTTGCTAGTAGCTACCCAGCAGTGTTCCTGGAAGCAACGGTACCCGCTAGGTACTACATCCGTCCTGGTTTATTAGTCCCTTAATATTTTATTTTAAATTTTGATCATAGATTTAACTAACAAAATATTAATGCATGTCATAAAAAAAAATATCATCAGAAACTATGTTCAAATACGAATCCAATGATATAATTTTTGGTAACATGCATTAACATTTTATTAGTTAAATGTTTTGTCAAAATTTGGCATAAAATATAATGGGAACCAATAAACCAGGACGGAGGTAGTACTATACAATGGCATGCTTTGGATAAATGAAAGAAACGCCTTGTCCAAAACAAAAGAAATCTTGGCTGAAAAAAATTGCACCACAAGAACTCTTGTACAAGTTGCACAAACTGTCCAACCAGTCGGTTACTGTGCAGGAGGAGGAGGAGAGGGGGAGGGGGCGGGGATGTACTAACTTTTCCTTGTCCATGACTTACTGCATTGGTTAAGTTTTGGCAAAACACGCATTCCAAAATACTTGAATTTATGTGATATTCTAGGCCAAAATGGATATGTCATGGAGAGTTAATTAATAGACATCAAGGGAAAAATCCACAATGACAGGGCAAAGTGTTTTGTTTTTTGTTGGTGACTTGATACTTCGAATTGCGAATCATCTCCTTATTTCCAGAGCATAATCCTGAACCAATGCAATGACATGTTTACATGTCTCGTCGCTTATATGGTACCTATCTACACATACATATGACTTTGTACGTCATGTATCTGGGGATCGTACGATATAGTTTGATGTAGGAGAAATTAACATCTCTCTAAATTTTCTTGCCTTCATTTCTAGAATTTGTTCCCTTGACTAGAGGTACACTCATCTCCTTTTGTTTAGATAATCGGAACTTTATTCTTTTTCATTGTACAAATTGACGATCCGACTGCCATAATATTATAAGAACTACAAGAAACATATATAACATAGGAAGGCGGTAAATGAAAGAAGAAAACCAAGAGAAGATGGCAACCCATTTATCATGTTATAACCATATGTCCACCCAACTACCCACCGTTGCGAAAGATTGTAATGACGACAAACAGAACATACCTACCACCAATGCTACTAAGAGGTCGATTTTTTGTCAGAAAGGACCATCTACATTTTCGTATTGACAGAAAAAACCACCTGCACACCGTATTGTCAAAAAAGACCACCTACGTCGTGGCGGCAGGTCTGGCAGCCGACACGTGGCACTTGCCGCCACAGCCGGCCTCGGCAGGTCCTGCCGCCACGAGCGCTGGCGGCAGCTTCGGCTGCACAGAATTTCGAGCGAGCGCACAGTCGCAACGGAACGGACAGGGCCAGGTGGGCCCTGCCGCCACTGCCTGAGGCGGCAGCTCGCTGTGCATGCATGCACACGGACGAGCCGTACGTGCGAGTGGTTTTTTCTGGGCCAATCGCCAGCCGTGTGGGAGCGGTGGAGATTTATTTTTACTGCAGGGTGGCTGCGTCCCGATGCTAAGAGCATTGGTGCTACGTACGGTAGTGTCTGTGGAATAGCACGTACGTACGGTACGCTGGCGTGCAGTAAATGTGAAAGATCATGGCAGCGTGTGATGCATTCACGGCAACAGTACATACGTACGTCTTGATCACCCCACGTTGCGAGCGAGCGCGCCGTCGTGCAGCAGCCGCAGCAGCACATGCCGCCTCGTGGCGTGGCGGCAACCAACATGTGGCCGAGCTGCCGCCTCACGCAGTGACGGCAGGACCCACCTGGCCAGTCCGTTCCGTTGCGACCGTGCGCTCGCTCGAAATCCTGTGTAGCCCAAGTTGCCGCCAGCGCTCGTGGCGGCAGGACCTGCCGTCGCCGACTGTGGCCGCAGGTGCCATGCCGGACCTGCCGCCACGGCGTAGGTGGTCTTTTTTGACAATACGGTGTGTAGATGGTCCTTCCTGTCAATACAAAAACGTAGATGGTCCTTTCTGACCAAAATTCCTAAGAGGTCATCCACGGGTAAATATCCAGTCATACTTTCTGAAGGTAATATGTCTGTTGGCAGGTATCACCTAAAGGTTGGTACTATAAGATACTTTCCCGATCATTCAAGAGGCCGGGGACATCATCTATGTAGCAAAGAAGTGTTTTTTCTTTTCTTCACAGGGAACGGCAAAAGAGACGGTAGAGGGCTTGCCTCCATAACAAGCGCGAGTGCAAGAAGAGCATCGTGAACACATAATAGCTTATAATCATATTTGTTTGAAGGGATAGTTGGGAGTTGGTGAGCATGTAGATCGGGACTTGGTGAGCGTGCATCAACTCAAGTGACAAAAACAACTCATGTAACTTTCTCTACTGGAAAATGCCGGCTTGCACGTGCTCATGAAGTCATGATCAAAACAACTAGAGATAATAGTAAGACATCCATTTCTGCGACAAGTAATTCTGAACGGAGGGAGTCCTATCTACAAGCTAAAGTGTGGGATAAGATTGCTGACTTGGAAGTTGGATCCCTCAATACTCCCAAGCAAAGGGCTCCAATACAAGTACTCATTGTTAATGGGAACCAATCTAACCTACTCTAATTTAATACAACTAAGGACGGTCAACTGATTACTAATTAAAATGGAGCAGTATGTGTCTCCTAGTCAGGAATTAATAAATAGGGATTGGCTACCAACCCAACTCTGGGCCTATATATCCATCATAGCTTTCAGTTCTATCGTTGTCTTCCTCCCATACCAGCATTCAATCACAGCTCTTGTCCCCTGTACCTCCGATCCATGGCTCATTATGCCCAAATCAGCTCAACCACTGTCAGATTTGCATTACGATCATGATGTAAACTTTGCTGCTTGCAATGACCCGAGATGTGCATCGACAGTATGTACATCCAAATAAGGAACATCTCTTGCATTTCTTTAAGTACACATGCCCTTCTTAGCTAGTCTACAAGGTTGTTTTCACTCACCGTCATTTTTTGCACCCAGGAGTCTGTTAGCAAATTGCAAATTACATTTTCAAGAGTTTAGCTGCACTTATCTTGGTATGATGCTTGCCAAAACTAAAAGGAGAGGTTACTTTTAGCAATGGGTACTATATTTGTAAGCACAATTGGAGCATATCTTTGTGGTTGACTGCCTTTGAATTGTTAAGATTACTAGAGGAACTAACCCTGCTAATATGCTTGGTAAGGCATTAGTCTTTGTTTAAACTCCACATCTAGCATTATCACTACCTGGCTTCATTTTTTTAGCTGTCAAATGTGGGCGGCGGCACTTGAAAGAGCACCAACTTGACGTGTCAAAAAATGTGGATGACTGATATGAACATCTAAATAACAGAACTATTGAGACTAATACACATTGGCGTAAGTCAGGCGTGCACACAAGGTTCAAGGCGTCAGTTGTGCATGTGTACACGTAATTCCCACATGCCACGTGTTCTACGATTGACATCCACTCTCATCTAATAATGGACAACGAAATATAATGCACTAAAGCTCTTCGTCGTTGCCAATACATGTCGTTTCGTCGACACGACCTCCAAGGCTACACTTTGATTATCAGTTTATGCTTCCGCAACAAATCATCAATTTCTGGATAGGATGGTGAAATTTAGTATCGAGTATGTGCATAGGGTTAAGTTAGTCTTGAAGTATGCAAGGGTTAGGTGTTTGAGTTGATCAACACGTGTAGCCCAGAGATATTTTATAGAAGTTCCGTGGGTAACCAAAATAGATTAGAAGAAGCTGGCCGACTAGACACGTGATTGTGAAGTGGATTGTTCGGACGCCCGTGGCAAGCGTTGATAGGACCGGTTTGTCACATGATGATTGAGATGTGTCTGATGGCCTTGAGGTGCTTGCCATTGATTTGTGCTATGTGAGGGGCACGTGTAGTCATGTCCGTAAAGTAGCTGATGTTTGATGGGCCTCGTTAACAAATATTGTCTCGAACGTCTACTTTATGTATTGTTCTAATCGTGTAAATTTTAGTATAGGAGTGAGATGCTGAGTGATGTTTTGTATGGATCAATTCCACCGAGTGTGGCGATGTTTCTTATGCTTGATTGCAATAACTTGATCCATTAATATATTTTTTCGACGAATGGTAGATTTTATTGACTCAAATGGAGCATCGAGAGGATACAATATGAGCATACACCCGGCCTCTGCATAACTAGGATGCACACAGCCAACCCAACACATGCGAAAACACACCAACAACTAGCAAAGTCATAAGACCAAAAGCTATGTCAAGGTGTGGAAAAAAGAAAAAAAAACCCAAAGTGATCAGATCAGCTATCGACAAACTACAACTGAGACCATATCCGCACCAACCATTGACATCACATGGAGGACGAGGATCTTCAACAGCAACGCATTCAGGAAGGAAGCGACACTCAAGCGCCGCCGTCGCCGGATCCAACCACAAAGGCCGGAATCAAAGTTTTCACCCTGAAGAAACAGTCTGAACATATCCGAGCAATGCCTCCAATAAGGTAACGACATAAAAAAATATCGCCATTGCCAGGTATGACCACTCGGGTCTGACCTAGGCTTTCGCCCCGGAGCTCGAGACCAGGTGCTCGCAGCACCACCATCAAAGCCACACATGTGTTATCGCCACCACATATCCGCAATCCCAGCAGCTACAATTTGACCGCCGCCACTCTACAAAACATCCCTGTGCGTCAAGTCGTTGTCCATAATTTATAACACACCACAGAAAGTCATCAGCCGGATCAAGAGATAAAACCTCTCGAAGTCTTTTCGATAACCTCGCTGTCATGGATCCGTAGGAAGTCGTTGCAGAACAGTCTACAACCACCATCATCCGGCCAAACTGATCTATATCACCACGACCAACCGGGGATCGCATCGTCGGCGGCCCACACCGCACACACAAAAGGCCAGCTCATCGCCGCAGCCCTACTTGTCTAGAGACAGCCGTGGCCAGAGCAGTGCCAGTAAAGATGCACCGCCATGCTGACATGCGACGAGAAGATCTGCATATCCGCCACTGCGCAACACAGACTGCAGACTAGTGGTGGGAGAGCAAGTCAACGCCGGCGGCGAAAACTCTCCAATTAAGAAGTCCTATGGCAGCCACGGATCTTCCTCATTCGAGCAGCCAATGATGGATCTGGCTCACCACCGTGATTTGGCCAGATTGAGCTACCGGCTGCCCATGCAGATTGCTCCATCCGCCAATATCCCCGGCCACTGCCTAGCCTCTTGTATGCACAGCCGCCGCTGCTACATATAAATTGAGGCAAGCCAACGCCCATGACATCCAAGGCCGCAGCTGCCAAGATCCGGTGCCAGTTTGATCGCCATCGATGCGCCCCAACGCCGCGCAGCCGCTAACCAGATCCAGCCGCCCGAGCGCCACACCATCTTGGAGGAACGGGGCGCGCAGCGCGCGAGGAGGTAAGATCTGCCCTACCGCCACCATCCCAGGGACCGGCGCGGCTTTGCCGGCCGGCCCTCCGGCGGCGGCGACACAGGGTTGAATGGGAGGGGGGATTCCCGCGGCGGCGGCTAGGGTTCCCCCCGTGTCGCCAGCAGCGGCGACGCGGGGGTCCATTAATATATCAACTCACTGCCTGACTTAAACATTGTACAATGGGACGACTAGGTTGGCATATCCACAATTGACCGATATTATTCATCATGTTTTTCAGTTGCTAGCTAGCGAGGTTAAAGGGGTTGCTACTAACTATCACTTCCGTTCCGGATTATAAGACGTTTTGAATTTTCAATACAGACTATATACGAACTGAAATGAGTGAACAAACACAAAAAAATACATCTATATATATTCAATTCAGAAAAAGTTAGAACATCTCATAATTCAGAACGGATGTAGTAGCTATGAGCGCACACGCGCTTGAGTCAAGAAGCGTCACACGATCATATTCACTAGATCGGGATCGCGCCTTGGCGCGAGGGTGCCGGTCCCAACGTTCTAGTCAAGCAGGTAATTCTAATAAGTTAGTAGGAATCCAGGTTTAGCATCGAGTTCAATGCGTTCATAAAGACCACAAAAGATAACCACTCGACGGGAATTCAATTCCAAAAGCGCAGCCACTCGACATAAAATTCGATACCAGAAGTGCAAATATAGGAGAGGGAGTAATAAAAGCAGGAACATAATAAATGAGAGACAACTACGGAGCCATAACTACTAAACATACTAATAAGTTGCTTTAAATTTCAACTGCCTTGTCGATCAACTTCATAGGCGCCACTTCACACTAATAAGTGGCGCGCGATGCCGGGTCCTAACAATTATGCCTAAACGTGTGTAGCATGTTTAGTTGGCCATGATAAAGAAGAAATATTTAGCATGATTAAGCACAGCAGGGCATAAAATTTAGTACATAATAGAAGCATTTAGCCTGATTAGAGCAACATTGCATATAGTTTAGTGCTAAAGAGTTCCAGAAGCAGGCATAGTGACACTGTAAGATCTGTTTGAGGTAGATTATAGCACAAGGTGTGACAAGAAGCAGCATGTATGATCAAAATAAGCATGTATGATCAAAATAGGAAGCGTATGTAACACATACACAAGCGTATGCAACACAGGTAGTAGAATCCATATAATCTACCACAGGGTGTGTATGATCAAAATAAGAGTATGTAGGACATGCACAAGCGACATGAAATAGGATCCATGTAATCATAATATGTTTTAGTCTGCTTGCCAAATACTTAGGAACATCCGTTAGCAACACACGGCTAAACGAATGAGCTTTATAAGTACAAATCCATTACAAACCAAGCACTAACTGTAGAGTATGCTTGTTCATAGACAATAAGGTGAGGTCATCCATGAATGGCAAAATGGAACACTGCATTATAAGTAACAGGGCATAAGGAAAGTGATGCTAAGATAGAAGAGGCCTTTCCATCCAACACGCCGATGAAGACCAGTAATTAACATTTACTTTTTGAACTGGATGATGACTCTTGAACCAAAGATGAAAAAACAGAGGAGCATTGACGATAGAAGTACTGGTACAATTTTTTAAGCTTGTTTTTACGTGTAAGAACCAATTAGCATCACTGAGCAGTTATAGGATGCAGTTATCAATCATATACACTGTTTTTTTTAGCGAACAAACATCAAATGGAAAAACTATAAACCATCTTTACCATCCATCCCTGCGGCACATCATCATTCTTAGAACTGGAAATGAAGAGAAGTCTAAATTGGCAGTAATATGGTATGAAAAAGAATTAAATAGTACTCAAATCCAGCAAATTATATAGCTTACACTAAGCAGAAAAATACACTAAACTGGGATCATGCTTTCCACTCCACAATGCTTAGAACCAAGGGGAGTTAACAAATCAATAATAGTAAATAGGCCAAAAAAACAAAATATTGTATGTAATTTGGTGCATTATAATTTGTTATTATCTTCATTGGACGACCAAAATTACACCTAATAAATTAGCAATGCAATCAGAGGGCCGTGTAGGCATCTATATTTGATAACAGAAAAGGGAGACATTAAATATACAGAATCATGTGAACGTATGTTCTTACATTGAAAAAATGTTCATCACTGTCATTGGAAGGAGGCACAAAGAGACACCTAATTTTCAGATGTATAAGCACATTTTACACTGACTGACATAAGCAGAAATGGACCATCTACTATAGTCCAGTTAATTATTGCATGCTCATTTCCTCTAAATGTGAATATATATGTAACATTGAGAACATGATATATCTTGGGGTCTAGGCTAACACATCTAAATCCTGGGGAGGCATCCAGGTCTCCTATAAAATTAGGAACAATAAAAGCAAAAAACACCAAGATTTCTATGTTTTTTTTAACTTGAGACATCAAATGTTCATGCAGAAGATAAGATCATAATAGAAAGGATTAACATATTTCCAATAGAACTCACCTTCTATTTTTTCTCAGGATTCTTTCGGTACACAACATAAGCCTTCAAACATTTGAGCACATGATATATCTTGAAAACTACAGCACCTTGTGCAAACCAACCTGCACAAAAGACACAATGCATTTTCTTTTCTTCAGAAACACCACTTTTGGCAACAGAAAACAAATTATAGTGGAAATAAATTAGAACACATTGGCATTCTTTGCGTTCTTGACATGACAGCAAGAAAAAAAGCACATGCTTGACCAAGCAAAATAGAACAGTAAGATTCACTCACATAAACCCTAGATCAACACTACAGAAATATGGAATCTATAAGCGGATGACAGCTCGTGTTTACCTTGCACCATGGACTGGATTTTCCTTGTTCCTGTCGCCGGCGCGGCGGAGAAGAGCTCCCACCATGTGCTCTTGGTCTAGTGCTCCAAAGCCGACATTTTCGAAGTTTTATGGATTCCAATGTAGAACGGCCCACACAACCCTCTCGACGATGGCAAGGGGCGAGCCAGTAGGAAACACGGCGGTGACCAGCATGCCAAGTCAATGGGAGGAGGGGCAGTTAGAGAGAGAGAGAGAGACGACAGACAGCGACCTGGAAGCATATTATTTCTAGTTCAGAGTAAAAGAAGAAATGAACAATCAAATAAGGTCCAAAAGCTGACCTTCTCAAAGTTATATGGATTCCAATCTAGAACGATCTTCTCATGCCAATTCAGAGAGAGGTAGACACATTGTCACTATACACTTTAGGGGCATTTGTTTTCTATAAGCCACTAATCTGCAGGATATAGAATACTAATGGGTGTCATGTATAATCATCTTGCATGCACAACACAGAGCATGATATACTTAAGAAAAGCTACATCCATGAATAAGATCATTTTAAAAATTGACTGACCTATCAGCCACATCCATGAATGTAAGTTGACTAAAACAGATTTCAGCTTAGCTCAAGGCTAGAAATTGTAGAATTGTCAAAAAATATCTAAGCACAAAAAGACATCTAATGCATAAAATTGCTGAGCCAAAATATTTTGAGCCAGATAAATTAACTCCAAATTTTGTTTCGGTGACCTAGAACGACGACGAAATCTCTGCCTAATAATAAAGCAAATTGGGTTTCTGGTCGTCCGTCATAAAATTGCCCCCGAAGTTGCCCTAAATTACCCACTATGCCATCTATAAGTGAAGAAAATGATTCGTTTTTTTCTACCAGAAACGCCGCTAGATCTGGTTCTTCTTCCAAGCGCGAGACCACGGTTCGATTCCTGATTCTGCTCTCTTTTCTCCCCTTTTCTCTGTGCGCCTCCTACTTCCCCCGAGCAGTAATGGGCAGGCCCATGTGCCATTCGTGATGCCCCTGCTTTTTATTATTTCATTTTTTGCTTTTTTGCTTTATCATTTCTGTATGTGTTTTTCCTTCTTTAGTTAATTCAGGATTTTCAAAAAATCTAAATTTCAAAAGGTTGTGAGTTTTCAAAAAATATATTGAGAAACTATAAAATGTTCGTGGTTTCAATTTTTTTTCGCATAGTATAAAACAAATTCATGAACTTTTTAAAAACATTAGAGAAATAAAAATGTTCATGATTTTGTAAAAATGATCATGTATTCAAAAACTTCCCAATTTCAGTTTTTAAAATGACATTTTAAAAGTCCATTATCTCATCATGACATCATTCAGACATTGTTTGTGAAATGACATTTTAAAAGCCCTTATCTCATCCTGGCATTTGATTCAACCTTTTTTGTCTCTAGCACATCTGCATAATCTGATTTTTTTTTTCTCCCGTTGCAACGCACGGGCATATTTGCTAGTCATGCTAAAGAAAAGAAGCACCGCCTTTCATAGTATATATATAGGAACCTTCAAAAGCAGAGTGAGCATTACATATATTATTAACAGTTAAGAAAATGATAAATATGCTAGTAATGCTAATTAGAGTCAGTACTGTAGCAATTAACTCAATAAGATCCATCAAAATATCTATCGACCATTTGTGACTCGTCAGTAGTATAGCAACACGACAACCTTTTACAAAATATCTAACTCTAAGCAACCCCAAGTTCTCAGGGTTGAAATAATTTTAGACAAGCAACCAACTGATTTATTTTGAAGTTCAGTTAACATCTCGATAGAGAACACACTGTTAACGTCTCCATGTCGTGAACCTAACCAGCAGCCATTGCAAATTCTCAATCGAAGCATTCCTCAAACATAAATATGAGAACCAGCTAGGGTTCTGAACCAAATCGGGCACCCCTCACGCATATGTGAAACCCAACCATCCCATATTTAATTTTTATGAATAACTATATGAGTAAGAGCCAAAACCCCCACTGACTTCCATGGCCTACAGGAAAAGCAAATGGAATAGGTCATATAATCACCTCTGGACCATGCCAGACATAACTGAATAATTTCATATGAATAACTATATGAGTAAGAGCCAAAACTTGATTGGTTTCAGCCGATGCCCGATTGACCAGCCTTTGTCAGACATAGCAAATCATTGCATTAATTTTGTTAAAAGGAACATGGTGAGCAAGACAAACTGAATTTAAACTTTTAAAGGACAGGAGTATTCAATGAAAACACTGAACAATTTTGAAAAGACAGTGGCTACTCCTTTAAAGAAATTAAGATGGATCTGAAAGCATTTCAACAAAGTTATCACAGTCTCAGTTTTCTTATTTTAGGATGCACCATTCCTTGATGCTGGAGACTAAATAAAGCTAGGCAATAGAAGAGCAAGAGGAGCTTACCTGCAACAGTTCAATCATAAACTATTCTGATATGATGGAAGTCAAAACTAAATTACTATTAGTCAATCGTGTACTATATGCACCACATAGAAACCTCACCGGCTATCATCACTGAGAGGAGCTCAAGTGGGCCTTAGAACTGCCCACGCCCCCATGGAAGCTTTACCCTTTTATCTTGCAAACACACTCGTACCCCTCCTTCTAGAGCCGCTGCAGGAAGAAGGCGAACATCAATGGACACATTATTTTCTGTAAAATGTAAACATTTCCCATGAACACTAAATAACAAATTATGAATTAACATTTATTTACTGCAAAATATAAAACAGAGCAGAGACACCTTAAAACTCTTTGATCCCGGTCATCACATTATTCACACCATAACAATTCCAGAGCCATGTATTAAAAGGCTAAAATCAAATCTTCCAAAATCTAAAACCAAAATAATAAATCAACATCATTCACATTGTTAAGAGCATCTAAAACATAGCTTGTAGCGTAGACAGTAAACAAAGACAAATTATATTAGAGGTGCAGTCCAAGCATAGTACTAAAAGAAGAAGAAAATCGCCAACTCCTCCAATTAAGAAACATGCTCAGCGCCTTGGCCACCTAATTATTCCAATGATTCTCGGCTCTATTCACAAAAATTTCCACTATATTTGACAATAGCTGTTTTCGGAACTACCTGCAACAGGAAGATTCCCATGGCTGTGGCCATTTCTTCATCATGACAAGCAAATAGTCCAGCCATAGTCACACCAAAAGGACCAGTAGTGATGAATCAGCTATGCTGATCGCTGCTCGCAACACATCCACACTGCAAAGAAAAGTTTGCAGAATAGTCAAGCATTGCAAATACTTGGGATGGTCAGGTGGATCTGAGAATCACACAATAGTCCTCACCTTCTGCAGTATTGATTCAGCTGCTTGTGTACCTCGTCACCTCCTGTCAGCCACTCGGCACATGCTCAAAGATGGGCCAATGTACCTCGTCACCTCCTCCTCTGCTGGAGGGCGACCTCCCTGACGATGAAGAGGCGGACAAGGGAAGTAGCTGTGCGGCTGGTCGGCGTCCTGCCTGACAATGAAAGCCGTGCGGCGAGAAAAGGTCAGCTCATGGCCAAATAAAATGATCAGCATAATTTCTGCACTCATGCTAAAAACATGGCGACGTCGGACGCATAAAAAATGATAGATGTGATGTGCAATCAATATACGGCCAAGAATGAGAAAAGGAAAATATAAACTCATTAAGAGCAATGATTGAAGCAGGAGGTATTGCATATATGAAAAACCATAGTTTCATACATAATTCATCATCATCATGATAACAAAAGATGCAACAGTAAGATCATGCCTAAAAGGCAACACAAGATTTCAGAGAACACTGACCTTGATTGGCCCAAATTTGTTCTGAAAAGTTACAACTAAAACATAAATTACTGACAAAGGATATTCACACAAAATCGATGATGAAAGGCACATGCACATCTCTAGAAAATACATTTACCTGCAATGGATAGCGAAATATTTCTTGGGATATCCCTAGAGGCATTGCAACCATTGATTGTATATACGGTTTGATATTCCTGGGGGCATCTGGGGCGCACCAAATGAGAGTAGGGAGTTCTGCAACATAGAGAGAAATTACATAAGAATCAGCCCCCCCCCCCCCCCAAAAATATATGCCCTCCTTGTCCAGATTGCACAAATTAGCATAGGTTCTAGATTTCATGTAATAGTAATAAACTGACATTTCAGGCAAACCATAATAATTTACTCCTTGAACCCATTGATGTTCATACACCAACTGCTCCTTCGCTAGTAATTTACTCCTTCGGTAGTGACCTCCCAACAGAACGAAATCACCAATATAAAGACCAAAAAACTGGTACTGCCTGAACCTCTAATCACAGATGCAGCATACTGGAAAATTTTGCAAACTCGTTCGCTAGTGATGTAGCTCAACACTCTAAAAGTCTCCAAAATCAGTAGCGTGCACAAAAGTATAGACCCTCACAGCAGAGGGGTGGAAGAGCAAGAGGAGCTTACCCATCTTCTTGGATTACTAACAGCTAGAATCAAGATTGTGCACGAGTGTCAAACACAAGCATCCACAACATCAGAAGATTATTGTATTTTAACATATCAAACATTGCAATGCCATCAATTTCCTGGTCCAGTCCAAGTATCCAGAGAATTTGCGTTTTCTAAATAAGAGATTGTTTCTTTAACTACCCATTCCATGACCTATCCAATCCATCTCAGGTAATCACACAGGGAAAAATTGCAAACGAATCTAAAAACTTGACTTGGATCGACTTATCACAGGCAGGGAGGAGTGTAGATGAGGGGAGGGGGCTGAGCCTACCTCTCAGCGTAGTGAACAGGCAGAGGTAGAGGTAGACGGTATGAGCGTCTTCAGCTCAAGCGACTGTGCCACCACGTTCTTGACCGCCTGCGCAGCAAGCACGCACGCGCACAATTCAGTCGCCGGAATCCGTGGGGTGGGATGAGACGAGACGAGAGGAGGAGGGGGCGCTAGCCGGACCTGCGGGAAGAGGTAGGAGACGTCGACATGGTTGAGCGCATCGAACTTGTCACCGTCGAAGCGGGAGTCAAGGAGCGCCGGGACGGCGGCAGCGCTGGGGTCGCCGTAGAGATGCGCGTCCATGGCTTCGTGCCCATCCGCACGCCACACCCATGATGCTGCCGCGCTGGCGCCCGCATCCCTAACATCCCCGACTGCCCCGACTCTCCCCAGCCACTACTAGGAAAAGGCTTATTAGTGGCGCACCTGTTTTGGCCATTAATGGCGCACTACAGGTGCGCCACTATCATCACGCCACTAGTAACATATACTAATGGCGCACCCCTGGTGCGCCATTAGTATACCAGACTATAGTGGCGCACCAGGCAGTGCGCCATTAGTAAGTCACACGGTGCGCCATTAGTATGCCTCCCAGGGGGCCATATTTACCTTGTGCTCTGGGTTACTAATGGCGCACTAACAGATAATGCGCCACTAGTATTTTTTATAGCAGTGTGCCACTAATGTGCTGTATGGTGCGTCACTAGTATGAATATTAGGAATATATTTTTTCTTTTCTGATATTTGCACAGATTACAAAATATATTACTGCACAGAATATAGACAGCAAAACATATAAACAGCAGATTCATCGAATACAATAGAAGATTATTCTCCGAATACAATTCATCATATTAGCTAGTCTCCGAATTCAAAAGACCGAACAAAGTTAGAACATTACAAGTCTCGAGACCGCGAGTAGCGAGTTTGTCTTCACATTACAAGTCGATATCGATCATCTAAACTACCATCACATAGAAGACAGCTGCGGTCATCACGATGAGCATCATCGCGATGAAACTGGTCTTCATCCGGTTCCTCCTCCGCTCCCTCCTCTCTCCCGCTAGATAGCGCGTGTATCTAGCTTCCGCCTCCGCCCTAATGGTGTACCCTTTGTAACTGTTACCGCTGAAACGGTGAACCTGTCTCTGACACTCCTCCCAGTCGTCGTAGACTCCGGGAACCTTACCCTTGTACACGACATACGACGGCATCTCTATGCACTAGCCAAACAAAACGTTAGTAGCAATTCACAGACAATACATAAGCAATATATAAGTATGCAACAAAAGGATCGGAAGAGAAAAGCAAGACATTAATAGCACGATTCATGGTCCTACTAATAAATAGCATCGATTACATATAAGTTGAACGACTGTCCAAACCAAAGAGACATACAAGTTCATTAAAGTTTAATTACAACATGAGCTAATCGATATTTCAGAACTACATAGCATCACTACTTTCGACTCGACTCAGGGACCAGAGCGTGGATGAAGCCGCCGTCTGTCGTGATGGTCATGAAATCGCGGGCGTTGTCAGCCTGCATTTGTAGCATTGTTTCTATCTCACTGTTGGACGGTTGATATCTGAGATAGAACTGCCCCGAGGTACGAAGGACATCTTGATGGATGATTTCCGCAAATTCCGACTGGATGCGAAAGAATTCTTGTCTGATGTCCGCGTCCTGGATTGCCGACAAGCGTGCGGCCCAATCTTTGAGATTATTTGGTAGCAGAAGGTGATTATGGTCCCGTACGATCGCCCGCATGTGATGGAGGGCGTAGTAGGCATCCTTCTGACTGCCAGGCGGTTGCTTGACGCAGGGGAACGTCGTATTGTGCGTGAACACGTGCTTGCCGTACCTACGAATTGGCCTGCTGAAGGTGCCTCCAGATCTGGCGTAGCCGGGGAGAACATCATCAAGAACTTTCTTGATATTTGTGTAGTCTTTCTTCGACTGACGGTCCGAGTCAAAATACGTGGCCATGGAATATTTCGGGCTTAAGAGGATGAGTGTGCAATGTGTGTCACTGCACAAAACACGGAATGTTAGAAAAAAAAAGAACAATCGAAATCTAAGAAATCATATGTTACGGGGCGGTGAGGGGATGACTTACTCGGGAAAGTAAGGCACGAGGAAGTTATCCTTATCTGGGTTTGCCAGAATGACGCCTTCGAGGTATGAACTCGCGACTTGCCGGTCCACAGCGCTGCCCAAGATCTTGGCACGCATGTAGAAGGGGTCGACTATCACGATGTCCGGGGTCTTGTCTCTAATGATCCGCATCTCCATACTCAGCGAAAATAGCCGAACGAAGGTGTAGTGCATCGGATGAAGGTTAAACATAGCGAAGATGTCATCAAACCGCAGGACGATCATACCCCCGATGGCGCTATCCACAAAGCCCTTGCCCTCTGGCACCTTGGCCACGAAAACCGGGTATGCCACATCATTCTCTCGGAGACGCCGCTTCTCCAAAGAAAGAACACTGTCATGCAGACTCCGCATAGCACCGGTTGCAGCATTGAGCAGATTAGTCGGTAGCATCGGCCTACCCGCCACATGCACCCTCCTTGAGATATCCTTAGGTGAACGTGGCCCGTCCTGAGCACGGATCGTACTCGGTGCCGGCTGGCTCGCACCCTTGTTACTCTTTCTTTTCCGTCCCTTCTTCTTCTGCTGTAATGGGATCGAGTTCTGCTCAGAGAACGCCTTCTTGAGTGTGTTGGGGCTGATAATATTTCGCACCTCGGCTATCTGAGGCTCGGTGAAGGCGGCAGCTGGAGGCGTCTCCAGAGAACTGAACGCCAGACGACGCCTGTTGCAATTGGGTTTCTCCGCGGTACCAGCTAGATCGTCTTTTGCAGGGTTGGGTTCTTGAGAAGGAGGCCCCAAGAATTCGTCACCGTACCCATGTTCGTTGAAGTACTTATCGACGTTGGTAAATGTACCGTCGTCGTCGTCGTCCCGATCCTGTGCCATATGCATGTCCGGATCCTATGCCATATGCATGTCCGGCATGTCCGGTAGCGTTGCAGGGGTCTTGCCATGGCTTGGCGCCAGCACGACTGGCGGTGTTGTCTGTGGGGTGGTGTCCCCCGCCCCCAAACGAATCTGGCTCTTCGGCCAAAGCATGGGCCAGCTTATGCAGGCGCTGAGGGTTATCACATCATCTTCGTTGGCCCCATGGGGTCGATACGGAGGTAATATGTCGTCGAAGCCCGGCAGCACCCGAACCAGTTGAACCCTATAAACGGTGGGTGGCATCTGATTACCGTGGAACACGCGGCTGCCCGGTTGAACGATTCTGCCCTTGGCGACATCGACCAACTCGTCGTTCACGAAGTGCAGGAGAGTGCACGGAACGTCGGCGGTGCCCTGCGAAAACATGTAGGGCGTCAGGGATGCCCAGTCAAAGGCAAGGAGATGAAGTCATCGGCCGAGAGGCTTAATTAGTTACCGTGATGGCGTCGAGCTCGGCTAATGTCGAGGCACCGCCAACGGCGGGCGTGCAATTGACGGAGGGGCCGCTTGCTGCCGAGGTGCCGGCCGGCGTATTCTTCCCACACCCGGGTGCATTAAGCTGCAATGCCGGCGCCACCGCGGGAGACACCAATGCCGCCTCCGCCGGAGACACCAATGGCGCCGCCGCGGGAGACACCAATGCCGCCTCCGCCGGAGACAACAATGGCGCCGCCGGCGCGTTGCGCGAGTTGCTGCCCGTGAAGCTGGGAATCGGGGGCGGCCCCTGTTGGCCGCCCGCCACCCACGCCTGCAGCCCAGAAACCAAGGTAGGTATAATGGCGGTGATCGTCGCTCCCAGTTGGTCTCGCACTTGCTCTTCGACCATCTCCGGAATCCGCGCCACTTGTGCCTTGAGTTGTTGAACCTCGCGCTGCTGGCTTTCCGAGCTGGTCTTTCTCTCCTTCCGCCCAGCGGTATAGTATTCCGACCATTTCGTGGACAAGCCTTTGCCGGCCACACGACCAGCTGACGACGGCTTACTGAGCTTATCCTTGTTTTTCATTATGTTCAACGCCCTATTTAAAGGGGTGTCGAATGGGGAGCTCTGAGACGACCCCGCGCTACTGCTTTCAGTGTCCTGTGGAAGGAACGTGAACCATTTAGAAATTTGGCTTCATTAATTAGAATGCAACCATATGGAGCTAATTACGCGGGGGTGTATTCCTTACCAGAACACGCTCAAGCGCCTTGGTCTTCGGATCCGTGGTAAGCTCCTTGGTTACCGGGTCAATCTTGTGCCGGGCCCTGACATAGTTCCTGGTCTGCTTGTCACGGTATTTCTCGAAGCGGGGCGGTAGGCCTTGCTCGGCACGCTCTGCGTCCTCCTTGTCCCATATAGGTTCCGCCACTCTGTAACCGCCGGGACCGAGTTTGTGGACCCCTAAGTTCAAGTCCCGCATATCTTTCCCCCACTGACTTGATTCCTCAGATGCGTTGCTCTCGCACTTGATCTTGAACTCCCGGTAGTCATCTTCGCTGATCGAAGGATTTTTCTCCTTGATCTTCTCATAACTATCACCTTTTTCAATCATGCTCTTCACCGCGCCTCTCCAAGTAGCCAGGGCCTTGCTCATCTTCGTGAGGGCGGCACTGTTCACTTTATTCCCTGAGAAGCGTGTGTTTGCGAAGTCACCGGGGAACTTGTATCGTTCGTGCAGCTTCGTGAAGAGGAGGTTGCGCAAATTTCCTCGGTCACGATGCCTTACGTTCTCGGTGTTGATCGAGACGGTGCTCCGGAGAATGCACCCGAGCTGTCCCGCGTATCCCTTGACTATTTCTTTGGGCGTCGTTGGATGCCCCTCGGAGGACACTTCAGTAAATTCCTCCTTGACAGTGCCGAGCACGTTCGGGCGCCGGTCCTTCCGTTGCCTCTTCGGTTGGCTGCCATCTGTGCGTGCGCCGCCATCATTAGTGGTGGCATCCTCGGCGGCACCATCAGTGGTGTCATCCCCGACGCCACTAGGGGTTGTGTAGTCGGGATCGGTGTCTTCCGCGGCGTCCTCATAGCGGTGAGGTTCTTCCTCCATCTCCTGGGACAACTTTCCATACCTTCAGCAGCGGAGGATCTTCTAGTACGGCAAGTCCCAGAAAACCGACCTCGTTTTCCATACCTTCAGCAGCGGCTCTGGCACCGTTCGCTTCTTTCCCGGCGGTGTGCACTCTTTCCAATTTTTCAACAGCTCGTCTATTTCCTCGCCGCTCCTCGTACGCGGGCGTCTTCGGGGTTCGGTTTCACCATCGAACAGATCCTTGCGTTTTCTCCATGAGTCATCATCACGAAGCCACCTTCGATGTCCCATGAACACGGTTTTCGAAGACCCGAGATCTCTATCTAGCTGGCGATACGTTGTGTCATCCATGCACCTGACGCATGCACGAAATCCGTGGACCACCTGCCCCGCGACATATCCGTAACCGAGATAGTCTTGCACCGTCGTGAGCAGTGCGGCTCTCATAGGGAAATATTCTTTCTCTGCGGCGTCCCACGTATTGGCTGGCGTTTTCCACAGCATGTCTAGCTCCTCTTTCAGCAGCCCCAGATACAGATTGATGTCGTTCCCTGGTTGTTTCGGCCCTTCAATTAGCATACTCATATGAATGTACTTCCTCTTCATGCACTTCCAGGGGGGAAGGTTGTACATCCACACAAACACAGGCCAGGTGCTATTGTGACGACCCTGGCTTAATCGTGCATTAATCATACACGCAAATGCGCACGATCAAGCCTAAGGACTCACTTGAAGATATCACAACACAACTCTAAAACATAAAATAAGTCATACAAGCTTAATATTACAAGCCAGGGCCTCGAGGGCTCGAATACAAGCTCGATGGCATACAAGCGTCAGCGGAAGCATTAGATATCTGAGTACAGATATATTACAGAGAGAGAGATAAGCCTTCACAGAGGCGGGGAAAAAATAAAAACTACGATCGAAAGGCGTAGGCCTCCTGCCCTGGACCCTCCGATCCTACTCCTGATCGTCGAACGGCTCCTCGTAGTAGTAGTACTCGCCAGGCGGATAGTAGTACTGGTCGTCGGCTGGGGCTTCTGGCTCAGGGGCTCCGTCGTCTTGTGGCATCAAATGGAAAATGGGGGAAAAAGAAAATAAAGCAAACGTGAGTACTCATCCGAAGTACTCAGCAAGCAAGGATCTACACTACATATGCATCATTGTCAAAGGAATGACTGTATATGTGGACTGGGCTGCAGAAATGCCAGAATAGAGGGAGAAGCCTAGTCCTATCGAATACTAGCATCTTCAACAATCTTCGACAGTCTTGCAGCATCAGGAGAGAGCAGATGAACATAATGTAAAGTAGTAGTAGTAATATCATCAACCTCGACCTGAGATCCTTTCTCGACTCCCTGCGAGAAAGCAATCCCAGAGCCGTACTATCCAATTCTCATCACATGTTCTAGTTGTACCGATCGGGATACAACTCCGAGTGTCCGTTACCGTAGGACAGGCTATCGATAGAAGTTTCTTCCCTGCAGGGGTGCACCAACTTACCCACCACGCTCACTTAACTCTGGCCGGACACACTTTTCTGGGTCATGCCCGGCCTCGGCTAAGCAACACGCCGCAACCCGACCTAGGCTTATAAGAGAGGTCAGCACGCCGGACTAAACCTATGCCCCCAGGGGTCTTGGGCCATCGCCCCGGGAACTCCTGCACGTTACGGGGCCACCGAGAGCAGACCTAGCAACCCCTTATACAAGCGCGGTTGCGTTACCAGTCCAACTCAGCGTGCGCCGCTCCTTACTGACGTCCAACAAGCTTCGGCTGATGTGTACGACGCAGAACGCCCATACTATGCCCACGTGATGGTTAGTGCTATCGGGCCAGAGGCCCCTCGGATCAAATATCCAAACCGTAGTGGATTAGGAGCGCGCGGAAACGAGCAGAGACTCACGATCGATGTGACCCCGTCGCCCCGTCTCGAGGACTTGCGGCAAGGGCTAAGAATGCCCGGCCACGCCTCGTAGTTATCTCGCGGGCACCATCCAGGTCAACCCGACTCCACATCACTTCGCGTTAAGCTCGCGCGGGTACCCCTTAGGGCCGACCCGTCTTTAGTATCATAGTTTAGTGCAAGTCATAATATCCAAGGTAACTGTGTGTCTGACACCGAAGGGAACCCTGAGGAATCACCCTCGATGGAATTCCCGCTCGATGTTATCATCAAGGTGAACGAAGGAGGAATCACCCTCGAGGTCCACACTTGAGAGGTTGCGCGACGATGTCGTTATCGGGGGTGGTGTAGGAGGAATCACCCTCGCTTACCACGACCGAGTAACTAACCTACAAGGTTAACATCAGAAGTGCTAACGAGGTATCACCCTCGGCTCTCGACGGTAACCCAGCAGTGTCGGCAACTAAGGGGTAGTGATGTGCGGTGCCAGGGTCTGGTCCTCAATCCCGATGATCGGGTCTTCTGATATCCAGCAGGGCAGTCGGGATCAAGGGAGTTCTCTGTCGTGTCTCTACCCAGCCTATACTAAGCAGTCTAGGATAACCAGTAAGGTAGCAAGGCAGGTTACAATAAACAGGCTATGCAACAGATATAGGAAACAGTAGCAACAGCAGTTCTAATGCAAGCATAAGAGAGAAGAGAGTAGGCGATATAGGCATGCTCAAAATGGGGGTGCTTGCCTGTTTGCTCGGGGGCAAGGGCAAGGTCTTCAGTAGTATCGTCGGGGACGTAGTCGTACTCCTGTGCGGCGTCTGCCTCGGGAGCTACGTCAACGTCGGGGGCTACCGAGAGAGAAGAGGGGGAAGAAACAGGTAAACATAATGCAAACAAATGCAACACGGTGCGTGTGATGCTATGATGCAGTGCAGGGTTGCCTAAATATGCATCTAAGTCATTTTAGTTATTTTTAGAATTATTCTGGGATTTAATATCCGACGTGTGTGCACTATTCATCTGTCGGATTCGGGTCCGGAGTTACGAGTTCTTCTACGTAGGAGGTTCCGATGGAGAAACAGACGGCACGATCAGACTCGTCTCGTCGTTCTGAGCAACTTTCATGTTTTAACTTTTTCGATCCGAGCTACGGTTTAAAAATTATTAATTTTTAAAGATTATTTGAATTTCTGGAATTAATTTTTATTTACAGAAAATGAATTATGACGTCAGCATGACGCGCTGCTGACGTCAGCAAGTCAACAGTCGGCTGACTAAGTCAAATATGACATGTGGGTCCAGTCAGCCTCTGTTTACCTAAACCGTGAGTTAAACTAATCTAATTAGCTAATTAGGCTTCTGGTCCCACATGTCATAGACTCATTAGGGTAATTAGTTTATTTTTATTTCTAAAACGTTTTAATTAGATTAACAGGGAGGTGGGGCCCACGTGTCAGCGACTGGGCCGGTCCAGTCAGCAGGGCTGACCGGTCAGCTGGCCGGTCGGGCCCCTGGGGCCCACGGGTCAGTGACCCAGGGCGACCCACGTGGCGGCCACGTCGGCGCCGGCGCCGGAACGACGCCGGCGACCAGAAATCACGGCGGCGACGCACGGGACTCGCCGGAACTCGGCTACAGACCACCAAATGAGACGGGGCCGGTCGCACTCGAAAGCGCAGACGACGCCACGTCGAACGGTGGGATGGGTTGGCCCCGGGGAGGTCGGAATCGCCGCCGGCGACGAGTGGAGGCGGCGGTGGCATTCGGGTGTGGTCGGAGTCGCGGCTCTGGGCCGTTCCCGAGCGATTTTCGCGGCTAGGCGGGTTGCTACGGGCGCCAGGAGCTCGTGGGACAAAGCGGAGGAGCTCGGGCAGCTTCACTCCGAGCTCAACGCCGGTAATGGCGCATGGCAGAACGTGGCGGCGGTGACAGCTAGCTAGGACGGGGCACGCAGCGCGAGGAGGGGAACGGAGAGGGGGAAGAGGCTCACCGAGTGGTCACGTAAGACCCGCGGAAGCTTAGTAACTGCAGCGGTGGTCGGGGACGACGGCAAACACGTCGGGGCAGAGGAAGAAGACGACGTGGTTGCGGGCGATGCGGTGGATCCAAGCCCCAGCTGCAGTCACCAGAGGATGGGGAAGACGACGGCGGGGCTCTACGGCATCACGGTGCGTCAGCGCGACGGCGGTGGTCGCGGCAACGACTGGAACGCGGCGGCGATGGCGCTCGGTCTCACTGGATCTGGCGGGGGGAAGAGAGGAGGAGAGCGAGCGAGCGAGTGGACGAGGGAGTGGATAGGAGTGGACGGGGCCGAGGGCGTCGCCGTTATCCCCTCGGCGGCCCCTGTAGCGCTGCGGTGTCGGCCAGCGACCGGCGAGCTCGTCCTCGTCCACGGCGGCGTTGACACGGGGAGGAGAGAGAGCTAGTTGGGCTGGTGGGCTGGGACCAGGCACTGTGCACGTAGGCCTGTGCACAGTGGCCCATCTCTCCCCTTTTCCTTTTCTGCTTTCTTTTTCTTATATCAATTCTGTCTTGAAATAGTTAGGGCACTTTTACATTTTTGTAAAATGTGAGAGTTGTCCCAAATATTGCAATGCAATATTATCTCTCACCAAAAAGTGGTTTGGACTGATTTGAAGTTTGTTTGAATTTAATATGATTTTAAATATATCAAATATCCTGTTTTTGGGTCTGTTCCAACTTGTTTGAGTCATTTATCCAACTCCAAACATTTTGATGTTGATTTTAGAAAGGTTTCTGGATTATTTACCATTAAATGAACATTTTTCCAGCAGTGTTTGATCAACCTTATATTTCACTTATGAATTTAAGTTGATTTTTAAAAATGGAGTTGATTTACTTTGGTTAACCACTATGTTTAATCACTGCATATGATATGACTTGGCATTATTAACAGCTGATCATGGTGGCTATTACATAGGGGTGTTACAGCTATGTGTGCTTCTCTGGCTGCCAAACAGATTGACTCCATCTGTGCTCGCGCCCAGCACGATGTTCCTTGGATCGTCCCCAAAATCTGGGTATTCGAAGTTCAACGCTTGCCACTGGCTCGCATCCTTAGGGTGACTCAGCATCTTGTCTTTTTTATTTATCTCCGGATCATTTTCGTCATCTTCTCGCTTCTTCTCCTCCCTATCCGCGTGCCAACGCAGGAGCTTTGCTGCCTTAGGGTCCGCGAAATACCGCTGCAGACGAGGAGTGATCGGAAAGTACCACACCACTTTTCGAGGAGCTTTCTTCCTCTTCTTGTATCGAGTGACGCCGCACACCGGACATATGGTAGACTCCGCGTGCTCGTCCCGATAAATGATCCAATCGTTCATGCACACATGGTATTTCACGTGCGGTAAATCCAGAGGACACATGATTTTCTTTGCCTCCTCGAAACTGGTCGGGCACTTGTTCCCCTTGGGAAGACATTCGTGCCAGAATGACATGTTCTCGTCGAAGCATGCGTCGGTCATTTTTTGTTTTACCTTCATCTCCAGAGCCATGAGCGTTACTTTCAGGCGGGTATCCTCGGGCCTGCATCCTTCATACAATGGAGTAACCGCGTCTATCTCCAGTTGATCCAGCTTGGCTTTCTCTCGGGCGGCAGCTCTTGCGTTATCCGTCTGCTTGAGAAGCAGCTCTTGAATATGAGGGTCCTGCACCCAGCCCATCGATGGTCCATCGTCGTCTGCTCCGGCATCTTCATCTTCATCATCATGCCCTTCGTCTTGATCTTCCTCATCATCATGTCCGGCATCTTCTACATGATGACTGTGTACTGCATCACCGTCGTGATCATGTCCTGGAGATTCTTCGTCTTCTCGCCCGCCCTCGCCGCCGCGGTTGTCTTGCTGCCCTTCCTCATTTCTTGTCCGGCCCCCATGGACGACTTCATAGTCATCTTCATCACCTTGCCACCGATAGCCATCCATGAAACCACGCAAGAGCAGGTGGTCCCGCACCTGTCCGGAATCCGGGTCCGTAATAAGGCTCTTCAGCTTGCATCTTCGACACGGACATCTTATCTCCGTCTCGTTCTTTTGAAGCATCTCGGCCTTCGCGGAGCTCAAAAACCTATTCACGATGCCTTCGGTCATCGTGCGGACCATGGTCGCCTGCGGGGTAGAGCAAAACGATATTTTAGAACCAAGAAAAAATTTGGCATAACTTTGCCTAAAAATAGGACAAAAAGAATGCATAGTGCCAAATTCTCGCCGAAACGGAAATGAATCAACATTTCGGCAAAATATTGGCAACTATCGCATTTCAAATACCGGTACCTGCAAACACAAATATATGCAACACCACAAACATACGTAGATCTAGGCCATAAAAAGTGCATGTGCATGTTGTTGGAGGGAGAAAAAAGTAGATCTATAACATAATTAAAGAAAGCTTTCCCCTTACTTACCTATCAAAAAAAGGTAATTTAACCACTTAATTTGGGTGAATCTATGGTGCAAATGAGGTGAGGAGGAGGAGGCAGCCGAGACAAGCTTGGAGGAGGAGGTGGAGAGAATGAAGTGGGGAAAGTGAGTGTGGTAGATGGCTGTTCAAAATATCTAGCTGGTCTCAGGTTACTAATGGCGCACCACCTAAAAATGCGCCATTAGTAACCCTGGTTACTAATGGCGCACCAGTTAGGGGTGCGCCATTACTAGTTTTGCAAAAAAAAAAATTAATTGTTAGTAGTGGCGCACCGTGGTTGTGGTGCGCCATTACTAGTTTGAACTAGTAATGGCGCACTTCACACAGGTGCGTCATTACTAGTTTTGAAAAAAAAAAATTGTTAGTAGTGGCGCACGGAGCCTGTGGTGCGCCATTAATAGTTGAAACTAGTAATGGCGCACTGTGCCCTGATGCGCCATTAATAGTTTTGGAAAAATAAAAAAATAATAAAATTTGCTATTAATGGCGCACCGTGTGTCTGGTGCGCCATTAGTAATGAAGACACTAATGGCGCACCTGTATCTGGTGCGTAGCAGTGGCGCACCACATACATGGTGCGTCATTAATGTCCATATCAGCTATAGCCCTTTTCCTAGTAGTGAGCGTGCCCTGACTCTCCCCGGTGAGGCTGAGGGCGGGCGCCGCGGATCTCGGCTGCCGGCGCGGAGGGCAGTGAGCGAGAGAGGAAGGTCGTGCTCCTCCTGCCGTGCGCACGCGAGGACGACGGCGGCGACGCCAGGGAAGTGGACGGCGGGGATCTGACAAGCTGGGCGACGGAGACGGCGGCGGCGCGGGGAGCAGCTAGGGTTAGGGTTTGAGTGGAGGCGGCGTAGAGGAGGGGCACGACGCGCGACGCGCGAGTGCGGGAGGAGACGGGGCGCTAGGTCTCCGCCACAGGAGCGGCTCCATTTTATAGCGCAGTACGCGAAATGACGGAAATGCCCTCGGCGGGGCATGGGAATTACGCGCGGTGGCACAAGATCTTACCACCGGACGGCACCGACGGGCCACACAGAGCAGCGTCCCAGCCAAGGACGAGGCCCACACGTCAACGAGAGCCAGCCAAAGCCGCGGAGTGCGCGAGATTGCACGAGACCAGCGTTTTACATTTACTATTCATTGCGACAGGATGCTGGCCTGATCCGACGGTCCAAATGAATCCAGCGGAAGATCCAACGGTCAACGAGCGAGGGTAGATTGAGATGGACGGCCGAATTTGACTGAACTCTGAGGAGGCTGGGTAGCTCATGTCTCTCTTATTTCTCGATATCGACATGACCAGCACGGTGTGACTGCATCACCTTGGCCGACTCACACTCACCATCACCATGCACGCTTTGCCTTTTCTTTTCTAGAAGCAGATGAGCAACATCAACAACAACAAAATCGGGTCCCACTTGCAATTCTGAAAAGCCATTAATTAAACCAATGGCCAAATTAGATCTATAATCCTAATCCTCATCGTTACTGGTATAAGGTACTGTAAAAACTCCGGCGGTTTCAGCAGTATACCATTAGGCTAACCCAATTTTCACCGGATTTGCCAAATCAGGAAACCGGATGAACCAGCTGAGAAAAGGGTGTCGTTCTTCAAGATAAAGCTGACCGGTGGGACCGGTGAATACACCCATGTCACGTGGGGCCAACTGACTTACCCAGCCACCTGGTCGGCCGGGGATGATCCAATGGCGTTTAGCTATCAGTATCTGTTACCAACCCAGGCCCAGCTCCCGGTCCATCGGCATATGTTCGGACGTTTTCGGTGCGTATCGGACACTTCACTACAAGCGAAGAACCCACAACATTCCAAAAGATCGGCCTGAAGGGAGTGTGGCACTCTCCCTTATAAGGAGGTCCTAGCCTCCTCCCATATCCGAGGTGGGACTAAAGTCACTGACGTTGCCCAAGTCAGGTTCCTGACACCCCACCGTCGTCATCCGGCATGGTGATGGTGGTGTAGACCGGCGGGACGAGGTCAACAGCAAGGATGCAGCAGCCATCGTAGATAGCATGGCCATCCAGGGCATCTCGAGCTCGCGCTGCCCTCCATCGAGACCGGAACTCGACGTACGCCTCCATGCCGTACATCCCGTCCACCATCCGCTTGTACGCACAGATCACATATCCATCACCAGAGCGACGGAACAACTGGCGAATGGACTCGATGGAGACCACCTGACGAACGTCGCTGATCCGGGCGTGAAGAACGCCGTTGGGGCAGGCGAATTTGTGGCTTGACATTTTGTCAAACAAGTTGTAGGCAGTGGTGGAAAAAAAAATTGATTGGAAATTTGGGGCTAGGATCTATGGCTCTGATACCAAATGTTAGCATCCAGCTACTAGATTCACTCAATCACCATGATTTGGCTACAAATCAAGGCTTACAATGGGAGGAACAAGAGGAAGGAAGGAGACAGAGGAGGAAGACGAGCTATAGGGAGAGAGGAAACTCGCACGCCTCGCCAAGCCGGCCGAAGCCCATCCGTCCAAGCCAATCCGTGCGTGTATGCCTTCCCTAGTATTTGTAGTCCCTTGTGGCTTTGGGCTGGGCTGGGCACTGGTTGGAGGCCCAGGTCGCTGACAGTATCAGCCACGGGTGCATACATATACGTAACACCTTGACACTAACATCGGATAGTTTTTTTTTTTTTTTTAGAAAAGACATCGGATAGTTTTTGATTGTGTATCAATTCCACCGGTAGTAACACATGGCCGACCTGGGCAGAAAGTGAAGCTGCCTCGTGTCTCGTTTGGAGATTAATTAATTTTCTTCCCATGATTCCTATTAAGCGGTCGCTACCACCAGGAGTCGAGGAGCAGCAACAGTTTGCACTGCGGGACAAGTAATTTATGCAGGGAATCATGGAAGAGAAATCGTCCCTATATTTGAATCGATGAGCGCCGTAGCTTCTCCACAAGCCCTCCAGGTGATAAGCTCCAGGAACGAATTGCTCGTGCCGCACAACAGAGAACAGCAGTCAGCACTTCCACCACCTCTCTTCCACCACCACGGCGGCAAAAAGGGGCAGAAAAAAAATGCGAACTCCATCTCCAGATCTGGAGAACCAGCAGGCTTATTAATAGAGGGACCGGCGATGAATCTCTTCTCCGCATCCGGCTCCCTCCATTGGAGCACCACGAAGAAGCAATAGATACCCGACATGCGCCAGCAGCGGCCTGCACACTCCGGCAACGCCCTCGCAACCGGCATGACGCCACACCCCACTAAGGGAAAACCTAACCTAGATCTACTAACTATACATGGAACCCGAGCTCTTCTCCCATTCCTACACCGGCCGGCAGCGCCGACGGCGAGGAAAAGGGCCCGAGCCGGGCGAACAGCGGAGGCGACTCTCAACGGTGGAGGAGGAGACGAGGAGACTAGAGAAGGAAAAGAAAAGAGCTCTCGTGAAGCAGTGTCGATCAAAGGTTTTGGCTACCGAGGGGCACTTTTTTCTCGTGGGTCACCACGGTTACCGCGAAATTCCGAGCAAATTTTGGACGAATTTTTTTGAATCCGAACAAAATTCGTCAAAAATCCATTCAAATTCAAAATTTCGGAATTTTTCGTTTGGGAAGTTGATTTTTCGTGGGGTACTGGGAAACACGGTAACCGCCCGGTAACCGGTTTTCTCGGGCGGTACCCAAAACCACGGTGTCGATCAATCGATTCGAACAAACCGGCATTCAATTTTTAGCCTCGTGTCAATCGACGGCCGCTTTTTCTCGGCACCATATGGAGAGGACACAGGAGGATAACATGGCCGGCAGCTTTCAGCGGCAGCATGCAGACAGAGTCTCTGCGTTCGATCGAGAGGCTGGATTCAGTAGCAAATGCGTTATGTACTCATCACAGAGCTGGCAGCTAGTGTGGGTGAGTGGATGAGTGAATGATTGGGAGCCAACAACCAAATCGATCATGGTTTACGTAGCTAGACCACAGAAGTAGCCCCGGGTCGGGGTGGTGTGACGGACGGCCAGAACACGGACGATGGCTTTGTATATCTTCATACCATTTCCGCTCCACCGAAAATTCCTTCTGCCCCTGCCATGCTCCAGCTTGATAGTTTCGACCGCATGCCCGGAGTTGATCCACCATGTCTTACGTTACGGAATACGAACAAAATTCAAATCCTCTGCCAATCCTTTTTAGCTGCTATTTGAATACATGTTCAGATGCAAAAGAACTTGACGTCAAATATGATCTTGTTATTAACCGCTTGAGAGAACACAGAAAAAAACCCCTTCGTCTTTCTAAACCTCCACAAGCTTTCCAATGCTCGCAAACTAAACTGTACGCCTTCATCTTATTAGGAGCATGCAGCTCATTTGCATGGTTGTTGTTGCTATGTTGTCATGACAAAGATGGTGGCCACCGAGGAGGATGTCCAAGAAAAGATGAAGCCTTATCGATAGATGTATAAGAAACCGCTTACACCGGCTACGGTCCAGGCAATTCGTGCCTTGGTGACTTGGTTCGCATGTTCGCTCTCCGGCGGGCTTCATTGCGGTGGTGGTGGCTCTCCTTCCGGGTTGTGTGGGCAACGGGAGGTGTTGCGGCGGCTAGCTCGGGCATGCCCTCTGTCTCGGAGAGACGGCCCTGATCCGGATCTGGAGTTCTAGCATCGCCGTGTTCCTCCTGGCGACCTAGCGTGACACGGATGAGTTGCCGAGCGAAAGCTCTGTGCCTTGTCGCCAACGATAGTGACACCCGGGGGTGCCGAGTTCTTCTTGAAGGCATCGTCGTGGTTCTTCTCTCCGTGTCAGTGCTCCAGGTGAAGACCTTTGTCTTGTGTGGACTTGGCAACGGCGACACTCTACGCCATTTTCCCTCTTGGGGGCGTTGTTGTGGAGCTTAGGTGTGCTAGGTCGTAGCGTGGGGTGTGTTTAGTTCTCCCGGCGTTCTTTGGTGGTAGCGTAGTCGCGTGCATAGTGCGTGTGTCCTTTATCTCAGGATCGGCTTTGTAAGAGGGCTATCTCATCATCTTGTATCGTTCGGCTGTGTACTTCTTTGGGTGTTGCTTTATATATAAAGCGGGACGAAAGTCTGTTTCGAGAAAGGTCAATGTTTGATCTCATTTTTCAGAAGGTTAGGCGCAAGTACACAGCTAGTTGCATGCGTGATCTTGAGGTTGCAGAGGTTCACTTGGTTGGGTATGCTGTGTTGCCGGGTGGTCTTGGGCTTAGGCACCCTTTTATCTGGCTCGGACGATGTCCCTTGAGCGCTAGCCCGGTCTGTGTGGTCTTCGCCGGTTTCCCTTAATTAACCGTGCCTTGTATGGTTTTTGTGTCTGATTTCCCTTATTAAATGGACCAATTCTCTTCTTCTTAATGCAATGCGGGAGCTCCCCGCCCTCCGACGAGATTCCGTCAAAACAAAAAGATGATGGTCACACGCACGTTACTACTATTTACTACTAGTACTTATAGTGACAGCATTGGGAAGGTGCAATCTCGATCAACAGGTGCACTAATCTTTTAACCGACACCGATCAACAAAACTGAACAAATATGTGCAAAAATTAAGAAACAATAGTAAATGGCATGCAACAACCACAACAAACAAACACCAGATAACAAACACTACAATGGCTGCTCCACAATTCAATTGGGTGATGGCCGCCTTGCAATCTTTTGGATGGATCGTTGGCACCACGGCGAGGCCCCCTGCTGTGTTGCCCCGGACATCTTCAAGCTTGCTTGTTTCAAAAAGCTTTCCGTAAGGGAGGCGATCACCAACGGCAGATGGATGCAAGGATTAAACAAGATAAGCAACGAGAATCAACTGATGCAGTTCATCAAGTTGTGGGATGCGGTACAGCGGGTGGAGCTATATGACTCCAAGGATCATATCGGATGGTCACTAATTGCAAATGCAAAGTACTCTGCCTCCTCGGCCTATGATATTCAGTTCGTGACCAGGATTGAGCAGCCAATGTTTGGCGAAGGTGTGGACCTGCAGAATGGAAGGGAAGGTTAAGTTCTACATCTGGTTACTCCTGCAAGACAGGAACTGGACCGCGGATCGTTTGCACATGAGGGGAGGGCCACACAATGGAATTTGCAGGCTGTGCGACCAGGAAGAGGAAACTGCGGAACATTTAACTCTGCGGTGCTGCTTCGCGAAGGAGACTTGGTTCCAATTCCAGGGAACGCACGGCACAATGTGCGCTGCAGCTTTGTCAGCCTCTTCAATAGGGGACTGGTGGAGAAGGCTTTGTACTGCTCCTGGGGGACGGGACATGGTCCGTCAGGAGATCACTTTGGCGGCGTACATCGCTTGGCATCTGTGGAAGGAGCGGAACAAAAGGGTTTTTGAGCAGAAGGAACTCTCTCCTATCATGCTTTCAGCCATGATTAACGAAGATGTGCTGCTGTTCCATGCAGCGACGGATGCGCCTCCAGTTCCCTGAGGTGTTCTGCTGTTTTATCGTTCGATGTACTATCGTTGTATGCTACAGAGTGAGTAGCTCTCTTTTTCTTTTCTGAACCAGTTTTCTCTGCTGGTTCTAGAGTGTTATATGTCATGACTTTCTCTCACTATAATGCAAAGGCAGAGCTACTGCTATTCCCGTCAAAAAGAAGTGATGCTCAACTGCTTGAGGCGTTGTTGGCACGTGTCTACCTACCCAAGAGGGAATCCTTGTGTCACCATCCTCACACTTGCACACAGGCAGGTTAGGCGCTGAATCCTTGTGTCACCATCCTCACAAAATACGAAAAGAAAATCAGGGTACTTTTTTTGGGATGAAATCCTATCATCGAAGCGTTTCATTGATTTAGAGGAGAAGGTTTGGTACAGCCTTAGCTATTACAATGTCAGGTTACAAAGAATGTAGTCCCGAGCACAAGTACCTTCCCCGGTTGCCCGTTCTCTAGGTCTATGAATCATCGGTGAAATCTTCGTCTTGCCGGCAGAAGTCCAGCCTCAAAGCATGCCCTCCTGATGTGAGCTAGTACTTGGCTAGCTAGTTTTAGATATTCACTTTCATTTTTGTTGTGATGAGAGATGTGTAAACTTGTAGTCATGGATGGACCTAGCACGCCCTCCTCCCAGACAGTTATCCAGGCTTGCCAACCGCACGGGGTTTCTTCTCATGTGACATTCTACGGTAATTGACACGAGAGATTGTCATCTTAAGCACTTTGAATAGTGGCCTGTGGAGGCTATTTTCTAGGTCCACCACTACTCACTGTTAGATAGTTAGTTTTTAATTCGCCAACCGTTGAATTTTCTTTACAGAAAAAGATCTCATCTTCTACTTTCATTTTCATAGTGTTTAAGGTTAGCGCGAGCCAGAGCCCGCGGCAACATGAATTGAGGATGATGTTCAGGCGGAAGTAAGAGTATTGGGTAGAGGCAATGCGCCGGGTTAGGGATTAGGGCAATGGTGCCAACCGGAGCCGGAGGGTAGAGTCGCGGTGCACGCGCGCACTCACACAGAGAGGAGTGCAATTCTAGCCTTCGCACTGAAATATTTGTTGTTGATCTATCTTAATACATGAAATTTTCACTAGGCAGTAGATGCCAAAAATACCTAGATACAAGGTGAATGATTCAGGCATATGGATCACATATAATTTTCGCTTAGAGTAAAGTTATTTCCAGTTGACAACGATTGTATTGTACCTCGCTTATTTTTCTCCTAGCGACATGATACCACTCGACATGACCGCCCGTATCAGTATGAACACTTGATTATTCCCCGGGATCGATGGTGACTCCGATGGCTAATTAAGTAATACACTTGATTAAGTACTAGCTTCGGAGTATATATATGTATGTCTACATGTACAACTATTCGTATGCAAATACGCAACGCTTGCTTATGGATCAGCTCGAAGGGATACTGTGACGCATATATATACCGTATTTTAGCTCAATCAGTCGCAGCGCCGAAGATAACAAACAAAACGTGGATCGAGACGGAATTGGCAAAGGCAAAGTGGGGCTTAACTGGTTCATGATGCCATCTACCGAATACGGATATGCTGGCAACATGGAGTGAGTGATGTAACGGTGGGTAGGCACCAGAAAAGGACCCGTGCATATATGTATGTACATTCATATATAGGTACAATATTTTTCTCTGATATATGATTCTGCTGCATATGTATGCTAGTATCGGTATGTCATACAGCCCCTTGAGTTGCTAGGTAAAAAGTAATGTTGTGTCAACGGCTTGACAGAGCATTTTGTAGCAGCTGGGCTGTGTACATATAATGTTGTGTCAACGCCTTCGTATATTTCTGTGTTATATGTTGGAATGCACGTCTACGTAGTAAACTAGCCAGCTGGCTGGCTATCAATGTTGGTGGAATCAACGGTAATTGCCAGCTAGTTAAGATACTACACAATGGCATGCTTTGGGTAAAAGAAAGAAGTCACTTGTCAAAACAAAAGAAATTGCACTCGAACAAGTGTTGGACAAGTTGCTCAAACGGTCCAAGAAACGGCCCCTAGTATGCACGAGAGAGCGCGCGAGAGAGATATGCTAACTTTCCTTGTACTAGCATAATGCCCACACATTGCTACGAAACTATAAATACGAGAAGTTGTGCCAATATAGGAAGTCGTGATAATACATTTGTGTCTTACGGCCTTTGTATGTGCTTCACGATTAAAAAGAGCGAAAATATGTTTTGAATGTTGAAACATATGAGAATAGACATTACTAAGTTGACTGCACAATCGTGGATCGGGTAGGGGGACAAGATCTACCATCGCTTTAGAACTACAACTTATGCACTCTCTTATTTTTGATATAGAACTGAAAGAACATGGATGGGAAGAGAGGCTGAAAGCTAGAGCATAATTTTGAGTTTAATCGTATTTCTGCATCTGTTATTTGTGTCTTCTATAAGTATTGGTCCCACATGAAAATAGTAGTGTACTTGTTTATTTGTGTAAGGTCCCATGTGTGAGTAAAATTACATTCTTTTATTTCTGTTTCTGAGAAGGTTGCTAGTCTCACGTGTAGGTAAGGATGCATTTGTTTATTGGTGAATGTTGTTGGTCTCACATGTGAACTCGTCATCAACTCGAACCTTTATACGTAGTACATTAGTCAACATCTTGGCAGAACACGCATTCTGAAATATTTGAGTTTATGTGATATTGTAGGCCAAAATGGATATGCCATTACGCAAGTACTCCCTCTGTAAACTAATATAAGATTGTTTAGATTTATTAATATAAGATTGTTTAGATTTAGTATTGTTTAGATTACTAAATCTAAACAATCTTATATTAGTTTACAGAAGGAGTACTAAAGTTAATAATAGAGACCACGAATAACATGGTAAATGGTTTTGTTGGTGACTTGATATACTTCGACTTCCAAATCATCTCTTTATTTCCAGAGCATACTGTTGAACCTATGCGATGACTTCTTTACATGTCTCATCGCTCATATGGTGCCTATTAACACATACAATGACATGAGATCCAGGATGACACTTTGATTGTTATCAGTTTCTAGGTTGGAGCGAGAGGATCAACAATGTTTTGCATAGATCACACTTGTGTGGCAATGCTTTTTTTGCGTGGTTGCAATAACTTGTTGCATTAATATACATGAAGGACTCAACATTTGTTGAAAGCTTTGTGCAGCGCCAGCGGGGCAGCTGGATTGGCACATCCACAATTAAGCAACATTTATCATGTGTTTTCAGTCGCTAGCAAGGCCAGCTGGCCGGCGAGGTTGAAGGGTCACTAGTCACTACCAACCTTAGCTAGGGGCGCACCCGCACTTGAGTACGTCGAGCGTTGTTACACAATCATATTGACATGACCAGCACAATGCAGTGGCATCACTACGGCCTACTTACTCTCACTGTCACCATGCATGTTCGCCCTTCATCTTTTCTAGAAGAATATCAAACAACAACAAAATCAGCTCCCATTTAGGCAACTTGGAAGAGCCATTTTACACAATCAGCTAGTGTGTCGTTCATTAGTATACCATAGTCTAATAACAGTGCTCTGAGCAGTTGGCCGGACACATCGAGAGTTGACCGGAGTTGGCCATATATATGTGGATCAGATTAAGGAAGGAGGTGTGACCTATTTCGTTTCACTATTTTTGCGTACGCCTTGAGTAAATCCAAATAAATTAGCTCCGTCCATCCATCTCGGGTCCACCCGATTTGCCAAATCAGGAAACGTCCAAACGGGATCAACCGGCTGGGAGGGGGGTGTCATAGTCCCGGCCGGTGGGGCCGCCCCATACGTCCATGTAGGGGGGGGGGGGGGGGGGGGCAGCTGCTCGGGACGGATAGGCTGGGAAGTATAAAAAGAAATAAGACCAACACTAGTAGAAAACAGGGCTTTGGTTCAGGCCTGGCCAGCCCATTAGTCTCGGTTCAGTCACGAACCGGTACCAATGGGGGAATAGGTCCCAGTTCGTGAGCCCGGGGGCCAGCCGGGCCTCGTGGGGCATTGGTCCCGGTTCGTCTGGCCCTTTTGGTCCCGGTTCCAGACACGAACCGGGACCAATGGGCCTCGCTCCTGGCCCACAACCATTGGTCCTGGTTCGTGGATGGAACCGGGACCAAAGGTGTGGCTTTAGTCCCGGTTCCACCCACGAACCGGGACCGATGAGGTGCCTATATATACACCCTCGCCCGCGAGCAGAGCACTCCACTGCACTGTTTTTTCTGGCCGGCGAGAGGAGGGCTTTGTGGTGCTCTAGCTCACCTCCTATGCACATGAGGTGTTCGATGAAATGCCCGAGCCACACTACTTAAGCTTTCTCCTCTCCAAGCTCGACCTCCAAGCTCCATTTTCCTCAAGATTTGTCTAGGTTTAGCGGTCCGTCACGTCTCGTCCCCGTCTTTACCGCCGTCGATCGCCCGCGCCGATCTCGTCGCCGGCACCACCGTGGTGAGCCTCTTGTTCTTATCTTCTTTCTAAAAGAAAAAAAATTCTTACTTGTATGATTTAGATAGATACTTGTATAATGTTCTTACTTTTATTATTGTTTGTTATTATATAGTGCGATGGTTTTGGTATCCGCCCCCGTCGGCCCTCGTCCTGTCTATGATTCGGATGTGGTATATATTATATTTTATAACTATTTGGTTCAATTATGCCGATCAACGTGACATAGATATTTTTATCTAGGACGCATGTGAACCGGAAATTCCAACCGACCCTATTGTCGAGAGGTTAAATTTAGTTGAAGAAGAAAACAATTACTTGAAGGAAAAAATAAAAAAAAAATTGAGGAGGAGAAGATGATATTGGAGTTGCATGTTGCGGATGTCGTCGATGGTCACAAGATCAAGATGGATGCAATGCGCTTGAAGGTTAGAAAGATTACAAAATATGCCATTCATACCGAGGCTTGGTATCATTATGCCGTTGGATCAATTGTTACCTTGGTTGCGATTATGATCACATTTGTTGTTGCATTGAAATATTTTACATAGTTTCAATGTATGGTTTAATTAGATGCTCTGGAGAACTATGTATGCACTTTGGTTTTAATGTGATGATGAACTTCTATTAATTTGGTCACTTATCTATTCATGATGTTCTGTAATGGTTTTTGACACACTTAATTATATATAATGCACGCAGATGAACCGGCAATGGATGTACGGTAACAGACGCACCTCCGAGTACATTGAGGGCCTGCATAATTTTCTCGCAGTGGCTGAGGCAAACAAGCAGAATGGTTTTATGTGTTGTCCATGCCCTAGCTGTGGGAATACGAGGTCTTACTCTGACTCGAAAACCCTTCACACCCACCTGCTTTATAAGGGTTTCATGCCACACTATAATGTTTGGACCAAGCACGGAGAAATAGGGGTTCTGATGGAAGACAACGAAGAAGAAGAGGATGATGACAACTATGTGCCCCCTGAATACGGTGAAGCTGCAATGGGGGAAGCTGAAGATCAAGAGGAACCAGACGATATGCCCAATGATGATCTCCGCCGAGTCATTGTTGATGCAAAGAGACAGTGCGAAAGTGAAAAGGAGAAGCTGAAGTTCGATCGCATGTTAGAGGATCACAAAAAAGGGTTGTACCCCAATTGCGAAGATGGCAACACAAATCTCGGTACTGTACTGGAATTGCTGCAGTGGAAGGCAGAGAATGTTGTGCCTGACAAAGGATTTGAGAAGCTACTTAAAATATTGAAGAAGAAGCTTCCAAAGGATAACGAATTGCCCGACAGTACGTACGCAGCAAAGAAGGTCGTATGCCCTCTAGGATTGGAGGTGCAGAAGATACATGCATGCCCTAATGACTGCATCCTCTACCGCAGTGCGTATGAGGATTTGAATGCATGCCCGGTATGCGGTGCATTGCAGTATAAGATCAGACGAGATGACCCTGGTGATGTTGACGATGAGCTCCCCAGGAAGAGGGTTCCTGCGAAGGTGATGTGGTATGCTCCTATAATACCACGGTTGAAACGTCTGTTCAGAAACAAAGAGCATGCCAAGTTGATGCGATGGCACAGAGAGGACCGTAAGAAAGACGGGAAGTTGAGAGCACCCGCTTACGGGTCGCAGAGGAGAAAAATCGAGAGAAAGTACTGGGAGGAGTTTGCAGGTGACGTAAGGAACGTATGGTTTGGTTTAAACGCGGATGGCATTAATCCTTTTGGGGAGCAGAGCAGCAATCACAGCACCTGACCCATGACTCTATGTACCTATAACCGTCCTCCTTGGTTGTGCATGAAGCGGAAGTTTATTATGATGCCAGTACTCATCCAAGGCCCTAAGCAACCCGGCAACGACATTGATGTGTACCTAAGGCCATTAGTTGAAGAACTTTTACAGCTGTGGAATGAAAACGGTGTACGTGTGTGGGATGAGCACAGACAGGAGGAATTTGACCTGCATGCATTGCTGTTTGTAACCATCAATGATTGGCCTGCTCTCAGTAACCTTTCAGGACAGACAAACAAGGGATACCACGCATGCACGCACAGTTTAGCTGACACCGAAAGTATATACCTGGACAAATGCAGGAAGAATGTGTACCAGGGGCATCGTCGATTTCTTCCGACCAACCATCAATGTCGAAAGAAAGGCAAGCATTTCAAAGGCGAGGCAGATCACCGGAAGAAGCCCTCCATGCGTACCGGTGATCACGTACTTGCTATGGTCAATGATTTACACGTAATCTTTGGAAAGGGTCCCGGCGGACCATCTGTTCCGAATGACGCTGAGGGACGCGCACCCATGTGGAAGAAGAAATCTATATTTTGGGACCTACCCTACTAGAAAGACCTAGAGGTCCGCTCTTCAATCGACGTGATGCACGTGACAAAGAACCTTTGCGTGAACCTGCTAGGCTTCTTGGGCGTGTATGGGAAGACAAAAGATACACCGGAGGCACAGGAGGACCTGCAACGTTTGCACGAAAAAGACGGCATGCCTCCAAAGCAGTATGAAGGTCCTGCCAGCTACGCTCTTACCAAAGAAGAGAAGGAAATCTTCTTTGAATGCCTGCTCAGTATGAAGGTCCCGTCTGGCTTCTCATTAAATATAAAGGGAATAATAAATATGGCAGAGAAAAAGTTCCAGAACCTAAAGTCTCATGACTGCCACGTAATTATGACGCAACTACTTCCGGTTGCATTGTGGGGGCTTCTACCGGAAAACGTTCGATTAGCCATTGTGAAGCTATGTGCATTCCTCAATGCAATCTCTCAGAAGGTGATCGATCCAGAAATCATACCAAGGCTAAGGAGTGATGTGGCGCAATGTCTTGTCAGTTTCGAGCTGGTGTTCCCACCATCCTTCTTCAATATCATGATGCACGTCCTAGTTCATCTAGTCGACTAGATTGTCATTCTGGGCCCTGTATTTCTACACAATATGTTCCCCTTTGAGAGGTTCATGGGAGTCCTAAAGAAATATGTCTGTAACCGCGCTAGGCCAGAAGGAAGCATCTCCATGGGACATCAAACAGAGGATGTCATTGGGTTTTGTGTTGACTTCATTCCTGGCCTTAAGAAGATTTGTCTCCCTCAATCGCGGTATGAGGGGAGACTGACTGGAAAAGGCACGCAAGGAGGGGACTCAATAATATGTAGGGACGGGCATTCTTGGTCTCAAGCACACTACACAGTTCTACAGAACTCTACCTTGGTGACCCCGTATGTCGATGAACACAAGAACATTCTGCGCTCCAAACACCCGGAGCAGTGTGACGACTGGATTACATGTGAACACATCAGGACTTTCGGCAGTTGGTTGCAAACACGTCTCAGAGGTGACAACACTGTTTTTGATGAGCTGTACTCGTTGTCCAGGGGACCATCTTCGACTGTATTGACTTACAAAGGATACGAGATAAATGGGAATACATTTTACACGATCGCCCAAGATCAAAAGAGCACCAACCAAAACAGCGGTGTCCGCTTTGATGCAGCAACCAAGAGGGGAAAGGACACATATTATGGTGACATAGTGGACATATGGGAACTTGACTACGGACATGATTTTAAGGTCCCTTTGTTTAAGTGCAAATGGGTCAATCTGTCAGGAGGCGGGGTACAGGTAGACCCACAGAACGGAATGACAACAATGGATCTGAACAATCTTGGGTACACAGACGAACCATTCGTCCTAGCCAATGATGTGGCGCAGGTTTTCTATGTGAAGGACATGTCTACCAAACCTAGAAAAGGAAAAGATAAGCAAGCGAATACATCATACGATGAGCCAAAGCGCCACATAGTTCTTTCAGGAAAAAGAGACATCATCGGATTGGAGGGCAAGACAGACATGTCTGAAGATTATGAAAAGTTTCATGAAATTCCTCCCTTCAAAGTCAAGGCTGACCCAAGCACCCTGTTAAACGATGAAGATTATCCATGGTTACGGCGCAATAAGCAAAAGACACAAGCGAAGAAAAAGTGAAGACTTTCTCTCCACAACTATTATGATGATGCCTTTGATCTAGAATATCACTGCAGTTACATGTGAAGAAATGAAATGCCTTTTGTAACAGATGAGTTTCCGTATGAAACCCTGATACTTCGAAAGAGATTGTCCGTTTTGTACACGAAGTGCATCCAGTTTTTGCCGTAACCCTCTCAACTTTTTAGCACATGCTATGTGGGTGAAATGATGATACCATGGCAACTTTCAACCTTTTCAGAGTTCATTTGTAGTGCTTTTCAATTTCAGGGTCATTTAGCTCAAAAAAAATCAGTAAATGCATGAAAAATACCAGATGAAGTCAGAAAGGGTTGAAAATTGATGATGTGGCTTTGAATGGTGCATTTTGAACACACAAAAAGTCTGGAGTTCAAATAAGTTCAAAAAAATGAAATCTCTTTGTAACAGATGAGTTTTCGTCCAAAACCCTGATACTTCGAAAGAGATTGTCCATTAAGTACACGAAGTGCATCCAGTTTTTGCCGTAACCCTCTCAACTTTTTAGCACATGCTATGTGGGTGAAATGATGATACCATGCCAACTTTCAACCTTTTCAGAATTCATTTGTAGAGCTTTTCTATTTCAGGGTCATTTAGCTCAAAAAAATCAGTAAATGCATGAAAAATACCAGATGAAGTCAGAAAGGGTTGAAAATTGATGATGTGGCTTTGAATGGTGCATTTTGAACACACAAAAAGTCTGGAGTTCAAATAAGTTCAAAAAAATAAAATCCCTTTTGTAACAGATGAGTTTTCGTCCGAAACCCTGATACTTCGAAAGAGATTGTCCATTTTGTACACGAAGTGCATCCAGTTTTGCCGTAACCCTCTCAACTTTTTAGCACATGCTATGTGGGTGAAATGATGATACCATGCCAACTTTCAACCTTTTCAGAATTCATTTGTAGTGCATTTCAATTTCAGGGTCATTTAGCTCAAAAAAATCAGTAAATGCATGAAAAATATCAGATGAAGTCAGAAAGGGTTGAAAATTGATGATGTGGCTTTGAATGGTGCATTTTGAACACACAAAAAGTCTGGAGTTCAAATAAGTTCAAAAAAATGAAATCCCTTTTGTAACAGATGAGTTTTCGTCTGAAACCCTGATACTTCGAAAGAGATTGTCCATTTTGTAAACGAAGTGCATCCAGTTTTTGCCGTAACCCTCTCAACTTTTTAGCACATGCTATGTGGGTGAAATGATGATACCATGCCAACTTTCAACCTTTTCAGAGTTCATTTGTAGTGCTTTTCAATTTCAAGGTCATTTAGCTCAAAGAATGAACTAATAGCAAAAATAATGAACTAAAAATAATCAATCAAAATATTCTGTTATGATCAACTGAAACAAAACTATAATATTATTCAATAGCAAAAAGAATCAACTAAATAGCTTTTATAAAACTCTAATAGCAAAAGGAATCAACTAAAAAGCTTTTATAAACCTCTAGTATTTTTGAAACTAAAATTATATAAAATTTATGCAACTAAAATTATCAAAGTATTTTTTGTTCAAAACATTGAAAGCAAAAAGAATTTTCATAAAGAAATTTTTTTGTTAGAAACTTTAATAGCAAAAAGAATTGTCATAAATAATTTTTTGTTAGAAACTAAAATAACAAATTCTGTTTTTGAATATAATGATAAAACACAGTAATATTAAATAGCAGGAAAAAGAATCACTCCAAAATATATTTTTATAGTAAAGTTAATCACAAACTAGTGATTCACATAAATTTCAAAGAATTCAAATTTAAACTATTCAAATTTGAAAACTAATGGCACTAACAGAAAGTTTATAATTTTTGTGACCTAAAAGCAAAAAGAATTAAAAAATAAAGCAAAAAATAAAAGAAAATAAATAAAGCAAAAAACAAAATAAAAAAACTGGAAAAAAATAGAAAAAAATGCCACCTACTGGGCCACCACGGCCTGAATACGACTAGAAACCCAACCACGGGCCAGGATTCAGGCCCGCAGAAGGCCCAGTAGGCCCACAGGCAGCGGAGTGTGAGGTTAGGCCCGTAAGCCTGCATTTGAGAGGAGCTCGAGAGGGCAGCGACAGTGGAGCTTATAAACCACTCCGCGCGCCCTCTCAACTAGCGAGGTGGGACTAAACTTTTGGCCGCGGGCAGCACAAGGCCTTTGGTCCCGGTTGGTAGCACCAACCGGGACGAAAGGGGTGCATTGGTACCGGTTCGTGGCACGAACCGGGACCAATGCCCCCTTTAGTCCCGGTTGGTGCCACCAACCGCGACCAAAGGTCTCCTTTTCCCGCCCTTTGGGCTGCTGAAAAGAGACCTTTGGTCCCGGTTCGTGGCAGCAACCGGGACTAAAGGGGGGATTTGGTCCCGGTTGGTGCCACGAACCGGGACCAATGCTCTGGCTATATAAGGTAGCACTTAGAAATTTTCAGTCCGAGTTCATCTTCCCCCCCGACGCCGCGCCGAACAGCACGACGCCGCCAGGCTGCCGGACCGCGCCCTCGCCCTTGCCGACGCGCTCTCCTCCCCGAGCCCTCGCCGACGCACCCTCGCCCGCGCCCTCGCCCGGCCGCGCGCGCCCCTGTGCCCCGGCCTGCCCCCGTCGTCGCCGTCGCGGTCGCCGTCGTCGTCCCCGACCCCGCGCCCCTGCCCCCGCAGGCCTGCTGCCCGCCCCCGAGCGCGCCCGGCGGCGCGCGCCCCTGCCCCGGCCCGCCCCCACCGTGTGGCCGCCGCCCCGGCTCTGTGTTTTTTTATATATGTTGATATTTTTTATATGATGAAAATTGTTTTGTTCATATATAATGTATATTTATATATGTATGTGGCTATGTATGTATGGATGTTCATAAAATTGTTTTGTTCATATATGTATTAATTGTTTTGTTCATAGCATTTTTTTTATACGATGAATTTTTTTATAGCATTTTTCATAGCCATATATATGTATGTGGCTATATGTATGTATATATGGATGTTCATAGAATATTTTTTTTATATGTATGTGGCTATATGTATATGTCGTTGTTGATATAGCCCCTCCCCGATAACTTCGACATGAGGGGGGGGGGTCGATATACCCCTTCCCCGATAACATTTTTTTATATGATGAATTTTTTTCATAGCCATATATATGTATGTATGGATGTTCATAGGATTTTTTTTATATGTATGTGGCTATATGTATGTCGTTGTCGATATAGCCCCTCCCCGATAACTTCGACATGAGGGGGGGGGGTCGATATACCCCCTCCCCGATAACATTTTTTTTCTAAATTACTAAGGTAAAATGTTCACCCCCCCTCTCGATATACTGGGCGACCAACTCTCGAGGCCACCCAAACCCTAGAAAAAAAACGTTGTCGATCTACTACCCCCTCCCGCCCCTACCCGACAAACTCTTGAGGCCACCCAAACCACTAGAAGAAAACTCCGGTAACTTCGACATGAGGGGGGACGTCGATCAACCCCCTCTCGCCCGAACAAGTCTATGTATCATTTTATATCGCGGTGGACATATATCAAAGTTTGATCATATGTCAAAGTTTGAATTTTGACATATGCAACATTTGATCATATGTCAAAGTTTGAATTTTGACATATGCAACATTTGATCATATGTCAAAGTTTGATCATATGTCAAAGCTTGAATTTCGACATATATAGATTTATCAAGAATGCCCCCATTATGGATGTGCACAAGTTGATCCAATTTTTTTCTAATCTCATCTATATATATATTCTTCTATATGTCACGCTGTCTGTCAAAGTATTGAAGAAATCCATGGCTTCATCATTAGCTGGAAGTAACAGGCGTATGATGCTACGAAGCTCTTCAAAGTTGTTTTGGAACGGAGTTCCGGATAGAATAATTCGCTTTTTGGTACGAATTTCAGCAAAGGCCTTCCAAATAGCGACATTCGGAAGGCTCTTGCTGAACTTCGTACCAAAAAACTAATTATCCTATCCGGGACTCCGTTCCAAAACAATTTTGGAGAGCTTCGTACCATTATGCGCCTATTACTTCCGGCTAATGATGAAGCCATGGTTTTCTTGAATCCTTTGACACTGACAACGTGACATATAGAAGGGTATATGAGATCAGGAAAAATATGGACCATTTTCTGCACATCCAGAATGGCGCCATTTTGTTAAAACCCTTGTTTGACAATCATGAGAGAGGCGGTCCGGACGTCGGACATTCATGAGAGAACTCCGGTAACTCTTCAACATGAGGGGGGACGTCGATCAACCCCCTCTCACCCGACCAAACCCTAGAAGCGTTGAGGCCACCCCAAACCCTAGAAGCGTTGCCGAGGCCACCCCAAACCCTAGAAGCGTCGAGGCCACCCAAATTTACCAAGTTAAAAGAGCGTTGTCGAGGCCACCCCAAACCCTAGAAGCGTTGTCGAGGCCACCCCAAACCATAGAAGTGTCGAGGCCACTAATTAATATTCCTTGTTGTGATTAGCTAGCTAGGTCTATGTTTGCCACTAATATATCCATCTCTCATGTTTGTATATTAATTGCCATGTTGTAATATTTGCAGAAACTATGGACCAACAAAGAGACTTGGAAACAGAAGAGTTGTTGGGGGACATCATCCTCGGTGGAGGTGATGTCTTGTCGTATCTCAACGACACCGATTGTCTGGAAGGAGAGGGTGAAGGCTCCGGTGATCGAACAATGGAGAAGGAAGGACATGATCATGATGGCTCCGGTGACCGAATGCCAGAGGAAGAAGGAGACCATGATGATGGCTCTGGTGATCGAACGGAGGAGGGAACTGTTGCAAAGTCCGGCGAGGTATATATTAATTAAGCCTGTGCTGACTAGCTAATTGATGCATTAATTGTTTTGGTATGTACATATATTAACTCTTCTTTCTTCTTTTAAAGCCCTCCGGATCGAGCCAAACTTCGGTAACGAGACGAGGCCCGAAGAAAAGGTTGCGTTAGGATGAAAGGTTCACGATCACAGCAATCGCAAACGATGGCCAGCCGATTGAACCGAGGCGGACCAAGGATGCATTTTCTGCTCAGTGCGGAGCTATTGTTAGGGACAGCATCCCGATCAGCATCCAGCTATGGAATAAGCCTAAGAACGAAGACCCTCAAGTTTCTTATGTCATCGATAGACAGAAAGATGATCTTTGGACCTCGCTGAAGGCAAATTTCACCCTACCGCCAGAGGAGGATCCGGATAAGCCAGTTATAGAGCCATTGGTCAAGGCGTGTGCTCTTAAGAAGATGGCAGATCTATTCAGGAGGTGGAAGAATGAGTTGAAATCAACGTTTGTCAACAAAGGGAAGACTCCAGAATTCACCGGCCGATTTGAGAAGATAAGAAATCACTGGCCCGCATTTGTGGCCTACAAGACATCGGACAAGAGTAAGAAGATGTCAGAGACAAATAAGATAAATGCTGCAAAGAAGAAGTTTCACCATCGCACAGTGTCAGGTGGCTACCTCAAAGCCCGGCTGCTATGGGACAAAGCTGAGAATGACCTGCTTGCTAAAGGGGTCGAACCAGAGACATTGAACTGGCCAGACTGTTCAAGGACTTGGTTCTTCGGGGTTGGGGGAACCATGGACCCTGAAACAGGGAAGTGCGTTTGGACGGACGAGCACCTTGCAATATCCATCAAGAAGCTTCAGAAGTGTATCACCGCAGCGCAGCAAGGGACGTTCATTCCCGACAGAGAGAATGACGAGCTGACCAAGGCCCTCGGGAATCCTGAGCACCCTGGACGAACACGAGGCACGCCAGGCTCCGTTGCGTGGAAGGTTGGGTTTCCCGGCGCAGGCGGTTACAAAACCCGGGAGAGGAAGAGGAAACTGGAGCAGAGCGAACTGCAGAAGCTGAATGCAAGGGTAAAAAAGCTAGAGGAACAAGTTGAGAGCCAGCGAGGTGCCGGAGCTACCCCAGAAGCTAGCCCGCCATCTCAGCGGAGAAGCAGCGTGGCTTCCACCGAGCTCGTTCAGCAGCCTGACTTCACGGCTCCTAGCTACCCCGTGGATGCTATCACGGAGGCTCAGCATTGCCAGCTTATGACGCAATGGCAGCACCTCAAAGTCAAGGCGGCTGTCAGCTCTGTTGCACCTCCTGAACCCGATGCAACATTTCACTGCCGTCCTATTCCACAAGGCTATGCTGTTGTGATGGTGGATGAAGTAACGGAGGGATTTGAGGAGCTCGAGCTTGACCACCCTACAGGTCAAGGGGATACTCAGCTGGGTCTTGCTCTGAAGACTCCACGTCTATGGCGAAAGGAGCACATCAAGCTTCCGAACTAGACGCCTCCGCCTCCGGCGAGTCAGGGCACTCCGCCTCCTCCTCTGGCGAGTGATCAGGGCACTCCGCCTCCTTCTCCGGCTGCTCCGGCGCGTGAGCGCGGCACTCCGCCTCCTTCTCCACCTGCTCCGGCGCGTCCGAGCAGCCCACCTCCTCCTCCGCCTCGTCAACAACGGTGGAAGGTAGAAGCTGCCGCTCCGGCTACTCCGGCGCGTCGGAGCACTCCGCCTCCTTCTACTACTCGTCAGCAGCAACGGAAGAGAGACGCCGCCGCTCCGGCGTCTAGCAGTACAGCCAGAGGCGGGAGGCAATACAGATTCGGTCCATCTCTCAAGCCTCTAGAGAAGTTACCATACGAGATGACCGAGGAGGAAAACGCGAAGATCTGTAAAGACCAAGTGAAGGACTTTTTTGCAAAGAAACATCCACCTCCGGAGGAGAAGATAGATCCGGTGAAATTGAAGCGCACTTTGGATGCCCTGAAGCGACCACCACCGCCTCCGCCGCAAACCAACTATGATCGGTCGGGAAGTACTTGCAGTGATTGAAGGTTAGCAGAACGAAGAAGTGGGAAAAAAATTCCCCAGCTCGGCGAACAAGCGAACCAATCGTGCCCCCCGCTCAAGGTGTCTAGCAATATCGTCGCTAATCATCCGGGGATGGTGCCCGGTACCAATCCTGCAGATTACCTGCCCGACGATGCACATTTTGATACAATGGAGGTGGACGATTTCAAATACCGGTACGGGAAGCCTCTCGTCAAACCTGGTCATCCTCCTCTAACAACGATGATGCGAAGATTCCATGAGTGGTACATGGACACCTGCAGCAAGTCTGGGAAGGATACTTTGACACTGAGAGTTAAAGAGGAGCACGACCTCGTTGGAATTGATCTGTTGTCTGTTCCATTTGAGGAGTTCATCCAGTTTTTCAATCAAAAGGCCCTCGATAAAATAATCGTCACTTGCTACTGTCTGTAAGTACTACTTCTGTAAATAAGTCTCTATATATAGCTCAGCTCTTTCATTGCATGTATATATAATTATCCTCACTATATTATGTAGATTGAAGATCGTCGAATGCAGAAAAGCACAAATCTATGATATTGGGTTCATTAACACAAATCTCATAGATGAATGGATGGTTAAATATAATGCCAAAGAAACCGAGGCCAACTTGCTACAATCGTTGCTTCGAAATAAAAACAAAGATAAAATACTCTTTCCTTACAACTTCAATTGAGTGTTACTGTCTTGTGCATATTCGGTTTCCCTTATTACTCGAGGTTATAGTAATGTAATTGATGAGTTATGCATGCGTGCGCAGCTTCCACTTTATTCTCCTAGAGATTAAGCTTGAGCAGGGACTAGTAACCGTCTTAGACTCGAGACGAAAAGATCCCAAGGAGTATGCGGCCATGACTAAAATGCTCGAGAAGTAAGTTCAATCGATTGTTATCGCACCATATCGGCAATTTTGTTCATTTCCTGATATCAAGTAATTGTTTTCTTTGTCTGGCAGGGTTTGGAAAGAGTTCACCGCAGAAGCTCCGGGACTGCCGGGGGAGCTCCGATTTACACACCCGAAAGTAAGTACTACTAGCTAGTTCCGCGCATCTCCCATTGATTCTAGCTAGTTTCATCAATACCATTTAGCATGCTTGCTTATCAGTTTGATTGACCTCTATTTCTTGTAAAGTGGTTGTGGCAGGAAGGCGGGAATGATTTTTGTGGATACTACATTTGCGAGTTCATCCGCCACACGACCTGTGAGCGGGGCTACTCTGAAAAACAATATGAAGTGCGTAAGCAATAATATTCACAATTTTATTTTATTACCATCATTTGTGTTGAGTTTCATTCATATATATGTATTGACCCCCTTCTTCAAATTAGATGTGGCAGATGCGGGATGAACTCCTACCACAAGATCGCATAAAAGCAATTCAAGAGGAATTGGCAGGATTCTTTCTTGACCACGTCATCAATAAAGTCGGAGAATACCATGTGGAACTTGACATCAGATGTTAGGGATTGTAAGAGATCTTATATTGTATATATGTAGCTAGTAGAGTCGGATAGATATACGAAAACTTGTTGTTCGACCAATCTCTCAGAGAAGGAGGAGGTCGATTGATGTGGATATGTATTAGGGGTAGGGTCCTAAGCATGGTCTACACACCCCACCTGAAGACACCACATGCAAGATTACAAGATTACAAGGAAGATTCCGACTGAAGTAACCATAGCATACGAGCCACTCGACAATCAGCTCACTCGGAAGATCCTACATCCACTCGACAAACTCATTCCACTCGGAGTACCTGATTCCACTCGAATATGCGAAGACCAAACAGTCGAAGAGGCAGTCGGAGCATCATTCTCATAGTGGAGGTTTAGTAGTGGGCTGACATTATGGCATTTATGCCCTTCTTTGTAACATAGGAGGTGAAGAGGTGGCGCACTCTATATAAGCCACCCCCCCACCACTAGACAGGGGGCGGATTCTTCTCCTCCTAGCTCTCTCTCTCGCCATTAGTCTCAGGACTTGTCCAGGCATGAAGATCCGTTCTTCTCTCTCCCACTATTACATTGTAATCTCCGGATACATACTCAGATAAAACAAAGCCTCTCCGGAGCACGAGACGTAGGGTTGTTATCTTCACCGTGAGAGGCCCGAACTCGATAAAACCACCGTTTCACCCATTTGCATCTCGATAGATCATGCTCCTTTACCCTCGCCAGTTAATTCGTGCATGCATGCATATATGACCATCCAGCCTTCAACTTCGTGGCCGTTTTTGCTAGTGCTAACTTGCAGGGTCACCCGATGGATCTTTCACTCGGACAGCTACGAACCAGATTCGCTCAGAGTTCAGACAGATGAATCCACTCGGACACAGACTCAAGTTCACTCGGTCATGGACCCAAATTCACTCGAACTACTAATATGCAGGATAACTCGGATGGAGTTTGCATCCAGACGACTAACGTGCAGTGACTCGGCCGCCTAGCACGCCGTCACTCTGTTGGACACATCTTCATCATCTTACCTGACTCGGCCGCTCCGCGCGTCGCCACCTCATGAGACGCATCTTCATCAATTGGTCGCCCCGTGCGTCGCCACTTCACGGGACACGTCTACATCACTCGGACACCCCCCGCCTCGTCACTCCGCAGGACGCGTCTACTTCACTCGGATGCCCCGCGCATCGTCACTCCGTGGGACGCGTCTACATCGCTCGGACGCCCCGCGCATCGTCACTCCGCGGGACGCATCTACTTCACTCGGCCGCCCCGCGCGTCGCCACTCGGTTGGTCACCTCATCACCACTCGGCCGCCCAGCGCGTCGCCACTTGGTTGGTCACCTCATCACCACTCGGTCGCCCCGCGCGTCGCCACTTGGTTGGTCACCTCATCACCACTCGGCCGCCCCGTGCGTCGTCACTTGGTTGGTCACCTCGTCACCACTCGGCCGCCCCGCGCGTCGCCACTCGGTTGGTCACCTCATCACCAGTCGGCCGCCCCGCGCGTCGCCGCTCAATTGTGCGCGTCTTCATCAACTTGCCTGCTCGGCCACCCGCGCGTCGCCGCTCAGTTGGGAGCATCTTCATGAACTTGCCCGCTCGGCCACCCTGCGCGTCACCGCGTTGGGGATGTCTTCTATCTACTTGCCCGCTCGGCCGCCCTGCGCGTCGCTGCTCAGTTGGGCACGTCTTCATCTACTTGCCCGCTCGGCCGCCCGCGCGTCGCCGCTCAGCTGCTCGCGTCATCGTCAACTTGCCGGACTCGGACTCCCCACGCATCATCACTCCGCGGGACGCGTCTACTTCACTCGGACGCCCGCGGCATCGTCACTCCGCGGACGCATCTACATGCTCGGACGCCCCGCGCATCGTCACTCGCGGGACGCGTCTACTTCACTCGGAAGTCCCGCGCATCGTCACTCCGCGGACGCGTCTACCATGCCACGGACGCCCGCGCATCGTCACTCACCGCGGGACGCATCTACTTCACTCGCGCCCCGCGCGTCGCCACTCGGTTGGTCACCTCATCACCACTCGGCCGCCCCGCGCGTCGCCTCTTGGTTGGTCACCTCATCACCACTCGGCGCCCCGCGCATCGCCACTCGGTTGGTCACCTCATCAACACTCGGCCGCCCCCGCGTCGCCTTCTGGTTGGTCACCTCATCACCACTCGGCCGCCCCACGCGTCGCCTCTTGGTGGGTCACCTCATCACCACTCGGCCGCTCGCGCGTCGCCACTCGTTGGTCACCTCATCACCACACAGCCCCTCCACCGTCGCCTCTTGGTTGGTCACCTCATCACCACTCGCCGCTCGTGCGTCGCCTCTCGGGTTGGTCACTCATCACGACTCAGCCGCCCCGCGCGTCGCCACTCGGTTGGTCCCCTCATCACCACTCGGCCGCCCCACGCGTCGCCTCTTGGTTGGTCACCCCTATCACCACTCGGCCGCCCCGCGCGTCGCCACTTGGTTGGTCACCTCATCACCACTCGGCTCCCCCGCGTCGCCCACTTGGTGGTACCTCATCAACACCGGCCGCCCCGCGCACGCCCTCGGTTGTTTCACCTCATCACCACTCGGGCGCTCCGGCGTCGCCACTTGGTTGGTCACCTCATCACCCCGGCCGCTCCGCGCGTCGCACTCGGTTGTCACCCTCATCCACACGGCCGCTCCACGCGTCGCCTCTTGGTTGGTCCCTCATCACCACTCGGCCGCTCCGCGCGTCGCCCTCTGGTTGGTCACTCATCACCACTCGGCCGTCGCGGTCGCTCTGGGTGGTCTCATGCACCCACTCGGCCCGCTCCGCGCGTCGCCACTCGTTGATCACCTCATCCCACACCGGCCGCTCCGCGCGTCGCCTCTTGGTTGGTCACCTCATCACCACTCGGCCGCCGCGCGCGTCGCCTCTCGGTTGGTCACCTCATCAACACTCGGCCGCTCCGCGCGTCGCCACTTGGTTGGTCACCTCATCACCACTCGGCCGCTCCGGCGTCGCCTTTCGGTTGGTCACCTCATCACCACTCGGCCCCGCGCGCGTCGCCCTCTGGTTGGTCACCTCATCACCACTCGGCCGCTCCGCGCGTCGCCACTCGGTTGGTCACCTCATAACCACTCGGCCGCCCCACGCGTCGCCAATCGGTTGGTCCCCTACATACCCACTCGGACGCTCCGCGCATCGCCGCTTGGTTGGTCACCTCCACCACACTCGGCCGCCCCGCCGCGTCAACGCTCGGTCTTGGTGTCACCTCATCACCACACGCCGCTCCGCGCGTGTGCCTTTGGTTGGTCACCTCATCACCACTCGGCCGCTCCGCGTGTTGCCGCTCGGTTGGTCACCTCATCACCACTCGGCCGCCCCACGCATCAGCATCGGTTGGACACGGCCGCTCCGCGCGTCGCCTCTTGGTTGGTCACCTCATCACCACTCGGCCGCCCCGCGCGTCGCCTCTTGGTTGGTCACCTCATCACCAGTCGGCTGCTCCGCGCGTCGCCCCTCGGTTGGTCACCTCATCACCACTCGGCCGCCTCGCGCGCCTTCAGACAGCTAAGTCATTCTACATGCACTGTATTCTGTTATTTCCGAGTTCCCGAGTATCCTGTAATTCACACATCACGTTCACTCGGAGACCACGCCACCGAGTGTACCTCTACGCTCGGCTGCTTATTTTCACATACTTGCTTAGTATTGGTTATGTGACTCCCGAGTCCAACTTCCATTTTTTCACATACATCATTCACAAACACCATGTGTTCTTCATTTCGAGTTTGCATCGGTCCTCCGGGGTTGCAACTCAGTCGAAACACGACACTTCCATTTTATTTGAGCCAGTATTCCAATGAGTTCAGTCGGATGCTTCACTTCGACAAGTTCGAACGGGTCCTTTGCTCCTCTGGACTCTTACTGGTTAACCAGCAAGCCCCTTGCACTCCCAGCGGGTGCCTATCGGTGTTATTCACACAAATTATTTCAGCACACATCAAATTTCCTCGAGAAATTATTACATTGGCATGTGCTATTTTTCTTACACAAGTTGCGCGACCACTCGACGGCCCTATGCGCCACTTCATCGCTACTCAGACTCGGTCACCATATCGGTCTTAGCGCACCACAACACCGACCTTGTCGCTCTGTTGACTTCAAACACATCCGACCGACCCTTCTGTGGGATCCTCTTCATCGTATCAATGATATAGACCTCGTCAGACATGAGACAGATAAGTCACTTTTGTAATTAGAACTGTACACTTCACTCCTTTGCGAGTTTGCTTCTTTCGAGCATCACTCGGAAGTTCCTCCTCACCATTACCCGAGTCTGACTCGATGAATCACAAATTATCCATTCAAAACTACATTTCTTGTATTTCGACATGTCCGTTGTCGAAGCCTGTAGTACGCTCGGGGGCTACGCCGCACTCGGGGGCTTCAGCTCATTCGGAATGACACTCTCTTGAGTGGTCGAATACTTCATCACCAGTCAGATCCTTCACTTCAACAAGTGCATTCGATCCGCCACTTTGACAAGTTACATAATCACTCAGACACTTTGCACGCCATCTTCATTCCTACTCAGACTCAGTTGTCACGCCAATCTTGTTGCGTCGCTACATCGACCACACTACACCGACCACGTCGCTACATCGGCTTCAAAAGCATATGGCTGACTCCTCCGAGGACCATTTTTCACTCGGCCACCCCACGCGTCGCCACTCGGCCGCCCCGCACGTCGCCACTCGGTTGTGCATGTCTTCACTCGGCCGCCCTGCGCGTCGCCACTCGGTTGTGCACATAGTCCTTCACTCGGCCACCTCGCACATCTTCACTCGACCGCCCTGCGCGTCGCCACTCGGTTGTGCACGTCTTCACCGCTCGGCCGCCCCGCACGTCGCCACTCGGTTGTGCACGTCTTCACCGCTCGGCCGCCCCGCGCGTCGCCACTCGGTTGTGCACGTCTTCACCGCTCGGCCACCCCGCGCGTCGCCACTCGGTTGTGCATGTCTTCACCGCTCGGCCGCCCCGCGTGTCGTCACTCAGTTGTACACATCCTCGCCCTTCAGCCGCTCCGCGCGTCGCCACTCGGTTGGGCATGTCCTTACCATTCATCCGCCCCCGCGCATCACCATCCCCCAACTCGGGAACGACTAAGTTACTCATATGATCAAGCCTCGTATCGCACTCTGTAGCAAGCTTACCTCTTTCGAGCATAACTCGGGGGCTACACACAGCCGTGGGCCATGCCGCCTTCAGGGGTTACGCCCATTTGATCAACCTGTTGATCACATCGGGAATATTTTTCTGACCATACATGCTCGGTCCGCCGAAGTTCTATAAGGGTTGCACCATCCACTCGGACGATCGCCCAAATCATTACCTGGAGTCATCTTCAGGACTGCAAAAGGGTGAAAACGACGCTCCCCTACGGATTCACTTGGCCCTTATTCTAGGCTCCAAGGCATCAGTTTCACAAACTTGGACTCAGAGATGGCATGTGCTGGTGTTCCCCCAGGATAATGAGTGGCCTCTCTCCGGAGAGTTAGCCCACACACTAGCCTCGACACTCGAGTTTCATGGCACGTCCACGTCGGACCACTAGTCTATCTCCTCCGGGAGACATACAAGTGCCACCAAGTTTTTCCTTGCAGTCAACATCCCCCTATCATCGGGAAGCACGCCCACTCAGACAAATACCCCTTTCATGCAAAAGGGTGAAACAAGAAGCTAACGGTCAATGTAAGAAGTACTACTGGAACGAGTACTCCTTGCAATGTCCAACTTTTCTCTCCAGTCGGCAGTTTCAAGACCGAAGTTATTTACCGTGCTGAGTGCACGAAGATTCACCTGCTTGACCCAGTTCCAGGATGAATTTTCTTACCGTGCCAAGTGCATGAAGATCAGTCCGACAGATTCAGCTCCAGACTGAACTTATTTACCATGCCGAGTGCATGATGACCCATTCCGAATGCATGAAGACCTGCCACAGTTCTAGGCTGAAGTCATTTACCATGCCGAGCGCACGAGGGTTCACCTGTTTAATTCAGTTTCAGACCAGAAGACAGGCTCTAAGACCCCCGCCGACTGCCCGCAGTCGACGGCGGTCTCGGGGACTACACCTAGTGGGTGCACTCAGCGTGCCCCCACTAGAATGGTATCCACTCGGAACGGTCCGCCCGGTCCGAGTGACGGCTAAACAACAACAAAAAAGACAGGCTCTAAGACTCCCGCCGACTGCCTGCAGTCGACGGGAGTCTCGGGGACTACACCCAGTGGGTGCACTCAGCGTGCCCCCACTGGAATGGTATCCACTCGGAACGGTTCGCCCGGTCCGAGTGATGGCCAAATAGCAACAAAAAAAAAGAGACATGTTCCAGACGTGAAGAAATTCCGAGTAATCAGTTACACGATGCAGGACCTACATCCAAATTCACTTAGAAGGACTGATAAGCTGAATAGATCAAGGCGAATGCTAGAAGGCCCAGTCATCACAAGCATCAGCAAAATCTCAAAGCTCATTCGGAACGTTGAGTTTGGCAGAACCTACACCGTCCCTTTCCCACTCGAACCCTGATCCATTCGGGGGCTAATGATGTGGATATGTATTAGGGGTAGGGTCCTAAGCATGGCCTACACACCCCACCTGAAGACACCACATGCAAGATTACAAGATTACAAGGAAGATTCCGACTGAAGTAACCATAGCATACGAGCCACTCGACAATCAGCTCACTCGGAAGATCCTACATCCACTCGACAAACTCATTCCACTCGGAGTACCTGATTCCACTCGGATATGCGAAGACCAAACAGTCGAAGAGGCAGTCGGAGCATCATTCTCATAGTGGAGGTTTGGTAGTGGGCTGACATTATGGCATTTGTGCCCTTCTTTGTAACATAGGAGGTGAAGGGGTGGCGCACTCTATATAAGCCACCCCCACCATTAGACAGGGGGCGGATTCTTCTCCTCCTAGCTCTCTCTCTCGCCATTAGTCTCAGGACTTGTCCAGGCATGAAGATCCGTTCTTCTCTCTCCCACACATACATTGTAATCTCCGGATACATACTTAGATAAAACAAAGCCTCTCCGGAGCACGAGACGTAGGGTTGTTATCTCCACCGTGAGAGGCCCGAACTCGATAAAACCACCGTGTCACCCATTTGCATCTCGATAGATCATGCTCCTTTACCCTACCCCCTTCGTACTGTCGAAATCGTTCCCACGACATCGATCACTTCTCTCTGTATATATATGTTCATGATGATCTTGTATACTTAAAGGTTTCCTTCTTTTCCTTACTAGCTAGCGTGTCGCGAGTTCTCTCTATACGTATAGTACGTAGCGTCGACCAAGAACGGAGATAAGAGAGGTCACTTCTCTCTATTACCTAGCTAACACAATATATGAAACCCCTAAACTAACCCGACCAAACCCCCAACCCCCCCCCCCCCCCCCCCCCGCCCCTTTCAAAACAAAAAACAAAAACCCCAGCCCCTGAACTACTGACGTGTGGATGCTTTTTGGTCCCGATTGGTGCTACTAACAGGGACAAAAGGCCCTCCTGCCTGGGCAAGCCGCAGCGGCCACGTGGAGCCCCATCTGTCCCGGTTCGTAGGTGAACCGAGACTAAAGGTATTGGGCTTTAGTCCCGACCCTTTAGTCCTGGTTCCAGAACCGGGACAAATGGGCCTCTGGAACTGGGACAAATGGGCCTTTTTCTACTAGTGCAACCAAAGGCTAATCCTCGTTGATTTTTTTCTATAGGATTAACTCCACGAGGGCCGTGCACCAGAGTTAGGGTTCGAAGTCGGACGGGCTGGCAGCTTACAGAGAGTACGTCGTCTATTGATTCCACCAAAAAGTATCGGGTGCATTCACTTATCGTAGCACCATAACACTGACATCGTGTTGTGTCGTCTAGGTATGGGCGATCACTTCACTTTCGTGCCGTTAGGGCATCTCCAACGCCCGACCCTTAAACCTCTCGCAACCGTTCGGACCGTACTGTCCAGACCGCGGAAGTCATTCAACGCGGTCCTGTATTAGTCCGTAGTGCGGTCCGGACGTGATTTCTTTCGCATACCGGAGACAAGCGTGAGGGAGGTTTGCGGGAGTCCGGACCGATCCCACGCCCGCTTTTGACCGCCCTAACCCACCAAAAACCCGTCACCCGCCCCTCCCGCGCTTTTCTTCCGATGCACGCGTCGCTTACCGCGCCGCATTCAGGACGGCCCAGAGCATGCGGAGGCCGGCATTGATGCCACGATGTGACCGGAGGGAGGAAGGACGACGCTGAACGACGCGACCTCTCGGCAGCCACCGATTCAATGCGGACGCAGGTTCCGAAGGAACCAACTCCGACAGCTGCGCCACATTGAAGCGGCTGACCGGCCCTTCGCATGGCCTATCCGCGGCTATTTAAGCCGCCCTCCGGCGCCGTCCACATCGCATCCTCCTCCTCCTCCTTCTCCCCTCCACCCATCTCTCTCCGCATCTCCGCTGATGGGCAAGTCCTGGGCGTCGGCGCCGGCAGGCGGTTCCGGGGCAGGATCTAGCAGATCATGGCGACACCGCCCTCGAACTCCGGGGCCGTCATCCTCATCGGCTGGCGGCGACTCGACGCGGGCGGAGATCGTCATCTTCTCCGGCGACGAGGAAGACCAATAGCCTCTGCCGCCACAGTCCACGCCGTGGTGCCGGGCAAGGTCAACGTCGCCACTGACACGGAGTTCGAGGAGCAAATGGAGCTGATGCTCCATCACTCCGTTGTGCACATCAATGGCCCGGCTCCGCCACTAGGGGCTCTCCTCCCCGTGAAGCCGGAGCCGGCATCCCCTCCACGCTCTCTGCCGCCGCGCAGCCGCGGCGTCCCGCGTGAAGGAAGAGCGGCTCTCGCCGCCGCCCTGGGGCTTCGTGAAGGAGGAGCGTCGCTCGCCGCCGCCCCGACGCTTTGTCAAGGAGGAGCGCCGCGCGCCGCCACCCCTGCCCAAGGTGCGTGATCGCATTCTCCACTACCTCGGCAATGGCAGCACCAGCTGCAGTTGTTCGTCCTCCCAGAGCGCCATGACGGCGCAGGACTACGCCGACCGAGAGCAGCGTCGGCGGGATAGGCGCAAGGTCGCGTGCTGGTCCAAGTTTGCTGACTCGGACGTCCCCCCGCCACACATCACGGCGGACCCGGGCCTGGCGTACTCCTGGGAGATGACCATGTACAACGAGGAATGACCATGTACAACGAGGAATGGTCCCTCGTCGAGATCGATGCCGCCACCGACGCCTCCTCCAACGACCGCCGTCCTCTCCCACAGCCCACGTCCTCGGTGGCCGCGGCCACACTGCGCATGGCGCAGGAGGAAGCAGAGAGGATCATCCGCGAGCGTCAGGTGGCTGCCGGGAAGCCCTACCACGACGCTGGCACCTTCCGTCGCCCGAACCCCGACGACGACAATGACACCGGATTGGGCGCCGATGACGGAGCAGGAGCCGCCGGCTAGCCCGGCAAGACCTACAAGGTCACCATGAAGTATAGGTTGGTTTAGGTTTTTAGTTCATCGGACAAAATATCGTCTGGTTCTATGTACAAATTATCATAGTTTCATGAAATCCGCCCTACTTATATCAAATTTCGCCCGGTTTGATCGAATTCCGTCCAATTGATTCAAGTTGTTGTCAAAATATATGCGGATAGTGTTGGATGGCGTTCTCCAGTATCCGTATTCGTGAACTGGTCTCTCCTATCCATAATGGGAGGAAATTTACGGTTTACCGTTGAACATGCCCTTATTGGCCTCTGTCCGGAAGGCTGGAAGTGTCGTGCATGCATGCACGCATATGTAGTGAGTAGTGGGCAGTGGCGGAGGCGAGATACACCTCTGATTCCCGCCATGTGTTTCTTTCTCTCTGAGAAGAAGCGTCGACCGATTCGATTCGAACGGGCATGCAACTTTTAGCCTCACGTGAATCGACAAGGCAGGTGGGTAGGCACTGGTGGACAGCTGCTTCGGCATCAAATCGTAGTGATAAGAGCAACTCCAGAGCGCGTCGACCCAAACACGCGACGTTTTTGTCCGCTTTTTGTTCGTTTGGATCGACCGCCCATTCACATGGTATCCGCTTTGTTTATCATTTGGGTTGGCAGTGCGTCCAATGCATCGATCCATATTTGCCGGCGTGGTCGGCTGGCCGCCCTTTTTCAACAATATGCACATATTTTACATTATTTCACAAGCAAGCATATAGTTTCACAACCAAGTAAAGCATAGGTTCACAACCAAAGAAATTAAGCATAGTTTTACATACCGAATAAAAATAAAATTGTCTCACATAATTTTACAAGCCGAATAAAAAAGATACATTTATTGGTTGCCAATATGAGTCCATATATACTCAACCAAATCATTTTGCAACTGCATGTGAGTTTTTCAATCACACATTTCATGATGAAATTGGGTGAACTGTTCAAACGTTGCCGCTCCTCCATACTCAGGCACAACATTCTCACCCTTAACAGAAACCCTTGATCGTAGATACGATCCGGGCACTCATCTTCTATGATCATATTGTGCATGATCACACAAGCAGTCATCACCTCCCACAGCTTTTTGGTGCTCCAAGTCCTAACAGGATACCGAACGATGCCCCATCAAGATTGCAAAATACTAAAGGCACGCTCGACGTCCTTCCTAGCACTCTCTTGCTCTTGGACAAATCTTTTCCTCTTCTTTCCGACAGGGTTGAAGATTGTCTTCACAATAGTGGTCCACTGAGCATAGATAACATCACCTAGGTAGTATCCTTTATCGTAGTTGGGGCCGTTGATGGTAACATTCACCGGTGGGCTGTTGCCTTCGGCAAGCCTTGCAAACACCGGTGAGCGTTGAAGCACGTTGATATTATTATGTGATCCGGCCATGCCGAAGAAAGAGTGCCAGATCCAGAGATCTTGTGAGGCCACGGCCTCCAGTATGACAGTGCAAGCAGTGCAAGCCCTGACATGGCCCTTATACTGCCTTTGCCAAGCAGAAGGGCAGTTCTTCCACTCCCAGTGCATGCAGTTTATACTGCCAAGCATCCCTGGGAAGCTCCTGCTGGCATTCATCGCCAACAAGTGGGCTATATCTTGAAGAGTCGGCTCTCTCAAGTACTCAGGGCCAAACACAACAATCACAACCTTGTAGAACTTGTACATGGAGTCTAGGCATGTAGACTCGTTCATACGGACGTACTCATCAATGAGATCACCGGGCACTCCGTATGCAAGCATCCAGACGACTGCAGTGCATTTCTGATAAGATGAGAAGCCAATCTTTCCAAAGGCATCCTCATTGCACTCGAAATAGTCATCATATCCGACTACCCCTCTCTAATACGGTTGAAAAGATTCCTACTCATACGAAAACGCCACCGGAATTTCTAATGTTTAAACAACAGGTTGGTTGTGTCAAAGTAGTCCTTCCAAAGAAGGAAATGGCCGCTCTCTCGGTTGTAATTCAACGCCGGAAGGTGCCTCGGGATCGAGCCACGGAACAACGGCCGCTGGCTATTAAGGTGGTGATGCACCAACACGACAACCAAGATCTCCTCCTCCTCATCGGACGAGGAATCGTCGGAGTCGCAAAGGAAATTATGGAAAAAGAACTCGTCGGCGGAGTCCATTTTGTACCTTGTCAAACTGTCGAACAGTTTGCGGGCGTCGACGAAGGAGCCGGCCGGCGAGGAGACGCGCGCCTCCCTTGGACCAGGCGGCTGCCTTGGAGGCGTCCGACGAGCGTGCCGGCGAGAGGACGAAGGAGCTGGCTAGCGGCGAGGCGGCTTCCTGCTCGCGTCGGCGTCGGGAGGTGGGGGTGGGAAGCTTCGGTGCCCCGCGGCGAGACGGTGGTGTCGGCGACGTGGGAGGTGGCGGCGTTGGGGGGAGGTGTGTCGGCACCGGCTGCTGGCAGAGGCACCGGAAATGGGCGACGGCAGCGACGCGACGCAGGCGAGCATTGCTGTCGATCTTTGGGCGGGAGAGGATGGCCAATGTGCCACCGACTAGCGGGCCAGGGGGAGGAGAAGGCGGGCGCCGCGCGCGTCCATTTCGTGTCCACGCCGACGCAAATGAGACTCAAAATTGGGCCGGGAATGGATCGGCAGGCGGATGAAAAGCGAACGCGCGTCCGTTTGGGTCGGCGTGTTGGGCCGACTTTTCTGTCCACGCCGACCCAAACGAACGTGCGCGGGCAAAATGTGTCGGCGCGTTGGAGTTGCTCTAAGGCCCTCCCAAATGCTCCACCTTGTACAGATGCTAAGGCTGCTATGTAGGTAAAAAATCTGATGTGGCAAGGTAATAAAGAGAAGAGATGTGAGTTTGGTGATCCCAGAAAAAACCAATGCCAAGCACGTGAACCTAGACAAAAGCAATTAAATGAGAGAAACCCACCAATGCATGAAATAGTTTAGTTGCTAAAGTATTAAATGAGGGAAGCTTAGCACTAACAAATAAAGCACCTATGCATTATAAACATTAGTTACTAAACTTTTTAATATGCTTAGCACCTTATCTAAACAATTATGCATCGCAAGTGGCCTAAGAAGATTATCTGATCCGTTCCTGATCGACTGCGTGCGAGCGTGTGGCAGGTTTCAGCGGCAGCATGCCGACACGCAGAATCTGTGTGTGCGATCGAGAAGCCGGGCTCGGTAGCGCACGCACTCTCTACTCCTCTCGATTGCCCCAACAACCAAGTCGGGCTAAAGCGTGAGTGAGTGAATGATTGGGATCGAGGCAACAACCAAGTCGATCACGATCGGGGCTCTAGCTAGCTAGCTAGACCCCAAAGCCCCACGGCGATCGATCGATGTGACGGCCGGCCGCGCGCTCTCCGACGGAGTGGTGAGCAGTGAGAATGTCCTCTTATCTTCCAGTTCTGGTGGTCCTCCTCCATGTGACACGGGACGTACTCTAGACTCAATCTTGGCGTTTGATTGTTTGAAGTGAAGACGATCATAATCTCCAATACCAACAGCATGCTGTACCCCAACATAAAAGAAGAAGAAGATGATGATGAGCCTATCCGTTCCCCGCTGCATATTTTATTCCGATATATGATATACATATTTGTGGCTCCTCTTCTACGTGCTCTTTGTTTTGGAGCATGCACTCCCATTGCATGGCTGTACGTTATTGCTCTACTGTCATGACAAAGACGCTCACATCAACTAGTACTTATTCTGACAGTATCGATCAGGATGGTCTAATCTCAATTACTAACGCCCTCCTAATCTTTTAACCGACACCCATTAATGAAACAGAACAAGTCGGTGAGGAATTTAAGAAACAACAGTAAAGGGCATGGAACAACCACAACAAACACCAGAAAACAAACACCAGAAAACAAACACGACAATGAGACGATGAAGTGATGCTCACCTGCTTGGAGCGTTGTTGGCACCTGCCTACCTACCAAAGAGGGGATCCTTGTGTCACTATCCTCACACTTGCACACAGGTTGGGAGCTGAATCATAGCCTCCATTAATCCTGGCAACCACCAGAATACAGTGCGCACCGACGTGTACGCACGATGGGCTCATACATGAATCTTGAATAGGTGGAATGTAAATTATTTGATGATCAAGCCTACAAATAGTACTAGCTAGACACGTTGGTTCTCTCGGCCTGCCTGCGGGCGGCTTGTTGAGGCCACTGGAATAGATGTAGTGTGTGGATATGCGGGCAAGGCACGTCATCAAGGTTGTAGGTGTAGCGACAGTGGTTGCCAGGAAGGTGGTTTCGGATGGATCCATGTATTTGTTTTTTGGGTTATATGCAATAATAATAAAATGGTTGTATGCATCACTTTGATGCAGGGGCCGGGGGTATTCCTCCATCCTGAAAAAGAAAAAAAAACTACAAATACCCAGCCACAATAATTACGCGAAGTATAATTTCCTGTCTGAGAAAACTTAATTCAAACTGATGACGTACGGCTGTACCCCCACTTCCATTTTGTTTTCCTACTATATAAATAGCACCAGTATATATTATATCACTCGACACAATAGCAAGTATGAACACTTGATTATTCCATGTAATCCCCGTCGATTTCTGACAGCTAAGTATGTATATGACCTCAATGCCTGCATGTATAAATAATCTCCACTTTCTCAACAACAGCAAAAAAAATAAAATTCCACGCATGCACGGAAATACGCAGCCGCGGCCAGATATCGTGACGACGCATCTAGGCCGTATTTTAGTCCAATCAGTCGTATAAACTAACAAATTGTGAATTGATCGACATGAAATGGAGCTTTGGTTGCTTCCGTACCTACCGAACCGCCCAAAACTGGTGATCTGGCCAGTGTGTGGTCATCGTTGTAATGAACGGTGGGTAGGTAGGCACCAGAAAATGACCCCGTGTATATTTTTTTCTCCGGGTGTATCTGTCGCATATGCATATACTGATACAGGTATACGCGTATGTTAATGCTCTCCCTGACTTGCTAGGAAAAAATAATGTGTGTCAGCGTCTCCACATAGCATCCTGTAGCAGCCGTGTTTTCTTTTTAATACTTCATATTGTTTTTATGTTATAGTTGAGTGCACGTCTGCAAGTAGTAGTAGACTAGCTTATATAGTAGTGTTCCTGGAAGCAACGGCAGTCGCCAGCTGCTAGATGGGAATACAACGGCATGCTTTGGATAAAAGAAACGAAATGGCTATGGAGCCATAAAAAAGGAGAAACGTACAACAAGACGTACAAGATGCATAAACGGTCCTAAAACCGGCTTGGTACATGCATCATGTAGGAGAGATTTTCTTCTTGTTCACGGCCTAGTAGTGCACCCAAAAAAATTAGTTGGGAGTGCACTAGTTCAACTTGGTACATCATGGAGACGGTGACTTGATGTAATTGCCCATCATCTCTGATTTTCAGAGCATAATGTTGTGTGATGCCCCCCTTTACACCTCATTATTTGTTCATGGAATCTGTGGACATATACATATGACTTTGTGCGTCAACTGTTTCAAGGTCATATACTTTCATTTTATTCAATTGAAACCTTCCCCCTTTTTCGAAATAGCATTTCTTATTTGACTAAACATTAGCACACAACTGGAAAAGGAGAGAAACTATCACATCATTATTAGATAATGGATTTTTTACTCTATTATTGAATAAAAGCTTTCATCGCAACCTCACGAAATGATGATGCACTTTGCATAAGTTTATTACAAAAGTTACCGAAAACAACACAAAAGATGACGTTTTAATAATACTCCCTCCGTCCTATAATAAGTGTCGCTAATTTAGTATAAAGTTATTATAATTTTGTACTAAATCAACGATACTTATTTTGAAAGGGAAGAAGTGCGATGTAAGGTTTGTTCCCTAATCAAAGAAAAGCTTTGCTCGCAAACCCGGGCAATGATGGTGTGCATAGCCAAACTTGCCAGGAAACATTTTGGGGATGATAACTACACTTTATGATAAGTTGGGAGCAAAAAAGAACATTTATCTTCAATTACAAAGCTTCCTCTACTGAAGAAATTGTTAGTGTTGAGCATGATCATTATCGCTTGTACATTAGGTAGCTAGGATTGTGTTTATTGTTTCCTAGTCTAGAGATATCCCCCGATCCTTTTCTTGTATAGTGGATACAGTTGAGATATTCTTGCCCATGTACTCTTTATATGGTACGGCATACGATCAATGGAAATATTTTCAAACTACATGGCATCACTTTCCATGTTCTCTCCTGCGATCTAGCTTCGGTCCACGCCGCCGCCACCAGTGCCTCTAGCCGCCACCCTTCCTCTCCCCATCGCAGCCTAACCTAAGCTGCCGCCGCCGCCGTGTCTGTGCTGCCACCACTCCTAGATGCCGCCGCTGCCTCTCTCTCTCTCTCTCCCCCCCCCCCCCCCCCCACTGACCGCCGCAACTCTCCTGCCACCGTCTCCTACCTCTCCCACAGACCGTCGCAGACCCCATCCGCCGTCGCCCCCACTTCTTCTTCCCTCACCTACCCTACCTCACAGCCATGGTCTCCAACTCCACCTCTCTGGCGGCTCGAACCCCTTTGTCGGCCCCGAGCCCGCCTCCGTCGGTACCTCGCGCAGCGTGCCTCCTCCACAGCAGCCGGCCGCCCCCTTCTCCCACCCGTCGGGTTTTCCCTTCCCTGCCCAGCAGCAGTAGCTGCCCACACCGCCATGAGCCTTCGGCCCCAACCCCGTGGACAGGCCCGCAGCCGGCCGCGGCCTACATGACGCCGCCGGCTTCCTCCTACCAGCAGGTCGGCGCCGCCACCACTACCACCTGCGCCGTGGGACCCGGCGCCCCTAGTGGCGCTGCACTCTCCTCCCATGCCGAACTCCTACACCGGTGGAGGTGATTGGTACATGGATATCGGGGCCACTGCCCACATGTCAGCCTATCCTGGTAACCTCGCCACTTCTTTTCCCACGAACACTTCTACTCGCATCACCGTCGGGGATGGCTCTACTCTTCCGATCACACATATTGATCGTACATCTTTTCCATCTAATTCTATTCCTATCAATATGTCTAACGTTCTTGTTTCTCCAGAACTAATAAAAAATCTTGTCTCTGTTCGTTGTCTCACTCGTGAAAATCCCACTACCGTTGAATTTGACGAATGTGATTTTTCTGTGAAGGACACCCGTACTCGAATGGTTCTCTGGCGATGTGATAGCCCTGACGAGCTCTACCCGGTCCACCCACCATCCACCACCTCCACCGCTCCCCTCGCCCTCTTCGCCGGTGTGGACCTCTGGCACGCTCGCTTGGGACATCCCAACCCCGCTACCCTTCGTCATATTCTTAGGAGTTTTTCTTTCACTTGTAATAAGGTTGCTGAACACACTTGTCATGCTTGTCATATTCTTATGAGTTTTTCTTTCAGTTGTAATAAGGTTGCTAAACACATTGTCATGCTTGTCATATTCTTAGGAGTTTTCATGGAATGTTGCTTGCCTAGCTATTGTCTTGCATGTGCTCTCACAACAACCAGGAAGAGGAAAAGAAATGGTACCGGTAAATCAGTACTCAATGTATGTTCAATGGCGAACTCCTCGTCGGGGGTGTGGGATCAGAAATTGCTGTCTTGGATCCACATTTTTTTTAGCGGGGAGACTTGGATCCACACTACTCCCGAGCTAAACTAAGGGCCCCAACTCAAGTACCCATTGTTAATGGAAACCAATCTAGCTAGTCTAATCCAGTACTACAACGACCTTAAACTGCAGAAACGTCTTACATTAAGTACAGAGAGTGAAAAAACAGAAAACGGAAGTAACTAACGAGAGAGTTATCCTCCTGATGGCCGGCATGGTTTGTCAGTTTCCTTTCGGTGGAAAGTCTAGATTCTACAGTCGGCAGATAAGACAGCCAGCAGACATAGAAATCTTAATCTGAATTTCATTGAGGTTAATCTTCTCAATTAAGATTGTGTATTATTATGTTCTTGCCCGATTTGGACAGTGATGTGCTAGTGGGAACTAGCTTTGCGCCTGCCAAAGCATTTCATGTCTTTTTCCATCACTCGTTTTGTTGCTTAGGACTACCATATTTCCTTCTTGCGAGGAACATCGTTGTTAAAGTTAACCCAATACAGACGTTTCCAGAGATGAAACAGTAATATAATATTGTATCTTAGGGCATCTTGTACAGCAGCCTGTAAATTTCCTCCCCCATCCGTTCGCGGACAGGATGAAACCAGTCCACGGACTTGGATGCGGAAGGCCACCATCCAACACTGCTCGCATACATTGCAAACACTTTTTTAACAAACAGGATGAAATTCAAGCAAACATGGACGGATTTCATATAAGCCAGACGACATTCATGCAAACACGGCGTATTTTCATTGCATTGCGAACATCTAGAAAAAAACCCGACCCGACCCTAAACCTATCCTACGGCGGCGGCGCCAAGCGTCCAAGCCCGTCTCGTCCTTCATCCATCGTCTTCATGAGCACTGGCAATAACACCCGTAAAGTGAAGGTGCGGTCTCCAGCGAGGAAGAGTAGAACACGGGAGATGGACCGGCCTGATGTCGCTTGAACTACGTCGGTATTTCCCTAAAGAGGAAGGGATGATGCAGCACAACTACGGTAGGTATTTCCCTTAGTTATGAAACCAATGTATCAATCCAGTAGGAGAACCAAGCAACACTATCTAAACGGTACCTGCACACAAATAACAAATACTTGCAACCCGACGATTAGGAGGGGTTGTCAATCTCTCTACAGGTAACGGTGCCAGAAATTGTCAAGTTGACGGAATAAAAATTATATAGATTGAATAGATAGCTCTCGATAAAATGCGAAATAAAATAAATAGCAAAAAAGTGCAATAAGGTATTTTTGGGTTTTTTGTATAATATATCTGAAAATAAAAGCGAATAAAAATAGATCTCGAAGTTAATATGATAAAGAATAGACCCGAGGGCCGTAGATTTCACTAGTGGCTTCTCTCAAGAAAATAGTATACGGTGGGTAAACAAATTACTGTTGGGCAATTGATAGAACATCAAATAATTATGACGATATCCAGGCCATGATCATTATATAGGCATCACGTCCAAGATTAGTAGACCGACTCCTGCTTGCATCTACTATTATTACTCCACACATCGACCGCTATCCAACATGCATCTAGTGTATTAAGTTTATGAAAAAACGGAGTAATGCAATAAGAACGATGACATGATGTAGACGAGATCTATTCATGTAGGAATAGCCCCCATCTTGTTATCCTTAATAGCAACGATACATGCGTGTCTTGCTACCGCTTCTGTCACTGAGAAAGAACACCGCAAGATCGAACCCATCACAAAGCACATCTTCCCATGGCAAGAAAAATCAATCTAGTTGGCCTAACTAAACCAAAGATTCGAAGAAAAAATACGAGGCTATAAGTAATCATGCATAAAAGAGATCAAAGAACTCAAATAACTTTCATGGATATCGATCTGATCATAAACTCAAAGTTCATCGGATCCCAACAAACATACCGCAAAAAGAGTTACATCAAATAGATCTCCAAGAGACCATTGTATTGAGAATCAAAAAGAGAGAAGAAGTCATCTAGCTACTGCCTACGGACCCGTAGGTCTACAATGAACTACTCACGCATCATCGGAGAGGCACCAATGAGGATGATGAACCCCTCCGTGATGGTGTCTAGATTGGATCTCATGGTTTTGAAACTTGTGGCGGCTGGAATTGTGTTTCGTCAACTCCCCTAGGGTTTTTGGAATATTTGGTTATTTATAGAGCAAAGAGGCGGTGCCGGAGGCCACCGAGCTGGGCACAACCCACCAGGGCGCGCCTGGGGGCCCAGGCGCGCCCAGGTGGGTTGTGCCCCCCTCGGGGCAACCCTCTGGTACTTCTTTGGCCCAAGTTGTTCCTTTTGGTCCATAAAAATTCTCCAAAAAGTCTCGCTGCGTTTGGACTCCGTTTGGTACTGATATTCTGCGAAGTAAAAAACAAGCAAAAAAACAGCAACTAACACTGGGCGCTATGTCAATAGGTTAGTCCCAAAAAATGATATAAAGTTGCTATAAAATGATTGTAAAACATCCAAAAATGATAATATAACAGCATGGAACAAGCAAAAATTATAGATACGTTGGAGACGTATCACGGAACACATGGGACACCAGGGCCTGCCGCCTCCCGTGGCCTACTCATCCTCGGAGGAGTCCGTGACCTGTCCGTCACAGGTGGACGTGAGGTCCATGATCGAATCAAAATGGTGGTGTTGATGCTGTCGTCATCCCACCGGGCCGCCTCATAGTTCGTCGATGGCGCGTAGGAGGCGCAGCTGGCGTTATTCTCCTTCACAATTGCCTGGAGCTGCGCCTCGGCGGCGGCCGCTTCCTGGCGAGTGGCTGCTTGAGCGAGGACGACATCGTAGATGGCACCTAGATGGCATGCTGCTCCGCGACGAAGTTAGGGTTCTCCGCGGCCATGGTCGCACGGCCTCCTCGCTCGTGCGCTTGCCGTAGATCTGGCCCTCCGCCAGCCGGTGCACTCCAGGAGGAACAGATTGTACCACTGTTCCTCCAGCGCCTGCTGGAATACCGATAAAGCCGCCGGCCCAGGCTGCACCTCTGCCATGGCGGCGTTGTAGTGCACCTGCGCCTGCTCCATGGTGAAGGTAGCGTGCAAAGGAGGTGCAGCAACCGGGGCGGTGTCGTCGAAGCCTGTCTCCATCGTGGTGTCATCCTCGTCATCGGAGACCTCGATCTTCCTGGCACAGCGGCTCTGCTAGGCGACGGCAAGGGCGTGCACCGCGTGCTTCATCTCAGTGGAAAGGCTCTCCCACAGAGCTTCGCCACATGTAGTCATCGCGGATGCAGTGCAAGGGAGGAGAATAGGGAGCGGCCTATATTGTGGCATGGAGTTAGATGGGTGTGCTGCCTTTAAATAGCGGATTCCGGTGAGGCCGGACGTCCGGGTGCATTAATGCGTGGCCCCAGAGTGGGTTTCTTAGCCAGCGAGCCTGCTTAATGGCGGCATACGGACGGACGGGGCATTCAACAGACATGGTGGATATCCATCCCGTCCGTCGTGTCATGCATCTCCGGCATTGAACATGCGCGGACACTGGAGACGCGTCGCGGGTGGCATCCTCGGCCGGCGCGCCGCTTCAATGGCGGTGGTAGTGAGAGGTCGCATCCGCCCTAAGCCGTCTTCAACTTGGAGCGGCACGCTCTACAGCGCATGAATGCGGGCAGCTGGCGTCGCGGGGGGAAGCGCACGCTGGAGGGAGGAGGGGGTTTTGGTGAGCCAGGATGGTCAGAAGCGGGCGTCACAACGGTCCAGACTCTTGCAAAGCCCTCACATTTATCTTCGCTTTAGGGAGGAAATACGTTCAGACCGCGCCGCGGACCGATAAATGCCCGCGTTGGATGACTTCCGTTGTCCGGATGGCGCGGTACGAATGGATGCATGGAGCTTGATGGTCCACATTGAAGATGCTCTTAGAGCATCTACAGCCGGGCCTCTCATACCCATCTCAAACACCCAGGCAGGCCGTCCGGTCACTAACCGGTAAAAAAAATCGACCCAACCGGACCTCTCAAACCGCGGTCAAACGCCCGGACTGACCAACACCCCTCATATCCAGCCCAAATATAGGGCAGATATGGGGCGGCCCGGGCATGCCCGGGCGCATCCGCCTGATAGGCCCGGCCCACCACCGACCCCACAAAAAACTCCAATTCGGGCGGCGAGCTCAAACACTAGCTCACTCTATCCCTTTCTCTCGCTCCGTCCACTCCTCTCCATCTTCGGTTCCGATCCCATCCACCACGATGACCAGCTCCGGCAGCGACTCCGGCTTGAAGCTCGACTACGAGGAGGAGATGGCCCTCCGCATTGCGCTGGAGCGGTCCAAGGTGGAGACTAGCGGCAGCTCCGGATCTGGAGCGTCTCCGCAGCTCCCACGCCGACGCAGCGCGGATGCCGGAGTTGGACCCTCCCGGCCCGCGCGCAGCGATGCAAGGACAACCCAGTTCATGCCGGCCCCGCGTCGTCTCCTTCCCCCGTCGACCGCTCCTCCACGCGGCCAGCGCTGTGTGCTTGTTCCCGCGCCTGCGGCCCGCACACGCACTCCAGAGTCGGAGGCGCGCCCCGCGCGCCGCGATAGGCAGCGTGCACGGGAGAGGGACGCGGCAGAACAGTCCGCGCGCCACCGCCGTGGGCAGAGCCAGACGCCAACGAGGACGTGCATCTCCTCACATGGGTGTACCGCCGCTCCCTCACGACTGCGGAGACGGACTCTCGCCACCTCCGACGGAAAAACGCCAAGGCGCTCCGGCTTGCTATTGAGCAGTCGGAGCGCGAAACAAAGGAGGCAGCGGCGGAGAAGGCTCGGGGGGCAAGGTAGAAGTGGGAGCTGGACAGGGCGGTCCATCGGATGAAGGGTCTCGTCGTCCTCTCCGACTCTGACTCCGACGACGGCGACAGCTGCACCTCCTCATCCGATGGCCAAGGGCCTCCACCAGCCGTGGACGCCTACAGTTGTGCCGGCGACCGGAAGGGCAAAGGACCGGCGACGAAGTGGTGGTTCCGGCCCCCTCCCCCCTCCCGTTCAATGTTTAGATCGTTTTTAGTTGTAGAAGTTTATGAACTTGTCCGGGGATGGACTATGATCTTTTGGATGTGGTGAAGTATGTTAATGTCCTTTTGCAGCCGATTTTTGTTGTCCGTCGTTTGATCACGTAGAGTAGATCAACATTTGCATGTGTAGTATGGATATGAGGCGCCGGATATGAAATACGCGGATGCAGAGTGGAAAATATGAGGGATGCCCGGTCAGTGCCCACGGACACGTCCGGGCGCGTGCGCGGACGGTTGAGGGACCGGATTTGCCGACTCCCGCTGTAGATGCTCTTACAACACCGCCCAGTGGAGTTGGGTTCACGATGTCGCGCCCGGACGTTTGAGGGACCGGATTTGCCGACTCCCGCTGTAGATGCTCTTACAACACCGCCCAGTGGAGTTGGGTTCACGGTGTCTCATTCTTCCACCGGGTAAACTGGGTACGTACGCAGAGCGACAAGGACTAGCATGAGTGATCGACATGTAATATACATTCCAAATACTCAAGATCAGTAGTTCCTCCATCTCCATGCCCGATTCCAGGTTTTTGATAGTAGGGACATAGGGTACCCGACTCACCAAAACCTGAAGCACATATACATGAGTGTACACTGGGAGAAGGAACGACTGCCTCCATGGCGAATTTCCGGCGATTGTACGGCGACTGGCGTTGATGCCGACTCCTCCATCCCTCTGATCTTCTTCTCCCCGTTCAAGATCGATCTTGTTCCCTCTTCCTGCTCGTTTCCCCTCCGGTCTCCCCTCCCTGTTCTTTCCCCATCTCCTCTTTCTGTTCTCCCCTTTGTTCTTGCTGATCCAGATCCTCGCCGGCGTCCTCTTACTCCACCTCCCACCTGCAGCTTGGGACGTCGATTCATCCCCCAGTGTCTCTCCCTTGTTAGTTCCCCATTCCATAGAATCCTTATCCCCTGCTCCATTGGTTCTTCTTTCCCCAACCGCGTCTCCCTCTGTAGCTCTCCTTTCCCCGTGCTCGGCCATCCTTCGCCTCTCTCTTTCTGTATCAGCTGTCAGCGCTCCTCTTTCCAATCCTCTTTCTCAAGTCCCTGTCGAATCCCACTCCCAAGCGATTTTTCCAGCCGCAGTTCACAAATTCCCATCTCCATCCTCTCTTCCTCCACAGCGCTTAACTTCTCTGCTTTCCCTACAGCTTTCTTGCATCCTGCAAGGCGCTCGGTTCAGGAGAGCCCGTGGAAGCCCCAATCCAGGTTGTTCTGCTTTCCTGTGGGTTATTCGAGACCCTCTGCTCAGCTGTAGCAGGCAGCATATACTTTTTTCTTCAGGAACTGGTGACATCCCTGTTCTGCGATAGCTGGGTAAGGACCAAGTTCAATGAAATTAATAGCCTGGAATTGCAGAGGCAAAGGTAAGGGCCTGGGTAGTCAAAAGATGGTGTACCTTGACAATTTGATGAGATCGACGAACGCCCAGGTAACCTTTGTGTCAGAAATCAAATCCTCTAAAGTTAATTCCAATGATTTAGTCAATCGATTTGATATTGTTCATGCTGAGGTAGTGCCATCAAGGGGGAAATCAGGTGGTCTTTGGTTAATGTGGACAGACGAAGTTCGGATAAATGTCCATATAGCAAATTTCCATGTGATTTTGGCCTCTGTTGTTAATATAGCTTCCAATGTTGATTTTGCGTTAATCTATATTTATGGGGATCCTCATCACCACTATACTAATCAGATTTGGAATTGTATTACCTCTTTTGTGTATGATAATCAAAGCAAGCCTATATTATGCATGGGAGATCTTAATGATATTCTCTGTGATGAGGACAAGAGTTCTCCCAATGTTAATAAATACCGTATGCATGCTTTTCGTGCTTTAGTCAAACAATGTGGCTTCATTGATCTAGGATACAGTGGCCCTGCTTATACTTGGACTAATAAGCGATACACTTCTAAACCTATTATGGAGCGCCTTGATCGTTGTCTTGTTAATGCTGAATGGTGTGGTATTTACCCAAGCTCAAATGTTTTTAACCTGCCTATCATCTACAGTGATCATGCTCCTATTCTTCTGTCTACTGAAGCTCAAACTCGTAAACCTAAGAAGAACTTTAAGTTCGAAAATTGGTGGCTTATGGAAGAGGATTTTCATACTCATGCCAAAAATGTGTGGACTAGTTCAAGAAATAAAGCTTTCCATAATAGGGCTACTAACCTTGCAAGGGCTCTGAGAATATGGTGCAAGAAAAAGAAACCAATACAGCAAGAGCTGGACTTTTTAGGTGAGCAAATCAAGAATATTCAAATGCAACCAGCACAGGTACAAAATCACGCTTTGGAAGCCTCCCTTGTTTGTAAATATGAACAAAACATGGTCAAACTAACAGAATTTTACAAGCAAAGGGCAAAAAAGCATTGGGCCATCAATGGTGATAGGAATACAACTTTTTTCCATCATGCAGTGCTAAAAAGAAGAAGGAAAAACAGAATTGCCTCTATAAAGGATGATAATGGTGTAGTTCAGGTTGAGCAAGAGAACATTGCAAAAACCTTTATACAATATTTCAAAAATCTGATTTCCTCTTCTAATATTAATTATGGCAGGCCTTATATCCATACTATGCAGCCAGAGATGGAGGATGATTGCACCTACAATATTCCAGACAAGAAAGAAATACGGGAAACTCTCAAAGCTATGAGAAGAAATGCATCACTTGGACCAGATGGATTCAATGTGGAATTTTATCTTGGAGCGTGGGACTGGATTGGAGATGACATAACGAAATTGGTAAGAGATTTCTATATGACTGGTATTCTTCCTGCCCATCTAAATGATACTCATATTGCTCTCATTCCAAAGAAGTTGTCACCAATTGTTCCTCAAGATTTTAGACCTATTAGCTTATGCAATGTCATCTATAAAACTATAGCAAAAACCCTAGCTAATAGGCTTAAATCTCATTTACCGGATTATATTCATCAAACTCAGCAAGCTTTCATTGAAGGCAGGAGGATAAGCAACAATATCATCATTGCCCAGGAAATTACTCATTCTTTCAGTCTTAAATCCTGGAAGGATCCTGCTTTCATGATTAAAATTGACTTAGCAAAAGCTTTTGATAGAATTGAATGGAACTTTATAATGAGAGCTCTTAATCGTAAAGGCTTACATGGTCATTTCATAAACTTGATTCATGCTTGCATTGCTGCTCCTATATTTTTGGTTATCATAAATGGTCAATCTTATGGGCGTTTTCAAAGCAATCGAGGTATAAGACAAGGTTGTCCTTTATCTCCTTACTTATTTGTCCTGGCTATCAATGAACTGTCTATATCCCTGCAAGAGGCTATGTGCTCCAACTATTTAGCAGGGATCTCTCTAGGGCCAGGATGTCCTCCGATCCATTCCCTTATGTTTGCTGACGATTTGTTAATATGTGGACAAGCTACCATTGTTGAGGCTACTCACATGTATAATATTCTTCAAAGCTTTTGCGATCTCTCTGGTCAAACTCCCAATTGGAGCAAATCAGGTATAATCTTCAGCCAAAATGTCAGCAACACCACTAAAGAGGATATTAAGAGGATTTTTCCTATCATTGATATAAATGAAAACTCAGTGCACTTAGGACACCCCTTAATCCTCTCTGCTAAAGACAGATCTGCTGCTTATGATTTTGTAGCAGATAAATTTTGTACTAAACTTACAGGCTATAAAGCAAACAAACTTTCCCATGCAGCAAGACTTACTCTCATTACTTCTGTCTTCGCATCAATTCCTGTATATTATATGTCTAATATCCTTTTTTCAAGGAAATTGGTTGCAAAACTGACAGCTATTATAAGGAATTTTTGGTGGACAGGAATAAAAGAAGAGCCAACAACAAAAACTATTTGTCTTAGGGCATGGAAGGACATTTGTATTCCAAAGTGTGAAGGAGGTTTAGGTATTCGAAATATCCAGGCAATGAATAGAGGACTCATTCTCTCAGCAGCTTGGAGAATTGCGGAAAATCTAGACAGCTTCTTGTCCAGAGTCCTAAAATCCAAATACCACCCAGACACTTCTATATGGAGGGCGAACTCCAGCATCCCAAAATCTGCCTTTTGGTCCTCTATCTTAAAAGTTCGCCATATCCTATGCTCCAACTCCTTCATTCAAATTTTAGATGGAAATTCTTCAATCTGGAGCACTCCTTGGTTCTCTCATTGGCAATCTATTTATGACCACCTCATAATCCAGCCAAGGCACTATAATTATCTGTCTCAAATTAAAGATCTCTGGATTCCGGATCAAAAGGCTTGGAATGCTAATCTCATTTATGGCCTTTTTGACCAACAAATAGCTGATAGTATCATGCAGGTTCCCATCATTACGCATGAAGGACTAGACATTCTTTGCTGGAAGCCTCATTCATCAGGGAAGTGCACCTCTAAAAGTGCTTACAAAGTCTGCATGCAAGATATGCAGCAACAAGGAGAGCCTTCGCCCAGACATGTACAAAATGAAATTAAACAACTCTTAAAGCAGGTATGGAAAGAAAAAGGAATAGCCCCCAGAGTGCAAACATTTGCATGGAGACTTCTAAGGAAAGCTATACCAACAGGTATGAGAGCAGGGAAGTACTCTTCCCATATCAAGAAACATTGTTCTAGATGTGATCAAGAAGAAAATGATATGCACCTTTTTTTTACCTGCCCCTTTGCAAAAGCTGCATGGTTCTCAGAGCCATGGTTTATTAAAGCAGAACATCTTGCTCAAAATCATGACTCTATGCATGCCATAATTCTGTCCATTCTGAATTCTAATCATCCCCAGGCTACTATCACAAATGTAATGACCTTTTTATGGTGCATATGGAAAGCGAGGAATGATAATCTCTTTGGCAGGAAGCAAAACACTCCCCTGCAGGTACATCAAGCAATGCAGGCGATTATAAAAAGTCAGGATCTATCATCTTGCACAGAGAATGTAGGTGATGCCACAATGCAAGATAAGAAACAAAGGAAGCAACCGACTAATTATCTTTTGCAGACAAATATAGGAAGAACACAATCAGGTATTTCAGGATATGAGGTGTACACAGATGCTGCATGGAAAATAAGTGCAGACTCTTTATCTACAACAACAGCTAAAGCAGGGATTGGAATTTTCATCCAACAAGTAGGAGAACATCAAAAAGGAGGAGTTTACATATCAGTAGCAGGTGCACAAGTCAACTCTCCCCTCAAGGCAGAAGCCCTTGCGCTCAAGGTTGCTGCACAGATTGCCACAACTTTGACAAATAATCACATCACCTTCCTGGTGGACAATCAGACAGTGGCGGAGCCAGGATTGGAGCAAGCTCCAGGCCTAAATTTTTTTCATGGTGAGGGAAAACCTTATCCATAAGACTATAACTACCTTAAAAAATATACCCCACACAAAGACATACAAAAAAATGATTTAATTGCATAAATTTTGAATATAAACTCCTGAATGATATAACAAAATTGATAAAAACATGACAAAAACTACAAAGAACGATACGGGACACAAAAGAATACCAAATCAATAGTTTCTTCAACGGCGCTTCCCATAACCTGATCAGCTCATAGCCGCTTGGTTCTCTCGAGCTGAAATGCAAAATGAATCAATTTGATTTCCATCAACACATTACACATACTTTGTACAGACTCATTAAGATTAAATCATCCATACCGACATACTAACATACACAATGCATACACTCATACGCCCAGTACAACGAACTGGTACAAAGAAAGGTGGACTGTTCCCACTAATGTAATTGAACGAGCTTTCTCCATTGTCTCTGTCATATTTCATTACCCACACAAGCAGTATATTCAGTACAGCATCACATTGCCGAACATAGACAGTAACAATGATTTGTTTTCTCAAACCAATCCCCATTCCATCGCGACAGGTGAAATCCAGGAAGCGAATCGAAATAAAACTAGGGAGCTCTCCTTCAAATACCTGCGTCGAGGTCAGAGCGTCAGAATCATCTCATGGAGTTGGATCAGGGCCTCGGGAGTGCTGCCGTGCTGGGGAGTGAGCAGGCCCAAGGAGGGCAGCCGGCGGCAGACGACAGATGGCGACTGCGGCTAGAAGCCAGGGACCGGGGCCGTGATCTCGTGGAGGACGGAGGCGGCTGGCGGCGCAGGAGCAGCCGAGCAGGGAGGCTGCGACTAGGTCGTGCTTTTTTTTTCCACCCACCCACCCACTAGGTCGTGCCTGGGTCGTGCCCATGCGTGCGTGCGTAGTGGCGCTACGTGGGTATGAAATGCCAGACTTGGGCCTTCGGCTATGTTGGGGTGGACTGTACCCCGGGCCAATACGAAAAATCTAACTAGGTAGTAACTGGGAAAAAAGCCTATGCCCCGGGCCTGGGCCCTGGGTGCCTGGGGCCCAACTCCGCCCCTGCAATCAGATCTTAGCCCGAGCAGCAGCTTCAAAGAATCTTCGCCATGAACCTGGTGACTGGGATATTAGGCATCACCTAGCTGCTTTCTTTGACATAACAAGACACAATCAGATTCAGGTTTTCCATATTCCTAGGATCCACAACTTTAGGGCTCATGATTGTGCAACCAATGTTAACCTCATAGATTCTCAAGATAGCCCAAAACTGGCTTGTTGTAATAATGCTCATGCAGGTGAACATTGTCCTACGCTTATGAAGCTAGGCAGCCTTCAGATCAAAGATTGTAAAATCACAGCTGTAATATGTACTTGATGTTAATACAAGGCGCTTTAGGCGCCCACTCTTGTAAAAAAAAAAGGGTACCCCAAAGCCCCAGAGCGATCGATGTGACGGCCGGCCGGGAACACGTACGTACGGGGCCAGGCCGCGCGCTCTCCGACGGAGTACGTAGTCAACAGTGTGCATGACCTCTTCTTTTGCTGTTCCTGCTGGTCATTATGAATGCCTCCATATTTTATCTAGACTCTTGGCGTTTGACGACGATGATCATCGTTAACCAATCCAAACATCTGGATGGACGAGTCTATCCGCCCACCCGTTTTCATGGCTGCATATTAGCATATTCTGAGTATATATTTGTGGCTCCTCTCTTACGTGCTCTTGTTTTGGAGCTTGCACGGTGGTTGCTTATGTACTGCCATGACAAAGACGGACGTCACACGCACATTACTGCAACTTGTACTTATCCTGACTGTCTAATCTCCATTGACGGACACCACTCAATGAAACTGACACTGGACAAGGACGTGCGCAAATTAAGAAACAACAGTCAAGGGGCGTGCAACAACCCCAACAAACACCAAACAACAAACACCGCAATGAGGTGATGCTCTACTGCTTGGAGCGTTGTTGGCACCGAGCGAGGGCTTTTGGAGGCCGAGCTCCATGGAGCTCGTTTTCAAAATACGATTTTCCACTGCGTGAAAAAAATTGAATATTTTTGTATACACTATCACATATGTGTATTGCGTATGTGCAAAAATTCATAACCATATACTTTCACACGTGGTGTACAGAAAAAAGACAAAAACGTATTTCTAATATGGGCCGCTTTTTTTTTTGTTGGGCCGGAATTTTGTCTTTTTTGTACAGCCTACAAAATACAAAAATTTTCAAATGATTTTTTCACACGTGCATGCGGAAATCTAATAAGTTTCCATGGAATTTTTTTTGAATTTATTTGAAACTTTGAAATATGCCTTTTGATTTTTTTCAAAATACCGAGGTCCACGAGCTCGGCCTCCGTTGGCATTTTCCGTGTTGGCACCTGCCTACCTACCAAACATGGAATCCTTGTGTCACCATCGTCCATCAATCCTTCCAACGACCAAACTGCAGTGGATAGGGTCAGACAACTCAAGAGCGTAAATATTGGCCGAGAAAACAGCTAGCCGCCAAACAGACAATAGATTTTTCTCGAAAAATACGAGCAACGTAAATTGTGGTGTGGTTATTTGTCTTCAAAATATTTGATGGTCAAGCCGGTATAATTTCCTGTTAGAGAAAAGTTAATTGTAGCCGGTGATGGCGGGTATAGCTCAGTCATATACTTAGTATATACCACTCGACACGACAACAGGTATGAACACTTGATTATTCCACACGACCCCGATTGATTTCAGATAACGAAGTATGTATATAATCTCAATATCTGCACATATAAATTATATCCACTTTCTGAACAAAAAAAAAACTATATCCAGCATGCATGGAAATACACAACCACCCGGGCCAGATACCGTGACATATCTACACCATATTATAGTCCAATGAATCACATGCAACACACACGAAAGATATTCTCTCTTCGTAAAAAATAAGTGTTACTGATTTAGTACAAAGTTATCGGAAGTAATAAACTAATAAAATGTGGACTGATCAACACAAAATGGAGTTTTGGTTGCTTCCGGTATCTACCCAATCACCCAAAACTGGTGACCCACGATCATCTTCTTGTTAACAGTGGGCAGGAATGGTTGCTTAATTTATTGCTTAACTGCAACGAGGTAGAGAGGGATCGAGTACTAATGGTCATTTGGCAATTACGTAATGATCTTACTCATGATAAAGAGGTTCCCCCAGTGGATATCACTGTTGACTTTTTAGTGAGCTATATGAATTCTATTTGTGATGCCAAGAAGTTTAGCACTGAGGAAATACTCAAGGGGAAAATGCCGGTTGCTGATTGGGCTTTGTCCAAAGTGAGGGTTAATCCTGCTCCTAAGCCTTGGCCACCTCCTACTATAGACTTCGTTGCTCTATTAGTTGATGGATCTTTCTCGGTTGATTCTGGTGCCGTGGTCGCAGGGATGATTCTCCGGCGACCTGATGGATCAGCTATCTTTGCAGCATACCGGTATATTTAAATTGCAATGATGCACTGGAAGTGGAGATACATGCGCTTATGCAAGGGATGGTACTTGCTGTACAACACTCCAATCTTTCGGTGATTGTTCAATCTGATTCTAGTGTGGCGTTATCCAGTTTGACAGGAGATGGATTAATTCATTCTGCCTATGGACATCTTGTAGCTGAAATTAAGGCGTTGATGAGGGACAGGGGAGTTTATTCCCCAAAAATTAAATAGGGATCAATAGTGTTGCCGACCACTTGGCAAATTATAGTCGCGTAGAGTATACCACGGCTGGGTGGATGCATCTAGGACCACCATGTATCGAGGATCTTTTGCCTCTCGACTGTAACTCTATCAATTTGGAATAAAACTCCTTTTTCATCGCAGAAAAGAAAAAGAAAATGACCCGTGTATAAATATTTTCTCTGGGTATCTGCTGCATAGGCATGTACTGATACATGCATATTCGTATAGTATAGCTCCCTGATTTGCTAGGAAAATAATAATGTGTGTCAACGTCTCCACAGAGCATTCTGTAGCAGCCGTGTTTTCTTTTTAATATTCGTATTCTTTTTTAATGTTATATTTTAGTGCATGTCTGCAAGTAATAGTAGACTAGCATATACAGTAGTGTTTCTGGAAGCAACGGGGATCGCCAGCTCCTAGGAATACAATAGCATGCTTTGGATATAAAGAAAGAAACGAAATGGCTATGGAGCCATAACGAAGGAGAACTATACAAGATGCATAAACGGTGCTAAAACAGGCTTGGTACATGCATCATGGATAAAAGATATTTTCTTCTTGTTCACGGCCTAGTAGTGCACTAGTGCAACCTTTTTAAGTTAGAGTACACTAGTTCAACTAGGTACATCATGGAGACGGTGACTTGACATACTTGCCCATCCTGTCTGATTTCCGGAGCATAATGTTGCGCGATGACTTCTTTAAATTTCTTTCATTCATGATATGGATCGACATATGCATATGACTTTGTATGTCGACTGTTTCGAGGCATAGGATGTATATAGTTCGATGGGGCAGAATCGTCATCGCTTCCTTTTTCTTTTCTTTGTCTCAACGTAAACCATCCCCCTTTTTTCGAAATAACATCTTTCTTTGGAGATTATCACTTAACTCTCATCAATAAAAAGAGAAATTGTCACACCTTTATTAGATAACCAAAGTTTACAAAATTATCGAAGAAATGTTTTACTTGCAAACTCACAAAATGATGATGCACATGGCCGTAAGTTTAGTACAAAGTTGCCGATAACGACTGAAAACATGGAAACAATTGGCCCATCAAAGATAAATCAAGAAAAGATGACAAACATTTGTCAAGTTATCCCCATGCCTCCACAGAATAAGGCAATAACAAGGTGAACAATTTGGTTACGCCGCTGACAAGGGCAGTAGCCTTGGAGGTCCGGTCTTTTGTCTACTGGTTGTGGCTAGTGTTCTCACGATGTGCCGTCATCAGCTAGGAAGGCGCGCTGAATCGGGGCTGTGTGGAAGCCGGAGCCTGCTCCGGAGATAACTTATGTGATGAAGGGCGTCTGTACTAGCCGCTTGGATGGCGGTGCCATTGAATCATTGAGTACGCAGCCGCTAGTGAGGAAGCTGGAGCAACGGCTGATACGTCTCCATCGTATCTATATTTTTTGATTATTTCATGGTAATATTTTACAATTTTTATATACTTTTGGCAATATTTTATATCATTTTTTGGGACTAACATATTGATCCAGTGCCCAATGCCAGTTCCTATTTGTTGCATATTTTTTGTTTCACAGAATACCCATATCAAACGAAGTCCAAACACAATACAAATTTATGAAGAATTGTTTTGGAATACATGTGATTTTTGGGAAGCGGAATCAACCTGAGATGTTGCCCGAGGGGCCCACAAGCCCTATGGGCGCCACCCTACCCAGGGCGCGCCTAGCAGGCTTGTGGCCACCCCGTAGGTCGGTTGGATGTGTCCTTCGGCCGCAAGGAAGCTTATAAAAATCGTGTTAAAATTTCTGCCCAATCGGAGTTACGGATCCCCGGGAATTTAAGAAACGGTAAAAGGCCAGAAAACAGGAACCCAAAACAGAAGAGAAACAGAGAGATAGATCCAATCTCGGAGGGGCGAGCCCCTCCGCCGTCATGGAGGCCATGGACCAGAGGGGAAACCCTCCTCCCATCTAGGGGGAGGTCAAGGAAGAAGAAGAAGGAGGGGGGGCTCTCTCCTCCTCTCTCTTGGTGACGCCAGAACGCCGCCGGGGCCATCATCGTGACGGCGATCTACACCAACAACTTCGCCGCCGTCATCACCAACTCTCTCCCCCTTTATGCGGTGTAACACCTCTTCTCCCCGCTAAAATCTCTACTTAAACATGGTGCTCAACGCTATATATTATTTCCCAATGATGTGTGGCTATCCTATGATGTTTGAGTAGATCCATTTTGTCCTATGGGTTGATTGATGATCGTGATTGGTTTGAGTTGTATATTTTATTATTGGTGCTGTTCTATGGTGCTCTCCGTGTCGCGGAAGCATGAGGGGTCCCCGCTGTAGGGTGTTGCAATATGTTCATGATTCGCTTATGGTAGGTGGCATGAGTGACAAAAGCACAGACCCGAGTAAGTAGGTTGTTGCGTATGGGAGTAAAGAGGACTTGATACTTTAATGCTATGGTTGGGTTTTATCTTAATGATCTTTAGTAGTTGCGGATGCTTGCTAGAGTTCTAATCATAAGTGCATATGATCCAAGTAGAGAAAGTATGTTAGCTTATGCCTCTCCCTCATATAAAATTGTAATAATGATTACCGGTCTTGTTATCGATTGCCTAGGGACAAATAACTTTCTTGTGACAAAAAGCTGTCTACTAAAACTAACTTAATCGTTTCTTTATCTAAACAGCCCATATCTTTTATTTACGTGTTCTTTATTATCTTGCAAACCTATCTGATCACACCTACAAAGTACTTCTAGTTTCATACTTGTTCTAGGTAAAGCGAACGTTAAGTGCGCGTAGAGTTGTATCGGCGGTCGATAGAACTTGAAGGGAATATAAATTCTACCTTTAGCTCCTCGTTCGGTTCGACACTCTTACTTATCGAGAAAGGCTACAATTGATCCCCTATACTTGTGGGTTATTAGCGGGTCCGGAGATCATCTCTGTGCGATTGGGTGCATGCTTTTGTTGCTTGGGTAGTTGAGTTGGTGCGTGGCCTCAGGGCCGGTGTAGTGTGTTGCTTATGTTTGCAAGTCAGAGTGGGGAGTCTAGGTCGTGTGGCTGGGTATCGACTAGGGTTACTTGGGTAATAGAGTCGTCAGCCATTGGGGGCGCCGCCTCGGCTCTGGCATGTTTGTATAGTTCATTGTACTGGTTTTCGGCCCGTTTTCCTTATTAACTTTTCATATCTCTTCTTCTATATAAAAAAGCCAGAGCTCTTGCTGGTTGTTGCTCGATAAAAAAACAAAATTTGGCTGGTGCCTTGCTACTTCTTGAGCTTGCATTGATTTTTCCCTTGAAGAGGAAAGGGAGATGCAGCAAAGTAGAGATAAGTATTTCCCTCAGTTAAGAACCAATGATTCAGTCCAGTAGGAGGCACAAGCAAGTCTCCAATATATGCACCTACCCAAACTAATAAACACTTGCACACAACGCGAAAAAGGGGTTGTCAATCCCTTCACGGTCACGAACAAGAGTGAGATCTAATAGAGATAGCTATAAAAGATAAATAAAAGAGCAAACTAAAGTAAATATAAATAAATTGCAGCAAGGTATTTTTGAGTTTTTTGGTTTATAGATCTAAAAATATATGATGGAAAATAGACCCGGGGGCCATAGGTTTCACTGAGGCTTCTCTCTTGAAAGAAAACATACGATGGGTAAATAAATTACTGTTGAGCAATTGATAGAAAAGCGCATAGTTATGACGATATCTAAGGCAATGATCATGAATATAGGCATCACGTCCGTGACAAGTAGACCGAAACGATTATGCATCTACTACTATTACTCCACACATCGACTGACTCCTGCCTGCATCTAGAGTATTAAGTTCATAAGAACATAGCAACGCTTTAAGTAAGATGACATGATGTAGAGGGATAAACTCAAGCAATATGACATAAACCCCATCTTTTTATCCTTGATGGCAACAATATAATACGTGCCTCGTTACCCCTTCTGTCACTGGGTGAGGACACCGCAAGATTGAAGCCGAAACTAAGCACCTCTCCCATTGCAAGAAAAATCAATCTAGTTGGCCAAACCAAACCGATAGTTCGAAATGAAATACAGAGATATCTTAATCATGCATAAAAGAGTTCAGAAAAGACTCAAATAATATTCATAGATAATCTGATCATAAATCCACAATTCATCGGATCTCAACAAACGCACCGCAAAAGAAGATTACATCGGATAGAACTCCAAGAACATCGAGGAGAACATTGTATTGAAGATCAAAGAGAGAGAAGAAGCCATCTAGCTACTAGCTATGGACCCGTAGGTTTGTGGTAAACTACTCACACTTCATTGGAAGGGGAGCAAGGTTGATGTAGAGGCCCTCCGTGATTGAATCCCCCTTTGGCAGAGTGCCGGAAAAGGCCCAAGATGGGATCTCACGGGAACAGAGGCTTGTGACGGCGGAAAAATATTTTGTTGGACGCTTCTGATGTTCGGGGAATATTTGAGAATATATAGAGCTGGAATTAGGGTTAGGGGACTACCGAGTGGCCCACAAGCCAGGGGGCGCGCCCCCCCGGGGCGCGCCCTAAGGGCTTGTGGCCTCTTCGGGACTCTTCTGGCCCTCTCTCCAAGTCTCCTGGGTGTCTTCTGGTCCAAGAAAAATCATCGCAAAGTTTTATTCTGTTTGGTCTCCGTTTGATGTTCCTTTTCTGTAAAAGTCAAAAACAAGGAAAAAACAAAAACTGGCACTGGGCTCTAGGTTAATAAGTTAGTCCCAAAAATAATATAAAATAGCATATCCAAAACAGATAATATAATAGCATGGAACAATAAAAAATTATAGATACGTTGGAGACGTATCATGCCTTGATGTACTTTCCAATCATCTATGATTTTCATAGCATAATGTTGTGTGATGACTTCTTTGCACGTCTTTCATTGTTCATGGTATGCATCAACATATTCCTATGACTTTGTGCGTCAATTGTTTCAAGGTCATAGGATATTTCGATGGAGTATAAATTTACAACTCTTTCCTTTCCCTCTTTCTCAAGAAACCTCTTTCCTCTTTTTTTGAAACAAAATTTCTGTTTTAACTAAAGATTACTATCACACAACTTTCACCGAAAAAATAATGGAAAAACCATCACATATTTATTATATGTGTAAGCTTTACTCCATTATCGAAGAAAAGCTTTGCTCCCAACCTTAGAGAATGATGGTGCACATTGCCATAAGTTTATTACAAAACTAACTAGAAAAAAATTCAGGGATGAAAACTACATTTCACGATAAGTTGAGATGCGAAAATAACACATATCTCAAATTATGAGGCCTTCTCCGATGATGAAATATTGGGTTTCATGTTTGCCTACTGTCTTGCATATGCTCCTCACAACAACCAGAAGGAGAAAAAGAAATGGTACCGATGATAAGTAGTCATTGTCTTGTTTATTGGCAAACTACTCAGTCGGGTGTGGGATCAAAAAATTTCGACATGGATCCACATTACTCCCAAGCTAAACTAAGGGCCCTAATTCAAGTATACATTATTAACGGGAACCAACCTAGCTAGTGTAATCTACTCAAAACTAAGGACAATCAACTAATTATCAATTAAAATGGGAGCACTATACCTCTCATAGTCGGGAAGTAATAAGTGGGTATTGGCTACCAACCCAAGTACCCAACCCTCTGCTACTATTCATCCTATGCTTTCAGCTTAGATCACCGCCATGCTTTGTCGTAGCATTTAGTCCCGAGAGGCAATTTGTGGCACGCATGGCGGCACACACACATTTTCGGCCGCATGATTGCATCAAGACTCAGAAACTTGTGCATGTGTTTGGGGTTTAATTACTTCAGGCGGGGAGCATGCATGCAATTTTGGTAGCTTTTGACAGAGTGGTGCATGCTGCACCTAGTCATTTCCCATGCTTTTTCCCTCAATTTCAAAGTTGAATCTATTATATATTTTGAACCGAAAGTCCAATTTATATTTCATTTGCATTTTTTTGTACTCCCTCCATCCATATATACAAGGCCTAATACAATTTTCGAGGTTACTTTTGACTACATGTTAGAGTAATAATATATGACATGCATGTTACACAAAGCATACCATCAAATTCATGAGAAAATGGACTTTCTAATGATATTATTTTTATATCATACATCTTAAATTTTTCTTTTTTTTACCAATGGTCAAACGCAACCTCAAAATACGTATTAGGCCCTATATATATGGATGTAGGGAGTATGTTGTGATGTGGCCTTTGGATACACTTTCGAATACATTTGGACATGCTTTAAAATTTCAACAAGTTTCAAGGACTAAAACTTGATAGGAACGAATGATAAATTCACCAAGTTTCATATACTAAAAATTAAAACCTAAACCCTAAATCCTAACGCCTAAACCCAAAAAGCAATGAAACTTGGTAAAACCTTAATATTACCACTATCAAGTTTTAATATTTTAAACTTAGTAGAAAATTAAAAGTTGTCAAAATGTATTCAGGAGTGGTATTGCTTGCAAGTACTCATTGCAAGAAACACAAATATGCAAAAATAAATAAATTGGACTTTTGGTTGAAAAACTATAATAGATTTAAGAGTGAATTCCACTTTTTATCCTGTAGTTGTACATGTGTGACACATATTACCCCATTTAGTGGAACTTCTATTGAAATATCAGATTTTGAAGACATTTAACGTGGTTTTACCTTAGTTATGCATTTTGTTTGTTTATGTTAGAAAGGATCGGCATTTTGCGTCAATGATTCATAAAAAATGTGTAAATATGAGACGACATCATTGACAATCATGTCCAGAATTCTCTTGTCCATCTATTCCGTTACTCGCCATCATACAAATATTTATGGACCCCGGGCGTCATCTCATACCTTGCCTAGTGGACATGCATAAGAAAACGAGGGTTCAAAGCATCTTAAAGCGGTATTCTATACGAATTTTCACTCGATGGGGTAATTAGTGTCACAAATGCATATTTAGGGGGTAAAATGTGGAATTCACTCTAGATTTACATTTGGAGAGAAAGGGGAAAACATGAGGTGGGATGGGTGGAGCATGCAACTCAGCCAAAAGTTCCATGCATGATGCATGGGCTCCATCTAAGATAATTAGCAAGTAAAACACATGTAAGTGAAACAACTTTACCAATCTTGAAGCAATCGGGTGTCGGTATGCATGCCTTATGAATATCTCATTCGGTCCCACCTCCCGTATGCAACTCCAGTCCATGGCGCCAAGTCATACATGATTAGACTGCTAGCTATTCTTCAACTCCTTTTTGAAGGGTACCAAGACATTCAAGTCGAAGAGAACAAGACAAAATCACCGTACTACGTACTTGTAACCAACAACATTTCTACTCCCATTTTTCTTTTACCAAAATAGAAGCAACTAAGGGCATTACTAACCGATCCCCAATACGGCCATAAGGGAGTAATTTTTTTGGTTTACTCCCTTATAGAGGACCTAGCCGATCCCCTAAAAATGTTAACGGAGTATAATTTTTACCCCAACTCCCTATTCCCCCCCCCCAAGATTTCCCTAAATATACTCCATCGTGAGGCGACCGAGTAAAACTCCCTCTCGCCCTCCCGTGCCGCACTGCCTCCCGCCCCCACTGCTGCCACCGAAGATCTCTGAGCCGGCCGGAATGGCGAGCCACCTCCCCCCCCCCCATCCCCCCCCCCACGCTCACCCCGCCTGCCACCGGCGCTGGCTTTTCGCCGCCGGAAACCACCCACGCACTGCCGCCGGTGCCAAAAAAAGCTTGGGGATGACAGAGAACCACCGGGTCCAAGCTCCGACTCCAACCGCACCAGTGGTGTCCGGGGTGGCCACCGCGTCTCCGCCAATGACACGCCGCCCTCCCGCGGCACCTACCGGAGGCAAACGGGCTCGAAAGCCGACGCGGCGGTGTCGGTGCTCGCCGAGGCGGCCGCCAAGAAGAAGATGAAGAAGACCACGGTGGCGCCTCGTCCAAATCCTACGCCTCATGCGGCAACTCCCTCTGCCCCTACGGTGACTGCTCCGGCGCGAGCAGCGGCCGCAGCGGGCAACAAAAAACACGGCCGCCAAATGCTCAATGAAATGCCAACAAGGGAAAAATAAAACCTCGCGTCCCGTTGGTATTCGATAGTGATTGTTCGTGATCGGTAGTGATTGTTTATAGTGCTTGCTTTGACTTTATAGAGCGGAGATGAACACGGCCGAATTCCTCGCATCGTTGGAGTCCTCTACCATCGTTGGCCTCGATGATCTCAACTATGACGAGGTGGAATGAGCTCAAGGACTTCGAGGATGAGAAGTGGAAGACCACGTTAGCTGCCGAAGAGAGAAAGTTGAAGGCCGAGGAGCGTAGGCTTGCACTTGAGAAGGAGAGGATTCGTGATGCGAAGAAGGCCGAAGAGCGTGCTATTATGTACATGAATCTAAACACAATGGATGAAACCGCAACAAAGTATTGGGAGCTCACTTGTGGAGAAATCTTGGCCTCTCTTCGGAATGTTGGTGGTGGCCGAGGGGTGGTGGTGGAGATGGTGGCCGAGGGGGTGGTGATGGTGGTGGTGGTGATGATGATGATCGTGGTGGTGGTGGTGGTGGCCGAGAGGATGGTGATGGTGGCCGAGAGGGTGCTGGTGGTGGTGATGGTGGCCGAGAGGATGTTGAGCTTGATTTCTTTGCCGAGGACGTTGTTTGAGTGGTGGTGGCCGAGAGGGTGGTGGTGCATGACAAAGATTGGCTCGAGCCACAACATATACATGCTATGTTTGTGGTCGTTTTGAATCAGACATTGTGTTTGAAGTGATGTCTTTTGGGTGAACTTTGCATGTTTAAATTTGAAAAACGCGGTGATGAAACTTTATGTTATGACGATTATTGCTATCCATGCTTTAAAAAGGGAATGCTACGCATCAGCCGGCCGATCTTTTTAAAAGATTGTCCGGGTCGCGGGCCGTCAAATTTGGCGCATCGAGCAGCCGAACGATGCCTTTATCATTGCAACAGAGGTTTTGTTGCAGATTTTTTTTGCAACAGATGTCTTGTTACGGAAATATTGTGAAACGAAGTTTTTGTTGCAAAATATTTTTTGCAACCGAGGTGATGTTGTAGAAATTCCTTTTCCATCTTTACTTTTTTGCAAAACAAGTGTTGTTGCGGAAGGAGCTCCTGCAACACAGACGATGTTGCAAAAAAAATGAATGAAGACAAAGTTGCAGTGTCGCACCGCCATCGTTTGCCGTTGCAGGTGCAGACCGCGGAGAGGCCACGATCTGGGCAGACTAGGGCTCGTCATGCGCATGTGTCGCGAAGCGCGGACGCCGTCTTCTCTTCGGTGCTCCAGCCATCGGTGCCCGTGCGAGCAAAGGCCATCCCGGAGATGGGCGACTCAAATGAGCTTGACTTGGGGAGGGAGATGGCTTGATTTTGAGGAAGAAATATATGTGTGGAGAAGGATGGGAGAAGATAGGGTTGATCGGTTGGCTGGATTGGAACGAGTGAGAGACGCATGATTTTGTTTGATCTAATGACGCACCACTTCGCTAAAACTAAGGGGCGTGCTACGCGTTTGCAACTAAGGTTTTGTTGCAATTTTTTTTGGCAACTAAGGTCTTGTTGCAGAAAAAATTCCCAAGAGAAGTTTTGTTGCAAAACGTAGACCCGCCGTAGAGCATTGCAACACCGCATATGTTTTAGAAGCATAGCTCCTGTTGCAGAAGCGACTTCAACGAAGAATGGTATAAGGGACCTCACTTGGACGCGTGTCACGCAGGAAAGGTGGCGGACATGACAGCTACGATCCGCCAGGTGATGGTAAGTGTTTTCCTTAATTTGGATGATTTTAAAATATGTATTGTGTAGAGATTGTGTGTTTTTTTGCGGGGGTATAGAGATTGTGTTTGTGTGGCTAGTATACAAAACAACCACAAATTTGATAACTATAGAGGATCGGATAGATACGGTCATTGTTAGTGGAGTAGAATTTTACTACACTAATTTTACTTCAATGTATACTTCACTAACTTTTAGGGATGGTTAAAAATGCCCTAATGAGAGTGTTATCCTCCTAGTGGCCGGCATCGCTTGGCAGTTTCCTTTCGGTGGAAAGTATAGATTGTACCGTCGGCAGATAAGGCAGCCAGCGGAGATAAGCTGAGATTCACTAAGGTAATCGAATTAATTAAGTAATGTCTTACCCGTTTGGACAGTGATGTGCTAGTGGGAACTAGCTTCACGCCTTCCAAAGAAATTGATGTCCTTTTCCGTCACTCGTTTTTGTTTCTTTACGGTATTTCCTTCTTGCAAGGATCATCGTTGTTAAAACTACCAGATGATAAGTGTCTCATGTGTGATGTGGCACGAAATATTCCGGCCCTTACATTTTTTACAACTAAAGTTGTTCCAAAAAAACCAAAAAACTGAAATTTTGCTTTTAAAAAAAGCTGTCATGCTTGGCAATTAAAGTTGTCATTCCCGCGTCACTAAACTTGTCATAAAAAATGTTCGAAGTTGGCATGTCTTTACACGTGTGCTATTTATCAGGGTCCTAAAGTTAACAGAATTCGAATGTTCCTAGCAATGAAACAGCAATACCGTGAGCATCCACTAGTAGAAAACAGGGCTTTGGTCCTGGCCAGATCAGAGCTTTAGACCAGGTCGAGTTACGAACCGGGACTAATGGGTGCATCAGTCCCGGTTTGAGCGGCCAGGGCGCCGGCCGGGCCTCGGTAGGCACTAGTCCCGGTTCGTCTGACCCCTTTAGTTCCGATTCCAGACACGAACCGGGACTAAAGGTCCTCGCTCCTGGCGCGGCCCCTTTAGTCCCAGTTGGTGGCTGGAACCGGGACTAAAGGTCAGTCTTCTGTCCCGGTTCTAGCCACCAACTGGGACTAAAGAGATGCCTAGATATATGCTCGCCCCTGCCCGCTCACTCCTCTGTTTTTTGGCCGGCCGGCCTGTGGGAGGTGTGTGCTGCTCTGCTCTCACCTCCTATGCACATGAGGTGTTCGATGAAATGCCTGAGCCACACTTAAGTTTTCTCCTCTCCAAGCTTGACCTCTAAGCTCCATTTTCCCCAAGATTTGTCTAGATTTGTCTGTCCGTCCCATTCCATCCCCGTCCTCACCGCCGTCGATCGCCCGCGCCGATCTCGTTGCCGGCACCACCGTGGTGAGCCTCTTGTTCTTATCTTCTTTTTAAAAGAAAAAAAATTCTTACTTGTTATTATATAGTGCCATGGTTTTGGTATCCGCTCCCGTCGGCCCTCGTTCGATCTATGATTCGGATGTGGTATATTATCTTTTATAACTATTTGTTTCATTTAGTGTTTATGACAATTATGCCGACGAACGTGACATAGATGTTTTTATCTAGGAGGTATGTGAACCGAAAATTCCAACCGACCCTCTTGTCGAGAGGTTAAATTAAGTTGAAAAAGAAAACAATTACTTTAAGAAAAAATTGAAAAGAATTGAGGAGGAGAAGATGGAATTGGAGTTGCATGTTGCCGATGTTATCAATGATCACAAGATCCAGATGGATGCAATGCGTTTCAAGATTAGAAAGATTAGAAAATATGCCATTGATAATGAGGCTTGGTATCATTATGCTGTTGGATCAATTGTTACCTTAGTTGCAATTATGATCGCATTTGTTGTTGCATTTAAATGTTTTACATAGTTGTATGTTAGTTTCAATGTATGTTTTAATTAGATGCTCTAGAGAGCTATATGTTGTTCTATGAGAACTATGTATGAACTTTATGTATTTATTTTTTCAGTAATAACATTTGATCACTACTGTACTTTGGTTTTAATGTGATGATGAACTTGTATTAATTTGGTCAGTTCTCTATTCATGATGTTCTGTAATGGTTTTTGATACACTTAATTATATAATGCACGCAGATGAACCGGCAATGGATGTACGGTGACTGACGCACCTCTGAGTACATTGAGGGCCCGCATAATTTTCTCGAAGTGGCTGAGGCAAACAAGCAGAATGGTTCTATGTACTGTCCATGTACTGTCTGTGAGAATACGAAGGATTACTCTAACTCGAAAACCCTTCACTTGCACCTGATTGAGAAGGGTTTCGTGCCACACTATAGTGTCTAGACTAATCACGGAGAAAGAGGGATTATGATGGAAGACAACGAAGAAGAAGAGGATGATGACAACTATCCTATGTTCCCTGAATACGGTGATACTGCAATGGGGGAAGCTGAAGATCAAGAGGCACCAGACGATGTGCCCGATGATGATCTTCGCTGGGTCATTGTTGATGCACAGAGAGGATGCGAAAGTGAAAGGGAGAAGTTGAAGTTCGATCGCATGTTAGAGGATCACAAAAAAGGGTTATACCCAAATTGTGAAGATGGCAACACAAAGCTCGGTACCACACTGAAATTGCTGCAATGGAAGGCAGACAATGGTGTATCTGACAACGGATTTGGGAATCTACTGAAAATTATGAATAAGAAGCTTCCAAATGATAACAAATTGTCTGACATTTCGTACAAAGCAAAGAAGGTTCTCCGCCCTCTAGGATTGGAGGTGCAGAAGAAACATGCATGCCCTAATGACTGCATGCCCGGTATGCAGTGAGTACGAGGATTTGAACGCATGCCCGGTATGCAGTGCATTGCGGTATAAGATCAGACGAGATGACCCTGGTGATGTTGAGGGCGAGCGCCCCAGGAAGAGGGTTCCTGCCAAGGTGATGTGGTATGCTCCTATAATACCACGGTTGAAACGTCTGTTCAAAAACAAAGAGCATGTCAAGTTGTTGCGATGGCACAAAGGAGATCGTAAGAAAGACGGGAAGTTGAGAGTATCCGCTGACGGGTCGCAGTGGAGAAAAATCGAGAGAAAGTGGTGGGACTTTGCAGATGATGCAAGGAACGTATGGTTTGGTTTAAGTGCAGATGGCATTAATCCTTTTGGGGAGCAGGGCAGCAATCATTGCACCTGGACCGTGACTCTATGTATCTATAACCTTCCTCCTTGGTTGTGCATGAAGCGGAAGTTCATTATGATGCCAGTTCTCATCCAAGGTCCTAAGCAACTTGGCAACGACATTGATGTGTACCTAAGGCCATTAGTTGAAGAACTTTTATAGCTGTGGAATAAAAAAGGTGTACGTGTGTGGGATGAGCACAAACAGCAGGAATTTGACCTACAAGCATTACTGTTTGTAACCATCAATGATTGGCCTGCTCTTAGTAACCTTTCAGGACAGACAAACAAGGGATACAATGGATGCACGCACTGTTTAGATGAGACTGAAAGTATATATTTAGACAAATGCAAGAAGAATGTGTACCTGAGACATCGTCGATTTCTTTCGACCAAACATGCCTTAAGAAAAAAAGGCAAGCATTTCAAAGGTGAGGCAGATCACCAGAAGAAGCCCGTCCGCCGTACTGGTGCTAATATACTTGATATGGTCAAGGATTTACAAGTAATCTTTGGAAAGGGTCCTGGCGGATAATATGTTCCGAATGACGCTGAGGGACGCGCACCCATGTGGAAGAAGAAATCTATATTGTGGGACCTACCCTATTGGAAAGACCTAGAGGTCCGCTCTACAATTGATGTGATGCACGTGACGAAGATTGTTTGCGTGAACCTGCTAGGCTTCTTGGACATGTACGGGAAGACAAAAGATACACCGGAGGCACAGGAGGACCAGCAACATGTGAACGAAAAAGACGGCATGCATCCAAAGCAGTATCAAGGTCCTGCTAGCTACGCTCTTACCAAAGTAGAGAAGAAAATCTTCTTTGAATGCCTCCTCAGTATCAAGGTCCCGTCTGGCTTCTCGTCGAATATAAAGGGAATAATAAATATGGCGGAGATTTTTTTTTCAGAACCTAAAGTCTCATGACTACCACGTGATTATGACGCAACTACTTCCGATTGCATTGAGGGGGCTTCTACCAAAAAATGTTCGATTAGCCATTGTGAAGCTATGTGCATTCCTCAATGCAATTTCTCAGAAGGCAATCGATCCAGAAATCCTACCAAGGTTAAAGAATGATTTGGTCCAATGTCTTGTCAGTTTCGAGTTGGTGTTCTCACCATCCTACTTCAATATTATGACGCACATCCTAGTTCACCTAGTCGACGAGATTGCCATTCTGGGTCCTGCATTTCTACACAATATGTTCCCCTTTAAGAGGTTCATGGGAGTCTTAAAGAAATATGTTCGTAACCGTGCTAGGCTAGAAGGAAGCATCTCCACGGGCCATCAAACAGTGGAGGTCATTGGGTTTTGTGTTGACTTTATTCCTGGCCTTAAGCCGATTGGTGTCCCTCAATCGCGGTATGAGGGGAGACTGACTGAAAAAGGCACGCTAGGAGTGGATTCAATAAAATGTAGGGACGGGCATTCTTGGGCTCAAGCACACTACACAGTTCTACAAAATTCTACCTTGGTGACCCCGTATGTCAATGAACACAAGAATATTCTACGCTCCAAACACGCAGAGCAGTCTGACGACTGGATTACATGTGAACACATCAGGACTTTCGGCAGTTGGTTGCAAACACGTCTCAGAGGTGACAACACTGTTTTTGATGAGCTGTACTCGTTGTCCAGGGGACCATCTTCGACTGTATTGACTTACAAAGGATATGAGATAAATGGGAATACATTTTACACGATCGCCCAAGATCAAAAGAGCACCAACCAAAACAACGGTGTCCGCTTTGATGCAGCAACCAAGAGGGGAAATGACACATATTATGGTGACATAGTGGACATATGGGAACTTGACTACGGACATGATTTTAAAGTCCCTTTGTTTAAGTGCAAATGGGTCAATCTGTCAGGAGGCGGGGTACAGGTAGACCCACAGTACGGAATGACAACAATGGATCTGAACAATCTTGGGTACACAGACGAACCATTCGTCCTAGCCAATGATGTGGCGCAGGTTTTCTATGTGAAGGACATGTCTACCAAACCTAGAAAAAGAAAAGATAAGCAAGCGAATACATCATACGATGAGCCAAAGCGCCACATAGTTCTTTCAGGAAAAAGAGACATCATGGGATTGGAGGGCAAGACAGACATGTCTGAAGATTATGAAAAGTTTCATGAAATTCCTCCCTTCAAAGTCAAGGCTGACCCAAGCACCATGTTAAACAATGAAGATTATCCATGGTTACGGCGCAATAAGCAAAAGACACAAGCGAAGAAAAAGTGAAGACTTTCTCTCCACAACTATTATGATGATGCCTTTGATCTAGAATATCACTGCAGTTACATGTGAAGAAATGAAATGCCTTTTGTAACAGATGAGTTTCCGTATGAAACCCTGATACTTCGAAAGAGATTGTCCGTTTTGTACACGAAGTGCATCCAGTTTTTGCCGTAACCCTCTCAACTTTTCAATTTCAGGGTCATTTAGCTCAAAAAAATCAGTAAATGCATGAAAAATACCAGATGAAGTCAGAAAGGGTTGAAAATTGATGATGTGGCTTTGAATGGTGCATTTTGAACACACAAAAAGTCTGGAGTTCAAATAAGTTCAAAAAAATGATATCTCTTTGTAACAGATGAGTTTTCGTCCAAAACCCTGATACTTCGAAAGAGATTGTCCATTTAGTACACGAAGTGCATCCAGTTTTTGCCGTAACCCTCTCAACTTTTTAGCACATGCTATTTCGGCAGTTGGTTGCAAACACATCTCATGGGTAACAACAATGTTGGAGATGAGCTGTACTTGTTGGCCAGGACACCATCTTCGACTGTATTAACTTACCCGGTACGAGATAAATGGGAATACATTTTACATGATCGCCCAAGATAAAAAGAGCACCAACCAAAACAGTGGTGTCCGCTTTGATGCAACAACCAATAGGGGAAAGGACATATATTATGGTTACATAGTGGACATATGGGAACTTGACTATGGACATGATTTTAAGGTCCCCTTGTTTCGCTGCAAATGGGTCAATCTGTCAGGAGGCGGGGTGCAGGTAGACCCGCAGTACGGAATGACAACAGTGGATCTCAACAATCTTGGGTACATAGACGAACCATTCGTCCTAGCCAATGGTGTGGCGCAGGTTTTCTATGTGAAGGACATTTCTACCAAACCGAGAAAAATAAAAGATAAGGAAGCGAATACATCATACGATGAGCCAAAGCACCACATAGTTCTTTCGGGGAAAAGAAACATTGTGGGACACTAGTGCAGAATCAGCCTTTAGTCCCGGTTCATAATGGTCGTTAGTCCCGGTTCACCAACTGGGACTAAAGGGTGGGGACTAAAGCCCCCCTCCCCTTTAGTCCCGGTTCGTCACAGCCCAGGACCAAAGGCCCACCACGTGGCACGAGCCCGTGCCGGGGGCTGGGGGACCTTTAGTCCCGGTTGGTGACACCAACCGGGACTAGAGGTTTAGGGGTTTAGGGTTTTAGGATTTATGATTTATGGTTTATTTTTCCTTTTTGTTTTGTGTTTTCCATTTAATTGTTTGTCATTTCAAACATATTTTACGTTACTGCAGTCATCAAGTGCCACTGCTAGTACATACTGTGCATGTCATATATAATAGAATTTCTCGTACGACCATGCATGCATACACATATATATATACAATTTGGTACATACAATTTCTCCTACAATTTGCAGATCATTACATACAGGCATTAGGTGTAATGGTATTCTCCTTTGGGATCTATGACCTGGTCAAGCAAAAATCTCGCAATCTCCTCTTGAAGTGCTCGTATGCGGTCCTCTGGTAGGAGCTTATCCCGCATCTCTTGTATCTTTATTAAAAGAGAAGATCAATATGAATATATTAGTTGTGTGTATATATATTAGATCATGATAAAAAGAATTGTGAATTGTGTTTACATACCCAAAGATTTTTTGCATCTTTGCTCCTTTCGGTCATAAAGCGAATGTTCTTGCAAACGTATTATGCACATAAATTATTCCCCGACGCCTGCCTCATGCACTTTACGAGAATAGAATTCAATCAGATAATAATTAATCAAGCATGATAATGGTATTGAAACTAGAATTAAAGAGATGCGCGGACGTAGCTAGAACTACTTAATTACGTACCCTGGGTCACACCCATTTCAGCTCTTGTTTCCATGGGCCTTGAACTTGTTTGATGAAATTTTGCCAAACCCTGCCCGCCGGCAAAGAAAATGAATAAAGGAGTTATTAATTCGTTGATATCAGGAAATGAACTAAACAGGCCGACATAGTGCGATAATGATTGAAATTACCTGCCGAACATGTCCTTCACGATTGAGTATTCTTTAGGTTCTTTAAGTAGTGAGCCCAGTACGTGAACTTTTCCCTCGTCAACTTCAATGATTAACAGGATCCAGTGGAAACTGCATGCGCACACGTTTGTATAATTAAGCGGGCATGTGCATAACTCATCAACTACACTGATTAACATCTAATTAGCAAAACAGAATATGTAGTACAAGACAGTAACACTCACCCGAAGTTGTAAGGAAATAGTATTTTTGGTTGGGTATTTAGTCGAATCAAAAAACACTAGCAAGCTTTTCTCTGTGTCTTTTTTGTGACGTGACCATGTCTTTTCATTAACGGTATTTGGATCAATGAACCCAATGCCATAGCGTCCATCTCTTTTCATTTCATAAATCTTCATTCTGCATAATACCACAGAAAAGAATATAGTGAGAATAATTACAGGTAATGAATGAGTACAGCTAGCTAGAGACTTAAATTACAGAAAGCAATCGCTTACAGACAATAGCAACTGACGAGAGATTTGTCGAGTGCGTCTTGATTGAATAACTGAAACATTTCTTTAAACTCAACCCACAAATCTTTTTCATGGAAGTAATGCTCTGCCTTGACTTTCACCATGAGGGCCTCTCGCCCGTTCTTTACTTCTCTCAGGTACCACTCATGCAATCTCTGCATTCTCGTTGATAGAAGCGGGATCTTCTCACCGAAAGTGGCCCACGCAACCGCCACCAAAGAAGCTCGGGGTCGACGACGGGAGCCCGGTTCCTCACCAAGCTGTGCGCCCCGGAAGGTAGCACCTCCTAGTGCCAGCCCGGCGGAGCCTAGTCTCGGACATGGCGCCTGTCAAGAAGGTCGTCGCCACCGAGACGACGACGAGGATGCGGGCCGGGCATCGTCGACGTCGAGAACAAAGTCTATGCAAATTTAACATTTTTAAATGCTTGATTATGATTCATCATTTTAACATATATCCATCATCCAATCTACTGTTGTCCATCTAATTATAACTTATCCATAATCATTCTACATATATACATCATTCTAACATAACATTCATCTACACAAAAATACATATTAGTTTGCAAAAATACATCATCTACACAAAAATACATCATTCTAACATATCATTTATTCTAACATAACATTCATCTACACTAAAATACATCATTCTAACATATGTGTGTTTGTGTTCATGCATGTGTGTGTGTGTGTGCGGGCTCGGGAAGGGGCGGCCATGGCGGCAGGGTGCTTCGATTCGAGGGAGAGGAGAGGGGGCAGGGGCTCATAGTGGGGCGACGGCGAGGCGAGGCGAGTCGACGGTGACGGCGATCGACTGCGACGGCAACGGCGATGGTGCGCGAGGCCGAGGAGGAGAGGGGGGCGGCGAGGTCGACACACGACGGCAATGGCGTGGTGAGGCGACGGCGACGACGGGGGCGGCGGGGTGCTCCGGCAGCCTGGCGGCGTCCTGGTTCGGCGTCGTCGGGGGGGGGGGGGGGGGGGAAGCAGATGAACTCTGAAAATTTGCAAAGTGCTGGTTATATACAGGACCTTTAGTCCCGGTTGGTGGCTGCAACCGCGACTAAAGGCCGGGACTAAAGGTGAATTTTCACCAGGCCAAGTGGCGGGAAGCCAGGCCTTTAGTCCCGGTTGGTGGCTCCAACCGCTACTAAAGGGGGGCCTTTAGTCCCGGTTGGAGCCACCAACCGGGACTAAACATCTAGTGCTCGCGCAGGCGCGGTGCAGGGTAAGTTTAGTCCCACCTCGCTTGGCGAGAGGCGCCCGCACCAGTTTATAAGCCCCGCCGCGGCATCTCCTTTGAGCTCCTCTCTAAAGCAGGCCTTGTGGGCCTACCAAACCTGTCCTGCCCTGTGGTCCCTATTGGGCCGTGCGGGCCTGCATCCTGGCCCAACTAGTAGTTGGGTTTCTAGTCGTATGCAGGCCGTGGCGGCCCAGTAGGCGGGCTTTTTTTTTTCAGTTTTTTTTTGTTTTCTGCTTTATTTATTTTCTTTTGTTTCTGAGTTGTTTTTTTACTTTATTTAGAGTTTCTGAGTGAATCTTTTTGCTTTAGGTCACAAAAATTATAAACTTTCTGTTAGTGCCAATAGTTTTATCATTATATTGAAATTTGAAATTTGTGTGAATCACTAGTTTGTGAATAACTTTACTTTAAAAATAGATTTTTGAGTGATTCTTTTTCCTGCTGTTTAATATTAGTGTGTTTTATCATTATATTCAATTTGGTAATTTTTAGGTTATTTTAAATGGGTGTTTTAATCAAAAACAGATTCTGTTTAGCTCTTTTCATTTTATAGCTCAAAAAATCATTAAATGCATGAAAAATAGCAAAATAAGTCAGAAAGGGTTGAAAATTGATGACGTGGCTTTGAATGGTGCATGTTGAACACACAAAAAGTCTGGAGTTGAAATAAGTTTAAAAAATGAAATGCCTTTGTAACATATGAGTTTTCGTCCGAAACCCTGATACTTCGAAAGAGATTGTCCATTTGGTACACGAAGTGCATCCAGTTTTTGCCGTAACCCTCTCAACTTTTTATCACATGCTATGTGGGTGAAATGATGATACCATGCCAACTTTCAACCTTTTCAGAGTTCATTTGTAGTGCTTTTTAATTTCAGGGTCATTTAACTCAAAAAACTCATGTAATTGCATGAAATATAGCGAATGAAGTCAGAAAGGGTTGAAAATTGATGATGTGGCTTTGAATGGTGCATGTTGAACTCACAAAAAGTCAGGAGTTGAGATAAGTTAAAAAATGAAATGCCTTTGTAACAGATGAGTTTTTGTCCGAAAGCCTGATACTTCGAAAGAGATTGTCCAGTTTGTACACGAAGTGCATCCAGTTTTTGTCGTAACGCTCCCAGCTTTTTAGCACATGCTATGTGGGTGAAATGATGATACCATGCCAACTTTCAACCTTTTCAGAGTTCCTTTGTAGTGCTTTTCAATTTCAGGGTCATTTAGCTAAAAAACAGTAAATGCATAAAAAATAACAAATGATGTCCTACATAATGCATGAAATAATTTATTTGGACATAATATTTCTTCGTGTTTCAAATGCCAAAACACATAAGTACCCTAACTATTACAAAGTTTCCCTCTGGTTTGTCCAAAGTGGGACTTTCCAGATATATAAGTCCGGAAACACACTAGAGAAGAAAGTGATGAAGGTCAAGCCGGTCACATGCCAGAGTGGGATCTTGGGGTATAAAACTTTTTCTTCGCGTGTGTCCCTTTGCACCGTAACCATGGACAATCTTCATCATTTAACAGGATGCTCGGGTCAATATTCACTGTGAGCGGAGCAATTTCATGAAACTTTTCATAATCTTCTGACATGTCTGTCTTGTCCTCCACTCCCACTATGTTTCTTTTCCCTGAAAGAACTATGTGGCGCTTTGGCTCATCGTATGATGTATTCGCTTCCTTATCTTTTCTTTTTCTCGGCTTGGTAGACATGTCCTTCACATAGATAACCTGCACCACATCATTCGCTAGGACGAATGGTTCGTCTGCGTACGCAAGATTGTTGAGATCCACTGTTGTCATTCCGTACTGCGGGTCATCCTTTACCCCGCCTCCTGTCAGATTGACCCATTTGCACTGAAACAAAGGGACCTTCAAACCACATCCATAGTCAAGTTCCCATATCTCCTCTATGTAACCATAATATGTGTCCTTTGGCCTATTGGTGTTTGCTGCATCAAAGCGGACACCACTGCTTTGGTTGGTGCTCTTTTTATCTTGGGCGATCGTGTAAAATGTATTCCCATTTATCTCGTACCCTTTGAAAGTCAATATAGTCGAAGATGGTAACTGGGACATCAAGTACAGCTCATCTGCAACAGTGTCGTCATGCATGAGACGTGTCTGCAACCAACCAGCAAAAGTCCCCGTTTGTTCACGTGTAATCCAGTCGTCAGACTGCTCCGGGCGTTTCGAGCGTAGAATATTCTTGTGTTCCTCGATATACGGAGCCACCAAGGCGGAATTTTGTAGAACTGTGTAGTGTGCTTGCGCCCAAGAATGCCCGTCCATACATATTACTTGGTCCCTTCCTAGCGTGCCTTTTCCACCCAGTCTACCATCATGCTGCGATTCAGGAACACCAATCGGCTTAAGGTCAGGAATAAAGTCAACACAAAACTCAATGACCTCCTCATTTTCATGGCCCTTGGAGATGCTTCCTTCTGGCCTAGCACGGTTATGAACATATTTCTTTAAGACCCCATGAACCTCTCAAAGGGGAACATATTGGGTAGAAATACCGGACCCAGAATGGCAATCTCGTCAACTAGGTGAACTAGGACGTGCGTCATGATATTGAAGAAGGATGGTGGGAACACCAACTCGAAACTGACAAGTCATTGCACCAAATCATTCTGTAACCTTAGGTATGATTTCTAGATCGATTACCTTCTGAGAGATTGCATTGAGGAATGCGCATAGCTTCACAATGGCTAATTGAACGTTTTCCGGTAGAAGCCCCCACAATGCAACCAGGAGTAGTTGCGTCATAATCACGTGGAAGTCATGAGACTTTAGGTTCTGGAACTTTTTCTCAGCCATATTTATTATTCCCTTTATATTCGACGAGAAGCTAGACGGGACCTTCATACTGAGCAGGCATTCAAAGAAGATTTCCTTCTCTTCTTTCGTAAGAGCGTAGCTGGCATGACCCTGATACGGCTTATGATGCATGCCGTCTTTTCCGTGCATACGTTGCTGGTCCTCCCGTGCCTCCGGTGTATCTTTTGTCTTCCCATACACACCCAAGAAGCCTAGTAGGTTCACGCAAAGATTCTTCATCACGTGCATCACGTCGATTGCAGAGTGGACCTCTAGGTCTTTCCAATAGGGTAGGTCCCAAAATATCGATTTCTTCTTCCACATGGGTGCGCGTCCATCAGCGTCATTCAAAACAGATTGTCCGCCAGGACCCTTTCCAAAGATTACTTTTAAATCCTTGACCATATCAAGTATATCATTACCATTATGGTGGCAAGGCTTCTTTTGGTGATCTGCCTCACCTTTGAAATGCTTGCCTTTCTTTCTTAAGTGATGCTTGATCAGAAGAAATCGACGATGTCCCAGGTACACATTCATCTTACATTTATCCAAATATATACTGTCGGTATCATCTAAATAGTGCTTGCATGCGTGGTATCCCTTGTTTGTCTGTCCTGAAAGGTTACTAAGAACAGGCCAATCATTGATGGTTACAAACAGCAACGCATGTAGGTTAAATTCATCCTGTTTGTGCTCATCCCACACACGTACACCTTTTCCATTCCACAGCTGTAAAAGTTCTTCAACTAATGGCCTTAGGTACACATCAATGTCGTTGCCAGGTTGCTCAGGGCCTTGGATGAGCACTGGCATCATAATGAACTTCTGCTTCATGCACAACCAAGGAGGAAGGTTGTAGATACATAGAGTCACAGGCCAGGTGCTATGATTGCTGCTCTGCTCCCCAAAAGGATTAATGCCATCTGCACTTAAACCAAACCATATGTTCCTTGAGTCATCTGCAAAGTCCTCCCACTTTCTCTCAATTTTTCTCCACTGCGACCCGTCAGCGGGTACTCTCAACTTCCCGTCTTTCTTACGGTCTTCTTTGTGCCATCGCATCAACTTGGCATGCTCTTTGTTTTGGAACAAACATTTCAACCGTGGTATTATAGGAGCATACCACATCACCTTGGCAGGAATCTTCTTCCTGGGGCACTCACCCTCAACATCACCAGGGTCATCGCGACTGATCTTATAGTGCAATGCACCGCATACTGGGCATGCATTCAAATCCTCGTACTCACTGCGGTAGAGGATGCAGTCATTAGGGCATGCATGTATCTTCTGCACCTCTAATCCTAGAGGGCAGACAGCCTTCTTTGCTTTGTACGTACTGTCGGGCAATTCGTTGTCCTTTGGAAGCATCTTCTTTAACATTATCAGCAACTTTTCAAATCCATTGTCAGATACACCATTCTCTGCCTTCCATTGCAGCAACTCCAGTGTGGTACCTAGCTTTTTCTTGTCATTTTCGCAATTTGGGTACAACAATTTCTTGTGATCCTCTAACATGCGCTGCAACTTCAGCTTCTCCTTTTCACTTGCGTGGTTTCTCTTTGCATCGGCAATGGCCCGACCAAGATCATCAGCGGGCTCATCTGATGCCTCTTCTTCAGCTTCTTCCCCCATTGCTGACTCAGCTTCTTCCCCCATTGTAGTACCATGGTATTCAGGGAACCCATGGCCAGGATAGCTGTCATTATCCTCTTCTTCTTCATTCTCTTCCATTAGAACCCCTCTTTCTCCGTGCTTGGTCCAACAGTTATAGCCGGACATGAAACCGGACGTAAACAGGTGGATGTGAATGGTTCTTGATTTAGAGTAATTGTGATCATTCTTACAAACAGCATTGGACAACACATAAAACCATCCGGCCGCTTGTTTGCCTTAGCCGCAAGTAGAAAACTATGCATGCCATTAATGAACTTGGGAGAGCATCGGTCATCTTACATCCATTGCCGGCTCAACTTCATTACACAACACCGAAAATACCAAATTAATACAAGTTCATACATAAAGTTCATACACACTTATTCTCATAAAACAACATACAAACAATCTAGCTAAAGCATTTAAATGCAACAACAAATGCGATCAAGATCGCAACTAAGGTAACAATTGATCAAACATCATAATGATACCAAGCCTCATTATCAATGGCATATTTTCTAATCTTTCTAATCTTCAAGCGCATTGCATCCATCTTGATCTTGTGATCATCGACGACATCGGCTACATACAACTCCAGTTTCATCTTCTCTTCTTCAATTCTTTTCAATTTTTCTTTCTAATACTCGTTTTCTTTTTCAACTAAATTTAACTTCTCGACAAGAGGGTCGGTTGCAATTTCCGGTTCACATACCTCCTAGATAAAAATATTATGTCAACTTGATGGGCATAATTGTCATAAACATGAAATGCAACAAATAGTTATAAAAGAGAATATACCACATTTGAATCATAAACCGGACGAGGGCCGACGGGGACGGATATGAAAACCATGCCACTATGTATAACAAACAACGTATGGGTAAGAAAATTATATAAGTAACTATCTAAATCACACAAACATGATTTTTTTTATAAAAAGGATTAGAACAAGAGGCTCACCAATGTGGTGCCGGCGACGGGACGGTGCAGGTGATCAACAATGGTTAGGACGGGGGACGGGAAGGCACTAAGTAAACCACACCTACATATGCAAACTAAGAAGTTAATTTGAGCTCAAATTGCATATAAATCAAATACACTACCACATATAATTACTCCCAAACTAAAACCCACAAATCACTATACTTATAGAGCATTGCAAGAGCTAATCTAGCAATGAGAGATGAAAGGACAAAGTTGCTAACCTTTGTGAACACTTGGATGGATGAGGTGCCTTCAAATCTTGACAAATTTTGGCAAAAATGGAGGTGAGCTCGAGCAAGAGGGGAAGAAAACATAGAGGAAAGGGGAAAAACAGAGAGCTTCGGCTCGGACTGGACGAAGCACTATATATAGTGATCTCTTTAGTCCCGGTTGCTATACAAACCGGGACTAAAGGTGCACCTCTAGTCCCTGTTTGTGACACGAACAAGGACTAAATGTGCTCGTGGGGGCCCAAGCCTAACACAAGCCTACCACCACCCCTTTAGTCCCGGTTTGTGACACGAACCGCGACTAGAGGCACGCCACGAACCGGGACTAATGATGCCCGCCCCCTAGCCGTTGGAACCGGGACTAATGTTCACATTAGTACCAAGCCGTTATCAAACCGGGACTAATGAGGCTCACGTAAAGTCGTTTTTCTACTAGTGGGAGTGGAGGACAAGACAGACACGTCTGAAGATTATGAAATGTTTCATGAAATTCCTCCCTTCAAAGTGAAGGCTGACCCAAGCATCCTGTTAGACGATGAAGATTATCCATGGTTACGGTGCAATGAGCAAGGGACATGCGCGAAGAAAAAGTGAAGACTTTCTCCCTTTGTAATAGATGAGTTTTCGTTTGAAACCCTGATACTTCGAAAGAGATTGTCCACTTTGTACACGAAGTACATCCAGTTTTCCCGTAACCCTCTCATCTTTTTAGCACATGCTTTGTGGGTGAAATTATGATACCATGCCAATTTTCATCCTTTTCATAGTACATTTGTAGTGCTTGTCAATTTCAGGGTCATTTAGCTCAAAAAATATATCATTAAATGCATGAAAAATAGCAAATGAAGTCACAAAAGAGTTGAAAATTGATGACGTGGCTTTGAATGGTGCATATTGAACGCACAAAAAATTTGGAGTTAAAATAAGGTAAAAAATGAAATCGCTTTGTAGTAGATGAGATCTCGTCCGAAACCCTGATACTTTGAAAGAGATTGTCCAGTTTGTACACGAAGTGCATCCATTTTTTCCCATAACTCTCTCAACTTTTTAGCACATGCTATGTGGGTGAAATTATGATACCATGCCAATTTTCATCCTTTTCAGAGTTCATTTGTAGTGCTTGTCAATTTTAGGGTCATTTAGCTCAAAATAAATCATTAAATGCATGAAAAATAGCAAATGAAGTCACAAAACGGTTGGAATTTGATGATGTGGCTTTGAATGGTTCATTTTGAACGCGCAAAAAGTCTGTTGTTAAAATAAGTTAAAAAAATGAAATCCCTTTGTAGTAGATGAGTTTTCATCCGAAACCTTGATACTTCCAAAGAGATTGTCCAGTTTGTACATGGAGTGCATCCAGTTTTTCCCGTAACCCTCTCAACTTTTTAGCACATGCTATGTGGGTGAAATTATGGTACCATGCCAAGTTTCAACCTTTTCAGAGTTCATTTGTAGTGCTTTTAAATTTTAGGGTCATTTATCTCAAAGAATGAACTAATAGCAAAAAGGATGAACTAAAAAGCTTTTATAAAACTCTAATAGCAAGAAGAATGAACTAAAAAGAATCAATTAAAATATTTTGATATGATCAACTAAAACAAAACTATATTATTCTTCAATAGCAAAAAGAATCAACTAAAAAGCTTTTATAAACCTCTAGTTATTATCAAAATAATATTAACTTAAAATTATATAAAATTTATGCAACTAACATTCTCAAAGTATTTTTTGTTAAAATTTTAATAGCAAAAAGAATTTTCATAAAGTATTTTTGTTAAAAACTTTAATAGCAAACTAAAATAGCATAAAAAATGCCCTCTTACTAGGCCACGACGGCCTACATATGACTAGAAACCCAACTACTAGTTGGGCCAGGATGCAGGCCCACAGGGAAAGTAGGCCCCATAGGGCAGTGAGAGGTTCGTTAGGCCCACACAGGCCTGCTTTAGAGAGGAGCTCGAAATGGAAGCCGCGGCGGGGCTTATAAACTGGTGTGAGTGCCTCTCAACTAGCGAGGCGGGACTAAACTTTCAACACCGCTGTGCCAGGCCTTGAGTCCCGGTTGGTGGCTCCAACCGGGACTAAAGGCCCCCTTTATTCCCGGTGCGAGCCACCAACCAGGACTAAAGGCCTGGGCTTCCCACCCTTTCGCCTGGTGAAATACACCTTTAGTCCCAGTTGGTGGCTCAAACCGGGACTAAAGGGGGGCCTTTAGTCCCGGTTGGAGCCACCAACCGGGACTAAAGGGTTCGGTATATAAGCGAGGACTTAGCGGTTTCCAATCTCAGTTTCTTCTCCCCCCCCCCCGACGCCGAACACCACGACGCCGCCAGGCTGCTCCACCCGCTCCTCGTCGCCGCCCCCGACACCGTCCTTGCCCCAACACCGAGCCCCCGACATTGGCCGCCGCTCCCTGCACCGACGCCGAGCCCTGCCCCCGACGCCGAGCTCCCTGCCCCGACACCGAACGCTGCCCCGACGCCCCGCCCCCAGTGAGCTCCACCCTTCCCCTGCGCTGCCACTTCCGCCGCCATCGCCGCCGCCCCAGGTCTGCTAGTCGCCGCTGCCGCTTTTTTTAGAAATTGTTCAAATGGATGTATGTATGTATGTATATGGAGATGATGTGCTAAATGGAGTTGGATGGATGTATGGATGGATTTTTTTGTTCATAGAAATTAGTGTGAAATTTTTGTTTTTCTATAGACTTGGTTAAAATTTACTAAGTTTAATTATATGGAGAGAGGCAACTTTACTAAGTTTTTCTATAGACTTGGTTAAAATTTACTAAGTTTTTTTATAGACTTGGTTAAGATTTACTAAGTTTTACTTTGCCTAAATCGGGGAGAGGCAACTTTACTAAATGGGCATGATGATAATGAAATTTACTAAGGTTAATTATATGGAGACAGGGAGTAACAACTCATATATTCAAAATAAGTACAAAGAGAATGTTAGGTTTTCAGAATATCCAATACCTGAAAGAATTTTTTTCATGCCGGTCCACTCGCCCGACCAACTGTGGAGGCCACCCAAATATTAGAAGAAAGAGCGTTGTCGATCTCCTACCCCCTCCCACCCCTACCCATTTGTCGAAGGTGGCGGGTGGGGTCTTATATAACGCTACAACAATAATATCATATTGCACTGTTGTTATGTATAATACTATTTACGTCTAATTCACCGGTCTTTCCTCAGTGAACCGAAGGGACTTTATTTATTCGGTAGGCGGCATAGGTCAATGGGGTAGAATGGATAGTTCGATCTCCTGCATAGCGATTGTTCGTAACTCTCTCAGGAATTCAAATTGAAGAACAAATTTTTTGCAAAGTATCCTCTCCCGAAAGTATAACCCCGATAAATTCGACATGAGGGGGGACGTCAGGCATGCATGAGAGAGGCGGTTCGCAAAGTATCCTCTCTCGAAAGATAGGACGACTCATCAGACATGAGGGGGGAGGAGTCTTAAACTGTCAGTTATAAAACTTGTCAACTTCGCATGATATTTGCCACTAATCCATTGCTCATATGCATATGATTCATTGTTGTGATTAGGTCTATGTTTTCCACTAATCCATCTCTCATGGTTGTATATTGCCATGTTGTAATATTTGCAGAAACTGTGGACAGAGACTTACAAAAAGAAGAGTTGTTGGGGGATATAATCCGCGATGGAGGTGATATCACCTTGTCGTTTCTCAATGACACCGATGGTGAGGAAAGAGAGGATGACGACTCCGGTGATCGAATGGAGGAGGGAGGAGATCATGACGGCTCCGGTGATCGAATGGAGGAGGGAGGATATGACAGCTCCGCCGATGTTGGAGCCTTAACTGTTGCAAAGTCCGGCGAGGTATATATATATATATATATATATATATATATATATATATATATATATATATATATATATATATATATATTAATTAAGCCTCTGCTGGCTAGATGCATTAATTGTTTTGTATGTACATATATTTACGCTTCTTTCTTCTTTTAGCCCTCCGGATCGAGCCAAACTTCGGTAAGGAGACGAGGCCCGAAGAAAAGGTTGGGCCAGGATGAAAGGTTCATGATCGAAGAAGTCTCTCGAGATGGCCAACCAATTGCTCCCAAGCAGACCAAAGACGAATTTATACATCAGTGCGGAGTTATTGTTAGGGACAGCGTCTCGATCAGCATCCAAGAATGGAATAAGAGGAAGGACGGTGAAGTTTCTTATGTCCACAATAGACAGAAAGATGATCTTTGGAACTCGCTGATGACAAATTTTAACCTACCGCCAGAGGAGTATCCGAATAACCTAGTTATACAGTGAAAGGTCAAGGCGTTTGCTCTTAAGAAGATGGCAGAACTATTCAAGAACTGGAAGAAACTATTGAACACAAAGTTTGTCGACAAAGACGAGACTCTAGAATTCACCAGTCAATATGAGAAGATAAAAGATCACTGGCCCGCATTTGTGGCCTACAAGAAATTGGAGACGGCTAAGCAAAGGTCACAAATAAATAAGCAAAATGCCGCAAAGAAGAAGTTTCACCATGTTATGGGGTCAGGTGGTTACAGCAAAGCCCGACCTACGTGGGACAAAGCTGAGAACGACCTGCTTGCTAAAGGGGTCGAACCAGCGACATTGAACTGGCCAGATCGGGCAAGGACTTGGTTCTTCGGGGTTGGGGAAACTTTGGACCCAGAATCAGGGAAGTGTGTTTTCACGAAAGCTCAAGTTGAAACACCTGTCAAAAACCTTGAGGAAGCAATCAAGGAAGCGCAGGAAGGGAGGTTCCATCTCGACAGAGAGAAGGACGAGTTGTCAAAGGCCCTCGGGAATCCTGAACACCCTGGATGAACACGAGGCACATCAGGCTCCGTTCCGTGGGTGCATGGGTTTCCCGACAATACTGGTTATAGAAGCCGAGGGAGAAAGAAGAAAGAGGAAGCAGACCAAATGCAGAAGATGGAACAAAGATTAGCAAAACTAGAGGAACTCGAGAGCCAGCGAGCTACCGGCCCACCATCTCAGCGGCACGAAGATCCTTCATTCGATACTGCCCAATCTACCCCACCATCTCAGCGAAAAAGCAGCGTGGCTTCCACGGAGCTCATTCAGCTTGATATCACGGCTCCTCGCTACCCCGTGGATGGTATCACAGAGAATGAACACTGTGAGCTACTTGCGAAATGCCATAACCTAACCTTGAAGGTGGCGGTCGGCTATGTCTTATCTCCTCGACCTGATGCAACTTTCCATTTCGCTCCGGTTCCAGATGGCTTTGCTATTGTCAAGGTGGATGAAATAATGAACGGATTTGAGGGGCTGGAGCCTGAGTACACTACAGGTGAAGGGGAGATTCTTCTGGAAAATGCCTTAAGGACTACCTATCTATGGAGAAAGGAAAACATCTTGCTTCCAAACTAGACACCGCCTCAGCAGACTCAGCCCGAGGAGGCCCCTCAGCAGACTCCTCACAGTCCAGCTCTGCTATCTCTGCTGCCTCAGTCGTCTCCGGCGCATCAGCAGTCTGCGCCGCCTCAGTAGTCTCCGCCGCCTCAGCGGACTTCGATGGAGGAGGCCCCTCAGCAGAATCCTCCTCCGCCTCAGCTGTCTCCGCCGCGTCAGTGGACTCCGCATCCTCCGCCGCCTCAGCAACGGCGGAAGAGAGGCGCCGCCGCTCAGGTGGCTAGCAGTACAACAGGGAAGAAATTCAGAGCTGGTCCAAGCCTCAGGGCTCCTCCAAAGTTACCATATTAGAGGACTGATGAGGAAAACAAGGACATCATGGCTGCAGAAGTGAAGGCCCATTTTGAACGGAAACCTCCACCTCCAAAGGGGAAAATAGATCCGGTGAAAGCGAAGCGCTCTCTGGATGCCCTTAGGGGACGAGCGCCGCCTCCGCCGCTAACACACTATGACCGCTGTATTGAAAAGACATTTGATGAAGTGCAGCAGTCGAGAAGTACTAGCCGTGCTGCAAGACAAAGTGGGAAAACAATTCCCCAGCTCAGCGAACAGGAAAAGCAATCGTGCCCCCCGCTCAAGGTGTTTACCGATATCGCTAATCATCCAGGGCTAGCGCCCGGTACCACTCTTGGTGATTACTTGGGATATGATGTAAAGTTTGAAATGGCTGAGGTAGTAGCACCCTTTAGATACGAGCATGGGAAGCCTCTCGTCAAACCTGATCAGCTCCCGCATCTACCAATGATGATGCAAAGATTGCATGACTGGTACTTGGAAACCTGCAGCAAGGATGGGACCGACACTATCTTGCTGGGAATTAAAGATGAGCACGACTTCATTGGAGTCGACCTGATGTACATTGAATTTGTGGAATTATTTGAGTTATACAATCAAGATGCCATTGACAAAACTCTCATGAGTTTCTATTGTGTGTAAGTATTATTTCTGTAATCAAGTCTCTAGCTCAGCTCGTTCATTGCATGTATATATAATTATCCTCACTATATTATGCAGATTGAAGATCGTTGAATGCAAAAGAGGACAAATCTATGACATTGGGTTCATTAGCCCAAATACCGTAAATGAATTTACGGTACAAAACAGAGCCAAAGATACTGAGGAAAACTTGCTAAACGCGTTCCTTCGACATCAAAACAAAAGGGAAATACTCTTTCCTTACAACTGCAAGTGAGTGTTACTGTCTTGTGCATATTCTGTTTTGCTTACTCGAGGTTAAGTGTAATTGATGAGTTATGCGTGCACATGTTCCACTTTATTCTGCTATCCATTAAGCTTGACGCGGGACTAGTAATTGTCTTGGACTCGAGACGTAAAGAACAAAAGGAGTAGGCAGACATGAGTGAAATGTCCCAGAAGTAAGTTCAATCATTATTGCACCATATCGGCAACTTTCGTTCATTTCCTGATATCAATTAATCATTTTCTTTGCCACGCAGGGTTTGGAAAAAGTTCACCAGAATGGTTCCGGGTCTAGATAAAAAGGAGCTGCGATTTTCACACCCCAAAGTAAGTAGTACTAGCTAGTTCCGCGCATGTCTCATTGATTCTAGTTTCATCAATACCATTATCATGCTTGATTATCAGTTTGATTGAACTATATTCTCGTAAAGTGCTTGTGGCAAGCACCCGGGAATAATTTATGTGGATACTATGTTTGCGAGTTCATTCGCCACTCGACCTCTGAGCGGGGCTTATCTGACCAACAATTTGAAGTATGTAAACAATATTCACAATTTTATTTTATTACCGTCAATTGTGTTTGGTTTCATTCATATATATGTATTGACCCCCTTCTTTGAATTAGATCTGGGAGAAGCAGAACGAACTCCTACCAAATGATCGCATAAGAGCAATTCAAGAGGAATTGGCGGGATTCTTTTTTGAACACGTCCGACCTAAAGACGGAGAATACCATCAGGAATTGCAAATGGATTTTGGTAGATGATGTCAGGGATCGTAAGAGATGTTATATTGTATATATGTAGTAGCGTCGAATAGATATACGAAGGACAAGTGCGGAGAAAGAGAGGTCACTTCTCTATATATGTTCATGATGATCTTGTGTAATGGTTGCTTCATTGCTATATGTAGTAGCTAGCGTCGAGTTGAATGGAAAACATTAAATAAAAATGAAACCCTAAATGTAAAAGAATTGAAGGGTAAACACAAAAATAAAAGGGGGAAACACAATATGAAAACCCAAAACCTTCCAAAACCCCTAAACCCCTCCTTAAAAAAAAACAAAAACCGCACCGCCTGGCAGCTGCTGACGCATGGCTGCCTTTTAGTCCCGGTCGGTGTTACTAACCGGGACTAAAGGTCCTCCTGCCTAGGCGCCCCATAGCGGCCACATGAGGCTCCTTTAGTCCCGGTTCGTAAGCCAACCGAGACTAAAAGTGGTGGTCATTAGTCCCGATCATTTTGTCCCAGTTGCAGAACCGGGACTAAAGGCCCTCTGGAACTAGGATTGATGCCCTGTTCTCTACTAGTGATCATAGGTTGCGTTGACATAGAGGTGGACTAGAGATGCTGGTCCGCTTTCCCCTCATCCCCTCCCGTGACGCGCCCTCGCGTGCTCTGGGGGACCCTAGCCGCCAGGGCTCCAACCCCTCCCCTCACAGCGGCCGAGGCGCGTGGCTGGGCAAAGCCTAGTCACCGTCGGTGGCGGCGGGATCTCTTCTCCCCTGGGCAGGTGTCCTCTGACGCGGGAAGGAGGCCTCCGGCTTGTGGTGGCGTGCTGGCGTCTGATACGTCTATCTTGAATCATGTTTTCCTACTGTTATTTGTAATGTTTTTATGCATAATAATGCTTTTTTGAGTATTTCTAATGCCTTTCCTCTCATATTATGCAAGGTTCACACAAAGAGGGAAAATACCGGCAGATGGAATTCTGGACCTGAAAAAGCTACGTCATAGTTACCTATTCTGCACATCTCCAAATGAGCTGTAAATTTACGGAGAATTGTTTTGGAATGTATGAAGAATATTGGAGCAAATAACTACTAGAGGGGCCCCACCAGGTGGGCACAACCCACCTGGACGCCAGGGAGCCCATGCGCGCCCTGGTGGGTTGTGCCCTCCTCGGCCCACCTCCGATGCCCTTCTTTTGACCTATAAAAAATAAAGAGAGGACTTTCGGGACGAAGCGCCGCCATCTTGAGGCGGAACTTGGGCAGGAGCACTTTTGCCCTCCGACAGAGCGATTCCGCCAGGGGAACTTCCCTCCCGGAGGGGGAAATCATCATCATCGTCATCACCAACAACTCTCCCATCTTTGGGGGGGCCATCTCCATCAACATCTTCAACAGCACCGTCTCCTCTCACACCCTAGTTCATCTCTTGTGTTCAATCTTTGTATCGGAACCTTAGATTGGTACTTGTGCGTGACTAGTAGTGTTGATTACATCTTGTAGTTGATTAGTATATGGTTTATTTGGTGGAAGATTATATGTTCAGATCCATTATGCTATTTAATACCCCTCTGATCTTGAGCATGATTATTATTTGTGAGTAGTTACTTTTGTTCTTGAGGTCACGGGAGAAGTCATGTTGCAAGTAATTATGTGAACTTGATATGTGTTCGATATTTTGATGATATGTATGTTGTGATTCCCTTAGTGGTGTCATGTGAATGTCGACTACATGGCACTTCGCCATATTTGGGCCTAAGGGAATGCATTGTGGAGTAGTTATTAGATGATGGGTTGCTAGAGTGACAGAAGCTTAAACCCTAGTTTATGCGCTATTTCGTAAGGGACTGATTTGGATCCAAAAGTTTAATGCTATGGTTAGCTTTTATCTTAATACTTTTCTCGTAGTTGCGGATGCTTGCGAGGGGGTTAATCATAAGTAGGAGGTTTGTTCAAGTAAGAACAACACCTAAGCTCCGGTCCACCCACATATCAAATTATCAAAGTAGCGAACACGAATCAAATCAACATGATGAAAGTGATATGATGAAATTCCCGTGTACCCTCAAGAACGCTTTGCTTATCATAAGACACTGTTTTGGCCTGTCCTTTGCCACAAAAGGATTGGGCTACCTTGTTGCACATTATTTACCGTTACTGTTACTTACTCGTTACAGATTATCTTGCTATCAAACTATCTGTTACCGACTATTTCAGTGCTTGCAGAAAATACCTTGCTGAGAACCACTTGTCATTTCCTTCCACTCCTCGTTGGGTTCGACACTCTTACTTATCGAAAGGACTATGATTGATCCCCTATACTTGTGGGTCATCAAGGCTCTTTTCTGGTGCCATTGTCGGGGAGTGAAGCGCTCTTGGTAAGGGAAAATTATTACTACGTGCCAAAATTTATTGTCACTTCTTACTATGGAGAATCATCATTTGAGGGGTTTGTTCGGGGTATATTCACCTCGACCAGAACAAAAATTAGCTACCCCTCAACCTATTGCACCTATTGAAAATATTGGTTATGAAATTCCTTCGGGTATGATAGAACAACTACTAGCTAATCCTTATGCAGGAGAGGGAACTGAACATCCTGATATGCACTTGATATATGTGGATGGAATTTGTGGATTATTTAACTTGCAGATTTGCCTGGAGATGAAGGTTTTCCATTTATCTTTGAAGGGAAAAGCATTGGCATGGTACAGGCTATGCGATGATATTGGATCTTGGAACTGGAATCGATTGAAATTGGAATTTCACCAAAAAAATTATCATATGCATCTAGTTCATCGTGATCAGAATTATATATATAATTTTTGGCCTCGTGAAGGAGAAAGTATCGCTCTAGCTTTGGGGAGGCTTAAGTCAATGTTATATTCATGCCCCAATCATGATCTCTCAAGAGAAATTATTATTCAGAATTTTTATGGTCGGCTTTCTCATGATGATTGATCCATGCTCGATACTTCTTGTACTGGTTCTTTTATGAAGAAGACTATTGAATTCAGGTGGGATCTTTTAGAAAGAATTAAACACAACTCTGAATACTGGGAACTCGACGAAGGTAAAGAGTCAGGTATTAAGCTTGAATTTGATTGTGTTAAATCTTTTATGAATAACGATGCTTTTCACAAGTTTAGCACTAAATATGGACTTGACTCTGAGACAGTAGCCTCCTTTTGTGAATCATTTGCTACTCATGTTGATCTCCCTAAGGAGAAGTGGTTTAAGTATCACCCACCTATTAAAGAAGAAATTAAAGAACCCGACATAGCTAAAGATGAAACTATTATTTACAAGGTTGATCCAGTTGTGCCTACTCTTATATTGAAAAACCACCTTTCCCTGTTAGGATAAAGGAGCATGCTAAGGTTTCAACTGTGGTTCACAAAAGTAATATTAGAGCACCTAAACCTGCTGAACAAACTATTATTTACAATGTTATCCAGTTGTGCCTACTGCTTATACTCATGTTACTATCAAACTTGTTAATAGGGACACCATCACACCACTTGGGATTGTTAGAGATGTTGAAGTCTTGTGTGGGAAAATAAAATACCCTACTGATTTTCTAGTTCTTGGTTCCCCACAAGATGACTTCTATCCCATCATTTTTGGTAGACCTTTCTTGAACACAGTCAATGCTAAAATAGATTGTGAAAAACAAACTGTCAGTGTTAGCTTTGGTGATGAGTCTCATGAGTTTAATTTTTCCAAGTTTAATAGACAACCTCATAAGAAAGAATTACCTAGTAAGGATGAAATAATTGGTCTTTCTTCTATTGCCGTGCCTCCTACTGATCCACTAGAACAATATTTGCTAGACCATGAAAATGATATGCACATGCATGAAAGAAATGAGATAGATAAAATTTTCTTTGAACAACGACCTTTTCTCAAACATAATTTGCCTATTAAAACTCTAGGAGGTCCTCCTACACCTAAAGGTGATCCTGTGTTTGAATTGAAACAGTTGTCTGACACTTTGAAATATGCTTATCTTGATGAGAAAAAGATATATCCTATTATTATTAGTGCCAACCTTTCAGAACATGAAGAAGAAAGATTATTGAAAATTCTGAAGAAGCATCGTGCTGCTATTGGATATACTCTTGATGATCTTAAGGGCATTAGTCCCACTCTTTGTCAGCACAAGATCAATATGGAACCTAATGCTAAACCCGTTGTTGATCACCAACGACGATTGAATCCTAAGGTGAAAGAAGTGGTAAGAGCTGAAATATTAAAACTTCTGGAAGCAGGTATAATCTATCCCATAGCTGATAGTAGATGGGTAAGCCCCGTTCATTGTGTCCCTAAGAAGGGAGGTATTACTGTTGTTCCTAATGATAAAAATGAACTCATTCCACAAAGAATTGTTACTGGCTATAGAATGGTAATTGATTTTACAAAATTAAATAAAGCTACTAAAAAAGATCATCACCCTTTCCCTTCTATTGATCAAATGCTAGAAAGATTATCAAAGCACACACACTTTTGCTTTCTAGATGGATATTCTGGTTTTTCTCAAATACCTGTTTCATAACCTGATCAAGAGAAAACCACTTTTACTTGCCCTTTTGCAACTTATGCTTATAGACGTATGCCTTTTGGTTTATGCAATGCACTTGCTACCTTTCAAAGATGTATGACTTCTATATTCTCTGATTTTTGTGAAAAGATTGTTGAGGTTTTCATGGATGATTTTTCTGTTTATGAAACTTCTTTTGATGATTGCTTGAGCAACCTTGATCGAGTTTTGCAGAGATGTGAGCAAACTAATCTTGTCTTGCATTGGGAAAAGTGTCACTTTATGGTTAATGAAGGTATTGTCTTGGGGCATAAAATTTCTGAACGAGGTGTTGAGGTGGATAAAGCTAAAGTTGATGCAATTGAGAAATGCCATGTCCTAAAGATATTAAACGTATTCATAGTTTCCTTGGTCATGCTGGTTTCTATAGGAGGTTTATTAAAGACTTCTCCAAAATTTCTAGGCCTCTTACAAATGTTTTACAAAAGGATGCTCCATTTGTTTTTTATGATGATTGTGTAGAAGCCTTTGAAACAATTAAGAAAGGCTTAACTTTTGCACCTATTGTTCAACCACCTGATTGGAACTTGCCTTTTGAAATTATGTGTGATGCCAGTGATTATGCTGTTGGTGCTGTTCTAGGACAAAGGGTTGATAAGAAATTAAATGTCATTCATTATGCTAGCAAAACTCTGGACAGTGCCCAAAGAAATTATGCTACCACTGAAAAAGAATTTTTGGCAGTTGTGTTTGCCTGTGATAAATTCAGATCTTACATTTTTTATTCTAAAGTTATTGTGATAAATACATACCACCTAGTTTCACATACCAACAAAATAAAAAGTTCTTCTATGATTTAAGACATTACTTTTGGATGACCCACATCTTTATAAAGAAGAAGTAGATGGTATTATTAGACGTTGTGTACCTGAGCATGAACAGGAACAAATCCTACGGAAATGTCACTCCGAAGCTTATGGAGGGCATCATGCGGGAGATAGAACTGCTCACAAGGTATTGCAATCTGGTTTTTATTGGCCTACTCTCTTCAAGGATGCCCGTAAGTTTGTTTTATCTTGTGATGAATGTCAACCAACTGGTAATATTGGTAAGCGTCAAGAAATGCCTATGAATTATTCATTTGCTGTTGAACCGTTTGATGTTTGGGGTTTTGATTATATGGACCTTTTCCTTCCTCTAATGGGTATACACATATTTTGGTTGTTGTTGATTACGTTACTAAGTGGGTAGAAGCTATTCCAACTAGTAGTTCTGATCATAACACTTTCCATTAAAATGCTTAAAGAAGTTATTTTCCCAAGGTTCGGAGTCCCAAGATATTTAATGACTGATGGTGGTTCACACTTTATTCATGGTGCTCTCCATAACATGCTTGCTAAATATGATGTTAACCATAGAATTGCATCACCCTATCATCCTCAATCTAGTGGTCAAGTTTAACTTAGCAATAGAGAAATAAAATTAATATTACCGAAAACTGTTAATAGGTCCCGAAAGAATTGGTCTAAGAAATTGGATGATGCACTTTGGGCCTACCGAACAACATATAAAAATCCTATGGGTATGTCTCCCTATAAAATGGTTTATGGAAAAGCTTGTCATTTGCCTCTAGAGTTAGAACATAAAGCATATTGGGCAATTAAAGAACTCAACTGTGATTTCAAACTTGCCAGTGAAAAGAGGTTATTTGATATTAGCTCATTAGATGAATGGAGAACCCAAGCTTATGAAAATGCTAAGTTATTTAAAGAAAAAGTAAAAAGATGGCATGACAAGAGATTCCAAAAGCGAGAATTCAAAGTTGGAGAATATGTTCTATTGTACAACTCTCGTTTGAGATTCTTTGCAGGAAAACTTCTCTCTAAATGGGAAGGACCATATATCATCGAAGAGGTTTACCACTGTGGCCTATCAAAATAAATAATGCCGAAGGTACTAATCCGAAGGTGGTCAATGGGCAAAGATTTAGACATTATATTTTAGGTACGCCTATTAATGTTGAAAGCAATATTATTCAAACCATGACACCTGAGGAACACATAAAAGAGACCTTCCGAAACACACCAGAATAATTAAAAAAGAGGAGGTACGTGATACGGTAAGTAAACAGACTCTGAAAAATCCGCAAAAATATTTTCTGTCAGTTTTGGAATATTTTAAAAATTGGGAAAATAAGAAACAACCAGGAAGGCACCCAAGGAGGGAACAAGACACCAGGGCGCGCCCAGGTGGGTTGTGCCCACCTCGGGAACCTTCCCGACTCCGTTTTCCTCCCATTTGCTTGTTTCCCAAGATAAAAAATCTTTATATACCCCCTGAATGTATTGACCACCGTATCATGGAGAAATCTTCTATTCTTCTTTCTTGTTGTTCTGGCAGATCTGAAAATATGTCATCTCAAGATTCGGAAGAAGATTGCTCAGTTTGTTATCAGCCTTTGGATAAAAATATCTTCAAGGACACCTATCCCTATATATGGTTCACTGATGAGGAAGATGAAGATGAGCCAGTCCCTCCTTGGTTCGAGTAAGAAAGCAAGGAGGCATTATGCTAGAGGATAATAAAGCTTAAGATGGAGAACAATGAGTTGAGGATAGATAATTTTACTCTCCGACTCAAGATGGAGAAAAAGGATAAGATCGCTACTTCATCACCACCACCACCTTGTTCATCACCAAAGGAGACTTGAGTTCATGGTATGGACACTCCCCTTGGCTTGTGCCAAGCTTGGGGGAGGTGTCCCAGTATTGTATCACCACCACTATCTTTGCCTTTATCTATTTTAGTTTGATCTTTAGTTTCCTATGATTTAGTTGAATAAAAGTTTTAGTTCGATCCTTCATTTTCGAGTGTTTGCTTAGTGATCTATCAATCTATGTAATCGTGTGCGAGATATATAATAAAGAATAGTTTGAATTTTGTTTCTTTACTTTTATGTCTCAATAAAAAGAAAGGAAAATAAATGAAAAAGATCATATGCTAATATTATGGTAAGTAATGAAATCACATAAGGAAAAGTATAAGTGGTAAAATTTGTTGGAGATTGACAAACACAACATTAGTCAATGATGCAACTCATGAAAGAATTAATAAGGGAAGAGAAGATTCACATGCAAATACACTATCTTATACATCTTTTATGATTGTGAGCCCCCATTAAATATTTTGTGTCAAAATAGTTGACGTTGGACAAGGAAGACAACGTAATGATTTATGTTTGTTCATATTCACATAGAAGTTATATTGTCATAGATCCTTTAACATGTGTTGATTGCTCAATATCTTTTCTAGCCAAAAATTCCGCACTAAGTAGAGATACTACTTGTGCATCCAAAAACTCTAAACCCAAATCTTATTTTGAGAGTCCACCATACCTACCTATGGATTGAGTAAGATCCTTCAAGTAAGTTGTCATCGGTGCAATAAGGCAATAAAAATTGCTCCTAAATGTGTTGGATCATTTAGTGTAAGAGAAAATTGAGCGTTGTACAAAATTGTGATGGCAAAGTAATAAAAGGACGGACTGCATAATAAAGGTTGCTATCATAAGGGGCAATATAACGTGACGTTCTTTTGCATTAAGGGATTTGTCATACAAACAAATAAGCGCAAGACAACCTGTGCTTCCCTCTGCGAAGGGCCTATCTTTTACTTTTATGCATTTACTTTTATGAAGAGTCAAAGTTTTCTTCCCTATTCCTTTTTATTTTCTCTTTTTGCAAGCATCATGTGGTGAGGAAAGATCTAGGCACATATATCCAGTTGGATATGAGTAGTCATGAGTTATTATTGTTGACATCACCCTTGAGGTGAATACGTTGGGAGGCGAAACTATAAGCCCCTATCTTTCTGTGTGTCCGGTTGAAACTTTTTGTTCATGGGTACGCTATAAGTGTTAGCAATCATAGAAGATTAAATGATGGTTGAGTATGTGGACTTGCCTAAATGCTCCGATACATGACCCTTCCTGAAAATATGATGAATTGTAGTTGCAAAGTTGACTGAGAACAAAGTTTGTTGGTTTTCAATAAGGTTTATGCTTTATACTTCAATGTTGTGATGAATTGTTACTTGATCATGAGAAGTTATATGATAAAAGTTATGTGATAAAAGTTATTCGACAAAGTTTTATGTTAAAGTTCTTTGCTGTTATAATAATATGCATGATGCTTCTATGTCCGTATTTTGTTTTTATCGACACCTCTCTCTCTAAGCATGTGGGCATGTTTTTCGATTTCGGTTTTCGCTTGAGGACAAGCGAGGTCTAAGCTTGGGGGAGTTGATACGTCCATTTTGCATCATGTTTTCCTATTGTTATTTATAATGTTTTTATGCATAATAATGCTTTTTGGAGTATTTCTAATGCCTTCTCTCTCATATTATGCAAGGTTCACACAAAGAGGGAGAATACCGGCAGCTGGAATTCTGTACCTGAAAAAGCTACGTCACAGTTACCTATTCTGCACATCTCCAAATGAGCTAAATATTTACGGAGAATTGTTTTGGAATATATGAAGAATATTGGAGCAAATAACTACCAAAGGGGGCCCACTAGGTGGGCACAACCCACCTGGGCGCTGTAACACCCCCATGTATCAACTAAAGTGATCACCTCTTAAACATGCCAAGTCATCATCAATTGCAACTCTTGATCACAGTGGATAAGCAACCTATTTCAAACTTCTTCTCTGAGTTCTATTCAAATTCAAGTGAAATATTAAGTTGCTCAAACACTGTTGAAAAAATGTCCATTAAGTAGCAAATAATCCAGAGGCAATTCTAAAATTGTAATCAACAATTATTGAATTAGTAAAGTGACTCAAACAACATTAAAACAGTACCAAACATCACTATTTAATCCTTTTACAATTAAATAAAATCCAAATGAAAAGATATGGACATCAAACTATTTTCTAGCAGTGGCTAATATTGCACTGTAAATATTGGGCTAAGTCACATATGTTGCAAAACTTAATTAGTGGCTAGACTATTTGCAAACAGAAATAAAAGAAGAAAACAGAAAAAGACAAAACAGAAAAGAAATAATAATAAGAAAAAGAAAACCCCCCTCTTTGTCTGGGCCTTAGCCACTGGGCAGGCCCAGCCGGCCCAGCAGACCAAGCCAGCCCAGCCTGCCCCCCTCGCTCCCCTTATCCCACCCCGAGGGAAACCCTAGCCCAACCGGTCACCCCACTCCCTCGATCCACCTTTCCCCTCCTCTGCCCTCCCGCTTGCATCGGGGGGGATCGCCCCCGTCGACGCTGCTCATCGCCGCCGCCCGCTCCGATCCTGTCGTTGGTGCCGCCTCGCCGGACCGCCCCGCCCCTCCACGGCGGCCTCCTCGTCCTCCTCTCCGACGGCCTCACTAGGCCTCGCCGCCCCTGTTCCTCTACAACGCCTGTGAGGACCGTCCTCTTCCCCCATCCCCTCTGTCCACTGGCACACCTGCGCTGTCTTGGGTCTCACATCGCGCCTGCCAGTGCGTGTGGTCACCGCCCCAGGCCGCGCGCTCTTTGCATTGTCCCAATCGCCCACCTGGCCCTGCGGTTGCTCTGCTCCGCCGTGGCCACCTCGCGTCCCGCCTCGCGCGCACGCCACGTTGCCCGCACCGCGTGCTCAACCCGCAGGTTGGCTGCACCGAACGCCTGCTGCCTGCTGCCTCCCCGAGTGCGGCTACGCTGCTACTGCGCCCCTCCCCTGTTCCTACTCCCCGACGAGGCTCATGCCGCCATGGCTGCGCCTGCCCGCGCCGACGTCCGCTGCACACGCTGCTGCTGCCTGTTGTAGCCACTGGCGCCCGCGGCCACCCCGCGGCCGCTCCGCGCCACCGCGTCGTCCACCGCCGAGCCCCGCACCACCACGCGTGCCCTGCCACCCCTCGCCCGCGGGCCATGCTCGGTGCCGCCCCGATGCCGCGCCTGGGCCAGCGCTCGCGCCAGTTCGGGCGGCGACTGCGCCTGCACGCCCGCTAAATTTGGCCTCTGGGCCACTGACTACTGGGGCCCAGCGCCATGTTAAAAAAAGAGAAGAATTTAAAATAATAATAATAATTAAAATATTAATTAATTAACTTAATTAGTCCTGTTAATTAACCTAATTAACTAATTAGTTAACTAAAACTATTAATTAGTTACTAGTCTATGACAGAACGGCCCCACACGTCAGGTTGACCCTAGTCAACTCAGTTGATTGATGACATCATGCTGATGCAATAACCCCATTTTAGAATTAATAATAATTTTAGAATATTTTTTAAAACTTTGAAAATTCATATAAAATAAACCGTAGCTTAGATGAAAATACTTTGTACATGAAAATTGCTCAGAACGACGAGACGAATCCGAATGCGCGGTCCGTTCGTCCACCACATGTCCCTAGCATAGCGAACATGCAACCGTCCCCCTCCGTTTTATCTGTCCGAAAATGCCAAACTTCGGGAAAACATTCCTGAATGTTTTCCCTCTTCACCTATATCGTGTAGCACCGTGTTCGAACACCCCTAGCTCTGCGTATTGTCATGTCATGCTCTTGTTTGCTTTATATTTACTGTTTCCTCCCCCTCTTCTCTCTCGGTAGACCCCGCTGCAGATGCTTTTCCCGAGACCAACGCAGCTCTGGAGCCCGATGACACCGTTGACGACCTTGCCTTTGCCGCCGAGCAACCAGGCAAGCACCCCCCCCTTGAGCATACCGATATCGCCTATTCTTTCTCTCTCATGCTTGCATTAGAAATTGCTGCTGCTACTGTTTAACCTATTCTGATGCGTAGCCTGTTTATTGTAACCTGTTATTGAAACCTTACCTGCTTATCCTAAACTGTCTAGCATAGGCTGGATAGAGACCTATCAGTGACCCCATTTGTCCCGATTGCCCCGCTGGATTATCAGAAGACTCGACAACCAGGCCCCAGCACCGCACATCACCCCCTTAGTGGTAACGACACTGCAGCATTACTATCGAGTGCCGAGGGTGATACCTCGTGTAGCACTTCTGATGTTAACTCTGTAGAGTAGCTATTCGGTCGTGGTCATCGAGGGTGATTCCTCCTTCCCCACTTCCGATAACGACGCTATCGTGCAACACCTCAAGTGTGAACCCATCGAGGGTGATTCCTCCGAGTTCACCTTGACGGATACATCGAGTAGGAATCCAACGAGGGTGATACCTCGGATTCCCTTGATGTTATGGACACACGGATAATTGGACTTTACACTATTACTTGGAAGGCGGGTCGACCCTGAGGGGTACCCGCGAGTGATATGGAGAAGGGTTGACCTGGATGGTACCCGAGTGATGAATACAAGGCATGGCCGGGCATTCTTAGCCCTTGCCGCAAGTCCTCGAGACGAGGCGACGGGGTAACATCGATCGTGAGTCTCTGCTCGTTACCGCACTACCAATACACTACGATTTGGATATGTGATCTGAGTGGGCCTCTGGCCCGATAGCACTAACCATCACGCGGGAATAAATATGGGTACTCTGCATCGTGGCATCAGCCGAAAGTTCTGTTAGACGTCCAGTTCAGCATTGTGGCACGGTCGGATCGTACCGACCATCCAAGGCGGTGCTGGTATCCACCCTGCACACAGCGACCCGGAGTGCACAGGGCGATGGCCCAAGACCCCAGAGTGCTTAGGTTGTAGACCGGCGGGGACCTCTCTGCTGAGCTCTAGGTAGGGCTGTAGTGTGTCGTTTGACAGAGGCCGGGCATGACCCGGAAAAGTGTGTCCGGCCGGAGGTAAGCAAGCGTGGTGGGTAAGTTGGTGCACCCCTGCAGGGAAGAACTAATCTATGCATAGCCGGATCCTCGGTAACGGACGCTTGGGGTTGTATCCCGATCGATACAACTAGAACTGGATACTTGGATATTATGGCTCTGGGATTGCTTTCTCGCAGGGAGTCGAGAAAGGATCTCTGGCCGAGGTTGCTACTTGGATATTATGGCTCTAGGATTGCTTTCTCGCAGGGAGTCGAGAAAGGATCTCTAGGTGAGGTTGAGACTTAATGATACTACTACTTTATGCTGTACTAATCTACACTCTTCTAATGCTGCAAGACCGCTGAAGATGCTAGTCTTCGATAGGACTAGGACTTCTCTCTTTTCCGGCATTTCTGCAGCCCAGTCCACATATACAGCCTACCTTTGATAATGTTGCATATGTAGTGTAGATCCTTGCTTGCTGAGTACTTCGGATGAGTACTCACGGTTGCTTTGCTTTCTTTTTCCCCCATACCCATTGGATGCGACCATATGACGGAGCCCCTGAGACAGTTGAGCTCGCCGACGAACGCTACTACTACCCCAAGGGTGGACACTACTACGAGCTTGCCGAAGACCAGGAGTAGGATCGTAGGGTCCCAGGCAAAAGGCCTGCGCCTTTCGATTGTAGTGTTTTCTTTTACCCCGCCTTTTAAGGGGCTATCTGTTCTTTCTTTTATATCTGTACTCAGATATCTGATGCTTCCACTGACGCTTGTATGCGAGCTTATGTATTCGAGCCCTCGAGGCCCCTGGCTTGTAATATAAAGCTTGTATGACTTTATTTATGTTTTAGAGTTGTGTTGTGATATCTTCCCATGAGTCCTTAGGCTTGATCGTGTGCATTTGCGTGTATGATTAGTGCACGATTTAGCCGGTGGCGTCACAAGTTGGTATCAGAGCCGACTGCCTGTAGGAACCCCCCCCCCCTTTCCAACTCCTTGGCCGAAGTTGAGTCTAATGGTCCAAAACTATTTTACTAACTTAGTTGTGTGGCTTATGGGACCACGTTGCCAATTGGGTGGTATTAGGATCTTTTATTCCTCGTCTATACTCTGGGACTCTTATCTTTCTTCTATTCGGGTTAAATAATTTTACGAACTCCAACATTAGGTTCTCGTGATCACATCCCCCCGGAGTTCTGAAATTACCCCTCCTTTCTTCAAGATTGCGGGCCAGGTTCTGCTTGCAGGATCCTTTTATCGAGGGCACCCTGTGTTGTCACTTGTAGATTCCTCACCCCAGCAGTTTTCTCCGACATGATGTAGCCTTTGCTATGTCACGTTGTTGTAATCCTCACCGCATGCCTGCGCGCCGCCTAGTTTGTCTAGCTGCGAGCATTTCCGAGCGCGTACTATCCGTTTGAATCTAACTATGTGCATGGATTGGTATGTCTTTAACGACTACTATCCTATATCTAATGCCCTTCTTATTCTTTACTCATGTTACATCATGAATGGCATCTTACACATGCAGTTTTTCTTGCTAAACTGCCCCTGTTGATTTGGCAGGATGGCTGATGATCCTCCACCTACACCTTATATTACCGCAATGATGCAGCAGTTTGAACTGAACCGTCAGGTTATGACAAGGATATTGGCTCAGTTCCCAAATTCTGGGAAAGTTTCCAAGAAGCTATGGGAACTCATATTACCTGGAGTTCAGCATATCACCCCCAGTCCCAAGGCCAAGTCAAGCGAGTAAATTAAGTGCTTGAAGACATGCTTCGGGCTTGTGTTATATCGTTCGGTAAGAAGTGGGAAGAATCTCTTCCTTATGCGGAATTCTCATATAACAACATCTATCAAGACAGCTTGAAAATGGCTCCCTTTGAAGTTCTATATGGACGTAAGTGTCGAACCCCTCTGAATTGGTCAGGAACTGGGGAACGACAGTTCGTGGGTCCAGATATTATTCAACACGCCGAAGAGCAAGTCCGTATCGTTCAAGAAAATCTTAAGGCGCCTCAGGACCGCCAGAAGAGCAACAATGATCACAAACGATGGGGTTTGACTTATCAACCTGGTGATCAAGCTTATCTGCGTGTCACTCCTATAAAGGGCACTCACCGCTTCGGAATCAAGGGCAAGTTAGCTCCACGCTACATTGATCCTTTTCGCATTCTTGCCAGACGTGATCAAGTGGCATATAAATTGGAGTTACCGCCACAATTCTCTCATATCCACGACGTCTTTCATGTGTCGCAACTTTGTCGTTGCTTCAAGGAATCTCCGCACCGAGCAGTGGATCATGAGATGCTTGAATTGCATGATGATCTTTCTTATAAGGAGCATCCGATCCGCATCCTCGATGAATCTGAACGTCGGACCCGCCAGAAGGTTATCAAGTTCCTCAAGGTGCAGTGGTCAAATCATACTGAAGATGAAGCTACTAGGGAACGCGAGGATAACCTCCGTGCTGAATACCCTGATCTTTTCCCTTCTACCTCTTAATTCTCGGGACGAGAATTTCTTTTAGTGGAGGAGATTTGTAACACCCCCATGTATCAACTACAGTGATCACCTCTTAAGCATGCCAAGTCATCATCAATTGCAACTCTTGATCATAGTGGATAAGCAACCCATTTCACACTTCTTCTCTGAGTTCTATTCAAATTCAAGTGAAATATTAAGTTGCTCAAACACTGTTGGAAAAATGTCCATTAAGTAGCAAATAATCCAGAGGCAATTCTAAAATTGTAATCAATAATTATTGAATTAGTAAAGTGACTCAAACAACATTAAAACAGTACCAAACATCACTATTTAATCCTTTTACAATTAAAGAAAATCCAAATGAAAAGATATGGACATCAAACTATTTTCTAGCAGTGGCTAATATTGCACTGTAAATATTGGGCTAAGTCACATATCTTGCAAAACTTAATTAGTGGCTAGACTGTTTGCAAACAGAAATAAAAGAAGAAAACAGAAAAAGACAAAACAGAAAAGAAATAATAATAAGAAAATAAACCCCCCTCTCTGTCTGGGCCTTAGCCACTGGGCAGGCCCAGCCGGCCCAGCAGACCAAGCCAGCCCAGTCGGCCCCCCCTCGCTCCCCTTATCCCACCCCGAGGGAAACCCTAGCCCAACCGGTCGCCCCACTCCCCCCCCCCAACTCCCTCGATCCACCTTTCCCCTCCTCTGCCCTCCCGCTTGGATCGGGGGGGATCGCCCTCGTCGACGCTGCTCGTCGCCGCCGCCCGCTCTGATCCCATCGCTGGTGCCGCCTCGCCGGACCGCCCCGCCCCTCCCCGGCAGCCTCCTCGTCCTCCTCCCCGACGTCCTCACTAGGCCTCGCTGCCCCTGTTCCTCTACAACGCCTGTGAGGACCCGTCCTCTTCCCCCATCCCCTCTGTCCGTCGGCACACCCGCGCGCTCCTGGGCCTCCCATCGCGCCCGCCAGCGCGTGTGGTCACTGCCCCATGCCGCACGCTCTTCGCGTCGTGCCAATCGCCCGCCTGGCCCTGCGGTTGCTCTGCTCCGCCGTGGCCACCCCGCGTCCCGCCTCGCGCGCATGCCACGTTGCCAGCACCGCGTGCTCAGCCCACAGGTTGGCTGCACCAAACGCCGAGCACGGCTACGCTACTGCTGCTGCTTCCCCGAGCGCGGCTACGCTGCTGCTGCGCCCCTCCCCTGTTCCTACTCCCCGATGCGGCTCACGCCGCCGTGGCTGCGCCTGCCCGCGCCGACGTCCGCTGCACGCGCTATTGCTGCTTGTTGCAGCCACTGGATGGTGCCCGAGTGATGAATACGAGGCGTGGCCGGGCGTTCTTAGCCCTTGCCGCAAGTCCTCGAGATGGGGTGACGGGGTCACATCGATCGTGAGTCTCTGCTCGTTACTGCACTACCAATACACTACGATTTGGATATGTGATTTGAGTGGGCCTCTAGCCCGATAGCACTAACCATCACGCGGGAATAAATATGGGTACTCTGCATCGTGGCATCAGCCGAAAGTTTTGTTAGACGTCCAGTTCAGCATTGTGGCACGGTCGGATCGTACCGACCATCCAAGGCGATGCTGGTACCCACCCTGCACACAACGACCCGGAGTGCACAGGGCGATGGCCCAAGACCCCTGAGCGCTTAGGTTGTAGACCGGCGGGGACCTCTCTGCTGAGCTCTAGGTAGGGCTGTGGTGTGTCGTTTGACCGAGGCCGGGCATGACCCGGAAAAGTGTTTCTGGCCGGAGTTAAGCGAGCATGGTGGGTAAGTTGGTGCACCCCTGCAGGGAAGAACTAATCTATGCATAGCCGGATCCTCGGTAACGGACGCTCAGAGTTGTATCCCGATCGATACAACTAGAACTGGATACTTGGATATTATGGCTCTGGGATTGCTTTCTCGCAGGGAGTCGAGAAAGGATCTATGGCCGAGGTTGCTACTTGGATATTATGGCTCTGGGATTGCTTTCTCGCAGGGAGTCGAGAAAGGATCTCTGGGTGAGGTTGAGACTTCATGATACAACTACTTTATACTGTACTAATCTACACTCTTCTAATGCTGCAAGACCGCTGAAGATGCTAGTCTTCGATAGGACTAGAACTTCTCTCTTTTCTGGCATTTTTGTAGCCCAGTCCACATATACAGCCTACCTTTGATAATGTTGCATATGTAGTGTAGATCCTTGCTTGCGGAGTACTTCAGATGAGTACTCACGGTTGCTTTGCTTTCTTTTTCCCCCATACCCGTTTGATGCGACCAGATGACGGAGCCCCTGAGGCAGTTGAGCTCGCCGATGAACGCTACTACTACCCCGAGGGTGGACACTACTACAAGCTTGCCGACGACCAGGAGTAGGATTGTAGGGTCCCAGGCAGGAGGCCTGCGCCTTTCGATCGTAGTGTTTTCTTTTGCCCTGCCTTTTAAGGGGCTATCCGTGCTTTCTTTTATATCTGTACTTAGATATCTGATGCTTTCGCTGACGCTTGTATGCGAGCTTATGTATTCGAGCCCTCGAGGCCCCTGGCTTGTAATATAAAGCTTGTATGACTTTATATATGATTTAGAGTTGGGTTGTGATATCTTCCTGTGAGTCCTTAGGCTTGATCGTGTGCATTTGCGTGTATGATTAGTGCACGATTGAGCCGGGGGCGTCACAGGCGCGCCAGGGAGCCCAGGCGCGCCCTGGTGGGTTGTGCCCTCCTCGGCCCACCTCCGGTGCCCCTCTTCTGGTATATAAGTTATTTTGACCTAGAAAAAATAAATAGAGGACTTTCGGGACAAAGCACCGCCGTCTCGAGGCGGAACTTGGGCAGGAGCACTTTTGCCCTCCGGCGGAGCGATTTCGCCGAGGGAACTTCCCTCCCGGAGGGGGAAATCATCGTCATCGTCATCACCAAAAACTCTCCCATCTTTCAGAGGTCCATCTCCATCAACATCTTCAACAACACCATCTCCTCTCAAACCCTAGTTCATCTCTTGTGTTCAATCTTTCTACCGGAACCTTAGATTGGTACTTGTGGGTGACTAGTAGTGTTGATTACATCTTGTAGTTGATTACTATATGGTTTATTTGGTGGAAGATTATATGTTCAGATCCATTATGCTATTTAATACCCCTCTGATTGAGCATGATTATTATTTGTGAGTAGTTACTTTTGTTCTTGAGGTCACGGGGGAAGTCATGTTGCAAGTAATTATGTTAACTTGATATGTGTTCGATATTTTGATGATACATATGTTGTGATTCCCTTAGTGGTGTCATGTGAACGTCGACTACATGGCACTTCACCATATTTGGGCCTAAGGGAATGCATTGTGGAGTAATTATTAGATGATGGGTTGCTAGAGTGACATAAGCTTAAACCCTAGTTTATGCTATTTCGTAAGGGACTGATTTGGATCCAAAAGTTTAATGCTATGGTTAGATTTTATCTTAATACTTTTCTCATAGTTGCGGATGCTTGCGAGGGGGTTAATCTTAAGTAGGAGGTTTGTTCAAGTAAGAACAGCACCTAAGCACCGGTCCACCCACATATCAAATTATCAAAGTAGCGAACTCGAATCAAATCAACATGATGAAATTCCCGTGTACCCTCAACAACACTTTCGTTATCATAAGAGACTGTTTTGGCCTGTCCTTTGCCACAAAAGGATTGGGCTACCTTGCTGCACATTATTTACCGTTATCGTTACTTGCTCGTTACAGATTATCTTGCTATCAAACTATCTGTTACCGACTATTTCAGTGCTTGCAGAAAATACCTTGCTGAGAACCACTTGTCATTTCCTTCTGCTCCTCGTTGGGTTCAACACTCTTACTTATCGAAAAGACTATGATTAATTCCCGATACTTGTGGGTCATCAACATCGTGGTGCGGCGGCGCGGCCAAGGGCCTCTGCGGTAGGAGCTCGTGTTTGCCTCGCGCCTGCCGGGGTCTCTGGTGCTGCGTGGTGGGATTGTCGGGGCACGCCTGAGGCTGCTCTGGTGGCCCGATTTGCCCGTCCCTAATATGACTGCCTCGCCTCGGGTGGCATGGGGCCCTCCTCCCTGGATTGATTCGGGTAGCAGCTCCCCTCTGGTGGCTGCTGTCTCTGGTTCGGCTCTCCATGGCCTTGGTTCGGCATGGCGGTAGGTGCTCGTGGTGGGTGCACAGGTGGTTGGCGCGGACGCGGCACGACGGTTGGCATCTGACGGCGGTGTGGAGGTGGCGGTGGTGGCCTCTCTTCTCCTGGGTACGGGCCGACGCGCGCGTTTGCTCGTCGGGATGGCCTTGTCCTAGATTTTGTGCTCGAGCGTACCAGATCTGGTCCCGAGACAGATCGAGTTGGTACTCCAGGTAGGTGAGGTCAGGTACGGTCCGGGAGGTGCTTGTCGGAGGGTATGGGGCATCACAGCTACTTTGGTTGGGCGGCGGTGTGACCGGGTGGCTGACGTCTTCGACGGGCGGCATGGATCTGGATCGTGGTGGTGGACAATGTCCGGTGGTGCACCGGTGATAACCCACAAGTATATGGGATCGCAACAGTTTTCGAGGGTAGAGAATTCAACCCAAATTTATAGATTCGACACAAGGGGAGCCAAAGAATATTTGCAAGTATTAGCAGTTGTGTTGTTGATGTCTACTATGCAACCTTCTTCTTGTAGACTTGTGTTGGGCCTCCAAGCGTAGAGTTTTGTAGGACAGTATCAAATTTCCCTCAAGTGGATGACCTAAGGTTTATCAATCCATGGGAGGCGTAGGATGAAGATGGTCTCTCTCAAACAACCCTACAACCAAATAACAAAGAGTCTCTTGTGTCCCCAACACACCCAATACACTGGCAAATTGTATAGGTGCACTAGTTCGGCGAAGAGATGGTGATACAAGTGTAATATGGATAGTAGATATAGGTTTTGTTAATCTGAAAATATAAAAACAGCAAGGTAACTAGTAACAAAAGTGAGCAAAAACGGTATTGCAATGCTTAAAAACAAGGCCTAGGGTTCATACTTTCACTAATGCAAATTCTCTCAACAATGATAACATAATTAAATCATATGGCAATCCCTGAACGTGCAACAAAGAATCACTCCAAAGTTTCTATCGGAGAACGTCGGACGAAAACGTGCATCAACCCCTATGCATAGATTACCCCAATGTCACCTCGGGAATCCGCGAGTTGAGTGCAAAAACATACATCAAGTGAATCAATAGAACATCCCCTTGTCACCACAGATATCCCATCGCAAGACATACATCAAGTGTTCTCAAATCCAATACTCAATCCAACATAATGAAACCTCAAAGAGCAAGACTCAATTCATCACAAGAAGGTAGAGGGGGAGAAACACCATATGATCCAACTATAGTAACAAAGCTCGCGGTACATCAAGATTGTGCCAAATCAAGAACACGAGAGAGAGAGATCAAACACATAGCTACTGGTACATACCCTCAGCCCCGAGGGTGAACTACTCCCTCCTCGTCATGGTGACCGTCGGGATGATGAAGATGGCCTTCGGTGATGGTTTCCCCCTCCGACAGGGTGCTGGAATGGGCTACCGGTTGGTTTTTCGTGGCTACAGAGGCTTACGGCGGCAGAACTTCCGATCTAGGGTTCTTTTCGGAGCTTTCTATATTTATAAGAATTTTTGGCATCAGAAACAAGTCAAGGAGGTGCTCGAGGGGCCCACAAGCCCTCAAGGTGCGCCCTGGGGGGTAGGGCGCACCCTCTGGCTTGTGGACTCCTCGGGACTCTTCTGGTCCATCTCCAGTGCTTCGGGGGTCTCTTTTGGTCCATAAAAAATCACCGTAAATTTTCAGCCCATTCCGAGAACTTTTATTTCTGCACAAAAAATGACACCACTTTAGTTCTGCTGAAAACAACGTCAGTCCGGGTTAGTTCTAATCAAATCATACCAAAACCATATAAAATTGTTGCAAACATGGCATGAATACTTCATAAATTATAGATACGTTGGAGACGTATCAGCATCCCCAATCTTAATTCCTTCTCGTCCTCGAGTAGGTAAATGATAAAAGAAAGAATTTATGAAGTGTGAATGCTACCTAACAAATTCATCAATGTAATCTTTTTTATTGTGGCAAGAATGTTCCGATCCATAAGATTCAAAACAAAAGTATAATATTGACATAAAAACAATAATACTTCAAGCATACTAATAAAGCAATCATGTCTTCTCAAAATATCATGGCCAAAGAAAGTTATCCCTACAAAATCATATAGTCTGGCTATGCTCTATCTTCATCACACAAAATATTTCATCATGCACAACCTCGATGACAAGCCAAGCAATTGTTTCATACTCTTAATGTTCTCAAGATTTTTCAACTTTTACGCAATACATGAGCATGAGCCATGGATATAGCACTATAGGTGGAATAGAATATGGTGGTTGTGGAGAAGACAAAAAGAAGAAAGTCTCACATCATCTAGGCAAATTAATGGGCTATGGAGATGCCCATCAATTGATATCGATGCAAGTGAGTAGGGATTGCCATGCAACAGATGCACTAGAGCTATAAGTGTATGAAAGCTCAAAATGAAAACTAAGTGGGTGTGCATCCAACTTGCTTGCTCACGAAGACCTAAGGTAATTTGAGGAAGCCCATCATTGGAATATACAAGCCAAGTTCTATAATGAAAAATTCCGACTAGTATGAAAGTGATAAAATAGGAGACTCTCTATCATGAAGAACATGGTGCTACTTTGAAGAACAAGTGTGGAAAAAGGATAGTAACATTGTCCCTTCTCTCTTTTCTCTCATTTTTTTTTCTTTTCTCTCGTTTTTTTGTTTGGGCTTCTTTGGCCTCTTTTATTTTTATTTTGGGATCTTTGGCCTCTTTTTTTTTAAGTCCGGAGTCTCATCCCAACTTGTGAGGGAATCATAGCTTCAATCATCCTTTCCTCACATGGGACAATGCTCTAATAATGATGATCATCACACTTTAATTTACTTACAACTCAAGAATTACAACTCGATACTAGAACAAAATATGACTCTATATGAATGCCTCCCGCGGTGTACCAGGATGTGCAATGATCAAGAGTGACATGTATAAAAAATATGAACGGTGGCCAAGCCACAAATACTATGCCAACTACATTATCATGCAAAGCAATATGACAATGATGGTATGTGTCATAATAAACGGAACGGTGGAAGTTGCATGGCAATATATCTCGGAATGACTATGGAAATTCCATAATAGGTCGGTATGGTGGCTGTATTGAGGAAAGGTATATGGTGGGTGCACCGACGAAAGTTGCGCTGTACTAGAGAGGCTAGCAATGGTGGAAGGGTGAGAGGTCGTATAATCCATGGACTTAACATTAGTCATAAAGAACTCACATACTTATTGCAAAATTTTATTAGACATCAAAACAAAGTACTACACGCATGCTCCTAGGGGGATAGATTGGTAGGAAAAGACCATCGCTCGTCCCCGACCGCCACTCAGAAGGAAGACAATCAAAAAATAAATCATGCTCCGACTTCATCACATAACAGTTCACCATACGTGCATGCTTCGCGAATCACAAACTTTAACACAAGTATTTCTACCAATCCACAATTACTTACTAGCATGACTCTAATATCACCATCTACATATCTCAAAACAAATGCAAGGAATCAAACTTCTCATCTATTCAACTCTCTTTATATGAAAGTTTTTTATTATATCCCTCTTGGATGCCCATCATAATAGGACTAAATTCATAACCTAAGAAAATTACCATGCTATTTAAAGACTCTCAAAATAATATAAGTGAAGCATGAGTGCTCATCAATTTCTTGAAAATAAAACCACCGCCGTGCTCTAAAAAGATATAAGTGAAGCACTAGAGCAACTGACAAACTACTACAAAAAGATATAAGTGAAGATCAATGAGTAGTAAAATAATTAAGTAGCTATGTGAAGACTCTCTCTCATTAAAAAAATTCAGATCTATGCATTTTATTCAAACATCAAGCAAATCAAAATAAAATGACATTCTAAAAATAGCACACATCATGTGAAGAAGCAAAAACTTAGGCTCATTCGATACTAACCGATAATTCTTGATGAAGAAATGCGGGATGCCTACCGGGGCATCCCCAAGCTTAGACACTTGAGGCTTATTGAAATATCATCTTGGTATGCCTTGGGCATGCCCAAGCTAGAGCCTTGGTGTCTCCTTATTTCCTTTAATATCACGGTTTCCCTAAATCTTAAAAACTTCATCCACGCAAAACTCAACAAGAACTCGTGAGAAAAGTTACTATGAATCAATGCAACACCTTATCATTATCTACTGTAGAAAATCACTAAAATTATTATTTAACATTGCATACTAAATTCCTCTGCATATTTAATACTCCTATTCTCAAATAGAATCATTAAACAAGCAAACATATGCAAACATGCAAACATAACAGCAATCTATCAAAACAGGAGAGTCTGTAAAAGTGCAATTGTACTCATACTTCCCTAACTCCAAAATTTCTGAAAAATAGCCACACTGTATAAAATTTGTTGTTACTCATTTTGTAAAACTTTCAAGATTTTATCGTGTTCTGACTATTCACAAATATTCAAAACATAACAACAAACTTTCTGTTTTCAAACAGCAACATATAGACTTGCAAAATAAGCATGGTAAAGACTATACTTGACACTTTTATTGAAATAAAAGATGCAAAACATTACTCTAAATAACAGAAAGCAAATCCTAATAAAATTAAATGATGCTCCAAGCAAAACTCATATCATGTGACGAATAAAAATATAGCTCCAAGTGAGGTTATCGATAATGTTGGAGACTTAAGAGGGGATGCCTTCCGGGGCATCCCCAAGCTTAGTTTCTTGTATCTTCCTTGAATATTACCTTGGGGTTCCTTGGGAATCCCCAAGCTTAGGGTCTTTTCACTCCTAATTCTCCTCATATCGATATCTCACCCAAAACTTGAAAACTTCAATCACACAAAACATAACGGAACTTCGTGAGATGGGTTAGCATAGTAAAACAAATCATTCACTTGGGTACTGTCAAAGACAAGATTCATAATTGTTTCCACATAAAGCCTACTGTACTATATAATTTCCATAATTTGTATTAAGCAATATAAGCCATAGAAACCATAAAACAAGGAAACTATGCATTGCAAACAGAATCTGTCAAAAACAGAACAGTCTGTAAATATCTGAATTATAGTGATACCTCTGTATCTCCAAAAATTCTTAAAACTTAGGACAACGTAGAAAATTTGTGTATCAATCCTTTGTAAAAAACTTTAGAGTTTTTCCACATTCGAGTGAATTTTAACAATTTTGTTACTCGATGCAAAAGTTTCCGTTTTTGCACAGAATCAAGTCAACTATCAACCACACTATCCCAAAGGCTTTACTTGGCACTTTATTCAATCAAAAGCTATAAAACATGATTACTACAGTATATTAATCATTTGAACACACAAAAATAGTAGGGGTAAATATTGGGTTGTCTCCCAACAAGCGCTTTTCTTTAATGCCTTTTTTGCTAGGCATGATGATTTCAATGATGCTCACATAAAAGATAAGAATTGAAACATAATGGGAGCATCATGAAGCATGTGACTAGCACATTTAAGTCTAACCCACTTCCTATGCATATGGATTTTGTGAGCAAACAATTTATGGGAACTAGAATCAACTAGCATAGGAAGTCAAAACAAGCGTGACTTCAAAACTTTCAACACATAGAGAGGAAACTTGATATTATTGCAATATGTAAAAGCATATGTTCCTCTCTCATAGTAATTTTCAGTAGCATCATGAATGAATTCAACAATATAACTATCACATAAAGCATTCTTTTCATGATTCATAAGCATAGAATTTTTTTTACTCTCCACATAAGCAAATTTATTCTCATGAATAGTAGTGGGAGCAAACTCAACAAAATAACTATCGTGTGAGGCATAATCCAATTGAAAATTAAAATCATGATGACCAGTTTCATGGTTATCATTATTCTTTATAGCATACATGTCATCACAATAATCATCATAGATAGCAACTTCGTTCTCATAATCAATTGGAACCTCTTCCAAAATTGTGGATTCATCACTAAATAAAGTCATGACCTCTCCAAATCCAGTTTTATCAATATAATCATCATAAATAGGAGGCATGCTATCATCATAATAAATTCGCTCATCAAAACTTGGGGGACTAAAAATATCATTGTCATCAAACATAGCATGTGCAAGCTTATGGCTTTGCATATCATTAGCATCATGGATATTCAAGGAATTCATACTAACAACATTGCAATCATGCTCATCATTCAAAGATTTTATGCCAAACATTTTATTAAATCCTTCTTCTAACACTTGAGATAAATTTTTCTTTCCATCATTTTCACAAAAGACATTAAAAAGATGAAGCATATGAGGCAACCTCAATTCCATTTTTTTGTAGTTTTCTTTTATAGACTAAACTAGTGATAAAACACGAAACTAAAAGATTCAATTGCAAGATCTAAAGATATATCTTCAAGCACTCACCTCGCCGGCAATGGCGCCAGAAAAGAGCTTGATGTCTACTATGCAACCTTCTTCTTGTAGACTCGTGTTGGGCCTCCAAGCGCAGAGTTTTGTAGAACGATAGCAAATTTCCCTCAGGTGGATGACCTAAGATTTATCAATCCGTGGGAGGCGTAGGATGAAGATGGTCTCTCTCAAACAACCCTGCAACCAAATAACAAAAAGTCTCTTGTGTCCCCAACACACCCAATACAATGGCAAATTGTATAGGTGCACTAGTTCAGCGAAGAGATGGTGATACAAGTGTAATATGGATAGTGTATATAGGTTTTTGTAATATGAAAATATAAAAACAGCAAGGTAACTAGTAACAAAAGTGAGCAAAAATGGTATTGCAATGCTTAAAAACAAGGCCTAGGGTTCATACTTTCACTAATGCAAATTCTCTCAACAATGATAACATAATTAAATCATATGGCAATCCCTGAACGTGCAACAAAGAATCACTCCAAAGTTTCTATCGGAGAACGTAGGACGAAAACGTGCATCAACCCCTATGCATAGATTACCCCAATGTCACCTCGGGAATCCGTGAGTTGAGTGCCAAAACATACATCAAGTGAATCAATAGATCATCCCATTGTCACCACAGATATCCCATTGTAAGACATACATCAAGTGTTCTCAAATCCAATACTCAATCCAACATAATGAAACCTCAAAGAGCAAGACTCAATTCATCACAAGAAGGTAGAGGGGGAGAAACACCATATGATCCAACTATAGTAACAAAGCGCGCGGCACATCAAGATCGCGCCAAATCAAGAACAAGAGAGAGAGAGAGATCAAACACATAGCTACTAGTACATACCCTCAGCCCCGAGGGTGAACTACTCCCTCCTCATCATGGTGGCCGCCAGGATGATGAAGATGTCCTTCGGTGATGGTTTCCCCCTCCGACAGGGTGCCGGAACGGGCTCCCGGTTGGTTTTTCATGGCTACAGAGGATTACGGCGGCGGAACTTCCGATCTAGGGTTCTTTTTGGAGGTTTCTATATTTATAAGAATTTTTGGCGTCGGAAACAAGTCAAGGAGGAGCTCGAGGGGCCCACAAGCCCTCAAGGCGCGCCCTGGGGGGTATGGTGCGCCCCTTGGCTTGTGGACTCCTCGGGACTCTTATGGTCCAGCTCCGGTGCTTCGGGGGTCTCTTTTGGTCCATAAAAAATCACCGTAAATTTTCAGCCCATTCCGAGAACTTTTATTTCTGAACAAACAATGACACCACGGTAGTTCTGCTAAAAACAGTGTCAGCCTGGGTTAGTTCTAATCAAATCATACCAAAACCATATAAAATTGTTGCAAACATGGCATGAATACTTCATAAATTATAGATATGTTGGAAACGTATCAGTTGTCAATTCAACCACACCTGGAGATTAAATATCTGCAGCAAAGTGATCAGTAGCATAGTAATATGATAGTTTTGATAGCAGTGGTAACAGTAATAGTAACGGTAACAGTGATAGCAATGGTTTTGTATCAAGTGTAATAGTAATAGCAAAAGTAGTAACTTAGCAAAAAACAATATGTGGAAAACTCGTAGGCATTGGATCGGTGAATTCATTGGATGATATTCATCATATAACTGTCATAACCTAGGGCGATACAAAACTAGCTCCAGTTCATAAATATAATGTAGGCATGTATTCCGTAAATAGTCATACGTGCTTATGGAAAAGAACTTGCATGACTTCTTTTGTCCTACCCTCCCGTGGCAGCGGGGTCCATAAGGAAACTAAGGGATATTAAGGCCTCCTTTTAATAGAGAACCGGAACAAAGCATTAACACATAGTGAATACAGGAACCCCTCAAACTACGGTCATCACCGGAAAGTATCCCAATTACTTTCATACTGGGGTTTACGGATCATAACACGTAATAGGTGAATATGACTTGCAAGATCGGATCTAGAACATAGATATAATGGTGACAACATAAACGGTTCAGATCTGAAATCATGGCACTCGGGCCCTAGTGACAAGCATTAAGCATAGCAAAGTCATAACAACATCAATCTCAAAACATAGTGGATACTAGGGATCAAGCCCTAACAAAACTAACTCGATTACATGATGAATCTCATCCAACTCCTCACCGACCAGCGAGCCTATGAAGGAATTACTCACTCCCGGTGGGGAGCATCATGGAATCGGCGATGAAGGAGGGTTGGTGATGATGAAGACCAAAGATGCCCCTCTCTAGAGCCCCGAACGGGCTCCAGATCTGGCCTCCCGATGAAGAACAGGAGGTGGTGGCGGCTCCGTATCGTGAAACGTGATGAAACTTCCCCTCCTGTTTTTTTCTCCAAAAATAGGTATTTATGTAGTTGGAATTATAGTAGGGGGCCATGAGGGGACCACAACCCACCAGGGCGCGCCTGAGGGGGGGGGGCACCCTGGTGTATCGTGCCCAGCCAGGGCACCCCCTCCGGTGGTTCTTGGTTCCAGTTTTTTTATATATTCTGTAATAATTCTCCAAAAAGTTTTGTCCAATTCCGAGAACTTTTATTTTTGCTCAAAAACAACACCATGGTAGTTCTACCGAAAACAGCGTCAGTCCGAATTAGTTTCATTCAAATCATGCAAATTAGAGTCCAAAACAAGAGCAAAAGCATTAGGAAAAGTAGATACGACGGAGACGTATCAATCCCCCCAAGTGTAATGGTGGGCGCACGGCAGATGCCAATGGATGGCTAAAGAGAGGAGGAGGCTCGAGGGCACCGGTGGGCTCCAGAGGCGAGGCCGGCATGAGCGAGCGAGGGACGCAAGACATATCCAGGTTCGAGGCTCTCCGGAGAGATAATACCCCTAGTCCTGCCGAGCGTGGTTTATATGTATCAGTACAGAGTTGCTCCTTGAGCTGTTTGGAGGGAGGAGGAAGACTAGCCAAGGCTTAGGCTGCTCCCTTCCCTGGTGTGCGCGTGCGTCCTACGTGAGTTGCTTGCCCGCGTACATGAGGCCTCCTGGGGGGTTTTATAGGTCAACCCCCCAGGGTTACAATGATAAAGTTACAAGGCCGTGGGGCAAGGTTGTCATCGTCCGGGAAGCCGGTGCTGGGACCCGCCGGGTGTCAGGGCTCGCCGGGTTTTCCGGGCATGGGCCCTGTGTGCCTGGAGGCACTGTTTGCCGTCTTGTCGATCGTCACGGAGTGGCCGGGTCGAGTCCACTATAGTGGCGCACCGCCAGGTCGCCGTCTGCTCGCTTCAGCGGTGACGATGGGCGGGCTGTAGCGACGCCGGCCTCGGTCAGCAGGGTAGGTGGGGCACTGTTGCCATGCCTCTGCCGGTCAGAGGGGTTGGTGGGGTACTATCACCTTGCTCATCCCTTTTACCGGAGACTCGTCCCATCGCCTGCCTCGAATGGGACGGGAGCTGACCCATGGCCGGGTTGAGTAACACGCCACAGGGGAGCTAGCTTGCTGGAGAAGTCTTGGTGCGCCGGGTTTGGCTGGCTTGCGCCAGCCGGTACGGCCGAGTTGCCGTCTTGGTTGGGTCGAAGAGTTCGGCCGGGTTGAGGGACTTGGCCGGGTCAAGGAACCCGGCTAAGTGCGAGCCGGATTGAGGGGCGATGCTGGCCCCAATGTTTTTAAAATGGATCCGGGTTCCATTGCCTGCCCGGGGTTCATCCCCCCGACAGTTGTCCCCGAAGCTGTGAAGGTCCGCCGGCTTCGAGTAGGAGGGCCTTCGCAGTTTGCGACCGATGGTGAAGTTTGCGACCGCCGGGTCCGGCAACACCCACTGTGTGCCGGCTTCCGGCAGCCGGATCGCGGCATCCCGGCGTGGGCGGGAAACCGAGGAGTCCGTCGAATCTTGAAGCAATCTCTCGGGCTAGGCGCGGGCGCCACGCGGCGCTCGGGAGCTAAAGGGGCCTGACAGGCCTCGCGCGCGACGGGACAGGGCGATGGACGGGAGCCCGCCACTGTGCGCCCTCGGCCCACGCGCGTGGATTTATTGTGGCGTCCGCGGGTCGGTTGCCATTCTCGAGGCAGTTATTGCACATAGTACGCGCGCACTTATTGCGGGGAAGTGGGAGGGGCGAGCACAAATGATCCCACTTCCCCACGTTCGGGCCGTGGCTTATAAATTGGGTGGGGGGGGGGCGGCGGAGATTAGTCTCGCTCGCGCTCCCCATCTTTTTCCTCCTCCCTTCGCTCTTGCAACCGGCGCGCGCTGCGACTATCCGCCGCTTTGAGCAAGACTTCATCGTCAATCTTTTCTCTCCTTTCCTGCTCCGCCCCTCACCGTCGATGGCGCTGCCGTCGGGCTCGTGGATGGGGTTCTCCATTACCGACGAGGACGTCCAGTATCTGCACGACACCAAGCGCCTGCCGAGGGAGATGGAGGTAGTCGTGCGTCTGCCGGAGGGCGAGCAGGAGCCGCGGCCGGAGGGGACCGAGCGCGTGGTCTTCTACACGTATTTTAAGCGCGGGTTTGGCCTTCCCGTGAGAAACTTCTTCTGCGCCTTCCTAGATTTCTTCGGGCTCCACCCGCACCATCTGGGCGCGAACGCCATCTTGCAGCTCTCGGGGTTCATCACCCTGTGCGAGGGGTACCTGGGGGTCAAGCCCACGATCAACCTCTGGGTGCGCTTCTTCTCCTTGAAGCAGCAGGGCCCGAAGGCCGGGGAGATGTCCTCCTGCGGGGCCACCGTCATCTCGCCCCGGACGCGCGGGGGGTGCCCCAAGATGCCGCTGGAGGATTCTGCCAAGAAGTGGCAGTACTCCTTATTCTACGTCAGCAACCTTGGCGCGGACCATATCAATCTGCCGCCCTTCGTCGACGCGACGCCGTAGGGGAAGCAGAACTGGAACTACTTCCCCAAGCACCCGTCGCCAGGCAGTGCTGAACTTACACGCCCGGGTGGAGGTGATGAAGGGGCGGGAGGGGCTCACCGGCACGGATCTCATTGCCGCCTTCATCATGCGCCTGGTGCTGCCGCTACAGTGCCGCACCACATCATCAGCCTGATAACCGGGCTTCAGGATCCCAACAGGATGTCGCCCCTGCGCCTGGCGGCGGATCAGATCGCCCACCGTGTTAACGACATTTCGAAGGCCGGGCTGAAGGAGGATTGGCGGTTCGGGAAACCTCCCTAGAGCCATGCGAACCCGGCACCGGCGGTGAGTCCCTGGTCTTCGTACTTTGCATCTGCCCAACTTCTTGTTCGTCCTGACGCGATGAGGGAGGTGCTACTGAATGCCATTCGGCATCCGTATGACCGGGCGCCGACGCAGGTGGACCGGGCTGCTCGGTGGAGGTGGCGGCCCAGGACGAGGACCCGGAGGGGGCCAACGCCAAAGCCGGCGGGACGCGCCGCATGGGTAAGCTTCCATGCTTAATTTCTTGAGATGCCGGTCGAAAGGCGGGGGTGTTGATGTAAGTTGATGACGCAGCGGCGCCGAGCGGAGGAGGCAGCGACGCGGCTGCGGCCGGGTTGTCTACAAAAAGGGGGATGTGGCGCCCCGGAAACCGGCCACGAAGTGCACGGCGGACCAGGCGGCCGGCACCAATCCGCTTGCAAAGAGGAAGCGCCGCGCCCTGCCGGTGGTGGAGGCGAGACCAACCGTCTCGCTGGTGGTCAGGTGAGTTTTCTCCTTGTTGACTTCTGGCGATCCGCTGAACGGCTTCTTTTTGTCCTTGTTTTCTTATTCCGTTGTGCTCCAGGTCACCATTGTCGCTGGCGTTGGCGGCAACGGAGGCTGCGTCCGGTGGCGGCGCCGTGTTCCGGAGAACCCGATCCAGCGTCATCGACCGGGACGAGGAGGTGGCCGATCCGGACCTTGGCCTGGATCTGGCCTACTCTGATGCGCTGGCCTGGCGGGACCAGAACCGGGCCGTGGCGGACATGGAGGCGGCGTCGGCCCAGGCTTGGGCCGGAGCCGTAGTAGTGTGGGAGAGGGCCGGTGGGGAGCCGGCGTTGCCCGAGATGCCGGCGGGCATGGAGCCGGCGGCGACGGTTTTTGTGCCGCCGTCGGAGGAGGAGCGCGGCCAGGATGGCCGTGCGGAGGTGGTGGACCTCCGCCGGGAAGTCGTGGAGATTGGCGACGATACCCCACCGCGGACCGACGTGGTCGAGCGGGTGGAGGTCGAGGGAGGAGGCGGCGATGCCATCTTGGAGGAGGCGCCGCTGGTGATGCCGGACGAGGCGCGCATGCGCCGACGGGTGGGGAGCCGCAAAACGCGGCGCCGAAGACGACTCCGGCCATCGTGCCGGAGGGGACGCCCGCCGCAGAGGAAGCGGTGAGCGGCGAGTACTCCTTGGTGTTCAGGCCGGGGAGCCACCAGGTCGTCGGGTCGCAGCCGGCTCGGGCTGGGCCCAGCGAGGCCTTCATCGGGCCCCTGACACAGGAGGAGGCGTCGATGGCCGCCGTGAGCCAGCGCCTTCGCGGGCGCGTGGAGCGGGTCCAGTCCTTTGCCCAGGCCGAGACGGAGCGGGCACGGGAGCTGGAACACGCCGTGATGGTAAGTTCTTCCCTTTTTGTTCTGCTTTTCTTCTTGCGGCTAGTTAGTGGGGGCGCGCTAGCGCACCCACTGGGTGTAGCCCTCGAGATTCGGGCCAACTACATAGTAGTTGGGTCGATTCTTAAACTGTTGTCTTGTACTGATTTTCGTCCTTCATAGCAACTGGATGCCTACCGTGTTGGCGTCTTTAACCGGCTCCTGGAGAAGCACCGGTAGCTCAAGGCGCAGCTCGCCGCCAAGGAGGAGGCACTCCGTGTCGCCGAAGGTAAACTTGTTGCTTGCTCTTTTAGTGGGGGCGCGCTAGCGCACCCACTGGTTGTATACCCCGAGATTCAGGCCAACTACGTAATAGTTGGGTCGAGTCTTAAAAGTAGTCTTTCTTCTATTTCTGAATCTTTGTTGCGCAGCCGCAGCGGCCGAGGTGTCGTCCTGGCGAGTCCGGCTGATCCGAGCCGGCTACCAGTACGACCGGGTCGTCACCGATGCCGGCCGGCTTCGGGTCGAGGTGGCGGAGCTGAAGGCGGAGGTGGCGGAGGCTCAGCGGGCGCTTGCCGAAGCCGGCCAGCGGCAGGAGCAGCTGGCTGGTGACAAGAGCCGGCTTCAAGCCGAAGTGGAGCGCCTCAAGGCGGCGGTGGCCCAGCAGGCCCTTGCTGAAGCCGTCCAGCAGCGCGACAAGCTGGCCGACGACAAGAGCCAACTCCAAGCCGAGGTGGAGCGCTTGAAGGCGCTGGGGACCACGATGGCGGAGGCCCACCAGGCGGAGCTCCGCCGTCGCAAGGAGGACGAGGAGGCGGCCACCACCAAGGATGTCGAGCTGAAGGCGGCCGTCGCCAAGGTTGCCGAGCTGGAGGAGGCGCTTCAGGCCCGCGACCATGCCGGTGCCAGGGAGCGGCACGGTATGTTGCTCGAAGCGCAGCACCTGGACGAGACCTTCGCCAGTAAGTGCTTCCTTTTGATTCAGCCGGGTTGAGAAGCATGCCCTCTTTCCGTTTTGGTTGATGACTGCTCTTGTTCTTCTTTTTGGCAGGGCACTTCCCGGAGACGCATGGGGTGGCGGAGGAGGCCGCTCGTGTCCAGCGGTCGCCGCAGGGGATCGTGGGGGCCGGGATTGACCCGCACGTCGCCTGGACCTTCTCAGAGATCATGACCGCCGCCGAAGCTCATTTGCAAACCTTGGGTGACCAGATGGCGTGGGTCTTCGAGGCTGGCGTGGGGATGACGGTGGCCCTCTGGCCTAGCGCCGTTGCGCCGAACAACTTTTCGCGGCTGGCGCGGTGGTTGGATGCTGGACCGGCGCGGCTTCATGCGTGGCGTGTCTCTGCCGCTCATGCTGGTGCCGAGATGGCGCTCAGGTTCATGATGTCTTGGTATCCGGACCTGGAGCTGGACCGGCTGATGGCCCAGCGAGCCGGTGCGGAGCGCTAGCTGCAGGCGGACGCCGACCGGATTGCCGCCTGGGCCAGCTACATCGCCGGGTTCTCGATGCATGATGAGTTCCAGCTGGAGCGGACGGAAAACGGCGGAGTCATCCCTGCTGACGATTTCATCCTGCTGCTGGACAATCTGAAGGGTACCTCCGAGGAGTCGGGCTCCTATGCGGATGAGGACGCCAAGGTGGAAGACACCTGCACCTCGGTGAACCCGGAGGCAACCGAGGGGGAGCCGGCAGCTGCGCAACCCGGTGCTGGAGCTGTTTGAGGCTGAAGCCGCCCTGTTTTATCTTTGCAACTTTTTCGGTTAAGTAGCAGGTCCACCCACCCACTGGGATGTTTTGGTGTAAAGTAATGAACTCTGGCCTTGGCCTGTTTTAATTCATGATGTAAGTATTTCGTGAGTGTTTGCGTTTCCTGCTTTCTGCTTTTCGAGCTGTTTTGTTGCTCGCCCCCCTCTTTGGGCCTCCCCCCCCCCCGCGAGTCGGACAGCCGGGTTCCGGTCTGTGACAAGGAGTTCGGTCCTAGGGAGGGGCGTGTAGTACTTAGGCTCTTCAAACATTGAGCGCGAGCGAAACACCCACCGGGCCGGCTGGCGGCAACCGGCGAAGCCGGCTGGCGAGCAGCCAGTCGTGCAGCAAGTTAAAGTGGCGGGGCCGGGTTGGCCAATCCGGCGGACCCAACTTAGTGTTTTCGCGACATGTTGGTGCTTTGGCCAATAGTTCTTGCCGGCCAACAGCCGAAGCCGGTTCTGTGGCGTAGGGCAAAGTGAAGGGCCGCGGCAACCCGAACACGCCGAGATGTGCTAAGGAGGACGGCGGGTGGTGGCCAAGCCGGCCAGCCCCCGAGCCTCCGAGTTGAGCGAGTCAACCCAGCGGTGGGGGTTTTTAAGAAAAATTTCACATATGTGTGAGCACAATAACTTGGCGAAAAAAGGGGCAGCCCCCGAGCGTCGTTCGGGGACCCCACAGTTTTTCATGCGGTTACAAACTAAAAAAAGTAGTGACAGATACGTGCACACGGCTAACTGTAAAACGGGCAGAGGAGCTCTACATTCCACGGCCGGGTTGTTTCTTCGCCGGCGGTGTCTCTCTTGCGCTTGTTCAACTTGCGGGCATTGATGAGGTAGTACGCGTTGCGGTCACACAAGGCTTTGCTGATGATGAAGGGGCCTTCCCATGGGAAGGACAACTTGTGCTGGCCGGCTTGCTGCTGGACAAGCCGGAGGACGAGGTCTTCCTCGCAGAATGCGAGGGGCTTGATCTTCTTGCTGTGGTAGTGCCTCAGGCCTTGCTGATAAATGGCTGAACGGCTGAGCGCCAAGAGGCGTGCTTCTTCGAGTAGGTCGACTCCGTCTTCACGCGCTTCCTTTGCTTCAGCTTCGGTGTACATCACGACTCGTGGTGAGTCGAACTCGATGTCGGATGGGATGATGGCTTCTGCTCCGTAGACGAGGAAGAATGGGGTGAACCCGGTCGATCGGTTTGGCGTTGTTCGGAGACTCCAGAGGATGGCCGGCAGCTCGTCAAGCCAGCTGCCGGGTGAACGGACGAGCGGCTCGACGAGCCGTAGCTTGTTGCCGGATAGAATGAGGTCGTTGGCCCACTCGACCTGGCCGTTGGACTGGGGGTGGGCCACGAAGGCCTAGTCGAGGCGGATGCCGGCGACGGAGCAATACTGCGCGAGCGCGCCCTTGGCGAAGTTCGTGCCGTTGTCCGTGATAATGCTGTTCGGGATGCCGTAGCGCACCACGATATCCTTGATGAACTGGACGGCCGTTGGCCTGTCCAGCTTCTTGACTGGCCGCGCTTCGATCCACTTGGTGAACTTGTCCACCGCCACCAGCAAGTGCGTCATGCCGCCTCGAGCGGTTTTGAAAGGTCCTACCATATCGAGTCCCTAGACCGTGAAGGGTGAGGTGATCGGGATGGTTTGCAGTGCTGAAGCCGGCTGGGGCTGCGCTTGCTGAAGCGCTGGCATCCCTCACACTTGAGGACAAGCGACTCGGCGTCTTGGAGGGCCGTAGGCCAGTAGAATCCATGGCGGAAAACCTTGGCTACCAGGGACCTCAAGGCGGCGTGGTGCCCGCACTCACCTTGGTGTATGTCGAGGAGGATTTCTATGCCCTTGTCCTGTTCGACGCAGCGCTGGAAAACGCCCGTTGCGCTGCGCTTGACGAGCTCGTTGTTGATGATGCTGTAGGCGGACGCCCGGCGTTGAATCTGCCGGGTCTCGGTCTCGTCCATGGGGAGGACCCCGTTCTCCAGGAACTGTGAGATGGGCAGGGCCCATGATGGAGTCGTCACCACGGCGAAGACGGCCACCATGAAGGCATTATGTGGCCATTCGTATGGCCGCACCTCCGCCGTTCTTGGAGTGTTGAGGTCATCGTCCGATTATTCCCCAATGACTCCCTTAGCATTCTTCTTGGAGGAAAACTTCCTAAAGAAACTCATCTTATTCCTATAAAAAAATTCTGAAAATTTTAGTCCACAAAATTTTTGACAACAAAACTTCATAAGATTGATAACAACTACTCATAGGGATGCATAGAGGCTATATTAAGCATTCAAACGACTTAGAACTCTAAGAATTCAACATGCAAGCCCATTTACAGCAGCACCAAGATTAGCTAATTATTCAAAATATAAACCACTAAAGCAAAAACTAATTGGAGCAATGGAGGAGTCACATACTGATACGTCTCCGTCGTATCTATAATTTTTTATTGTTTCATGCCAATATTATACAACTTTCACATATTTTTGGCAACTTTTTATATGATTTATTGGACTAACCTATTGATCCAGTGCTAGTTCCTGTTTTTTGCATGTTTTTTGTATCGCAGAAAATCCAAATCAAACGAAGTCCAAACGCGATAAAAATTTATGGAGAATTATTTTGGAATTTATGTGATTTTTGGAAGGTGGAATCAACGCAAACGGGGGCCCACAGTGCCCACAACCCACCAGGGCGCGCCCCAGGCCCCAGGCGCGCCCTGGTGTCTTGTGCCCTCCTCGAACGTCGGTTGGAGCCCTTCTTCTGGCGCAAGAAAGATATTTTATGGAAAAAAATCGTGTTAAAATCTCAGCACAATCGGAGTTACGGATCTCCGGGAATATAAGAAACGGTGAAGGGCCAGATCTGGGGAACGCGAAACAGATGAGAACAGAGAGGGAGAACCAATCTCGGAGGGGCTCCTGCCCCTCCGCCACCATGGAGGCCATGGACCAGAGGGGGGACTCTCCTCCCATCTAGGGGGGAGGCCAAGGAAGAAGAAGAAGGAGGGGGGCTCTCTCCCCCTCTCTCCCGGTGGCGCCGGAGTGCCGCCAAGGCAAGGATCGGGACGACGATCTACATCGACAATCTTGCTACCGTCAACACCAACTCTCTCCACCTCTATGCAGCGGTGTAACACCCCTTCTCCCCGCTGTAATCTCTACTTAAACATGGTGCCCAACTCCATATATTATTTCCCAATGATATTTGGCTATCCTATGATGTTTGAGTAGATCTGTTTTATCCTGTGGGTTAATCGTGATCTTGGTTGGTATGATTGTATATTTTATTTATGGTGCTTTCCTACGGTGCCCTCTGCCTCTCGCAAACATGAGGGGCCCCCGCTGTAGGGTGTTGCAATATGTTCATGGTTTGCTTATTGTCAGTGTTGCGAGGGATGACAATAGCCCAAACACGGATAAGTGGGTTATGGCGTATGGGAGTAAAGAGGACTTGATACCTAATGCTATGGTTGGGGTTCACGACCTTAATGATCATTAGTAGTTGCGGATGCTTGCTAGGGGTCCAATCATAAGTGCATATGATCCAAGTAGAGAAAGTATGTTAGCTCATGCCTCTCCCTCATATAAAATTACAAGAATGATTACCGGTACTTGTTATCGGTTGCCTTGGGACAAATGACTTTCTTGTTGACAAAAGCTATCCACTTTTATTACCTTGCAATTTATTCGTAGTTTTATTCTCGCAAAGTACTCGTAGTTTTATTCTTGCAAAATAGTTTCATACTTGTTTTAGGTAAATCAAACGTCAAGTGTGTGTAGAGTTGTATCGGTGGTCGATAGAACTTGAGGGAATATTTGTTCTGCCTTTAGCTCCTCGTTGGGTTCGACACTCTTATTTATCGAAGAAGGCTACAAACGATCCCCTATACTTGTTGGTTATCAAGACCTTTTTCTAGCGCCGTTGCCGGGGAGCAATAGCGTGGGGTGAGTTGTTCTCTATCTTGAGTTATGGATATGGAACACGAAACACCAAAAAAATTAGTTGTACTTGCTACTCATGGATATGGGGAACCTCCTAAAACCCTTGATGCTCGTTATGTGAAAGATATTATGCATTACTATGATAATCCTGAGAAAACCCCATTCAACTATATAATGGGAGTAACGTTGGATCAACGTGAATACTTTAGGGATTATCGCTTGACTTAAAAAGTAAAACTTTTATGGGATCAAATTCATATGTTGCATTGGTATGCTCGGGAGCTATGCTTGAGATATGATTATACTTGTTGCTCTAGGATGAGGGCTCCACACCTTCGCTTTTCATGTGAATTTAATGATAATGAAACCTTGGCTTCTTATGCTAATGGCATATATGATTACTATGATGTGGAACGAATAGAAGAATTTGTTGCTTTTAAGGGTGCTTATGAAATTGAATCTTTGTTTGAAAAGTTTGAAGATTTGGATGATTCAGTTTATAGACCTGAAAATTTTGCTATCCTTAAATATTGCTATGACAATTATAAATACAATTATGATATTGATGTGTTTATTGAGAAAGTCTCCGCTGTCCAAGAAGAGACTAATATTTTGCAGGAGTCTATGGAAGAAGAAATTGATGAAACTGTGAGCCCATTGGATGAAAAAGATGATGAGGAGAGCGAAGAACAAGCGGAGGAAGAGCGGATTGATCACCCGTGCCCACCTTCTAATGAGAGTAACTCTTCAACTCATACATTATTTAATGCCCCTTCGTTCTTACCGAAGGATGAATGCTATGATAATTTCTATGATCCCATTCATTCGTTTGAAATATCCCTTTTTGATGAACTTAATGATTTCTATGCTTGTGGCCTTGATGCCAATATGAATTATACTTATGGAGATGAACTTGCTATAGTTCCTTATGTTAAGAGTGAAATTGTTGCTATTGCACCCACACATGATAGTCCTATTATCTTTTTGAATTCTCCAAACTATACTATATCGGAGAAGTTTGCACTTATTAAGGATTATGTTGATGGGTTGCCTTTTACCGCTACACATGATGATTTTGATGAATATAATATGCATGTGCTTGCTGCTCCTACTTGCAATTATTATGAGAGAGGAACTATATCTCCACCTCTCTATGTTTCCAACACGATAAAATTGCAAGAAACTGCTTATGCTATGTATTGGCCTTTACTTGATGTGCATGAATTGTTCTTGTATGACATGCCGATGCATAGGAAGAGAGTTAGACATTGTCATTGCATGATATATGTTGCTTTGTGCTCACTACTAAATGCCAAATCATTGCTAATTAAAATTGGCTTTGATATACCTTGGGATCCGGGTGGATTCATTACTTGACCACTTTATGCCTAGCTTAATGGCTTTAAAGAAAGCGCTACCAGGGAGACAACCCGGAAGTTTTAGAGAGTCATTTTATTCTGTTGAGTGCTTTTGTAAAGTTTTTAAAAATATATATATAGAGGGGAACCTTAAAACTTCACAAAAAGAGAAGTGATTGAAAGGTGATGCATTGGAGAAGTGAGGGTCGACCTTGAACACTCGTGTTCATGCTCATGGAAACAATGTAAATTTTTCATGAAGATTCTCACAAAAATAATTATCCCCTTGTACAAATCCATTGTATTATAAAAATAATGTGCCAAGATTTGCCTTTGGGATGATTAGATTGCTTGTTCGTATGTGCGGTGCAAAAATAGAAACTTTGGCTGTAGTGCGTGATTTTACATTTTGTATTGGAAGGTCGAAAGTTTCTGAAACTTTTTTCACAGTATTACTATACAAAATGTTTATTTTATCCTAATGTTTCAGAATTTTTGGAGTAACAAAAGTATGGTAGGTGTTCAGGTTGCTACAGACTGTCCTGTTTAAGACAGATTCTATTTTTGATGCATTTTTTTGCTTGTTTTGATGAAACTATCGATTTTTATCGGTGGTATAAGCCATGGAAAAGTTATATTACAGTAGCTACAATGTAAAAAAAATATGAATTGGTTTGCAATAATACTTAGAGTAGTGATTTGCTTTATTATACTAACAGATCTTACCGAGCTTTCTGTTGAGTTTTGTGTGGATGAAGTGATCAAAGATCGAGGAGGTCTCGATATGAGGAGAAGGAGGAGAGGCAAGAGCTCAAGATTGGGGATGCCCAAGGCACCCCAAGTAAATATTCAAGGAGACTCAAGTTTCTAAGCTTGGGGATGCCCCGGAAGGCATCCCATCTTTCTTCAACAAGTATTTGTATGTTTTCATCTTCGTTTCGTTCATGTGATATGTGTGAATCTTGGAGCGTCTCTTGTGTTTAGTTTTCATTTTTCTTTTATGCACCATGCTGGTATGAGATAGTCCATGGTTGATTTATAGAATGCTCATTGCACTTCACTTATATCTTTTCAGTATGGCTTTATAGAATGCTTCATGTGCTGCACTTATATCATTTGAAGTTTGGATTGCCTGTTTCTCTTCACATAGAAAACCGTTATTTGTAGAATGCTCTTTTGCTTCACTTATCTTTGTTAGAGCATGGTCTTTTATAGAAAGAATCAAACTCTCATGCTTCACTTATATCTATTTAGAGAGTCAACAGGAATTGGTCAATTGCATGGTTAGTCATAAAATCCTACATAAAACTTATGGATCACTGAATATGATATGTTTGATTCCTTGCAATAGTTTTGCGATATAGAGATGGTAATATGTGGGAGGTACTAGTAAATGGTTGTGGTTAGTAGTAATATTGGTGTTAAGGTTTGTGATTCCCGAAGCATGCACGTATAGTCTCTCGTTATGCTATGAAGTTGGAGCATGATTTATTATTGATAGTCTTCCTTATGAGTGGCGGTCGGAGACGAGCGATGGTATTTTCCTACCAATCTATCCCCCTAGGGGCATGCGTAGTAGTACTTTGCTTCGAGGGCTAATAAACTTTTGCAATAAGTATATGAGTTCTTTATGACTAATGTGAGTCCATGGATTATACGCACTCTTACCTTTCCGCAATTTGCTAGCCTCTACGGTACCGTGCATTGCCCTTTCTCACCTCGAGACGTGGTGCAAACTTCACCGGTGCATTCAAACCCTGTGATATGATACGCTCTATCACACATAAGCCTTATTATATCTTCCTCAAAACAGCCACCATACCTATCTATTATGGCCTTTCCATAGCCATTCCGAGATATATTGCCATGCAACTTCCACCGCTTCTGTTTTGATGACTTGAGCATTCATTGTCATATTGCTTTGCATGATCATATAGCTGACATAGTAGTTGTGGCTCAGCCACCGTTCATCATTTTTCATACATGTTACGCTAGATCATTGCACATCCTGGTATATTGCCAGAGGCATTCATATAGAGACATACTTTGTTATAGGTATCGAGTTGTAATTTTTATTTCTTTTGAGTTATAAGTAAATAGAAGTGTGATGATCATCTCTATTCATTATTAGAGCATGTCCCAGTGAGGAAAGGATGATGGAGAGTATGATTCCCCCACAAGTCGGGATGAGACTCCGGACAATGAGAGAAAAAAAAAGAAAAAAAAGAAAAAAAAGAAAGAAAAAGAATGAAAAAAGAAGAAAAAAAAAGAAAAAAAAGAAAAATAAAAAGAAACAAAGAAAGAAGGGGCATGCTAGTTCCACACTTGTGCTTCAAAGTAGCACCATGTTTTTCATATAGAGAGTCTCCTATGTTGTCACTTTCATATACTAGTGGGAATTTTTCATTATAGGATTAGATGCACACCCACTTAGTTTTCATATTGAGCTTTCACACACTTATAGCTCTTAGTGCATTCGTTGCATGGCAATCCCTACTCCTCGCATTGATATCGATTGAAGGGCATCTCCATAGCCCGTTGGTTAGCCGCGTCGATGTGAGACTTTCTTACTTTTTGTCTTCTCTATATTTACCCCTATCATTATACTCTATTCCACCCGTAGTGCTATATCCATGGCTTGCGCTCATGTATTGCGTGAGGGTTGAAAAAGTTGAAGCGCGTTAAAAAGTATGAACCAATTGCTCGGCTTGTCCTCGGGGTTGTGAATGATAAATACTTTGTGTTAAGAAGACAGAGCATTACAAGACTATATGATTTTGTAGGGATAGCTTTCTTTAGCGTTGATATTTTGAAAGACATGATTGTTTGTTGGGAAGCCTGAGTATTGATGTCTTTATGTCAAATTATAGACTATTGCTTTGAATCACTCTTGTCTTAATATTCATGCCATGATTAGACATATGATCAAGTTTATGCTAGGTAGCATTCCACATCAAAAATTATCTTTTTTTATCATTTACCTACTCGAGGACGAGCAGGAATTAAGCTTGGGGATGCTGATACGTCTCCGTCGTATCTATAATTTTTTATTGTTTCATGCCAATATTATACAACTTTCACATATTTTTGGCAACTTTTTATATGATTTATTGGACTAACCTATTGATCCAGTGCCCAGTGCCAGTTCCTGTTTTTTGCATGTTTTTTGTGTCGTAGAAAATCCATATCAAACGAAGTCCAAACGCGATTCAAATTTACGGAGAATTATTTTGGAATTTATGTGATTTTTGGGCGGTGGAATCAACGCAAACGGGGGCCCACAGTGCCCACAACCCACCAGGGCGCGCCCCAGGCCCCAGGCGCGCCCTGGTGTCTTGTGCCCTCCTCGAACGTCAGTTGGAGCCCTTCTTCTGAAGCAAGAAAGATATTTTATGGAAAAAAAATCATGTTAAAATCTCAGCGCAATCGGAGTTACGGATCTTCGGGAATATAAGAAGCGGTGAAGGGCCAGATCTGGGGAACGCGAAACAGAAGAGAACAGAGAGGGAGATCCAATCTCGGAGGGGCTCCCGCCCCTCCGCCGCCATGGAGGCCATGGACCAGAGGGGGAACTCTCCTCCCATCTAGGGGGGAGGCCAAGGAAGAAGAAGAAGGTGGGGGCTCTCTCCCCTCTCTCCCGGTGGCGCCGGAGTGCCGCCAGGGCAAGGATCGGGACGGCGATCTACATCAACAATCTTGCTACCGTCAACACCAACTCTCTCCCCCTCTATGCAGCGGTGTAACACCCCTTCTCCCCACTGTAATCTCTACTTAAACATGGTGCCCAACTCCATATATTATTTCCCAATGATATTTGGCTATCCTATGATGTTTGAGTAGATCTGTTTTGTCCTGTGGGTTAATCGTGATCTTGGTTGGTATGATTGTATATTTTATTTATGGTGCTGTCCTACGGTGCCCTCCATCTTGCGCAAACGTGAGGGGCCCCCGCTGTAGGGTGTTGCAATATGTTCATGGTTTGCTTATTGTCAGTGTTGCGGGGGATGACAGCAGCCCAAACACGGATAAGTGGGTTATGGCGTATGGGAGTAAAGAGGACTTGATACTTAATGCTATGGTTGGGTTCACGACCTTAATGATCTTTAGTAGTTGCGGATGCTTGCTAGGGTTCCAATCATAAGTGCATATGATCCAAGTAGAGAAAGTATGTTGGCTCATGCCTCTCCCTCATATAAAATTACAAGAATGATTACCGGTACTTGTTATTGATTGCCTAGGGACAAATGACTTTCTTGTTGACAAAAGCTATCCACTTTTATTACCTTGCAATTTATTCATAGTTTTATTCTCTCAAAGTACTCATAGTTTTATTCTTGCAAAATAGTTTCATACTTGTTTTAGGTAAAGCAAACATCAAGTGTGCGTAGAGTTGTATCGGTGGTCGGTAGAACTTGAGGGAATATTTGTCCTGCTTTTAGCTCCTCGTTGGGTTCGACACTCTTATTTATAGAAGAATGGTACAAACGATCCCCTATACTTGTGGGTTATCACATACCAAGTAGCAATCCCCCAAAAAAGTTTCAAAAACGGAGCTTCGAGCAAAGAGATCGAAATCCACAGGTTTGAGAGCAAGAACACGAGAGAGAGAGAGCTATGGTGAGTTTTTTCTGGAGGTAGGAGATGACATGGGCTAAAAAGGTAAGTGAGGGGCCCATGTGGGGACCACAACCCACCAGGGCGCGCCTGGGGTTGCTGGCACGCCCTGTTGTCTTGTGGACACCAGGTGCACCCCCTCTGATGTTATTTGCACCAGTAATTCAGAAATGTAAAAAAAAATCATGTTAAAATTTCAGGGCATTCTGAGATCTTTTATTTTTGGGTCATTTTTTTATTGCACGGAAAAATTCAGAAAAATAGACTAAACATGGCATTTTATTTTATTTAACTAAGAAAAACAGAAAACAAAAGGTAAGGACAGAAGGTTGTGCTCATTAAATTCATCAACTTCATACCTCTCAAAAATGATCATAAACAAGGTTGATCAAGTCTTATTAACAACCACTTTTGATTAACATGAAACCGAAGAACTTTCGTAAAACACTAAGTTACCTCAACGGGGATGTGAATATCCCCTAAAATAAGTATGTCATATTTCTTTTTGGCAGTAGGTAGAGGTAGTTGAAAACTTCCAATAGTGAGTGTCGGAGATTTTTCAATAACTTTAATACGATTCACTTGGAATTGTTTCTTTGGAAAATGCACCGTATGCTCATTACCGTTGATATGAAAAGTGGCCTTTCTTTTATTGCAATCAATAACAGCCCCTGCAGTATTCAAAAAGGGTCTACCAAGGATAATTGACATGTTGTCGTCCTCGGGCATTGATATGCCTCCATCATATTTATAATTTTTGATTGTTCCATGGTGTTATATTATCATTCTTGGATGTTTTACACTCATTTTATAGCAACTTTATATCATTTTTTGGGACTAACCTATTGACAAAGTGCCCAGTGCTAGTTGCTGTTTTTTTGCTTGTTTTTTACTTCGTGGAATATAAGTACCAAATGGAGTCCAAACGCAGCGAAACTTTTTGGATATTTGTTTTGGACCAGAAGACACCCTGGGGATCAAGAAAGCACCTGGGAGAAGGCCTGTGGGGCCCAAGATACACCAGGGCGCGCCCTGGTGTATCTTGGGGCCCACAGAGGTCTCCTGCACCGCCTCTTCGCCCTATAAATTCCCAAATATTCCAAAAACCCTAGGGAAGTCGACGAAACACAATTCCAGCCGCTGCAAGTTCTAGAACCACGAGATCCAATCTAACACCATCACGGAGGAGTTCATCATCCTCATTGGTGCCTCTCCGATGATGAATGAGTAGTCCACCATAGACATAAGGGTCCGTAGGCAGTAGCTAGATGGCTTCTTCTCTCTTCTTGCTTCTCAATACAATGGTCTCTTGGAGATGTATTTGATGTAAACCTTTTTGCAGTGTGTTTGTTGGGATCCGATGAACTTTGAGTTTATGATCAGATCTATATCCATGAATATTATCTGAGTTTTCTTTGATCTTTTATATGCATGATTATTTATAGCCTCGTATTTCTTCTTCGAATCTTTGGTTTAGTTAGGCCAACTAGATCGATTTTTCTTGCCATGGGAAGAGGTGCTTTCTGATGGGTTCGATCTTCCGGTGTCCTGTCCCAGTGATAGAAGGGGCAGCGAGGCACACATGTATCATTGCTATTAAGGATAACAAGATGGTGTCTATTCCTACATGAATAGATCTTGTCTACATCATGTCATCATTCTTATTGCATTACTCCGTTTCTCCATGAACTTAATACACTAGATGCATGCTGGATAGCGGTCGATGTGTGGAGTAATAGTAGTAGATGCAGGCAGGAGTCGGTCTACTAATCTTGGACGTGATGCCTATATATTGATCATTGCCTTGGATATCATCATAATAATTCAATCTTCTATCAATTTCCCAACAGTAATTTGTTTACCCACTATATGCTATTTTCTCGAGAGAAGCCACTAGTGAAATCTATGGCCCCTGGGTCTATCGTTTATCATGTTGCTTTCCGATCTATTTTTTCATCGCATTTGTTTTCAGATCTATTATTCCAAAAATCCAAAAATACTTTCCTGCACTTTTTATTTACATATTTTATTTTGCGTTTTATTCAGATCTATATATCCAAACACATACAAAACAATCTATCTTTTTACTGAGGAGGGATTGACAAACCCTCTTACGCGTTGGGTTGCGAGGATTTGTTCTTTGTGTGCATGTACCGTTTACATAGTGTTGCTTGGTTCTCCTACTGGATTGATACCTTGGTTTCAAAACTGAGGGAAATACCTACCGTAGCTATACTGCATCATCCCTTCCTCTTTGGGGAAATACCGACGCAATTTCAAGCCGCATCAAAAGGAATTTCTAGCACCGTTGCCAGGGAGACATCATCAACATCTATCAGGTTCCTAATCACAAATCTCATCTCCTTGCAATTTACATTATTTGCCATTTGCCTCTCATTTTCATCTCCCCCACTTCACAAAAAAAATCATTTTTATTCGCCTTCTTTCAGTTTTCGTTTTTTCTTGTTTGATCTTTTGTTTGCTTGTGTTGCCATGTGCCTTCTATATGCTTGCATCTTCGCTTGCTAAAATTCTATTGATATGGATCCCCATTCACTTGCTAATCTTTGTAAAAGATCCAATCATGATGAACCAATTGCTAGTGAGTTGAGTGCACTAGATTATCTTTATGAAGTTTTGCTTGAGATTCGTGAATCTAAAAATTGTGATGAAGAAATTTATGAAGTGATTCATGATAGCTCCTTGAATGAAAAGCATGCGTGCAATGATTTTACTTTAAATTCTATTAATATCAATTGTGCTAACAATATGCAAAACCCCAAGCTTGGGGATGCTAATTTTGCTATGTCCACTACTTATTGCAATGATCATGATTGGGGCGATTCTTCTTATGATCTTGAAAATTTATTTAAGAATCATGATGAATATGATATTGATAATAATGTTTGCAATAATATTGAAAGTGGGTTTGGAAGAGTGTCAACTTTAGGTAAAAATAATCCCACATATTTGGAGAGGGTTCAATCTTATGAAATTTTTGATGAAAGTGGGTTTGGAGAGGTCATGACTTTAGTTGATATTAATCCCACTATCTTGGAAGATTATAAAACTATTATGCATGTGGATCATGAAAATAATTTTTTTATATGATAGCTATATTGTTGAATTTCATTATGATCCTACATGTAATTATTATGAGAGAGGAAAATATGGTTGTAGAAATTTTCATGTTACTAATTTACCTCTCGTTATGTTGAGATTGCTATTGTTTCTTTCTTCTTCCTTGCATATGCTATATATTTTTTGTCTTGATAATTTGTTTGCTTATAAAATCCCTATGCATCGGAAGTATGTTAGACTTAAATGTGTTTGTCGCATGTATTATTATACTCTCTTTGTGTTTCAATTCTTGTCTTTCATGCGAGCATCATCAAAATTATCAAAGCCTAGCTAAGACACTACTAGGGAAAAGCTTATAGGCAGACGCTTACTAGTAGCGCGGGTTTATACCCCTCGCTACTGCTACTTACTAGTAGCGCGGATTTTTACCCCTCGCTACTACCAAGTTAATAGTAATAGCGCGGGTTTTTACCCCTCGCTACTACTAAGCGGTCTCTACCGTGCCCCCCCCCCGGGACATGCCATTGTAGTAGCGACGGGTATAAACCCGCGCTACTACTAAGTTGATAGTAGTAGCGAGGGGTATAAACCCACGCTGCTACTAACTACATGGTTTTTGAAGAGCCCTGAAATCCCCATCTCCTCCCCCAAATCGTTCCTCTCCCCCGTCACTCTCCCCCCCTCTATCCATAGGCTCTCACATGGACCTCCTACGCATGTGCGCCTCCTCCTCCATGGCGCCAAAAGAGGCCACCGCCTCGCGCCGTCGGCGTCCCAGAGCTCGCCGGTCTTCCCCGCATCTCCATGCCCCCATGCCGGAGTACCTCACCACCGGCGACCAACCCCGCTGCTACCTCCGTCTCCTTCCTCTCTCCCTTCTTTTTCTTTCTCTCTCTCTCCCTCTGGTTTGACTCACCCTCCCATGTCATTGTCCGTGCAGGTCGTCGCCATGGACGACCAGGAGCTCGCTGCCTTGGCAGCGAAGAGGAGCCCCACGCCGCCACCTTGCTCGGCCATGGATCCGGGCCCTTTGCAGCAGCCGGCGCTGGATCTGGTCTGCCGCTGCCCTTCCGTAGCTCCGGCGACCCCTGCCATCGCTGGATCGAACCATTGCTGCCATTGACAGCACGCACGGGATCGAGATTTTTTTGTTTTTGAAATTAATATTAGTAGCGCGGATGGCACCCACGCTACTACTAACAGACATAGTAGTAGCGCGGGCGCACCTGCGCTACTACTATAAGTTAGCTGTAGCGCCGTAGTAGTAGCGCGGGCACCCGCGCTACTACTAGCTATTTAACCCGCGCTACTACTAGGCTTTTCCCTAGTAGCGAGAGGCTTTAAAGAAAAGCGCTTGTTGGGAGGTAACCCAGTGAATAAAATATTCTTTTCTCTTTTCCTTTCTGTTCTTGAGTGTTTGCACAATTATGCCTCTGTTATAATTGTGTTTTTTATGTTTTAAATAGTATTTGTGCCAAGTAAAGGCTTTGGATAGCTTTGGTGATAGTTGTTTGATCCTGTTGAAAAACAGAAACTTTTGTGTCCAGTAAAAGAATTGTTTAAATTCACAGAAGTGAGGAAAACTTCTGATTTTTTTTACAAAAGATTAATATACAAATTGCATCTGTTGTCATAATTTTTCAGAATTGTTCGAATTAAAGAAGTATGATAACAATTCTCATCTTTACAGACTGTTCTGTTTTTGACATATTCTGTTTTCGTTGCATTATGTGCTTATTTTGATGAATCTATGGATTGTATCGGGGGGTATAAGCCATGGCAAAGTTAGAATACAGTAGATGTAATGCAATAACAAAATTTGAATTGCTTTGCAACAGTACTTAAAGTAAAGATTGGTTTTCTTATACTAACGGATCTCACGAAGGTTTTGTTAAGTTTTGTGTGATTGAAGTTTTCAAGTTTTGGGTGAGATCACGATGGGTGAAGGAATAAGGAGTGTCAAGAGCCTAAGCATGGGGATGCCCCATGGCACCCCAAGTTAATATTCAAGGAGATCCAAGCAACTAAGCTTGGGGATGCCCCGGAAGGCATCCCCTCTTTCTTCTAAAGACCATCGGTATTTTACTTGGAGCTATATCTTTATTCGTCACATATCATGAGTTTGGCTTGGAGCGTCTTGTATTATATGAGTCTTTTCTTGTTTGGATTTTTAGTTTGTCACAAGTATCCTTGCTGGACACACCTATTTGAGAGAGCCAAATTATGCTATAATTTGTTAGAATTGCTCTATTTGCTTCACTTAAATTTCTTGAGCTATGGAATTGCTCTAGTGCTTCACTTATATCTTTTTGAGCACGGTGTGCTTTAATATTTTTGAATAAATCCTCTCATGATTCACTTAGATTAATTTGAGAGTTAGTAAATTTTTGAAGAAATTCTCTCATGCTTCACTTATATTATTTTGAGAGAAGAAATTTTTTATGCTCATGTTCTTCACTTAAATTTATTTGAGCTTGTCAAAAGCAATTGCAACAAATGAAACTAGTCCCAATGTGATAGATATTCAAGAGGGATAAAATAAAAACTTTCATGAAGATCATTGGACAAAATAAACTTGATTCTTTGTAATAGTTTTGAGATATGATGATAGTAATATATGAGTCATGTTGGTGAGTAATTGTGCTTTAGTAAGAATATTGGTGTTAAGGTTTGTGATTCCCTATGCAAGCATGAAAGTCAATAGTTATGCAATGAAATTACATCCTACTTGTGGTGCATTCTTCGGTGTTAGTTATGCTCAATGCTCTCTTATGTGAATTTTCGTTTCTTGATTGGTTGCTTCTCAATCTTTTTGCTAGCCTCCACTTGTACTAAGTAGAAATACTACTTGTGCATTCAAACTCTTTAAACCCAGTTTTGCCATATGAGTCCACCATACCAACCTATATGCGGTATTTCCGTGTCGTCCTAAGCAAATTTGTATGTGCCAACTCTAATTTTTTTAAATGAATTTCCTTTTTGTGTGCCTGTACCACTCATGAAGCGGCAGGGGGTGGCCAATATTTTCCATGCTAGATGTGTTATTCTCAAGATGAGTGTTTATTCACTTGTCATTGCATGAGAGTATGGCGGTAATAGGGATGCCCAGTCCCGAAATGAAAAAGAAATTTACTTTATGTTGTCAAATAATAAATTCCTTGGAAAGTGTTGGTATGGATGGTACCCATGGATACGGCTAGCCGTGGAGTGTTATATATCGAGCATGGAAAGTGTTGGGAATTACTCGGTCGTTTTCATTGACGGGAAAAGCATGCCTCTCAAAAAAAAAATTATCTCTCAATTTAAGCTTTGAGCTCTGGCACCTCTACAAATCCCTACTTCCCTCGGCGAAGGGCCTATCTATTTACTTTATGCAATTTTTATTTTTATTTGAGTCTCCATCTTCTCTTATAAAGCACCAACTAGGGAGCACTATGATCATACTTGTGCATTGGATGTAGCTAATATTCGAGTGTGTTTCATGAATGGATCAATGATTGAGCATGATGGGCTAGGGATAACTTTCTTTAGTGTTGATATTTTGAAAGACATGGTTGCTTGTTGATACGCTTGAGTATTGAAGTTATCATGTCAAATATAGAATATTGCTTTGAACCATCTAAAAGTCCAAATGTCCATGCTACAAAAGAAAAGAATATGTGATGAACATGTTAGGCAGCATTCCACATCAAAAATTCTGTTATCATTTACCTACTCAAGGACGAGCAGGAATTAAGCTTGGGGATGCTGATACGTCTCCAACGTATCTATAATTTTTTAATGTTCCATGCTGTTATATAATCATTCTTGGATGTTTTACAATCATTTTATAGCAACTTTACATCATTTTTTGGGACTAACCTATTAATATAATGCCCAGTGTCAGTTGCTGTTTTTTTGCTTGTTTTTTACTTTACAGAATATCAGTACCAAACAGAGTCCAAACGCAGCGAAAGTTTTTGGAGATTTTTTTTACCAGAAGACACCTTGGGGATCAAGAAAGCACCTGGGAGGAGGCCCGTGGGGCCCAAGATACACCAGGGCACGCCCAGGAGTCCAGGTGCGCCCTGATGTATCTTGGGGCCCATAGAGGTCTCCTGCACCGCCTCTTCGCCGTATAAATTCCCAAATATTCCAGAAACCCTAGGGGAGTCGACGAAACACAATTCCAGCCACCCGCAAGTTCCAGAACCACGAGATCCAATCTCACACCATCACAGAGGGGTTCATCATCCTCATTGGCACCCCTCCGATGATGCTGAGTAGTCCACCATAGACCTAAGGGTCCGTACGCAGTAGCTAGATGGCTTCTTCTCTCTTTTTGCTTCTCAATACAATGGTCTCTTGGAGATCTATTTGATGTAAACCTTTTTGCGGTGTGTTTGTTGGGATCCGATGAACTTTGAGTTTATGATCAGATCTATATCCATGAATATTATTTGAGTTTTCTTTGATCTCTTATATGCATGATTATTTATAGCCTCGTATTTCTTCTTCAAATCTTTGGTTTAGTTAGGCCAACTAGATCAATTTTTCTTGCCATGGGAAGAGGTGCTTTGTGATGGGCTTGATATTGCGGTGTCCTCTCCCAGTGATAGAAGGGGCAGCGAGGCACGCATGTATCGTTGCTATTTAGGATAACAAGATGGGGTCTATTCATTCATGAATAGATCTTGTCTACATCATGTCATCGTTCTTTATTGCATTACTCTATTTCTCCATGAACTTAATACACTAGATGCATGCTGGATAGCGGTCGATGTGTGGAGTAATGGTAGTAGATGCAGGCAGGAGTCGGTCTACTAATCTTGGACATGATGCCTATATATTGATCATTGCCTTGGATATCGTCATAATTATACGATCTTCTATCAATTTCCCAACAGTAATTTGTTTACCCACCGTATGCTATTTTCTCGAGAGAAGCCACTAGTGAAATCTACAGCCCCCGGGCCTATCTTTTATCATATTGCTTTCCGATCTATTTTTCATCGCATTTGTTTTCAGATCTATTATTCCAAAAATCCAAAAATACTTTGCTGCACTTTTTATTGGCATCTTTTATTTCGTGTTTTATTCAGATCTATTTATCCAAACACATACAAAACAATCTATCTTTTTATAGAGGAGGGATTGCCAACCCCTCTTACGCGTTGGGTTGCGAGGATTTGTTCTTTGTGTGCAGGTACCATTTGCATACTGTTGCTTGGTTCTCCTACTGGATTGATACCTTGGTTTCATAACTAAGGGAAATACCTACTGTAGCTGTACTGCATCATCCCTTCCTCTTTGGGGAAATACCGACGCAGTTTCAAGCCGCATCAGGCATCTCAAGTATAACAAAGTCTGTTAAGATAGTAACATTTGCAACAACGATGGGCACATCCTCACAAATACCGATAGGTATGGCAGTTGATTTGTCAGCCATTTGCAAAGATATTTCTGTAGGTGTGAGTTTATTCAAGTCATGTCTTTTATATAAAGAGAAGGGCATAACGCTAACACCAACTCCTAAATCACACAAAGCAGTTTTGACATAATTTCTTTTGATGGAGCAAGGTATAGTTGGTATTCCTGGATCTCCAAGTTTTTTAGGTACCCCGTCCTTAAAAGAGTAATTAGCAAGCATGGTGGAGATTTCAGCTTCGTGTATTTTTCTTTTATTAGTGATGATGTCTTTCATGTATTTTGCATAAGGGGCCATCTTTAAAATATCAGTCAAGCGAGTATGCAAAAAGACTAGCCTAAGCATTTTAGCAAAGCGATCAAGTTCTTCATCATCTTTTTTCTTAGTAGCTTTAGGTGGAAAGGGCATGGGTTTTTGAACCCATGGTTTTCTTTCTTTACCATGTTTTCTAGCAACAAAGTCTCTTTTGTCATATCTTTTATTTTTAGGTTGTGGGTTATCAAGATCAACAGCAGGTTCTATCTCAACATCACTATCTGGTTCTTTATCGTTGTTTGGTTGAGTGTCTTCATGAATATCATGATTATCATTTTCATTATCACTAGATGAATGTTCATTACCAGATTGAGTATCAGCATCAGAGATAGAGACATTATTATTATCTTCAGGAGGTTTTTCTATTTCGGGTTCACTAGAGGTATGCAATGTCCTATCATTTTTCTTTTTCTTTTTCTTTTTAGAAGGACTTCGTGCATCAGTGTTAATTCTTTGAGAGTCTTGTTCAATTCTTTTAGGGTGTCCCTCAGGATAAAGTGGTTCCTGAGTCATTTTACTTCCTCTAGTTGCTACTCTAACAGCAAAATCATTCATATTATTATTCATTTCATTAAGCAGTTTTCTTTGAGATTTAGCAACTTGTTCTAACTGAGTTTGAACCATAGAAGCATGTTTTCCTACACCCCTAACATCATTAGTGATTCTAAACAACAAGTCACTCAAGCGAGTAATCTTATCAAAATTATATTTCAATTGTTTCATAACATTTTGCATTGAAGAGATCTTGTTTTCTAATGTAATTGTCAAACTCATAAAGGCCTTGACTAGGATGTTTATTATAAGGGATGTCACCTTCATCAAACTTTAATAAATAATTTACCTCTACCACCTGTGGAGGTGGTGGTGTGTCAAGTCCATGTATTTCTTCAATAGGTGGTAAATTCCTAACATCTTCAGCTTTAACACCTTTTTCCTTGCATATGTTCGGGACTGTGATATAAGATACCCCTCTTCTTCGGAGTGGGTTTAGGCGGTGGTTCAGGAAGAGTCCAATCATCTTAATTTTTCAATATGTTATTCAATAATTCCTCAGCTTGTTCAACAGTTTGTTCCCTAAAAACACAACCAGCACAACTATCTAGGAAGTCCCTAGAAGGATCGGTTAGTCCATTATAGAAGATATCAAGTATTTCATTTTTCTTAAGAGGATGATCAGGCAAAGCATTAAGCAATTGGAGAAGCCTCCCCCAAGATTGTGGGAGACTCTCTTCTTCAATTTGCACAAAGTTAAATATTTCCTGTAAGGCAGCTTGTTTCTTATGAGCAGGAAAATATTTTTCAGAAAAGTAGTAAATCATATCCTGGGGACTACACACACAACCAGGAGCAAGAGTGTTGTACCATATCTGAGCATCACCCTTTAATGAGAATGGAAATAACTTGGGAATATAGTAATAGCGAATTTTCTCATCATGAGCAAATAGGGTGGCTATATCATTTAATTTAGTAAGATGTGCCACTACAGTTTAAGTTTCATGGCCATGAAAAGGATCAGATTCAACCAAAGTAATTAACTCTGGGTCGGTAGAGAATTCATAATACTTATCGGTAACAAAGATAGGTGAAGTAGCAAACTTATGATCACATTTCATTCTAGCATTCAAAGATTTTTCTTTCAGTTTGCATAATAATTTCTTAAGGTCATCTCTATCATTGCAAGGAAGAAAGTATCTAGCTATCTCCTCATCCATAACATAACCTTCAGGTATCTTAGGCATTTCAAATCTAGGAGAGCTATGTATAATAGGTGTTTCAAGATTTTCAGTTTCAAGAATTTCATCAGTTTCAGCATTCTCAATATCTTTAGCTCTAGCAATTTGTTCATCAAGAAATTCATCTAGTGGCACATTATTATCAAGCAAGGTACTAGCATCATAATGAGTATCATTCATAGCAGAAGTAGCATCATCAATAACTTGCGACGTATCAGGATTAATAACATGTGGTGGTGGTGCAAGTCTACTCAAAATAGAAGGTTAATCAAGTGTAGAGTGTGATGGCAAATCCTTATCTCCCCTCGTCTTAGAGGGAACGATCTTGGTTTTGGTATCCTTCAGATTCTTCATAGTGATAAATAGATAATAATCCCAAGTGACTCAACAAATATATCTATGTTCCCCGGCAACAGCACAAGAAAAGGGTCTTGATAACCCACAAGTATATGGGATCGCAACAGTTTTCGAGGGTAGAGTATCAACCCGAATTTTATAAATTCGACACAAGGGGAGCCAAAGAATATTTGCAAGTATTAGTAATTGAGTTGTCAATTCAACAACAACTAGAGATTAAATATCTACAGCAAAGTGATCAGTAGCACAGTAATATGATAGTTTTGATAGCAGTGGTAACAGTAATAGTAACGGTAACAGTGATAGCAATGGTTTTGTAGCAAGTGTAACAGGAACAGCAGCAGTAGTAACTTAGCAAAAAACAATATGTGGAAAACTCGTAGGCATTGGATCGGTGAATTCGTTGGATGATATTCATCATATAACAATCATAATCTAGGGCGATACAAAACTAGCTCCAGTTCAGAAATATAATGTAGGCATGTATTCCGTAAATAGTCATATGTGCTTATGGAAAAGAACTTGCATGACAACTTTTGTCCTACCCTCCCGTGGCAGCGGGGTCCATAAGGAAACTAAGGGATATTAAGGCCTCCTTTTAATAGAGAACCGGAACAAAGCATTAACACATAGTGAATACATGAACTCCTCAAACTACGGTCATCACCGGAAAGTATCCCAATTACTGTCACACTAGGGTTTACGGATCATAACATGTAATAGGTGAATATGACTTGCAAGATCGGATCTAGAACATTGAAATAATGGTGAAAACATAAACAGTTCAGATCTGAAATCATGTCACTCGGGCCCTAGTGACAAGCATTAAGCATAGCAAAGTCATAACAACATCAATCTTAGAACATAGTGGATACTAGGGATCAAACCCTAACAAAACTAACTCGATTACATGATGAATCTCATCCAACTCCTCACTGACCAGCGAGCCTACGAAGGAATTACTCACTCCCGGTGGGGAGCATCATGGAATTGGCGATGAAGGATGGTTGGTTACGATGAAGACTGAAGATTCCCCTCTCCGGAGCCCCAAACGGGCTCCAGATCTGGCCTCGCGATGAAGAATAGGAGGTGGCGGCGGCTCCGTATCATGAAATGAAACTTTCCTTCCTATTTTTTCTCTGAAAATACGTATTTATGGAGTTGGAATTAGGGTCAGGGGGGTCGCAAGGGGACCACAACCCACCAGAGTGTGCCAGAGGGGGGGCGCCCTGGTGTATCGTGCCCAGCCAGGGCACCCCCTCCGGTGGTTCTTGGTTCCAGTATTTTTTATATATTCTAAAATAATTCTCCAAAAAATTTCGTTCAATTCCGAGAACTTTCATTTCTGCACAAAAACAACACCATGGTAGTTCTGCTGAAAACAACGTCAGTCCGGGTTAGTTTCATTCAAATCATGCAAATTAGAGTCCAAAACAAGAGCAAAAGCGTTAGGAAAGTAGATATGACGGAGACGTATCAACAGGTAAGAGCGGTTGGCCTGGTCCGCGTTGTGCCCTTCTTGCTTGGTGCTTGTGGGGCGTCGGTCCGAGGGTTGCTTTCCGGGCATTGTTGTGTTCTCGTACAGATCGGCGCCAATGACCACGGACATGGCGGCGTTCGAGCGTGCTCAGCGGTGGTCATCGGTAGTCACTGGGTTGTTCCCCCTGGTCCATCAGGACCGGCTGGGGACATAGGCGTGGGCGCCTCCTACTATGGAGGTACCGACCCAAACCCAGTGGCTGATGTCGGGCTAGGAGTGAAATGTGGTCCCTTTCACTCTTACTACTGTGGTCGGGTGGTTGTGACGTGGATGGTCGGCGATGCTCAGGGGCATGGATGCCGGGGCAGCGGCCCCGGATGGCGAGCTTCACGATTGGCTTTTCGGCAGGCTTCATGGTGGATGTGGTGGCTCCATATTTTGGTCATGTGGGCGAATAGGGATGTGGTGGCGGGAGGCTCAAGCCTGCTCTGGAAGTGCCCAAATCTGAGGTGGACAAGTTGACCTTCGTCGAGGTGGTGCCCGAGACTACTCTTGGTCGTGCTAACGTGTGTCCGGGCGAAAGCTCCGTGCCTCTGGTGCCGACGATGGCGACGCTGATACGTCTCCGACGTATCTATAATTTTTTATTGTTCCATGCTATTATATTATCAATCTTGGATGTTTTATATGCATTATTATGCTATTTTATATCGTTTTTTGGGACTAACCTATTAACCTAGTGCCCAGTGCCAGTTGCTGTATTTTTCCTTGTTTTTGTCTTTACAGAAAATGAATACCACACGGAGTCCAAATAGAACAAAACTTTTTGATGATTTTTCTTGGACCACAAGACACCCTGGAAGCTTCGAGAGGAGGTCAGAAGAGCCACGAGTCGGCCACAAGCTCAGGGGCGCGCCCCAGGGGTACACCCCCTGCTTGTGGGCCCCCCGTGCCACTTCCAACCCTAATTTTTCTTCTATAAATACCCAAATATTCCCGGTAGACCAGAGGGCACACCAAAAATACTTTTTCGCCGCCGCACGTTTCTGTCTTCATGACATCCCATCTGGGGACCTTTTCCGGTACTCCGCCGGATGGGGAATCGATCGTAGAGGGCTTCTACATCAACCTTGCTGCCCTTCCGATGATGTGTGAGTAGTTTACCACAGACCTACGGGTCCATAGCTAGTAGATGGATGGCTTCTTCTCTTTCTTTGATCTTCAATACAATGTTCTCCTCGATGTTCTTGGAGATCTATTCGATGTAATCTTCTTTTGCGGTGTGTTTGTTGAGATCCGATGAAATGTGGGTTTATGATCAGATTATCTATGAATATTATTTGAGTCTTCTCTGAACTCTTTTATGCATGATTTATATAGCTTTGTATTTCTATCTGATCTATTGATTTGGTTTGGCCAACTAGATTGATATTTCTTGCAATGGGAGAGGTACTTTGTAATGGGTTCAATCTTGCGGTGGTCAATCCTAGTGATAGAAGGGGACATGACACGTATTTGTATTGTTTCCATTAAGGATAAAAAGATGGGTTTTTTACATATTGATTGGATCTATCCCTCTACATCATGTCATCTTGCTTAAGGCGTTACTTCGTTCTTGTTAACTTAATACACTAGATGCATGCTGGATAGCGGTCGATGTGTGGAGTAATAGTAGTAGATGCAGGCAGGAGTCAGTCTACTTGTCTCGGACGTGATGCCTATATACATGACCATTGCCTTGGATATCGTCATAACTATGCGCTTTTCTATCAATTGCTCAACATTAATTTCTTCACCCATTGTATGCTTTTATTCAGGAGAGAAGCCTCTAGTGAAAACTATGGCCTCCGGGTCTATCTTTTATCATATTATTTTCAGATCTACAAAATCAAAAACCCAAAAATACCTTATTGCAATTTATATATTATTATTTTATTTTGCACTTTAATTTATCTTTTACATCTATCACTATCAGATCTCATCTTGCAAGTAACCATGAAGGGATTGACAACCCCTTTATCGCGTTGGGTGCAAGTATTTGTTTTTTTGTGCATGTGCAATTATTGGAGACTTGTGTGTTCCTCCTACTGGATTGATACCTTGGTTCTTAACTTACGGAAATAATTATCGCTACTTTGCTGCATCACCGTTTCCTCTTCAAGGGAAAAACCAACGCAAGCTCAAGAAGTAGCAGGAAGAATTTCTAGCGCCGTTGCTAGGAAGGATCTACATCAAGCCTACCAAGTACCTATGATAAACTCTCATCTCTTGCATTTACATTATTTGCCATTTGCCTCTTGTTTTCCTCCCCCCAGTTCTACAACATTTTCAAAAAAACACAAAAATATTTTCCTTTTTATTTGCCTTCTTTTTCGTTTGCCCTTATGTCCTGCTTGGTTTGTTTGCTTGTTTACTTGGCATAATTGTATGTTTATTCCAAATCAGAAAGCAAAAAAGTTTATGGATCCTCATACACTTGCAAATCTTTTGAAAAGATCCAATTATGATGGACCAATTTCTAGTGAGTTGAGTGCACTAGATTATCTTTATGAAGTTTTCCTTGAAATTCGTGAATCTAAAAATTATGATGAAGTGTTAAAAGAAGACATTTATAAAGTGATTCACGATAGCTCCTTGAATGAAAAGTATGATTGCAATGATGTTATTATAAATTATATTAATGTCAATTGTGTCAATGACATGCAAAACCCGAAGCTTGGGGATGCTAATTTTGCTATGTCCAGTACTTATTGTAATGATCATGATTGGGGTGATGCATCTTATGATCTTGAAAATTTGTTTAAGCCTCATGATGAATATGATATTGATAATAATGTTTGCAATAATATTGAAAGTGAGTTTGAAAGAGTGTAAACTTTAGGTAATAATGGTCCCACTACTTTGGACATTGATCAATCTTATAATTTTTTTGATAAAAGTGGGCTTGGAGAAGTCATGACTTTATTTTATGATAATCCCACTATTTTGGAAGAGTGTCAACTTTCCATGCATGTGGAACAATTAGAGAATATGTTACCTGATAGCTATATTGTTGAATTTGAATATAATCCCACATGTAATTATTATGAGAGAGGGAAATATGGTTGTAGAAATCTTCATGCTACTAAATTACCTCTCGTTATGTTGAGATTGCTATTGTTTCCTGCTTCTTCTTTGCATATGCTAGTTTTTGCTTGCCTGGATAATTTGTTTGCCTATAAAATACCTATGCATAGGAAGTATATTAGACTTTGATGTGTTTTTCATATGCTTCATGATGCTCTCTTTATGTTTCAACTATTATCTTTCATGTGAGCATCATTAAAATGTCAAGTCTATCTTGGTGGCTATAAAGAAAATGCTTATTGGGAGACAACCCAATAATTAGTATTTTCTGTTTTCTTGTGTTCACACAATTATGCTACTGTTATGATTGTGTTTTAGTTTTTTAATTAGTGTTTGTGGCAATAAGACCTTTGGATGATTTGGAAGATTGTTGATTTGATTCTGAGAAAAAAACAGAAACTTTTGTGTCCAGTAGAAGAATTGTTAAAATTTGATGGAGCATGTAAAAAATCTGAATGTTTTATGCACGCTTGATATACAAATTTCCTACGTCTTCCTAATTTTTTCGAATTTTTGGAGTTACGTAAGTATGAGCTTAATTCAGGTTTCTACAGAATGTTCTGTTTTTGACAGATTCTGTTTTCAATGTATTCTTCGTTTGTTTTGATGAATCTATGGGTTGTATTAGGGGGTATGAACCATGATGAAGTTAGAATACAGTAGATATAATGTTAATATGAAATTGGAATGAGTTTACAACAGTACCTAAAAGTGGTGGTTTGCTTTATTATACTAACAGATCTCATGAGTTTTCTGTTGAGTTTTGTGTTGTGAAGTTTTCAAGTTTTGAGTGACGTTTCGATGGGCTAAGGAATAAGGAGTGGCAAGAGCCTAAGATTGGGGATGCCCAAGAAACCCCAAGATAATACTCAAGGACAACCAAGCTTCTAAACTTGGGGATGCCCCAGATGGCATCCCCTTTTGTCTACAATCCATCGGTAAATTCTTTGAGGCTATATTTTTATTCACTACATGATATGAGTTTTGCTTGGAGCGTCATGCATTATGTGAGTCTTTGCTTTATTTTCTTTTTAGTTTTCCACAATCATCCTTGCTGGACACACCTTTTTGAGAGGGATACACATTAATCGTGAATTTGTTAGAATAGTCTTTGAGCTTCACTTATATCTTTTGAGCTAGGGAGTTGCTCCAGTGCTTCACTTATATCTTTTACAGCACGGCGGTGGTTATATTTTAAAGAAATTTATGAAATCTCATGCTTCACTTATATTATTTTGAGAGTCTTATAAATAGTATGGCAATTTGCTTGGGTTATGAATTTAGTCCTAATATGACGGGTATTCAAGAGGGATATAATAAAAACTATCATGAAGATCATTGAATATTTGAGAAGTTTGATTCCTTGCATTTGTTTTGAGATATAAACATGGTGATAATAGAGTCATGTTAGTGAGTAATTGTTGTTTAGTAAGAATATTGGTGTTAAGGTTTTTTATTCGAAGCATAGGCGTAAGGTCTCTCGTTATGTTATGAAATTAGAGCATGATTTATTATTGATTGTCTTCCTTATGAGTTGCGGTCGGGGACGAGCGATGGTCCTTTCCTACCAATCTATCCCCCTAGGGGCATGCATAGTAGTACTTTGCTGCGAGGGCTAATAAACTTTTGCAATAAGTATGTGAGTTCTTTATGACTAATGTGAGTCCACGGATTATATGCACTCTTACCTTTCCTTAATTTGCTAGCCTCTTCGGTACCGTGCATTGCCCCTTCTCATCACGAGTTGTGGTGCAAACTTCGCCGGTGCATCCGAACCCCGTGATATGATACACTCTATCACACATAAGCCTCCTTATACCTTGCTCAGAACAGCCACCATACCTACCTATTATGGCATTTACGTAACCATACTGAGATATATTGCCATGCAACTTCCACCGTTCCATTTTATTGTGACACATATCATTATTGTCATATTGCTTTGCATGATCATATAGTTGACATAGTATTTGTGGTTTAGCCACCATTCATATTTTTATACATGTCACGCTAGATCATTGCACATCCCGATACACCGCCGGAGGCATTCATATAGAGTCATAATTTTGTTCTAGTATTGAGTTGTAAGTAAACAAAAGTGTGATGATCATATTCATTATTAGAGCATTGTCCTAGTGAGGAAACGGTGATGGAGACTATGATTCCCCCACAAGTTGGGATGACATTCCGGACGAAAAGAAAAAAAAAGAAAAAAAGAGGCCAAAAAGAGTCCAACAAAAAAAGAAAAAAATGAGAGAAAAGAGAGAAGGGACAATGTTACCATCATTTTTCACACTTGTGCTTCAAAGTAGCACCATGTTCTTCATGATAGAGAGTCTCCTATTTTGTCACTTTCATATATTACTAGTGGGAATTTTTCATTATAGAACTTGGCATATATATTCCAATGATGGGCTTCCTCAAATGCCCGAGGTATTCATGAGCAAGCAAGTTGGATGCACACCCACTTAATTTTCTTTTGAGCTTTCATACACTTATAGCTCTAGTGCATCTGTTGCATGGCAATCCCTACTCCTTGCATTGATATCAATTGATGGGCATCTCTATAGCCCGTTGATTAGCCTTGTCAATGTGAGATTTCTTATTTTTTGTCTTCTCCACACAACCTCCAACATAATACTCTATTGAACCCATAGTGCTATATCCATGGCTCAAGCTCATGTATTGCGTGCAAGAGTTGAAAAAGCAGAAGCGCGTTAAAAAGTATGAACCAATTGCTCGGCTTGTCATCCGGGTTGTGCATGATAAATACTTTGTGTTAAGAAGATGGAGCATAACAATACTATATGATTTTGTAGGGATAACTTTCTTTGGCCATGATATTTTGAAAAGACATGATTGCTTTTTAGTATGCTTGAAGTGTTATTCTTTTTATGTCAATATTAAACTTTTGTTTTGAATCTTACGGATCTGAATATTCATGCCACATAAAGAAAGATTGCATGATAAACATGGTAGGTAGCATTCCATATCAAAAATTCTGTTTTTATCATTTACCTACTCGTGGACGAGTAGGAATTAAGCTTGGGGATGCTTGATACATCTCCAACGTATCTATAAATTTTTATTGTTCCATGCTATTATATTATAAATCTTGGATATTTTATATGCATTATTATGCTATTTTATATCATTTTTTGGGACTAACCTATTGATACGTCTCTAACGTACCTATAATTTTTTATTGTTTCATGCCAATATTATACAACTTTCACATATTTTTGGGAAAATTTTATATGATTTATTGGACTAACATATTAATCCAGTGCCCAGTGCCAGTTCCTGTTTGTTGCATGTTTTTTGTTTTGCAGAATATCCATATCAAACGAAGTGCAAACATGATAAAAATTTACGAAGAATTATTTTGGAATATATGTGATTTTTGGGAGGTGGAATTAATGCAAACGGAGGCCCACGGCCTCCACAACCCATCAGGGCGCGCCGGGCACCCCCTGGTGCGCCCTGGTGTCTTGTGCCCTCCCCGTAAATCGGCTGGGGCCCTTCTTCGGTCGCAAGAAAGATAATTTATGGAAAAAATCATGTAAAAATTTCAGCGCAATCGGAGTTACGGATCTCCGGTAATTTAAGAAACAGTGAAGGGCCAGAAAACAGGAGCGCGAAACAGAAGAGAACGGAGAGGGAGATCCAATCTAGGAGGGGCTCTTGCCCCTCCGCTACCATGGAGGCCATGGACCAGAAGGGGAGGCCAAGGAAGAAGAAGAAGGAGGGGGGCTCTCTCCCCCTCTCTCCCGGTGGCGCCGGAACGCCGCCGGGGCAATATCGTGTGACGGCGATCTACTCCAACAACTCCGTTATCTTCACCAACAAATCCATCACCTTCCCCCATCTATATTCAGCGGTCCACTCTCGCGCAACCCGCTGTACCCTCTACCTGAACATGGTGCTTTATGCTTCATATTATTATCCAATACTATGTTGCCATCCTATGATGTTTGAGTAGATCTATTTTGTCCTATGGGTTACTCGTGATCTTGGTTGGTATGAGTGTATCTTTTATTATGGTGCTGTCCTATGGTGCCCTCCGTCTCGCGCAAACGTGAGGGGTCCCCGCTGTAGGGTGTTGCAATATGTTCATGGTTCTCTTATGGTGGGTGGCGTGAGTGATAGAAGCACAGACCCGAGTTTGGGGGTTATGGCGTATGGGTGTAAAGAGGACTTGATACTTAATGCTATGGTTCGGTTTTACCTTAATGATCTTTGGTAGTTGCGGATGCTTGCTAGAGTTCCAATCATAAGTGCATATGATCCAAGTAAGGAAAGTATGTTAGCTCATGCCTCTCCCTCATATAAAATTGCAATAATGATTACCGATCTAGTTATCGATTGCCTAGGGACAATTCTGCAAATCCTATCACCACTTTTCCACACTCGCTTTATTAAATTGTACTTTTATTAAAACATCACCTAACTTTTATTTTCACATTATTTATTATCTTGTAAACCTATCCTACAAAGTACTTCTAGTTTTATTCTTATTCTAGGTAAAGCAAACGTTAAGTGTGCATACATTTGTATCGGTGGTTGATAGAACTTAAGGGAATATTCGTTCTACCTTTAGCTCCTCATTGGGTTCGACACTCTTATTTATCGAAAAAGGCTAGAAACGATCCCCTATACTTGTGGGTTATCAAGACCTTTTTTTGGCGCCGTTGCCGGGGAGCAATAGCGTGGGGGTGAATATTCTCGTGCGTGCTTGTTTGCTTTATCACTGAGTAGTTTTTATTTTCTGTTCTAAGTTGTTCTTTATCTTTAGTTATGGATATGGAACACGAAATACCAAAAAAAAATGTACGTGCTACTCATGGAGATGGGGAACCTCCTAAAACCCTTGATGCTCGTCATGTGAAAAATATTGATCACTACTTTGATAATCCTGAGAAAACCACATTCAACTAGATAATGGGAGACACGTTGGATCAACGTGAATACTTTAGGGATTATCGCTTGACTCAAAAAGGGAAACTGTTATGGGATCAAATTCATTTGTTGCATTGGTATGCTCGGGATCTATGCTTGAGAAATGATTATACTTGTTGCTCTAGGATGAAGGCTCCACACCTTCCCTTTTCGTGCAAATTTAACGAATATGAAACCTTAGCTTCTTATGCTAATGGTAGATATGATTACTATGATGTGGAACGAATAGAAGAATTTGTTGCTTTTAAGGGTGCTTATGAAATTGAATCTTTCTTTGAAAGTATGAAGATTATGATGATGTTGTTTACAGACCTGAAAATTTTGCTATACTTAAATATTGCTATGAGAATTATGAATATAACGCCGATATTAATGCATTTATTGAGAAAGTCTCCGCTGTCCAAGAAGAGACTAATATTTTGCAGGAGTCTATGGAAGAAGAAATTGATGAAACTGTGAGTTCATTGGATGAAAAAGATGAGGAGGAGAGCGAAGAACCAAAGGAGAAAGAGCGGATTGATCACCCGTGCCCACCTTCTAATGAGAGTAACTCTTTATCCCATACATTGTTTAATTTCCCTTCGTGCTTACCAAAGGGTGAATGCTTTGATGATTGCTATGATCCCTTGGATTCTTTTGAAATATCCCTTTTTGATGAACTTGATGCTTGCTATGCTTGTGGCCAAGATACCAATTTGAATTATGCTTATGGAGATGAACTTGCTATAGTTCCTTATGTTAAGAATGAAATTTCTGCTATTGCACCCACACATGATAGTCCTATTATCTTTTTAATTCTCCAAACTATATTATATCAGAGAAGTTTACACTTATTAAGGATTATATTGATGGGTTGCATTTTGCTACTACACATGATGATTTTGATGAATATAATATGCATGTGCTTGTTGATCCTACTTGAAATTATTATGAGAGAGGAACTACATCTCCACCTCTCTATGTTTCCAACACGATAAAATTGCAAGAAACTGCTTATGCTATGTATTGGCCTTTACTTGATGTGCATGAATTGTTCTTTTATGACATGCCGATGCATAGGAAGAGAGTTAGACTTTGTCATTACATTATATATGTTGCTTTATGCTCAATACTAAATTATAAATCATTGCTAACTAAAATTGGCTTTGATATACCTTGGGATCCGGGTGGATCGATTACTTGAGCACTTTATGCCTAGCTTAATGGCTTTAAAGAAAGTGCTGCCAGGGAGACAACTCGGAAGTTTTAGGAAGTCATTTTATTCTGTTGAGTGCTTTTATAAAGTATAGAAACAAAAAATATAGAGGGGAACTTAAAACTTCAGAAAAAGAAAAGTGAAAGTGAGAAAGACGAACACCATTGAAGTGGGGGACGTCGTTGAAGTTTGTTCATGCCCATGAAATCTTTGTGAATCTTGAGTACAGAAACTTTTCAACAAAAATAATGATCCCCTTGTACAAATACATTGTATTATAAAAATAATGTGCCAAGATTGGCCTTTAGGATGATTACATTGCTTGTTGGTATGTGCGGTGCAAAATCAGAAACTTTGGCTGTAGTGCATGATTTTACATTTTCTACTGGAACGTCAAAAGTTCCTGAAATTCTTACACAGTACTTCTATGCAAATGTTTTATTTTTTCGTAATATTTCAGAATTTTTAGAATTACAGAAGTATGGTCAAATTTCAGATTACTAGAGACTGTCCTGTTTAAGACAGATTCTGTTTTTGATGCATTGTTTTGCTTGTTTTGATGAAACTATCGATTTTATCGGTGGTATAAGCCATGGAGAAGTTATAATACAGCAGGGATAATGCAAAAATAAAATATGAATGGGTTTGCAATAGTACTTGAAGTAGTGATTTGCTTTATTATACTAACTGTAACACCCCTAAAATTTAATCATATGTTATTAAGTAAAATTTTGTCAGAGGTAAAATTTTAAATTATACTAGGTCATTTATTGATTTCAGAGCCTTTTTTGTTTCCCAAAGTTCTTCCCTCCATAGAAGATTATTTCTGTGGAATATTGTGGTCTGTGGTTGTTTTATAAATCTTGCCAATTGTATTCTAAATAATAGCAGGAAATACGTTCATAATAAAATTTGCCACAAAGTAATTCTTTAATAGCATTTTCAATCGTTGAAATGCTTCTATTGCACTAAGGCCCTTTTAAATAATTCTTTCAAAATTCCAAAAAAAATATGAGAGGTCATGTGATGCCTATCTATCACTGTTATGCAAAAACCTAACTTGGTCTTTTGAAACTTTTCAGTGAAAGACCCTCTTGTCAATTATGTCCCAATTTATGTGTTACAACTACAACTATATTTTTCCTAGCTCTATTAATTCTGAAACTTTTCCATCTTGTAGTCCTTTCAACCAAAACCTTAAGTCTAGAAGATCAGCTCCATTTGCATCTCTTAAGTACATCAAATACTCCTCTGTAGTTTCTGTCCAGAACTGAATTCTGGTAAAACTTGCACTAACAAGTTTCTCTTCTTGCCAAACTAACTCCACCATCATCTCTACCATCTAAAGAGACTCCATCCTGCCAAGTTTCAAATCTAGCAAAGTCACCTAGCTAGCCCTAGCATTCTGTCAAACACCTGGTGGGCATGACAGAAATGTTGCCACTTCCTAAACTGCACTGGACACCTGGTTATTTGGCCAAACAAACATGTCCATCACCCTTGCCACACTGGGAATCATCATCCTGTCAAAACTTAACTCCAGTAGAGCATTGTAGGCCACCCTAGCATTTTGTCGAATGCTCAGCGTGCACGTCCAGAGCGTGGCCAGAGCGCCCGTACTGCAGCCCGTGGCATCGAGCTACTGCTGTGTCTCTGCTGCCTCCCCCTCTCGTCCTGATCTTCCTCTGGATCAGCACGACCACCTGGAACCTCTCCGACACCCTTGCCTTGCCCCTAGCGCCGTCCACTGCCGTCCACGACGACCAGGACCGCCGCCCGATGAGTCCCGCACGGTCACGTCTCCGCCCAGCCTGCGTGGCGCGCCCCGAGCCACCCAGCTCCTCCCAGGCGCAATAACGGGCGGCAACCGTCCGTACCTACCCACACCGGCCACGCCTACCTCGCCACTAACCATGTTTTGCCATCAATGGCCGCCGCCGACGTGCACTTCTCTGGAACCCGCAACACCGCCCTCACCTCCCTATAAAAAGCCCCCCAGAGCAAACCTAGCTGACCACCACCTCTCTCTCTTCCTCACTGATCCTCCCGTAGTAGCAATACGACCAGCAGTGGCTGTCTTCCCCACCTCCGGCAACCACAGCCGCCGCCACTGCCTTGTCGATTCCGACGTCAGGGCTTCCCTCTCTCCACTCTCTTCACCAGAAGCTCTCCCTTGATCTCACGAATCCATCCCACCTCTCGATTTTGCTCGAGATCAACCATAGGTGAAGTCCCTTCTCTGCCCGATGCCGCCGTCCGCCGGAGTCCGCGCCACCGGCGACTCCGTCCACACCACCGACCGTGGCGAGCATCGGAGTGACCGCCCGAACCTCCTAAGCATGATGGTGGCCCCAGCTCACCGTGGCGTGCTGCCGTTCACCGGCGCTGATTGCTGGAGCTCCGCCTCTGTTCGGCTGGAGAGGGAGGCGCGTGTGGACCGGTCAAACCTAACCAGTGGGCCAGGCGGGCCCACCGTCAGTGACCCAGCGCCGCGCCGACTCGTCTTAAGTGGAAGCGTACTCTAGTGAGTACGTCTTCCCTGTTCTGAAAGCGTAATCTCTGAAGTATGTTTTCCCTATTCTGAAAGCGCATTTCCTACCGAAATGTTTTCTTTTATGTTTTTATTTGAATTCAGATTTGACCCTAACTTTGACTGACTCTAGTTTTTAAACCGCAAATCCAAATGATTTGATTCTTCTTTTTTTTATTTCTCAAATTTCATCTAGTTTATTTTAGTATTTATTTCAAAAATTTGCAAACAACTTTTTAGCACTGTTTTGGCTTTATGTAGTAATTGTAATATTTTGGAAATAGGAAATGGAGGGAAGATAAAGTTTTCAAAGTTTTGGAGTGCACCCAATCTTTCTGCATGCTCAAGGCAATCATCTTGAACACATGATATGGTGAATGCATAATGGTTTGTTTGCAAGTGTAATTGAATTATGAATGTGCTGAATTCATATAGAATATGCATAGTGCTAGTCATACATGCATGACCCCCTTGATGGTATTCCATCTCCATTTAAACCTGAAGTATGAGTGAGTATGGTTATTTTCATGTGCCATATATGCCTGTATTGGTCCAGGTTAATTTGCAGGAAGGATCAGTCATGAGAAAAGTGACCGTGAGACTGAAATATCGTTGTGACGAGAATGAATAGTGAGGGCATGTAGGGATATGCCAGGTGGTGACCCTGTTGGGTACTGATAACCCACAAGTATAGGGGATCAGTTGTAGCCCTTCTCAATAAATAAGAGTGTCAAACCCAACGAGGAGCTAAAGGTAGAACAAATATTCCCTCAAGTTCTATCGACCACAGATACAACTCTACGCACGCTCAACGTTCGCTTTACCTAGACCAAGTATGAAACTAGAAGTACTTTGTAGGTGTGATAGGATAGGTTTGCAAGATAATAAAGAGCATGTAATTAAAATCTAGGGGCTGTTTAGATAAAGACACAACTAAGTTAGTTTTAGTAGAGAGCTTTTTGTCACAAGAAAGTTATTTGTCCCTAGGCAATCGATAACTAGACCGGTAATCATTATTGCAATTTTATATGAGGGAGAGGCATAAGCTAACATACTTTCTCTTCTTGGATCATATGCACTTATGATTGGAACTCTAGCAAGCATCCGCAACTACTAAAGATCATTAAGGTAAAACCCAACCATAGCATTAAAGTATCAAGTCCTCTTTATTCCCATACGCCATAACCCACTTATCCGTGTTTGTGTTTCTATCACTCACACAACATAGACAATAAGCAAACCATGAACATATTGCAAACCCTACAGAGGGGATCCCTCATGCTTGCGTGACACGGAGAGCACCATAGGACAGCACCAATAATAAAACATGCAACTCAAACCAATCACGATCATCAATCAACCCATAGGACAAAATGGATCTACTCAAACATCATAGGATAGCCATACATCATTGGGAAATAATATATAGCGTTGAGCACCATGTTCAAGTAGAGATTACAACGGGAAGGAGAGGTGTTACACCGCTGCACAGAGGGGGATAGAGTTGGTGATGACGGCGGCGAAGTTGTTGGTGTAGATTGTCGTTGCGATGATGGCCCCGGCGGCGTTCCGGCGCCACCGGGAGAGAGGGGGAGAGAGCCCCCCCTCCTTCTTCTTCTTCCTTAACCTTCTCCCTAGATGGGAGAAGGGTTTCCCCTCTGGTCCATGGCCTCCATGGCGGCGGAGGGGCGAGAGCCCCTCCGAGATTGGATCTCTCTCTCTGTTTTCTTCTGTTTTTGCGCTCCCCGTTTCTGGCCTTTCACCGTTTCTTAAATTCCCGGAGATCCGTAATTCCGATTGGGCTGAAATTTTAACACGATTTTTATCCGGACATTAGCTTTCTTGCGGCCAAAGAAGGGCACCAATTGCCTTACGGGGTGGCCACAAGGGTCGAGGGCGCGCCCCCCGTCCTTGTGGCCCCCTCGGGCATCGTCTAACATTGATTCTTTTTCCCAAAAATCACATATATTCCAAAAAAATCTCCAGAAGTTTTTATCCCGTTTGGACTCCGTTTGATATTTATTTTCTGTGAAAAAAAGCATGCAACAAAAAGGAACTGGCACTGGGCACTGGATCAATATGTTAGTCCCAAAAATAGTATAAAAAGTTGCCAAAAATATGTAAAAGTTGTATAATATTGGCATGGAACAATAAAAAATTATAGATACGACGGAGACATATCAGCATCCCCAAGCTTAATTCCTGCTCATCCTCGAGTGGATAAATGATTAAAAAGGTAATTTTTGATGTGGAATGCTACCTAGCATAATCTTGATCATATAATCTAATCATGGCATGAATATTAAGACACGAGTGATTCAAAGTAATAGTCTATCATTTGACATTAAGACAATAATACTTCAAGCATACTGATAAAACAATCATGTCTTCTTAAAATAACATGGCCAAAGAAAGTTATCCCTACAAAATCATATAGTCTGGCTATGCTCCATCTTCACCACACAAAATATTCAAATCATGCACAACCCCGATGACAAGCCAAGCAATTGTTTCATACTTTTGATGTTCTCAAAACCTTTTCAACTTTCATGCAATAAATGAGCGTGAACCATGGATATAGCACTATAGGTGGAATAGAATATGATGGTGGAGGTTGTGTGGAGAAGACAAAAAGGAAGAAAGTCTCTCATCGACGCGGCTAATCAACGGGCTATGGAGATGCCCATCAATTGACGTCAATGCGTGGAGTAGGGATTTCCATGCAATGGATGCACTAGAGCTATAAGTGTATGAAAGCTCACAAATGAAACTAAGTGGGTGTGCATCCAACTTGCTTGCTCATGAAGACCTCGGGCATTTGAGGATGCCCCATCATCGGAATATACAAGCCAAGTTCTATAATGAAAATTACCACTAGTATATAAAAGTGATAACTCAAGAGACTCTCTATATGAGGAACATGGTGCTACTCTGAAGCACAAGTGTGGAAAAAGGATAGTAACATTGTCACTTCTCTCTTTTCTCTCATTTTTGTTATTTTTTTATTATTTGTGGGCTTCTTTGGCCTCTTTTTTTTATTTGGGCTTCTTTGGCCTCTTTTATTTTTCGTAAAGTCCGGAGACTCATCCCAACTTGTGAGGGAATCATGGCTTCCATCATCCTTTCCTCACTGGGACAATGCTCTAATAATGATGATCATTACACTTTTATTTACTTACAACTCAATACTAGAACAAAATATGACTCTATATGAATGCCTCTGGCAGTGTACCAGGATGTGCAATGATCAAGCATAGCAAAGATATCAAAAACGGACAAGCCATGAAAATATCATGCTAGCTATCTTATGATCATGCAAAGCAATATGACAATGAACGCTCAAGTCATGTATATGATGATGATGGAAGTTGCATGGAAATATATCTCGGAATGGCTATGGAAATGCCATAATAGGTAGGTATGGTGGCTGTTTTGAGGAAGATATAAGGAGGCTTATGTGTGATAGAGCATATCATATCACGGGGTTTGGATGCACCGGCGAAGTTTGCACCGATTCTCGAGGTGAGAAAGGGCAATGCACGGTACCCAAGAGGCTAGCAATGGTGGAAGGGTGAGAGTGCGTATAATCCATGGACTCAACATTAGTCATAAAGAACTCACATACTTATTGCAAAAATCTATTAGCTATCAAAACAAAGTACTACACGCATGCTCCTAGGGGGATAGGTTGGTAGGAAAAGACCATCACTCATCCCCAACCGCCACTCATAAGGAAGACAATCAAAAAATAAATCATGCTCCGACGTCATCACATAACGGTTAACCATACGTGCATGCTTCGGGAATCACAAACCTTAACACAAGTATTTCTACCAGTCCATAATTACTCACTAGCATGACTCTAATATCACCATCTTTATATCGCAAAGCTATTGCAAGGAATCAAACATATCATATTCAGTGATCTACAAGTTTTATGTAGGATTTTATGACTAACCATGTGAATGACCAAGTCCTGTCAACTCTCTAAATAGATATAAGTGAAGCAAGAGAGTTTAATTCTTTCTACAAAATATATGCCCATGCTCTAACAAATATAAGTGAAGAAAAAGTACATTCTACAAATGGCGGTTTTTTATGTGTAGGGAAACAGGCAATCCAAACTTCAAATGATATAAGTGAAGCACATGAAGCATTCTATAAAGCCATACTCAAAAGATATAAGTGAAGTGCAAAGAGCATTCTATAAATTAACTAAGGACTATATCATACCAGCATGGTGCATTATTAAAAGAAAAATAAAAACCACACGACGCTCCAAGATTTACGCATATCATGTGACGAATAAAAATATAGCTCCAAGTAAAATTACCGATGATCGTTAGAAGAAAGAGGGGATGCCTTCCGGGGAATCCCCAAGCTTAGCTGCTTGGGAGTCCTTGAATATTACCTTGGGGTGCCTCGGGCATCCCCAAGCTTAGGCTCTTGCCACTCCTTATTCCTTCATCCATCGTGATCTCACCCAAAACTTGAAAACTTCAATCACACAAAACGTAGCAAAACCCTCGTGAGATCTGTCGGTATAATAAAACAAATCACCACTTTAAGTACTGTTGAAAACTCATTCATATTTTATTTTTGCATTTTATCTACTGTATTATAACTTTTCCATGGCTTATACCACCGATACAATCGATAGTTTCATCAAAACAAGCAAAACAATGCATAAAAAACAGAATCTGTCAAAAACAGGACAGTCTGTAGTAATCTGAAAATCTACCATACTTCTTTAACTCTAAAAATTCTGAAAAGTTAGTAAAAAATAAAAAATTTGTATATAAGTACTGTGCAAAAAGTTTCAGAAGCGTTTGACTTTCCAGTAAAAAATGTAAAATAAAGCACTACAGCCAAAGTTTCTGTTTTTGCACCGCACAAACCAAACAAGCAATCTAATCATCCTAAAGGCAAATCTTGGCACATTATTTTTATAATACAATGGATTTATACAAGGGTATAATTATTTTTGTTGAAAATTTTTTGTAATGAAGATTCACAAATTTTCCGTGGGCATGAACAAGGTTCAAGGCTAGCTCCCATTTTAACAATGCTCGTCTTTCTCACTTTCACTTTTCTTTTTGAAAAAGTTTTGAAGTTCCCCACTTTATTTTTTTGTGTTTAAACTATATAAAAGCACTCAATAAAAATAAATGAATCTCTAAAACTTCCGGGTTTTCACCCTGGCAGTGCTTTCTTTAAAGCCATTAAGCTAGGCATATAGTGCTCAAGTAATGGATCCACCCGGATCCCAAGGTATATCAAAGCCAATTTTAATTAACAATGATTTGTAATTTAGTAGTGAGCACAAAGTAACATACATAATGTAATGACAAAGTCTAACTCTCTTCCTATGCATCGGCATGTCATATAAGAACAATTCATGCACATCAAGTAAAGGCCAATGCATAGTATAAACAGTTTCTTGCAAATTTATCGTATTGGAAACATAGAGAGGCGGAGATGTAGTTCCTCTCTCATAATAATTGCAAGTAGGAGCAGCAAGAACATGCATATTATATTTATCAAAATCATCATGTGCAATAGTGGAACGCAACCGATCAATATAGTCCTTAATAAGAGCAAACTTCTTCGATATAGTGTAGTTGGGAGAATTCAAAAAGATAATAGGACTATCATGCGTAGGTGCAATAGCAACAATTTCATTTTTAACATAAGGAACTATAGAAAGTTCATCTCCATAAGCATAATTCATATTGGCATCATGGCCACAAGCATAGCGAGCATCAAGTTCATAAAAAAGGGATATTTCAAATGAATCAAAGGGATCATAGCAATTATCATAGCAATCATCCTTCGGTAAGCACGAAGGGAAATTAAACAATGTATGAGTTGAAGAGTTACTCTCATTAGAAGGTGGGCACGAGTGATCAATCCGCTCTTCCTCCTTTTGTTCTTCGCTCTCCTCGTCATCTTTTTCATCTAATGAGCTCACAGTGTCATCAATTTCTTCTTCCATTGTTTCCTGCAAAATATTAGTCTCTTCTTGGACAATGAAGACTTTCTCAATAAACACATCAATATCAGGATTATATTTATAATTCTCATAGGAATATTTAAGTATAGCAAAATTTTCAGGTCTATAAACATCATCATCAAAAGCTTCCTACTTTTCAAACAAAGATTCATTTTCATAAGCACCCTTAAAGGCAACAAATTCTTCTATTCGTTCCACATCATAGTAATCATATCTACCATTAGCATAAGAAGCTAAGGTTTCATTATCATTAAATTTACATGAAAAGGGAAGGTGTGGAGCCTTCATCCTAGAGCAACAAGTATAATCATATCTCAAGCATAGTTCCCGAGCATACCAATGCAACATATGAATTTGATCCCATAACATTTTCCCTTTTTGTGTCAAGCGATAATCCCTAAAGTATTCATGTTAATCCAACATGTCTCCCATTATATAATTGAATGGGGTTTTCTCAGGATTACTAAAGTAGTGCATAATATCTTTCACATAATGAGCATCGAGGGTTTTAGGAGCATCCCCATCTCCATGAGTAGCAAGTACACCTAATTTTTTTAGTATTTCGTGTTCCATATCCATAACTAAAGATAGAGAACAACTTAGAACAGAAAATAAAATCTACTTAGTGATAAAGCAAACAAGCACACACGAAAATATTCACCCCACGCTATTGCTCCCCGGCAACGGCGCCAGAAAAAGGTCTTGATAACCCACAAGTATAGGGGATCAGTTGTAGCCTTTCTCGATAAATAAGAGTGTCATACCCAACAAGGAGCTAAAGGTAGAACAAATATTCCCTCAAGTTCTATCGACCACCGATACAACTCTACGCACGCTTAACGTTCGCTTTACCTAGAACAAGTATGAAACTAGAAGTACTTTGTAGGTGTGATAGGATAGGTTTGCAAGATAATAAAGAGCATGTAAATAAAAGCTAGGGGCTGTATAGATAAAGACACAACTAAGTTAGTTTAAGTAGAGAGCTTTTTGTCACAAGAAAGTTATTTGTCCCTAGGCAATCGATAACTAGACCGTTAATCATTATTGCAATTTTATATGAGGGAGAGGCATAAGCTAACATACTTTCTCTTCTTGGATCATATGCACTTATGATTGGAACTCTAGCAAGCATCCACAACTACTAAAGATCATTAAGGTAAAATCCAACCATAGCATTAAAGTATCAAGTCCTCCTTATTCCCATACGCCATAACCCACTTACCCGTGTTTGTGTTTCTATCACTCACGCAATGCAGACAATAAGCAAACCATGAACATATTGCAAACCCTATAGTGGGGATCCCTCACGCTTGCGCGACATGAAGAGCACCATAGGACAGCACCAATAATAAAACATGCAACTCAAACCAATCACGATCATCAATCAACCCATAGGACAAAACGGATCTACTCAAACATCATAGGATAGCCATACATCATTGGGAAATAATATATAGCGTTGAGCACCATGTTCAAGTAGAGATTACAACGGGAAGGAGAGGTGTTACACCGCTGCACAGAGGGGGAGAGAGTTGGTGATGACGGTGGCGAAGTTGTTGGTGTAGATTGTCGTTGCGATGATGGCCCCGACGGCGTTCCGGCGCCACCGGGAGAGAGGGGGAGAGAGCCCCCCTCCTTCTTCTTCTTCCTTGACCTTATCCTAAGATGGGAGAAGGGTTTCCCCTCTGGTCCATGGCCTCCATGGCGGCGGAGGGGCGAGAGCCCCTCCGAGATTGGACCTCTCTCTGTCTGTTTTCTTCTGTTTCTGCGCTCCCTGTTTCTGGCCTTTCACCGTTTCTTAAATTCCCGGAGATCCGTAACTCCGATTGGACTGAAATTTTAACACAATTTTTATCCGGATATTAGCTTTCTTGCGGACAAAGAAGGGTACCAACCGCCTTACGGGGTGGCCACAAGGGTCCAGGGCGCGCCCTACCCCCTGGGGCACGCCCCCCGTCCTTGTGGCCCCCTCGGGCATCGTCTCGCGTTGATTCTTTTTCCCAAAAATCACATATATTCCAAAAAAAAAATCCGTAAGTTTTTATCCCGTTTGGACTCCGTTTGATATGGATTTTCTGTGAAACAAAAAACATGCAACAAATAGGAACTGGCACTGGGCACTGGATCAATATGTTAGTCCCCAAAATAGTATAAAAAGTTGCCAAAAATATGTAAAAGTTGTATAATATTGGCATGGAACAATCAAAAATTATAGATACGACGGAGATGTATCAGGTACCACTAAGGAAATATGTTGTGCTAATCATTGCAGGGAATTATAAACCTCCTGAGTCGACCGTAGATCGAGTCTTGTTCCGGTAACCCCCATACATGAATCGTGCTGCCACTTGTCCCTGCCACAGGTAGGGTACGGTTCAGTAAGTTGTTAACCCCTTTCCGTGCATACACCGTATAGAGAGGCCATAGTGAAAGATACCATTGGCCCATGGTAGGCATGTCACTTGGTCCGGGGGCATGGGTGTCTTTAGTTGAAGCTGAAGAGGGGTAGCACCCCTAGTTGCGCGCGGTATAAGTATTGTGATCCCATGCTATTAAAGGCCATTGAGTGAGGCATTCCCACTTAGAGTCTTACTTTATCATTGCTTTGGGTGATTCCTGGCTTTGGTGAGTTAAAACTGGTGTGTGCTGGTCAGGTGTGTTTTCAACCCAAAGGCCGTAACAGTAATTAGCCAGCGTCTCGGTGTTGGCTAAAGAAATCCTATACACGTGGGTAAAGAGTACACCCTTTGTAGAGTTATATCTATTCGAATAGCCATGTCCATGGTTAAGGACTATAGTCTGGGTTGGTCAAGTGTCGGTCTCTGTGTCAGTCTCCGGAGGGGATAATTAAATTGATCATGGTTCATTTTGCAGGATAAGTGCTGTTACTATTGTTGCCATTATGAATATTATTATTAACATGACTAATATTGTGGACTAACCTTTTCCTCATATGTGCAACCTTGAGTATCTCTTGGGATGACTAGACTACCCGGGGTACTCATTTTTGTTTCCTTTTCTGTGAATCACTTGGGATGGCTAGTCCACCTGGATACTCGTGTTGTTATAAGCCCTTTACGAGGCGTCGCTTCAGACACCCGACTGTGGCATGTATTTTCAAGACCTCTCGAGCTGTCGCTTTTAGACACCCGTTTGGCATTTCTTTTCAAGACCTCCCGAGGCGTCGCTTTCAGACACCCGCTTGGCATTTTTCTTGGAATCCCTCGGGCGGTCCAACGCCCAATGTTCCATTTCATTTTCTTGATTTACTACTAACATGATTTATTTATCCTTCCGCACTGTATTAATATTCATTAGGCCATGCTTTAATTTTCATTCAGCACATGCATATAATTTAATTCATCATGAACATATGCATTCGGTATATCTTTTGTTCATCATGTTTGCGAGTACATTCAAACCTATTCACTGGCTTGTCCCTGGCTATTGTCTTGGCCAGATCATGTTTCGGAGGACAGCACTACGAAGACACCCCGCAACCTAGGATTCGAGGATAGTAGCCACGCGAGATAGGAGTTATCCAGGTCAGCTGTTCCTATGGGAATGGAGTCCCATCAACGTTGGAGATCCACGAGTCGCTTTCTTCATCCACCACTAGAGATCCTTGTTATTTTCATTGGGCCTTTATGGTCCTGTACTCAAATCCTTGTAACTGCCTGTAATTCTGTATCAAGGAAGTGTCCACCAGCAACAATAATCCTAGGGCTGCTGATGACACAAGGGTCATTTGCTGGGATTTATGTACTGGAAATCTGGCCCCGACAACCTTGGTATCAGAGCCAGGCTGACCACTGGCTAACCTATCTTAGCCTGGTCACTATCCCTAGGTTTTCACGCCGTCCATGTCCTTTCCTATCCACAGTCAAGCCCATCCTATCCGATAACCGGCTAATTTTTTTTAAATAATACATTTTTTTTATAAATTTTCATAAATATTATGCTGGATAATTTCTTTTCAAAAATAATACACCGTCGGCCCACTGCAGGCCGACTGGGCCTAGTCGGCCCACAGCAGGCCGATTGGCTTCCAGTCGGCCTACAGCTGACCGACTGGCCAGTCAGCCAGGAGGTGCTCAGCCTGTCGGCCCACTGTGGGCTGATTGGGTTCTGTCGGCCCACTGCAGGTTGATTGGGTCCTGTCAGCCTACTGTGGGCCGATTGGAGCTAATTGGCTCGCTGTGGGCCGACAGGTGCATACCCCCATTTTCTACCCTCGCGCGTTTCCCCCTTATTTCTCGGGCCCCCATCTCCCGCCATTTTTCCCGCTTTGCTTGTTCCCGCCATATTTTCCAGCTCTCTACTTCCCGCCATATTTTCCCGCTTTGGTAGTTCCCGCCATATTTTCCCGCTTTGGTAGTTCCCGCCATATGTTCCCGCCACATTTTTCTCGCTTTCTTAGTTCCCGCCATTTTCCCCGCTATCAAGTTCCCACCATATTGCTCACTCTCTAGTTCCCGCCAGTGCCTCCCTCCCGCCTTTCTTTGTGCTCTCAACCTATAAAACACCCTCGGCAGTAACGTGGGTAAGCAGTCTAGTGTAGTCTCCTATTCTCGCCATATTTTCCCACTTTGCTCGTTCTGGCCATATATTCCTGCTCTCTAGTTCTCGCCAAGATGTCCGGATATCCTTTTGATCGTAGTTTTCACCCTAGTATGTCGAAATGTCTTCTGGATTTAGCCGCCGATTTCAGGGTAGACAACATATTAGTTCCGTGGGATAAACTCATCAGTACTGACACCCTACTGAATGAGCTGGCTCACGCATTAAGTAGGTGCGGGTGGCCTTCCAGGACCTTTAAGGAGATACGGGAAGAACTTATGAGGTTGCAGGGAAGATGGATGAAGCAACAATCTAAGGGTGAAGCATACCTAAAGTTTGTAGCAAAACATACTTTTTTACGAATTGACGACAGCGAGGATGAAGACGATATCTTCATGCCGCCGCTCACGGGTTCTGCATATTCGAAGGGCAAGAGTTCTGCATCGTCAAAGGGAAAAGGTTCTTCATCATCGAAGGGCAAGTGTTCTGCATCGTCCAAGGGCAAGAGTTCTTCATCGTCGAAGGGCAAGAGTTCTTCATCGTCGAAGGGCAAGAGTTCTGCATCGATGGAGGATGACGATGATGACTTCATGTAGTTTTTATGCTGTATGTTGTAAGTTAAGTCGTATGTAATGTTTACTTTAGATGTAGTTCTATCTAGTTGTTTGTAGTGTCTTATTGTAGGAGCATTATGTTCTATCTAAATATGATGTTGTAGTTCGGAAAATAGAGTACTAAATAGAGTAGGCATATGTCTCATACATAAGTACATAGTCATTTGTCTCATACATAGAATAGACATAAGTCTCATACAGAAGTAGATGGTCATGTCTCTACTGATAGATAGAAGCGTCACTGATGATGTCTGCCCTGGCACGGAGGCTGATCTTGACGCGTCATCCATCCCAACCTTTTGGGTGCCCTAACCTGGCGAGGAGAAATCTCAGACTCACCCTGGTCATACTGTGTATCCTGTGTGGGGCCAGGAAGAGGAGTCGAGAACATGTTCATCCACTCGGTGTGCTGCGACATCTGAGCCTGTATGTTGTCCTCCAGATGTTGATCACTCCCCCATGTATCATGTGATGCCGACATAGACGCATGATATCCGTAGGCTCCTGCATGATGAACGTTAAGTCATGAAGAATGAGGTCGCCTACACTAATATTGAAAACAATAAACATGAAGAGACATACCTGCTGGCTGTGATGGCTGCTCTGGCTGAAACACGAAGCTCGACGAGGGACCCTGCTGCTGTGGAGAAAACACGAAGCTCGACGTGGGACCATAGTGCTATGGGTGCTACCACGTCGAACTGCCAGGTTGGTCAGGAGGGGGTGGCCTAGTCGTCGGCTGATGTGCTAGACGTGGACGTGGCTGATGTCGGTGCGTGGACTGACATGGCTGCTGCTGCTGCTGCTGGTGCTGAACAACGTCGCTTCTCCGGGTGCACGTGATAGCCTTGTAGACAGCCCGTATCTTGTTCTGCATGCGTTCCAAGAAGGGCTGTAGCACAGGCCGGTGTTGAAGAAGAGGTCCAGACGACAGTGATCGTCCAAAGGTGGTCACATCGTCGTATAGTTCGTGTGTCAAGCGAGCCTGAAAATTTTCATGACGATTATTAAGTATACACGTCAAAGTATGTCACAACTTTACTTAAAGAAAATATATCTTACTGCGTACTGCCTAGAGCCCGAAGTATCATAGCTCGGGTACATATCCGATGGAGTAGGGTCAGGTATCTCCTCTGGGTGAGAGTGCTCAACGATGCGTAACCGTGTTCCAGTCATGTAACGCCGCAAATAGAGATTGAATTCATTGAGATCAAAATTGTGATTGTCATGCCATAGATGTGTGTTTGCTGTCTCCCATTCTGTAACATACGGCTCTAGTCTAACTAGCCAATCAGCAGTTGTCCTATTCATGCCCTTCCTCGTCATCCTAAAATTGTGGTGTGTGTTCAACAATTACGTAATGCTTCGAATGGAGTACTGTCAAAGATAATGCAACATTGAAAAACTGGTTAATACCTGTGGATGTGTGCTGGCACCGGGTTCTCTTCTGGGGGAGGCAGCTCCAACTGCAGAAGACCAAATTGCCTCATAACCCTCTGTTGTGCCATCTCCTCGATGAAGATATCAAAGATGATCTTCGATTTCGTCATCCAGTAATCTCAGTCCCTTGTGCATACCACAGACATACCACCGGGGTATCTTGCATGTATGGCTGCTTCCGTGTAGGGCTGCCAGATGACCCCAGTGTACGTATCGAACTGCTTGTTCAATGCCGTGTATGCCTTCCTGGTCTGATCACTAGCAAAGCGTCTCTGCAGAAAACAAAAGTTAGTAGCCGCTAGCATTGAACTATCTCTTGTGCACAAAAAAGTTGCATTAAACTATAACACGATACATACCTCGCGACGTGTCCAACAGAGACCAAAAGTAGGCTTGTCGATGCCATCAGCATCGAACATGGCGTCTATAGGCTGATGAACACGTACATCTGGTTGCCCTATAGAGAACCTCTCCCACGACCATAGCTATAGGAATAGAGGGCATCCAAGAAGGGTTGGCTTTCTCGATGAAAGCTGGCAGCCGTTGCACATACCTCGGTATGTAGCCGCTAAGACCGCCGAACCCCAACTCCTCTGTCTGATCTGATCCGCCATCTCAGCGCTCGCTATCTCGAGTGCCATAGGGATGTACAGCGCGCTAATAGTGGTGACATGGTTCTCTGTGAACATCACCTTGCCGAAAAGCCACATTAAGTAGGCCTCCAGGCTCCGAGTGATCTGTTCCGCACTCAACGGCGCCAGGAACTTCTGGATCTGCATTAAGCAAAGAGAAATATTTAGTAAGCCGCAGGTATCTTCTGTAAAACCATTTGCATGATAACTTGAAGATAATAGGTAGGGGAACTAACCTGGAAATTGAGCAACCAATCATACGTAGGTCCGTGATGCTCCCATACCGGATTCGGAGCATCTAGAAAAACACCATGAAAACGTTGTGTAAGACCGAGCTCCCAACCAGCCGGTGCGTCCAACGGTCCTATGGCATGACCTGCCAACGGTAGTCCCAGCAAAAGTGACACATCCTCTAGAGTAGGAGCCATCTCTCCCAATCGGAAGTGAAACTTGTGGGTCTCTGGCCTCCAACGGTCCACTAAGCAGCTCAACAAGGAGGAGTCAATGGCGAGGCGTTTGCATCCCGGGATAGACTCAACCAGATGCGCGAAAGGTAAAAGGCCGGCCCATTTCAACCTTCATGACAGAACATTTCAGTTAGTGTCTCTCATTAATATGCATGTCAGTGTGCAAATTAATAAAGCACGTACCGCTGAACCCATCCTGGGTGTATCATCCAGTTCTCCTTAGGAGTGCGAGTGACCAGAGGCTCGAGCTTTCGCTCATACCATATCGCAGCACGATGACCTCTATCAATTTCCCCATTCAGCAACCACATTCCCGCCATTCCTGCACAAACCAATTCCAAACATAGTTGCCGCACTTAATACAAATGTAGAACATAGTGCCACACTTAATACAAATTCAGAACATAGTGTCACACTTAATACAAATTCAGAACATAGTGCCACACTTAATACAAATTCAGAACATAGTGTCACACTTAATATAAATTCAGAACATAGTGCCACACTTGATACAAATTTCAAAAATAGTTGCCACACTTAATACAAATTCAGAACATAGTGCCACACTTAATACAAATTCAGAACATGGTGCCACACTAATACAAATTTAAAACATAGTACTGCTAGCTTAGCTTCTTCCTCTCCCTCTTACTCCTCTACCTCCTCTACCTCCTCTTCATCCCCGGTTGCCTCGTCCACGACCAGTACCACTGGCAGTGACGAAAGTAGGACCATTAGTGTCCCTATGACCAAATTCATTGCATAGAATGCATTGCCTAGTCGGACCTCCTGCTTCAGATTCATCCATATCATTCCGGATGCGCTGACACTGCCGTCTGCCTCTACTTGTACGCATATGCTCTGGGTTTGGAATGTAACGCCTTTCAGCGGGGTTGACGTTGTTGAAGTTACCCATTGATCAAAAACCCATCAGCTCACCTGTCTAGGTATTGAGGACAGACTCTTTTAGAAAAAATGGTGACACAAAAGATATTGCGTCCATTCCAAGCTGCCCGCAAGCAGCAAGTACATGTGAGCAAGGTAGGTGAAACAATTTCGGTTTGTTGCATGTGTACTCACACGTTGGCCAGGCTTCATTTCCAATTTTTACCTCATGCGTTCTCAACTCATTTGCACATCCGAATTTGTTGTTAACTAAGCGGACCTCAAACCTTCTCTCTTGATTACCGATGGCGACTACAGTGTGTGACCTAGCTTTTTGCATCGTGTTGTCCATGTACTTCGTCACTCTTTCACAATAACGTGTATTCAGGTTGTTAAAGATATGCTGCTCTACTTTTTGACGTCTATCTCTGAAATAATTCACGGTGCCATAGAAAATACCCTCAACGATGGCTGTAAGTGGCAATGCCCGGTTTCCTCTGAGGACAAAGTTGTATGTTTCCGCGAGGTTGGTTGTCATGACACCGTACATTGCTCCATGTGTGTCATGTAGCAAAGACCACCTCTCCAGAGGCTCATGCTCTATCCACTGCTGGAAGGTTTTAATCGACCTTCCGAGCCTTCTCCTAGTACCAGGTGGGTCAAAGCCTGGCAGGTCACATAGCCCAACAGGCTCCTCCTCCACGGCCGCTGATCCTGTTGCTAACTGTGCAGCTACTGCTTCAACATGTGCCCTCACCGCTGCATCTCTTGCAGCTTTCCTGTCCCTAACGTGTCTCTGCGTTCACACATTAAGTCTGTCACGTATCAAATTGTACTTCCATAACTGGTTCTGCTTGCAGAGTTTTTTGAACAGATTCATCAGGCTCTTATTTCTGAACTGCGAGAAGAAATTTTCCCCCAGATGGCGCATGCACCAATGGCTCTGCAAGTCCTGCCATGGAGTTTGTTCCTCAGGGCCTGGGTTTGTTAGTGTCCTTATCACACTGAGTATACCTGTATGCCTGTCATGAAGGATGCACACATTTGGCTTCTCCTTCACAACTGATATTTTCAACTGCCTGAAGAACCATGTCCAACTTTCAATGTTCTCACTCTCCACAAAAGCAAATGCGAGTGGGACAACTTGATTTTGGCCGTCTTGACCTATGGCTGTTAGGGTCTGACCCTTGTACTTGCCAGTGAGAAAAGTACCATCTACACATATCACCGGTCTGCAATGCTTGAAAGCTTCGATGCATACACCGATAGAGAAGAAGAGACGATGCAGCACCCTCACAGTTGGGAACTCTGGCATGAAGAGGTCTTGGATATCGATATAGGTGCCTGGATTCTGCTGCTACAGTGTGTGGAGGAGCTAGACAACAGAGTCATATGCATCAAAATAAGAACCAAATCTCCTCTCAAGCGCCGCATGCTTAGCCCTCCAAGCCTTGCCATAAGAAATTCTGTACTTCAACCTGGCGAAGACTTTTGTCTGGATTGCCTTCACTTCCATAGCTTTGCCCTCCACTATCTCATCATGAAACAACCGAGCAATAAGCGTCGATGAAAGGTTGGCATGATCTTGAGGGATGCAGGGAATAAGACAAGTGTGATTCACTAAGTCACTGATCACCCAACTTGTGCCATACTTAGGGAGATAGCCGTGCACCCTGGCGGGACAATCTCCTTTCTTGCATACCATTGTCAGGTATTTCTGACTTGACACCTGAGCTGTGAAAACCCTTTGCGTGGACATTGCCCAATTAATTATTGCATCCTTCAGAGCTTGCTTGTTGGGATACATAGCACCCGTCGCAATATTTTTCTGGTGATATTGCCAGGCAGAATCATGTCCATCGTTCACCATCATTGCAGATGAGAAGTCATGATTCCATGATGCAGGATTCGGGACCTCCTCTGCATTCTCTTCTTCATCTGACTCGTCAGAATCATCGGCATGACCCCTATCAACATCGGTGTCTTCTTCTTCCATCTGGTCCTGCATGTGCCCATCTACCTCATCAGCGTCCACCTCGCCACTGTAATCACCATCGGCATTTCCTCCTTCTACCTGACTACTCTGCCCTGGTTCGTAACCATCAGCATTTCCTCCTTCTACCTGACTGCTCTGCCCTGGTTCATGACCATCATCTCCAGCATTTGACATAGATAACTGCCTCCCTCCACTGCTCTGCCCAGGATCGTAGCCACCCTGGCCTTCATGTGCAGTGACCTCCTTCACGACAGGAAGCACTAAGGCAATAGGATTGCATCCCCTGCGTTCACAACCTTGTAACCACCACACCCACTCGGAGTCTCGCTCTATTGGCCTCAAATAAAAGTAAATTATTGAACTTGACCGTGTCCACAATGAATGAACACCAACGGTGTGTGTTTCAGTATCAAGCCCTAAACTTCCTGTAATCCATTCTTTCAACTGACTGACATACCATGTTTGAGGTGCGCTCATTGGCACCTCTATGTGAGTACATTCACTCAGATCGGCTCCCATATCAGTTGTTTGGACAGTACCAGGACCGTAGTAAAATTTGAACTTCACTACATCAGACATCTCGGCTCACCTAATTTTTTTTTCAACAACGACAGACAAGTATTAAGCAACAACTTTAAATATCCGCACTACTAAATATTTGACATGTATATATATTACGAAATATTAACGAAGCAACTAAAAAAATTCACACACCTACAAATATATTAAAAATACTTGCCAGAGCAACTCCAAATACTGACACACCTAAATATTTGACATCCACATATAGTACGGAATATTACCGGAGCAACTTCAATTTTTCACACAACTAAATAGTTGACATCCAAATATATTTACGGATACTATCGGAGTAAATAACAATAATCACACACCTAATTTATTTCACATCGAAACATATTACCGAATACTACCGGAGCAACTACGAAAAATAAAATGTGTGTTAAAATATACCCTTGAAGCGTGTGACCGAACGACGAACGGCGGCCTTCAATCACCGGAACCGGAGCCGGAAACTCCACCAAACTGCCGGAGCTTCACCTCCACCACCTCCACCACACTGTCCCACCTTTAGCACCACCACCTCCACCTCCACCGCCGCCACAACCTCCACCAATGTGCTAAAAAAAAGCTCCAAAAAAATGCTCACCACGAGCTACCCCATCAGTAGATCGAGGTCTCCCTTGGCTCCCCTAACTACGTAGAACCCATTCACGGTGCTCAATCCACAAAAAACCGCCTCATTTTGGTGTAGAAATTTGAGGCATTTCTTGTAAGAAAGAGGAGAAAGAAAGAACAGAGAGGAGGAGCTGTAGCTAGCGTCAGGAGTGGGAGAAACGAACGACAAAGGAGAAAGGAGAAGGAGAGAGGAGCCAGCCGCTGTGGGGCAGCACCCGGTCGGCCTGCAGCTGGTCGATCGGCCTACAGCAGGCCGACAGGGGCAGGCGCGCGCCGACAGCCAACCTCGTGCCTGGCCTGTCGGCCTGCGGTGGGCCGACTAAGCCCAGTCGGCCTGCGGTGGGCTGACTAGGCCCAGTCGGCCTGCAGCGGGCTGACGGTGTATTATTTTTTAAATTTATTTGTCCAGCGTAATATTGATGAAAATTAATAAAAAATGTATTATTTAAAAAAAAGTAGCCGATAACCGCACACACTACAAAAAAAGACACATCCGTGACATTTTGGCCCGAACGAATTTCTTTCCTGTCATGCTTAAGACACTTCTATGACGATAATTGTGACAAAACCCGGTATCATCATAGATGTGGTGGGCTCCTACTTCTATGACAAAAAATCATGACCGAAAATGGGCTCTTCATCCTGGGCGGGCCGGGGACGCACCTGCATGACATTCTTTGGGCCGTCCATGACGGAAAAAACATGGTAGAAGCGAGGGCGAGGAAAATTTCGAGGAGTTCCCGGTTACGGTGGGTGGTCGGGGCCGAGCGATGCACGGAGGTTTACGCGTTTCTCTCATACACGTACATGCGTGTGTGTGAGGCGTTGGGCTCTAACTAAACCCGAGCAAGGCGTTGTGGTCTAACTGAACCCGAGCGATTGCACTAGCTACGTTACTGGATCCCGATCGATCCCTTGGCTGTTAACTGATCCCGAGTGATTCCTTCGCTACTGCTGCTAACTAAAGCTGATCGAAGCTGCCTCTTGATGAACAGTCCCTGGTGTGTGTTGGATGAACAGTTCCCGGTGGGGGTTGGATGAACAGGACCCGTGGTAGTAGAGGCCATTGTCGCTGGATGAACAAGACCCCGATCAAGGAGGTGGGGGTGGATGAACAGTAGCCGGTGGAAGGACCCTGTGGAGGGCTGGTTGAACAGGACCCCGTGGAGGGCTGGTTGAATAGTAGCCGGTGGAGGCTGGATGAACAGGACCCCGTGGAGGGCTGGTTGAATAGTAGCTGGTGGAGGCTGGATGAACAGGACCCCCCGTCGATGAACAGTAGCTGGTGGAGGCAGGAGGAAGTCGGCGGCGGATGAACAGTAGCTGGTGGAGGCTGGAGGAAGTCGACGGTGGATGAATAGTAGCCCGTGGAGTCCCATTTTGCAGTACGCTACACCCCTACCGATGAACAGGACCCCCCGTTTCGACCGTAGCGCTCCAACACAAGTCTGTTTCCTCCGTTTCGCGGTACGCCACACCCCTCCTGATCAACAGGACCCCATTTTGACCATAGGCACTCGAACAGAAGTCCGTTTCCTCTGTTTTGCGGTATGCCGGATCCTTCCTGATGAACAGGACCCTGTTTCGACCGTACGCGGTCAAACAGAAAGGTCGTTTCCTCCATTCTGCGGTAAGCCAGACCTCGTTTCGGCTGTTCCGTCCAAGCCGGTTGGCTCCCAATGAACACGACGCCGTTGCTGCCATCCGCTGCCTCTCCATGTACACGAGCCCTGGCCGTACATATGCACGAGTAGGTGTTCGAGACCCCGCCCGTATGTACGTACGTGGCCGTATTTTTTGCGATCGGGTTGTACGTACATGTACATAGTTTAGAAGGGACTGCCTGAACTACTACGTCGGGGGCTCTACTACTACACGTGCCGCTGCTTGATCGGCCACGGTTCATCGTTGCAGAGAGACCGATCGACCAGTATATACGTACACGTTCGCGACCAGAATGACAACGCTACATACGCTTCGACCAGGTGGGACCCGGCTGTCAGGGAGGATAAGAAGGCACTTCCATGCATGCGAAGTTATTGATGGTGGGTCCGAGCTGTCAGGGGGAGGATTCAATTTTTTTCTCACCTAATATGGAGGCACTTCCTTGCGTCTGAAGATATAGCTGGTGGGTCCCAGCTGTCAGGGGGAAACTTTTTTTTTGCAAAATATGGCCCTTTCGGTAGGTCCCCGCTGTCAGGTGGAGGAATCATTATTTTGCGCATAATAAGGAGGCACTTCCTTGCTGCGGCCCTAGACCCAGCTGTCAGCCTCTCCACGTACAGTTCTCTTCCGATGTAAGTCGTTCCTTGACCACGTTGACCACGCCGCGGCGAGAGCACCAAGGCGGTGGACGACGGCGAGGCCTAGAAAGGGAATGACCCGGAGCTGGGGAAGACTCAGCAGTTGTTTCCCACGCGGAGGGGAGTAGAGGGTTTACTGGTTGGGCTGCAGTGTGAGGCTGCCGTTGCCGGAGAATAATAGGAGGTCTGGGTGAGTATAGGGATGGCCAGGCCAGCGATGGGAGTAGGATGGGGCGGTGTGGCCTGCGCGGCAGCAGAGCCAGCCACGGGAGGCAGGAGCTGGCAGCACGACTGGCGCTGGTTTGGGCGGCTGGAGCAAGAAGACCAGAGGTTGAAGAAGCACTACGGCCGTTGGATGGACATCGTACGGTCACTGGAGCTAGAATCGTTCATATTGACTAAGTTGACAAAGCCCTCTATCCGTGTCAACTTAGTAGGCCCACAAGTCAGCCTCCAACTATGGTGGGTCCCAGATAGCAGGGGGAGTATTCAATTTTTTTTGTGCGTAATAAAGAGGCACTTCCTTGCGTGCGAAGATATAGCTAGTGGGTCCGAGCTGTCAGCGGGAGGAACATTTTTTTCACAAAATACATAGGCCCTTCCGGTGGGTCCCTGCTGTCAGGTGGAGGAATCATTATTTTGCGCGTAATAAGGTGGCACTTCCTTGCGGCGTGTGGCCGTGGACCCAGATGTCAGCCTCTCCACGTGCAGTCCTCTTTCGATGGATGTTGTTCGTTGACCACGTTAACCACGCCGCGCCGAGAGCACCAGGGCGGTGGATGACGGCGAGGCCTAGGAAGGGAACGACCCGGAGCCAGGGAAGACTCGGCAGTGGTTGCCCACGCGGTGGGGAGTATGAGGGTTTATTGGTTCGGCTGCCGTCGTCGAAAAATAATAGGAGGTGTGGGTGAGTAGAGGAATGGCCTGGCCAGCGATGGACTAGGGAGGGGCAGTGCGTCCTGTGCGGCAGCACAGCCGGGCACAGGAGGCAGGAGCAGGCAGTCCCACCGGCACTGGTTTGGGCGGCTGGAGCAAGAAGATCAGATATTGAAGAAGCAGCATGGATGTTGGATTAACATCCAATGATCACTGCTGCTAGAATCATTTGTGGACTAAGTTGACAAAGCCTTTTGTACACGTCAACCTAGTAGACCCACAAGTCAGCCTTCAAATCTGTCTCAAACAGCATACAGCCCAAAATTTCTAGCCAGATTCAAATTAATTTAAAAACTAAACATACCTTAATTTAAATCCAATGAAATTTTACCCACACAAAAACAATGAAATTTAAAATATCAAAATCCGAAAGAAAAAAGTATTTTGGAACTAATTGCCTGTTTGCTGTATTTTTTCATTTTACAGCCCATTTCTTATTACTTATAGCCCATTTCTTATTACTTACAGTCCATTTTCTGCGCAAGCCCGAATGCATCCCTCCTCGTCTTGAAAGATTTCCAGCCCAGCAGGGCGTAGAAAAGCAAGTAGGCCTACGTTGGTTATTCTGCAAAAAACAAAATAGTTGGGCTAGCCATTTTCAGAAAGGAAAAAAAACGGGGCTGGTCATGTGGTAAACATATGAAATAAAAGCCTGGGCTAGATGGGCCACAGCTCCCGCACAACCCAGTTGATACCCTTCTCCGTCCCGAAAAAAAAAGAAAATACTGCGCGCGCTGCTGGGTCCCGGGTGTCTGCCGCTCCTTGTGCAGTTATCTCGCTTATTGACTACGTTGACAGTGGCGTGCTTCCCAGATGTCAGGAAACCATCAGGAGGAACCCTTTTTTCTTGTAATAAAGGAGGCACTTGCTTGCCTACTGCCATGATCCTGGTGGGTCCCTACTGTCATCCTCACCATGTACAGTCATCTCCTTATTCCTCTTGCTTGTTGACCATGTTGACAACACCAGAGGGCAGCGCCGCAGCGAGCGAACCAAGGCGGAGGACGATGGTGAGGCCTCGAATGGGGACGAACAGGAGCCGGGGAAGATGCGCAGAGTTTCAGGGTGCGATGTCGCCATGATGCGTGCGCGGCAGCACAGCCAACCATGGGAGGCGGGACCAGGTGGTCCCGCCGGCGCTGGTTTGGCTTTGGCGGCTGGAGGAAGAAGAGACTGAAGAAACACGACAGACGTTGAATGTCAATCCAACGGTCAAGGTTGGCACAATCGTTTGTTGACTAAGCCGACACCAAGTAGCATACTTTTTTATATATAGGAAGAAAAGAAAAACTGGGCTCGTTCGCCAGATAACATTCCCAAAACTGCGACCGTTTGATCTTGCGTCACAACTAAAGCTGCGAGAAAAATGCGTTCGTTTGCCGTCCTCCTCCCAAGGAACGTTCACCACATAAGTGACTGGCACTCTTGGTTTTCATTCGAGAGGTCTTTGGTTCGAGTCCCAGGAACCCTCAATTTCTCCTCCTTCCTTCCTCGCAAAAAAAAAGAAAATCAAAGACTTGAGAAGGCGTATAGAATAAGCTAGTGTACCAGTAAAGAGATGTTGCTGAGTTTTAGAAAAAAGAGAGACATGCTCCTGTAGCTGGATCGAATCCAAACCTAGACTATGACTATATATGGTGCTATGCTACTCTGCAAGTAATGAAACTGACATATCCAACGTTCGCTTCTCCTCTTCTCTACTTACTCTGCCTAGCATCAGAAGCTCTGGCCGCAGCAACCATGTCCGCTGGTGGCTCGTCCACCTGCTCTTCAGCAGGCAACAACCAGATATGCGCTAATTCGCCACCCGTACCATCGCCTGTGGGTCTCATCACACCCCCGCCGGCACACACACCGCAGCCGGTTGCTCATCGCAACCTGCTGCCGTTGGTGTGGTGCCACTGCTGCAAATCACGCAGAGTCATCTGTCGCGTCTCAACCACAATCCTCAACCCTGGCCGAGTCTTCTATGAATGCCCGAATCATGGGGTAATAATATGTTTAAGTGTTGTTCTGCTGCTTTCAGTTGCTGATTTTTTTAACAGTTTGGTTAATGATCTTCCAATTTGATTCATGCAGAAAAGCGAAGATTCATGTGATTTGTATTTCTGGGAAGTTTCTGATGTGGGGGAATGGAACTACGCTGATTATTTGGTTAGCCGAGGAATCCCAATACCAGCAGGTTGGGGTGTTGGACAAGTAACTGAAGGAACGATAGAAGACAAAGATGCAGAGTAGAAGGTTAAAGATGCAGTTCCTCTGATCATGGCCAAGCAACAGCTGCTGAACGGCCTTGACAGCAATGAGGAGATGAAAGAGCTTGTGAAGATAATGGGCAAAATTGATGTGCTCTGTAGGATGATTGTCTCTTTATTTGCAGTGTATCTAGCACTCATGATGTATTCAGTGGCTATGACATGATCACTTTGCTGAAACTAGTACTGAATGAACCTGTTTAGCAGGCTGGGCGTAGTGTTGTGAACATCTAATGATTTCTATTTTCGGAAATCGGCGGGTATCGCCTTTTGCTCATAAATAAATAAATAGCAGAGGCCCTTTTGCTAATAAATAAATAAATAAATTAGCAGAGGCCCTGTCGGGTCAGCTTCGTTCCCATTTGAAGAAGTAGAGCAAATTGCAGTCCAACAGCAAACTATGTCACCAAATACAAGTTTCACAGCCAAATATAAGTACAACTAAACAACAATGTCATCATGTTTTAGTCGCCATACAATCACCAAACACAAATAAACATACATAATAAGTGATGTTCTCACAGCAAAATACTAAACAACAACTTCATCAGGTTTTAGTTGTCATAGCAAACACAATTTCACATAGTAGATAAAAAGTCGTCTTCTCACAGGCAAATACGACAAAAGCAATCTAATCATCATCCGCAGCAGCAGCGTCAACATCTTCGCCATGTGTATCAGTCTGAATCGTAATTCCCCCCAGTGTCATCTTCCTCTTCATCCTCAACGTCCTCAAATGTTGGCGTCTTATTGATGAACTCTCGTATGTCCCCAGCCCGACAGGCAATCTTTTCGCCAGCGTCATTGACGTGATGGTTCTCAAAGATATTAGGAACATCTGTGGAATCTTCTATATCAGGAGCAGTGTAAGCATCATCTTGGTGTGCAACTTCATTAAACAAATTCCTCTGCTCAAACCTCTGCAATACTCTCCAGTCATCGCTACGTGCATATGTGTCTTCCAAGAAAAATATCTGTGTTGCTTGATTTGCCAAAATAAAAGGCTCGTCGGTCTGGTATGCCGCCTTGACTTTGATGGATTTGAAATAATCATCAGCTCTGGGTTTTACGATCCTGGAAAACAGGTTATACCAACGACAGCACAACAGAACCACACACCGATGAACCTCAAAACTGGAGATATACTGCAACTGAACAATGTCTGTTATGTTAGCATACATTTTAGTTGTCTCTTCGCCATACTTATCCGTGCTCATGATGGCACTGTTTTGTGTCTTCCTGCCTTCGTCGCGTGCAAGGGTGTTGTAGCGCACATCTCCAACAACGCAAGATTCATAATGTCTTACCCGAGTATCAGGACCCATTGCTAGTGCGTAAAGGGCATCATTAACTACCTGCCCATCCTCCCGCATCTTCTTAACCTATGGTTAGAAAATAGACAAGCTGATCATCTTATGTACTCAATATATTAAAAAAAACTGACAGTGCAATTCAAAAGCTTACATGGCTCTTGAACCATTTCGCAAATCCTGCCATAACTAGTTTGTCAATGTTTCTTGGATTTTGCGGCAGTACCTCCTTTTTGTAGATGCTGCACAATATAGTGATCGCGCCAAACATCTAAATATATAAGAATGTGCTGCAAGTTTAGTAGATTATGATGTATAAGTTGCAGTACTTAACACTTACTCGATATAAGGTAGAATCTCAGGACAGTTATTCAACACATACCAAACCATTTTGTCCAAATCTTTAGGTTTGTCGTCTTGTCGACTCTTCCCTGTAACTCGAACAGAACAATCAAAAACATTGAGCTCGGGATTGTCTTCACCCACCTCTTTGCTAAGCTGATCAGCTGTTTCAATGTATTTTGAGCAGAATGTCAACGCTTTTGTAGCAATGTAGGCCTCTGCAATGGAACCCTCAGGTCTAGCTCTGTTCCTAACATAGCCCTTGACAGTGCCTAGCCGCCTTTCAATAGGGTACATCCAGCCATACTTTACTGGACCTCTAACTAGTGCCTCATCAGGTAGATGAACAGCCAAATACACCATCACATCAAAGAAGGCTGGAGGATATATCTTCTCAAGGTCGCATAGGATAGTTGGTATCTTGTCTCTAAGACGCTCCAAAGCATCTATCCTGATATTTCTACTGCAGAGTTCCCTGAAGAATTGTCCCAACTTTGCAACTGCTCTGTGTAAGTCAAGGCGGCCCAATCCTTTAAGGATAACAGGTAAAACCCTTTGAAGTAGAACGTGGCAGTCATGAGTTTTCAACCCTTGTACCTTGTTTCCATCTGCACTGACTCTCCTTTCAGGGTTGGAAGCAAATCTATCGTGGACTTAACACGGCAGATTCCCTTGTGAAAGGACTTAGGTGTGGAGCCATCGTGCGTAGGTTAGCTCGAAGGGGTTGAGCGGGACAAAGGACACAAGGTTTACCTAGGTTCGGCCCCTCTCGACGAGATAAAAGCCTACATCCTGCTTCTAGTTGTATTGCTTGAGTTTTGATTACAAGGGAGCGATTACGCTTGACCTAGCTATCGATTAATTGTCTATTGACCTCACCCGCCACCGGGTCTCGCCTTTATATATACAGGTTGAGCCCTAGCAGCTTACAAGAGTTCGAACCGGATCACACAATGTGACCAGCTCGGTTTCTAAATCACCTTGCCTTACAAGACAAGTCATTACATGGCGGTTCATACGTCCGGGTCTTGGGCCGCTACCAGGCCCGCCTCATGAGCCGCTGTCTTCATACTTGTCTTCTTGGGCTTATTTGGGCCTCTCTTGTTGAGTTGCCAATGGTGTAACCCGGCCCCTCCTGGGCGGGTCACACCCCGGGGTTATATCCCCAACATTAGGCCCCACGTTGACTTGAACTTGCTCGGGTCAATCTTCAATGCTTCAGCTGATGAATCTCTTAAAACTTTCCAACAACTTTTTATGATGTGCCATGACGAAAGGTGACATCATACCATTAAATTTTAAAAAAATCCCATGACATCATAATGGATCTTTGTATTAATCCATCACTTCGAGAATCGAGGCGCCTTTGCTGTTGAAGATAATGATGATAGCTCCTCGATTTCCGTGCCTGCCATTTATTGTCTCACCTTTTCCTTATAAATAGGCATGAGGGGTTCATTTTTCACTTTTACCTCATTCCTTTCTCTTCTTCGTCTTCCTCGCGCTGCCACTGCGACTCGAACTCTGCCGTCGCCGTTCCTCTCCAGCTACCTCAACGCCGGCCGCTGCATCAACCTGAATGAACCAGAGAACCGCGGCGCTCATCCGCTCACCTTCACCGTAGTCAGGTACTACTTCCTAGCCCTTTCAGACCTGCATTAGGGCACCAACTTCTCGCCAGTTCGTCGGCGTTCGTCGCAGTTCTTCATAACGCTGGATAGATCTTATCTTTCAACTTAAAAACACCATAGAAATAACGTGGTAGCCAGTTTAGCATCCATACTGAATCTCCAATAGATCTCTTTATCTCTAGAATCGGTATTCAGCCCACTAGTTCTTCCACTGTTACCTTTAGGTTTCATCATTATTTTTCTTTTTTCGAACGGTCTGTAGATCCATGAACATGATAGCAATTTGTGAAACTAGTTTGCCAATACTTAGCAAAATCCAAACTATCTTGACTTGACAGTAAATTAACCCGCCATTCACTATCTGGGCGGTTTAAATATCAATCTCTGTAATCCACCAGAACTTAGCCGGCTTAATAATATTGCATAATTTGCCCAAAAATCCAGAACCTTGTATGAGCCGTCGGCAATGTTGGCCGGCTCATGTTTATCAACTTAATCCTGATCTTGTTACCCACCAGGGAAACAGCCGAATTAAACATGAATTCTGTAATTACTGGGTGGCTCTTCACTATAATATTAACCCGCCAGACTTTATTCTCAGGCACCCGCTGTAAAAAATGACTAAGACCACCACCTCTTGCGATTGGGTTGTTTCCACTATCACCGAACAATCTCTCAGTGAGTATGTTAAGATGGGTGTTTTAACAGCAAAGGACGTCATCCATTGGCGAATCCCAGGAGCTGAAGTCCTGCCTCAACCTAAGGAAGGCGAGGTCATAGTCTTTGCAGATCATCTTCTTCAGGGGTTCTCACCACCTGGGTCCAAATTATTTCGAGATGTTCTGAATTTCTACCCGCTACACCCCCAAGACATTGGCCCCAATTCTGTGTCAAACATATGCAACATCCAAGTCTTCTGTAAAGTCTACCTTCAAGAAGAGCCCAGCGTTGATCTATTCAGAGAATATTATTACTTGAACCGCCAGACCGAGATGACAAACGGGCCTAGCCTTGAACTCGGCGGGATTTCAATTCAGAGGCGGAGGGACGCTGTCTTCCCTGCAGCTGCATTACCCAGTCACCCCAAGGACTGGAACCAGACTTGGTTCTATTGCGAGGACACCTCTCCAACGGGTGAAAATCCTCTGCCGGGTTTCCGCACTTGCTGGCTCAACCCTAGAAATCCACTCCTCGACCGGATCACTGCTGCAGAACAAGCCAAGTACACGGCTACCTTTCCAAAGATAAGGGCCTTATTAGCCAATGGTTTAACTGGTGTTGATTTTATCCGATGTTGGGTCGCCTGGAGAATCTTGCCTTTGAGCCGCCATATCGGCTTAATGTGCCAATACACATGTGATGTGAAAGACCCACAGCGATACAATCAAACATGTCTTGAGGACCAGCAAATTAATGAAATGACCAAGACATTGCTCGGGGAGACCCTCGAAGACTGCAGCAAAATGGGGCTGAACCCCTTCTACGCTCTCAATCCTGCTCCCAATGTAAGTATTTTAAGTCCCTTTAATCCATTTATCACTTTCTCACAAACCGCTTATTTTCTCATTGTCATTTGTGCTTTCAGGCTGATTCTCCCTTCTGGGCCAAGAAAATACAGCATAAGCCGGCCAAAAAGACCAGAGCAAAGTCCAAAGCTCCAAAAAATCCCAAAGGAAAGAAACAGGATGTTGAAGACTTGTTTGCCCTTGAGCACGAGTCGGAGGTAGAACTTGATTCTCTTGGCTTCCTTTTTATGCAATTTATTGATGCTGACTCCTCTCAGGACGATGCGGAGACCAGCCATGCAGACACCGCAGAGGTAACTATAATTTCCTCCGACTCAGAGCCTTTGCCAAGACAGAAAATTCGGCAGGTGACCCGGAAAGTAAGATTTTCTCACCCTTTAGCTTACTTGGATCCTGACTTTATTTTGATGAAGCAGCAACACAAGGCGAAGCGTGCAACCAGGAGCAGTGGTGGTGGTGACCTTGCCACCGGTTTACCCAACACACCTGCACCTCGAAAGCGCCGGAATGAGGTACCTCACAATCCATCCCTCTCCTTTCCAAAGGCGGGTTTCATTCATGAACCACTTAACTCTTTCGATTCAAACTATCAGGGAATGTCTCATTCATCATCTGACGAGTATACCGAAACCCAGATGCCTGTCTTCAGAGTCGCCCCTGGGTAAATACTTGCACTTGTTTCTCCATGAGTCATAATATATACTCATACTCTTGTATTTTTGCCACAGAGGCATAGCAAAGGCAGGCAAGAAATTAAAAATAGGAGGTTCTTCAAAAGACCCCAAAATTGCTGAGCCGGAGAAGCAAATACCTGAGGGTCCTGAGGATTTGACTCAAGACCCAAAAGAACCCGCCGATGATCCGCCAGCACAGGCCGACACCACAACCGTCGATCCGATGAACATTGACGCTGACCCTGCCATCACCCATAATCCACCAAGCCCGAAGCCGCCCAGTCCTGTCAAACTTATTGACGAGGCCCCCTCTGACAAGGTTGTTGATGATGTTATCATTATTGGCACAAGCTACACAGAACCGGGTAATCCCACTGTCTTGGCCAAACACAACGCCAAGGAAGAGCCGCCAGCCGCCGACAAAGGCAAATGGAATTTGGACCTGGAGAGCTATACTGGCTTCAGCGCAAGTGATATCCATGCGGGCTACTTAAACCGCCTCCATACTAGCCGTGAACTAGAGGTCGGTTTAGTAAACCTTATGAAGGAACGCTCTGAGGTATGTTGCTAACTCCTTTCCATATGTAAACATATAGAGGATAGGAAATAGTAGAGTATGCTGTAGACTTAAGAATAATCTTCAAACTGTGCCCTCTCATAGCCAACTTATTCTTTAAGATCCAAATATGTAGCCCCCAAGGGCCGGCTTAAACTGAAAAGTTGAGCCAGGACTTGCAGTTGCTGTTGTAAATAAAATCACATATGTAGCCCCCAAGGGCCGGCTTGAACTGAAAAGTTGAGCTGGGACTTAAACAAAATGACCTACATTAGCCCCCAAGTGCCAAGCATATTGCTTGCAATGTGCTTGGGACTTGTAGTATTTGTAGAGAAAATTTGGAATAATGATCTTGTTTATTACCAATCCTTTCCTCAGGAAGCTTTAACTTTAAGTGAAGCGAAACTGGGCAAGATAGCCAAAAAGATTAAGCATCAAGAGGCGGAGACTGTGAAAGCTGAGTCGAAATTCCAATTTGCCTTGAACGAGAATGAGCAACTCAAGGCCAAATTCGCAACAGAGAGAGCCGCCTTTGATACTGAAAAGGCGAGCTTAGTCAAGCACGCCAAAGAGGCAGAATCACAACTTAAGCCGGTTGCTGAAGAGCTTGCTGGTTTAAAACGACATATCACCCATATGACAGCTGCCATCTTTGGTAAGATTCATACACTTGAACATCTGTTGGAATAGTACTTTAAGCCGCCTTGCAATTCTTAGTGTCCATTGTTTAACTGTCATGACAACTGATGAACAGGCTCCAGGAGCGCCAGTCTTGGCGAAAATATGTTCATGAAGCTCAAGTCAGTGTATTCATTGATTGAGCAGCTATATGCTGGGACCTTGCGAAGTCTCGTGGCCCTATCAGGTGGAAGAAGACCGCCAAAGAAGATCAAGACCGTGCTGGAGCAACTTTCAACAGCACCGGCTCAAGTTGCGGAATATAAACTGTCAGCCGCCCGAGCCGGAGCCATTTGTGCTCTAGGTCGAGCCAAGGCATGGGCAAACGAACTTGACCCGGAAGAGATAGCGACCGGTTGCCCAGAGTTCAAGGATGACGTGTCTGGTTTCAAGGAGCAAGATTTCAACAAGTGCGTCAAAGATATGCGACCCGTTGCTTGCAAACTGATTGAAGATCTAAATCTAGATCATTATACTCCGGCTTATGAAATGGACAACCAGAGGGTTAAGCCGCCTGCTCATGATGTTGTCAACCTTATCCCTCCCCGGCGTAAGCATATCTTCGCTTCTGACGTTGATCATTCTGTTATACTTAATGATGAAGCCACTTTCGAAGCTTTAACCAGCATCGATTGGACCGCGGCTGGTCTTTAGATGATCGAGGAAGAAGAAGAAGAAGAGCCGGCACGGGATGATCCAGAGTCATCAACTCACCATGAAGGAAATCAGTGATAAACCCGGCGACTTTCAAGTGAAAGTATAAGGGTGCTCTTTCAGAAAACATTTTTCTCCAAATTTATGGGCTCATGATAGCCTTGTAATAGGCTAGTTTAAAACAATGATTCGCCATATCATGCCTTTGTGCATGTGGATCCTTATTTTTGAACCACCAACTTGATCTTTAAAGTAGTGGGTTATATCCCCAACAAAATCCATGTGGGAATCTCACACGTGACAGGACCTTGTAGAATTCTTTTCTATTTACCTTGTCCAAGACGTACACAGCTGGTGCCATATCCCGTGGTTTACCTTCATCTTCCACCTGCAAATGCTTTCTAATACCCATGTGTGTCAAATCAATCCTAGATTTTAAGGTATCTTTCGTCTTGCCTTCAATATTAAGAAGTGTGCCGATAATGTTGTCACATATATTTTTCTCGATGTGCATCACATCAAGATTATGCCGCAAATCCAAATCTTTCCAGTACTCCAAGTCCCACAAAGTGGACCTGCGGGAAAACAATAATCTCTCTTCTGCCCTACCATGCTTCCTTTTCCCGCTACCATTATCAGGATGGTTTCCTGGTGTAATATGCCTGACCTTCTCTAATTCCACTTGCAACTCATCGCCGGTGAGCCTCTTTGGCACATCACGGTTTTCATGCTTTCCATTGAACACATGTCTTCGGTATTTTGTAGGACATGGCTTGTCCTTGGCAAGGAAACGGCGGTGTCTAATGTAATAGATCTTGCTAAGTATTGTGTATGACAGCGGATACTTGTCACAACGAACACATGCATTGTAACCATGTGTCGTTCGCCCTGACATAGTGCCCAAAGCCAGATAATCATGGATGCACCAAATTATAACAGCACGCAGAAAGAAATCAGCTAGTGGGCTGCTATATAGGTCTCGAGTGAGAACACACCTCCATAGCTGTTGAAGTTACTCCACAAGAGGCTCCATGAATAAATCAAAATCCTTTCCAGGACTTTTTGGACCTGGGATGAGCAAGGCCATCATGTAGTTTGATTCTTTGGTGCAGACATTTGGAGGCATGTTGGAAGGGATAACAAGCACTGGCCACATGTTATATGTGGCACTCTGGTGGCCAAATGGGTTAAATCCATCTGTAGCTAAGCCAAGTCTAGTGTTTCTCAGGTCAGCAGCAAACTTTTTGTGTTTCTGATTGAAGCTTTTCCAGTCACTACCTTGAGATGGATGGCTCATTACATTCTGATCTCTGTACTCCTGGTTCCTAGAATGGCACAGTACATCCTCTCTTGTTTCAGCATCATGAATAAACCTCTGCAATCTTGGTATAATTGGAAAATGTCTCAGAACATTATGAGGAATCCTCTTCACAGCAACGCCATCTTTCCATATTGATGATTTGCATTTTGGGCATTCACTTAAGTTGGCATAATCCTTCCGAAACAGAACACAATTATTCTTACAAACATGGATCATATCATATCCAATTCCAACTGCACGAAGGAAATTCTTTATTTTACTGTAGGTGTGTGGCAGATCAGACGCATCTGGGAAAGATTTGCGGAAAGCAGCCAACATCGCATCGAATGATTTGTTGGTCATCCACTCAGATGTCTTCACCTAAAGAAAGGTGACCATAGCTGAGAATACTGACAGCTTATTTCCTGGGGTGACAGCCACGTTGCATTGTTCCAACATGCGGGCCCACCATTTTTCTTCTACAGGTGAAAGTTCACAAAATGCGCGAGCATTTCGTAGCATTGTTTCAATGTTGGTGAAACTCACTGGCTCCACCACCACCACCTCCTCCTCCTCCTCCTCTTCCACCTGAGCATCAGGCAGATCAAGATGGTGATCTGCTGCTTCCACATAATCCGTAACATTGACGTTCACAGCTTCACCATGATGAACCCACCTAGTATATGTGACCGACATCCCATACAAGTGTAGATGATTTTGCACAGTTGACTGGGGTCTTGTAACTGAATTCATACAACTGCTACACGGGTAGAGCACATCTGATTTTGGACCCCTGTACTCAGCTCTGATAAAGTTCATGAAGTTTTCAACCCCCTCGACATATGCAGCGGAGAATCTTCGAGCAGAAGTAATCCAAGTCCTTTCCATCTGTTAGACATATAAATTAGTTCTTCTACTAGATATTACAGGAAAAACATATATGATTTTTTATGAAGTCTAGAAAAAATACCTAGGTTGATGTCTAAAGCTATGGCAAGATATTTGGACAAGCAGATCTAAGTAACGAAATATATGTAGAGCTAATTCAGCAGACAGATTTGAGTGATAAATTATGGCAGGTTATTTCAGCAGTCAATGAGGCCGAGCACATAGCCATCGAAGGCCATCTCAGCAACAAAGATCGAGTATAAAACGGTGTAGAGCTATTTCACCTAACAGATTGGCTACTAGACCATGGCAATCTACGTCACAATAAATATATGGCAGGATATGTTAGCAACTAATCGGGCGTGGCATGCCATCTCAGCTAAGCAGATTGAGTGCAGAACAGGGCAAGGAAGCTTCTTAAGCAGAGCATATTGAATGTAAACTATTTTGGCAAATAGTGAGATTAACATCGTCTATCAGCTAACATTCAGCGCTACTCCGACATGCACGGGACCTGAGTCTAGAATGCGTGTATCGTGGGAGAAGCTGACCGCCGTTCATCTCCACAAGAATGTCGCAAGCGGTGGCGGCACGGCTAGAGGACGGCAGTCTACAAGAGCGTACTGTGGGAGCGAGAGGATCGCCATGCGTCCCCTCGACAAATCGCGGCACCGACGTATCGGCGCGGCGGGGAGGGCGGCTTTGGCGGAGCGAATGGAGTGGAGGGGGCCGGGGGGAGGGGGGTTTGGGGAATATTATTGGCTAGTTGGCCGAAGGGTGGTTGAATTTGGGATTTGGGGGGAATGTTCGCGTGGTGGGCGGGGGAGTTTGGCGCATGGTCGGTTTCTCCAAGTGCGGTCCACATGTGAGTGAAGAGGCAAGCCGAAGTGTGTTCTGTTTGCGTGAGCCGTGTGCAGCACCGACCGTGTGAGGGGTGCAATGCGACCGCGATAAGCGTGCTGTGAGTGTACCACCTTTTTTTCTTTTAAACTTGGTGCTTCGCGCGATCCATCGATACTACTACTAGTAATCCGGTAATCCTGACTAAAACGGTGCAGCCGGGTATTTTCCCACGCGATATGCTGGGAGTTTGGCTTAGTTGGTTTTTTTAGGACGAGTAATGCTACACCTACGTAATCCCAGTTATGTAATTAACGTAATGTGAAACATGTGGGCTGTTGATTGGAGACTGGGGGGAGGGAGGGGCCCACCACCGTGAAAATCAGGGGGGAGAGAGGCAATTTACGTTAACCCTTTCGTACGTTCCCGTAGATGTAGAAAGATGTGAAATGCGTGAATGTGTAGTGGACGTACTATTGGAGTGCCTAGGATAAATTGTGTATGTAGACCCTATGTGTTTATTTACTTCGCATGTTAGCTTTGTCTCGGGTCAAACCTTCTAAGTTTATACACACAAAAATGAATCATCATTCCATATATTTTCATACTCCTACAATATATCTTACTATTATTGTGAAAGTTCATATACACCGGATGAGATTCATGCAAACACGGCAGATTTTCATTACATTTTGAACTTTTATAGGACAGAAAAATAAAAGAAACCCAACCCTAAACCTATTCTACGGCGGCGACCGACGTCCTCCATCTTCCGTCTCCATGGATGGGGGCGGGGTTCAAGACCCGTGAAGTGAAGGTGCGGTCTCCGGCGAGGAAGAGTAGAACACGGGAGACCGACCGGCCAGTTGGCACATCATGCCCTGCCGCCTCCCATGCCCAACTCATCCTTGAAGGAGTCCCCAACCTCGGTGGTGCCGGTGGATGTGAGGTCGATGATGAAGGATGTGGACGGTCCGTCGCTTCAGCTGCCACATGCGCCACCGAACGTTGGACGGCGGCAAGTAGGACGTGTGGCCGACGGTGCTCCCGTCGTCGGCCGCCAGTGTGGCCACCGCTTGTGCGGTCACTTTCCCTTTCTGTCACTGGGATCAAGCACCGTAAGATTGAACCCATCACAAAGCACCTCTTCCCATTGCAAGATAAATATATCAAGTTGGCCAAACAAAACCCAAATATCGGAGAAGAAATACGAGGCTATAAGCAATCATGCATATAAGAGATCAAAGAAGACTCAAATAACTTTCATGGATAAAAAGATAGATCTGATCATAAACTCAAAGTTCATCGGATCCCAACAAACACACCGCAAAAAAGAGTTACATCATATGGATCTCCAAGAGACCATTGTATTGAGAATCAAACGAGAGAGAGAAAGCCATCTAGCTACTAACTACGGACCCGAAGGTCTATAATGAACTACTCACGCATCATCGGAGAGGCACCAATGAGGATGATGAACCCCTCCGTGATGGTGTCTAGATTGGATCTGGTGGTTCTGGAACTTGCGGTGGCTGGAATTGATTTTCGTTGACTCCCCTAGGGTTTCTGGAATATTGGGGTATTTATAGAGCAAAGAGGTGGTGCGGGAGGCGGCCGAGGTGGGCACAACCCACCTGGGCGTGCCTAGGCCTCCAAGCGCGCCCTGGTGGGTTGTGCTCCCCTCGGAGCACCCCCCCAGGTGCTTCTCCGGCCCACTGGATTTCTTCTGGTCCAAAAAAATCCACAAAAAGTTTCGCTGTGTTTGCACTCCATTTGGTATTGATTTCCTGCGATGTAAAAAACATGCAGAAAACAGCAACTGGCACTGGGCACTATGTCAATAGGTTAGTACCAAAAAATGATATAAAATGATTGTAAAACATCCAAGAATGATAATATAACAGCATGGAACAATCAAAAAATATAGATACGTTGGAGACGTATCAGCATCCCTTAGTTGGTGCTTTATAAGAGAAGATGGAGACTCAAATTAAAAATAAAAATTTGCATAAAGTAAAGAAAGGCCATTCGCGGAGGGAAGTAGGGATTTGTAGAGGTGCCAGAGCTCAAAGCTTAAATTGAGAGATAAAAACATTTTGAGAGGCATACTTTTCTCACCAACGAAAACGACTTAGAGCTCCCAACACTTTCCATGCTAGATATATCATAGGCGGTTCCCAAACAGAAAATAAAGTTTATTCCTTTTTCCACCATTTCTTTCACTTTCCATGGATAGCCGTATCCACGGCTGCCCTCCATACCAACACTTGCCAAGGAATTTATTATATGATAACATAAAGTAAATTCATTTTTCATTTCGGGACTGGGCATCCCTAATACCTTTGCCGTACTCTCGTGCAATGACAAGTGGATAAACACTCATCGTGAGAATAACACATCTAGCATGGAAAATATCGGCCACCCCTCACCGCCTCGCGAGTGGTACGAGCACACAAAAGAGAAATTTATTTTGAAAATTAGAGTTGGCACATACAAATTTGCTTAGAACGGCACGGAAATACCGCATATAGGTAGGTATAGTGGACTCATATGGCAAAACTGGTTTAAAGGGATTTGGATGCACAAGTAGTGATCATACTTAGTGCAAATGAAGGCTAGCAAAAAGATTGAGAAGCACCCAACCAAGAAACGAATAATATCGTAAGCAAGCATTAAGCATAAGTAACACCGAATAATGCACCATAAGTAAGATATAATTTCATTGCATAACTATTGACTTTCGTACTTGCATGGGGAATCACAAACCTTAACACCAATATTCTTACTAAAGCACAATTACTCATCAACATGGCTCACATATTATATCGTCATATCTCAAAACTATTACTAAGAATCAAGTTTATTTTCTCCAATGATCTTCATGAAAGTTTTTATTATATCCTTCTTGGATATCTATCACTTTGGGACTAGTTTCATATGTTGCTTTTAATAAGCTCAAACAAATAGAAGTGAAGAACATGAGCATAATATTTCTTTCTCTCAAATTAATCTAAGTGAAGCAAGAGAGAATTTCTTCAAAATTTTACTAACTCTCAAATAAATCTAAGTGAAGCATGAGAGCATTTCTTCAAAAATAACAAAGCACACCGTGCTCAAAAAGATATAAGTGAAGCACTAGAGCAATTCCAAGGCTCTAAAAATTTAAGTGAAGCATAGGAGCAAGCATAGCATAATTTTTGGCTCTCTCAAAAAGGTGTGTCCAGCAAGGATTCAAGACTTAAAATAAAAAGCAAAACAAGCAAAAACTCATATCATACAAGATGCTCCAAGCAATACTCATAATATGTGACGAATAAAAATATAGCTCCAAGTAAAATACCGATGGTCGTTAGAAGAAAGAGGGGATGCTACTCGGGGGCATCCCCAAGCTTAGTTGCTTGATAATTCTTGAATATTACCCTGGGATGCCTCGGGCATCCCCAAGCTTATCCTTTTGCTACTCCTTATTCCTTCATCCATCGTGATCTCACCCAAAACTTGAAAACTTCAATCACACAAAACTCAACAAAAACTTTCGTGAGATCCGTTAGTATAAGAAAACCAATCTTTACTCTAAGTACTGTAGAAAACCCATTCAAATTTTGTTCTTGCATTATATATACTGAATTATAACTTTTCTATGGCAAAAACTCTTCAAAGAAAACCATAGATTCATCAAAATAAGCACACAATGCAAAGAAAACAGAATCTGTCAAAAACAGAACAGTCTGCAAAGATACGAATTGTTCTCATACTTCTTTAACCCCAAAAATTCTGAAATTTTTGACAACATGGGCAATTTGTATATCAATCTTCTGTAAAAAAATTCAGAATTTTTTGTCTCTTCTGTGAATTCTCAAAATTGTTTAACTGGATGCAAAAGTTTCTGTTTTCCAACAAGATCAAATCAACTATCACCCAAATCATCCCAAAGGCTTTGCTTGGCACAAACACTAATTTAAACCACAAAAACACATCTAATCAGAGGCATAATTGGGTATTTTATTGAAAACAGCAAGAAAACCAAAAAGCAAAAAGATACAAGTTGGGTTGCCTCCCAACGAGCGCTATCGTTTTACGCCCCTAGCTAGGCATAACACAAAAGATCTAAGTGTTTTCATCTTTGTCCTCCAACTCCTCAATCAAACACTTAGAATTCTTCAAGGATTTAGCATATAATTCTCAACGACACTACTTCTAGGCACGAGATTGAAAAATTCATTCTTGCAAAAAGGGTCTCTTATCACTTCAATAAAATCGGGATGGATACTAATCATCTTAAGATCTCCTTTATCATTGCTAGAAGTTTCACCCTTGCTTTTAGTAACTTGGGTAGTCTTGCCAAATTTTACGGGAGTTTTGGTGGTAGCAAAAGCCGTACTTAGATTACTAAAGATTTCTTCCAGTTTATCAATCTGAGACGGGCTTTCTTCAATTCTTTCATGAATCACGGTCCCCTTTTCTTTTAACAACTTAAAAACTTCCCGCGCTTTTGACCCAAATTTAGTAGCAAAATTATGCATCTTTTTATCCAAGTTTTTAATATGTTCTTCGGTAAGCATTTTATTTTCAATAGCATCTAGTCTTTCCATAACATGCTCGAGAGTCAAAGTTGTTTCATTAATCATAAGCGGTGGTGAACCCACTAAATTTCCCATAGCATTAAAAGCATCAAGAGAGGGACACATCAATAAATTTCCACCGGTAATCGTATCAAGGACGAATCTATACCAAGTGGTGATGCCCACATAAAAACAGCAAAGAAGAACAACGGTAGATTGCTTACGGATAGATCTATTATTAGCATTGCAAATCCTATACCAAGCATCTTTTAAATTCTCCCCTACCCTTTGTTTAAAGTTAAGAACCTCGTTCTCGGGGGTGTATGCAATAGAGGAAGAACTATCCATAACAACAAAAAGTAGTCAATAAGATTGCACACAAAAACAGATCTGACGAGAAAATGGCGAACGGAAAAGAGGGCGAATAAAACGGCAAATTTTTGTGAAGTGAGGGAGAGGAAAACGAGAGGCAAATGGTAAATAATGTAAATTGCAAGGAGATGAGATTTGTGATTAGGAACCTGGTTGATGTTGATGATGTCTCCCCGGCAACGGCGCCAGAAACTCCTCTTGATGTCTGCTAGAACTACGTCAGTTTTTCCCCAGAGAGGGAGGGATGATGCAGCACAGCGACGGTAGGTATTTCCCTCAGTGATGAGACCAAGGTTATCGAACCAATAGGAGAACCACACAACACCACGTAAACAGCTCCTGCACACAAAGAACAAATACTTGCAACCCGACGTGTTAAAGGGGTTGTCAATCCCTTTCGGGTAACGAGATAGATAAAATTGTGGTAGATTGAAAGTTGCAAATAAAAGCAAATAAAATACAACGAGGTATTTTTGGGTTTTTAGATAAATAGATCTGAAAATAAAAGTTGCAAATAAATAAAAGAGCGAATAGCAAAATAGATCTTGAAGGCAAATATATTAAAGAAGAGACCCGGGGGCCGTAGTTTTCACTAGTGGCTTCTCTCGAGAAAAATAGCAAACGGTGGAAACAAATTACTGTTGGGCAATTGATAGAACTTCAAATAATCATGACGATATCCAGGCAATGATCATTATATAGGCATCACGTCCAAGATTAGTAGACCGACTCCTGCCTACATCTACTACTATTACTCCACACATCGACCGCTATCCAGCATGCATCTAGTGTATTAAGTTCATGGAGAAACGGAGTAATGCAATAAGAACGATGACATGATGTAGACAAGATCTATTTATGTAGAAATAGACCCCATCTTGTTATCCTTAATGGCAACGATACATACGTGTCGTTTCCCTTTCTGTCACTGGGATCAAGCACCGTAAGATCGAACCCATCACAAAGCACCTCTTCCCATTGCAAGATAAATAGATCAAGTTGGCCAAACAAAACACAAATATCAGAGAAGAAATACGAGGCTATAAGAAATCATGCATATAAGAGATTAAAGAAGACTCAAATAACTTTCATGGATAAAAAGATAGATCTGATCATAAACTCAAAGTTCATCAGATCCCAACAAACACACCGCAAAAAAGAGTTACATCGTATGGATCTCCAAGAGACCATTCTATTGAGAATCAAACGAGAGAGAGAAAGCCATCTAGCTACTAACTACGGACCCGAAGGTCTACAATGAACTACTCACGCATCATCGGAGAGGCACCAATGAGGATGATGAACCCCTCCGTGATGGTGTCTAGATTGGATCTGGTGGTTCTGGAACTTGCGGTGGCTGGAATTGATTTTCGTCGACTCCCCTAGGGTTTCTGGAATATTGGGGTATTTATAGAGCAAAGAGGCGATGCGGGAGGCGGCCGAGGTGGGCACAACCTACCTGGGCGCGCCTGGGCCTCCAGGCGCGCCCTGGTGGGTTGTGCTCCCCTCGGAGCACCCCCCCCAGGTGCTTCTCTGGCCCACTGGATGTCTTCTGGTCCAAAAAAAATCCACAAAAAGTTTCGCTGCGTTTGGACTCCGTTTGGTATTGATTTCCTGCGATGTAAAAAACATGCAGAAAACAGCAACTGGCACTGGGCACTATGTGAATAGGTTAGTACCAAAAAATGATATAAAATTATTGTAAAACATCCAAGAATGATAATATAACAGCATGGAACAATCAAAAATTATAGATACGTTGGAGACATATCACCGGTCACCACTGCCCCAAAACAACACCTCCTCTCCAGCCCATTCCCCCACCTTTCGATCCCCTAGCCCGCATCAACCGTCCCCTAGTTCGCCGGAAAGCCAAGGTGCGCCGCAAGATCACGTACTACAAGATGCTGACACCGGAGCTACGCGCAGAAATTGCGGCGGCGGTCGGCGCCACAGACCTCCGTTCCCAAGCTCGCTTTGCGGCGGGCCAATCCCCGAGTTCTCTGGAGCCAAGCTACGAGGAGGAGGAAGCCGATCCAATGTTCATGGCGGAGGTCGCGGCGCAAAAGGTCCCCAATGCGTATGAGATGATGGACATCGACTTCATGCCGGCATTTGGGTCCCCCATGGTGCAGGCGGACCAGCGGTTCAACCTGGCGATCCTAAAGGAGGACCGGGAGGCGGAGGCTCAACTCGACGCGGAGCGGAGCACACGGCTGTCGCTGCCATCGAGGCCATTCTCCAGGTGGAATCGGATGTCGTGGATGTGAACTGGGTGGCGGAGGCTCAAGTAGACGCGGAGCGCGCGGATGCCGCTGCCATCGAGGCCCTCCTGTAGGCGTAACCGGACGTCCTGGACTTGAACCGGGCTGCAGAGGCTCAACTCGATGCGGAGCACGCGGATGCCGCTTTCTTCAAGGCCCTCCTGTAGGCGGAACCAGACGTCCTGGACTTGAACCGGGTGGCAGAGGCTCAACTCGACGCGGAGCGCGCGGATGCCACTGCCATCGAGGCCCTCCTGCAGGCGGAACCGAACGTCGTGGACGTGAACCGGGCGGTGCTCGCGTCCGTGCAGAGCGCCCGCATGCTCCACGTGAACGAGTAGCTGGAAGCCGAGAACAACCACGGTGCAGAGACACACGTCGGCAGCTATGGCTCGTTCGCGCCGGCAGCCAAAGACGACGAGGCCGTCTCGTTCCGCGAGCAGTGATAGTTTTTCTTTATGTTGTTTTTTTAGGGATCTTTTGCTGTGTAAAAACATATATTTATGCAAGTCGCCTGACTTTCATCATTTGGGTCAGTCGCCATTTCAGGCGGTTGGATGAATATCCTACGTCTCCTAACCCTTCTTCTTCCTCACCTCTTCTTCTTCCCCAACAGACCACCGCACGGGCCGTACGGATCTTCCCCAACTTGCGGTTGGATAAACATACTGTATGAACGAAAATTATGTGTCAGCGGTAGGATGGCTGAGTTTGGTTTGAGCACATGCGGTAACATGTGTCAGTGAGGGTGCGTTCCCTTGGTTGGGTTTGCGGCGTGCAGGAGCGACTGTGTGAGGGTGCGGTGCGACCAGGACAGCCGTGTGCAAGTGTACCTCCTTTTCATTTTGAAAACTTTAGGCAAGCTTGGCAAAAATGTGTGGCGAAGTATGGCAATGCAAGGCCTAGACCCAAAAAGGATACAAGTACGTACGTACTACTTGTGTTAAAAAAGAAAGGCGGGGTTTTCCTTCACGGGATTGATCGATACAAATCCTCGTTTGACGTGTCAATTAATGCGTATTTTTTCTCCAACGCCCAAAGAGCTAACCATGTCACTCCTCATCGCTTGATTAATGCAGCGCTATGCAAACCAACCTTCTCACTTCCGCATGCATGCAAGGGTATATTAATGTCCTTGGTTGCTAGTACGAGGCAAACCCCATCAATTTTGCCTCGATTAGTGTTAGTGGCCTTCTGCAAATTGTAATTTTGATACTGGCCTTGTATACAAAAAAATGGAGGTAGTAACTATTTGACTTCCTTCCCCATTGCGGTGATGTCGATGATATCTCGAAAGATGTGGCTTTGGCGAAGTGCGTTCGATGGAGCACACCATTGAGGGAGACCACGGTAAGTCATTCGCAAGTGCCGCCTGCAAGCCGAGACAACCGCCTTCTTTACATCCAGGACGTCTGTTGAACCAAAGGACGCGTAAATGTACTAGTACTACACAATAGCGTCGTCTGTCCAGCTTAGTGCGGTAAGGTGGTTTCTCGAACAAGACGATGGAGAAGCGGAGTCAGCGAAGAGTAAAATGATGGTTGCTTTGTCCATGCTTTGTGATTTGACGCCTCACTGCTTTGTGATTTGTGATAGAAGGGACAGGGGAGTAGACTCTGTGCTCTATACTGTACATGCGTCCAAGCACGGGAGAAAGAGGAGAGAGGTTGCATTTTTCTATTCCTTCAGTCAATCAATTAGGGAGCTTTGGTTCCATCTTTTTAGCTTTGGCAGCACCGTCCACAATGGTTCCCATCGATGCCAAAAGCTATTTCCACATTTGGCTACACATTGTGGATGCCCTTAACCGTACCACTTGGTTTTGATCCTGTGTGCTATCTATACAAATCTCGATTATATTGACCTAAAAAATTATAGTATCAAGATTAGTAAAAAGGAGGTGATTTTGCCACGCGGAAGGCGGGAGAGGTTTCTTATTTTTAGAGGACGTTGGCCTGGCGGTTTGCTAACATGCGGTCCCACGTGTCAGTGCTTTACCAAGCCGATCCGGGTACCACATGAGGCAGAACAACGGCAGAAGCAACACGTGCTTAACTTGAAAAGATGAGGGAGAAGCGGATTCAGCAACGAGTGAAATGATGGTTGCTTTGTCCCTCCAACTTCTTTTTTTAGCATTATTTCATCCCTCCAACTTAACTGCAGGAAAGGTGCAGCTTTGTGATTTGATGCCTCATTGCTCATTACTATGTCGGCGCCATGACTGGGGTGCTTCACCCCTGCTGCTCTGCACTGTTATTTCGGTATGGCACGTGGACCCGGTTGCTTGATGTCCCACATGTCGGCGAAAGGGACTAGAACATTTATGAAAGCGAGCGCTCCACTCTTACGACGGAGGAGTACAGGACACGGCGGCCCAGTGAACTGTTACTTGTACTGTAGTACTACTATAGTTTTGCTCTTTTGCACGATCCATCGATACAAACCCGATTAAACAGGCAAGGGAGGGATTTTTCCCGCGCGGTAGATGATACTAGCCATACATTTCAAAGGCAATTTTAATGTATGCAAACTGAAAAATTAAGTAACAATATGAGATCTAGTAAAGCTAAAAACACATATGATTTATTGTGTTAGAGTGTAGTAGTAGTGATGTATTGCATAGTTTTTAGATGTAACATGCGAGAACGTGTAGAGATGTACTTTTGGAGGGCCTACAAAGAGAAATTGGGCATAAAGTGGATTCAAATATTTGTATTCGTCTTCATAGCATTTGTAACTCATATCTACAGTTTGTACAGTAGACGTGAATGCTTGTTTCCTCTTAAGAAACCAGTACAACAATAATGGGGTGTCGTGTGCCAATTTAGGCACTGGCACGTTGGCCTACTCGGCTCCAAAGAGAGAGCGAGAGAAGAGATAAATACACGGGCGGTCAGTGTATTTCAATCGAAAAGCGTAATACGGTCACCGGACTTCAGAATACGCTCATTACGGTCACTATATATGTTTTGGGGTGATTATACGGTCACTTGCTCACCGTTCAGCATCGGATTGCACTCTGTTGACCGGCCAAATAGTCTGCGTGGCACTATGTTGACTGGTTAAATTGATCACGTTCCTTGTGGGTCCCACATGTCAGTTCGCATAGGAAAAAGGTAAGATAAACACAAATTTACGCAGGCGCGACAAGACTCCAACCCGTGCGGGAACCACCTGGTTGTGTATGTGTCTGTCAGGGTCTGATGTGTGCGCATGCACATGTTGGTTGAGCACTTGAGCGTGAGAGTGTGTGTTGGTCGTGTGGTGTGTGCATGCATGCGTGCGTGTGTGCATGTGAGTGTTGCTTGCGTGCGTCGCTACGTATGTACGTGTGAGTGTTGCGTGAGTGCATGGCTACGTGTGTACGTGTGAGTGTTGTGTGCATGCAGTTTGTGTGCATGCGTGCGTGTGTGTATAATCACCACACGAGCTCCTGTGTGATAAAACAGACGGCTCAGCATACCAATACAAGGCCAACTTGTTCGCTGTGCCCGCGGTCTTGACTTCGAACTACCGTCCAATATTTTTTTATCGTTTGTTTTCATTCTTATACACGCCGATAGGTGGGCCCAATGGTAGTGAGATAATGTGATGCAACACTAGAGGTACCACGTGGAGCCCTTAACTGGTCAACTAGTCGTGTCTTGAGCAAATACAGAGCTCTACGGTGAGCCCGTGACTGAATAATAAGCACAAAACGTAAATGGTGACCATAATGAGTGGATTCTGAAGTCCAATGTACGTCTCGTGCTTTCGCTTCAAATACAATGATCGTCACTGTATATATCGCCAGTGGGGTGTACTTTTAGAGGACCTGGAGATAGTTTGTGTGCGTACGCGAAAGGGGCGTAGAGGGGGTGTATGCGATGGAGAGAGAGATGCTCTTCATTTCTCTTTATTATGACTAACTTTATATATAGTATAAAAATATACCAATTCACAGTGCGGAATAAATATCATTGGGTGCACCATGCAATGCAAATTAACGTTCATACTCCTCCATATAACTTTGTAATGTTGTATATATGTTGAAATTCTAAAATAATTTTTTGGCCACACTTTGTGTGGTTTTATTCAAAAGGAATGTTGTATGCGAAATAAACATGAAGAGAGGGCTTTTTAAATCAATGGGGTACGTGATGTAACTTGTGTGAATGTGTAGTTGACGTATTTGGTAGTGCCTAGAGAGGTATGTATATGTATTACGTACTCGAGAGAGGCATGGATGGAGGGGCCGGCGGGGGGGCGTGGGAGAGATAGCACGAGAAATGAGAGAGGTCTAGAGAGAGAGAGACGAATAGGATGTCATGGCGAGATATGCCCTTGATCGAGTGTGTATATGCAAGGGGAGGCGGGGATAGAGGCACGAGGAGAAAATATTTTGTGTGGTGTGTGTGTTGGTATGTGTGGGTGTGAGAAGACAACGAGACCTGGGGGCAGAGGGTGTGTCACCGCGTGAGGTCCGGTGGGCCGAGGTGAGGCCCTTGGTTCGGTTCCGTCCTGCACCACATTGGTCGGCCAGTGACGCATTCAGGGAGACCCATGGAGGACTAGTCGTACAAGACAAAGGTACTAGAGTCGTGAGGACTCTGTGTCCACTAAAAAAGCCGGCTAGGATTTGTAACCCTAGGTCCTCAGACTAAGGTAACCCCTTATCTTTGATATTACCATTCATCCAACCTAACTTTAAGGGGCATCCTAAAGAATGCTCTGCTAGAATCATACTCGTCAATTAGGAACAGAGGTGGAGACAATGCGTGCGAGATAGACCTAAAGATAATGTGCGTGCGGGAGACACGTAGGCAGGTCTATGTATATAGAAAGGGTCGATGGGGATTGTGCATGTGTATGCGTGTGAGAGAAAGAGTGCTTGTGATAAAGGTTAGTGAAAACAGTCATAAATGGTTGTGAGAGGGAGGGAGGGTGATATCGAGGGCATGTCTGCGAGAAAGACACCTCGGGAGAGAGTGTGTGAACATGTCTGAGAGACCACCGATGGATATACACTGTGTGCGCGTATGTGTGAGAGAGAAAGTTAGCGCGTGCGTGAGGAGGGGCCTATGGAGAGTGAAACTACACGTAAAAGACATATGTACACATTGATTAAAAATATAAATTGTATCCAAATATTAGGATGGGATCATGATATTTGCAATTCGCGTAAGGAACGGTCATTGATCCATCAGACATCTATATTCTATCAAATTTGAGCATGTCTATGTTATTATTTGACATAATTGATCCACAGAGTTAGTATTTTGAACTCCAGACAATGCATCGCTCTAGCAATTCGAATATAAACGTGAGTATATTTCATTTTGTGTGTGTAAAGCACATTATACATACAAAAGTTACACAATGAACATTATAAATAGCTAGCTATGAACTAGCATACATTTGAATTCAACATAAGGTGGTTTAAAAAATTCAAATTCAAAATGAAGTCCATTCAATTATTTTAATTCGAGATCATGGCATTTGTAAATCATACCTAAATTATGGGGGCACCAATCTTTGCTCTGCTTTTGTACATAATAGCATATATAGTCGTGTACAAAATAGATTCAAATTTACCTCCTCCATTCCAAAATAATCGTAGTTATAGGATTTTCAAGTGTCAAAACTTCAAAAAGAAGCGCATAATTTAATGAGTTTTCAAACATACAAGGTCAAATTTAACATTGTCTATTTAGGTCAATCCTCGAAGTTCAAGAGTACTCTAAATGTGAATGCTTCTATTTCAAAATTTCCAACGAAGCGCCAAAAGAGCCTCTACTCGCCTGAAACCGCGTGAGACCAATGTTTACTAGAAGGAAATTACTTTTCTAACTCTGACCCGTGAAGCCTACCGACCTGACGTCTATAGGTCTAAACCGGGGTAGGTTTGTAACTTCATCTAGACGCCACGCAACCGCCTCCGAAAATTTTTCATACACTGTGGCCACCTAAACACACATTCGCTCGGCCGAAATCGCTCCCGCCCACTATTTGGGACACCTGGGATTACTGTCCTACCCCCGACCACAGAAGGTCCGGAATTTAAGAGGGGGGCAAAGTTTGTACTTTCCCCAAATTTCAAACAAGCGCGTCCCATCTGTTCAAAAACAAAACAAGCGCGTCCCAGACCGAAACATGGTTCCCCCTTAGCTCCCCCCGCCACCCCCGCCCCCCATCCGATTCCCCATTCGTACTCCGCGGGCGCCAAAACTACCTCTCCACCAGCCACGAAACCCCGGCGTCCTCCGTCCACCACCCCATCCCACCCATCAACCGCCGCCCTCCTCCATCACGCTGGTGCTGATACCCCGACGTCGTCGTCCACCGCAACCGCAGCCGCAACTCCCTCCACGGCTAGTAGTTGAAGCCGAGGCCGAGCTGCCTCCAAAACGCCGACGTGCGCTATACCCGAGCCAGTTCAACCATGTCGTCATGTGCCTCACCGCTGCCGCTATAACGGTTAGTCGATTTTTTTTATGAACCGTCCACCGCACCTGAGCTGTTCCCGCTACGCCGTCCTTCACCGCCTCGGATCTGCTTCCCCTCCGCCGACAGACGGCCACCACAACACAGTCAACAATTTGGCCATGGGTTCAGCCAAGGCTCCACCCTCCTCCAAAACATCGGTTCCCCCGGTAAAAAGAAGAACATCGCCGCGATATCAGGAGGACACAGCACTAGCAACCGGATCTAGTACTCCTCTTCCCTTATTCGTGCAAATCATACGTGTCTGCTTGCATGGTATTCATCCCATAGAAGACACTAGTTGACCACTTCTTCCTACACCTTCTTCCTGATACTAGATGTTCCTAGTAACTCGCGACGCAAGGTTTCTCCTCATATACTATTTCACCTTAGCTAGAGCTTCATCGCTCCCTGGATTTCAATTCCTGGTCAGTTGATTCCCAATTAAAGGAAGCATTCCCCGGCGTAACAGGCGCTAGTCCTCCTATTACGCTGGGGAAGCAGCCCCTCAGTGTTTATCTTAGGGGTGTGTGGGGCCTAGGAGCTTCTGGTACCCGATCTGGAGGTCGGCCGGGCTTAAAGGGATGGCCGGGGGGCGCTGCCAAGCACGGCGGTGGTGTGAGGTCGAGGGGAGGGCGGGGCGGCGGAGGCAGGGGTTTGGGCTGGTGGTCGCTGGCAATTCGAGAAAGATCGTCAACAGTGACTGGCGGGAGGTAGACGAAGGCCATCTGCCCGTTCCTTATAGATCAGACGGTTCATAAAAAAATTGACTGACCTATTTATTTTCAGTCGACTGTTATTTTGATAGGACCACATGTGGTGGTGTGCTGGAGGAGTACCTGCATTTCCCAGCCATCCCTGTGCTCATATATTACAAAATCATACAGAGTAGAATCTAATTTTGTTTGCCATGCAATGCTCTAGAGCTATCATATGTCTCCTGTCATTTATTTTTCAGCCACCTGCTATCTACTACTTTTACAGTGCACTAGTTCTGCACACACTTCACCCATACTCTCACTATTGTTTTTTTATGCATGGGTATTTCAGCCTCTGCCAACCGGTCGATAGAAGCACGAACTAAAAGAGAGAAGCAGCTCAAGCTTTCTTCGGGCTTAGGCAAGACACGTTTCGGTGCTATAAAGGGTGCAGTGTCAGTAGATGGAGACAGTAAACGTAGCTCTAGAGTTGATGATCTCGCTCGCCATGAACCACCATCCCAGGTGCTAGCTTTAATTTCGCGGTGTCATATGTGGTTGCATGTTGCATATGGTGTCTAGCTTGTATTCGAAAGGCCGAAGTCGGTCTTTATTAAGATAAGGAAAGATATTTTTTACATGAACCACCATCCCGGGAGCACCAGAAGCCAAATAGCTAGTCAGGGCACTGGTCGAGCCAGTGACAAGCCCATTACAGACAGGCATCACCTGCAAGCCAACTAAAAAGCCACGATGGTGGTGAAGCAGCCCGCCTCCCACCAGGCTCTCAGGTCCTCGATGATCATGCTCACCACTCCAGCCAGGTGTCTAGCTTGTATTGCTTCCAATTTGGTTAAATTGCATCTGCTTAGCTTACACATTATACCTTTGAATATGGCATGCCTTCCTATTTTTGGTACATACTACTACATCTGTCTATTAACCATGTTCTTACATCAAACTAATTTCTTGTGTATCCCTCATCAATCACTTATGATGAGACAGTCAGGCTCGTGGACTGCTGTAAGAAAAGAATGCAGTGTCAGCCTCCCCACATGATTCTCAAGAAACAGCAATGCTAGATGAAGATAGTCAACGTAGCTCTGTAGTTGAAGACCGCATTTCCCCTACACCACCATCGCAAGTGCATGCTCTAACTTGGCAGCGTGATATGTGGTTGCGTGTTGCATATAGTGTCTAGATTGTAATTCTTCCAATCTGGTTAAATTGCATGTGCTATTCTGCTTAGTTTATACATTATACCTGTTAATGTGACATGCATTCCTATTTTTGGTACATAGTACATCTGTCTATTAAGCATGTCCTTACCTAAAACTACTATTTTTTTGTATCCCGCATCAATCAATTATGATGAGACACCTTTAGTATATGCAGAGTGATATTGGTTGCATCTTTCATATGATTTATAGCATGCACTCTTCTAATTTGTTGAAATGCGATTTATGATGGGGCGCTTTTAACTTGGTAGAGTCATATTGGTTACATCTTTCATGTGGTGTCTAGCTTGAATTGCTTCTAATTTGTTGAAATGGCTTCTGCTTAGTTTACACAAATAGTTGTGAATATGCCATGCTGTCCTGTTTTTCGTACATATTCCATCCTCGTATCATGTGTTTGCCTTACATCAAAGTAGTGATTGTCAGTATCATGCATGAATGAGTTCTGAAGAGTGAATTTTATTGCTTTTTCTTGTTGGTTTACTTGACATTGCAAAATCAATAAAGCGGAAGGAAATTAGCAAGGCAGTGGATAAAGGTGCTCCTCCCAAACAACTGAAATGGAGGGCCTCTAAAGATTCTACTCCGGCATCCCCCCCCCCAAGAAGATTTGCAACACAACACATGCATAGACACTCAACATAGCTGTGTTGATGATGAGCACGTCTCCCCTAGTCGACCATCACAGGTGCTCCCTCTAACTTGGCACTGTTATATGTGGTTGCATGTTATGTATGATGTATAGCTTGTATTGCTTCTAATTTTGTTGAATTCCATCTGCTTACTTTACACATTATACTTGTGAATACGACACGTGTTCCTGTTTCTAGAACATACAATATCTGTCTATCACACCATGTTCTTACATCAAAGTACTACTGTTGTGTAACCTGCAACAATCACTTACCATAAGACACGTTTAACTTGGGAGTGTGATATAGGTTACATCTCGCATTCTTTTCTAGCTTGTACTACTTGTAATTTTTTGAAATGGCACTTATGACGAGACAGTTTTAACTTGGTAGAGTGATATTCGTTGCATCTTTCATATGGTGTCTAGCTTTCATTGCTTCTAATTTGTTGAAATGCCTTCTATTTAGCTTACACATCATAGATGTGAATATGCAATGCTGTCCTTTTTTCTTACACATTCAATCGTCCTATCATGCGGTCACCTTACATTAAAGTAGTGCTCGTCAGCATCCTACATCAATGAGTTCTGAAAAGTGAATTTTTATTCATTTTTCTTGTGGGTTTGACTTGACAAGCCAATAAAATTAAGAAACAGGAAGGAAAAAAATAAGGCAGGGACTGATGGCGGTCTTCCGGTGAAACCGGCATCCCAGGTGCTTTCTCTAGCTTGGCAGTGTGATATTGTCTTGCATGTTGCATACGGTGTCTAGCTTGTGTTGCTTGTAATTTGATTAAATTACTTCTGCTTAGTTTACACATCATAGCTGTGAATATGCAATGCTGTGAATATGCAATGGCACTAATGATGAGAGACCTTTAACTTGGTAGTGTGCTGTTGTTTGCATCTTGCATATGTTTATTTCTTGTACTGCTTCACATTTGTTTAAATGCCAGTTATGACGAGACACTGTTAACTTGGCAAAGCGATATTCGTAGCATCTTTCATATGGTGTCTACCTTCCATTGCATTGCTTCTAATTTATTGAAATGCCTTCTGCTTAGTTTACACATCATAGTTCTGATTATCTCATGCCGTCCTGTTTTTCGTACATATTACATCCTCCTATCATGCGGTTGTCTAACATCAAAGTTCAGTTTGTCTGTATCACGCATCAATTTGTTCTGAAGAACTAAATTTTTATTCCTTTTTCTTGTCGGCTTGACTTGAGATGGCACAGAGAAAGAGGAAGGAACACAGAATGCAGGGGATGGTGTTAGTACTGAGGACGCACGGAAACGGAAGCAATAGAAGGTCAAAGTCCACCGGAAAATTGTACAAACACGGTATCCCATGCTACATCAGCTGCAAAACAAACCAAACAGAAACTAATAGCTGCCACCAAACAAGTAGTGACAACCCTAGTTGTTGCAACACCTTCCACAGTACCACCAGCTGCACGAGTTACTCGTTTGTCAACTCAGCTAGCAGCACGTTCCCAAGCTCCCTTGCCACCTGACACTACTTCCGAAGCACTCTTGACACAAGACGAGTTGGCAAGATCAGATTAACCTTGTGAGCTTCAACAGCAAGAAGGTAGTTACCGGAGTCAAGTTACAGTTGCATGCTTCTTTATATGTAGTCTCACAGTTTGATGTACACTAACACTTCTTATGTTCATTGTTGGACTAGCACCTAGGCGCAAGAGAAAACAGACATTAGGGATAATGCTCGATAGGTTAACTAAATCTAGAGGAGGAAGAATGGAGATCCGTTTTGACGCAGGTTTAAAAAGGCCACGTGATGCTACAAAGTCAGCCAAGTTAGTATCAGAGGCAGCGGTTGCTGTTAGGTGTCATGCATGTATCCTCCCAACATGGATTCATTACAGGAATGACAAAGACGAAACCCAGTTCAACACCTTCCTCAACCATTTATATGTATGTATGGTTATGTATGGAAATTAGTAATATCGTCTTGGTCTGTCCCATACTTTCTAGGTTGCTGGTAATGAGACTCCCATAATTTTCAATAGATGAGGTTCAAGTTGGATAGCCAAGATGATGCAACCAGACAAGCATGCACCCATGTTTTCAAGTCTGCTCTGCGACAGTATCGGTATAACTTGAGGAAAACTCACTTTGAAGGCAAGGCTAACAGTGAACTTGCCCAAACATGTCCAGTGCAAATATATCGGATGAAGACTGGAGAGGCCTCGTTAAACACTGGTCTGATCCAAAGTATCAAGTACGTTATATATATGTGATTAGATCACATGTTGAACTCCTATTTATGCATGTGCCTCACAAATCTATCTTCTTGTAGGTGAACTGTTCAAAGAACAAGGCCAACCGTACGAAAGTGAAATTCCAACAGACGACAGGATCTCGTAGCTATATTGCACACTGCGAGGCTCTTGTAATTAGCTGCTATTTCACTCTTTTCGTTGTGTCATATTATCAGATCAATATTGACTTGTTCCAAATGCAGAGGAAAGCCCGCAAGGACCAAAAAGTACCTGAACCAAATGTTGTGGAAATGTTCAAGGACTGTCACACCAGCAAGACGAAGGGGATGACTACACCAGTCAAAGCCGCTATTGTAAGTCCTTAATCCTCGTGCCTTTTAACTACTACTTACTCTGACTTGTGCATTGAACTGCACAGTCTGCAGCCAATGTCTATTACTCTTTTCAATTTTATACACAATTGTCTTAGAGTATCATTGCACCTTACAAAGTTTAAAAGAGAGGAGTGATGTTCCTTTGATCTTGATCTATAATCTAGTTCCGTGCTGGACTTGTCTACACAACGTTACAATTGCCTGTTTGTCTGTTCTCAGTTGTTTTGTGATATAAATGATGTCATACTATGCTTACCATATTATAAACATTTTCTCTTTATACTTAGCTGTCAATACAATGTGAAGAAATAGACAATACATTAGCCATGGTAAATGGTCATCTGTTTGGAACCTTGTTTTCTTATGTACTTTGCAGTAAAATACAACTAATATTTTACACGGGTTCACCAGAATAAGTTCTGTATATAGACCAAAGCTATTTTGTTTGGTTTTGTTTCCTCCTTAATATCTTCTGTTCTGGTACTACTAATGTAAAAACTCAACTTTTCAGCAAGCTATGAACAAATGGTGGAACCGCCACCTTCTGAAGGTGACGAGGCAACTATAACCGCAATGTCACCTCTTGCTGCAGTGGGTCAGTACCTGTCCACTAACAGTGCCAAAAGCACGTTCCTGTGTAATACTGGATTGGTTGTTAAGGCAATCTCATCCAAACTGCCTCATGATCAAGATATGCAAGCTCAAAACAATGTTATATCTGCGCTCCAGACACAAGTCCATTCCCTAACAGAGAGCCTTTGTGAAACAAGGACAGCCATTGTTCGATGTCGTCAAGCCATGCATGGTTTTGAAACCAGACTATCAGACATTTGCTATGTTGTTCAGGAGCCTAGGAGAAATGAAGGCGAAGGTTATGGTGTTCCATCGGATAGTACAGCATGAAAACGTAACAGAAAGGTCAAATGAACTGAGCTTCTGAACTTCTGGTGGTGCATTTATCTGCCGAACTGTTAAATTTTATGCCAGCCTTCCTTTTGTTTTATGGTTGTAATTTGTTTTGTTGCAATACAAAATTTGTTCTTAACATGCAGCGACCGGCGGAAGAAAACAGCAAGCCATTTTTGTATAGTATAGGGTGTTCCCTATATTTGCACTGGTGGCGAACTTTGATGCCCAGTGGATGTAATATGTGCAATCGCCTTAATAGCCTAGCATTAGTTTCTGGCTTATTTATTTCCCTAGTCTTCTTTTTCCTTGGTTTGCTAGTGGCTGCAACAACCATGGGCCATATACGGACCGTGGTAACCTTGAGCATGCTACGGGCCGTAGGACCCATGGGCCTCCTATGGGCCGTCGGATAAATGGGCCTCCAACGGCCCGTAGATTCAGTGGGCCTCGGACCGTCGGATAAATGGGCCCACATGGGCCATAAACGGGCATAATTGGTATCGGGCTAGCACGGTAATGGGCCATTAACAGTCCAGAAGACAGCAAAGGCTTAATTCTGTCACATGCATAACGGGTCGTTAATGGGCCAGAATATAGGACGGGCTCGAAACGGCGCAACGTGTTAATAGGCCACAAACGGGCCGATTCTAACCACGGGCCGAATTTGGCCGATTAGGGGAATAGGCCAGTAATGGGCCAGAAGTAATCGAGGGCCGGAAAGGAGCCCAAGAATCTATGGGCCGTCAGTAGGCCGAAAGCTAACACGGGCTGGAAACGGCCCATGTGAATCATGGGCCGTTACTGGGCATAAAGAAATTTACTGTTTATTATGGGCTAGAGTCACCGCGGCCCATTAAAGGGCCCAAAGATACGAAAGCCCTCGTCTGGGCCGAAAGACGTCGTGGGCCATACATGGGCCGAAAATGAAATGGGCTGGTATTATACTGGACGGCCCACATGACGCTGTTGGGCCGATTTCGGGAACGCCACAACGGGCCGTGAGTTACCGGGCCGTAAAATGGGCTATATGCGAACAGACCGTTAACAGGCTTTTCATGGGCCGGCCCACTATCTTTTGACCAAGTCAAACGGGCCGGCCTTTGTAAGCTAAATGGGCCAGTGTTTGGCCGTCGCACGTGTTGACATATCATAGGCGCGTATCTGACCCAATGACGAGCTAACACGTGTTTCCTCCGGCCAATGAGAAGTTTACACATGGAAAATCGCCATTGGTCGTTGCTGTTAACGGGCTATTGGATCCAAAACCAGACCTGATAGATAAACGGCGACCCGTTACGGTGGATGCCACGTTTCGGTTACCCTTGACGAAAGCACTTCCATGATGCGTCATTTATCATCATGGAAGTGAACACTTCCGTGATGATAATTTTGGTATTGTCATGGAACACTTCTACGATAGCACAGGTATGACTATCTTGATTCTGTCATAAAATCGTCATGGATGTACATGCATGACAGAAAACGTGACCTATTGTGACAAAGACATATCATCACGGAAGTGTATTTTTTTGTAGTGACAGTGGCGAGCCGACATCTTTTGGACAGTCGGTGCCCAACCTATCACCCTAGCCCATAGGCCGTGTGCCTGTGGATGACACCTGAGTTGTCCCATCCGCAAGCATGAGATGGAAGACTCTGCTGGCTTATAAAGGAAGCCTTGCTCCAGCTCAGCACATCACAGCCTTCACTCGCAGCCTGATTTCCAAACCACCAAGATGCCTGGCCCCCTCGTCCGCAACGAGACCACCGCATCCGAGCTTGGAGATTTCGTAGCCATCCTCGCCAATCTCACTCGTTGTGCTTTTGGCATAGACGAACCCCCAGAATATGTTGTGTACCAGGAGCACACAAGTGATGCCATCCATCACTTTTGGGCCACGGTGTACATCTACGGGAGGGGCACCACATCAGAACATCCCTACCAGTTCATCGGGAGGACAACCTCCGACGAGCCCCAAGCCATCCAACTCGCAGCCCGAGTGGGTATAGTTAATCTTCGGCATTTGTCGCCAAGGGTTAACACTCGCCCTTTCTTCTACTACCCTAGTCGCGAAGGCTATGGTAGCCCGACCCAAGTCGCCAACGGAGACCATGAGTCGGATCCTGCCCTAGTGCATCTGGTGCGCTACCTAAGAGCGCAAGAAGCACTATTTGATCAGGTCACGAATGATCTGATTGGGACATGCAGGACGCTTGCTCTCCTGACACCAATAAGAAGTGAAGCTGCAACTAACACTGACACCCAGATAGTGCTACTTGGGAGGCCAGTCGAGCCCCCAAGGTCTGCTCCTGTCATCTACCCCGGCAATGCCTTCGCCTCCCCAAGGGAACTCCGTCGTCTCTTGGAGACCTACTCCAACGCGATTGTGACCACGACACCCCACGAGGGGCATCATCACTATCCCAGCATTGTAGCTCCCCATCCTACCCCAACCAACTCCGACACTGAAGCTCATGGAGGTGCCTCGACATCTGCAAGACACGCCCGGCTAGATGTCAACGAGGTGGACTGAGTCCACCAGGAGTGTTGTCAAATCTTAGTAGTCCCATTGTCTTGTATTTTCAAGGTAGCAATCGTATGGCGTAGTGAGCTTGTAAATTACCCGTGTGCCATTGTTTTAATGGTACTATGTGTGATCTAGCGTAAATTGTTGGCGTTCGGTGACAGAGTAAATGCTAGACGTGACTGTCGACACGCACAGTAATACGTCACACTCCTTTTAGGAAGTGGTGTCCAAGAATTTGACTTGGATAACCCTATGTCGGAGCCGATGCACAAGTCATACCGGCACCGCATCACATTTCCTAAACTAGGCATCTTATAAGGGGCCGTATCCATACACCACACCAGCCACCACCACACTTCAGCACCGCTCTTCTCCATTCATCCTTCCATGTCTCACCCTGGAGCCTACCTACGAACTCCAGATGCAAGCCCTGGTAGTTTCGTTAAGGTTTTGTGGGATCTGACCCGCAATACTCTTGGTTCCAACCACCCACCCCAGTATGAGTTATTCAAATTAAGGATCACCCCTGATTCCTCGAAATACTGGGCAGTTGTGCACATCCCACCAGAGATTTAAATCAAGGCCCTCCATATGTTGTCTTCGTCGGGAGATCCATGCCAACCTCATGCATAGCTATCAAGGCTGTTGCTTATGAAGCAGTCACCCGTCTTCGATTCACGGTACTCACTGCCAGTGAAAGGAAATACTACTATTTCCTGAGCCGCACAGCTTCTGGAGCAGAAGCCACGTTCCATTGTGAACGTGTAGAGAGAGATCCAGCTCTGGCCAACCTCATTCAGTATGTGATGGCCCAGGAGCATCTAACCCAGCAACTAATGGATTATCTCCATTATCTTGCTGTCCTGATTCCCCATATCGCCATTGGTGGACCACCCTGGCCAACTCCGGAAGGGCGTGTTCTTCATTTACTTCCTACACTTCCCCCAGAAGAAGAAGAATGTGCTCCAGCACCGGGAACCCTTCCACAAGACCCTGTAGATCTCACCTTCAGACCGTAGACGGTCATGTGTGTGGTTGTTGCTGTGTCTAACGCGTGGTTACATGATGCAACCATTGTATTTTGTTTAGGGCGTATGTCATAAGTGCATTGCCATGATTGCATTCTGCATATGATCATTTGTTGTGATTTGCATTCAGTTCTTCCGCCCTTAACAAATCTTGAGGACGAGATTTTCTTAAGGGGGTAGAGTGTGTAACACCCCAAAAATTTAATCAAATTTTATTAAGTAAAATTTGGTCAGAGGTAAAATTTTAAATTATACTAGGTCATTTATTGATTTCAGAGCCTTTTCTGTTTTCTGTTTCCCAAAGTTCTTCCCTCCATAGAAGATTATTTCTATGGAATATTGTGGTCTGTGGTTTTTTTTATAAATCTTGCCAATTGTATTCTAAATAACAGTAGTAAATACTTTCATAATTAAAATTTGCCACAAAGTAATTCTTTAATAGCATTTTCAATCCTTTTTTTAGCAATGGACAGTAGGAGAGGCTCCTACTATTTTTTCATATATATGTAAGTGGTGTTACACGTTACATCTTATGTACAAGTTTTCATCCACAGCCACACGAAAGAGGTTGGGTGTGGATAAGAGGGAGTGGTAATAGTAACTATGTAGTGTAAATCAGCAACAAAAGATGAGATGAGGGCAGGATGTGCCCCTTTTGTCCTATGTTGAAGGAGGCTAAAATCGTCCTTAAATCTCTGGAGCCAGGTGTCAATGCTCGGGTCCACTCTTCTGAAATGTTTGTTGTTTCTCTCTTTCCACAAGCTCCATGCCGCCACTAAGAATATGTCAAAAAAGAGCAGGCATCCCCAGGTTTCTTTGCCAGCTTGGAGCAGTTGGAGTCGGCAGGTGAACGTGGGCTAGTTGATGCCAAGCTTTTGCCAGCAAGCACGGCTAAAGGGACAAGTAAAAATCATGTGGTCAACTGCTTCCTCAACTTGGGCCCCATAGAGCAGGCAGTTGTGATCATCTCCAATATCATAATGGCGACATTACAGCATGTTGCCGTGTTTAATCTGTCATGTATCAGCAGCCACCCAAATACCTTGATCCTCATGATGCAACGCGAGCGCCAAAGCCAGTTAAAGATGGGGTGGACAGTCGTGTCTCTGAAGTAAAATTTATTGTAGTCAACTGGTCTGTATTCTGCCTTGCCCTAGGTGTAATACCAAACATCATTTATGGAGGAAGTTGGACACATGCACGAGGAGATTGCCTGAATGTCACGTACTTCATTTAAGGCCTACGGTGAGAGGGGTAGATGAAAGGTTTCCGACAGCGCCGTGCTCTCCAAGAAACTCTTTATGGACACGTCTTCGTGCATGGCAAAGGAGAAGGCATGAAGATGTGATGATTCGAGTACGTCGCTGCCCCGAAGATCTTTTCAGAACAGTGTTGTTGTGCCCGAAACCACCTGGACTTGCGAGATGCCACGGAACATTGGGTTGAATTTTAGGATGTCGCGCCACCAGAAAGATCCAATAGGGTTCGTCGCGTGGGGGATTTTATCAGTGTAGTACATGTCCCAAATGAGATGCACCCACGGGATATCAAGCTTGTTGTAGAATTTATGAAGAAATTTCATGAGCAAAGCCTCGTTCTGCAGCTTGATGTTGATAACCCCTAGCCCATCTTGCTTTTTAGGTTTGCAAACCATCTCCCAAGTAGCTAGAGAATTGCATTTGTCACCCTGTTCAATTTTCTTGGTCCAAAGGCATCTTTTTCTGATCTTGTCAAGCATTTCAACTAGTTTAGGGGGGAAATTTAGTGTGCATATGGCGTAGATCAAAAGGGAGGTGACGGTTGCATTAAGCCAAGAGAGTTTGCCGCCATATGACATCATAGCGATCGTTGAGGTTAGGCGGCGTTCAGCGCTACAGACAAGTGGCATGAGGTCCATAACAGTGGGCTTGGATGTGCCAAGAGGTAGGCCAAGGTACATGAACGGCATCGATCCAACAGAGTAACCAAATAAACTCGCAAAGGTAAGGGATGAGTCCGCTGAGAGATTGATCGGGATTAGCATGGACTTTTGAAAGTTGATCCGGAGGCCAATGGAGGACGCATAGTCAGTAAGGAACCCTTTTATGATGGCTGCTTAATGTGTGCATGCTAGCATGGCCAAGATCGTATCATCCGCGTATTGGATTACCGGATAGTCAGTTTGACCTGCACAGGGAAAAGGTAGTTGGATTCTGCCCTGTCGGAAAGCATCGTTGATGGCGGCCTGGAGGAGGTCAGCTGCAAGCACAAATATGAGGGGCAACAGGGGATCGCCTTGGCGAACCCCGCTGCGGCAGTGGAATTGGCGTCGAGGGACTCCGTTTAACAGTACCGAGGAGCGTCCCATGGAAAATATGCATCTGATCCAGAACAACCATTTGTCATTGAAACCCATGTGTTTCATGATGTTTAACATGTTGGTGTGCTCAATCGTATTGAAGGCTTTGGGAAAGTCAAGTTTCAGCAAGATAATCTCCCTCTTCGATGTTTGACACTGGTGGATGTGTTGGAAAGCCCATGCTAGATAGTCTTGTATCATCTGTCCTTCGATGAATCGATATTGGTTCCTGTGGATGATCTGTAAAATGATGCGCTGCAGACGATTGGCAAGGAGTTTGGTGATCACTTTGATGCAACAGTTAAGCAGCGTGATCGGTCTATAATCATTCACTGTCTCTGCTGAGATTGTTTTTGTTATTAGGGTAATCAGCCCATTTTTATACTTGTGAGATCCAAACTGCCCTCATGGAACTGTTCGCATAGAGTGTAAAAATCCTGCTTGATGATAGGCCAGCAGGCTTTGAGGAAGGCGCCACTAAAACAATCAAGGTCGGGGGCTCGGTTTGCCGGCATATCATTAATCACCGCGTCAATTTCAACGTGGGTGAACGGCTCTGTTAAATGGTCAAGGTTTGTGTGGTGCTAGATGATGTCTAGGAGACTGAATTTCATTTCTGTCGGTCTAGAAGTGCCCAGGCGATCAGTATAAGTTTGTAATAGCAAGGCCTCTTTACTAGAGTGATCATCGACAATACACCCATCATCTCTTCTGAAGCTGGCAATGTTGTTATGGCGGTACCGTTCAGTGGCAACCGCTTGGAAGAACTTTGTATTTTCATCGCCAAACTTGATCCATCGAACAGTGCAACATTTTTTCCAATACTGATTTTGATAGTTAAGTAGGCACAGCAGATGTTTCTTGAGGATACTACGAAAGTTCATCTCTGGGATGGACAGTGTTCTATTGTTTTCTAGCTCATCTATTTGCTCCAGAGTTTCATTGCAGTTTGCAATGGCCACCGAGAGGCGAGATAGATTTTTGCTCCAGATCTTCAGGGCATGCCGAAGAGCTTTGAATTTGCGGCACAGAGTGGTAGCAGCATTATTGGATTTTACTAGTCTGTTCCACACATCTTGAACTAGGTCCATGAAGCTAGGGTGTAAGATCAAATAGGGTTCAAAACAAAAAACCTTGCTGCGAGGAATAGTAGTTTGGATAGAAACCTCACATGGCACATGATCGGAGACGGACTTACCAAGTGGTTTAACCAAGGTGTTTGGATATGCATTTGTTCAATGTAAAGAGGTGAAAAACCAGTCTAATTACTCGAGGAGGGGGTCTTGCTACATATTACTCCACGTGTATGATCGACCTTTTATAGGAAGTTCAATGAGGCTCTGCTTGTGGATAATATCAAGGTACACATATCATGAGGACACCCCCCTGGTTTGCTGCGGTTATCAGGTGCTCGAATATAATTAAAGTCACCAAGCAGGAGCCAATCTTGCATGCTGGGGATGTCCAGGTTGTATAGCCAATTAGTGAAGGTTACACGTGCGTCGCCAAAGCAAGGGCCATATATATTAGCTAATGTCCATGACTGTGCAGATAGGGTGCTAGTGAAGTTAATAACCAAGGCAAACTCAGAAGAGAAAACCACATTGCTAGAGAAAACAGAACTTTTCCAAACATTAACTAAACCCCCCGAGGCGCCTTGAGAAGGAACAAACGCAAACTGATCAAATTGATGGGGGCAACAAGACTTAATAAAGGACAAGTCAAAAGAAGTCTTTTTAGTCTCTTGCAGGCAGATCACCGAACAGCCACTAGTACGGACATCATTATTTAGGGCTAGTTGTTTGTCTTCAGAATTCAGCCACGAATGTTCCAACACAGAACATTCCAGCTAAGCAAAAGAGGAATGGAGCAATAAAGACCTAGACCCTGGGAGCAGTGGTCTCATCCACCTAATCATCATGCGATGGAGTACTTGTGTGGTGGGCCGATGCAGGTGTAGGCTCAGGAGCAGCACCTAGTATTTCTTTAGTTAGTTCTGCTGTAGGGACTGCACACCTATTGATGCCGATCTCTTGAAGTACACGGATAGGTGTAGGTGGGATCTCATCAGCTTGTAGGACTTGAGCAGAGGAGGAAGATCCAATCGAAGGCACCAGCCAAGGTTTAACCCGAGAGATGGTAGGATAGGTGTCAGTCACCTGTTGGGTTTTGAAGCCATTGTACTTGTTGGAGCGGTTGCTTCGGCGCACCTCAGCTGTGGAGACGGGGGCAGGAGTACGAGCGCGACGACCACGGGTCACCACTGGTCCAGAAGGCACGGTGATTGTACTGACAGCAGCGACGTCAAGCGTATCTTGGGAAATCCTAGGGTTGTGATCAGCCAACTGCATGGTAGCATAACCGGTGTTATCTTGGGGTAGTTCAGTGGAGTGGTTGTGCATAGGCTCCAGCAGGTTTGGTTGGGCTGGTGCCGTGTCCTGCAGAATACCTTCTTGGATTTCTTCAAGTATCACTGAAGAAGTAGGGGGGTGGGCTACTAAGAGAATCGAATGCCGTTTGTATCAGAGAACACCAGTACAAAAATTTCCAAGTTATCAGGTCAGAGACCGTACCCACTGCACCAAGGACCTATAGCAGCAATCACTAGGCGTAAAGCGTGGAAGATAAAAGTGTTGAGCTGCTGTCTTGGGATTGGATCTGACAGAAGAAGGTTGATCATGTCAGAGAGCCTTGTGCAGAGAGACCAAATTGCATGCCTTGGTTGTGCAAAGCCACTGTGACCGTGACTGAATCCGGTGCCGCAGTTTGCTGATAAATAGGTGCGGCCAGAGGAATAAAAATTAGAGAATTCCCAGCAGAACTGTCATCTGAAACAGAGAAAGTATTGTTCCAGGCCTCCATTGCATTGTCAATGATATTATCTTCAGGAACAAGGCCATGCTGAACTGTCAATCCTTGTGCAGCTAATCAGGCCTGATAATTCACAAGGTGTGGGGGAGAGAGGCGGCAGTGGTGGCGCAGGGGGGGGGGGCAGGCCAATCACCTCAACCAGCATTGTTCTGAATTGGACAATGACCCTTTTAAATAATTCTTTCAAAATTCCACAAAAATTATGAGAGGTCATGTGATGCCTATCTATCACTGTTATGCAAAAACCTAACTTGGTCTTTTGAAAAATTTGAGTGAAAGACCCTCTTGACAGTTCTCTTCCAATTTCTGTGTTACAACTACAACCCTATTTTTCCTATCTCTATTAATTCTGAAACTTTTCCATCTTTTAGTCCTTCCAACCAAAACCTTAAGTCTAGAAGATCAGCTCCATTTGTTTTCTTAAGTACATCAAATACTCCTTTGTAGTTTCTGTCCAGAATTGAATTCTGGTAAAACTTGCACTAACAAGTTTCTCTTCTTGCCATACTACCTCCACCATCATCTCTACCATCTAAAGAGACTCCATCCTGCCAAGTTTCAAATCCAGCAAAGTCTCCTAGCAAGCCCTAGCATTCTGTCAAACACCTGGTGAGCATGACAGAAACGTTGCCACTTCCTAAACTGAACTGGACACCTGGTCATTTCGCCAAACAAACATGTCCATCACCCTTGCCACACTAGGAATCATCATCCTGTCAAAACTCAACTCTAGTAGAACACTATAGGCCACCCTGGCATTTTGTCGAACGCTCAGCGTGCACGTCCAGAGCGTGGCCAGAGCGCCCGTACTGCAGCCCGTGGCATCGAGCTACTGCCGTGTCTCTGCTGCCTCCCCCTCTCGTCCTGATCTTCCTCTGGATCAGCACGACCACCTGGAACCTCGCCGACACCCTCGCTTGGCCCCTAGCGCCGTCCACCGCCATCCACGACGACCAGGACCGCTGCCCGACGAGTCCCGCACGGCCATGTCTCCACCCAGCCCGTGTGGCGCACCCCGAGCCACCCAGCTCCTCCCAGGCGTAACTACGAGCAACCATCGTCCGTACCTACCCACGCCGGCCACGCCTACCTTGCCACTCACCACGTTTTGCCATCAATGGCCGCCGCCGACGTGCTCTTCTCTGGAACCCGTGGCACCGCCCTCACCTCCCTATAAAAAGCCCCCTAGAGCACACCTAGCTGACCACCACCTCTCTCTCTTCCTTAGTGATCCTCCCGTAGCAGCAGTACGACCAGCAGTGGCCGTCTTCCCCACCTCCGGCAACCACGGCCGCCACCACTGCCTTATCGATTCCAACGCCACCAGGGCCTCCCTCTCTCAACTCTCTTCATCAGAAGCTCTCCCTTCATCTCACGAATCCATCCCACCTATTGATTTCGCTCGGGATCAACAACAGGTGAAGTCCCTTCTCTGCCCGACGCCGCCGTCCACCAGAGTCCGCGCCATCGGCGACTCCGTCCACACCACCGACCGTGGCGAGCACCAGAGTGACCGCCCGGACCTCCTGAGCATGATGGTGGCCCCAGCTCACCGTGGGGTGCCGCCGTTCACCGGCGCCGATCGCCGCAGCTTCGCCTCTATTCGGCCAGAGAGGGAGGCGCACGTGGACCGGTCAAACCTGACCAGTGGGCCAGGCGGGCCCACCGTCAGAGACCCAGCGCCGCGCCAACTCATCTTAAGTGGAAGCGTACTCTAGTGAGTACGTCTTCCCTGTTCTGAAAGCGTAATCCATGGAAGCGTAATCTATGAAGTACGTTTTCCCTATTCTGAAAGCGCATTTCCTACCGAAATGTTTTCTTTTATGTTTTTATTTAAAGTCAGATTTGATCCTAAGTTTAACTGGGTCTAGTTTTTAAACCACAACTCTAAATGATTTGATTCTTCTTCTATTATTTCTCAAATTTCATCTAGTTTATTTTAGTATTTATTTGAAAAATTTCCAAACAACTTTTTAGCACTGTTTTGGCTTTATGTAGTAGTTGTAATATTTTGAAAATAGGAAATGGAGGGAAGATAAAGTTTTCAAAGTTTTGGAGTGCACCCAATCTTTCTGCATGCTCAAGGTAAGCATCTTGAACACATGATATGGTGAATGCATAATGGTTTGTTTGCAAGTGTAATTGAATTATGAATGTGTTGAATTCATATAGAATTTGCATAGTGCTAGTCATAGATGCATGACCCCCTTGATGGTATTCCATCTCCATTTAAACATGAAGTATGAGTGAGTATGGTTATTTTCATGTGCCATATATGCCTGTGTTGGTCCAGGTTAATTTGCAGGAAGGATCAGTCACGAGAAAAGTGATTGTGAGACTGAAATCTCGTCGTGATGAGAATGAATAGTGAGGGCATGTAGGGACATGCCAGGTGGTGACCCTGTTGGGTACCACTAAGGAAATATGGTGTGCTAATCATTGCAGGGAATTATAAACCTCCTGAGTCGACCGTAGATCGAGTCTTGTTCCGGTAACCCCCATACTTGAATCGTGATGCCACTTGTCCCTGCCACAGGTAGGGTACGGTTCAGTAACTTTTTAACCCGTTTCCGTGCACACACCGTACAGAGAGGCCATAGTGAAAGATACCATTGGCCCATGGTAGGCATGTCACTTGGTCCAGGGGCATGGGTGTCTTCAGTTGAAGATGAAGAGGGGTAGCACCCCTAGTTGCGCACGGTATAAGTATTGTGATCCCATGCTATTGGAGGCCGTTGAGCGAGTCCTTCCCACTTAGAGTCTTACTTTATCATTGCTTTGGGTGATTCCTGGCTTCGGTGAGTTAAAACTGGTGTATCCTGGTCATGTGTGTTTTCAACCCAAAGGCCGTAATGGGAATTAGCCAGCGTCTCGGTGTTGGCTAAAGAAATCCTATACACGTGGGTAAAGAGTACACCCTCTGCAGAGTTATATCTACTCGAATAGCTGTGTCCATGGTTAAGGACTATAGTCTGGGTTTGTCAAGTGTCAATCTCAGTGTCAGTCTTCGGAGGGGATAATTAAATTGATCATGGTTCATTTTGCAGGATAATTACTGTTACTACTGGTGCCATTATGAATATTATTATTGACATGACTAATATTGTGGACTAACCTTTTCCTCATATCTGCAACCTTGAGTATCTCTTGGGATGGCTAGACTACCCGGGATACTCATTTTTTGTTTCCATTTCTGTGTATCACTTGGGATGGCTAGTCCACCTATACGTCTCCGTCGTATCTATAATTTTTGATTGTTTCATGCCAATATGCTACAACTTTTATATACTTTTGGCAACTTTTTATATTATTTTTGGGACTAACATATTGATCCAGTACCCAGTGCCAGTTCCTGTTTGTTGCATTTTTTTGTTTTGCACAATATCCATACCAAACAAAGTCTAAGCGTGAAATAAACTTACGGCGATTTTTTTTGGAATATATGTGATTTTTGGGAAAAGAATCAACGCGAGACGATGCCCAAGGGGCCCACAAGCCCTAGGGGCGCGCCCCCCTACCCTTCGCGTGCCTGGGAGGCTTGTGGCCACCCCGTCAGGTAGTTGGTGCCCGTCTTTCACCGCAAGAAAGATAATATCCGGATAAAAATCGTGTTAAAATTTCAGCCCAATCAGAGTTACGGATCTCCAGGAATTTAAGAAACGGTGAAAGGCCAGAATCTGGGAACGCAAAAACAGAAGGAAACAGAGAGAGAGATCCAATCTCGGAGGGGTCCCGCCCCTCCACCGCCATGGAGGCCCAGGACCAGAGGGAAAATCCTCCTCCCATCTAGGGGGATTTCAAGGAAGAAGAAGAAGGAGGGGGCTCTCTCCCCCTCTCTCCCGGTGGCACCGGAACACCGCCGGGGCCATCATCGTGGCGACGATCTACACCAACAACTTCGCCGCCGTCATCACCAACTCTCTCCCCCTCTATGAAGCGGTGTAACACCCCTTCTCCCATCTGTAATCTCTACTTAAACATGGTGCTCAATGCTATATATTATTTCCCAATGATGTATGGCTATCCTATGATGTTTGAGTAGATCTGTTTTGTCCTATGGGTTATTTGATGATCATGATTGGTTTGAGTTGCACGTTTTAATTTGGTGCTCTCCGTGTTGCGCAAGCATGGGGGATCCACACTGTAGGTTTTGCAATATGTTCATGATTCGCTTATGGTGGATGGCGGGAGTGACAGAAGCACAGACCCGAGTAAGTAGGTTGTTTGCGTATGGGAGTAAACAGGACTTGATACTTTAATGTTATGGTTGGGTTTTACCTTAATGATCTTTAGTAGTTGCGGATGCTTGCTAGAGTTCCAATCATAAGTGCATATGATCCAAGTAGAGAAAGTATGTTAGCTTATGCCTCTCCCTCATATAAAATTGCAATAATGATTACCGGTCTAATTATCGATTGCCTAGGGACAAATAACTTTCTTGTGACAGAAAGATCTCTACTAAAACTAATTTAGTTCTTTCTTTATCTAAACAGCCCCTAGCTTTTATTTACGTGTTCTTTATTTTCTTGCAAACCTATCCTATCACACCTACAAAGTACTTCTAGTTTTATACTTGTTCTAGGTAAAGCGAACGTCAAGCGTGCGTAGAGTTGTATCGATGGTCGATAGAACTTGAGGGAATATTTGTTCTACCTTTAGCTCCTCATTGGGTTCGACACTCTTACTTACCGAGAAAGGCTACAATTGATCCCCTATACTTGTGGGTTATCAAGACCTTTTTCTGGCGCCGTTGCCGGGGAGCAATAGCGTGGGGTGAATATTCTCGTGTGTGCTTGTTGGGTTTATCACTAAGTAGATTTTATTTGTTGTTCTAAGTTGTTCTCTATCTTTATTTATGGATATGGAACACGAAATACCAAAAAAATTAGGTGTACTTGCTACTCATGGAGAAGGGGAACCTCCTAAAACCCTTGATGCTCGTTATGTGGAAAATATTATGCACTACTTTGATAATCCTGAGAAAACCCCATTCAACTTGATAAAGGGAGACACGTTGGATCAACGTGAATACTTTAGGGATTATCGCTTGACTCAAAAATGGAAACTCTTATGGGATCAAATTCATATGTTGCATTGGTATGCTCGGAATTTATGCTTGAGATATGATTATACTTGTTGCTCTAGGATGAAGGCTCCACAGCTTCCCTTTTCATGTAAATTTAACGATAATGAAACCTTGGCTTCTTATGCTAATGGTATATATGATTACTATGATGTGGAACGAATAGAATAATTCGTCGCTTTTAAGGGTGCTTATGAAATTGAATCTTTGTTTGAAAAGTGTGAAAATTATGATGATGATGTTTACAGACCTGAAAATTATGCTATACTTAAATATTGCTATGATAATTATGAATACAATGCCGATATTGATGCATTTATTGAGAAAGTCTCCGCTGTCCAAGAAGAGACTAATATTTTGCAGGAAACTATGGAAGTAGAAATTGTTGACACTGTGTCATGGTGGGCGCACGGCAGATGCCAAAGGATGGCTAAAGAGAGGGACCGGCTCGAGGGCACCGGTGGGCTCCAGAGGCGAGGTCGGTATGAGCGAGCGAGGGACGCAAGACATACCCAGGTTCAGGGCTCTTCGGAGAGATAACACCCCTAGTCCTGCCGAGCGTGTTTTATATGTGAATGTTACAAGCTTGCTCCTAGAGCTGTTTGGAGGGGGGAGGAAAGCTGGCCAGGGCTCAGGCAGCTCTTTCTCCTTGCGTATGTGTGTATCCTATTGATGGTCAACTGCATGTCTCTAGTGTTCGCCCATGTACATGGAGGGCTCCTGGGGGTTTTATAGGTCAACCCCCTAGGGTTACAATGGTAAAGTTACATGGCCATGGGGCCGGGATGTCAGCGTCTAGAAAGCCGGTGCTGGGGCCCGCCGGGTGCCAGGATACACTGGGTTCTTCAGGCGCGGGCCCCGTGCGCCAGGGGGCACTGTTCTCCATCTTGTCATGCGTCATGGAGTGGTTGAGCTGGCTCAGCTATAGTGACGCATTGCCTGGTCACCATCGGCTTGCGTCAGCGAGACGAGGGATGCACTGTAGCCATGCCGGCCCTGTCCAGCGAAGCAGGTGGGCCACTATTGCCACGTTCCTGCCGGTCAGCGGGGTTGGTGGGCACTATAGCCATGCTCGTCTCCTTACGGGGACTTGATCCTTCGTATGCCCCAGATGGGACAGGAGCTGACCCGTGGCTGGGTTGAGGTGTGCGCCGTGGTGGCGCTTGCTTGTTGGGGAAGTCTTGGCTTTGGCGGGGTCGGCCGGCATGTGCCAGCGGGCCTGGCCGGGTTGCGGGTCCTGGCCGGGTTGAGGGACCAGGGGCAAGCCGGATTGAGGGGCGGAGCTGGCCCAGATGTTTTTGAAAAGGATCCGGGTTCCGTTGCCTGCCCGGGGTTCATCCCCCCGACAGTAGTCCCCGAAGCTGTGAAGGCTCGCCGGCTTTAAGCAGGGGGGCCTTCATAGTTTCTCCCCCTGAGCAGGCGGCAGATGTTGATGAAGCTTGTGACCGCCGGGTCCGGTAACACCCACTGTGTGCCGGCTTCCGGAAGCCAGATCGCAGCATCCCGGCACGGGCGGGAAACCGAAAAGTCCGTCGAGTCTTGAAGGGGAAGGGACGCCCCCCTCGGTTTCGGCGCGGGCGCCACATGGCGGAAGGCAGCTGAAGAGGCGCTGACAGGCCACGCGCGTGACGAGACGTAACAGCGGCCGGGGCCCACCACTCTGCGCCCTCGGCCCCCGCGCGAAGATTTAATGTGGCGGCCGCGGGCGGTTGCCCTTCTTGACACAATTAATTCGCGAGGGGATCATGCCCGCACGATGCGGGGAAGTGGGAGAGGGGGGCGCAACCGATCCCACTTCCCCACGTTCTTGCCATGGCTATAAATCGGGGGAGAGGGCGGCGGAAAATGTTTACGCACGCACCCCCTGCCTCCTTCTTCTTCTCTCGCCCTTGCTCCTGAGCTCGACACCCACCGAAACGCCGGGCGCCGCCCGAACTACGTTCCAGCCGCTCTAGCCTTCTTCTGCCTCTGCGCCACGCGCCCTAGCCATGCTTCAAGGATGGCGCCACAGAAGGGCATGTGGGAGAGGTCGGAGGTCACCGATGCTGACATCCAATATCTTCGCGACATGCGACGGCTGCCGGCGGCGGAGGACGTAGCCGCACGCGCGCCAGGGGCGAAGAGGGAGCCCGAGTCGTAGGAGGGCAAGCGCGTGGTCTTCCTCAGCCATTTCCACTGCGGGTTCGTCCTCCCTGCAAGCAACTTCTTCTGCGCCTTTCTTTCTTTCTTCGGGCTCCAGCCGCACCACCTAGGCGCGAACGCCGTGCTGCAGCTCTCGAGCTTTGTTACTCTCTGCGAGGGCTATCTGGGGGTGGAGCCAGATGTGGACCTCTGGAGCCTCCTCTTCTTCCTCTAGCAATAGGGACCGGAGGCCGGGACCATGGCCGACTGCGGAGCCGCCGTCGTCTCGATCCGTCCCAACGGGGTGTTCCCCAAGATGCCCCTGGAGGATTCCGCTAAAAAGTGGCAGAACACCTTCTTCTACGTGCGCAACGCCGGCGGGAGGGGCGACGCCATCAACCTGCCCCCATTCATCAACGAGCGGCCAGCGGCCAAGATGAACTGCGGCTACTCGCTCAAGAACCCGCCGCAGGGGCTGGTGAACCTGCACAACCGGATCCGGGAGATGGCGGCACGGGAAGGGCTCACGGGGACAGATCTTGTCTCCGCCTTCATCACATGACGCGGCATGCCGCTGCAGCGCCGGTCCCACTTCATCGGCTAGATGGTCAACCACCGGGATCCTACCCAGATGTCATCTGGGAAGTTGATGTTGCCGCAGGTCGCCGACCGCGTGAACGCCATCTCCAAGGCCGAGCTGACCGACGACTGGCGGTTCGGCAAGGTGCCCCACAACACCGAGCACCCGGCGCCAGCGGTTAGTCCTTGGTCTCCTTTCATTGCAATGTCTCAACTTCTCCTTTGTCCTGACGTGATGAGGGTAGTGTTGCTGAACGCGATTCGGCCGACGCGTGACGAAACAAGGACGCATGTACTGGGAGTCGAACGGGCCCACTCGGAGGGAGCAGAATCGTTCGCCGAGAATCCGGATGTACCCGATGCCGAAGCCGGTGGTGCGCGCCGCACGGGTAAGTCTCTGCGCCTGGATCCCCTTCGGGATTGGCCGAACGATGACTCCGAGGTCCAAACGCACGCCGGTGGTGCACCGCCGCCGAGGGAAGGAGACGGCACCGTCGATCCCCCAAGGCGGCTGCGGAAGACGGCCGATGCTGGGTCATCTCGTGCGCCGGCGTTGTCAAGCCGGCCGCACGGGGAGGAGGATGTGGCGCCGAGGAAGCCGGCCGCAAAGTGCACGGCGGATCCGGCCGCGGGCGGCAAGCCTGTCGCCAAGAGGAGGCGCCGCGCCATCCCGGCAGCATCGGCAAGGCCGGTCATGCCGACGGTCATCGGGTAAGTTTCTCTTGCTGGCTCCAGCATGCTGTCGAGCCGTACTTTTCTCATGCTTTTCTTTGTCATGGTCCAGGTGATCGTTGGAGCTGGCGCTGGCGGCGACAGATGCCGCGTCTGGGGGCGGCTTCACGTTCCGGAAGACCCGGACCAGCGCCATCGACTTGCCCGAGGGGTCGGCCGAGGAGGATCTTGGCCTGGACCCGGAGGACGCCGAGGGCCTGGCTTGGCGAGATCGGAACAGAACCATGGAGGAGATGGAGGCGGCGTCGACCCTGGCCTGGGCCAGGGGCGCGGAGGCGAGGGAGCGGGCCGTCGGGGAGCCGACTTGGCCGGAGTTGCCGGCGGGCTTGGAGCCGGCGGGGACGGTCTTCGTGCCGCCGACGGAGGAGGGGCGCAACCCTGACAGCCGGGTGGAGGTGGCGGTGGGCGACCGGGAGGTCATGGAGATCGGCGACGACACCCCGCCCTGGGATGACATGGTCGAGCGGGTGGCGGTCGGAGGAGGCGGCGGGGGGTCCGCCCCGGAAGGGGCGCCGCAGGCAACGCCGGACAGGGCACCGCGGGTGACGGCAGAAGGGGCGTCGTGGGCGGCGGCAGACATGGCGCCGCAGGCGACGCCGGCTGGCGCGCCGGAATCGGGATCGGTCGCGGAGGAGACGACAGGGGGCGAGCATGCCTTGGCGATCAGGCAGCCGCCAGTGGCGCCGGGAAGCCGTCCTGCCGCCAGGCCTAGGCGAGCTGCCTTCAGGCCGCTAACGTAGCAGGAGGCGTCGATGGACGCCATGCGCCAGCATCTCCGCGGGTGCGCAGACCGGGTTCAGGCCTTCGCCCAATCCGTGATGGAGCGGGCGCGGGAGCTGGAGCGCTTCGTCTTCGTATGGCTTCTTTCTTTAATTTTTTCCTCTGTAGCTCTTAGTGGGGGCACGCCAGTGCACCCACTGGGTGTAGCCCCCGAGATTCGGGCCAACTACGTAGTTGTTGGGTCGAATCTTCAAGAGCTTCTCGTGCTAACTCTTGTTTCTCCGCAGCACCTGAATGCCCTCCGAGTCGGCTTCTACAACCGGCTTCTGGAGAAGCATCAGCAGGTCCTGGCGCAGCTTGCCGCCAAGGATGAGGCGCTCTGCCTTGCCGAAGGTATGCTTCGCGTGCTGCTAGTGGGGGCGTGCTAGCGCACCCACTAGGTGTAGCCCCCGAGATTCGGGCCAACTACATAGTAGTTGGGTCGAATCTTCAAAGTGTTCTTGTCCTTTCTTTCGTGGTCTGGACTTCAAGTCTTTGCCGTACAGCCGCCGCGGCCGAGGTGCCGGACCTGCAGACCCGGCTGGACGAAGCCGGTCAACAACGTGACCAGGCGGCTGTCGACGCCGGCCAGCTCCTGATCGAGGTGGAGCAGCTGAGGGCGGAAGCCGCCAAGGTGGTGGAGGCCCAGCAGGCGCTTGCCGAAGCCGACAAGTAGCGCGAGCAGCTCGCTAGCGACAAGAGCCGGCTGCAGGCCGAAGTAGAGCACCTTGAGGCGGAGGCGGCCAAGGTGGCGGAGGCCCAGCGGGCGCTCGCTGAAGTCAGCTAGCAGCGCGATCAGCTGGCCGACGACAAGGGCCAGCTCCATGCCGAGGTGGAGCGCTTGAAGGTGGAGGCCGTCAAGGTGGCGGACGCCAACCATGCGAAGCTCCTTCACCTTAAGGAGGAGCACGCGAAGGCGGCCGCTGCTAAGGACGCTGACCTGAAGGCGGCCGTCGACAAGGGCGCCGAGCTGGAGAAGGTGCATAAGGCGCGCAACCGTTCCGGGGACTTGGAGCGGCACGGTACGTTGCTCAAAGCGCAGCATCTGGATGAGGCCTTCACCAGTAAGTGCTTTTTTGGTGACTTCGCTGGGTTGTGATGCCGGCTTTGCTTTTCCGTTGCTGACTGTCTTGCTTTTCTGTTCGACGGAATGCTTTCCGGAAACACAGGGGACGTCGGAGGAGGCCGTTCGAGCTCAACGGTCGCCTTAGGGGAACCCGGGCACTGGGCTTGACCCGAACGTCGCCTGGAGCTTCTCGGAGATCATGCAGGCCGCCGAGGCCCGCCTGCAGGTCTTGGGTGAGAAAATGGCACGGGTAACCGGAGCCGCCGTGGGGATGACGAGGGCCCTTTGGCCCGGCGCCGTTGTGCCCAGCAGTTTCACGCGGCTGGCGCGGTGGCTGGAGGCAGGGCCGGCGCGGCTTCACGCATGGCGTGCTTTTGCTACCCGTGCTGGCGCCGACGTGGCGCTGAGGTTCGTCATGTCCTGGTACCCAGACCTGGCGCTGGACCGGCTAGTAGCTCAGCGAGCTGGCGCGGAGCCCCAGCTGCAGGCGGAGGCGGGCCGGATCGCCGCCCGGGCCAGCTACCTGGCCTCGTTTGCTTTGCATGATGAGTTCCAGGTAGAGCGGACCGAAGACGGCGAGGTGGTGCCGCCTGAAAATTTTGGCTTGCTGCTTGATGACCCATTGGGCAGCTCCGAGGAGTCAGGCCCCTACGCGGATGACGACGCCGGGTTGGCCGATATCGGTGCCTCGATGGACCCGGAGGCCACAGAGGAGGAGCCAGCGGTTGCGCAACCCGACGCGGGAGCCGTCTGAAACCGAGGCCGTCCTGCTTATCTTTTTCGTACTTTTGTTAGGTAGCAGGTCCACCCACCCACTGGGGTGTGTTGGTGAAATGTAAAGAACTCTGGCCTTGGGCCCATATTGCTGTAATGTAAATATTTTCACGAATGTTTGCGCTTTTGCTCTTTGTTTTCTAAGCCTTTTTCCTTGCTTGCTCCTTCTTTGGGCCTCCCCCCCCCCCCCCCCCGGGAGTCGAACAGCCGGGTTCCGGTCTGTGACAAGGAGTTCGGTCCTTGGGAAGAGCGCGCAGTACTTAGGCCCTTCGAACGTTGAGTGCGAACGAAACACCCACTGGGCCGGCCGGCTGGCGGCAGCCGGTCGTGCGGCAACTTAGTGCGGTGAGGCCAGGTTGGCCAATCCGGTAGACCCAACTTAGTGTTTCGCGACATGTAGGTGCTTTGGCCCATAATTCTTGCCGGCTAACAGCCGAAGCCGGACTATGGCGTAGGGCGAACTGGAGGGCCTAGGCTACCCGAACACGCCGGGATGTGCTAAGGAGGATGGCGGGTTGTGGCCAAGCCGGCCAGCCCATGAGCCCCCGGGTTGGTCGTACCAACCCGGCGGTGGAGGTTTAAGAAAATTTACAAGGGTGTGTAAAACACAATAACTTGCAGGAAAAGGTAGCCCCCGAGTGTCGTTCGGGGGTCCCATGCTCTTTCATAAGATTACAAAAGGTAGTGATACATACGTGCATACAGGTAACTGTAAAATGGGCGGAGGAGCTCTGCATTCCAGGGCCAGCTTGTTTCTTCACCGGCAGTGTCTTTCTTGCGCTTGTTCGGTTTGCGGGCATCGATGAGGTAGTAGGCATTGCAGTCACACAGGGCTTTGCTGATGATGAAGGGGCCCTCCCATGGGGAGGCCAACTTGTGCTGGCCGGCTTGCCGCTGGACAAGCCGGAGGACGAGGTCTCCCTCGCGGAATGCGAGGGGCTTGATATTTTTGCTGTGGTAATGCCTCAGGCCTTGCTGGTGGGTGCACGGCAGATGCCAAAGGATGGCTAAAGAGAGGGACAGGCTCGAGGGCACCGGTGGGCTCCAGAGGAGAGGTCGGTATGAGTGAGCGAGGGATGCAAGACATACCCAGGTTCAGGGCTCTCCGGAGGGATAACACCCCTAGTCCTGCCGAGCGTGGTTTATATGTGAATGTTACAAGCTTGCTCCTAGAGCTGTTTAGAGGGGGAAGGAAAGCTGGCCAGGGCTCAGGCAGCTCCTTCTCCTTGCGTATGTGTGTATCCTACTGATGGTCGACTGCATGTCTCTAGTGTTCGCTGTACATGGAGGGCTCCTGGGGGGTTTTATAGGTTAACCCCCCAGGGTTACAATGGTAAAGTTACATGGCCATGCGGCCGGGATGTCAGCGTCTGGGAAGCCGGTGCTGGGGCCCGCCGGGTGCCAGGATACACCAGGTTCTCCGGGCGCGGGCCCCGTGCGCCAGGGGGCACTGTTCTCCGTCTTGTCGTGCGTCATGGAGTGGTTGAGTCGTCTCGGCTACAGTGATGCATCTCCTGGTTGCCATCAGCTTGTGTCAGCGAGATGAGGGATGCACTGTAGCCATGTCGGCCCTGTCCAGCGGAGCAGGTGGGCCACTGTTGCCATGTTTCTACCGGTCAATAGGGTTGGTGGGCACCGTAGCCATGCTCATCTCCTTACGGGGACTTGATCCGTCGTACGCCCCGGATGGGACGGGAGCTGTCCCATGGCCGGGTTGAGGTGTGCGCCGTGGTGGCGCTTGCTTGTTGGGGAAGTCTTGGCTTTGGCGAGGTCGGCCGGCATGCGCCAACATGCCTGGCCGGGCTGCGGGTCCTGGCCGGGTTGAGGGACTCGGCCAGGGGCAAGCCGGATTGAGGGGCGGAGCTGGCCCCAATGTTTTTGAAAGGATCCGGGTTCCGTTGCCTGCCCGGGGTTCATCCCCCCGACACACTGTGAGCTCATTACATGAAAAAGATGACGAGGAGAGCGAAGAACAAAAGGAGGAAGAGCGGATTAGCTACCTGTGCCCACCTTCTAATGAGAGTAACTCTTCAACTCATACATTGTTTAATTTCCCTTCGTGCTTACCGAAGGATGATTGCTATGATAATTGCTATGATCCCGTTGATTCATTTGAAATATCCCTTTTGTATGAACTTGATGGTTGCTATGCTTGTGGCCATGATGCCAATATGAATGATGCTTATGGAGATGAACTTGCTATAGTTCCTTATGGTATGAAAGAAATTATTGCTATTGCACCCACACATGATAGTCCTATTATCTTTTTGAATTCTCCCAACTACACTATACCGGAGAAGTTTGCGCTTATTAAGGATTATATTGATGTGTTGAGTTTTACTACTACACATGATGATTTTGATGAATATAATATGCATGTGCTTGCTGCTCCTACTTGCAATTATTATGAGAGAGGAACTACATCTCCGCCTCTCCATGTTTCCAATACTATAAAATTGCAAGAAACACCTTATGCTATGTGCATGAATTGTTCCTTTATGGCATGAATTGTTCCTTTATGACATGCCGATGCATAGGAAGAGAGTTAGACTTCGTCATTGCATGATATATGTTGCTTTGTGCTCACTACTAAATTACAAATCATTGTTAATTAAAATTGGCTTTGATATACCTTGGGATCCGGGTGGATCAATTACTTGAGCACTTTATGCCTAGCTTAATGGCTTTAAAGAAAGCGCTGCCAGGGAGACAACCTGGAAGTTTTAGAGAGTCATTTTATTCTATTGAGTGCTTTTATAAAGTTTAAAAACATAAAAATATAGAGGGGAACCTAAAACTTTTCAAAAAGGAAAGTGAAAGTAAGAAAGACGAGCACCGTTGAAGTGGCGGAGCTCCTTGAACTTTGTTCATGCCCATGGAAACTTTGCAAATCTTGAATTACAGAAACTTTTCAACAAAAATAATTATCCCCTTGTACAAATCCTTTGTATTATAAAAATAATGTGCCAAGATTTTCCTTTAGGATGATTAGATTGCTTGTTTGGTATGTGCAGTGGAAAAACAGAAACTTTGGCTGTAGCGCGTTAAATTACATTTTTTACTGGAATGTCAAAAGTTGCTGAAATTTTTACACAGTACTTCTATACAAAAAATTTACTTTGTCCTAATTTTTTAGAATATTTGGAGTTACAGAAGTATGGTAGATGTTCAGATTACTACATACTATTCTGTTTTTAACAGATTCTGTTTTCTATGCATTGTTCTCTTATTTTGATGAATCTATGGGTAGTATCGGGGGGTATGAACCATGGTGAAGTTGTACTAAAGTATATATAATGCTAATATGAATTTGGAATGAGTTCACAACAGGACTTAAAGTGGTGATTTACTTTATTATACTAACGGATCTCACGAGGGTTTTGTTAAGTTTTGTGTGATTGAAGTTTTCAAGTTTTGGGTGAGATCACAATGGATGAAGGAATAAGGAGTGGCAAGAGCCTAATCTTGGGGATGCCCGAGGCACTCCAAGGTAATATTCAAGGACTCCCAAGCAACTAAGCTTGTGGATGCCCCGGAAGGCATCCCCTCTTTCTTCTAACGACCATCGGTAATTTTACTTGGAGCTATATTTTTATTCGTCACATGATATGTGCAAATTCTTGGAGCGTCTTTTTTTTTCCTTTTCCTTTTATGCACCATGCTGGTATGAGATAGTCCTTGGTTGATTTATAGAATGCTTCGTGCACTTCACTTATATCATTTGAGTATGGCTTTATAGAATGCTTCATGTGCTTCACTTATATCATTTGAAGTTTGGATTGCCTGTTTCTCTACACATAAAAAATAGCCATTTGTAGAATGCTCTTTTGCTTCACTTATATTTGTTAGAGCATGGGCATATATTTTGTAGAAAGAATTAAACTCTCATGCTTCGCTTATATCTATTTAGAGAGTCGACAGGAATTGGTCATTCACATGGTTAGTCATAAAATCCTACATAAAACATGTAGATCACTGAATATGACATGTTTGATTCCTTGCAATAGTTTTGCGATATAAAGATGGTGATATTAGAGTCATGCTAGTGAGTAATTTTGGATTGGTAGAAATACTTGTGTTAAGGTTTGTGATTCCCGTAGCATGCACATATGGTGAACCATTATATGATGAAGTCGGAGCATGATTTATTTTTTTGATTGTCTTGCTTATGAGTGGCGGTCGGGGACGAGCGATGGTCTTTTCCTACCAATCTATCCCCCTAGGGGCATGCGTGTAGTACTTTGTTTCGATAGCTAATAAATTTTTGCAATAACTATGTGAGTTCTTTATGACTAATGTTGAGTCCATGGATTATACGCACTCTCACCCTTCCATCATTGCTAGCCTCTTCGGTACCGTGCATTGCCCTTTCTCACCTCAAGAGTTGGTGCAAACTTCGCCGATGCATCCAAACCCCGTGATATGATACGCTCTATCACACATAATCCTCCTTATATCTTCCTCAAAACAGCCACCATACCTACCTATCATGGCATTTCCATAGCCATTCCGAGATATATTGGCATGCAACTTCCATCATCATCATATACATGACTTGAGCATTCATTGTCATATTGCTTTGCATGATCGTAATATAGCTAGCATGATATTTTCATGGCTTGTCCATTTTTTGATATCTTTTGCTATGCTAGATCATTGCACATCCTGGTACACTACCAGAGGCATTCATATAGAGTCATAATGTTCTAGATATCGAGTTGTAATATTGAGTTGTAAGTAAATAAAAGTGTGATGATCATCATTATTAGAGCATTGTCCCAGTGAGGAAAGGATGATGGAGATTATGATTCCCCCACAAGTCGGGATGAGACTCCGGACGAAAAAAATAAAAAATAAAAAAAGAGGCCAAAAATGAGAGGGCCCAAAAAAAATGAGAGAAAAAGAGAGAAGGGGCAATGCTACTATCCTTTTACCACACTTGTGCTTCGGAGTAGCACCATGTTCTTCGTATAGAGAGTCTCTTGAGTTATCACTTTCATATACTAGTGGGAATTTTCATTATATAACTTGTCTTGTATATTTCGATGATGGACTTCCTCAGATGCCCGAGGTCTTCATGAGCAAGCAAGTTGGATGCACACCCACTTAGTTTTCAGTTTGAGCTTTCATACACTTATAGCTCTTAGTGCATCCGTTTCATGGCAATCCCTACTCCTCGCATTGATATCAATTGATGGGCATCTCCATAGCCCGTTGATTAGCCGCGTCGATGTGAGACTTTCTTCCTTTTTTGTCTTCTCCACACAACCTCCACCATCATATTCTATTCCACCTATAGTGCTATATCCATGGCTCATGCTCATGTATTGCGTGAAAGTTGAAAAGGCTTGAGAACATTAAAAGTATGAAACAATTGCTTGGCTTGTCATCGGGGTTGTGCATGATGAAATACTTTGTGTGATGAAGATGGAGCATAGCCAGTCTATATGATTTTGTAGGGATAACTTTCTTTATCCATGATATTTTGAGAAGACATGATTGATTTATTAGTATGCTTGAAGTATTATTGTCTTAATGTCAAATGATACACTATTGCTTTGAATCACTCGTGTCTTAATATTCATGCCATGATTAGATTATATGATCAAGATTATGCTACATAGCATTCCACATAAAAAATTATCTTTTTAATCATTTACCTACTCGAGGACGAGTAGGAATTAAGCTTGGGGATGCTGATACGTATCCGTTGTATCTATAATTTTTTATTGTTTCATGCCAATATGCTACAACTTTTATATACTTTTGGTAACTTTTTATATTATTTTTGGGACTAACATATTGATCAAGTGCCCAGTGCCAGTTCCTGTTTGTTGCATGTTTTTTGTTTCCCAGAATATCCATACCAAACGGAGTCCAAACATGATAAAAACTTACGAAGATTTTTTTTGGAATATACGTGATTTTTGGGAAAAAGAATCAACGCGAGACGATGCCCGAGGGGCCCACAAGCCCTAGGGGCGCGCCTGGGAGGCTTGTGGCCACCCCGTAAGGCGGTTGGTGCCCTTCTTTTGCCGCAAGAAAGATAATATCTGGATAAAAATTGTGTTAAAATTCAGCCCAATCGGAGTTACGGATCTCCGGGAATTTAAGAAACGGTGAAAGGCCAGAATCTGGGAACGCACAAACAGAAAGAAACAGAGAGAGAGATCCAATCTTGGAGGGGCTCCCGCCCCTCCGCCGCCATGGAGGCCAAGGACCAGAGGGGAAAACCTCCTCCCATCTAGGGAGAGGTCAAGGAAGAAGAAGGAGGGGGGCTCTCTCCCCCACTCTCTCGGTGGTGCCGGAACGCCGCTGGGGCCATCATCGTGACGGCGATCTACACCAACAACTTTGCCGCCGTCATCACCAACTCTCTCCCCCTCTATGCAGCGGTGTAACACCCCTTCTCCCCGCTATAATCTCTACTTAAACATGGTGCTGAACGCTATATATTTTTTTCCAATGATGTATGGCTATCCTATGATGTTTGAGTAGATCAGTTTTGTCCTATGGGTTGATTGATGATCATGATTGGTTTGGATTGCATGTTTTATTTTGGTGCTGTCCTATGGTGCTCTCCCTGTCGGGCAAGCGTGAGGGATCCCCACTGTAGGGTTGGCAATATGTTCATGATTCGCTTATGGTGGGTGGCGTGAGTGACAGAAGCACAGACCCGAGTAAGTAGGTTGTTTGCTTATGGGAGTAAAGAGGACTTCATACTTTAATGCTATGGTTGGGTTTTACCTTAATGATCTTTAGTAGTTGTGGATGCTTGCTAGAGTTCCAATCATAAGTGCATATGATCCAAGTATAGAAAGTATGTTAGCTTATGCCTCTCCCTCATATAAAATTGCAATAATAATTACCGGTCTAGTTATCGATTGCCTAGGGAGAAATAACTTTCTTGTGACAAAAAGCTCTCTACTAAAACTAATTTAGTTCTTTCTTTATCTAAACAACCCCTAGCTTTTATTTATGTGTTCTTTATTTTCTTGCAAACCTATCCTATCACACCTACAAAGTACTTCTAGTTTTATACTTGTTCTAGGTAAAGCGAACGTCAAGCGAGCGTAGAGTTGTATCGGTGGTCGATAGAACTTGAGGGAATATTTGTTCTACCTTTAGCTCCTCGTTGGGTTCGACACTCTTACATATTGAGAAAGGCTACAATTGATCCCCTATACTTGTGGGTTATCATACACCTGGATACTCGTGTTGTTATAGGCCCTTTATGAGGCGTCGCTTCAGACACCCGACTGTGGCATGTATTTTCAAGACCTCTCGAGGCGTCGCTTTCAGACACCCGTTTGGAATTTCTTTTCAAGACCTCCCAAGGCGTCGCTTTCAGACACCCGCTTGGCATTTTTCTTGGAATCCCTCAGGCGGTCCAACGCCCGATGTTCCATTTCATTTTCTTGATTTACTACTAACATGATTTATTTATCCTTCCACACTGTATTAATATTCATCATGCCATGCTTTAATTTTCAATCAGCACATGCATATAATTTAATTCATCATGAACATATGCATTCGGTATACCTTTTGTTCATCATGTTTGCGAGTACATTCAAACATACTCACTAGCTTGTCCCTGGCTATTGTCTTGGCCAGATCATGTTTCAGAGGAGAGCACTACGAAGACACCCCGCAACCTAGGATTCGAGGATAGCAGCCATGCGAGATAGGAGTTATCCAGGTCAGCTGTTCCTATGGGAATGGAGTCCCATCAATGTTGGAGATCCACGAGTCGCTTTCATCATCCACCACTAGAGATCCCTGTTATTTTCATTGGGCCTTTCTGGTCCTGTACTCAAATCCTTGTAACCGCCTGTAACTCTGTATCAAGGAAGTGTCCACCTGCAACAGTAATCCTGGGGCTGCTGATGACACAAGGGTCATTTGCTGGGATTTATGTCCCAGAAATCCGGCCTCTACACTAACGAGTCTTACCGAGCTTTCTGTTGAGTTTTGTGTGGATGAAGTGATCAAAGATCGAGGATGTCTCGATATGAGGAGAAGGAGGAGAGGCAAGAGTTCAAGCTTGGGGATGCCCATGGCACCCCAAGTAAATATCCAAGGAGACTCAAGCGTCTAAGCTTAGGGATGCCCCGGAAGGCATCCCATCTTTCTTCAACAAGTATCGGTATGTTTTCGTCTTTGTTTCGTTCACGTGATATACGTAAATCTTGGAGCGTCTTTTGTGTTTAGTTTTCACTTTTCTTTTATGCACCATGCTGGTATGAGATAGTCCATGGTTTATTTATAGAATACTCATTGCACTTCACTTATATCTTTTGAGTATGGCTTTATAGAATGCGTCATGTGCTTCACTTATATCATTTGAAGTTTGGATTGCATGTTTCTCTTCACATAGAAAACCGTTATTCATAGAATGCTCTTTTGCTTCACTTATATTTATTAGAGCTTGGTCTTTTATAGAAAGAATTAAACTCCCATGCTTCACTTATATCTATTTAGAAAGTCAACAGGAATTTGTCATTTGCAGGTTAGTCATAAAATCCTACATAAAACTTGTGGATCACTGAATATGATATGTTTGATTCCTTGCAATAGTTTTGCAATATAGAGATGGTAATATGTGGGAGGTACTAGTAAATGGTTGTGGTTAGTAAGAATATTGGTGTTAAGGTTTGTGATTCCCGAAGCATGCACGTATAGTCTCTCGTTATGCTATGAAGTTGGAGCATGATTTATTATTGATTATCTTCCTTATGAGTGGCGGTCAGGGACGAGCGATGGTATTTTCCTACCAATCTATCCCCCTAGGGGCACGTGTAGTAGTACTTTGCTTCGAGGGCTAATAAACTTTTGCAATAAGTATATGAGTTCTTTATGACTAATGTGAGTCCATGGATTATACTCACTCTTACCTTTCCGCAGTTTGCTAGCCTCTTCGGTACCGTGCATTGCCCTTTCTCACCTCGAGAGTCGGTGCAAACTTCGCCGGTGCATCCAAACCCCATGATATGATACGCTCTATCACACATAAGCCTTATTATATCCTCCTCAAAACAGCCACCATACCTACCTATTATGGCCTTTCCATAGCCATTCCGAGATATATTGCCATGCAACTTCCACCGTTTTCTGATTTGATGACTTGAGCATTCATTGTCATATTGCTTTGCATGATCATATAGCTGACATAGTATTTGTGGCTCAGTCGCCATTCATCATTTTTTATAGATGTTATGCTAGATCATTGCACATCCTGGTACACTGCCAGAGGCATTCATATAGAGTCATATTTTGTTCTAGGTATCGAGTTGTAATTTTTATTTCTTTTGAGTTGTAAGTAAATAGAAGTGTGATGATCATCATTATTCATTATTAGAGCATGTCCCGGTGAGGAAAGGATGATGAAGACTATGATTCCCCCACAAGTCGGGATCAGGCTCCGGACAAATATAAAAAGAAAAAGAAAAAAGTGAGGCCAAAAAGAGCCCAAGAAAAAAGAAAAAAATGAAAAAAATGAAAAAAATGAAAAAGAAAAAAATGAGAGAAAAGAGAGAAGGGGCGTGCTAATTCCACACTTGTGCTTCAAAGTAGCACCATGTTTTTCATATAGAGTCTCCTATGTTGTCACTTTCATATACTAGTGGAAATTTTTCATTATAAAGTTAGATGCACACCCACTTAGTTTACATGTTGAGCTTTCATACACTTATAGCTCTTAGTGCATTCATTGCATGGAAATCCCTACTCCTCGCATAGATATCAATTGATGGGCATCTCCATAGCCCATTGGTTAGCCGCGTCGATGTGAGACTTTCTTACCTTTTTGTCTTCTCTATATTTACCCCTATCATCATACTCTATTCCACCCATAGTGCTATATCCATGGCTCGCGCTCATGTATTGCGTGAGGGTTGAAAAAGCTGAAGCACGTTAAAAAGTATGAACCAATTGCTCGGCTTGTCATCAGGGTTGTGCATGATAAATAATTTGTGTTAAGAAGACAGAGCATGACAAGACTAAATGATTTTGTAGGGATAGCTTTCCTTAGCATTGATATTTTGAAAGACACGATTGTTTGTTGGGATGCCTAAGTATTGATGTGTTTATGTCAAATTATAGACTATTGCTTTGAATAACTCGTGTCTTAATATTCATGCCATGATTAGATATATGATCAAGATTATGCTAGGTAGCATTCCACATCAAAAATTATATATTTTTTATCATTTACCTACTTGAGGACGAGTAGGAATTAAGCTTGGGGATGCTGATACGTCTCCGTCGTATCTATAATTTTTTATTGTTTCATGCCAATATTATACAACTTTCAAATATTTTTGGCAACATTTTATATGATTTATTGGACTAACATATTGATACAGTGCCAGTTCCTGTTTGTTGCATGTTTTTTGTTTCGCAGAATATCCATATCAAACGAAGTCCAAACGCGATAAAAATTTAAGGAGAATTATTTTGGAATATATGTGATTTTTGGGAGGTTGAATCAACGCAAACGGAGGCCCACGACCTCCACAACCCATCAGGGCACGCCTAGGTGTCTTGTGCCCTCCCCGTAAGTCGGTTGGGGCCCTTCTTCGGGCTCAAGAAAGATAATTTATGGAAAAAAATCGTGTAAAAATTTCAGCGCAATCGGAGTTACGGATCTCCGGGAATTTAAGAAACGTTTAAAGGCTAGAAAACAGGAGCGCGAAACAGAAGAGAACAGAGAGGGAGATCCAATCTAGGAGGGGCTCTCGCCCCTCTACCGCCATGGAGGCCATGGACCAGAGGGGGAACTCTCCTCCCATCTAGGGGGGAGGCCAAGGAAGAAGAAGAAGGAGGGGGCTCTCTCCCCCTCTCTCCCAGTGGAGCGGGAATGCCGCCGGGGCAATATCGTGTGACGGCGATCTACTCCAACAACTACATCATCTTCACCAACAACTCCATCATCTTCCCCCATCTATATTCAGAGGTCCACTCTCCCGCAACCCGCTGTACCCTCTACTTGAACATGGTGCTTTATGCTTCATATTATTATCCAATACTATGTTGCCATCCTATGATGTTTGAGTAGATCTATTTTTTCCTATGGGTTAATCGTGATCTTGGTTGGTATGAGTGTATATTTTATTATGGTGCTTTCCTACGGTGCCCTCCGTCTCGCTCAAATGTGAGGGGTCCCCTCTGTTGGGTGTTGCAATATGTTCATGGTTCTCTTATGGTGGGTGGCGTGAGTGACAGAAGCACAGACTCGAGTTTGGGGGTTATGGCGTATGGGAGTAAAGAGGACTTGATACTTAATGCTATGGTTGGGTTTTACCTTAATGATCTTTGGTAGTTGCGGATGCTTTCTAGAGTTCCAATCATAAGTGCATATGATCCAAGTAAGGAAAGTATGTTAGCTCATGCCTCTCCCTCATATAAAATTGCAAGAATGATTACCGGTCTAGTTATCGATTGCCTAGGGACAATTCCGCAAATCCTATCACCATTTTTCCACACTCGCTTTATTAAATTGTAATTTTATTAAAACAGCACCTAACTTTTATTTTCACGTTCTTTATTATCTTGCAAACCTATCCTACAAAGTACTTCTAGTTTTATTCTTATTCTAGGTAAAGCAAACGTTAAGTGTGCGTAGAGTTGTATCGGTGGTCGATAGAACTTGCGGGAATATTCATTCTACCTTTAGCTCCTCGTTGGGTTTGACACTCTTATTTATCAAAAAAGGCTACAAACGATCCCCTATACTTGTGGGTTATCACCTATTAACGTAGTGCCCAGTGCCAGTTGCTGTTTTATTCCTTGTTTTTGTCTTTACAGAAAATCAATACCAAACGGAGTCCAAATGGACCAAAACATTTTGACGATTTTTCTTGAACCACAAGACACCCTGGAAGCTTCGAGAGGAGGCCAGAAGAGCCACGAGGTGGCCACAAGCTCAGGGGGCGCCCCCAAGCTTGTGGGGCCCTCGTGGCACTTCCAACCCTAATTTTTCTTCTATAAATACCCAAATATTCCCCGTAGACCAAAGGGCACGCCAAAAATACTTTTCCACCGTCGCAAGTTTCTGTCTTCGTGAGATCCCATCTGGGGACCTTTTCCAGTACTCCGCCGGAGGGGGATTCGATCACTGAGGGCTTCTACATCAACCTTGCTACCCTCCCGATGATGTGTGAGTAGTCTACCACAGACCTACGGGTCCATAGCAAGTAGCTAGATGGCTTCTTCTCTCTCTTTGATCTTCAATACAATGTTCTCCTCGATGTTCGTAGAGATCTATTCGATGTAATATTCTTTTGCGGTGTGTTTGTTAAGATCCGATGAATTGTGGGTTTATGATCAGATTATTTATGAATATTATTTGAGTCATCTCTGAACTCTTTTATGCATGATTTATACAGCTTTGTATTTATATCCGATCTATTGATTTGGTTTGGCCAACTAGATAGATTTTTCTTGCAATGGGAGATGTGTTGGAAATATACCCTAGAGGCAATAATAAATTGGTTATTATCATATTTCCCTGTTCAGGATAATCGTTTATTATCCATGCTAGAATTGTATTGATCAGAAACTAAAATACATGTGTGGATACATAGACAACAACATGTCCCTAGTGAGCCTCTACCGGACTAGCTCGTTGATCAAAGATGGCTATGGTTTCCTAGCCATAGACATGAGTTGTCATTTGATAACGGGATCACATCATTAGGAGAATGATGTGATGGAGAAGACCCAAACTATGAACGTAGCATATGATCGTGTCAAGTTTATTGCTATCGTTTTCTGCATGTCAAGTATATGTTCTTATGACCATGAGATCATGCAACTCACTGACACCGGAGGAGTACCTTGTGTGTACCAAATGTCGCAACGTAACTGGGTGACTATAAAGGTGCTCCACAGGTATCTCCGAGGGTGTCTGTTAAGTTGGCATGGATCAAGACTGGGATTTGTCACTCCGTATGACGAAGAGGTATCTCTGGGCCCTCTCGGTAATACAACATCACAAGAAGCTTGCAAGCAATGTGACTAAGGAGTTAGTCACGGGATCTTGTATTACGGAATGAGTAAAGAGACTTGCCGGTAACGAGATTGAACTAGGTATGGAGATACCGACGGTTGAATCTCGGGCAAGTAACCTACCGATAGACAAAGGGAACTGCATACGGGATTAGCTGAATCCTTGACATCAAGATTCGACCGATAAAGATCTTCGTAGAATATGTAGGAACCAATATGGGCATCCAGGTCACGCTATTGGTTATTGACCGTAGAAGTGTCTCGGTCATGTCTGCAAAGTTCTCGAACCCGCAGGGTCTACACACTTAACGTTTGGTGATGATATAAGTATAGTTGAGTCATTATGGTGGTTACCATTGTTCGGAGTCCCGGATGAGATCCCGGATGTGACGAGGAACTTCAGAATGGTCCGGAGGTGAAGATTGATATATTGGATGAAGGGTATTGGAGTCCGGAATTGTTCCGGGGGTACCGGGTTATGACCAGCATGACCGAAAGGGGTTTCGGGGGGGGGGGGCGCAAGTGTTGGGGGGCCTCATGGGCCAAGGGGAGGGGCAAACCAGCCCACTAATAGGTTGTGCGCCCCCCTCACCCCATCCCACGTTGTCAGAAGAGGTGGGGCGCCTCCCTAGGGTTTTGCCCCCACCTGGCTTGGGGGCCAAGTCTCCTAGGGGGAGGGCCAAAACCCATCTAGGGTTTCCCATCCTTTGTGGCTGCCGCCCCTCTAGATGGGATCTAGGGTGCCCCCTCCTCCTCCCTTCCCCTATATATAGAGAGGTAGAGAGAGGGCAGCGACACCCTTGAGCACATCTCCACGCCACGGTGCTGCCCTTCCTCTCCCTCGTAGTCCATCTTCTTCTCCGTAGTGCATAGCGAAGCTCGGCTGAGATTTCTCCACCACCACCACCATCACGCCATCGTGCTGCTGGAGGACTCGAGCTACTACTTCACCGTCGCTCACTGCATCGAGGAGGTGAAGGCGTTATCATGTCGTACGTTTGTTGAACGCGGAGGTGCCGTCCGTTCGGCACTAGATCGGAGTTCGCGGGACGGATCGTGATTGGAACACGGAGACGTTCGACTACATCAACCGCGTTTCTTAACTCTTCCGCTTAGTGATCTACAAGGGTATGTAGATCCAATCTCTCCTCTCATAGATGGTCATCTCCTAGATTGGATCTTGGTGAGCGTCGGAAATTTTTTGTTTCCCATGCAACGTTCCCCAACAATTGCATCATGAGCTAGGTCTATGCGCAGATGACATCATGAGTAGAACACAAAGGAGTTTGTGGGCATTGATATTCAGATTGCTTCCTTCCTTGGTCTTTTCTTGATTCAGCGGTATTGTGGGATGAAGCGGCCCGGACCAACTTTAAATGTCCACGTACTTGAGACCGGTTCCATCGACAGACATGTGACTTTGTTACATAAAGATGGCTGGCGGGTGTCTGTCTCTCCCACCTTAGTTGAATCGGATTCAACAAAGGCGGTCCTTGTAGAATCGTTCTTACTAGATACCCATAGTAGCCACGTAAAACATGCAACAACAATTAGAGGACGTCTATGTATGAGATGATCATGTTTGTAATAGTTTATATCGACTTGCATGTCGATGCATAGGGCAACCGGCAGGAGCCATAGGGTTGTCTTTAATTATTGTATGACCTGTTTGTCAATCATTAAATGCTATGTAATGCTTTACTTTATCGCTAAGCGGTAGCAATAGTAGTAGAAGCATGGTTGGCGTGACAACCCCGATGGCGACACGATGATGGAGATCATGGTGTCATGCCGGTGACGATGGAGATCATGCCGGTGCTTTGGAGATGGAGATCAAAAGCACAAGTTGATGGCCATATCATGTCACTTATGATTTGCATGTGATCTTAATCCTTTTATGCATCTTGTTTTGCTTAGGACGACGGTAGCATTATAAGGTGATCCCCCACTAAAATTTCAAGATAAAATTGTGTTCTCCCCAAGTCTGCACCGTTGTGAAAGTTCGTCATTTCGAAGCACCACTTGATGATTGGGTGTGATAGACTCTACGTTCACATACAACGGGTGCAAGCCAGTGTTGCACATGCGGAACACTTGGGTTAAACTTGACGAGCCTAGCATGTACAGACATGGCCTCGGAACACAAGAGACCGAAAGGTCGAACATGAGTCATATAGTAGATATGATCAACATGGAGATGTTCACCATTGAAACCACCTCATCTCACGTGATGATCGGACTTGGGTTGGTGAATTTGGATCGTGTTACACTCGGACAACCATAGGGATTTTGATTTGAGTGGGAGTTCTTAGGTAATATGATTAATTGAACTCATTATCATGAAAATAGTCTAAGTTGTCTCTGCAAATTATGTTGTAGATCAATAGCTCGCGCTGTAGCTCCCTGTTTTAATACGTTCCTAGAGAAAGACTAAGTTGAAAGATATTGTAAGCAATTATGCGGACTAGGGTCGTAGTTTGAGGATTGTCCTCACTGGTGCACAGAAGGCTTAGGCCCTTGATGCACCGCTCGGTGTGCCAACCCCTCTAGCGTTGTCTATGGATGTTGAGACATGTTCTGATGACTACTTGATAGTTTAGTGCGCCATGCTTTACGGCTTAGAATCGGGGCTCCAAAGGCGTTTTGAACGCCAAATTGGTATTTTAGGCTCATGCCCATGTTGAGAGGTATGAGACCTCTGACAAGTTCTTTGCCTACAAGATGGAGGAGAATAGCTCAGTCAGTGAGCATGTGCTCAGAATGTCTGGGTGCTATAATCGCTTGAATCAAGTGGGACTTAATCTTCCAGATAAGATAGTGATTGATAGAGTTCTCCAGACACTATCACCAAGCTACTAGAGCTTCATGATGAAGTATAACATGCAAGGGATGGAGATGATCCCGGAGCTGTTCGCGGTGCTTAAAGCCGCGAAGGTAGAAATCAAGAAGGTGCATCAAGTGTTGATGGCTAACAAGACCACTGGTTTCAAGAAGGGCAAGGGCAAGAAGGGAAACTTCGTGAATGGCAAGCCAGTTGCCGCTCCAGCGAAGAAGCCCAAGGTTGAACCCAAACCCGAGACTAAGTGCTTCTATTGTAAGGGGAACGGTTACTGGTAGCGGAACTGCCCCAAATACTTGGTAGATAAGAAGGCTGGCAACTTCAACAAAAGTATATTTGATATACGTGTTATTGATGTGTACCTTACTATTACTCCTAGTAGCACCTGGGTATTAGATACCAGTTCAGTTGCTAATATTGGTAACTCGAAACAAAAGCTGCGGAATAAATGGAGACTAGCTAAGGGCGAGGTGATGATGTGTGTTCGAAGTGTTTCCAAGGTTGATGTGATCACCATCGCACGCTCCCTCTACCTTCGGGATTAGTGTTAAACCTAGATAAATGTTATTTGGTGTCTGCGTTGAGCATGAACATGATGAGATCGTGTTTATTGTAATGCGGTTATTCATTTAAGTCAGAGAATAATGGCTATTCTGTTTACATGAATAATACCTTCTATGGTCATGCACCCAATGTGAATGGTTTATTGGATCTCGATCGTAGTGATACACATGTTCATAATATTGATGCCAAAAGATGCGAAGTTAATAATGATAGTACCACATACTTGTGGCACTGTTGCTTAAGTCATATTGGTGTAAAGCGCATGAAGAAACTCCATGCTGATGGAATTTTGGAGTCACTTCATTTTGAATCACTTGACACATGTGAACCATGCCTCATTGGCAAGATGACTAAAACCCCGTTTTCCGGAACAATGGAACGGGTAAGTGACTTGTTGGAAATCATACATGCTGATGTGTGCGGTCCGATGAGTGTTGACGCGTGCAGTGGATATCGTTAATTCCTCACCTTCACCGATGATTTGAGTAGATATGGGTATATTTACTTAATAAAGCATAAGTCTGAAACATTTGAAAAGTTCAAGCAATTTCAGAGTGAAGTTGAGAATCATCATAACAAGAAGATTAAATTCCTACGATCCGATCGAGGGGAAGAACATCTAAGTTATGAGTTTGGCAATCACTTAAGACAATGTGGAATTGTTTCACAGTTGATGCCACCTGGAACACCACAGCGTAGTGGTGTGTCCGAACGTCGTAATCGTACCTTATTAGATATGGCGCGTTCTATGATGTCTCTTGCCGATCTACCACTATTGTTTTGGGGTTATGCATTAGAGACAACTACATTCACTTTAAATAGGGTACCATCTAAGTCCATGGAGATGACACCGTATGAACTGTGGTTTGGCAAGAAACCTAAGTTGTCATTTCTTAAGGTTTGGGGCTGCGATGCTTATGTCAAAAGGCTTCAGTCGGAAAAGCTCGAACCCAAAGTAGACAAATGCGTCTTCATAGGATACCCAAAAGAGACGGTTGGGTATATCTTCTATCTCAGATCCGAGGGCAAAGTGTTTGTCGCTAAGAATGGGTCCTTTCTCGAGAAAGAGTTTCTCTCGAAAGAATTGAGTGGGAGGAAGATAGAACTTGATGAGGTTGTTGAACCTTTACTTCAACCAGAGAGTAGCGCAGCACAGAAATATGTTTCTGTGGCACCTATGTCAGTTGAAGAGGAAGCTAATGATGATGATCATGAAGATTCGGATCAAGTTAATGTCGAACCTCGTAGGTCGAGAAGGGTACGTACAGCTTCTGAGTGGTACGGTTACCCTGTCTTGAGGTCTTGTTGTTGGACAACGGTGAACCTACGAGCTATGGAGAAGCGATGGTGGGCCCGGATTCCAACAAATGGCTAGGAGCCATAAAATCCAAGATAGGATCCATGTATGAGAACAAAGTATGGACTTTGGTGGACTTGCCCGATGATCGGCAAGCCATTGAGAATAAATGGATCTTTAAGAAGAAGACATACACTGATGGTAATGTCACCATTTATGAAGATGGACTTGTCGCAAAGAAGTTTCCGACAAGTTCAAGGAGTTGACTATGATGAGACTTTCTCACTCATAGCGATGCTAAAGTCTGTTGGAATTATGTTAGCAGTTGCTGCATTTTCAATTACGAAATCTGGCAGATGGATGTCAAAACAAAGTTTCCTTGACAGTTTCCGTGAGGAAAGGTTGTATGTGATACAACCAGAAGGTTTTGTCGATCCTAAGGATGCTAAAAGGTATGCAAGCTCCAGTGATCCTTCTATGGACTGGAGCAAGCATCTCGGAGTTGGAACATACGCTTTGATGAGGTGATCAAAGCTTTTGGGTTTATACAAAGTTTGCAAGAAACTTGTATTTACAAGAAAGTGAGTGGGAGCACTATAACATTTCCGATAAGTATATGTGGATGACATATTGTTGATCGGAAATGATGTAGAATTTCTGGAAAGCATAAAGGGTTGTTTGAAAGGAGTTTTTCAAAGGAAGACCTGGGTAAAGCTACATACATATTGGGCAACAAGATCTATAGAGATAGATCAAGACGCCTGATAAGACTTTCACAGAGCACATACCTTGACATGATTTTGAATGAGTTCAAAAGGGATCAGTCAAAGAAGGAGTTCTTGCCTGAGTTGTAAGGTGTGAAGTTGAGTAAGACTCAAAGCTCGACCACGGCAGAAGAAAGAGAAAGGATGAAGGTCGTCCCCTATGCCTTAGCCATAGGCTCTATACGGTATGCCATGCTATGTACCGCACCTGATGTGTGCCTTGCCACGTGTCTGGCAAGGGGGTACAAGAGTGGTCCAGGAGAGGATCATTGGACAGCGGTCAAAATTATCCTTAGAGGAATAAGGAAATGTTTCTCGGTTATGGAGGTGATAAAGAGTTCGGCGTAAAGGGTTACGTCGATGCAAGCTTTAACACCAATCCGGATGACTCTGAGTAGCAAACCGGATACGTATGGTGGAGCATCCATTTGGAATAGCTCCAAGTGGAGCGTGGTAGCAGCATCTACAATGTGACATAGAGATTTGCGAAGTACACGAGGATCTGAATGTTGCAGACCCGTTGATTAAAACCTCCCTCACAAGCATAACATGATCTAACCCCAGAACTCATTGGGTGTTAATCACATGGTAATGTGAACTGGATTATTAACTCTAGTGCAAGTGGGAGACTGTTGGAAATATGCCCTAGAGGCAATAATAAATTGGTTATTATCATATTTCCCTGTTCATGATAATCGTTTATTATCCATGCTAGAATTGTATTGATCGGAAACTAAAATAAATGTGTGGATACATAGACAACAACATGTCCCTAGTGAGCCTCTACCGGACTATCTCGTTGATCAAAGATGGCTATGGTTTCCTAGCCATAGACATGAATTGTCATTTGATAACGGGATCACATCATTAGGAGAATGATGTGATGGACAAGACCCAAACTATGAACGTAGCATATGATCGTGTCAAGTTTATTGCTATCGTTTTCTACATGTCAAGTATATGTTCCTATGACCATGAGATCATGCAACTCACTGACACCGGAGGAGTACCTTGTGTGTACCAAATGTCGCAACGTAATTGGGTGACTATAAAGGTGCTCTACAGGTATCTCCGAGGGTGTCTGTTGAGTTGGCATGGATCAAGACTGGGATTTGTCACTCCGTATGACGGAGAGGTATCTCTGGGCCCTCTCGGTAATACAACATCACAAGAAGCTTGCAAGCAATGTGACTAAGGAGTTAGTCATGGGATCTTGTATTACCAAAAGAGTAAAGAGACTTGCCGTTAACGAGATTGAACTAGGTATGGAGATACCGACGATCGAATCTCGGTCAAGTAACATACCGATAGACAAAGGGAACTGCATACGGGATTAGCTGAATCCTCGACATCGAGGTTCGACCGATAAAGATCTTCGTAGAATATGTAGGAACCGATATGGGCATCCAGGTCCCGCTATTGGTTATTGACCGTAGAGGTGTCTCGGTCATGTCTGCATAGTTCTCGAACCCGTAGGGTCTACACACTTAACATTTGGTGACGATATAAGTATAGTTGAGTCATTATGGTTGTTACTGAAGGTTGTTTGGAGTCCCGGATGAGATCCCGGACGTGACGAGGAACTTCAGAATGGTCCGGAGGTCAAGATTGATATATTGGATGAAGGGTATTGGAGTCCGGAATTGTTCCGGGGGTACCGGGTGATGACCAGCATGACCGAAAGGGGTTTCGGGGGGCCCCGACAAGTGTTGGGGGGCCTTATGGGCCAAGGGGAGGGGGCACACCAGCCCACTAAGGGGTTGTGCGCCCCTCTCACCCCATCCCATGTTCCTAGAAGAGGTGGGGGCGCCTCCCTAGGGTTTTGCCTCCACCTGGCTTGGGGGCCAAGTCTCCTACGGGAAGGGCCAAAACCCATCTAGGGTTTCCCATCCTTTGTGGCCGCCGCCCCCCTAGATGGGATCTAGGGCGCCCCCTCCTCCTCCCTTCCCCCTATATATAGAGAGGTAGAGAGAGGGCAGCGGCACCCTTGAGCACATCTCCACGCCATGCTGCTGCCCTTCCTCTCCCTCGTAGTCCATCTTCTTCTCCGTAGTGCTTAGCGAAGCTTTGCTGAGATTTCTACACCACCACCGCCATCACGCCGTCGTGCTGCCGGAGGACTCTAGGTACTACTTCACCGTCGCTCGCTGGATCGAGGAGGTGAAGGCGTCATCAAGTCGTACGTGTGTTGAACGCGGAGGTGCCGTCCGTTGGGCACTAGATTGGAGTTTGCGGGACGGATCGTGATTGGATCGCGAAGACATTTGACTACATCAACCACGTTTCTTAACGCTTCCGCTTAGCGATCTACAAGGGTATGTAGATACAATCTCTCCTCTCGTAGATGGTCATCTCCTAGATTGGATCTTGGTGAGCGTAGGAAATTTTTTGTTTCCCATGCAACGTTCCCCAACAAGAGGTGCTTTGTAATGGGTTCAATCTTGCGGTGCTCAATCCCAGTGATAGAAGGGGACATGACACGTATATGTATTGTTGCCATTAAAGATAAAAAGATGGGGTTTTTCCATATTGATTGGATCTATCCCTCTACATCATGTCATCTTGCTTAAGGTGTTACTCCGTTCTTGTTAACTTAATACACTAGATGCATCATGGATAGCAGTCGATGTGTGGAGTAATAGTAGTAGATGCAGGCAGGAGTCGGTCGACTTGTCTCCGACGTGATGCCTATATACATGACCATTGCCTTTGATATCGTCATAACTATGCGCTTTTCTGTCAATTGCTCAACAGTAATTTGTTTACCCACCATATGCTTTCTTTCAAGAGAGAAGCCTCTAGTGAAAACTATGGCCCCCAGGTCTATTTTTATCATATTATTTTCATATCTACAAAATTAAAACCCAAAAATACCCTGCTGCAATTTATTTACTTTTATTTTATTTCACACTTTTATTTATCTTTTACATCTATCAGTATCAGATCTCATCCTTGCAAGTAACCGTGAAAGGATTGACAACCCCTTTATCACGTTGGGTGCAAGTATTTGTTTGTTTGTGCAGGTGCAATTATTGCAGACTTGTGTGTTCCTCATACTGGATTGATACCTTGGTTCTTAACTAAGGGAAATACTTATCTCTACTTTGCTGCATCATCCTTTCCTCTTCAAGGGAAAAACCAATGCAAGCTCAAGAAGTAGCAGACGCTCGCGGGTGCCGCTTGCTTCTTGAAGACGGCGTCGTGGATCTCGTCCCGGTTCCAGGGTTCACTATGAAAACCTTTGTCTGTTCTCAGACTCGGCAGCGGCGATGCTTTGCGCCGTCACCCACTTGGGGCGTTGTCATTGAGCTTAGGGGTCTCGGGCCGGGCCTCAGCGAGGTCTTAGGCTTGTTCTATGCTCATGTTGTATCTTTTGATTTGCTTTGCAAGTGGGCCTCCCCACTATATTGTATCGTTCAGCCGTGTACTGTGGTTCGTTGCTTTATTTATAAAGCGGTGCAAAAGCCTATTTCGAGATCATAGGTTGCGTGCGTATTGGCCTCGGCAGCCGGCGGATTTATCAGGTTCCCGGTTTCGCATTCTCGCACTGTGTAAATTGAGCACATAGGGTGACGAGGACATGCATGCGTGCGTGCGAGAGAGTATCTGGTGAAACAAGAGAATTGGTGCACCAGGTACACCAGTGATAGATGGGCCATTGGATTCGTAAGAGAGGGGCAGGATTCGGTGCGATCATTGTGCTCCTGGTATATTTGCAAAACAGTCCTCGTAGTGCCGCTAAATCCAGTGAATTGTCCTCCATGCATCCAGATCGTCTTCCTCCCCTTGCCATGTATTTTGTACCATTGCAGCAGCCTGGAGCTAGGGTTAAGCAAAATTTGAGCGATCTCTCTCTCTGTGTGTGTGTGTGTGTGTGTGTGTATGTGTGTGTGCTGGCCCCTCGTTTCACCAGATTCACCCTCTCTCTCCCCCCTCCCCCGGCTTCCGGCGTTGACGCACCAGTGCCCAGAATCTAACTCATGTGGTCCACCGACGGCTCGCCGCGATTGCGTCCACCTAGCGACGCGGCGCTGTAGCTCCAGGGATATCGATGTTGCGGCTGATTAGGAGCCAACCATCCTCTTTTTACTGATAAAAGATCCACGGTATGAGCACTAATTTTGGTTCTTCTGTTATCCACGTTCCCAATCCTTCGGTTCGCCAATTTGTTTGAATGCAGGGGCATTTGGTAAATTGAATAGTATGAGCACCAGATCGATGTGCGACATGCAGTTATAATGGATAATTTTACTAGTAATTATAGGCGTCTAGAAAAATAGATGAGGGGAACTATGTTTGTACAATCTGTATGTCAATTACAAGGTTTGACTCCCTGTTTTGATCCTTTATTAGCAAAAAATACATTAAATAGAAAGTGCACTTTGCAATGTCCAACTGAACTTTGTGAATGCATTGCAAGTTCATCTTCGTGATTTTATTATCTCGTTCATCCTTTCCCTGAAACTGGTGTTTTTAGTTCATATATACTCCATGCACATGTAGTACCCATGAGTGGAAGAATGTCAGCATTCCTTATAATCCGTTTGCAAAATCTCATAAATTGTGAGGCCCCTATAATCTGCAGTTAGAAGGGATACAAAATTATCCTCAGTTGCAACTATAAGATTGGAAAATAGACAGTTAGTACTTTTATATGAAGAAATCAGTGCCCCAGCAGGCATCGACTCATGTTTATAAATGTTTCCACATGATAGTTAGTACTTTTATATGAAGAAATCAGTGCTGCTGCAGCCGTCTGCTCGAGCTCAGTGCTAGCAGGCAAAACACAGATAAGTGTTGTACTGCCTACCGATTGCTCAATTTTTGTTCTGTTTCGGTGTTCAGTGTTTAATCAGTTTAGGGTCATCAGTTGCTAAAAGCTAGTTTAATCATATTGTTCCTATCATCCACGCCTGCAACTGTACACTAATAATGACACTAGTTTGTTTGTTGCAGATGGATCAATTGCTTCATTAGATAAAAGAAAAGGCACACCCTGCCAACAAGATTATAATTCTCGTTGTGTCAACATATATTCAGGACCATACCTTCCAGAGGTATACTCTAATAACGCGGTACTTCATTTGCAAGTGAAGCATCACTAGTAGAAAACAGGGCTTTGGTTCGGGCCAGCGCAGCCCATTAGTCCCGGTTCAGTCACGAACCGGGACCCATGGGGGGCATACGTCCCGGTTCATGCGCCCAGGGTGCCGGCCGGGGCCTCGTGGGCATTGGTCCCGGTTCATCTGGACCCATTTGTCCCGGTTCCTGGCACGAACCGGGACCAATGGGCCTCGCTCCTGGCCCACATCCATTGGTCCCAGTTCGTGGCTTGAACCGGGACAGAAGGGGGGCCTTTAGTCCCGGTTCCACGCACGAACCCGGACCAATGAGGTGGCTATATATACCCCATCGCCGGCGAGTAGAGCACTCCACACTGCTCTGTTTTTTCTGGCCGGCGAGGGGAGAGCTTTGTGGTGCTCTAGCTCACCTCCTATGCACATGAGGTGTTTGATGAAATGCCCGAGCCACACTAGTTAAGCTTTCTCCTCTCGAAGCTCGACCTTCAAGCTCCATTTTCCTCAAGATTTGTCTAGGTTTAGCGGTCTGTCACGTCCCGTCCCCGTCTTCACCGCCGTCGATCGCCCGCGCTGATCTCGTCGCCGGCATAACCGTGGTGAGCCTCTTGTTCTTATCTTATTTCTAAAAGAAAAAAATTCTCGTCGCCGGTTTTTTACACACTTAATTATATATAATGCACGCAGATGAACCGGCAATGGATGTATGGTGACAGACGCACCTCCGAGTACATTAAGGGCATGCATAATTTTCTCGAAGTGGCTGAGGCAAACAAGCAGAATGGTTTTATGTGTTGTCCATGCCCTATATGTGGGAATACGAAGTCTTACTCTGACCGGAAAATCCTTCACACCCACCTGCTTGAGAAGGGTTTCATGCCACACTATAATGTTTGGACCAGGCACGGAGAAATAGGGGTTATGATGGAAGACAGCGAAGAAGAAGAGGACGATGACAACTATGTGCCCCCTGAATACGGTGATGCTGCAATGGGGGAAGCTGAAGATCAAGAGGAACCAGACGATGTGCCCGATGATGATCTCCGCCGGGTCATTGTTGATGCAAGGAGACAGTGCGAAAGTGAAAAGGAGAAGCTGAAATTTGATCGCATGTTAGAGGATCACCAAAAAGGGTTGTACCCCAATTGCGAAGATGGCAACACAAAGCTCGGTACCGTGCTGGAATTGCTGCAGTGGAAGGCAGAGAATGTTGTGCCTGACAAAGGATTTGAGAAGCTACTGAAAATATTGAAGAAGAAGCTTCCAAAGGATAACGAATTGCCCGACAGTACGTACGCAGCAAAGAAGGTCATATGCCCTCTAGGATTGGAGGTGCAAAAGATACATGCATGCCCTAATGACTGCATCCTGTACCATGGTGCATACGAGGATTTGAACGCATGCCCGGTATGCGGTGCATTGCGGTATAAGATCAGACGAGATGACCCTGGTGATGTTGGCGGCGAGCCCCCCAGGAAGAGGGTTCCTGCGAAGGTGATGTGGTATGCTCCTATAATACCACGGTTGAAATGTCTGTTCAGAAACAAAGAGTATGCCAAGTTGATGCGATGGCACAGAGAGGACCGTAAGAAAGACGGGAAGTTGAGAGCATCCGCTGACGGGTCGCAGTGGAGAAAAATCGAGAGAAAGTACCGGGAGGAGTTTGCAGGTGACACAAGAAACGTATGGTTTGGTTTAAGCGCGGATGGCATTAATCCTTTCGGGGAGTAGAGCAGCAATCACAGCACCTGGCCCGTGACTCTATGTATCTATAACCTTCCTCCTTGGCTGTGCATGAAGCAGAAGTTCATTATGATGCCAGTACTCATCCAAGGCCCTAAGCAACCCGGCAACGACTTTGATGTGTACCTAAGGCCATTAGTTGAAGAACTTTTATGGCTGTGGAATGGAAACGGTGTACGTGTGTGGGATGAGCACAGACAGGAGGAATTTGACCTGCATGCGTTGCTGTTTGTAACCATCAATGATTGGCCTGCTCTCAGTAACCTTTCAGGACAGACAAACAAGGGATACCACGCATGCACGCAATGTTTAGCTGACACCGAAAGTATATACCTGGACAAATGCAGGAAGAATGTGTACCTGGGGCATCGTCGATTTCTTCCGACCAACCATCAATGTCGAAAGAAAGGCAAGCATTTCAAAGGCAAGGCAGATCACCGGAAGAAGCCAGCCATGCGTACCGGTGATCACGTACTAGCTATGGTCAATGATTTACATGTACTCTTTGGAAAGGGTCCCGGCGGACTATCTATTCCGAATGACGCTGAGGGACGCGCTCCCATGTGGAAGCAGAAATCTATATTTTGGGACCTACCCTACTGGAAAGACCTAGAGGTCCGCTCTTCAATCGACGTGATGCACGTGACAAAGAACCTTTGCGTGAACCTGCTAGGCTTCTTGGGCGTGTATGGAAAGACAAAAGATACACCGGAGGCACGGGAGGACCTGCAACGTTGGCACGAAAAAGACGGCATGCCTCCAAAGCAGTATGAAGGTCCTGCCAGCTACGCTCTTACCAAAGAAGAGAAGGAAATCTTCTTTGAATGCCTGCTCAGTATGAAGGTCCCGTCTGGCTTCTCGTCGAATATAAAGGGAATAATAAATATCCCAGAGAAAAAGTTCCAGAACCTAAAGTCTCATGACTGCCACGTGATTATGACGCAACTGCTTCCGGTTGCATTGAGGGGGCTTCTACCAGAAAACCTTCGATTAGCCATTGTGAAGCTATGTGCATTCCTCAATGCAATCTCTCAGAAGGTGATCGATCCAGAAATCATACCAAGGCTAAGGAGTGATGTGGCGCAATGTCTTATCAGTTTCGAGCTGGTGTTCCCACCATCCTTCTTCAATATCATGACGCACGTCCTAGTTCATCTAGTCGACGAGATTGTTGTTCTGGGCCCCGTATTTCTACACAATATGTTCCCCTTTGAGAGGTTCATGCGAGTCCTAAAGAAATATGTCCGTAACCGCGCTAGGCCAGAAGGAAGCATCTCCATGGGCCATCAAACAGAGGATGTCATTGGGTTTTGTGTTGACTTCATTCCTGACCTTAAGAAGATTGGTCTCCCTCAATCGCGGTATGAGGGGAGACTGACTGGAAAAGGCACACTAGGAGGGGACTCAATAATATGCAGGGACGGGCATTCTTGGTCTCAAGCACACTACACAGTTCTACAGAACTCTACCTTGGTGACCCCGTGTGTCGATGAACTCAAGAACATTCTGCGCTCCAAACACCCGGAGCAGTGTGACGACTGGATTACATGTGAACACATCAGGACTTTCGGCAGTTGGTTGGAAACACGTTTCAGAGGTGACAACACTATTTCTGATGAGCTGTACTCGTTGTCCAGGGGACTATCTTCGACTGTATTGACTTACAAAGGATACGAGATAAATGGGAATACATTTTACACGATCGCCCAAGATCAAAAGAGCACCAACCAAAACAGCGGTGTCCGCTTTGATGCAGCAACCAAGAGGGGAAAGGACACATATTATGGTTACATAGTGGACATATGGGAACTTGACTACGGACATGATTTTAAGGTCCCTTTGTTTAAGTGCAAATGGGTCAATCTGTCAGGAGGCGGGGTACAGGTAGAGCCACATTACGGAATGACAACAGTGGATCTAAACAATCTTGGGTACATAGATGAACCATTCGTCCTAGCCAATGATGTGGCGCAGGTTTTCTATGTGAAGGACATGTCTACCAAACCGAGAAAAAGAAAAGATAAGGAAGCGAATACATCATACGATGAGCCAAAGCGCCACATAGTTCTTTCAGGGAAAAGAGACATCATGGGAGTGGAGGGTAAGACAGACATGTCTGAAGATTATGAAAAGTTTCATGAAATTCCTCCCTTCAAAGTCAAAGCTGACCCAAGCACCCTGTTAAGCGATGAAGAATATCCATGGTTACGGCGCAATAAGCAAAGGACACAAGCGAAGAAAAAGTGAAGACAGATGAAGTCAGAAAGGGTTGAAAATTGATGATGTGGCTTTGAATGGTTCATTTTGAGCACACAAAAAGTCTGGAGTTCAAATAAGTTTAAAAAAATGAAATCCCTTTGTAACAGATGAGTTTTTGTCCGAAACCCTCATACTTCAAAAGAGATTGTCCATTTTGTACACGAAGTGCATCCAGTTTTTGCCGTAACCCTCTCAACTTTTTAGCACATGCTATGTGGGTGAAATGATGATATCATGCCAATTTTGAACCTCTTCAGAGTTCATGTGAAGTGCTTTTCAATTTCAGGGTCATTTAGCTCAAAAAAATCAGTAAATGCATGAAAAATAACAGATGAAGTCAGAAAGGGTCACTACTGGAATCCACTTCTTTGCCGTCTGCTAATTCTTTGCCGCCGCTTGCTGACGGCAAATAAGGTCTTTGCCGTCAGCCACAAGAAAACGGACGGCAAAGATGTGGCTGATGGCAAACAAAGTCTTTGCCATCAGCTTGTTATTTGCCGTCCGCTGGCTGACGGGAAAGAATCTTTGCCGTCCGCTAGCAGACGGCAAAGAGGTGGGTGGGTCCAGTTATTGTTTAACCAACTCAAGCCCACCGGCCCCACCTCTTTGCCGTCCGCAAGCGGACGGCAAAGAAACTTTGCCGACCGTTGGCTGACGGCAAAGAGGCGGGTACGTTAACGGCCGTCCCCCGCACCCCTCTCTTCTCTCCACTCTCTCATTCCTCCCACCCCACCACACCCCCCGCCCCGCCGACCCCGTCTGCCGTAGCGCCCCCCCCCCCGCCCCGCACCCTCCCTGCGCCCACCGCACCTCCACCCCACCCCCCCGCCCCTTCCACGTCGCCCGCCCCCCTCCCCCCCGCCCCTCCCCCTCCGTCGCCATCCCCCACCCACAGACCCCCCCGCCCCAGCCTACCCGTCCGGCGTAGCTAGCCGCCCACGCCGCCCCGCACCCCCCCCATACCTCGCCCACCTCTTGACCACCCTGCCTCCTCTTCACTTCTTCTACTCTCCTCTTCAATCTCACCCCCTTTCCCCGTACGATTTGTTCCGCTCTTCCTATTTCATATTCCTCGGCGCGTCCGTCCGGAAACCTCCCCCTCCCCCTCCACCGGGTCGCCGCCTCCTCCAGCGGCCGCCGTAGCCGTCCGGCCGCCCCCTCCACCAGGTGAGCTCCTCCCCTTTTTTTTGTTTAATTAGTTTCTTTTTGTTTCTTTTAGTTTAGTTTCTGTTTTAGTTATAGTTTTAGTTTAGTTTTAGTTTTAGTTTAGTTTATTTTAGATTAGTTTTAGTTTATTTTAGTTTAGTTTACTTTAGATTAGTTTTAGTTTTAGTTTATTTTAGATTAGTTTTAGTTTTAGTTTAGAAGAAGAAGTAGAAGGAGGAGGGAGGAACAGGAGGAGGGAGAAGAAGAAAGAAGAAAAGAAGAAGAAGAGGAAAAAGGAGAAGAAGAAGAAGAAGAAGAGGAGGAGGAGGAGG